>OY292318.1:12170430-13567956 GCA_958496155.1 Sisyra nigra
CCTCATTCAAGCCTAAACATTGTATTTTGTCCGATAAATGCCACTGGTAGGTTCAAAAGAAGTCTAAAATTCAAATGTAAATGGTCATGTTTCAATCTACTTGAACCTCTGAATAGCCTAGATTTTGAGGTCTAATATTGGTCTAAAATTTCGACTCGGGTACCTACTCCCAAAAGTAACCTTTTAAATCAGAATTTGCTTTTTTAATAGGTATTTGTGATCGCTTTTATAAATATACCGAATTTCTTTACCGCTTTTCTCGAGTATATTCGGACGAAATTTTATGTAAAAGACCAAATCCAACCACTCTCTTAAATCGAAATAGTGACTTTCGACTACAAATAGTGGCTATTCACTATTTTGTAGTGAAAAGTATACCACCAAATTCAAATAGTGGTAGTCAATAGTGAATAGTCACTATTTGTAGTCGAAAGTCACTATTTGGATTTAAGAGAGCAAATAAACGAATATTCTTATTAGGGTTTCGTGTTAGATTTTGGACATGGATGGATATGGATTTGTGACATTTAAAAATTCTATGGTGAACTATTTCGATGAAAAATCACCATAAAAAAAACGAGACGTGTTAGTTTATAGAATTTATAACTACATCCATAACTACAGCATAAAAGTTTTCCTATTTTCCGTCCTGCGGTTAATAACCACATTACACGAGAAAATTTTTATATCACACGTGTGTGAGTGAACGTTAAATGGGTCAATTTGATGCTAGACAGGGACGGACGCCTTTTAGGTTATAGATTTACGTGTAAACGGGATGTAGATAGGAAGTTCTCGTATGCTCTGACCTAAATAGGAAATATAACAAAGGAGCCATTAACGCAGTCTTTTAAAGGCTTAAGAAAATTTTTCAATGTAATGCACCTTCGGTGACTATCTTTGCAAGGCTGTTACATAAACGATAATTTCCTCAATGGTGCATTTGCAAAAATCTACTCGATGTTTTCGAGGAAAATTACCAGGTTTGCCGACGATCCAATGATAATATTTACCTACTCTATAAAATGCATTTATGGTCGATCAAGTTTTACAATGAACAAATAGTAGGTTGTCATACAATGAAATTGTACAATAAAATTTAAATTGAATTAAAGAAATTATTGTAATTATAAATAGTCGTTAAAATAAGGCCAAGTTCAGACTTACATAGAAGAATGTTCAAGAACCGTACAAAGTTCGAGTATTTCATAATTGGGTTATGGAAAATTTAACAGTAAGAATTTCAAATCGAAAAATCAAGTGAAGGAAAAAAAATGTCTTCTAATTTTCTTCTTAGTTTTACCTAGGTTGAAAATGTTACTATCGCAAATTGTTGAAGTAAATGAATAAGAAATAACTTTATATCGAATCAAAGTTACGTTAGCACTCAATGAAATTTTAATGAAACTTTGTACATACAATAAGATTAGATGAGAAGAAAAGTTCGACGTCTTGAAAGTTAAAACTTTAAAATAAAATTCCCATCTCATTTATTAATGTGAATAGTGGGTTAAAAACAATTTTTTTTGAAATTTGAAACTTTTCACCTCACTTGAAGAGTCATCAAGTGATCATATCAGCAAGTGTTTTGATATTAAAATTTAAAAAGTTAAAGAATTAATCGCTTTGGCAAATAAAGTAATTCATCTTTCATTCCCTAACAAAGCAAAGATCAGTCTATAAGTGTGAAAATAACGTAAAAAGTCCTACGTCTTCTAGTGAGCTTGTAATTTTTACATCAAATACCGACACTTAATAAGATTTTCTTAAAACTCAATAAACTTGAAAACAAATTTTCTTTATCTTTAGAATAAATTTTGAACACGAATAAATAAATTAGAATAAACTATGGATGTCTGCTCTTTAAAAAGCTTTTACTCATTTTAAGAACGAAATTCTTTCGACAAAGCTTTCTACACAAATACAGCCCACCGATCCCCTCAAATCACGCTAATGACCTCACAAATTATGAACAAGCAAAAAAACGTATGGATATATGGATTAAAAATCGCATCAAAACGTTAAAACGCATTTTGAACAAACCGGAAAATAATTTGTGGTAATCAATAAAAAATATCCCGTTAACACAGGATACGAAAAATGATCGTTTGACATGAACCTATTAACAACATTAATAATATCGGTCATAACTAACGGAATATTCGATCTATTATAATCACATTTTATTTTATCTTTATATTTTTGATATTATAAAACTAAATTGAGTTATTAATTTTTAATCAGGTCAAGAATTAGACTACAATTTAAACGATTTTCCTTATAAAAATCAGGTCGAAAAATAGATCTCTTAATGGAAAATATTATCGTTTGTTTTTATTACGATAATGATGATTATTATTTGTTGGTTATCATATTATATCAGATGGTGATAAAATTTGAATGAGAAATATAAAAAATGGGGACAGTAAATAGTTTTATTATTATTCTTTATATGATTTAAATTTACGTCAAAAAAACTTATTGGAAAAAAATCTAGTAGATGTGATATACTTGTATTGGATAACATTTTTCTTGGGGGTCTCCTGCTATTGTCGTTTTAATCGAACATGTGGGCGTTATGTCAGATACATGATGATTTCATTTAGATTAAATGACACATTATTTAATGATTTTTTTAAACTCCTTGGACGTAAGGAATTGAGTTGAAAACCGAAAATGATTATGAAAGCTATGGAAAAAAACCAAAGAATAGTAAAAATATTCATAGTTGTTATTTTTTGGAAATGCATATTATTTGGTGGCCTGAAAAGTTAAGCAATTGATGCAAATCGTTTCAAACAGAATGTGTTAAAATACAAAAACTGAGTAATTTTTCAATAGGACAAGTTTACTATCAGATCATCAGCTTGTCAAGGCATTGGCTTTTCGTATAAGAATAGAAAATCGAATCAAATTTCGGTGGAAGAAATTGTAATGAAACTAGAAAGATCGAATTAGACCTTAAAAGGATTTAATATTTATTTTATTAATATAAAATGATTAATGAAAAATTATTTACTGGTTTAAATCGTCAAGATCGAGATTTTTAAAATCATAAGACCTGATTTAACACTGAATGTTTTAGGTTAACCTATTAATAATTTTTCAGAATTTTTTTAATAGAAAAAAATTGAAATCCATTTTTACAACAATGTTAATTATGCTAATGATTCTAATTCTTCATTTGCTGCACAAGACTGCCAATTTACCTACATTTTTTTAAAGTATTGTATTCACATGTTTGTATGATTTACAATTTAAAACTATTCAAAATTATTTAAATTTATTCAAATCTCATTTCACTCCAACTATGCCACACAATACTTGATGAACCAGCAAATCGTTGAATTCATGAATAAAAACAGAAAAAAAAACTGCATATAAACTCTTCGTTTTGCCTCAACTCGTTGAAATTTAAATAGTGCAAAAATATTCTTGATAAGCTCGCAACCATATGCCCTTAAACTTTTTTATTAGTTTACAAGAAAAATCAAAACCTTGATTCTTGAAATTCCCTTCTCCAAGTCCAATCAGTTCATACATTAAATAATTAGTAAGTAAATGTTATAATTAACTGATAATTAGCACTAACTGTAAAATATACGGATATTTAAGACCAAATTTTAACACGTCATGCGACCATAAAATTGACTTGCGAAAAAATGTGCACATTGCGTATTTTTCAAGGAGAGATTTCCAATTGCTTTGCAAACACTGCTATTACGTTTATTGTAACGCAAAATAAAACGCAAATAAATGCATTTAACTTAATACGCAAATCTTCTTTTTGGCATTAAAAAATGTATTCAATCATGTCATAAATTCGTTTTATTTGCGATTGTGTCTGATTTTATGATGGTTGGTATGAATGAAATTTGCACGATATGGTCAATAACAATTCAAGGAAGTTACCTACATCTAGTTGTACAACGACAATGTGTGTACTGTGTTGGTGGAAATTAATGAAAATCGCCTGCATAGAAAAACCATCCGTTTGATGGGATCAAATTTCAGTTTTTGTAATTATTATTAGTTTTTCGTGAATATATCAACAGGTTTACTCGGATTTTTTTTTACTGAAATTAATTTTATGGGTGCATATTTGAATCATTTAAATCAGGGATGGCCAGTAAGTAGATTGCGATCGATCGGTAGACCAACAAGATATTTAGGGGTGACCACCCAAAAAATTCCTAGAGGAAAAAAAAGTTGCATCGATGACAATTGATGGGGCCCTACCAATGACGGGTACAATCAATGGATTTTTGGCTAAGTGTATCAGAAACGATAACATTCCGTATCTCCATTCCGTACTTCTCTTATACTAACTATCAGTAATTTAAGATACAATTTTTTATTAAATTTTGTATTTTATTATTTTGTAATTTTTGGTTATAGGGGTTGGGTTCGTTATTTTTTTGGCTCACCGCCATGCCACCTAGTGGACCCTCATAGTTACAGAAAATTAAAGGTTACCCGCCCCTTGGAAAAGTCTTCTCACCCTTGCTTTAAAAATTAAGAATGACTGTACTATAAAAGTTACATTACATTTTTGTTCTCTAACACACCTTCTCGTTTTAAGGACTTGTATTTTTGAAATTTGTATAATAAACCATACAAGTGCTAATGACCATTAGCAGTTAAAGCACTATAAGCAGGGCAAAAAAAATTCTACTATCAAATCTCGAATCCAACGCAAAACACCTTGATAGTCCAAAGTCCAATAGTCGATCCAATCAAGTAAACTTTATAACTTATCTAGACCCAGTTATTCCCGGATTCGGGGAAAAGTGGGATCAACTAAAAAAAAGACATCAACTAAAAGTTACAGCAATACCTACATAAGTCTATCTTAGTCGCAAAAGTATCGTGTAGTTAAAGCAACTTGAAGCAAAAGAAAATCTTAATGAAACTAAAATATTTTTTGTAAATTTTATTTTTCCGTACGTAGTTGCTAATTTTTGCGTTACAACCTACTTTTTAAAAAATTGCGATAACGTCAGAAATTATTCAATTTTTCAGACGTCTATTGTCAATTTATGGCGAACCGTGTAAAAATTTCAAACTTATTTACTTCATGCGTTTTTTAAAGGCGTCTTATTATAACGAGAAAAACGGTTATTGTACAAACAACGCCATACATCATTTTCTTTTTTAATAATTTTATTGATTTTTCATTAAAGAAAACAAGATTTAAAAAATAAAATTCGCTTTTCCAAGCGAAATGGTTAAGCACTTTTTGTGGGTTATTTATTGTGTGAGAAGAAAACTTGATTATCTAAAAAAAGTTAAAAGTTTTGACTCTTATCTGAAAAACGTGAGTAGTTACATTTAATACGCCAAAAGTTTTTAACTTTTTATACAAGATAAAAATGTTGATGAAAACGCTTAAAAATTCTTTTAGGTTCTTTTTGTATAAAAACTGCAACTTTGTTATAATCTTTACTAAATATAGAGAATGATTTGTAAGTTTATCGTTCAGATATTACTACATAAAGCATTTGTTAGATTTTAAGCAATCGAATGGAAGGTAATTTCAAGTTTTGACAAGAATAAAAGAAAAATATCTGCTGCGAGGCGTCACAGTAATTTCTTTTATGAAACTCGTTGTTGGTTAAAAGAACTATAATCATTTTATCTTTACATAATATAAAACAAAGTTGCCCCCGTTGTCTGTTCCTTTAGATCTTTTAAACTACAAAACGGATTTTAATGAAGTTTTCAGCAATTGATAGAGTGATTCAAGAGGAAGGTTTGTAGGTATAAAACATACATATTATAGTAGATAAAAGTAGGAGAATACAAAGATTTGTAATGTGATGTCAAAACAAACATTTTTGTGCACTTGCATTGCAAACGCTAGCTAAACCTTAAGAGATAGATCAAACATATATGCGGCGAAATTGTGTATCTTAAAAAGATTGATAAAAAAGTCCGCAACGGTTTATGTCTACCTCCTAAGGATAACCCACATGAACCATTTTCATTTTTACATATTACAAAAAAATAATTGGTTATTTACCAAGGTTTTTTCAACAATATAGTATTATTCCTTATCCAATTAAATACATTAGATACGTTGTGCATTTCATGTAGATCAAAATTGCTTTTTACAGCATATAATCAAAATTAATATCTTAGAAGATATCACAGATTTAAAAAGCGTTGGCAGAGCGAATGGATATTGTACGTCTTACGTAGTGGCTGTTTTATTGATATCTTCTTTTTATATATGTAAAAATAATATGTTGGTCCTTATCAAGGATGATAAAACTCGAAAAAGTCTACACCAATTGAACTCAAATTTTGATACAATATACAATCCGCTTCCATCTGGTAGTTAACGGGGCAGAGAATGATATAGATTGCTTCTTATTCCGGAATAATCAACGGTTCCCATACGATAGCATTTATAACAATAGAATCCTACACGGAACCATGTTTCGCAGTTTCGTTAACGTTCGTGAAATAACATTTTAACGCATTTTCCTCAAGAAGGCCTAACCAATTTTACACAGTAACGAAAGAAATCTCTACAAAGTTTAAGTTAAAAAATTAAAAATTTTTACTGGGAAATAAATATAAATAATTTCAATTTAACACCCGAAAAAATTAATAATGAAATTTTTAAAAATATTTGAATTTCTTTATTATTGTTCATTGTCGAAGATATTAAAAGAAAATAAACATATTAAAATAATATAATAAATTTTTAAATAATTAACAATTACTTAACGGAACGAATTTTAATGAAGTTTTGTTAAAGATACCTCAGATCTTAACATATTGAATACCATTTATCTTAAAAAAGGTACGGTTCCTGTAGGATAGCTCCTTATATTGTCTACTTAAATAACTGAACGGTTTTAAATGACATTTAATATGAAAGGTTTTCAATTTTTTTAAGGACCTTTTTATAATTAAAATCGTATAGAACCTGTGAGATAGCTAATAGCTCTTCCTATAAAAGTAGTTTTAAGGATTTTGATAAACTTACTTTGGATCTAAAGTCTGGAAGTATTTATCATCTTTTTCTGTCAAAATAGATTCATTTATATTTCGCTAGGTAGGGACTACCTTCTACTACCTAAACAGAACTATAGTATGCATACAGCCACTATGGCATTATGTTATACATAGTATAAGTTTTTATACGAAATCCCATTCTTAACCCCAGAACTCTCCTTCGCTTGAAAAGTTTACTTGAGTTACAAGCTCACCCGCTCAAGGCACGTACTTAAGCACCGCCAAAACAGCCAGGAACGGGTTTTCAGCGCTCGTACACAACAATGTTCGGAAATGGTCGTATTTTGAGTTACTTGGAACGAACCTACTATTTCGCTGTTACACGCAGACAGATACTTTTCTAAAATCCACCTTTTTGGATTCAGGGAATCTAAAAACTCGTATTTCCGGTGCAAACTCGAAATCGAAAATTCGGCCTAACAATACTTCCTTCACTATTTATATAATTAGTAGTAAAAGAAATTAGTAAAAATCGTAAGTCAGGCGTTGATTATACATCTCTCAAATCAATAAGTTTCAATCCGGATAACGCCGAGATTTTCAGCTAGTTTGTTTTTCGTTTTTAAAGTATCGTTTCATATAAATGTAAAAATCTTAATTAAGATATGCTAATGAAAAAATCTTTAGAAATTAATTGGCGTAAAATTTTATGTTTTTTTACAGCTCTTAAAATTTCATGAGTATACAAAACTACGTTGCGAGTGACAAAATGTTACCTTCAATTTTATTCACCGCGCACAATAATTTTTGATTTAATGGCTTGTACTTCCGGATCACGCTTTACACATTTCATCCAAATCAAAATTTGACAATCTCTTTTTTCATTAAATTACTATAATTTTTGCGCTCAGCGAGTATTGGCATGCGTTTTATTCGCCGAGCGATTATCAAATGAATTATTAATCGGGAAAGTGAGAGAGTCAAAACCTTGAGATTCCATTCCATTTACCTTTTTTTCTTCAAATTATATCCACTAACTATTTATTACATTGGCTACAAGCACATGTTACGTTTTTTCTTTTATGTTTGTAACTGACTTAATTGTTTTTTTAACTAATTAAAAACTTTTCTATGTCACTGCAACAGGGGAAAAAATTAAATTATACGAGAGCTCAGCTTCGTTTTCATTGAACGTAATTGATTTTAAGTAGGCGAAAATAAAATAAAAATCTTTTACATTTAGCCTTTTAAGTGAAAACCATTTTCGAAATTATATGTTACAAATTCTATTTTTGTATATGGTTAATTAATTTTCAATCTTAAAAGAAACAGGCGCCAATGTTTTTATTTCTATGTCTAAATTCTCGATATTTGTTTTAAGTAATTAATATTTAAGAAAACCAAAAAAAAAAATTATAAATAGCCTGATGAAATAATAAATCGATATGCAAATACTATACGAAAGTGAAAGTAATCGTTAGTCAACGCAATTTGAAACTAAGAAGTTATAATTTCTATGTATGAAATTGGCATTCAATTAATTGCAGCCAATTAATATTTAAAAATGCTTAAGTGTTGAAATTAAAGAGTTAAAATTTAGATCCAATAACAAAATTATTTCAAAAACTAATTTTCTTTACAGCCAAATCAACAATAATTCCTTCGATAATTAAATCAAATAAATTATCAGATTGGATAACTAAATTTATTTACTACCTATATCACGAAATGAAAACCTCAAATTTCAATATTTTATATGCGTTTTGATCAACAATGCGTGAAAATCGTCGGCCTAAGTTTCCCGAGGCAAATTGGGCTTTTTGTGTTCCGTTTGGTTTTCAATTATCTCTGTTTGTTTTAATAAATTATGTAACAAATACTATTTGCACTGATAAAGTAATATTTTATTGAGTTAGGTATATCAACAATTATGGACTCCTTATTGTTATCATTTATTGGAGTTTGTTGTATAACAGAGGTAAATAAGCCGATCAATTAAAAAATTACTCGGCTTTAACTAAAATTTCCTATAGCTTGAGCGTTGATGAATATGCTTTGATATTTTGATGAAAAAATTTTCGACTTTAAAAATATTTAATCTTTCACGGTAACCGCTTTTCAATATGTGTCTGATCTACTTTCAATACCAATATATGTGGTTTTATATGGAATAATTTTATTAGGAGCTACCCGCAACTATGCTTATATAAAAAAATTGAACTATATGCTTGTGAACCACACAATAGAAGTGTAACTGCTTTCGCTATCTATAGCTTTGTTAACGGGTCTCATTCTGAACCGATTACGAATCCGTCTAAGACAGATTTAGAACTATCGCCCAGCGCATGCACGGATATAAACCGATTAGGTTTTTTTTCGGAGATTTTAGAATTCTTCCAAACTAGACGAGGATTTACGAGAACCCCCAAAAATTGTTAATTGAATTGAACGTTGACAACGAAACTGGACTTTGAAATAGACACGATTTATAAAACTGCGCATGAATAAGAGAATCGAATTTTTCGTCGTAACAAAAATCCAAAGATCGCTAGAATCAATTCTGAATCGATAACGAACACATTTTGTGTGCACCGCAAACATCGGATCGTTACTAAAAATTCAGAATTCATTGACCCGCGTACGCTCTTTTTAAGAATGCGCATGCGAATAGTCCCTGAACTGGTTCAGAATTGGACCCACGAACGAAGCTTATATTTATGAGTACCTAGATTTAGTTAGATTTAGCTTCATTTTTTTTTTTGGTTATTTGTAGTCGCTTGGAACGTCCAAGGTCATCAGCGACTTATCTAGTTCTATAAATTCTCACTTTTCACTCACTCATTCATGTTGAAGCACAGTTGCAATCACCCTTGATTTCAAATTTCTTTTTTATTAATTGTTTTCATTATCGGTTATAGCACTAATCACTTTAGTAGACGGAAAAAAATAGTGGTGTAAAATTTACAACACTAAACTAGTAATATTTTTACTGCACTTTGTGTTCACTATAACCACAAATGTAACATTAGATAACACACTGCGTTTTATCTAGCTCTAACGTATAGTATTTTTAACTTCCATAGTGTAGAACATATATGTAGCTGTTACAACTGCTGAGTGTTGTAAAATTTAACAAATTTTGGCGTTTGCGCATGCGGCGCGTACAACATAACCAATAATTTTGACAAATAAATGCAAGTGTCAAAAATTCAACTACATTTTTACTAGTTTGTGTTGTAAATAATACTACAGTTTTTTAATTACACTTAACTGGTAAACGTTACCACACGTGTTGTCATCCTATATAATACTAGTTAATGTTGTAAAATTAACAAGGAATGTTGTTAAATCTACAACACATGTTTTTCCGTGTAGAGAACGGCCAATGAGAGAAAGAGAGAAAGAAGATATACGGGGTCGCCACAGTGCATCTAGATCAATGTAAGCTCTTGACTCTAGACGTTAAACTCAATGTAGGAGTGGGGACACACGAAGATCTGCACAAAAGGGAATTGGAGAATAGCCCTGCACTATGTTTTAGATATACGAACGTAACCTTTCTCTTTCTGTCTTTACCAACGTATATCTCCCCTATCAACTCACGTTCGCCTCGCCAGATCACACTTTTCGTAACGCTTCCGTGTCACATTCACCAGTAATTTCCCCAAGCCCAGCGCGCGTAAAGAAGTCATATTTCAATAAGTACCTACAGTTCTGCCTTAAAAAAATAAACCTCTGGTTACTAAAGTAGAAAAATTGTAAGAACACCGTATTACAATTAACAGGAAAATTAAGACCACTTTGATATAAAGTAGTAATTCCCAACCTCTTTACCATGACGGACTTTCAGAAATTTCTAACACTAACACATGCAAGATTTTACCACCTGTTTGAGTCAATATGTTTTTTTTGGTTTATTTATAGTCGCATAAACTACTATGGTCATTAGCGACCGTCGAATCCGAAAACCCATGAAAAAAATCTAGGGAATTCGAACCCAGGACCACTATAAGTATAAGGCAACTATCTAGTCAACCACGCCACCAAGTGACCTAATATGGTTTTTGTTTTTATAACAACCTTCCATTAGTGGAACTCACATTCTTCTCAAAAATAAACGTTTCCAATTTCGTCCTTTTATCTTCAGTAATTACTAATGTTTATGTTTATAAGTCTTCAGCGTTTTTATCATTTAAGTAGTACTATTAAAAAAGGGAATTCAATTTCTTACGTTCATACCCATTTGCTATTCAAATTTATGAAAAACTATTCGCAAAAATTTAAAGGTATTACAATTTAGTTGGCAAGCTTTACGTTATTTGATATCACAAAGCTTTATAGAAATGGTTTATTATATAATTTCTTCAGGTTTTACGAAAACGAGTTTTAATAAATTGTTTTGAACGCTTACGTTATTCAATAAAAATTGAATCTTGTAATTGTCAGGTTTCCAAACCTTAAAAAATCATGAAAAAAAATTTCCAACAAATCGTGATATTTGAAAGAATTTTTCATATTTTTTTAATTTTAAACATAAAAATTCAAAAACTTTATCGACCATTTTGGTTGATAACAATTCAATTTAAGTAAATATTCATCAAATTAAGTACCTGGGTTGAATTTGACTTAATCTGAATCCAAATTTAAGTCAAATAGCTTTAAAAACAAGCCATGGAATTAATTCTTAGATTAATTGAATTTAGAATCAGTCTTAGCAATAAAGTTATTGAAACAATATTGAATTTTCAAACTGCATGCTTTAAGCTTCATTCTCACACTATAATTAAAAACTAGTTTAAACTAAGTTAAAATAATTCCTTATAAGCGTTAACATATTTCAATCAAAACATTAAAAAGTTTTAAAAATAATTTTAACTTATTAAAGAAATTTAAAGCCATAGGTAGTTTTGTTCACTATATTAACTTTTTTAAGTTTTTTCAATATTAAAAAAAAAACACTTGAAAACATTTAAAAACACATTTTAATTATTATATATATATTATAATCAACTTAATTTCAAGAAATTTTGATAAAATTGGGACGTAATCTAAGTGTCAACATCGATATTACGTTAGTACTCAGCTTTTGTGTCTAAACAATGTACATTGTACACGTTTTTGCATTATTACGCAACGAAATCAAATCTCAAAATAAATAATTTTCACAACGAAAAGAAAACTTAGAAAAATTAATTTTTAACGCTATATAATAATTATTTTTATTTCTTAGAATTTTTTTGATTTTGTACATCAATTTAAGATAAATTTCAATGCATTTAAGAGACTTTTTAGAATAAAGTCAAATTGATTCAACGTTCTTAAGTCAATTTTACACAAGGGAAATTTTAAACACCTTTTCTAATTTTGTTGGAAAAATCGTTAAAATTTTATATCTAAGGTTGAAATTCTTTTAACTTTTTAGTATTTTTCAAAGTTACTGTCAATTATACTGTTTTATGTTGGAATATTAATTAGTTCAAAAAGTTTAAACTAAAGGCAATAAATATTAAAACAGTTAAACATTAGTACTATCTTAAACTGTATTCTTATAAAACATTTCAAAGTAAAACATAAGCACGAATAATATTTTATTACAAAGTAATTGGTAGCAAAATTTAAAAAAATTAAACCCTTCAACATAGGTACTACTTTAAAGTAAAGTATTGTCAATAGCAGATAAGCTATTAATACT
This sequence comes from Sisyra nigra, assembly GCA_958496155.1. NCBI lineage: Eukaryota > Metazoa > Arthropoda > Insecta > Neuroptera > Sisyridae > Sisyra > Sisyra nigra. The sequence goes on from OY292318.1 coordinate 12,183,089, forward strand.
TAAACTTCAATTTTAAGACCTAAAAGCGTATTTTTGCAATAATGATTTTATTTTGTGTTATAAAAATGTATTTTGGATAAAAACGAATTTTAATCGAAAACCAGAAAATTGAAAAATGTTAATACATTTATATTTTAAAAGTCTCAAAATATGAATAAAAAACATTGAGATAAGGGATTTACTACTTGAATTAACTCAAAAGGTACTTGATTTAATTTTCAAGTTACTTGTCTTAAATATGATTTGAAATCAAATCGAAATCCAGCCAAACAGTAAGATTGAAATGTCAAATCAAGTTCAGCGTCGACTTCACTGGTTATTTCTTTCAAAAGTCAAAATACCAAGCCTAATTCATGGCAAAATATGACCAACTACTTGACTTGATAAATCCCTATTTGAGATCATTCAATGTATACAATATAGATGAAAATATCAGTTATATACAAGAAAAGGTTCAAAATTTTATATATTCCTTAAGTTTTTTTTTATTTATTTAAGGTCGCATCAACTACTATGGTCATTAGCGACCGTCAAATCTGAAAACCCAGAAAAATCTTGGGCTTTCATTAGGATTCAAATCCAGGACCACCGGCGTATAGGGCAACTATCTAGTCAACCACGCCACTAAGTAACCCTTATATATATAAAGTTATCAGGAATGAGATGAGTTTGAAGTTTTAAAATTTGAGCTGGTAGTGTAACCACTAATATGATATTTAAAATGAACAGTGGACAGTGACAGGTGTAATAATTAATCAACACGCCACGTAACTACTTTAGCTTAAATTTTATCAACTTACACTCCAATTAGAAAAGCTCAAAACCAATTTCTAAGTTATTAATAAGGCAAATTTCAAAAGTAATTTTATAACAGGAAGTAATCGTAGTAATACTTAAGTAGTCTGGACAAAACTCTAACAAAATTATTGTCACACAATATAAAATTTTAACAGTAAAAGAAACTTTATATTTTATTATATTATTATATACAATTCCCAACCTTCACCCTAGAACCGCCCTTATTCGAATTTTCCGAGGAAAAAGTTTCAAATAAAAGTTGTATGCATTAATGAGTCTAAAAACTATAGAAAGTATAAAGAAAATCGTTGGATCCGTTTTCAAAAAAATTGATAAAGCTTTCGATACGATATGGCTGTCACACCCAGCACAAACACACATACATTTTTCTAAAAACCATTTTTTTGGACTCAGGGAACCTCAAAACATATATTTCCGGTGAAAGCTCGAATTCGAAAATTCGACTCGATTACTTCCTTTACTATCTATACCTATAGTAGTAAAAGAAAGTAAAAATTAATTTGGAAATATACTATGTTTGCTATATTTTAAATATATCAGTTCTAGAACCAATACAGTTTCTGAAGGAAAATTTTTAAAAATGAGAGCTTCACGGTTGAAAAGCAAAATCAATCAGAAAAGCATTGCGTAACCCAACGATAGTTAGATCTGCTAGGCGTTCCAAAACGACTCACACATTTTAATCTGATTTCTATTTATTTGTACAACAACTAAGTAATGAAATTCTTATTTAATAAAGTTCCAATAAAAACCTAACTGCAACATTTTGAATTACTAAAGTGAAACAAATTCCCAAAATCTTGGTCACTAGTGGTTGCAATGACTTCATCGTAACAAATATTGAAACATTCGTCTTGGATACCTGTATCTAGTTAAAACTAGCGATATTCTACTTTTCACTCTCGATTTTCAGCTCGAAGATTCGTCACACTTCACTTACAAAACATTTCAACACCACATGAAATAATTAAAAAATACATGTAAAAAATTTGAAAATAAAATTCTTTTACATATTAAAATTAATTTTGTACTACTGAATAAGTTTCATCACAGTGATTGCTAAAAAAACCGAACACGCACCCAAAAGAATGTGATTGACATATTTAACAATATGTGCTATTGAATGAAACCATTAATAATTTTAATTATTAAAAATATCAATTAACTAATGATTCGCTTTCAAATTAATTTCAGTGAGGGTATCGCTTCATATTTTCAAATTTTGTCAGTGATTCTTTTAAGACTTGAAATAATTATTTTTATCTCCAAATGTTCAACTTTTGTCTGTAAATGAAACCAAAAAGTTGGAAATAATCTTTTTAATTAAAAATTTATTTCGTTTGATGCAAAAATTACATTAACTTCCCAATTAATCAATGCCTCCGATTAGATTTGAAAATGTCTAGATGACCTTTACGACTTCAATGTATACACATAATCAGGTATAATAAAAAAAAAACAATGCGTGATAATTTCTTCTAAGTCGATTAACGTGAATATGTTTGAAAACTGCGATAACTAGAAAAGGTAATTATCTTAGTAGTGGCATACGACAAAAATGCTTCATGAGAAAATTGGCTTAGTGACAAGTTGTATATAACAATTAACAACATTAACCGTAACATTACATAAACCGAATTTTGGATTCAACTATGATATTAAATTTTTATTGATTCAAACCTCACATTTCAATTAATGATTTTTTTCCAATTTTCAAAATATCATAGAACATAACACTGACTATTGACTATTGGTTAAATATTTGTTTGTTCTTCATTATAATCTTTCGTGATTATTTTACGACTTTTTGATTAGAAATATAGTTGAAAATTTGCACAATAATTTTTCTTTCCGATAACCAATTTTCAATGTTCAAGGTGTCAAACAGTGGCTTTCCTTCATTTTTTTTAATTTGAAAATATCATAATTAAGATGGTTAGCGTGTATTCGCGATTTTGTCGGCGCGCATTTGTCATTGTGTAAATTATATCAGAGATGCTTGGAAGTTGTTGGATTCATCTTTGAAAAGGTAAAACTCAGATACTCAAATAATTTGAGTAGCTATTAAGGAATCGCTACATAAAAAATCCGGTTACGATACTTGTAGAACCCCTCCAAATTGTTGGTATGATCTCAGTTTTTTGTTCGATGAAATGTTTTCGTACACCACTGATTTCAGATTGGTTTGGAACAATTTTGAGTCAGTGTAGATTATTCAAGACCAAGCAACAACTCGTCACACTATGTTAAAAAGAATTAATTAGTAAAACGATCAAAACCAAGATTTGATTTACCCAATACAAAAATGGATAAATGGGCAAGGGTATATTAATTTTTTAATAGTCTGCGATCTTTGAAGTAAAAAAAAAAAAATTCATTTGCAAATTTTGTTAAAACCAAAAATACATACTGAAATATTAAAATAATAGAAGACGCAATTATGACTTTAGTACAATTGTCTTAAGAAAGAAAGAAAATTTGTAATTACGATAAGTAATTGAAAAAAAATTGATAACAATTTCAATGTCTTTTATTACTTATTGTAGTAACCTACATGATTCTTTTTTAAATATAGAAAAAGTCATTAAAATTTATTTTAATTTAAACGTATTTCGTTTTTAGCAAGGTAAAATTAAAAGACAAAGTAGTTTCGGATTTCGACATATGCAACTTGGGAAAAGATAGAAACGAATCGTGCATTCAAAAGAGATGGAATGTTCTCGAATATTGCATAATCAACAATCGAAGAGAGAAGAATGTTCTAGAAACAAATCTTTAGAGTTTATAAAAATTGACAAAAAACTAATAACTTTATGAAAATATATAAAAAGGATTTGGTTTTGATTGAAATCGGTGCAAGGTTGCACAGACTCGAGCGTTTTTCGAGACGCGAACAACTATAGAAGGTATTCCTGAGGATATCCAGGACTTTTTGAAGTCCCGAAACGTTTTTGAAAAATAAGTTGAAAACATTTTTACTCATTTATTTATCGTTCGCTTTATTTTCCATTTTTATAAATAAGCATAAAAACATTTGATGCATTCTATTAATAAAAATTGCTTTTTTTCTTCAATTCAACTTCAACCTATTCATAAAGTGAAAGAGCAGGAATTTTAGAATAAATATCAAACGATTTCCTTATGAATCTATTTCAGTTTGATTTTGATGTTATCATTAAAAATCAAATTTTTCTAACTTCAAAAAATCATTTTTATTCTGAAAAAAAGTTTTGCAATAGAATTAACGTTAAAAACTAATCGCTATATACTTAATCAAATCTCGTTGAAAACTCAGAGATAAGCTTCAACGTTAGAAGAAATAAAAAAAAATGCTCCTTACTAACAACTGTTGCTCAAACTTGAAATCCAATTTTCTCAATCTGTATACTTTAAAATCGACAGTCCAAGTTTCCCCAATCGACCAATCTCAATAACTATATACAAATTTCTAACTTCAACTTTCTACAACTTTTAAAGTTCTACGAACTTGGGATGTTTCAATTTTAAGTTTGTAAATCAACGCCATGATAACAGTGCATTTTTTTCAAATCATAAATTTTCCCCAAGTCTAAATTATTACTCAATAATTTTCTAAAAACATCTCCATCAAGAAATTCTTGATTTTTCCTTCAATGTTTTTGTTGTTTATTTATAACATGAACGATTTTATTTTTTCTATGAATCACATAAACGTGTCTATTTATATAACACAAGTCCATTAAAGAAGTGACTAACTTCATAAAAAGTATAATTATTCAAAATTAATGATCAATTAAAGTAAACACAAATGTCCTAAGCTATTTTTATAGATTTTTTTCAAGATATACTTATAATAAAAGTAATTTAATATTAAAACTCAATAATAAGGTTAATGATTTAATTCCTTTGCACGATTACTTTAAAATAAATAAAAATTATAACAAAATGAAAAACCGACTTCAAAATAAATAAAAACTCTTAAACAAAAAATGCACTAAAAAGTAAAAAATATTTGCGTATCCTTGCAGTGTCTACAACTTACAAATTATTAGGATGATACAATGTACAACTATTGTTATTTTTGGAGTTGGTGTCAGCCAAGGAAATACGACTATATTGGTACTTAGCAATAAACGGAAATATGTAATTATAAAATTTATTTTTCAAATGAACTTTTATACAATGTACTAGTACTGTGACAATTTCTAGCGACCTTTAAATAACAAAATACCAATAACTAATTAATCCTTTTTACAAATGAACAATAATATTTATATCCTGGGCTGACACCAACTCCAAAAATAACAATAGTTGTATATTATATAATCCTAATAATTTGTAAGTTGTAGACACTGCAAGGATACGCAAATATTTTTTACTTTTTAGTGCATTTTTTGTTTAAGAGTTTTTATTTATTTTGAAGTCGGTTTTTCATTTTGTTATAATTTTTAATTATATCTCGATTTTTAGTGATCCAAAGTTTGATAACTTATTTTATACTTTAAATATGGGTAAGCCTACTAAACACGCTGCTCATATGAGGCAGCGCCATTAAATGTTAAAAGTACATCATCCGTTTTTGCCATTAAGGGTTGAAATTTTTTGCTTTTAAAAATGATAGAACTAAGCGGAATACTCTTTCCGATAGAAAAAAATCCAATGATTCAGGTAAACGTCACTATTTCATCCCCTATTTTCATCCTTAGGAGGTGGATTTTTTTTTAAATTGAAATGTGAATAATTTAAAAGTACGATGTACGTAATAGAAACAAAATTATCGAAATCGGGTTAGCCAGAAAAAATAAATTATTTTCTCCCTAATTTTTAACCCCTTCTGAATGGAGTTTTTTTTACAAATAATGGATATGAGATTAATTTAAAATATGTTCTACCAATAAATAAAAAGAATTATCAAAATCGAGCTATCCAATAAGAAGTTAATATTTCTTCCATTAGTTTTCAACCCTTTAGAAGTGAATGATTTCCTTCAAATTAAAATGGAACCACACGGAAAGCACCAGCTTTCAAATACAAAAAGAATCATTAAAATCGCTTCACCTAGTCCGAAATTCTGAGGTAACAAATATAAAAAAAACATACAGTTGAAAGAACCTTATCCTTTTTTTGAAGTCGGTTAATAACTCTCCACTTGACAAAAATATTTCAAAAGTAGATTTATTGTTAGGTACTTATATAACAAAAAATGTTTTTTTTTGTGATTTCTTCTAGTAAGTACTTGAAGTTTGCATGGAATGTACCTACGACCTTCTTTGTTACTTCATATTTTTCAGTTATTTCAGTGGAAACGTTCATAACACAAGTTACATTTGTCAACCCTACATGAAGCAGATCTGCAAGTATTATATGTTTTAATTCAAGTGCCTCAATCTATATAGTACCATATATCATGATACAAAGTCTTTACTAGTTATATACAATAATAAAAACATTAATTCAATTTTTTGAGTTTAAGATTTGCTTTTCCATGAAAATTATTATAAAATCAAGTTTAAAAAAAATTACATATTTAGAACGATATTTATTCAGGAAGTAGTGAACAGTAAATTTTATCCATAAATGAATCTGTTATGTTTAATGACTCGAAACAAATTAAAATTGACATGACCGAATATTAAATTCAATTCAAAGTTAGACTGAGAAAAAAATGATATATAAATATAGTAAAAAATTGACACAGAAAACTAATCCCGTTCATGTGTTTTTTTCCATTGTTGCCCTTCCTGTATATAGAATATATGATATTGATTTGTGTGCTCTATGATTTCATTATGCATCAAATATTTTGAGGGACTTTTTTCATTCTATTGACGACCTTCCGGGAACGATGAAAATCAACTACATTATCTATTTTTTTCATATCAAACCTCAAAGTTTGTAAGTCATTCAATACAAAATTATGGCTGATTGAAAATAAAGCGTTTAATATACAGTTGAACCTGGATAAGCGAAAGTTCAAGGAAATAGGATGTCCTATTCACTTATGGATAATTGTTACTAATAAAGGTTATTCTCCCTCATAATGGTTTATAAGAAATACAAAAAATATGTTGTGATAAATTTGTATTTATAACTAGCTGATACCCGCCCGCTTCGCTGAGCGTATCTAAATTAATCTGATTGAATAATAGAAAACTTTACCAAAAATAAGAAATTTAGATATTTTAACAGAAAAAGATAAATAGATATTTTTAGACCTGTGATTCATAGAAAGTTCATGAAAAAAACTACTTTTCCAGGAAGAGGTATAGGCTATCTCAGGTTTAGGTTATAAAATAACTATACTTGTGTTTCTTTAAGATTTGAGAACCTTTCGCACCGGATGTCATGTAAAGTCATTTATCCATTTTATAAATGTAGAATAATAGAATAAATGTAGTAGCTGTTCTTTAGGAAGCGTACCTTTTTACGATAAATAATATGCAATGTGTTATCTTAAGATATGAGGTATCTTTAACAATATTTCATAAAAATTCGTTCCGTAATTTATGCTAGAAAATATTATTTATCCCACAGAACTGTCCACTATTCTAAGATAATTCGTAGTGTTATTTTTGTTTTTACATTGTCTTATCGGCAAGTCTGCTGTTTCCATTGCACCAAGATTAGATGACGGATTCTTATAGATTTCGCTAAAATAAATCGAAGATTGAGCATATAGTTTTTGGATTTTCGCTTAATTTTCAACGTCAAAAAAAACGTAGCGATGGTCACACCTAACTTGCTATTTTCTCTTGAAAAAAAGGGGATGAATTTCTTTTTGTTTTGGGGGCTCCACCCCCAAATCCTCGCCGGGGGCTGCTACCCCAGGCTCTAGTTCTAAGATAGTTACGAGCAGTTGTCAAAGCTTCGGAGACCCAAAAATGGCCAAATTCACAAAATTTATCTCCCATAGGAAATAACATTAGGGTTGGGTTCCAATTTTCCTCAAAAACTGAGCAAAAATTAGGAAAATTGTACTCTTCATTTTCATTTAATTTTGGTGGGTTCTATTAGGATGAGTTGTCAAATTTTTTTTGTCTGGGAAACCGCAGAACCCAGACTTATGAATTGTAATTGTTCCCTTTGTTAATTTTCATTATTTGCGCTGTTTTCATTGCTATATTTCTTAAATTACGATATTAATATGAAATTCGTTAAATTTTGAGTGGTAATTTCCGTGTTTATACATTTTTTTAAGTACGAGTAGGTACATATTGTATAGCACGATAGGTTAAGCGATATTCTACAGGAACCACATAATCACTTCTTTTGTTACATCCTCAGTTTTTTTCACTTCTTGGACACCCTCCATTTTTTTCATTTCTTTCCGGGTATTTCTTAAAAAATTGGTTTTTTAAAAATTCGAACTGTAAATAATACCTATAACCCTTTAAGCTAACTCAAGTAACCTTTCTAATCAAATTTCAAATTTTCATCAAACTGAAAGGACTTATTTGATAAAACCGTGAATTACTGCTAGAAAGTACTTATCATAAGGTTCCCCAACTAAAATATTTAAAACGTATCTCTCTCGTGATTTATTTCTTTAACAAAAAAACCAAGTGCTTACTTTGATATCGTCTGTAATCTATTTTACATGAGGTCCTATGGTTCTATTTGTTGCTTTTCAATTGAAAAAAAAAATATTTATGCAAACTGTGTTTAAATTCATCCTCATGATTATTACTCCACTTATTTCGATAAGATCATAACAAATGGCGTCGCGTGTGTGCAAAATTCTTGTTCTTTCTATTTGTGCCTTTGAATGTATATTTTTAGTTTTTTAGCAATTCTTTCGTGTGCTTACATACACTTGAATTTTCGTTGCATGTGGCGGTTGGTTGGTTAATATAATTGTTGAATGTTTGAGGAAAGTAAAAAAATGTAGTAAAATTACTTACTTGTACATATAACATAATAGCGCACTGCGTGTTGACATAAGACGTCATATAATTTATATGCTATTACCCAAGTCTTACTTATTTTTTTTTTGTTTTTTTTTTTTTTTTGAAAGAAATATACTGAAGAAAGTTAAAAAAATTACTTGTACATAATATACGTTTACAATTTGTCCTACGGTGATTTATAAAATTAAATCAAGGTAATCTATATAAAGCAGCTCCACGTAAGTCTCATCTCTAAGCGCTTCGTTCCCGGAAAACTTCCTATTGTTATTTTATAATTTAAAAGTACGTATAACGTTTATTTAATTTCACCATTATCAAACTGACTATTTACTTGGCAATAGTAAATTTTACTTTTTTTATTATTTTTTTTTATATTTATTTATAATCATAAGTTTGCGTTATTTCATATAAAAGTATTTATTATATGTTTCATGCGATAGTCTCATTGTTTTAACATTAAATTATTATTTTCCTTCAATAAAAACCTCTTAAATAACTTTCTTTACATTTAATTTTTTTCTCTTGTAGTTTTCCATTCTTTATATTAAAAATTGTACGAAAAATACGACAAAAATATAAAAAATCTTTATTAACTACTTGTAGTCGATGGATTTTAGTTATATTGAGCAAAAATAAAAATTAATTTAACGTTATTATTTGGTAAAGAACGAATCAAGAGTAGAGTAATCAAATTTGACATAGTAGAATAGTTTATTAACAGAGCTTTTTAATTCAAGCTTTCGATAAGGTGTAGCCTAAAAGGCTCTTGATGAAACTTTAGGTTGTTCCCAATAACCTAAGCCAAATTATATATTTTAATGAAAATCAACAGAAATATCAATCATATCATTAGAAACATAATTCTGAATTCTTGAGAATTGCGCATAATTCTGAACCGAGATATAAATAATAGAAATTATTCTTCAGAAGTTAATTTTTAACATGGGTTAAATTATGGAAAAATGGAAATATCCATCAGAAAAAATCACTAAGAAAAAACAAATTTACAGATATCGACGAAACCATGTAAGAAAAACGTATTAAGAATATTTTACAATGTATATTTAATAAACAAAAATTCTTCAAATACCATAAAGTTCACATACGACGAAAAAAGATAGGAAAAAATGAACGGTAGAAAGAAGGCACGAACTCTTATGTATAAACAATGAACATAAGCGACGTCAAAATTAAGATGTGTATGTGCATATATGTAAACAGCAGATGAAGAAAACGTCTTAAGAGTCCGCTCCCAGATAGGTTCTATCGAGTATTGCAATCATATCTGTCAAATAGAATATTCTACGACACTCAGAATGACATATAGGCTCAACTACCTCGAGAAAAATCAAGAAAACCTAAATATACTGGAACCAGTATTGTACACTTTGTAAACTGCCGCCTTACTTATAGCGGAGCACACCATCATAGCTACCTACACTAATGAATACTACAATTATGGCATCCAATCAATTGCTGAGTCTAGCTGAATCTGTCTGTAAACTATCTATATTCTATCGTTAAACAATCAACAGATTCTATGAGCAACGAAGGTCAGATATATCGGAATGCACCTGAACAGAAAACATACTTGACGATTGCACAGATTGATGAAAATAGATCAATTGAGAGCCTCGTTTCAGAAGCTTTACTAGACACTAAGTTCAAACTGTTCATGGATAGAAAGCTGCTGATATATAAAACAATTTAAACTTGTAGAAGCCCGCCTGGACATATAGCATACAACTGTGGGGTACGGCTAATTATTCTAGCATAGATTTTATGCAACGATTTCAGTTCAAGACAATGAGACTCATCGTTTGTACTCCATGGTTTGCACCAAACTATAACATTCGTAAAGATCTAAAACATAACAACCATACAAAGCGAAGTATTCATTCAAATCCGCTGGGAATCGCCGTTCTGAACAACAACGATGAGGTGAACAGATTAAAACGCGTCAGTCCTAGAACTGCTCTACAAGATATAAAACCACCACAATAGTCTATATCCTAGGCCTCTAGGGGATGGAGTTTCACTACCTGTCCATGTATCAGATTTACTTATTATCCAGGGACAGATTGTAAATAACCCTCTTAAAATAAAATGAAAATAATAGAACAGGATTTCATATGTCAACCCTACAATAATTAAAAATATTTGAATACTAAATCCTTGTTCGATGGCTAAAGTCGTGCCTTACTTTGCTTTTACATACGTTGAAACTATGGATTGTAGATAAAGATGCATATGGAAGAATAATTATTCAAAAGTGGTGAAATATTAAGACCAGAAAAGTAGTTCTTGTATAGTCACTACAGCATTATAGACCTGTTATAGATTAAAAATAAATACAAATTAAGTTTGTGAATGGCTACCCGTTTTCCCAGGTAGGGCGTTTCATTTTAAAATTTTCTAAGCGATTTTTTCAAAAATAATTAAGTCGAAAAAATGCTCCCTCTTTTATTGAGGATCAAAATTATTCAATTAAGACAAAACTGTCGCCAAGACTTAATATTAAATATAATTTATCATCAATAATGCACTTGTGATGACACTGTGACCCTTTTGAATTATGTTTTATGTGTAGAAATGTGAAATAAATTGTCGATAGGATAAAAAAATGTAATTGATATGGATTAAATGGTAGACTTTCACATGAGCTTCTGTTACATGTAAATTGTTAAGTATGTGTTCGAGTGCAATGTTGCAAAGGTCATTCGGTGCATGATCTTTAGTTTTATAGCCTAGTTACCATTAGTGTTTATGTTTAGGTCAAAATGTATTAATTATCTGTATCGCAACACGTGAGTGACATGTTTCGTGTGTGTTTCACAAACGTCCGGCGATAATCGAATCGAAAACAAGCCACAGAGAGAAAGGATTTTAGGGAGATAGACGTCGAGGGGCTGGCATTAGGGAGATATACAGTGGACTCTCGATAATTTGAACCCGTAACAACCCTAACAAATTGTTTAACTCATCAAATATTTGATTGACGGAGAAAGGTCAAGTTATTAAATAATTATTAGGTATTATTTGGATTTCATTCATTAGAATAAAAATTTCAAATTTCAAATGACACTTGTTAACATAAATAACCAAATCAAACAATTCGATTTATCGAGGAGACACCGGTTAGAAATTCAACTTATAAAGGTGAAAGTTCGACTCATCTACTTAATAACAATAAATACCAATATACAACAAGGGTTTGCAAACCGGTTAAAATCGGTTTTAAAAACCGGTAAAAATTAAAAACCGAAAACCCGGTTATTCAATAAAAATAATCAAAATAAAGTTTAATTCAACCATGTCATGGAAAACGCACATCCATGACTTAAGAACTGAACTCTTTAAAAGGCTCAACATTCTGAAGGTCTTATCGTCTACCTCGTGGGGAGCGACCCTCCCTACCTTATTAAAAACTTATAGAGCGCTCATTCGCCAAAAAATAGACTACGGCGCCATCGTCTACGATGCGGCCGCCAAATCAACGCTTCTACCCTTGGACAGAATTCATAACGAGGCCCTACGACGATGCACAGGTGTATTCAGAACTACCCCTATATAGAGTGTCCTAGCTGAAGCGGAAGAACGCCCTTTAAAACTGAGACGACAAGAGCTTGTCGTAACCTATGCGATCAAATCAAGCCATAAGCATAAAAACCCAGTTCAAGGGTATATAAACCGAAACACCATAAATGAGACCTTTTTCGATACCCACCCAAGGTTTCCACAACCCTTTTCCATAAGAGCTCTGAAATATCTACGAAAAATTGATGTCACAATTCCAGTATCGGATAACAACTTAAATAAGCTTCCCCCTCCTTGGAAGCACAATATTCTCCCTATCGACTTAAGCCTGGAAGAGTACACAAAAAGCAACACTCCTGAAATAGTAATGAGAAACCTCTTTTGGGAGGCAAAAGATAAATACAAAAACTATACTGAATACTATACCGATGGTTCAGTGCTGGAGGGTAAGGTGTCCTATAGGACAGGCTGTGCTATAGTAACGGGCAGCGAAAAGTACATGTTCCGACTGCAGGATTATTCATCGATAGTCACTTGCAAAGCACAAGCTATACATCAAGCTCTCCAACTTATAGAATCCAACCCGAGGAAAACCCCAGCAGTAATATTTACGGACTCCAAGTCTACCCTTATAGCACTAAGTAGTAGAGGCAACCAAAATGAGGTTATCACGGCTATAAGGGTGAAAATCACATGCATGATAAAAGAAAAATACAAAATTGCGCTAGTGTGGATTCCAAGTCATCAAGGAATACCGGGGAATGAGGCAGCTGATATGGCTGCTAAACAAGCCACTACGAAAATAAATATCGATCTTCCGATCTGTCCGGTAGTGGATATAATTCGACATTCGAAAGAAACTATCCAAAAACAGTGGAACATTATGTGGACAAACACCCCACAAAAACTATCAGCAGTAAGAAGGACGATATTTGAATCAGCTCCTGTCACTGATCTCCCAAGAAAACAACAGGTCATCCTCACTACGCTGAGGACTGGTCATACGAGCATCACCCATAAACACCTACTCGACAATCAGGAACAACCAACTTGCTCCGAGTGTGGGGATGCCCTAACAGTCCTTCACATAATCATGGAATGCCAGTCCTTCTCAACACAAAAACAAAACCAAGGACTACCCAGCACTTTGAGAGAATGTTTTGGAGCACCGGTAGAAGCAAAGAAAACATTAGAGTTTCTAAAACGCATCGAACTCCTGGATGGAATTTAAGCTGAGTATAAAACCCGTATACTATCAAACTCCCTTAATTCGATCTATCCTTGTTTCACATATGTTAATACAATTAATATTATGCTGCTTTAGATACCATATATCTGACTGGACGAGAAAAGAATGCTACGGTTTGTTGATAATTCTAATTAATGTTATCATTTTATACTTGTATGCTGTCTTAGTTTTCTCTTTTGTATTATTTTGTTTTATTGCCATTGTTTTGTTATTGCTATTTTCTTGTACATGTGCTGCATGTATCATGAATTATAAAAAAATTGTATTGTAATGATGTAAAATTTGACTAGTCGCTAATGACCACGCCGTTAAAGCGACTTTAAATAAATAAATCAAAAAAAAAAAATTAAAATAATCGGGATTTTTTTAAACTGTATTTAATATTATTTTAAATTAATTTTACAAAATAACTTTGGCGAAGTATTTAAAAGACCTAAATTATGCAAAAATCAAATCAATTATTCAACTGGGAGTTGCTCTACCATATTCGTCAAATCAGTTGTGTTAAATTTTGGCAGGCGATTATTGTGAAATTTGGTGAGACTCAAATACATAATAAAGGCGAATGAAGTGAAAATTTCGCTAAATGATGAACGTTTAGAAAAGAATGCCAGTTATTTGAAACAACCGGGAAAAGAACGAGCAACTTAGAATTGCTTTTAAATGCCTTAATCACAGTTAAACCAACTTCGACGGATTCAGAAAGAACATTTTTCTGTCTCAAGAAATTTGAACGACAATATTAGAAGTAAGTTAGAGTAAAATTACTCTTTAAACATGTTTTTATCATTTTTATTAAATTTTGAAATTTGCAAATGAACTTTAAACTGAAGTTGAATTTAAAATATATAAAATCATTTATTAATGGTGTTTTATTTGCAGATAAATACAATAAGGGGGGGGGTAATTTTATTATAGATTTAATTTTCTTAAAACCCCGGTTTTTAACCGGTTAGCCGGGTTCAAGATAAGAAAAAAACGAAAAACCGGTTTTAACAAAAATACGGTTTTTTGCAAACCCTATATACAACGATAATAATTAGAGGTGCGTGTATCAAGAAAAATTTTCAACTCACTAAGGTAGATATTCTGATACACGGAAAAAAATGTGTTGTAGATTTAACAACACTCCTTGTTAATTTTACTACATTAACTAATATTATATAGGATGACACCACGTGTGGTAACGTTTACCAGTCAAGTGTAATTAAAAAACTGTAGTATTATTTACAACACAAACTAGTAAAAATGTAGTTGAATTTTTGACACTTGCATTTATTTGTCAAAATTATTGAATATGTTGTACGCGCCGCATGCGCAAACGCCAAATTTTGTTAATTTTTACAACACTCAACAGTTGTAACAGCTACCTATGTTTTCTACAATTTGGAAGTTAAAAATACTTTACGTTAGAGCTGGATACAACACAGTGTGTTATCTAATGTTACATTTGTGGTTATAGTGAACACAAAGTGCAGTAAAAATAATACTAGTTTAGTGTTGTAAATTTTACACCACTATTTTTTCCGTGTAGGGACGAATCGGAACCGGAAAAACTATTCGACTTATCGAGTGTTCACTGTACATAAGCTTGTAAATACGATCAATGCAACCCCACGAAACTGGAAAATATCAAAGGTGAGATAGTGAAAGAACAACGCGAAATACTCAACGGTACAAATCAAATAAGCTAAGAACTAAGCGGGGGTTGGTGCCCCTGTTGTGAACGACGGAAAGAGGGTAGGTCAAGGATTTTCACCATGATAACTTAGCACACCTTATATCATGTTGTTAATATGTTAACCCGATTAAGGCTTACTCATCCCACTACAACTAATCTTGGTCGTTGATTTCAAGACGCTAAATTATAAACACCAACTTTCCATAATCCGGAAAAATCTATGTTATAATCCAAACTAAAATACAACCATGCTTCAAGGAAGATATAATTTTAAACATCAACATACAATTCAAGGAAAATTAATTAACACATTTTGTTTGAATAGATTTTTTGTATTATTCAAACCGAGTATATTATACAATGTTCAAGGTGTTCAAAATAAAATACAGTACCCAAGTTTTAAATGATGAATTGGCTACTTTATATTCTATAGTTTATAATTTTTATATGCTTCTAAAACTTTTCTTAGAAATTCCAAGTCACATAATTTTATTTTGAATTTCTCAAAAATGAGTCATTAAGGCGTTAAACAATTAACATTGAAAAGCGACATACTATTTTGAAATGGCTATCAAAATAAATTCATATTATATGTGTATGAGACGATGACAAAGAGAAGAAATATAAGTTAGAATTTATTGGATAATTTGGCTAAATTTATAACGCGATTTAAATAGAAATTAGACCTATTATAAGATTATTTATGTGTCTAATGCGGCAAAATACAAAATTCATTTGTAATATTAACAAGAAAATGAAATTGAATTTAACTTGAATTTAATGGAAAAGGAATTTATTTTAGACGGAAAAAAAGCCTTAATAAATAGGGCAATTAGTTAATTTTATTTCTTTGTGACGATGGCCAAAAGATCAAGAAGAGATAATTCAAGGAATTGTATTTTTGGAATAAAAATGTTGTATGATGTTTCCATGTGTTCGGTATTGAATGCTATCATTTACTTATTACCCAGACTGACCGCAACTATTTCTTTAATAAATTTAATTCAATTATGCTGAAATTCCTCAATGGATTATTCTCGACGTATTTGTGACCTACGTGAGTATTGGAACTTGTACTTGACGTCATTTCCGTCACTTCTTAAGGGTCAATTAATCACATTGTTATTATCGTTTTTTTTTTTGTATTCGAAAAGAAGACTTACAATTAAAGTAATTACTTATTATTACCGAGTAGTTTTGGAATGTTGAGCACATAGAAAATTCTACCAATAAGAAATGAAGGAATAAGGAAAGTCCCCTTTTCGAGAGTCATGGAATAAACCTATAAAGACCAATAGACATTAGGTTTATGGTGATTATGGCAATAGCGTTTTAAATTTACTCTAGTTTTTGATCAGATATCAGTAGATTCATTTCAAAATTATTTAAATAATTACTTGGTTACATACCATTTAAAACTTAATTTTTTTAAACTGAAACTTTTTATACATCGTCTCAAATTCGTTGACCTATCTTTAGCATGTCGCGTGTTACATTCTCGGCAGGGAATCGGCAAGTGTTCGGCAGAGCACGGCAAGCCAATTATGGCGGCACCCATTTGCACAATACATTTTCAACATTATAATGTATACACATTGATGGCTATATACCATATCATTTTACCAGGGTTGTTGCGCGAGTTATTACTAAATGGGTATTAGCTGTCATTGATTGTCAATCATATTTGTATTGGTATTTGTGTTTTAATCGGTGTATTGATATAAATGCTGTTGTTCACTTATCATGATACAGCTAGTGATACTAGTGCGAAAATATCCAACGGTGAATTAATTTCACGCCGTAAGAGAAAGACTGCCGACAGAGTTCGTGCTTATAGAGACAGGAAAAACGCTCTTGATGAGTTTATTTAATTTTTATAGTGAATTTATTAGAATTATTAGAACTTTCTGCTAGTTTAGTGTGATGTTTGTGTTAGTGTGTAGCCCTTTCGTCCAGAAACAATGTCTTCGCCACAACAAACTTTATTTAACAATGATTGAACATGATGAAGTACCTTTACAATAGATAACAACAGGCAGATGATCGATTTAAAAATAATCAACAAATTCAATAATGAAAATAAACATTCGAGTATTAACATCAATAACGAAAATTCAAAATTAGTTGCCACGGCGCGCGTTAAGTCAGACAGTGAATTCGTGCCACATTCATAAACCCACCCTCATCTTGATCCCAAACCACACTCAGGGTTGCCAGAAGTGTTCACAACCAATTCAGTACGTGGAGCAGATTCTTAATGAAAATGTGTATTGAAATCACCAGATAAAATAGCAGGCATTCGCGAAAATATTTCTCGAGAGCGAAAAAATTGTGCCGAAGGCGTAACAAATGGCGTTAGAGGCAAAACCTAGAAAATCCATTATATCGTCTATTTTCATACTCTAAATCAAATAATTTTCTGCAAATTTTCGGTTACATAAATGCCTACAGTTCGAAAAAAAGTTTCACTCGCATCGTGGTTTCTTAAAACCACACAATATTTTTTTTTAATTTTAATTTCAATTATAAACTTGTCCTTGTATAGGAAATAAAGAAATGTAATATCCGACCATTATTTCATTCCCGGGATTTTGGGACTAAAGAACATCGATCACGGGATACCTACACTAGTTCCGGGATTGGTACAAGTCTCATAGAACAAATTTTTTATTATAGAGAACTAATAATGTGTATTTTAAATCAATCTTAATTTTATTTGTGAACTTAAGACATCAAGTTAAGAGTTTAACTATTGCCACTTAAATTGGGCTTTTGAGTTTGATCATAAGAATAACCAACTTGAAAATAAATAAAAAATATTAATAGATATATAATATTTAAATTAAATACTATTCAACTTGCATTTTAATTAACTAATTCAGCATTACTATGTTAAATATGTTAACTTTTAACTATCTAATTTATAACACAAACAAATTTCTGACCAACAAAAATAAAAATTTTAATAAAAAAAAAATATTTTTTGTATGCCATTAAGTCAAAAACATTAAAGACAATATTTTCTGATAATTGCGAAAATTATAATTTTCAAATAAGTTTCTTAAAATGAACTGAAAATATAATATGAAAACTTGAAACTTTTCGTTGGTATTTAATTTTTAATTTATGACCAAACTGTAACTCTGTCTGTTTATTACCTTATGGTTATGGCAGATAAATTTTCTCAAAGGCGTTGTTGAAAAAGATTTATGCGAAAGCAAAATTACAAGTAATAACTGGTAATTTATATTGACATTAAATTCATGTTACTACATGTGTTATAATCGTGATTACCAAATCTAATGCAATTTTAATTATCCTCTCATTGAGATTTTCATTGGAAACAATCGAAAAAATTTACTTCTATAACTTATATATATTCAGAGAAAGTTTGATATGCAGTTTTCACTTTAGGTGATTTGAGTTTTACGTGTAATAGCTCGTGAAATTTATGAGTGTGAAGTATAATGTTTAAGAGATAGACGAAGCTACAATTAGAACCCGAAAAATTTGGCTTAGTGCCCTGGTTAAAGCCTAAAGATAACTTCTGTTTCTTTCAGTCGCTCACAATTGTCACATGGCCCCGGAGATAATGTAATTTCTAAGCCACGTGCTCATTTATACGTACTTATAACTTTTATATTTTATACAATTTTCAGTTAGAAGCAAAAAAAAATTTTTGTTGACTTTTTTTATTTAAGTACTTTACACATAGTATTATTGATTTAACGAGACGAAACTTTTGCGTGAGTGTCTTGGCAAAAGTTTAATGCTACTAATTGCTTTGAGAGTATTTTGGCGCCGATTTTCCTAAAAAATATCGTTTGAACAACAAATTTAAACACACAAAAACCTGACTTGAAATTACTATATAAAATTTATAGTTCTCTCAACTTGTATGAAAGAGTGATCAGAACTCTGATCAGTGTTTGCCATAAAAATTATAATTACAGTTTTTACGTCAAACAGCCATGAAGTAAGCAAAAATGAAAATACAATATTTAAAATCAGAAAAAAATCGAGTCATACATGAACAATTATTTAAATACAATAGAAAGAAAGAACGCGGTTAAAAATCGTGAAGATCTCTTATTAATATTTAATTCCATTAACATCAGTCGTAACGACTGCGTAACGCCCCCCTTGTTCACTTCACCCCATGCCATTCATAATATGTTGGTATGTACATGATAGCAGATATCATGTTACTTGAACAAATGTAATATACCGTTGGAAAACATAAAAAATTGTAAGAATATAGAAGACTTAAACGAAGAAATTATATGATAAAGTTACCCAAACCAGCCTGGAACTTCCCGCCCACCTCCAGACAGTATCTTACATTCGGACGCAAAAGAAAACTTCACTTTTTATTCTTTCCGCTTTTCTTGACTCTTTGTTCCAAATCACCTCCATGGAATAACATGATTTGGATTATTAGGCATAAAACTAAATTATTTATAGACTTCTTTCTTAAGTCTTGCAAATAAAAAATTCAAAAAAATTTTAAGAATTGCAAAATCATTTGTTTTGCTAGTTACTAATATTCTGTTGCCAAGCACATTATTGGTTAAAATAACAAAAAACTTGATTGCTTACTGAGATAAAATGGCAAAAATAGTTAAGAAATGCGAGCGACTTTTTTAAAAATAGAATTTAAGTATGTTGGTTATAATTAGTAAGACATTATAGTCAATGAGCCTTCTGATACACAATCGGACTTTTTGACCTCCGTTTTTATAATCTGCGAATTGCAAACTTACAACATATTCTTGACAAATACCAACGTAATGGCATTATCAATAAATTTTTTTGACCAACAATTGTGATACTTTTAATTTTACTTGACATCTTTAAAAAAGTAATTTTGATATTAAAAATAATTAAGATTCAAAAATTCAAAAATTTTGAAAAATATGATTAAAAACCAGTAATCAAGGCTATTTATAGCAAATATTAAATTAATAATATTTAACAATAACTGCAATACATATGCAATGAACTTTTTATCTATTACCTAAACGGAAGAAAATGTCTTCTGTTTCCATCATTTGCGAACTCTATTAGTAAGTTAACCCATTTTAATAGCACGAGGTTAAGGTAACCCCACGGAATTTTGAAAATGGATTTTTTTCCCTTTAAACCAGGCGTCGAGGAACTTTTTTTACCATTATTCCAAAATATTTATGCGTAAGTTGATATTACCCCTTCATTTTAAAAAGGAGACAATCAATGTTAAATTAAATTAAACATTATTTATTGAATTAATTTACCCGGAAAAAAAAACTTGCATGAAAGTAGTAAGAGACTAAAAAAGTAGATAAAGTAGAAGTAGTAGACAAACAAAATAAAAGTCTCATAATGGAAAACTTCCCCTATTCAGATTTTAAAGAAATTACCTTGCTTCATGTTTGATACAATAACTTGAAAATTTGGGCATTTTTTTCTAAGAACAATTTGAATATAGTCTTCGGCCATACTAACATATTTATAAAAAAAGCGATGGAAAAAAATTACTCTACTACCCCGAAAATTTTATTTTACCCCATTTGGAGTAATTTACTCCAGTTCTTCGACCACTGATAAAAAAATCAGAAACCTAATTACTGGTGCTATCTCTAGGAAGCAAAGGTTTTGAACATTACACAATTGTAGTGGGGGTAATATTTAAAACGTAAATTTAGTTTCTATAGCCGTCAAAAGTAAAAACTTTCGTCGTTCAAATGTGTGCAATAGAAAGAAGCGTTTTTAAAAATTCACAATAAGTCGCGAATAACCCCGCTGTTGAAGCGACTATAAATAAAATAAAAAAAAAGATTCACAAGTCGTTTGAGTTTTTGTTAAATGTATTTTTATAAAAAGTATTTTCCTCCCATTTGTATCTACCATACATCGTAAAATATTTTTTAATTTTCTTGAAAAAAATCAAAATTCCTGTTGGAAAATCGATCGATTCTAAATGGTATTTTTTTGAGACCATAACCTAACTTCAGGTTAAACAAGTTCATGTTAAATGTTTTTCGCTGTATTTAGATACCGGAAAGGAAAACAAAATCATTATAATTTGATATGAAAATTGAGAAAAAAAAACATTTTCTTCTTTCGAACCTTTGGCTAACAACTGATCAAATAAGGGAGGCAAATTAGATCAAATGAGACGATTGAACTATATAAATTGGTCAATCCAGGTAGGTACATAGATGGAGTATTTTACTTAATTAAATACTAATCAAGTGTATCAAATGAAAAAAAAATTTAAGTGCTTAATTTTGACTTTTTTCAATGTTTATCAACTAATTATCCCTTATTTTAATTTTTTTTTTAAATTAATAATTACTTTTTTTGCTTGTACATAAGATGGTAGTTATATTCTAAGACGCGGCTTATTTGAGGCGTTCTCATGAATAATTAATATTTTAAAGTTTGATTTAAATTCCAACATATTGGATATTTTTTAGATTTATGACCTCCCATTTCCTGATTAATTGATTATTTGGCATTTTTTAACAATATAATTTTTCTTGTGAATACCTTAAAACTCTTTTTCCATCTGGGTCATCTTGGGTTTTTGACTTTTAGGCATTTGACCCTCAAGCAGAAGTTGAAAAACTTCAAATTCTAAATTTTAAAATTATATAAAATCAAGCTTATGTATCGAAATAATTGCATCTGAAAGAGTACGAAACAAGTTGATGATTTAAATATTTCAATTTAATACATAGAGTGATGTTCAAATAGGGATTTATTACCTAATTTGATTTTTAAACTACTTGACTTGATTTTCAAGCTTTTTGTTTTAAGATTGAGTTGAAATTGAGTCAAATTTTATTATTCAAATGTCAAATCAAGTCAAGCATTAATTTCGTAAGTTATTTCATTTACAAGTCCGAGTACAGTTGATGTAACAAATGTCTAACTACTTGACTTGATGAATTTCAAAAAAAAATTTAAAAAAAATATTTATAAACTAAAAATTTTATATCGATACGAAAACGTAGAAGATATTTTGTTCTCATTTTGATGAGTCAAATAAACTTTGAACCAGTTCAAAAAGTTAAATGATTTCTTTATCAAGTTAAAATTGTTTAGCTTTGCTTTTTTGACTCTCCAATTCAATTGATAGCCTCTCCAATTTTTCTATTTAGAACCTCTGCTATCATTTAGCGGCCACTAAATTGAATTAATGTCGATAATTCATGGTTATAACACGCGTTGAATCACCACGAAACTTTTGACCCCTAAACTCATCAAAATTCATCAAGTGGTATCAGGTTTTACGCGGGAAAAATTAATTTACAATTCGCTTACGCCAAACAACACTTGTTAAGGGTATCGTCTTCCTACTCGGATACTATTTCCACTTAATGTCCAATAGATAACGCCTCGAAATTAAAATGGCATAATAAATTATCTTTATGATAATTAACATTGAGTTTGATGTAATAAAAATGGGTTTTTACTTAATTTTAAATAGATTTATTTATGAATTATTAATTTTAAATAACACCTGTGATATTTAGTTTTTAACTGCATCGAGTTATAGTTTAATGGTACACACGCGTATGGTTTTTTTGATGGATGTTTTTTACAAGCTTATGGAAAACTCAAAGATCGATAAATCAACATTTATTGTGCAAGTCGTACAAAATAAAGCAAACAAATGTTATCTCAACAAATTATTAAAAACGATAAAAAAAAAATATTTTTCATGCTTCAATATTTATCTGATAAGCAGTTTTTCCAACTGTGTTTCACTCGTTGGGGTATTGACGAGAGAAAAAAATTGTTTGGGTTTGTGTGCGGTGCGAGAGGAAAATCGATCTGGCGATTATCTTGGAAAAGTGAAAATGGTCGATTTGAAATGTCAAAATTTAATCAAGGTTGCATTTGAAAGAAATAAAGAAACGATTGTGAGCTGCATTCGACATGGCGATATTTTTAATGGAATATTGAAGTTTAAATATACGATATATAAATCAGGCCCTCGACCGAATTCTGATGACCTTTCAATTACCAAATCATTTACGCAAAACAATTTTTTTCATATAATTTATCGGAGCAACATTTTTGTTTTCAATCAAAAATAAAATTTTCATTTAATTCAATTTTAAACTTAATTTTTCAAAGTTTCGAATTTTCCATCCTTCTTTCTAACCCTTGTTCCTATCAGATTACATGTTTTATTAGTTGTGTTGAAGTTTTCGAGACACTGTTGAAATGCTATCGCTAATTTTTGCGGTTTTTTGATAAGATGAAATAAGAAAGTCATGTTTCTATTTTTATTATTAGTTTTGTCGAAAATATTTTGTTTGCATTTTTATACAAGATCTTTCGTCTCAAATAACCGTGAACTTACAAGGACTTTCTTGAGAAATTTTCCTGGAAAAGCAAAAAGTGAAGAGACATGAAAGTCATAATGAGTTTAAAGGATGGATATATAATTGTTTCATAATAATCTAAAGATAAAAAATTATGATAACAAAGGTGGAAGAAAGAAAAAAATTAATTGCCATTATATCGTGTTAATTAATACTTGTAAAGTGGATAGGAAATTGAAAGTTTTCTTGCATTCTTTTACTCCTACATAAAAATGATTTTTCTTTAAGGTTTTTGTTACTTCGTTTTCTAATGAAAATGTAACTGTGACCAAGTGTACCACCTGATAAAAATGTAACTTTAAAGTCGGATTACCACTTTAAATAGCTACTAGCGACTATCAGATAAATTTTGACCAACAAAGTCCACACAGTTATATCTTTAAACAATAATACTAATAACCAAAAAGAATTAATTTTTACTGTTATTATGTGATAAAGAAAAATTTTAATTTTTATACCCCCCTCCCTAATATATAATTTTTCAATACAGTGTCTTAAAAAGTAGGTTACAATGAGTAGAAAAAGTCAGTTTTAAAAATATACATCTTATATATAAGCAGCTAAAGTGCGTGCCAGTTTGTCGCCGATAGTTTATTGGTTTCTTGAGTAACAGTGGCAGCCAATGGAGTGAAGATGCCACGGAATTCAAATATTCCATATACACTGATACCATGCATGCAATTATCATTGTTAAATTCAATTTCCATAACAATTAAAATTGATTATAATTAGAAGATTTTAATGTAAAACAGCTGTTCATATATTCTAGAATAGCAATCAATTCTGGTGATTCCCAGACTTTTACTAGTATATTAATAACCAAATTAGTGTTGCCATTGCTTTGGGAAATTGTGAAAACTTTTAAAAGTTGTTTGCAGCCCTTACTTTAACGAGTTAAGAAACTAGAAAAGGAGAAGTTCTTTAGGTACCCTTACAAGTATAGATATCGTATAATATTTTAGGAACTTTGAAATTCCTCCCTTAGATGGAACCACAGTTCAGGAGTAACAATTTAAAAATTAATATTTTTTTCAATGATTTCGCCTCCAATGTTTCTGTCTGTCAATCAGTTTACTCTTTTATATATTTAGATTTATTGTTAGACTAAAAGTCAAAAAATGTCTTTTTATTTAAGACAGCTGCTATTATGCGAAAAAGTTTTTTTATTTATTTTTCCATAGTTTGAACGGTTGCAGTTTTTGTTTGGATTAAGAATTGATTTGAATTTTAGATTTTGGATCACTAGGAGCGTTGCAATTGTGACAAACAGGGAGCGCCATTTTTACATAACCCCCCTTCAGCCTGTAACTTTTTGAATTTTTTTTTTTTTTTTTTTATATTCTTCACACATTAATAAATATTTGGTAAAATAATAGCTACTAAAAATATTATTTGTTCTTTTTATTGTGCCTGAAAAAATTACTACAATTCATTCCTCTAGACTAGAAAACCCCCTTAAGTCTTATTGTCTGGTAGCCTATATTACTCGATGAAACTGTAACTTATAATTCTGTACCTTGGTTTTAAAAGGACCAATGTCCAAAATTGGAGAAATCGTGTTATGCAAAAATTACTACAATTACTGTTAGTGCAAAAAGGGCTAACTGTACTGGAATAAATACATTACGAGAAACATAAACCTAACAGAGACCACCTATTGGCGCTCTGGTTAGAGCAATTGCTCTTTCCGTTTCATGCGACAAGTGGTTCTGGGTTCGATCCCCGTCGCATCCTAGACTTAAAATCCTAGACCTAAGTAAAAATTGATCAACAGAAATTCTCTGTGCTTTTACAGTCGTGATATGACTTCAGATGTTAAAGCGACTTAAAACACCAAAAAAAAAAAAAAAAACTAACAGAGGCCAATCTCATTATATTCTTGGTGCAAAAAAGAACAATGTGTACTTAATTTTGCATTTTCTGGGAATGGTATAATTGGACATTGGCCCTTTTAGAACCAAGGTACAGAATTTTTCCAATCCGGTCATCCCATTTTCAGAGTATATTTTCTTCATACAAACGAACATTTTCTTTCTATATGATTGTAAAAAGTAGTAATATAGCTGAATTTAAAATTAAAAATTAGAACACAGATGTGAATTAACATATTTAGAATAAAAAATGTTTTAGGTTATTTTTTTTTACAAAATGGCCATAAACAATAAACTTACAAAGATAACGAAGACATACAATGAAATGGCTCGAAATTTTCATTTCGAATTAATTTCAATAAGTAAAAATTTCATATGTTATCTTCTCACTAAAACCAGCCGGATATTATTGAAGACACTGAAAAAAATGTTTTTCAAAAATATTACAATGTTAGCGTACAATGTACATTGTACCTAAACACATTCTATCAGCCAAAAATTTGATAATTTTTTGTAAAAAAATTCGCAAATGACGCCTTTAAAAAAATGCTTATCCATAATTATCAGAAAAAAACACGTGATTCAAGTTCTACATACTCGTTCATTAGATTCATAAAGAAATTCAACCTTCATAATCTTAGAAAGGAAAAGAAATGATAAAATTTAAATAAAATCTTTTCAAACAAGAAAATAAACGAAAAATATGGGGATTTACTTAACATTTAAATTAAAATAAAATTTTAGAGTTTTGCAGATTCAAAGATAAACTGAACTGGGTTAGTAACCTTATTGATTTGGTATAGTTTTAAATTTTTTTTAAAGTGAAAGGAATAAGGAAAAGTGTGTGAATGGGAAAATTTATATGAAAAATAAAAAATTGATATTTTATTATATATGTTAAAGAAAATTGCTTTAAGAAAAATTCAGATAAATTATAAGGTAGATCTGAATGTTTGCTATAAATATATCGATAAATATTAGTTTATTGACGTGTCTTGTTTGACTTATAATTTGGTCAGGTTCAAAAAAATTCTTGTTACGAGCCGAGCTGATTATGTAAGTAATTGCCAATGAAAAGAAATGAGTCGATTTGGGTTTAGAACGTTTAAAATGGGACAGACAAATTATTTACCTGCATTAGTGGAAACGCGTCGTGTGGTTCAGGAAGACTGTCGCCGATGATGATTTTTGATTTGAACGATTTCGGTTGATTTTCCTCATCGCACTCTGCTTCCCGTTCCGATACGGGACTCTGATCTCCACCGTCCTCATCAAGATCTTTACTTTCCTCATCCGATTTATGCAAATTTTCACTGGACACAAACCCGTCATCATCCCGCACACGATCGATTATGTCATCCTCGTCAGCTGGATCCGACTCCTCCATCATTTCGGGATCGCTTGTATAATCACTGGTGCTCGATGATAAAATATCATCGCTTCCGGCACTATTCCGACGAATTTTCCCCGGCCTCGACTCCTCCACCGACGACGTCGATAACAACTCTGCCATCTTAACACTGAATAGTCTTCAAAAAAAATTTTCCAATCGAACAAAATAAGGAACAATAATTGCCAAAAGCGTCTGAACGATTCAGCAAAGAACTTACATATGTTCAGATCTGATCGACTTATTGACTCTCTGATTTATGAACAAACTCGTGCGAAATTCGACTCGAGTTTGCAAAAAGTCTCCCTTCACGAACACTGTGCCACACTAAACACAAGCCAAACACGCACACTAATGCACTGAAAATCAAAAAAAAAAAAAAAATATTCCACTAAACCAAAAAAAAAAGAACTGAAAAAAGCTTCTTGATACGATGATGATTGTTGGAAAATCGGGCAGCTCTTGACTTGACCGATTGTTGGATTTGATTTGGAATTTTTAATGCTGGTGAATTGTCTCTCAAAATTAGTCTGTCTGTACAGCAGACACACACACGCCACACTGGGGCCGAGACACGGGATGGACGGACTCACGACGTCGGGATGCCGCTGCTGGGAGTCAAAGTGGGGACTTGTAGTAGGGGGATTCACGTTGTTGTGAACTACTAACAATAAGTCGTTCCACCATCGAACGCTGATCCCCACTAATAAACCCCGCATTTATATTTGAACATTTAAATCCCACCGTCACATTGCATATTCAAAAAAATGTTCCCTCGTTTAATTTCCCAACAATCAGAACCAAAAAAAGGAAATCTTTTTTAATATTATTATAACAATGATTATCTGCAAACGTCTTCACAACCATGAACGATTTAAAGTTTCATTCAAATGATTCTTTAATAATCTCAAAGTTGATTTTTAATTAATATTCATATCCTTTTTTGATTGGAAAAAATCGAAAACCCCAATAAATATTGTTGAAATGCCTTTGTACTTTGTCCTTACGTTTAAGGATATTTAGGAGTTATAAAAATTATAACAAAAAAAAGTATTGTGTGGTTTTACGAAACCACGATGCAAGTGAAACTTTGTTTCGGATTTAGGATTTTAGGTAGCTGAAAATTTTTGGAAAATTATTCGATTTAAGGAATAAAAATAGAATAAAAAGAAAGGGATGTGGCACAAATTCACTGTCTGATGTGACGCGCACCGTTGCAACTATTTTTGAATTTCCATTATTGATGTTAATACTCGAATGTTATTTTCATTATTGAATTTGTTGATTATTGTTAAATCGATCATCTGCCTGTTGTTTTCTATTACAACATCACCGTCGGATATTTTTGCACTATTCTTATTAGGTGTATTTTTGTCTATCACGATCAAGTGAACAACGACATTTATATCAATACACTGATCAAAATACAAATACCAATACAAATATGATTGACAATTAACGACAACTTATAATATAATGAAACGTTGTCATGAAGAGGAAAATAGCTCATTACATTCAGTAATAGCTCGCGCAACAGGCCTGGGAAAACGACATGGTATATAGCTAACAATGTGTATACGAGCTCTGCCGAACACTTGCCGATTCCATGCCGATTTATAAGCAACATTAGGGCAAAAACTGACCTTAAAATACCGATGGGTAAAAAAGTAAAATAGATTCACAAAAGCATTGTTTATGTCTAGAGATTCATCAAGTCAAGTGACTAGATATTTTTTGAAGTATAACTTCTATACACGTGCTGAACTTGAGGAGTAAGCTTTCGAATGTGTTACAGAAGCGTTACGAAAAGTGTTATCTGGCGAGGCGAACGAAGTAAGAAAGAGAGTTACATTCGTTTATCTAGTACACAGTGCAGGCCTATTCTTCGATTCTCTTTTGTGCGGATCTTTGTGTGCCCTCACTCTTACCTTGGGCTTAACGTCTAGAGTCAGATAGAGTTTGAATAGATCTAGATGTACTGTAAGAGAAAGCAAGCCCGTACGTTTTCTTTCTCTTTTTCTCCTATCGCCCGTTATTTTTATCAAAAGTCGATTGTTTCAGTGTTATAATCAATGAAAACAATGAATAAAAATATAAAAAAAATTTAAAACATTGATTTATATGTGTAAATCTATGCTACATGTACACACATAGATAAATCGATAGCGAAAGAAGTTATACTTCTAGTGTGTGATCCACAATTACACTCAATATTTTTGAAATAAATTATTCTCTAAATTTTGACTCGAAAATAAAATAGCTTGTGAAATCGATACTTGACTTAGTTAAGAATTTCAATATTAAAGTCGTGTTTGGCTTGATTTTAAAACACATTCAGGTAAAAAAGCTTGAAATTCAAGTCATTAAAACTGTAACTGTACTAGTGTCCAAAATAGTCCTAGATACGTGTCTCGATTTCCAAGCAATCTTCAGTATTTTTGGTGTCCCTAAAATTATCTCTAAGACCGTCCCATTCTTGATTTTTCCTCTTCAAATTTAGAGAGAAAACATTTAAGTAGGGAATTTTTATATAGATGGTCCTATGCATAGATGTGTTATAAGTTAACGTTCACACACTGTATTACACAATACATTTAATACCTTCCTTTTTCTTTTTGGATGAGTCTCTTAAAGTTACATTTGGTCATATTGAAATTGATTTTTTTGAGTTGTATCTATAATCTCCGTCTAATTGTCGTAATCAGTTATTTTTAAAGGTAGTAATTTATGGATTTCTAACTCGTATGAAGCATGTGCATTTTTCCTGATTTCATTGGCCTTGGTTTTCCATGCAACGATGGCCTATTGATCGATTTAAAAATTATAGGTTGCCGCTTATGGCTTATAAATAATAACATAGCTGCTTTATTAAATAATTGCAACTATTGCTGCTGTAAAATTTATTCTATAATGAATAGATCATCCCTTTCGTCTCAACACTCACATGACTTTATCTCCATCGTATTATTTCATTGTTTCATTAAATTTTAAAGTATTTTTTTCTTATAGATACTTGAGAAATCATGATAGCCCAGGAGACCACTCCATGATTTCTACACCCATAAAGCAGTTTCGTAATTCATAAATCAAATTAAAGCTTGTTTTTTCTTTGCATGATAATATAAGGGTGCCAATTTAAAATTTCCCGAAAATAAGCGAAAATAGCTGTTGAAGATGCTTTTAAACTATATATATAATAAAACTGTAGAAAACATGTTGTCTGTCTCTCTGTTGTGCATCTTTCACCCAAAAACCACTGAGCAGATTTTGATGAAACTTTTTTTGTTATATAGCTATTAGTCCTCGGTAACATAATAGCTATAATTTATTCATAATTTAGTAGAGAAAAGTCGGGAAATTCAAAGATTTGTAATGTAATGTCATAACAAACATATTTTTGTGCACTTACATTGCAAACGCTAGCTAAACCTTACAAGATAGATCAAACTTATATGCAGCGAAATTGTTTATCTTAAAAAGGTTGATAAAAAAGTTCGCGACAGTATACGTCTATCTCCTAAAGATAACCCACAGGAACCATTTTTATCTTTACAAATTATAAAAAAAATATTGATTATTTACCAAGCTATTTTAAACAATACAGTATTATTCCTTATTCAATTAAATGCATTAGATACGTTGTGCATTTCATGTAGATCAAAATTGCCCTTTACAGCATATCATGAAAATGAATATCTGAAAAGATATCACAGATTTAAAAAGAAAAGCGTTGGCATTTCGGCTGGTTATTATACGACGTACGTACTGCTTGTTTTATTGGTATCTTCTTCTATATTATATAAAAATGTTATGTTGTTCCTTATTCTGGACCAACCAATTGCGCTCAAATTTTGATACAATATACAATCGGGCTCCAGAATGATTTGAAATCATGCAGTGGTCTCCGGGGCTATGAAATTTGGTGCAAAAACATTTTACGATTCTAAGATTTTGGTTTAAATCCTTAAAAAAGTTTTTTTAATTAATTTTTATGTTTAAATATAAATTTCGTTGTCAATAAAAATTCAAAAAACAAAAATTTTTAATTTGAGGAGCCACCACTTCCTCTGCGTCTATGATATTTACATATTTTGCTCTTTATGGATATCTAAAACCGTCTGTAAGTACCTGTCACTATAACATGTTATTATATTCCATATAATAGTTTTAATGTAAAAGTACCGATATTTCTAATAAAATATTTCCAATATTCATGTTTCAATAACATTATCTATTCAAACGGCTGTCTAGCAAAATATGATATCGCAACATTTATCTAAAAAGATAGAACGAAATCAAAAAAAAATCGACGTTGCATCATCATATTTCATCTGAAAATCTATTTATAAAGCGACATTCAACAGAAATACAAAATACATTGGCATGCAACAATAATAATTTGATACGAAACATCTAATACATTTCCTACACATATATATAAAAAGAAACATTTACATCCACAAATGCATTTAATCAATTTTCTATATATAACGATATTGAAAACCCAATCAATTTCGTTTAAATTAATCAAGACAAAAAAAAAACGGAACAAAAATCTATTAAATTTCACTCGTTTTCATTTGTAAAATCAATTTTTTATTATTGGAAAATTTATGAAAAAAAATTGTTTTAAATTAATAATTGAGTGCATCCGATTCGATCAAATCACTTTCAGTATACTTTTTTTTTAGTTAAATATTTATGGATTTGAATCGGCAGTAAAACTAACGAATCTTAAGTAGTGCATGGCAACGAAGTAACAATAGCTTTTGAGGTTATGAGCAGGCCTTTTTGAGGTTAAGTGGCTAAATAGGATTTGATTTATGATAGAAATATTCTGTCCATTACTTTGTCGTTAATTAACGCCGCTCCATCACTTTAATTACAAATCAAATATTTGCACACAGACAGACAAATCAAACAAATCAACGCACATTTCTATCGACTTGATGACTTGTTTTATTTTTGACGATTTTCATTTTGATTTTCTTTAGAAACTTAGTGGAAATCCATACTTTCCTCGGGGCGATTAAATTTTCATATTAAATATTTTCGTTTAGACAAATTAAATAATTCTAATTGGACGAGAAAACAAGATCTTTCTAAACATTAAATAATCATTAAATACGTCTTTTATTAGTCAAAAAATTTACTTTTTAATGATATTTTAATGATTTGTTATTTAATTATTTTATTTGTTTCATATATAAGAAATAATTTACATTATTTTTAGATTTCCAATAATTATATTTCAAACCTAGATTTGTATTTTTTGGAAGTAATCATCAATAGGAAAACTTAGCGTTTGGATGAATGAAATTTGAAAAGTTAATTTTCATATTTTATGTTTATGAGGTCGCTTTTTGATGTAAATTGCAAAACTGAATAAATATAAATAAAATATTTGTAACATCTGTTTGCTGTGGGACGCGATTTAAATTAAAATTCATTGCTTCAAGTCATCATATTGACTGTATATAATTATTACTCCTATGATACAAGGGAAAATTCATATTGCAAAATATACTTTATAAGAAAGATGTAATCAAGTCTGTTAAGGGGGTATTCTGGTCTAGAAATTTGAAAAAAATCGATTTTTCTTTTCTTTGGTATTTTCAAAGCTTAAACGTTTAAGAATATGCCCTTAAGAGGATTTTTCAAAATTTTAATTCTCTTTGGATTAGGAATCGTCGATTGAAAAAATTTAAGTATTTACTACCATTGTATAGCCACTACACGTAAAACCCAAAACTTTAAATGCAGTTTTCTCGAAACTACTTTTTTCGAGACGGTTTGTCATGATATCTCAAGTTCTACTGAGCCAATTTACTTAAAATTTGGTGTGAGCTTTCTCAATACATTCCTCTATTGCACTAACTAAAACTATAATAAAATTTCAATTATTACTATTTTTTTAAAAATTCGAAAAAGTCAAAAAAAATGGTTAAAAAACTTGTTTTTTTCAAGCAGTCGCCATTTAAAAAAAAAATGTTTTTAACTTTTCCGTAGTTCCAGACATTACGAAATTACTCTAGATTAATAATCTTTTTCCTTTTTTGTTTCAAATTGCTAGGAGGGTTGGAATCGTGGGTATGGCCACGTAGCAATTTTTGAGACCCCCCACTTCATCAGCTACTAATTTTTTTAATTTTTTTCTGTATTCTTGTAATGTTAAAAAATAATTTATGAAAAAATGGATGGTAAAAATATTGATCGCCTTTTTTTCAGAACTTCAAAAATTACCTGAAAATCATGCCTCTATACCAGAATATCCCCTTAAATGGTATTTATTTATTTTTTATGAGGGGCTATATAAGTTCTCAAATCGTTACCTTTTAGATATTAGGGTTTTTTTTCGTGTCTTTACGGGAATGCATGTAGGTATTACGATAAGCCTTTGTTAGCCATATTCAACAATATGGATCTCAAACTGGATCTACTGAGCACGTGGGCGAACAGCTGCAAAATCTATCTATACTAATATATAAAATTGAAGAGTTTGTTTGTTTGTTTGTTTGTTTGTTTGTTTGTTTGATTGGTTGAACGGGCTAATCTCAGGAACTACTGGTTCGAATTGAAAAATTCTTTTAATGTTGTATAGCCTAATTATCGGGGGAGGCTTTAGGCTATATAACATCACGCTACAACTAATAGGAGCAGAGCATCGATGGAAAATGTTGCAAAAATCAGGAAAAATTTTTCCTTTTGAGAGCGTTCGTGGCCTGCCCTGCGTAAACGGTTAAAGTTACGCAAAAATTATGTGCAGCAAAATTGTTCCTCTTAAAAAGTTCTACAAAAAAGTCCGCGACGGCATATGTCTATCTTTTACGGTTAGCCCGCTATAACCTTTTTAATGGTTGTTAAGGTTGTTTCAAAAATAATTCATTATTTGCGAAATTGTTTTTAGAAACATATTATTAATTCTTACCCAAATAAATATTACTTTTAATAAAATTTGTTGTGATAATAAATGACAATCTGAGTCATTAAATAGAATTCTTTTTATTAAGGGAAAATGTTTCATTTACCCGGGAAATTGAAAAACGGGTTGGAGAAAAAAATTATGCATAAGCTCTATTTTTAGTTGAAAATGGATTTTGGTGATATTTAAGTATGATAAATATGCGAATCATTGTTTTAAACACGTTTTATTTCGGAAAAATTTCTCATTTCATCGGGAAAATAGAGAAAAACTGGTTCAAAGAAAAATCATGCTGAAACCAAACATTTTAATAACTCATTTATTAGCTAAGAGTTAAGTAATAACTCATAAGGTCCTCAAGGCAAAATCATAATTTTTCTTTTCATACAGTCCACTTTTTATCCAGGAAAAATGTATGTTCCCGTAGGATAGATACGTTTTTGTTTTTCACAGAACAAAAGATTACCATAATTTCTTGCAATATGGTGGTTTAAGAGACAGTGAATGATATGGGTTACTTTTTATGTTAGAATATTGTACGGTTCCCGTAGGATAGGCTAAAAATAGAATCTTTCAGGAACTGAGTATTTCAAAAGAGTTTTCTAAAAGTTTATGAATAAGAGTTTTAACGAATTTTCCTCAGGAAAGCTTGATCTCTTTTTTATCCAGGAAAAATGTTCTACTCCCGTGGGATAGATATGTTTTTGTTTTTCACAGAGTAAAAGATAGACATGATTTTTTGCAATATGATAGTTGAGGGATCAGATAATAATATAGATTATTTCTTATGCCAGAATAATGCACGGTGCTCAACGGATAGCATGATAATTGTCACCTGCGGGAACCGTGTGTTAAAAAAAAGGTCGTGAAATAGATCTTTAAAGTTCGTGAAATAGCGTTTTAACACATTTTCTCTTTAGGATTAAAATAAAAATTACAATTTTCACTTGAAGATACGATTTTTATTTAACATCCGAAAAATAATGAAAATTTTTGAAACGTTGAAATTTCTTTCATTGTTAATTTTCGAATACATATTTAGAATTTAACGTGTTAAAGTACATTTAAAAAATCAACAATTACATTTTTAACATTTTTCAAGACTCCCCACTCTTTAAAATATGTTAGGCCTCCTAAGTGAGCGCTTGCGCTTTTCCTTCTCAATATTTGTGTACTTCTAACTTTTTTTCAGTAGTCAGTACTGAGCTGATTCATAGATCATTAGACATTCAGGCATTCAGCTCCTTGCAATATATTATATCAGATACAGAAGTACAAGTTTAAAATATATTATTTGTTACAACGGTTACAGGCGTTGCAATAATCAAATAACATTTCAATTTTTTTTACGTTACTCTTTGTTTAAGTTTCATATATTCTTTTTTCTTCATTATATTTTAAGTTTACATACGTAAATTTTATCAATAAAACACCCCAGTAGTGTTATGCAGCGTTCCTTTATTATTCCCGTTCCCGTGACATTTTTTACTATAGTTCCACTCTTACTGATCATAGTGTGATGTACCTAAGATAGCTCATGAGTCATGTTATACTTTTAACGTTACAGACATACAATGTTTTTCTTGGTTTCGTCCGCGTGGTTTTAAATTAGCATTACAGGTACCAAATGTTATCTCTTCAATGGTTCTTAAGTGATTTGTAGATAAAACAAAGAAAGTTTCAACTCCTTTAGAATTGTGCCATAGGTTCCCCACGTTTAACCCTCTCGCACTCTTATCTGACGCAGACGGAGTTGCGCGGGTCAGCTAGTCTCTATATATGGAGCTAAATCAGGGTAGATCACCTTCCCACTCAGAAACGGAGTATGCCGGTGCTCCGGTCACCCTAAACTTTGTCGAGATCTCCTCATCAGACAGGGTTAAGTACCTTGGGATCTATCTAGACCAAATGCTTACTGGAAAACACCATATTAACTAAAAAACGAAAACGATGTGCAACAGGTTTAAAAATCTACATTGGCTTTTGGGAAAACTCTCCAAACTTTTCCTTAAAAGCAATAATAATTTGACGTAGGGTTTTGCCAGCAAGTCCAACACTAAGATATTGAAAGAGCACAATCAAAAATGCTCAGAGATCTGACAGACGCTCCATGACATATGGCCAATGAAGTCCTGCGTACGGACTTAACAATTATAGCAGTAGCCAGTAAGATTGAGACTCGTACTACGAATTACTATGAAAAGCTCCACCAACACCCGAACCCATTAATGTTACCAGTCCTGGAGCCTCAAAATAGTGTCACAATCCCAAGATGAAGACGGCGCCATTTTAACGCCTACACTTACCCGACCCACCGGGAGTGGGCGTCACCATCAGCCGGCTAATGAGAAGACTGTCTGTTATCAGATTAGTGGTGGTGAGGAGCCCTACACAGAAAGAGTAGGCCGAAAAGGATTACTGGATGAGTTAAGAAGAAGTAAAGATTCTGGAATGGTCGATAATTCAGCGAATTCTAGAAAGTGGTGTCGACAAAATAGATTCCGAAAAATATAGAAAGTTGAAAGACAATAGCGAACATTCCAGAAAAAGTTCCGAAACCCTATATAAGCCCGAACAAGCATACGGCGAGCCAGTATTCAAATAAATCTTCGACGAGTATTCAAATAAATCATCGACAGTATTCAAATAAATCTTCAAGTTGTGAATCAACAGTGTAAATAAACGACATTACGTGTGATATAAATCTTCGACCATTATTGAAATAAATCAAGTGAATATTGTTAAAGTGCTTAAAGTGATCAGTGAATTGTTAAATAAAGTGTACATTGTGAATATTGTGAAAGTGTTATATAATTTGTGACAGTAAACATTGTAATAGTGAATAAGCAACTTTAAAAACTGACTAATTGTTAACGTGTAGTGCACAAGTGTTAGATAAATAAATAAACAATTGTTAAGAAATAAATTCGTAGTCATTATACACAAACCAACGAAACCGTTAAAACGTTACAATAGTAAGCGATTAAAGAGGAAGGTACCCCGAAACCTGGTTATGGTATAAAGAAATATTCCATAGTGAGTATTCTCCATCAAGCCCAATCCAGACAGCAGATTAGATAAAAAGGATTAAAAAGGAATATAGAAAACAAGAATAATATTACATTCTACTGGAGAAAGAATTTTATAAATTGGATCATTAGTTCCATAGATTATTTCCTCCAAACTACAAACTCACAACTGAAAATCTCAAGTCAATTTTAAAATTCAAATAATATGTATTAAAAATAAGTTATTTATGTTAAAAAAAGGGTTGATCATCTTTTTTAATTTATTGAGTAAATCTCACGTGAGGGATAGTGAGATCTACCACATCTCACCAAGGGAGAGGGGATCCAAAAAAAAAAAACTTACATAATTAATGGATGTCCCCAAACATTGTTGATGCTTTTTCTTAAAAACATTGCAATATTTGGTTTTGGAAAAACACGAAAGTAATTTATCTCCAATCTATGTAATTCCCCTGGTCCAAAAAACCTACTTTTACTACCTACTGACTAACGACATTAGTTGATGTAGACGATTGT
This sequence comes from Sisyra nigra, assembly GCA_958496155.1. Taxonomy (NCBI): domain Eukaryota; kingdom Metazoa; phylum Arthropoda; class Insecta; order Neuroptera; family Sisyridae; genus Sisyra; species Sisyra nigra. The sequence goes on from OY292318.1 coordinate 12,220,367, forward strand.
TTTTGCTAGATCATAAAATGTAATTCCCTAGGAAGCTCATAAAAATGTAAGAGAAACAAAAATTGTAGGTGGAGTCTTTAAATGCATGGACAATTACTTGATAACGGCTTTGATGAACTAATGAGTCTATTAGTGAATCTAATAACTTAATATGGATTGTCCTCTATACTCTGAGTGTGAGCAAAATTTTAGTTAGATTAGAAATCGGGAAGTGGGTGAAATATTGATTACAAGATATTCCGTCGAAATAGACAGTTGAAGTCAATATAATTGTGGTAAAAAAAATATAAAATCGTGTGAAACGTTAAAAATAGTGGCATATCGTACGTATTTCCTTTTCCTTTAATTTAAAAATCTTAATTAAACAAATTCAAAAATGTTAAATAACTTCCTCATTTCTATTTTTTTTTTTTTTTTTTGATTAAATAAGATCACAGACTTTTGGTTTTTGGGTGGTGAACTTTCTTTGCGACTCATTATCACTTGAAAGGACAAAACACTCGATTGAAATTCATCGAATTTCTCGTGACACAAAAAGTTATTACCTGTATATACTTTTATTCAACTTCGCTGTGTTTTTAACACCCATCACGATTTTCAATGAAAAATTCATGACACAAGACATAACTCGCGAATGACTAATGCAAATTCTAGTCCAGGGTCACACACAACAATCAATCAATTTTCGTACATGTTTTTCCTAATATTTCACCAAATCTCATCAAAATTCTCACCAAGATTAATTAATTTTAACATCTCTTCAAATTAAACAGATAAAAACGGTTGTGGTAAAATAGTTCATTATACGAGTTCGGCGGATTGAGGAAAATGCAATTACAAAAATTGCATAAGAAATCAGATTGGGTGGTTTCTTGAAACATATTAAACAGTAGCTGTATGCAATTCGTTTCTGATGTCATTGGAATTGAATTAAATGTGCAATTTTCTTCGAGATTATAACCATTTATTTGGATTTATTTTATATTTGTTTCTAGAACGCGGTCAATTAACACAATCTAAAATTACTAAATCCTGCAAATTGTTATCAAAATTAACAATTTTCTCACGATTTGTTTGATAACCAATTTTTTTTCTTTTTGTGTAATAAGAACGAAAATAAACATTTCATCCGTTTTGTAAATATTATACAATTTCATACAATGTATACGAGTAATGGAGTATATGTGCGATTTCTACGAGTAAGAATGGTCTTAAAAAATTTGCATTATATAAAATTAAAATAAATACACTTATAAATGGATGCTATAATATTTACTTAGTAAAAACTTCAAACTATTGGTCTGTGAATATATTTATCTGTGGAATCCGAATATCTTTTAAAAGTATTTAATTCGTAATTTAAGTAAATAATTAAGATATTTAATTAAAAACCATTACAAAATATTCCATCGATTTCTAAATGGAGACAAATGAAAAAACGAAGGCTTTATGCATCTTAATTTGTTACAGAAAAGCTTAACGGAAACTTATTGTTGTGTTCATTTTTTTTTCATGAGAATAAAGACAAACCTTTTTTAAAGACCAAGTTATTGAATAAAATTCTTTATTTGTTCCATAATCTTTATGCAATTGGGAAAATGATGTTTTTTTTACGTATTTTAAAACTTTATTATTAATAATAATGATATTTAATGCGAAAAACTTGAAAAAAAATGTTTTCAATTAATTATAAGCAATTAAAAAAAAATCACGTGACTGTGAACGCGCCACGATTGGTCACCATAGTTTTGACGTCATAATGGTAGAGCTTTTTAATAACAATAGAGCGTTTACGGCTATTACGTGTAATTTTTGTCAATAATATTGAAAATTTACTGCTAAAAAACGATTTAACCATGACAACAGAATTAAATAGATCAAAACATTGTATAAAAACTACCATTAAGACGTCACACACGCTCGGATTTGTTCGGGAGCTGTCGGCGTGTCTCCAGTACTGGATTTAAAAATTTATTTTTGTATTTTGATATAAGTTTGGAATTATTGCGAAAAAATAAAAAATAAAAATACTTTTGTTATAAAACTTATATATATTATTGTTATAAATTTATATCTTTCCAATTATCACAAAAAAAATCAAAAGTTTAATTAATTACAAAATTATGAACCAAAAAATTTGAAGAACCTAATCTGTTCTTTCCCTCCCAACAAAAATAAGTTTTGTGGTACCTCGACATAGTACCCTAACATACCAGTTTTTTGAGATACGAGCTGTCGAGCGAGCAATGTTTTGCTTTGAAATACAAGCAAAATTTGAGATACGAGGAACTTGTTTAGTGGGTCGGCTGGCTGCACCCGACCCGCCTCAATCAGTGTGCTTGTTTGCTTTACTTCTTTAATAAGTTCTGCTCGCGTTTTGTGCTTTTTTTTTTGTTATTTAAGGTCGCATCAACTATCAGAGGGTCATTAGCAACTGGCGAATTCGAAAGCTCATTAAAAAAATTTTAGGCTTTCATTGGGATTCGACACTAGGACGCTGTCGTATAGGGCAACCATCTAGTCAACCACGCCACTAAGTGACCTGTGTGATTTTTCTGCTTTTACAATATGTACTCTTTCACATTTTTTTTATAACCATGAATCCGAAGAAAGTTAGTGGAAAGGTTAGTGCTCAGAAAAAGATGATGATGTATATTGAATTAAATCGTGAAATCATAAGAAAACATGAGCAAGGTAAAACAAAAACAACTGGGGTGACATTTTGGGGGCTGGAACTGGCTAATAGCATTTCCATTAATTTCAATGGAGAAAATTGCTTTGAGATACGAGCAAATTAACATTCGAGCAAGGTTACGCAGAACGAATTAAACTCGTATCTCGAGGTATCACTGTACTTAAAATTAAATAGTAAAAAAAAGCAAAAAATTTTTAATAAATATCTCATAAAATATGCTTACTTCTTCTATGCTAAGACACTAAAATCTGATCATATGTCTAAATTTTTTACTGTCATATTTTTGTTACTTTGAATTTAAAAAAAAAATACTGCAAACTTCCTTAAAAAATTCTCTTAAAAATGGCAATTTCCTTTCGTGGTGTAATTTTAGTGTTAATATTGTAGTAATTTTTAGTAATTTTGGTGTCTATACTTATATTATAAAGTTAAAGAGTTTTTTATTTATTTGGTTGGACACGCTAATCTTAGGTACTACTGGTTCGAATTGAAAAATTCTTTTAATGTTTGACAGCCTATTTATTGAGGAAAGCTTTACGCTAAATAACTTCACTAAAAGAAGCGGAGCATTAATGAAACACATTTTTTTTTATTTTCAACTATCCAATAGAAGCCGTGGATTTTATCTTTTCAAAAGGGTAAATATCTTAGGTATAACTCTAAGATCTTAGAACCCGTCATAATAAGTGTCCATAAAATTTGTTAAACTCTTTTAACAGGATGGATCAGTAGCTCTCTTACAAAACCCTCCTGGAAAGAGCTACTTATCTCTCAAAAATGAGGACTTTTTTCATGATGAAAATTCTATTGCATTATGAATTATATATAAAGAAAAAGCCACATTTTAATTTAATTTTAAATGAAAAATTTTCTGAAATTTCCAAAGTTTGCCCATAACGCTTGAAGTTTTATGAGCCGCCATAATTTAGTTCTATAAATGTCATACAACATTTTACCAATTTTCCTGATTCTCCGAGTGACTCTTCCTACTCTTTGTGACGAAAAACATAGCTCGAGTTTTGGCAAGAATTTTAAAAAAAAATAGTCTGATCAGTTCAATCGTTCTCAAAGTATGCGCTTACCAACAAACATTGGTTCATTTTGATTTATATTGGACAAATATAAAAATAATGAGCCACGCAATTAAAGGGGACGAAATGTCAACAATTATCTATCGAAAACTGTCGAATGTTCTGGAGTGTTCGACGATCGGATCTAAATCGAATCCAGAAAGTTCCGTTATAAACAATATGCGAGAGAAATCTCGAGAAACTTCATGAACATTCGGCTCTAGTATATAACAAGTTGACCACGTTCAGTGTGGGCATTCTATGGCGTTTTTATCCAAAAAGTGATTGTTGTGATTAAAATTGTGATCTTTGTGTTTATTAAATAAAGGTGATTTTTATTAAACGATTGTTTAATTTTCATAGAATAAAATAACCTTAGTGGTACTCAATACGAATTTGAGGAGATCAAGTTATAACATACATAGATACTTGGATACTTCGTGATTTGGATTAGTAACAAAGACGATTAAGACCGATTAATAACTTTGAGTTTCCTCTATTGCATTGGTTACTACAATGGCTCTTAAATATTATGAGCAAAGATTGACTGTTTGACTTAATTTGTAAGCGATTTGATCTGATTTTCAAGCTTTTTGCTTTTGCTAAATTTGATTTCAAGTCATGCCAAACTCAAATAAAAAATTAGTATTAAAATATCAATTTAGGTTTAGCGCTGACTTTGCAAGCTACCCCATTGTCAAGTCAAAGTTTCAAGCAGCCCCCTACAACTCCATGTTACAAAAATGTGACCATTTTTACTGGATTGCATTCACTAGTTGCGCATTAGTTGCTCACGAGTTGAACGAAGACCACAAAGACTGACGAAGACCGAAGACTTTTACGGAAGTCGGAGGTTAGAAATATTTTTTTTAAACGCCAGGCAAGTTATTAAAATGAAACTTTTTTAAATTTTTTCATTATTATTGTTATTATATGAGAATAATTATGATAAGTATTTTTATATAATAATTATAATAACTCTGATAAGTTTAAGTGGTAGGGGGCTGTTTGAGACGTATGACTCTTATAACAACACCGATTTCCGTAGAAATCGGTCACGTTTTTTTAGCCTTTCTCGTATCTAAGTGACAGGGGGCTGGTTTCAAGTTTAATTCATTTCATAACGCGTTCAGCTGCTTGACTTGATGAATCCCTAATATTAAGTATTATCAATACGAATAGTTTTAATATAGGTAACAGAATACTGTGGCTAATGGAGAAAAGATGTCCATGACCTATATTCCGAAAGGCGCTTATTTTTTACTTTTTAGTAAGTTTGTATATTAGTGTGATTTTCCAAAAAAAAAATAAATAAATAAAGTTGTTTTATACAAAATTCGATTGATGTTGAAATGTTCTACTTATTGTGGTACTAGAAAGAATGCAACCAAGAACCTAAACCATTTAAATTTTCTTTTTGAAATTCTGAGTTTAATGTAGATATTGCACTTTTCGTAGAAGCACACTAATAGAAAAAAAAAATTCGAAAAATATCTATTCACAATAATATAATTTTTTAAGCGAATTAACTAGATTTATAGAGACACTAAAATTTCATTTCGATTAGATAGACTTCAAAGAAGCATCCCCGAGGAAATTAAGTATTCACGAAAATTCATTTCCAACTCCATATAGATATAGGTAAAAGCCTACATTCCTCAATTCACAATTCATCCTTATGTATGTTGTATCTGTCTATATTGAATTTGGTAAGTTTCGGCTAAAAAGTTGATGAAAAATATCGACTTTCCTGTCAAATTTCAAATTCATAGTCAACCAATTCGAATAACTTATGCATTAGTGTACGATTATGGTAAATTTATGGCAATCGAATCAATAGATAATATAAGAATTTATTATTATTTTTTTAAAATAAAATTTAATACTTCTTTATTGCAAGGAAATATTATTGGGAGATGTTGATACAGCAAAAGTGATAATAATAATTTCAACTTTTTACTAATAATTATAAATATCTGCTGCGAGGCGTCACAGACTTTCATTTACTTTCTTTTATGAAACTTGCTGTTGTTAAAAGAACTATATGCACTTTATAACCATAAAACAGAACTATGCATACAGCCAAATGTTTATACGAATTCCCACCTTTAACCCCAGAACCCTCCTTATTTGAATACTACCAGGAAAAAGTTTCAAATAAAAGTTGTAGGCTTTAAGAACTATAGCAAACCATATAATTAAACTTCCAAAACCGAAAACCCAAGAAAATAGTTCTGTTACATTAGAATTCGACCATAGAACCCCACGACAATTTAGTTGCTACACCGTTAAGTGGCCCCACAAACATATTTGATATGGAACAAATTGTATATATTTGTACGACATAGGCTCTCTCTTACACCTTTGACATTCACATTTCAATTTCAATCGCAACAGTTTCAGCTTATAGTTTTTTCCATGTGGCCCTTTTTTGCTAAGTATCTTGAATTCCAAGAATTCTTGTGTTTCATAAATATCAAAATTAATATTTTTAATGCATATAAGCAAGTATAAAGGCACTCCAATAATATAATTAAATGAAATTGTTTCAAAAATATAAACAAAAATAAGATAAGAACTGGATTTATTAATTATTTTTAAATCAAGTTTTAATGACTTTCCAATAAAGACTTAAGTAATTAAATGCTTTAATCCCTTTGTGAATGCCTTTATCAATATTATTAAATATAATTTAAATCGTTGACAAAAATTAATTGAACTTTCTGTATATGTTTTGTGAATATTTTTTTTTTAATTCGTTAAGTAAAAGATAATTGTCAATAAGTTACGACGTAATACTTAATGAAATAGAATCAACTAAAAAAAAATAAATATTAAAGTTTATTGGTTGAATTTATTTTATTGTTTCCCTATACTAATTCAATATTTTCTATTTAATGTTCACGGAAAATGCTTTTCTATCGATCAAACAATTCATCAAACGAAATTAAAATTTTACTCTGCATATTGTTATATAAAAATATCGACAATACATCTTACAGCAATGTATGAATGGTTGCATAACTACCAACTAAAATACAGGATGTATTCTTGTAAGACCACTAATTCCATTTATAAGCGCTCTAGATGCTGGAATTTTCTTAAAATTCCAGAATCGAAAAATATCGTTATTTGGTAATTGGTTTTTTAAAAATAAATTGAAATGGTTAAATTTGAGATGGGTGCAATTTGTAGGGGATGGTACATTTAGTATTTCATTGGTTTAATTTAAAAGTGCATCTAGTCACGTAGTCCAAATACGAAATAATGATGCGCAAAAAATTTAATCAATACGTTTGAAATGTTGAGTTTCGGAATAAATATCGAGAGAATTTATTAAATAAACATCGATTGTATACAATATCACAGTGTTGACCTTTATCTTGAAATTTTAAATTTTTTACGATATCATTCATATATGAATCCAGTAAAGCAGTCGACCAAATGTGTGGACTGGAATAGAGTTCTACATGACCGACGTGACATAAACAATATATAAACAACTTAAAAAATGGCTGACGTTGAATTATCGCGGTTGTCTCGTCTGTGCTCTAAACTCATTTTATTCAAGTTATAACAATAAATCAAATATCATTTAGTGAATTTTATTGATTTTATACCTTCCTGTAAGTAATTGCAAATTTTTTTCTATATAACTCACAACGCTTAACATGTGGCGAATGTTTGTCACGATCACGTTTTTTTTAACACATTTCAAATCCATGCTTGTTCTCCTAAGCCCCTTAATCATTGATAACGTTATTAATTTTAATTAATTTAACAAACTAAGCCTTTGTTTAAGTCATTGTTGGACTGGGAAATGAAATTAACTATGTTATTCATAAAAAGTCTGTTCAGGATAAATCCTATTGATATTTCCTTGTGTTTCATACCAATTGAATGACCTTAAAATTTAATTAATTAATTGCAACATTAAACTTAATAAAACATGTCTAGTTTTGTAATGCGATAAAATAATTGTGATATTGATTATTTTTTTTTATAAGTAATAGGATTTTGACATAATTAAATAGGGCTTCCATTTAGAAACATGTTATATGATTCGTCCTTGCATTGAATCAATTATTTCTTGTTTCAGAATTCAAATATATCAGTTCAGTTCTTTTTGTGAATCTTCGTTTTTTATTGTTATTTTTTTGCTTCGTTTTATTGTATAAGTATTTGTCGTGAAGATGACGTCCACTGAAGAGGCCGACAGTCGCAATTTGTTGTATAGGGATGATTCGTTACAAGGGACTATGTTACAAGCATTGAATATGATGAGGCGTAATAAGCATTTTTGCGACGTGATTCTTCATGTAAGTAGTTTTTTTTTTGTTTATACTAACTAGTGGCTACCCGTAACTTCGTTAAGGTAAATTTAAAAAATAAGTATCATAGTTCTGGCTTAAAAATATACCTCTTGTAATTATGGAGAGAGGAACTAGAAAATCACTTTCAGGACCTTCACCTTTCGAGAATTTCAAAATGTATGTTGTAGACACAAAATATGTTAGATGTTATTTAACTCAGTTTCATCTAATAGACTTTAAAAAAAAAAATTTCAGCCCTTATTAAATGAACGATTTAAAAATCAACAAAAATAGAAGTTCTTTAAAGTGTGTGGATTTATAAATACAAAATTAGATTTCAAGAAAAAAATAATTTAGGAATAGGACTCACAAAAGTCTTCTGTTGTAGAGGTCAAAGTCCTCTCAGATATAACATTTCAAATTTCATGTTTTTATTTTCGGTAATTGAAGTTCTAGTTTGTCTGTAAGTCAGTCGCGATATTGTTTTATATATCCAGGAAGCTGAAAAACTCAGCGTTATTCGGATTAAAAGTTATTGAATAAAAAGAGACATAGAGTTTGGAACGGGAAGGCCTCAAGCCCCGGGTAAAATTTTTTTGTCTAATCATATATAATCCGATCTGAAAATTGGCCAGGTATGATCATATATAATTATATATGATTAGACAAAAATATTTTTTCCTGAACAATCACTTACTACAAGCAAAAGCACATTTTTCGAGAGTTTTTTTATAAAAGCTAAATAAAATATAATAAAAACACCAAGTACAACAATAACTAAAAAGATATTACAATATGAATGAGTGCCGACAAAAAATATTTTTGTCTAATCATAGATATATAACCATATATAATCAGATATGAAAATTGCCCAGGTATGATCATATATAATTATATATGATTAGACAAAAATATTTTTTGTCGGCACTCATTCATATTGTAATATCTTTTTAGTTATTGTTGTACTTGGTGTTTTTATTTTATTTTATTTAGCTTTTATAAAAAAACTCTCAAAAATGTGCTTTTGCTTGTAGTAAGTGATTGTTCAGGAAAAAATATTTTATCTAATCATATATAATTATATATGATTAGACAAATACATTTTTTCTCGGGGCCCGAAACCCGATGGGATTTTCATAATTTTTGAAGCCTAAAGCCCGACGGGTTTTGGGCTTATGTTTCTCGATACTTTCTTACAAAAAAAAAATATATCAACAATAATCAATTGTATAATACCATGTTACAAATTTCAAGTGGTCGGGCAACAACACTAATGAAACGTCTTTTCCCTTCCACAAGCGATTCACTATTTGACGACATCAAAGATAATAGTAAATCATTTTAAAATGTTAATCAAAATATTTCACTAGAAAAAGAATTAAAAAATCGTTTAGAATCTTCTACTCCTCGAAGTTTCTCGCAAATCGATCGTTATATAAATTACGACAAGAACTTTCAATCATATATAATTATATATGATCATACCTGGCCAATTTTCAGATCTGATTATACATAATTATATATGATTAGACAAAAACATTTTTTCCCGGGGCCCGAAACCCGATGGGCTTTTTATAATTTTTGAAGCCCGAAACCTAGCCCGACGGGTTTCGGGCTTATGTTTCTCGATACTTTCTTACAAAAAAAAATTTATCAACAATAACCAATTATATAATATACCATGTTACAAATTTCAAGTGATCGTGCAACAACACTAATGAAACGTCTTTTCCTTTCCACAAGCGATTCTCTATTTGACGACATCGAAGATAATAGTAAATCATTTTAAAATGTTAATCAAAATATTTCACTAGAAGAAGAATTAAAAAATCGTTTAGAATCTTCTACTTCTCGAAGTTTCTTGCAAATCGATCGTTATAAAAATTACGACAAGAACTTTCACTCTTAAAAAATAATGGTGCATTAACCGAAAGCATTTATTAGATGCTATTAGCACCATTAAACAATCATCAATTAACGCAGAAAAATAATTTTATGTTGCAATAACTACTGTACAAAATTACGTTCTAGTATGTATTCCAGTATATGTATCCTTGTATTCTTTTAACCCTTTTTCATTAATAAAAATATTTAAACAAAGAAATTACATTGATTATTATTGGTCTTTTACAAATTCGAGAGAGAAACACCATTGAAATCAACGCTTTGTCAGTTTTGGATTTTTTTTTAATTTGGAGTCAAAACTTCAGGTTAGCTAGCTCTAATTAAATTGTTATGAAACCAAAAAATAAAAACTGTTTCACAATTCTTGTAATTTCAAGTACAATTGAAGGGCTTGGTGCAAGAACCCGGTAAGTCCAAATTTTTCAATTTTGTTTTTTAGCATTTTTTTCCTTGGTTCAATATTACTCTTTCCAAGAACCGGAGCAAAATGTAACATCAGTACTAGAAATGCAACGAATAGTGATTTAGCCGAATACCGAATATTCGGCCACACTCTCGGCCGAATAGTCGAATATTCGGCCGTTTCATTTCTGAGTAAATCGTATTACGAGACCCATTATTTTTTATAAAAAAAAGAAAAATTTAACGGCAACCGAAATTGATTTTTATTACTAAGTATTCGCCTAGATCGGACACTAGATCCATATAAGTCCATTAATTCTCCCTTATTGATTTGCAATTTTAATTTGTGATTTAAATACACCTATCCCCCGATTAACACTGAAGATAGGTTCCAGACAAATCCATGTAAAATGAAATCTTTGTTTTTCCTATATAAAACCGTGTAAAACGAAAAAAACTGCACAATTAAGTCATTTATTCAAATGGAACAAGAGTAAAACATATCCAGGAACTTTAAACTAGGTATAGTTTGCCCAAAAAATGGCGTGATGTCGTAGTGAACTTATTCTAAAAATGAAAACAAAAATAGAAACGTAAAATTTTTCAAGAAGTACCTGCTGAAACTTAACAAATTCAGGTGTGTTCGAAATTTTCCGAATTTCATTAGTGTATGAACCGTGTAAAACGAGTACCGTGTAAATGGGGGGTAGGTGTATATATAATTTCGAATTAAACATTTATTTTGTTATGATTTAGTATTCGGTATTCGGCCGAATACCGAATATTAAAATATGGAGCCGAATACCGAATAGTAGCCGAATATTCGTTGCATCTCTAATCAGTACTGTCCTGTGTGGTAAATAATTTTGGAGAATTAACGATTTACCTTATGTTATCTTTATTTTCATTCAACGATTACCGAATTTCAATCAGGACTTACCGGGTTCTTGCACCAAGCCCTTCAATTCTTCCTTTTATATATTTGTCTTAACATTCCTAAGTAAACCATGGCGTGTCGTGCATAATTCTTGTAAAATTATACTGTCTATTCATAAATTTTAATAAATTTGTACGGACCCCTCAGAATGGGAGTCAATCCTCCACTTATCCATTTATTTTCTTTTAAGATTTTTATTTCGTTTAATATGAAAAAATATTTTAGGTCCTATACTTTCATTATAACCATATCTCAATGTATATTTTGGGTTACTAAAATGAAGTTGACAAAAAATTCTAAATTTACAAAAAATGAGCACGTCTCGATTTTCTCGTAAACTCTTTATTTGATAATTTGCTTTGCGATATTCCCACATAGTTTTATTGTTTCAACGTGAAAAAGACTTAAAAATGTCCGTACAGGAAATGAAAATTTAAATATTTTGGCAGACAGAATCGACGAGTTATTTACACTTGATTTATATTTAAATATAAAAAAGAGGATTACTTTCGCAAGTAACTGTTGAAACATTTACGTTTTATTTATAGAAACATGAATTTTTAAAATGCTATTGTCATCAAGCAATCTCTCGTCTGTCTGTCTTCTCTTAGTGATCTATTTTTTTTTTTTTGAATTCTCATAAAATTCGACAAATTTTCTATGTAACGATAATTTCATGAATCGCCCAAATTGGACGTGGGATTTAAATGAAGGCCATTTAACAAATGCTCAATGAAATTATTTTGTTGTTTAAGAATTGTAATCTTTATGATTCAAGTAGGTGCCAATTTAACAATATTAGGACAATAAAAGTCTTTATTGGTTTTCCATAATATATTAACTTAGAAAATTATTTGTTGAATATTGTCTTGAATTTTAAATTTGTACCCAATACAACTAAAATTATTTACAGATTATATATTAAAATTGACAAAAAATCAATAATATCGTTAAAAACACACTACCCTGAATTTTTGAAGGTTTTAGATAATTCTGAACCGAGATATAACTAAAAGAAATTATTGCCAAAAGTTAAATTTAAACATCAGTTCTTATGGAAAAATGGACATATCCGAAAGAAAAAAAGGTATTATAAGGTAGTAGGAACCGTTTTGTCTTTGGTTGAGGCATTTGTGACGTCACACATAAGTATATAGAGTCAGAGATACAACCGGTTTAATAGTTTGCACAACTTCTTTTAAGCGTAATCAATCGATTTTATGGTAAAATATCCAATTAGTATAACCAGCGGCTACCCGTGACTTCGTTCACGTAAATTTTGATCAACAAAAGAAACATAATTATGTTTTAAAAACTAATACTATCCAAACAAAATTAAATTTGTACGGTAATTACGTAAAATTCAACATGATGAATTTTGATTTCCTCTCCTCACCAATATAATAACTTTCTATACAGTGTTTTAAAGAATACGTTGTAATGGTTTTTAAAAAAACGGATAAATGAGTCAGTGAAACCATTTCTTTGGGGACTTTCTTGAAATTTTTTTTTTCAGTCCTCAAATGAACGAATCAAAAAACTTCAAAAACAAAGACTTTTTGCATTTACATGTAGATTTCTTGTTGCTAGAATATACTTGACGAAAATTCATATTAAAAAAAAAGACTTTAAACAATGGAAAAACGGCACCCCCTTTTTGAGCTGCACAGGGATGGATTTTAAAAAAAGTCTTTCGTAGTAGAAACCACAGTTCCCTCAACTTTGAAATTTCATGTTTTCATCTACGATGATTTAGCCGTTATGTCTGTCAGCCAATCTGTTTCTTCTTCTATATATAGAGAATTCAGAACCGCCAGATAAGTAACAACACAGTTCGCATGTTTAGGTTATACTATTTTAAGAAAACAATAACAAGTTTGTTCCAGATAAAAATAAAAACGTACATTGTACGCTACAAGTCATGCGCATTATAAAATGTAAACAACTTTTTAATATATTGCATGACTTTTTTATACTATACAATGTAGGTTTTACATCTAGAACCCACCCAACTTTTAGTTTTTTCGAAAAGTCAACTTACTGGTTTGTGACGTCACATGTCATGTGATAAACCAAAAATGCTGTTTTAGCGTGATTTTCAAACATTAAATTTTTATCGTTGTTCTTAAGTAAAAACTCTGAAATATTACCACTTAGGTTTAACATACCATTGTAAGCATTGCTAACCAGTTTCCATAATTTTTCTTGGTTAGTAATGAGTAAAATTAAAAGGTATTAAAGGTAAGAATTTAGTTTTTTTTCGAAATCTAAATAGAAAATTGCTCTTTTAAATAGTCTAATGTCTATCCAGAATCATCAGATGTAATAAATAAATAATCAATAATTTTTGAAAAGCTTAATGTTTTGATATCCGAAGTTAGTAGATTCAAAAGCCTATCAGTCTATCAGTTTCATATAGCGTTATAGGTAAAAGACCTTCAAATCATGTTTATAGGTGGGCTGATTTAAAAAAAAATATTATCAATAGTGAATAGTTTCCCTATCATTTTATCAACCACTTGAATCCAACTGGTTTATCAAGAAAATTAACCACTAGAACTTCAAAGACATCATATGATGTAAATTTGCGGAATCCCTATAAGTTGTCTCTTGGAATCAATTTATCTGATAGAAGATATGTTTATGGTAATTATCTTACAAAAGATAAAGGAAAAAGTCTCGATAAAATCAATTTCAAAATTCGACCATCTTTATTTTGTATTAGACTAAACTCATTTTAAAATTAAGAGCTCATATAATATTTATTAAAAAAGTTATTTGATTTTAATTTCGTTATATAATAAAACTGAAACCATCTTATGTATGATTAACTTTTCTTACAATTTATATTTTAATGAAAAAATTTCAACTAATTTAAATTCCACAAAACGGACCAGTGTTGGTTAATAACTTCCTTTTAAACAAGTAAATATATTTCGTAAGTCAGTTTTTAATTTGCGCCACTGTTCGAAGTATTTCACTCATTATTTTCATATTGAATGAAAAAATTGAACGAATATTGATTTTTCCTATTGAAATAACAATTTTAAAAATTAAAAAATAATCTAAATATATAATATGAAAAATGATAAATTGTTAAAACTGATAAAGTAAGTCTTTGAAGGTTGATATATAATTATATTTTATGGAAGTGAAATTAACGTACTTAAAAAATCTCAAAAATTAATTAAATTTGCACTGACATATTATATAGGACGTATGAAATATGAAAATGAATTTTTTTCCTAAAATATCACTTGAAATCATTGCATATAGTAAGTACATGCATTGTAATTGATGTGTTTTTACAATCACATGAAAATTGATATCCATGCGTGTTATCAAGTCGCGGTTTATAAAATAAATATCTACCACGTGCTTGCCTCGACTTACGTATTTTGATTATTATTAAAATAAACATTCGTTTGTATGGGAAATTATCACAAATTAGGAAAAGTTAAGCCAATGCATATGACTTGAGTCAAGGACAATTTACATAGCCTTACGTATGTAAGGTATTTTACAACTACGCCTCGCCGCCATTCATTATTTCAATTTTCCTCGTTCCATTCTCAATCAAAAGTAACACTGAAATACTAATTTTTCTAAATCTACTTCTTGTAGGTAATTTTCATTGTCAACATTTTACTAATGATATTTTGGTTTTTACATTTTGTTTTGTGTAAACCAGAGTATACCATTTTAACAAGTGTCTCTCTATACACGGTGTCTTCTTCTTATCTATGGTGCCTTTTCTATTGAAGATTAGTCTAAATTAGTGCCCAACCGAATTTTCAGTTTCGACAAAAAAAAGGGGTTCGGGATTGAAGTACTATTGAATCGAAAATATTTCTTTTATTTTTCCCGCGAAAACATGGAAGGTTCGTCTTATTTGGAAGTTTTTCTGTTTCTAGCCGAGAGGTGCTCATTTTGACTTGCTCTGACGTCACTGGTTTGTTGTTTCTGACAGACGTCAGTAGAGGCGTTAGAGGCCATTAGCTATCGTTGGTTTGTGGGGGATTCCACCTGGTGACTGCATTTGGTTGGCACTACTATATATTTTATAAAATATGCTTTTTATTTAGGTTATTAAACCCCTTTAACAAAAAATTTAAACTTTCATTATGCCAATAGTTAATTTTTATGAACATAATAAATGTTAATTTGATTTGTCTTTGCTATTTTATTTTAATTGAATAATGAAGATATATTTCTTCTAGAATCTATACCTTACTTAGCTATATATTTTGATTTTCCGCGTCAGTCAACATACCAGTGACGTCATTTTCAGAGATCAAAGAAACGTCGCGGTCGCCTAGCCAAGTGAGCATACCTTATGTATCTAATAACCTTGGTTTCTACCGTAAAAACTAGTTTTGCGTACTAAGGACACTAGCTATAACTATAAAGAGTACCTTTCTGTCTTTTTGTTCATATCAATATCTAGTAGGCACGTCTAGTCTCTGGTATTCTTCATCAGAAAGAACTGTCCATGTAGAAATCTGGACCTTTTTGTTCTTTATTTTACCCTTAATGAATAATTGCAATAGTTGGTACTTGTCATTTCTAAGATTACTTGGCATTAATTTTAAGCAATTTACTTAGCTAAATTTTAGCTTCAAATCAAGGCAAGCTTAAGTCAAATGAACATTACAGTTGTTCCCAATATAACGAAATCTATTTTAGTATCAGTTATTTGGTTCTAGAATAGGAGCTTAGTTGGAAAGTTTTCCGGGAGTTTGGAAAATTGGTAATTTTATAGATTTCGGTGTGCTCTTTCCGAATTTCAACTTTGCCACCTTGGATCTTTGCCCCTCGCGTCACCATATTGGAAAATGTCGCCAATAACACTGTTTCTTGACAATATCTCCTTTCCAACTCATTTTACCGCAAAAATATTTGTGTACAAAATGAAAGTAGAGAAAATTTCCTACAATTTATGTAAATGTTTTTTTTCGTAAAATGAATAGTTTTGGGGTACGAGCGCCGCAAACTTTTACACGGCTACTCCAAACCGTGACATTCAATTTTAACTGTGTATTTGGGTATTGTAATGTCACGAGTTAGCGCAGATGTATAAATGCGGCGCTCGTACGCTAAACCAGTGATTTTTCTAAAAAAAAGATTTTACATAAATTGTAAAAAAATGTTCTCTACTTTCATTTTGCACAGACATTTTTTTACCGTAAAATTAGTCGGTAAGGAGGTATTGTCAAGAAACAATGTTATAGACGACATTTTCCAATATAACGACGCGAGATTTCCAGATAAAACTACCAAATGACTGGACTATTAACAGAATTTAATAAAAATTAACAAAAAAATCAACATTACTGTTGTAAACATAATCCTAATTTTTTTAGAGTTGAGAATAACTCTGAACCAAGATATAACTAAAACAAATGATATCGTAAAAATTAAATTTTACCATGCGTTCTTATGGAAAATTGGATATATCCAACAGAAAAAGTTTAGTGTAAAAAAAAAAAACAAACAAATAAAATCAGCAATCGATGAAACTACGTAGGAAAACGACAACATCGTAATACATATCTACAATTTTTTCTCCTCGAGAATATCACGATGTGTGTTTAATAAATATAATAATATATTCTTCAAATACTAAAAAGTGTATATACAACGAGAAAGAAGAGAGTAGAATACGACTGGCAGAGAAAAAGAGAGGACTCTGATCTAGTTACAATTAATATAAGCGATGTCGAAAGAAAGAGAATCTTTACAAGTAATAAATAAATCTTCTAGAATTTCTCAGAAAAAGATTCATTTTTCTAGTAAAGGAACCCCCGACATTGACGTCAATCATTCATGACGTCATTAATGTAAACCGATCTGAGCTATCGATCTGCTATTTTCAATTTAAACTCCTAAGAGATAAAAATACCAATTACTTAGAAGATATTGATTTTTTTTTCATAATTTTAATACAACATGTAATTAAGACTGAGCAAGTTTATAGCTATTAAACATGAAATCTAATAGGTGTTATTCATACAATCTTTTGGTGTCCAACCACATTTTGTATCAACTGGTTGACAAGACAATTAAAATTTGTCGTTTTTTTTTTTTGGGGGGGGTTACTTCGGTTGAAAAGCCTCTTGGCTCGAGTTACAGTCGGGGGGTGGTTTTCAATACAAAAATAAAATAAAGATTTATTTGCTTAGTTTAGTGCAAACTATGTATCAAAAGTTGCCTTTTCGCTTGGAAATACATTTAAATGATAATAAATAAGAGACCCTACCTTGTTCGGGTTTTCATAGGTGTGTACTGATATAAAAATGTCTTGTCATTTTAAAATTCAAGTGTAGAAATTAAGAGATATGAAACGGAATGTAATTTACCATGATATAGTTATTATTAGTTATTACGATATCATATGACATATAGCACTGAAAATATCAACTTTGTAATTTTTTATCAACACTTAACATACTTTAAAATATTTCAATTACATTGTAAAACTTAATCGAATGATAAAATTTACTAAAATAAGTCCTCTTTTTCGTCGTTTGTTAATCTTATCGCTTTAATAACTTTATTTGGGCTGTAAAAAGTTAAAGCATCGTTCATTTTTATTTCCTTTAGTTTTTTTTTGTATTTATAAATTTTATAAGAGTCCAAATCGGTATTTTTAGCTGAAAATCGTCTGTTTATACTTTATAGTTGACACTCTATCGCAGAGGATCTCAATCTTTTTTGGTTTGCAGCTCCCTTAATACAGCAGTTTTCTTTTTCTATAATTTAGACTTTGTTAAGAAATTGGACAATTATGCTTGAAAAGCTATGCATTTGGAAAGAAAACAATGAATTCGAAAAAAAAATCGAGAGTTGGAAATTCCAAGAAAGTTGTCGAATTGGTTAATTGAATATTAAGCAGAACCCTTATGACGACACCGCGGCTCAGACTTTGGGAATCACTGCTGTATCGAATAGATTTACAAAATTTATATATTTTAAAAAATTGGCTAAACAAATTGGTCACTAATTGGTCAATTGGTTTCAGTAATTAGCCAACATTTAGTAAAGTTTATAGTGATTTGAAAAACAACGACAACCCTTCTTAAAAATGGTACAGCAACGCTTTTTTTCTTTAAGTCCATAGAGGACACGTTTTATAGTACAGAGAGTATATTCTTTGCCTCTACCCTTCATAGTAAAAATGGACATTACATTTTTAATACTCTCCTATTATACAGCTCTACAAAAAAAAAAAATCTTTTTGTTGCCCTGGATATCTCAGAATTTCTATGTTTTCAAGTGCACAGTTTACGAATGTCTTTATAAAAGTAATGCATGTGCTCTAGTTTTAATGATTTCAGCGTAAGATCTAACTAATTAGTTTTGGAAAAAGTTAATTACTCGGAGCATTGTGTAGATTTGAAAATGGTTAAATTTTTACTTGGCCAACAAAGTGGATAGACAAAATACCCTTGCTTTATTATTTGTCTATGGGATAGTAGAGCAAAACAACTTCATTGGGAACAAGATTTGTGGCCTTTGAGGAAGTCCTTAACTGTTGGTAGAGCCAACATTGTGAAGAAGTTATTAAACAGAGACAAAATCATACTTCCACCATTGCATATTAAAAAGCTCAGCATGGCAAAATTAAAAGGCGGTATATTTTATGATCCTCAAACTCGGCAATTGATGAAAGGTGTAAATGTTATCAAAATTATGACAGTTCCGGATAATGAATCTTAGAAAGATTTTTTATTGGTAGTAGAGAATTTTCTAGGTACCTATAGCACCAAATTAAAAAGAAATTGTGCAAAAAAGTTGATCATCAATTTAGGAGAAAATATAAAGTATATAGGGTAGATGTACCGTTTGTGGCCATTTTGAGAATTATAAGTAAATATCAAAATTTAGTTGTTACTACAGTGTTATGAAGTAATATTAATAAAATATTTCGAGATGTTGGCAACGATGTAAAGTGTTTCCTCTACTCGTTAAAAATATAGTTTACGAAATAATTTAAAAAAATATTTGGAAGCGTATTGTACTTCAGTAATTTTCATTCTTATATGAATCTGTCAAAAACTCGGTTAAGTACATTTTTGATAATTTTTGAAAATCATAATATTCTTTAAATGTTTTTATTATATACTACTTTAATAACTTAATAGTAAGTAAAACAATAAAAGTTTACCGATAAAAACCTAAAATATCAATATAATAACCCATGTCCACAACTAGAACAGCAAAAATATACAAGTGCTACTTGTGGCCATGCTATGGCCACAAATGGTGCATACGCTATCCAGTTTTGGCCACCGTACTTATTGATTGAATATGGTCGATTATTCAGACGTATTTTAATCAGTTATTATTGTTAATATTATAGACAAAGAAATTAATCGTTAAACAAAAACAATTTTTTTTTATTTCATAAGTTAAAATATTCTCGAGAAAAACAAAAAACCTTGGAGAAAATTCCTAAATCACCTAAAGCTGCAGTCAGTAAACCTTGAAGGATTTTCAATCATCTCCTGTTATTGAAGTAATCAAACCTGATGCAATTTTTACTGTTAGCACAGAAAATGTATCTAATTATAATACTCTAACAATACGTCGAAAGTTATGGATAAAATTATTGTGTGGCTTAAAAATAAATTGTTTTCAAAGCGGAAACGTGCAGTTGAACCTGCACGTACCTGCAGTAATAACAGCTTATAATTGGATAAAAATCATGAAAGCTAAAAAAAAGAAAAATCGATAAAAAAGAAGAAAAAACTTGAAAAAATTGAAAGAGAAGAGGGAACTCAAGAAAAGAAAAAATAAAACAAGAAAAATTGGAGGAAAAGGCTAAAAAAAACAATTAGCTGAGAAAAAACCTACTAAACCGCGAAAGAATTCTAAAAAATAACTTGAAGTTCCTTATTTCTAATAATGTTATTATATTTTGTTTTTCATTAAAAATTAATTGATATTTCAGTAACTAACTGTGTAAATATTAATAGTATTCTCTGCAATAAAAATATAACTTACTATGGCCAAAACTGGTGCAATCACTGGCCAAAAGTAGTGTCTCTATGGCCACTACTGGTGAAATACGAGGTTAGATTAAATATTATTAATTTTTATATATTAAAGTAAAGTTCAAAGGTTTGAAATTTTCATAATTCGATTATTGACACACTTATAATATTATTAATTCATATTTCGTTATGCCATACTTCATTTAATTTACTTTAATCTATACTAATATATAAAATTGAAGAGTTTGTTTGTTTGTTTGATTGATTGGTTAAACGGGCTAATCTCAGGAACTACTGGTTCGAATTGAAAAATTATTTTAATGTTGGATAGCCTAATTATCGGGGGAGGCTTTAGGCTATATAACATCACGCTACGACTAATAGGAGCAGAGCATCGATGGAAAATGTTGCAAAAATCAGGAAAAAAATTTCCTTTTGAGAGCGTTCGTGGCCTGCCCTGCGTAAACGGTTAAAGTTACGCAAAAATTATGTGCAGCAAAATTGTTCCTCTTAAAAAGTTCTACAAAAAAGTCCGCGACGGCATATGTCTATCTTTTACGGTTAGCCCGCTATAACCTTTTTAATGGTTGTTAAGGTTGTTTCAAAAATAATTCATTATTTGCGAAATTGTTTTTAGAAACATATTATTAATTCTTACCCAAATAAATGACAATCTGAGTCATTAAATAGAATTCTTTTTATTAAGGGAAAATGTCTCATTTACCCGGGAAATTGAAAAACGGGTTGGAGAAAAAAATTATGCATAAACTCTATTTTTAGTTGAAAATGGATTTTGGTGATATTTAAGTATGATAAATATGCGAATCATTATCTAAAACACGTTTTATTTCGGAAAAATTTCTCATTTCATCGGAAAAATAGAGAAAAACTGGTTCGAAGAAAAATCATGCTGAAACCAAACATTTTAATAACTCATTTATTAGCTAAGAGTTAAGTAATAACTCATAAGGTCCTCAAGGCAAAATCATAATTTTTCTTTTCATACAGTCCACTTTTTTATCCAGAAAAAATGTATGTTCCCGTAGAATAGATACGTTTTTGTTTTTCACAGAACAAAAGATTACCATAATTTCTTGCAATATGGTGGTTTAAGAGACAGTGAATGATATGGGTTACTTTTTATGTTAGAATATTGTACGGTTCCCGTAGGATAGGCTAAAAATAGAATCTTTCAGGAACTGAGTATTTCAAGGGAGTTTTCTAAAAGTTCATGAATAAGAGTTTTAACGAATTATCCTCAGGAAAGCTTGATCTCTTTTTTATCCAGGAAAAATGTTCTACTCCCGTAGGATAGATATGTTTTTGTTTTTCACAGAGTAAAAGATAGACATGATTTTTTGTAATATGATAGTTGAGGGATCAGATAATAATATAGATTATTTCTTATGCCAGAATAATGCACGGTGCTCAAAGGATAGCATGATAATTGTCTCCTGCGGGAACCGTGTGTTAAAAAAAAGGTCGTCAAATAGATCTTTAAAGTTCGTGAAATAGCGTTTTAACACATTTTCTCTTTAGGATTAAAATACAAATTACAATTTTCACTTGAAGATATGATTTTTTATTTAACATCCGAAAAATAATGAAAATTTTTGAAACGTTGAAATTTCTTTCATTGTTAATTTTCGAATACATATTTATAATTTAGCGTGTTAAATTACATTTAAAAAATCAACAATTAAATTTTCAATTTTTCTTTTCAAAACTCCCCACTCTTTAAAATATGTTAGGCCTCGTAAGTGAGCGCTTGCGCTTTTCCTTCTCAATATTTGTGTACTTCTAACTTTTTTTCAGTAGTCAGTACTGAGCTGATTCATAGAAACAATGATAGAAGAAAATCTTATAAAAGGCGTTTCACTAAAGTATAACATGGGTTTTCAATATTTTTCTGTTTCTTTACTGCGATGCATACTAATTTAAAAAAGACTCGCATTATAAAATATATATCTGTTAATTTTTTTTTCATATTTTTCGATTCTTGTAATTTGAAATGAAAATAAAGATTTTAAATAAACTAGAAAATCTTCCAAAATCATAGTTTCATGAATTATAAGCATAAATATATCAAAAATCAATCTTATAACAAGGGCAGGAAAACTACTGTTGACCAATGTTATAACAAGATCAGGTGTCACTAACTTACAGACAATTTCCGAAATATCATATTTTCGAAGAGGAAAATCAGTCTGGCCTAAAAAAGTAGATTTAATTTAAGAAAATTAGGTTTTCTATTCTAAAATAAAACTTCATATTTTTAAAACGTTTGTCTTTTTGAATTTTTCAAAAAATTGAGACCCATTTTGTTGATACAGAGCCAAATTATCGTGTTGCAAACCAATTTGAGCCAATTAACGTTCTGAATGTACCTATCATTAGCATTTATTTAAATGTTTTTATCTGTGAAATTGAAAGGTCTTTGCCTCGTGTTTTTAATCGTAAAACCTTGAGATGGCTTTTTATTTTTCCTTTTTGCAATACCACGATAGAGGGTTAAATGATTTAATTGTGAATTTTTTTTTTAATTTTTAAGTTTAACACGCATCTGAAAGTATGTACTTAATTAAATTAAATATGTTCTCTCGTATGTTTAATTATGTTTTTTTTAATGCGTTGGTTTTGGAAAATCGATTTTCAGGTGGATAATCACGAAATCCACGCTCATCGATGTGTCCTGGCCAGTGTATCGCCGTATTTACTCGACCTGTTTACAGCCGACCAGGACAACAATCAGAGAAAATGCGAAAATGTTATCACATACAAACTGAATGGTGGATTCGATAAATTGGCATTGCAAAAACTAGTTGATTATGCGTATACATCAATACTGGCCGTGCCCGAGAGTCAGGTAAGAGAGTAAGTCAGCCGCAAATCATACCTGGTACTCTCTAAGCATAAATATAAACGGGGTTATTTTTTACCAAAAAAATATTCTTATTTGTAATATTTTTCTATGCGGCTATGAAAGAACACAAAAGAACAACACCCCCCAATCCTATATTTATTATAGGTGAAAGCCGTTTACTTGGCTGCACGGCAATTGAAAATGGATCGGGTGGTCAAGCAATGCATTCAACATTTGGTCAATAATTTAAATATCGATAACTGTATTGAAACACGGTGGCTTCCAGGAATTGCAAAAAATCGGGACTTTGTAGCCCAGGTCGATTCATTCATTTCATCCAACGTAAGTATATTTTTAAAAAAGTATTGAAAGTTTACTTCTTTGGCATAAATAACAAAGTTCACGCATGAAGATGAATAAATCTATATAAATAAAATGATAGCTGTTTTCCAATGTTCGCTTTTAACTCAAAAGCTACTGGATAAATTTCGATCAAATTTTTTTTACTTCTAAAATATTTGGTCCTTATCTAAAAAAATAATTATCACGATATCTTAATTAAAAACAAAGTAATTAACATTTTAAAAAATGTGATTTTTACAAGCAAAATGCGTAAAGCAGTGACATTTTTTTCATTTTGGTAGAGTGGGGCAAACGATGAAATGCGCATCGGCTGGACAGAAGTTGTTTCTCCTTCCACTGCCTACTGATTATTTAATACTTGAGTGTAGACTTGATGCAGCTCAGCGAGATATTAGATTATTAAAGAGTTTTTGAATTCTATTTTATATTTGTTTAGCACTTTTTTGTAGCTTTTTTTTATTTCTCTTTTAGCATTTTTTATATTTTACTGCACATACAGATCCAAAATGCATTTTTAAGTTACAATCGTTATAATAATCAAATTACATTTCAACACTCCCTTTTATTATTGCATATATTTTTTTAACCAGAAAGAGTTACCTAAATTAGCGTGAAACATTTTTTTTTAAATTAAACTATATGCTAAAAAATTGCTCCCTCAGAATCCGCAATTTCTCCAAGTATATAGTTATTAATTGATTGATAATTAAATTTTTTTTAAATTTTCAAACTCAAGAATAAAAATCGCTATAAAACCCAAAATAATTTTTAATTTAAATTTTTGTTTTTCTTTCTTTGAAGTCCTCTATCTGCTCTTTTCATTACGCAAATAATTGATCTAATTTTTGCAATATTTTTAATAATTAATTATTTTTAACTATTTGTACATTCATTGTTGTACTATGACGTCATTAACTACCATTGGATCTTATTACATGAATAGTTTAAAAATTGAATTACTAATTAACTTTACACCTGGAGCAATTGCGAATCCGGAAAGAGCATTTAAGGAAGAAAAAAACAATAAAAACAGTGATTATTTTGGATTATGTACCGATTTTTATTCTTGAATTTACAAATTTTTGAAAAATTAATTATTGATTAACTAATTACTATACATTTGGAGCAATAGCGGATTCTGAAGGAGCCATTTAGGAGCAATTTTTTGGCATATAGTTAAAAATGTTCTACACTAAGTTCTTTCCGGTTATTTTTAATATACTTTACTTTCAATTTTTTAAATGTTTTTCCTCTGTAAATTAAATATGTTCTTAACATAGTAACCTACGCAAACGGCGTCGCGGGTATCAGCTATTCATAAATAAAATAGAACCGAACAAACGATGAATAATACTAATTCATGATTTGAAGAGAAAATATTATAATATTATTACAGGGGAGAGGTTAAAAGTAAATGCTTTTTGTTTTATAAAAAATCAGTACATATTAATTAACTTACTAACAATAAAAAAAATATTTCCTTGAGCCAACTTCAATGATCTTTTATTTTGTTGCTAGTCTTTTTGGAAAGACTTAAGAAGATTGACCAACTAACTTGATGTGTGTTAATTTTAGAGTCGCATCGTAAAAATTGACTTATTAAATTTTTTTTTTGTAGAGTTCCACCCTGTTAGAATTACATTGTTGGTGTACAATGCAATTTTCAGTCATATACAAATAAAAGTGGGTAATTAGTATTATTGTAAGGAAAATAACTAAATTTAAATTAATTGGCTTATTTGACTGAATGTGCATTTACTGACACCGCAAAGTTTTATACAAAAACAAATGTCTTAATCATCAAATTCCTATGCCTATAATTCAAATTCTAACAGGGTCTAAAGTGGAACTTTACCCTTTACCCAAACAACCAAAAGAAGTAAACTTCATAAATATTTCCCTCGATCATATAATAATTCTAATAATGTTTTTAGTTTGATGTGTTAACGAAGAGCAAAGTGTTGCTGTCACTCAATTGTGTCAGGGCGGAAATTCTGAACCAGACCAAGCAAGAAATGTCATTGGGAAACCCCCACACACTATGTCAGTTAGTTTTAGATTGGATCAAACGGGAAGTTCGCGACAACAACATAGCAGTGACGTCGATGTTCGATAAAACCCACATGCTTTACCTGGCGCTCGACAACTCGCTCCAAGATTGTTTCGATCTACCCTCCGAAGATGTGTCCAACACCGAAATCGTTCGGGACTACAAAAAACTATCCTTGAAACACGGACCGAACGGGCAAAAAATCAAAAGAAAATGCCTTGGCCAGCCATCAAAACCCCGTGTTCTCATATACTCCCGGGATATTAACGTCGAGGATGTCGAACAAGAATTCGATAAAGATTGGAACTTGATTGCGTCATCGATCGTCGGAGAGCATACGTTTTTAGCTTTGGTTACGATTAGTGGTCGGTTAAGTATACTTTCAGTTCAGTTGCGTTTGAATCCTCCTGTTGTCACACCGGGAACAAGGACACCTCCCGAGGGAGTCCTCGCCTCGGCAGTGGCCAACATCAACCTGTCAAACATTGAAAATTCGATCGGATCAGGAACGAATGGATATCATAACGACATGAGCTCAACATCAAGCAACGTTTCAGTCGATTCCGAACAGCATATGATTGCCTCAATGACATCCTCAATGTCCGGAGAAGAAGAACCTGATTTATACGCCAACCTATCGACAATGCTCTCGGGAAAATGTGCATTGGGTTGTATCGGATTGGACGACTCGATTATTGTCTGTGGAGGATACGATCGGGTCGAATGTTTAAAAACGGTCGAACAATATTTTCCACTGACCAACACTTGGATTGCTTTGCCTAATATGAGGGAAAATCGAGGCCGATTTCAAACCACTCTGGTGAATAACGTCATCTATGCAATTGGAGGCTCTAATGGCCATACGGAATTGGCTTCCGTTGAGAAATTAGATTTAGAACAAACTCCGTTAAAATGGCAAAAATGTGTTCCAATGCCATTGGCTCGGTCTAATGCTGGTAAGTTATAATTTTTAAGGTAATATTGGCTTTTAGCGTCTTTGAAAAACATTTCATTTAAATTTATAGCAGCAAGAATCATGAATATAAGGTTTCAAGAAAATTTGGGCTAACTTTAAAAATAACATTTGTACGTTTGCGTTAAATATGACCTCGCTTGTTGGTATTTTAATGGACTGTAGAGCTGTGTATTTTATATGCCATAAACCAACTACACTAAAATCCAACATTACCATTTATAATAAGTTTAAACTTTCGATAATAAATATAACTCCTTAGGTGTTTCATATTTTAATGAAAAAATCTACGTGATTGGAGGCTGGAATGGACAGGCTGGAATTAAACAGTGTGATGTATACGATCCAAAAACTGATGAATGGAGCTCCGCTCCACCATTGAATATTGGTACAATTGTTAACGTTTTATTGTTAAGGAAAGAAGTTTTAAACTTAAAAAAATTTATAGGTCGCCATCAAGCCGGTGTTGCTGCTTTTAATAATACGCTTTATGTAATTGGAGGAACTGATAATTGGAATTGCTTAAATACAGTTGAAGTTTATGATCCAGAAAATCAAACTGCGTGGTCTTTTGTAAAACCATTGAACACAGCTCGTCGCGGTTGTGGCGTTTGTGTGTTCCAAAATAAAGTCTATGTTGTCGGTATGTAACAATTAAATTACTGTCTATTTACTTCGTGACAAGCTACACATAGTAGATATTGATGAATCATTAATTTTCAAGTTCTTTTGCCAAAGAGTATACTCCTATATACATTATACATACGTTTAATCTCTATATATATATAACAGTGTCCCTATTAACTGGTAGACGTTCTAATTCAGCGATTCCCAAACTATGTGTCGCGAGAAATTTCAAAATGTGTCGTAAGATTTTCAAAAAATATTTAAATTTACTAGGTTTTTTAAGTATTACATTTATTTAAGTAAAATTTGTATCTACCGGATAGTAGTCTTAGATAATATGCGTATGCCGTAACGTATATTCTATTTTAAATTTAGGTGCATCGCCAAATGCAACCAGATCAATACCTACTATCGGCGCGTGTAAATAGTAATCGGCTTTTAAAAGACCTAAAGCTGGCGAGCCGGCTATCTCTCGTAACTTTAAAAAATAATTTTGATTTCTGTTTCAATTTTTTCGTCATTTCTTAGAAATTCATACATTGGTGTAAACAGGTGTGTCGCGAAAATTCTTGATTTCTTTTACTGTGTCGTGGGCTAAAAGAGTTTGGGAATCACTGCTCTAATTGTTAAACTATTGAAGATACAAACACTTTTCCAAGTGTTTCTGGGAAAACTGCCCCTTACAATAAAGAAGAGTAATATCTAAAACACCTTCCCTAAGTGGCTCAAATAGACGGTGCAAAGGTATTCATATTTGAAATCCTATTCTTAAGTTATCGAATTTTTCCACTTCTAGTTTTGCGTTTATGACTTATGACTATATTTGCAAACGTAATAAACCTCTAGTTTTACTGTTTGTTGATTCATTCATTTAAGAAGTTAAAATAGTATTTAAAATATTTAGATTCATTATTTTGTATTGAATTAAATTACATACGTTACGTTTGTTATATGATAATTGGGAATTTGAAAAAAAAAATGATTGTTTTTTTATGTATTTTAAAACTTTATTATTAATAATATTGATATTTAATGCGAAAAACTTTTTAGCAAATTATAAGCAATTAAAAATTGATACAATTTTATAAAAAAATCACGTGACTGTGAACGCGCCACGATTGGTCACCATAGTTGTGACGTCTTAATGTTGAAGCTATTTAATAACAGTACAGCGTTTACGGCTATTACGCCTGACTTTTGTCAATAATATTGAAAATTTACTACTAAAAACGATTTGTTACTTAATTGCGATTAGCTATGTGTAGGATTTATGAAGGCAAAGTCTGATAATATTCTTGATGTTTGAGTTTGTTTAATAAATGTGCCAATACAGGAACTGTTTTGTTAAAAATAATACTAGAATTGCTAACACTCAATCCAACTGTTCATTTAATCTTTCAAAAGTATCTTGGCGTCATATTCTCATCAAAGATAATTGTATATTGGTAATATAAAAATAAGATATAACACTAGTACGTTCTAAAATCACATTCCATTCTTGAGGAACTCCAGTATACGCTTTGAAATTATTGTTGATTAAATAATTTGTGACTTTCAAAATTCCAGATTTTTTCATTCAGAACATTTAAAAACATTTTGTCAGGATTTGTTTTTGTAGTATTTGTACAAATGGTAATGTTAATAATGAATTAATAATAAAATTAATAATGATACAAAACAAGAACGATAACTTTTCAAGTTCGACATTTTAATACAAATTTTAATAAATAAATTTGAGTATTTAACAATGACAACAGAATTAAATAGATCAAAACACCGTACTTATTATTTGTGTATAAACTGCAATGAATGACAACTAACATAAAGACGTCACACACTCTCGGATTTGTTCGGGAGCTGTCGGTGTGTTCTCGGTACTGGGTTCCAAAATTAATTTTTATGTTGATATAAGTTTTGAATTATTGCGAAAAAAAAATAAAATAAAAATAGTTTTGTTATATAACTTATATATGATCTTTCCATTTATCAAACAAAAAAAAATCAAAAGCCTAATTTCCAATAAGATAACGTTTGGCTACATTCCACTTATGGGTAACAACGTTAAAAACCAGTTTAGACGCGTTCTTTTAGCTTTTTATTACAACCCTGGTCGCTGTTTTGAGTAAAACATCATCCACGACGTGATTACTTTCACATACGCTCACGTAAACCCTTCTTCAGATATGGGTCAGAGTGATCGACATCGCTCAAACGCTTCAAAGTTAGTTGAATGGAAAAAACACAACGATAATGAGTGGAATCGTTGTAGACACTTTGTGGTACATAGCATATGTAGTTCCCTTCTTTATATTTGAGAGCCTGATTCCCGTCAGTTATTCAATAGCAGAGATTTATATTTGTAAGCATAAACTGCTTTTACTTGTTTTGTTAAATTTTATTTAAACCTAGGCTGAGAGGAGTCAAAAGTATAACAATAGGAAAGGGGAGAGTAAGGTTAGCGTGGCGCCAGGAATTGTCGACGGTTCCTGATAAAACAAGTCAAAAGAAAACGAAATTGCGAGTTTGCGAGTTTTCGCTTCTTTTTCAATGAAAACCGGATTTCAAGACGCATTTTACTTATGGGAAATGATTTTGATAAATCTGTCAGTTAGGACGTAACTATGGGAACTGTCATGTATTTTAAGCTAATTCATATAAATGTATCCAACAAATGCCAAAGGGGTCCAGGGGGCCCCTCTGGCGGGGGTTTGGGGAGCCATCAACAAAAGAAATTGTAGTCACTGTTCGTTTACCCGATTTTCATTATTTGACTGAATGTGCACTTCCTGACACCACAAAGTTTTACACAAAATTATATGTTTTAACATAAAAATTATGCTGCAAATATGATTATTCCTATGAAATCTATGACTTTTACGTATTCGTTGAAAATCTTTATGAATACAGATCCTGCATTATTAGAGCATTTTAAATTTATAGAAAATTTTTAAAATCTAGTCATCTTTAAAATACGTGGTATCTAAGGATTGTTTATTTTGCTAATTATATTTTCTATATTACTTGAGTTAAAACTCGTTATTGCTGTAGTTAGAATTTCATTATTCTTATGCTGTTTTCTGTGTTTTATTCCTGCAATTTTGTATTATATGTGATGGTTATAAAATATGTGTCCTTTGAATTGCAATATAAATGGAAATTATCACTCAACGGAAATTTAATATTAAAAACGTGTTCGCAAATAAAAATATTGAGTGTTCAAATTGGACCATGTAAGTTCCAATAGTTAGTCATACCTTAAATTTTGCAAATGGCTTGCTTAGGCCTCATGCTGACGTCAAAATTAATCGATTTTTCTTGAATTTACGATTTTGGGATAATTGACACGCTATTTAGCTTCCATTGGCCTTACTTTATGGTTACACAAAAGCATAAAATTGGGCGATTTCAAATACTCAAAGTGCCACGCTTATCTTACTCGTTGTCTATAATATCCCTTTGGTCCATATAAAAATTAGAATATAAAACTCATTTCTGGTCACAGCTCTTAATTATGACGAGGAAAAAATTTCATTTCAATCACTTCCCTAAGAGGGTTCGAGTGTCCTACCGTTTTATCTTATTTATGACTTAAATTTTAAAACTACACTAAATGTTTGGATTCAGAACACTTAGGTAATCTCAGAATTATATCGCAAAACCATTTCTTGCATCCCAAATTAGAAATGAAATCTTGACTATATTTTCGACAAAATGAAACCCTTAACAACTTGGAAGTTTTTATTTGGAAAAACCAAATGTGGAAATAATAAGGCAAATAAAATATATTGACATACCAGTTTTTACAGCAAGTAAATCCACGTTAAAACCAACATTTTCCAGTCCAAATTTTAGATCTCAGCACTTTCTAAAGAACGCTAACTTTTTTTCATATTTACATCATTTATATGCCAAAATATTCTGGATGTATTTTACTCAAAACAATTAACTGTTATTCAACTACACGGTACAACACTTCCACTCACTTAAAACAACTTAATTTCGGGGATATTCTGGATAAACCAAAAACACTTCACCAATGGACAAGTAAATTCCCGGTACTGAGTTGAATCTGTCTTATGTCAACGGCCATTACTGTAAATAACCGCGCAAACACTTCACCTGTTATTTAATTACACGGTAAAACACTTTCACTCACTCAAATCGACATAAGTTCAGGGATATTCGGGATAAACCAGGACCACTTCACCAATGGTAAAGTAAATTCCCGGTACTGAGTTGCATCAGTGAAGCCAGATCGTGGGATTTCTTTACCCCCATTTAGCAGCACATACGTCATAAATTGAGGAGAAAAATGTCCCTTCCATATGACACGGATAGGTAAAACAACACCCATACAACGCTTTGTAAGTTTGTGTTACCTATCCGTGCATATCCGTGTCATATGGAAGGGACATTTTTCTCCTCAATTTATGACGTATGTGCTGCTAAATGGGGGTAAAGAAATCCCACGATCTGGCTTCACTGAGTTGCATCTGTTTTATGTCAACGGCCATTACTGGTACTGACCGCGCAGACTCCAACCGGCCAGAAATTCAAATCCAAATCTTTAGTTTAAGAAAATCTAATAAAAAGCGCTGAAAAATTGATTTTATTAGTCTCATTAGAGCTTTATTATATATTTCTATAATCCAAAACAGAAATTCATTGTTTAAATAGTATTTTCAATACTTGTTGAAAATTGATTTTGAAGACGTTTCGAGCCCGTTGTTAATAAGGGAAATCATTAAAGTATAATAGAAAATTAAAAAAAAAATTTATCTCTAAAATGTTAATACGTTTATTTTTATATTATTATGTAACATAAAATAATTTGAAATTTCTTTTACATTTTTAATTTAGGACTTAGGTTATGTAAAAAATAAAAAACAAAAAATATTAAATTATTATAAATTATTTATTTAACCGTACAATTTAGAAATAAAAATGTTAGTATCAAAATTAGTTAAAATTAATTTCTCTACATAGCAGGTAGACATCAATTTGTTTATATTTTGAAGCTTTCTTGAGATATCAATCGTAGAAAATATAAAAATTATGATTAGCTATAGATAGGTAGTTAGGGTATTTGGTTATAACGCATGAAATATTAGATTAATTTCAAAATTCAAAACATAATCGATTTAAAATTTTACAATGGCAATTTTTATAAAATGTCTACTTGCTATAATTTACCTTTTATATTTTATTGTTAGTTAAAACTGGTATTAAACATCTTCAAAATCAATTTTGAACGACTATTCAAAAATTCAAAATATTGTTCAAACATTGAAATACTGTTTTGAATTAAAGAAATATGTTATATATTAAAGCGCTAATGAGAATATTAATATCATTTTTCCAGCGTTTTTTATTGCTGTTTCTAAAAGTTTCTCCAAACCAAAAATTTGCTTTTAAATTTTGAACCGGCCAGGATTTACGCGGTCTTCTACAGTAATGGCCGTTGACATAAGACAGATACAACTCAGTACCGGGAATTTACTTGGTCATTGGTGAAGTGTTCTTGGTTTATCCAGAATATCCCCGAAATTAAGTTGTTTTAAGTAAGTGGAAGTGTTGTACCGTGTAGTTGAATAACAGCTAATTGTATTGACTAAAATACATCTAGAATATTTTGGCATATAAATGGTGTAAATGTGAAAAAAAGTTAGCGTCCTTCAAAAAGTGTTGAGATCTGAAGATCTGAAATTTGTGCTGAAAAATGTTGGTTTTATCGTGGATTTACTTGCTGTAAAAACTGGTATGTCAATATATTTTATATACCTTATTATTTCAACATTTGATATTCTCCATCAAAAACTTCCATGGATGTAATTTAATTAGTTCCGTTTTTATTAAGCTTTATCCCATAAGAAATCAGTAAAAATGGATAAAACTTATGAAAATATCACTAGAAATACCACTTTCTATTTAGGATGAAAAAATTGGGTGTATGTAAAGTCGGTTTACAGACGATAGTTTTACGTGATAACGTCTTAAAGAAACATTGATGAAAAATTGCATACTTTTCTGAATTAAATTGAATTATTAACATGGAATTATCATTATTTTGTATACCTAATACAAAGAAGGGGTTCATTGAAAATTAACAATTTTTTCAAAATGAAATCAGACTGAAAATGATGAAGGAAATCAATTTTATATCTTATTAAGTAAATTGTAGAAAAAAAAACACAAAACACGTTGTCTAGGATTCAACAATTCTTGAATACTAGGCATAGCTTATTGTAGAAGTTCGCGAAGAAGCTCGCGTGGCGGCGTTCCAGTAACAGAACTCTATCGCTTGTATCACGTTCTCGCTTGTACGCACAGGCTCAAATGGAACGTGACACTTTTTCATACTGGCTGCCGGTGTTCATCAATTTATAAGACGTTATCACGCCAAAAAATTGTTTTGCGGTGTAATTTCTAGTCTACCTAAGTGTTCTGAATCAAAATATTTAGTGTCTTAAAAATTTAAGTCATAAATAAGATAAAACGTAAGGACACTCGACCTCTTTTAAGGAGGTGATTAAAGTGATATTTATTTCCCTGTCATAATCTCTGTGTGTGTGTACCCAGGAATGAGTCTTAAGTACTATTTATTATAGGCACGTAAGTATATTTTATAATAGTTACAAGAAATATTAGTTAGCTCAATTTACTATATCAGTCTAGTCTCTATTATAATAGCTATGATGTCTCTCTTTAGGTATACCAAATCTAAATGAGATAGATAACTGAATAAATAATATGTCAGCATCTTTTTTTCACTGAACGACCGTGGTTTTAGCTATTTTCTGAACTATTTTTAACAGAAAAATTACAAAAATCTATGAGATGTCCGAAAAGTAAGTCTATTACATGTTGTATTATACGCAAATCTTACTAATATTATAAACGTGAAAGTTTGTAAGAATGGATGTTTGTTGCTCTTTCACTCAAAAAGTACTAAAGTATACTTTATATCCAGAAGAAATGTAGGGTTCCTGTGGGATAGATATTTTTTTGTTTTTTACAGAGCAAAAGATTAACTTCTTTTTTTGTAATGTGGTAGTTTAGGGGCTAGAAAATGATATAGGTTACTTCTCATACGGGAATAATAAACGGTTCCCATGGGATAGCAAAACAAGTATGTATTCTATAGGAGCCGAGTATTTATAAGCAGTTTCATTAAAATCCACGAAATAGAGTCTAAACTCATTTTCCTTAAGAAGATTTGATCTACTTATTACTCAGGAGAGATGTACTATTCCCGTGGGATATGTATGTTTTTTGTTTATCACATAGTTAAAGATTGATATGATTTTTTCAATGTGGTAGTTTGGGGGAGAGTGATACTTTTAAGGCAAAAATAATACATAGTTCCCATAGGATGGCAAAACAATTATATCCTACAGGAACCGTACATTTAAAAAGTTTCGGTAAAGTTCGTAAAATAGAATTTTAACACATTTTCTTCCAATTTTACACAATGACGAAAGAAATATCTACAAAGTTGAAATTTAAAAATTGACAATTTTTACTGGAAAATAAATAATTAAATAATTATGAATTTCAATTTAACACCCGATAAAATTAATAATGAAATTTTTTTAAATTTGACTTTTTTCATTGTTCATTGTCGAAGATATTAATTAGAAATAAACGTATAAAAATAATAAACTAAAAATTTCAAAATTTAACAATTACTTAACGGAACGAATTTTAATGAAGGTTTGCTAAAGATCTTGTAGGATAGCTTCTTATCTATTCTTTTAAGGGAACATCCATTAATTACGTGAGGCGTTTAGGGGCTGATGGGGTCGAGCCGAATCTCATCTAATCTTACTTTGGGGAAAGAGGGAAGGTCTCGCAAATATCAAGTATTTTTTTGTTTTCAAAAATATCACCTTAGATTGCGGGTTGGGGGAAAGATATATACCAAATCTCATGACATCTTACCAGAGAGGAGGGGATGGGATTTCAAAAATCGCAAAAAATATCACTTGAAATTAATGGATGCCCCTTAAAATAGCTGTACGGTTTTAAATGGCAGTTGGTATGAAAGATTTTCAAGTCCTAAAGGAAGGAATACAGATAAATTTTTATTAAAAATCGTAATCAAAAATCGTATAGAAGCTGATGTGAGACAGCTAACATCTCTTTCTTGAAGAGTAGTTTTACGAATTTTGATGAACTTTCTTTGGATCTAAAGTGTGAAAGTATCTATCATGTTTTTCTGGCAAAATAGATTAAATTTATATTTCGCTATGAACGCAGGGAATCTTTTAATCAATCAGTTAAATTTAGATACACTCAGCAAAGCGAGCGGGTATAAGCTAGTTCTTCATAAAAAAGCTCGTAAAAAAAAGCAAGCAAATTCAATTAACAATTTTTGTGGGTTCTCGTTAATCCTCGTCTTACTTCCGAACATTTTCAAACGCATTCACAGAAAAATAAGCCGTAATCAATTCATAAGCGTGTATGCGCTTGGAGATTATCCTAAATCCACTTGGACTGATTTGTTATCGGTTTGGTATGAGATCCACAAACGAACCTACAGTCTTTGACAAAAGAACTGAATGCAGTAATCTTCTTTTTAATTCGGCCAAATATTTTAAAAAAATTAGAAATAAAATTCTTTTCATATAATTACAGGTGGGTCAGATGGAACTTCTTCCTTAAAATCAACAGAAATTTTTGATGAAAGCTCCAACACGTGGATGATAGGCCCTAATATGACCACAGCTAGAGCTAACGTTGCCGTAACAGTCGTTGGAAATCGCCTATATGCCATTGGAGGATTTTCAGGTAAGGACAAATCTTCTATTTAAAATTTAAGTATTAATTCCTTTTTTCTATTAAGGTAAAACCTTCTTAAATTCCATTGAATATTTGGACGCACATTCAAACGAGTGGACAACATTCATTCCGAAAGTAAAAGACGCCGAACCATCAAACTTAAGTGAACTGCATCACGATGAGATTCAAGCAAACTCAGACGAATTAAATGGCTTAACAACCACGCAAAACTAAGTCCGATTTATTTCCGATCTCATTTTAAATGGGACCATTCTATTAAATAAGATGAAAAAAATAATCATTTTTAGTTGTTAATTTTCTTGTCATGTGTCATACAATTTACTCTTCATTTCGCACCTTCAGAACTTGTACAAATTTAATGAGATTTTATCAGGCATTTGTGATGGCATCATACAGTGATTTATTTATCCGTTTTCATGAGGATTTTTAGCAATAATTCGTATGTAAGTAAGAAAAAGTAAATATTGTTAATTCAACAACGATTCTGTGGATTTATGACAAGCACGCATTTTTTTTTTTTTTAATTTTCCATTTAGTTTTCTAGTTTATCAAAGTCCTATTAAATTTTAAGACAAATATATTATTATATATAAAAGTACTATTTAATCAATTGTTATTGAAATTATGAACAATTTTCATACTAAATGAATTGGAAAAGATTTTTAAAAGAGAATTTATTGTGCTATTGCTTTTTTGAATATCTACTTGAAACACTTCTTATAAATTTATATTATATACATTCGTTTTTGGTAAAACATTTTTTGTAAATATTTCTATCAAAAATACAAAATCAGTATTTAAATTATTAAAGAAAAAAAAACTTAATAAATGTGTAGTTTCCAACTTGATATATCAATTATATATATAATATATACATATATATATGTACTTGTGAAATTTTATTGTCCAAAAAAAGAATAAGTAAATAATATTAAGATCTATTGAAACGGTCTTATTACTAACAATTTTTGATCCTTAAGGTTGATATACCGTCTTTTATCCCTTCCCTAGTTCCAAATCGAAAAAAATGAGTATTTTTCGAATAAATCTAGCAAAGGTGCTCGTCCGTGCCTCAATGCAGGGTTGAAACATTCTGACCATAGGAATCAATGCCACAGGTTTATTTGTCTTGAGTCAATGCCAACACATGTCAAGTGATAGTGATTCGAGTGATATAAAACGTGATTGTTAAGTGATTTTTGGTGAGAAATTATTAATCACCGAGTAAGTCAAATAAAATATTTTCATTATTTAAACGTTTGGGGGGTATTTAATTTAGGCTAGTCAAAATCAACAATAATTTCGTAAAACATTATGTATCTCTGATTTTTTAGTATGTTGTTTGGACACATTAGGGTTAGCCTCACTGCAGGGTAAGGCTGAAACATTCTGACCACAGGAATCATTGTCACAGGTTTATTGGTCTTAAGTCAATCAACACATATGAAGTGATATAAAACGTGATTGGGAAGTGATTTTTGGTGAGAAATTATTAATCACCGAGTAAGATGAATAGAATATTTGGATTATTTAAACGTGTTGATGATATTTCCATTTAGGCTAGTCAAAATCAACAATAAATTCGTAAAATATGATGTATCTCTGATTTTTTAGTATGTTTTTTGGACACATAAGGGCTATGTATTCTCAAGTTTGCAACTCTCAAAAAGTTGTGGAAAAATTTTTATAGAAGAAAAACCGTGCAAATTTTGAACTTGTTTCAGAATCTGCTCGGTATCTCCTAAGCCATGCATTTTTCTCCGAAAGCTATTCTGTACGTTTTTTAAGAGCATCAAGTTTGTTACAAATTAAGCCCAACCAGAGCTTTGCAGATCAATGGGTTACCGAGCTACGGCATTTTGAAAGTAGGCCAGTTTTTTTCAAAAATCGAAAATTTTACTTTTAGACGTTTCTTGTACCGAAGTTGCGTCGAAACCATGAGCATAACTTGCAGAATATATTAGGTGTTGGAATTAATTCGTAGCGATTTTTGAAAAAAAAAATAACGACTAATTTTAAATGAATATAAAAGACTACATTGTTGAAAATACTGTCCATCGCTTGCCACTACCTTTTTCCATATTTCAGACAGGAGTCGGATACCCCGTCGAAAAAACGCTTCAACCTTGGAGGGAATCCATGAATCGATCCAATTTTTACAATCTTCATAATATTTTAAATTTTCTCTTGACAAACTATGAGCCATTGATCGGAGCAAGTGCTAGTCCGAAGAGGCAATATCTGTAGAATACAGCGGATGGGTTAAGACTTCCCATTTCAATGTTTGCAGATATGTTTTTACTGGTTTTTCCACGTGAGGTCGAGCATTGCCGTGCAGCAAAATAACTTGGTCGTACCTTTCTCTCCAGTCCGGCCGTTTTCCAACCCTAAACGATGTGGACAACTTTTAAAGTGTTTGACATGAATTTGCTTCAGTAAATCCTCCAATTCTTTGTCTTCAATTTTTTTTACTCTTCAGGTCGTTCCTAATTTTCCAAATCAAAATTTTGATTTTCCACTGAAATCCGATGATTTTCCGCAGCACTTTTATTCGTTTTAAAATTCGTTAAAAAACTTTATTAGAATAAATTTTGACTTATTTAAATAGCTGCAACTTGTTGTTATCAACAATTAAAAATTAAATGTATCGTAAAAATAACACCTAATAACAGTTCTTTTACGATAAATTTGTTTCTGAACGTAAAAGCAGACTACCGTAATAGCCCCACCATTTTTCATC
Organism: Sisyra nigra; assembly: GCA_958496155.1. Taxonomy (NCBI): domain Eukaryota; kingdom Metazoa; phylum Arthropoda; class Insecta; order Neuroptera; family Sisyridae; genus Sisyra; species Sisyra nigra. Next base: position 12,259,103 of record OY292318.1, read on the forward strand.
AAACGCTACGAATAAACTCCAACACCTAATTATTTGTAGGCAATTTAAATAGCTGTAAATTAAATGCAGAGCGGGGTCTGTAAGCCTCGTAGTTCCCTCAAAATCTTGGAGAACCCATATAAGGTAAAATCGCATTTTGGTGGGTACTCCAGTATTGGTGGATCGTCAGGGTTTTCTTGAGGCTCCTCAGCGTTGTCCTCTTCGTTGCAGTTTTACACATTTCCCCAGAGCAGGTAGCAAACATCGCAGATCATCTAAGCCCTGCTTTCAGGGAAGTGCAGCCAGCTCTGCACCACTTCTTGCATTTGCAAGATAGTAGTTTTTAGGGATGTGAGGTTAATGGAAAAAAATCGATTAAATAAAAATCGATTTTTCTTTATTCAATATTAATCGATTTGTTAAAAATCGATTTTAATAAAAAAAAATCGATTTATGCGAAAAATCGATTTTTTCTATTATTTAAAATTCGACTTGCTTTTCATATTCCAATAATGATGAAACCTAAGAGATTCATACTAACAATTTATCAGATTAAAAATCAAATAAAATGATATGAATACAAAAATAACCAATTCAAAACTAAAAATTAAAGCGATTCTTCCATTAAACTTTCAAGGTAATTTTTATTGATACACAATTTCAGTACCATTAAACGTTTTATTATAATAAAAATGAAATGATGAGCATCCTAACAAAATTACAACCTTATTACCTCAAAAACGATTTTCGATTTTAATCTTTTAATAATGAATTTTAAATTTAACAATCAAATATTTGAATGAATGTCTATTATATTTAAATGACAAGAATGAAAAAAACCGTTACAGCTAGTTTGATTTAAGTTTGCGCAGTTTATGAAAATCGATTTAAACGCGTAATTTATATAATCGATTATTTAAAAATCGATTAATATTACTATGAAAATCGATTATTAGAAAATAATAATCGATTTAAATAAAAATCGATTATTTTTTAACATCCCTAGTAGTTTTAGGAGCTCTACAGAGGCAGGAGCTTGCCGACTGGTAATGTGGATGAGTCCAGCTGGGGTCATACATGTTTAAAAATCACTTAATGCAATAAAAAAGTGTTTAGGCACATTACTTTAAAAATTTGATTTTACCTATGTTTTTTTAAGATTTTGAGAGAACTATGAGGCTTACAGACCCCATTCTGCACTTAATTTAAAGCTCATTAAATTGCCTACAAATTATATACAACAAGCTCTGCTCGTAGGATCAATGGTTTTAACGCAACTTCAATCCAAAAAATTTTCAATTTTTGAAAAAACTGGTATATTTTCAAAGTGCCGTAGCTCGGTAACCCATTGACCTGCAAAGCTCTGGTTGGGCTTAATTTGTAACAAACTTGATGCTCTTAAAAAACGTACAGAATATAGCTTTTCGGAGAAAAATGCATGGATTAGGAGATACCGAGCAGATTCAGAAACAAGTTCAAAATTTGCACGGTTTTTCTTCTATAAAAATTTTTCCACAACTTTTTGAGAGTTGCAAACTTGAGAATACATAGCCCTAATGTATACAAAAACCATACTAATCAATCAAATCAGAAATACATCATGTTTTGCGAATTTAGCGATTTTTATGTCGATTTTGGCTGGCCTAATAATTTCTACTGTCGAAATAAACATGTAGATATTTGGGTAAAGTTTGAGAAACATAGAAAGATATTAAGTAGTTTTGGGTTATTAGCTCACAAGGATAGACCACTATCATTTTATTTATATAGATTTTGCCGATTTTTTATTTCATCTCTAATTGTTTTCAAATAATTTTCAATTCAAATATACTTGGTTTTGTTCTCCGATAAAGGTTTTAATCTAAACTTCTGACGTCAAATCTGGTCGAATCGCCATTAAAGTTTTTATTTTGCCTGCGTACGACTAACAATATATTATTATATATATTTTTAATTTTTATAGGTCACTTAATTAATATTATATATTCATAGAACTTGATTAGAACCGCCGATTACATATTAAAACGAAACGTTGGCATGTAAATTAAACCCAACCATAAAATTCGCCGAATCGACTTGATGATTTCCTCGGTTTGAAATTCACTTGGACATGGCTAATCATTACGAAGTGCCCAATTGGTAAGTCTAATAATTCACCCACCGATAGATAAATAAGGGATCAATTTTTCCTTTATAATTCTACCATCAATTTAAATAAGAGCTATTCATTATTAGTGCAGTAGGTTATGTGTACATAATATACTGAGTAACTTAATTTTAGGGCTGGTAAACCACCGATTGGATTGCACTTAGACGTTCTCAAAGGAGATAAGCTCATACAAAAATTGATGATTGACCAAAAAAAGTGTTATTTGTTCGGTCGAAATGCCCAAATGAATGATTTCTGCATCGATCATGCGAGCTGTTCTCGAGTTCATGCCGCTTTTGTATACCATAAACACCTAAACAGGGCATTTCTCACTGATCTGGGCAGCAGTACGTTTAATTAACCCTTAGTCCACAAAGAACTTAATCACACTATTGTAATATCGATCCCGAAAATGTAAAGAGAGTTTAAAATCCAGTCCATTTCAATGAACTTTCCGGGATTATATTCTCTAGTTATGAGTGGAATTTTTTCCTTATCTTGTGGACTAAGGGTTAAAAAATTTCCTGAAATATTCAAATTTAATTGTTTGATATTTTAGCTCATGGAACTTTTATTGGACCATTACGTTTAGAAGCCTACAAACCAACGCAGTTGGCAACTGATTCAACGTTTCATTTTGGAGCCTCGACAAGGAACTACGTTCTTCGGGAACGACCTCAAGCTGGTTCTAGACCTATCATAGACGAATTAGAAACAGAAATGAACGAAGACGGTGAAGGAGGATTACTGGGTCTTCCCGAAAATGAATTAGAATTAGATGTAAACCAAGCCGAATACAGTGGTACCTCGATATACGAGTTTAATTTGTTCCGCAACCTTGCTCGTATCTCGAATTTTATCTTTTATCTCTATTAAAAAGATCAAATGCACGACCTGTTGCAACTCTTTGAGACCTTCGACCTGCTAAACCGAACTCGTATCTCGAATTTCGCTCGTAACTCAAAGCAAAAAATCACTCGCTCGTATCTCGAAAAACTCGTATGTTGGGGCACTCGTATGTCGAGGTACCACTGTATCATAAATCTTCTTTGAGTTAAAAATGTTTTTCTTGTAGAATTTAACCGAATTTAATACAGCTCATAATCGACGAATTTCAATGCTGGGCATCACCGATGACACCGAAAAACGAACAAATTCCCGCAAGCGAAAAAAGCGGGGCGTCTCCTTTAATGAGGACGACGAAATAATCAACTTGGAAGACATAGACCCATCGATCGGTCGCTTCAGAAATCTAATTCAAACCACTGTAATTCCCACATCTCAAAAACGACAAAAGCTCAATTCAGATGTAACGTTTAATATAACATCCGACGTGAACAAAAGTCTTCATCACAGTCTCCATCATTCAGCATCCACCGTGCCTCATTTATATCAAGATTTACCACCGGAGTCAACCTCAGGACAGGCTAACACATTCAGTTCATTGTCATCGACTGCGATTTTAACAGGAACATCCGGGATTTATAGTAATTTGTCCTCGAGACTCGGCATGGCGCTACCGAATCCAGCACCTGAAGTTGACGACGCTATGGAAACGCAACCCATTCCTAGCACGTTAATGTCATCCTCCAGTGGGTCACAAACGCAAGCATCCGCCAGTGCAACTTCAGATGCATCAAACAGCCAAGAACCCAAAAAGAAAAAATACGCCAAAGAAGCGTGGCCTGGAAAAAAATCAGCCCCTGGCTTGTTCTGAAGGAAATGTTATCATTGTAAAACTGCACTAATTTCCGTGGCTTTCGTTTATTTTTTAAATAAATTTGTATAATATTAATATAGCGCGATAAGAAGCAGAAGCAGATTGAATAAACTTATACATTTCATGAGAATGGAATTGTTTTAAAGTCATTTATTTAAGAGATTATATTATTAAGAGTGAATCGAACAATTTACTTATTGTAATTAAAAGAAATGCGATAAATAAAATATTATCTATGACTAGACGTTTACTAAAGATGTGTTTTATTTTTAATTCTCGTAGCCTGGAGCATTGTTTTTAGTCTTATCCTAACATAGGCATTGAAACTACAATAATCTTACGATAAAAATTTCTTTTAAATCCCAAACTAAAGCGATATTTTGTTTCGAGACTGTTCTTACATATAGGCAAACATATTGACAGTAAGATGCTCGAATTCGGAAGATTGCATGAGTATGGTAAATAGACCCAGGGTAGATAATTGTTGAACCGAAAAAAAATTATAGTAGGATAAAACCCATTAGAAAAGGAAGAGAACATAACAAATATGAAAGGAAAAATAAATTACGGTTGATCTGAGGTGGGGAAGTGGAAAAGGGTTTTTTTTTAAGGTACAAACGGTTTATCTCGATTTTCAACAAAACTACAAGTCCTATGGAAAAACGTTAAATGGCAAAGTTGTAGATAATAAGTAGATCTATACTTTTTGTGCAAACACTTTTTTCACATAACCCCAAAATTTATGTGAAGAATTGCAATAACCAAGTTTTTGGTGTTTTATTTTTATCTTTTACAAAAAAATTTTTTTTTTCGTGAAATTTGGTAAAAACTTGCCTTTTAATGTCCCAAACACACTGTAATTTAATTTTTTTGATTGAAAATATTTTTTGTTTCACCTTATTTTGACTTATTATTGAAAAAACACCCTAATTTTCAATCGAAAATTCTTACTTTAAAATATCCACTTTTTCAAAAAAGGCGGTGGGCTTTTTGTTCGTTGAAATCTCTTTTTTCTGATGGTGCAAAAAATATACATTACGATGTTAAATGTTTCCAGAAAATGTAAGAATTAAAGAGTAAATATTATTTTACAATTAATTTAAAGAGTAAATTTAAAATTTCCACTTTAAATATTGCATTTTTTTGGGAACATTTAACATTGTAATGTATATTTTTTGCACCATCAGAAAGGAGAAATTTCAACGAACAAAAAGCTCACCGACTCTTTTAAAAAAGTGGATATTTTGACGTGACAATTTTCCATTGAAAATTAGGGTGTTTTTTCAATATTAAGTCAAAATAAGGTGAAAAAATAAATATTTTAATAAAAAAAATTACAGTATGTTTGGTACATTAAAAGGCAAGATTTTACTAAATTTTACGACAAAAAAATTTTTTTTTGTAAAAGATAAAACATAAATGTCGGGTAACGTGAAAAAAGTGTTATAACAAAAGTTGAGACCTTCTTATTATCTACAACTTTGCTATTTAATTTTTTTCCATAGGACTTGTAGTTTTGTCAAAAATTGAGATAAACCGTGTCTACCCTTAAACCCTTCCCCTTTCCACTTCTCCAGATCAGACCGACCGTAATTTATTTTTCCTTTCATTTTTGTTAACTATAATATAACTATAATTTTTTTCAATTTTTACCATTTTCAAAAGCTTCAGCTCTAGTCTAAAATGTATAGGGAAAGTAATAAACACTTTAGGATTTAGGAAGGAGACGGGTATGCCCCATTCCATCCAGGAGGCGATGGGAGATCCAGAAGAGTGGGACAACGCTTGCTGTTTCCTCCAGAGGCTAGGAATTCAGAACGATATAATATAACGATCTAATATAACCAAAAGACTAATCCATATCAATTATTACTGTGCTTATACTCTTGTAATTTTTTTATTTATTGTCGCTCCAGCTGCTAAGGCTATGTCGCGACTTGGTTATCAAAAAGTATATACATTTGTAGAAGGTTGACGTGTTTATGGCTCGCCAACACTTCAGAAAATCCGGACTCTTTGGATCCAAATTTATTTGAGACATCGACAGATGTTGGGCCGAGCCACATCCCGTCAGGAGTCGCTCAGTGGTCAGTGGCTCGCCACAGGACGGACATTGAGGCCTCAATGCTCCTGTTATCTTGTAGTTAATGCACGTTAAAATAGAAAAAAAAAATAAAAACTTTTTAAAAAATTAAATCAACGCGATCCTAGAAAGGAACTGAAAATAGTAAAATTAAATAAGCGTTTAAGAGAGAGAATTAGTAGTAGTAGTACCATAGAATAGTCTACAAAAAATGTCCCAAAATTATCCCATAAAGTTTATAGTTGTGTCAAAAAATTGGAAAAATGTAAAAAATTAGCATCAATCCCAACTTTAACTTTGAATATTTTTTGAAGGAATAACCGAAAAGCAGTTAGCGTAAATTTTTTTTTTTCATTGAACTATATGCCAAAAAATTGCTCCTTGAATGCTCCTTCAGAATCCGCAATTTCTCCACGTGTATAATTATTAGTTAATTAATAACCAACTTTTTTTAAATTTGAAACTCAGCAATTAAAATTGCTTTAAAATCCAAAATAATTACTTTTAATTGAAATTTTTTTAAATTGTTCCTTAAATACTCTTTCAGGATCTGCTCCATGTGTGTATAGTTATTAGTAAATTAATAATTAATTTTTAAAAAAATCATAATATCATTTAAAAATCATAAGATCCAACGACAATTGATGACGCCATAGTGCAACAATACGTGTACTTAATACAAATAGTTTGTACAATTTAATTATTATAAATATTGCAAACATTCGATCAATTATTTTCGTAATCAATAGAGCAAACTGGGAGTCATTTTTTAAAGAAAGAAAAATGCACTTCAAATTGCAAATTTGACTTTGCAATTTAAAAAAAAAATATAAATTAACTAATAACTATACACTTGGAGCAATTCTGAAGGAGCAATTTTTGGGAAATAATTTAATTAAAAAAATTAATGTTCTACGGTAGCTTCTTTCCGGTGAAGGAATAAATATATCAAAAAAGTGTAAGTGACCTTTTTGTAGAGCATTAAATTTTCTATAAGATTATATCTTAGTCATTCCAAAATATTGTTCCAGGCGGGAGCTATAAAATTTGAAAATGCAACAGAATATTTTTCTCATGTTATTTAAGGACCTAAGGACCTGGTTTGTAGAGCTTGAAATATCTTATATTCCTAAATCCCTTTATTGTTCGATTGTTGTTATAACGAGCAATTCCAAAGTGATGAAAGTAAAAAAATCCTGTGTTCTTTATATAGAAAATGAAAACATGGATTGAGAAAAATTTTAATATTGATATTAAGAGCTCGTTTTGACGCCAAAATTGTTGTTTTAATATAATAAACTTTACTAAATATATAATTTTTTTAAACGCGCTAATGTGCACATATGTGAAGCAACCTTACTGTAGTAATTACGAAAGAATTTATTTTTCAATTTTTTTTTGCTTTAAGATACCTCAAAACATCATTACAAAAATATTTTGGAAGTCTACACGATATATATACCTACCTATTATCTATATACAGTATACATATGTAAATGAAAGACCTTCAACAATGATCACTTTTGAAATAATTTCTTTCGCATATATGTATGTAAGTATTTCACCTGTAAGCCAATTAAAACATGCACATTTTTAACTTGATCAATCAACAATCGTTTATCAATAAATCATATTAATTTCTTCACTTACCTTTATACACTTCGTTGCTCTCGAACTTATTTGAATAATAAGATTGGCCTTACGGTGACATTAAAGATATTCTATCTATTCAAAATATGTCTTCGTTTTTTGTTCTAAATACAAGAGTCAAGGCAACAATCGATGTTAATGAAAAAGGATAAACTTCATAAAATTTATAAACGAAGGTGAAGGCTACAATAGAAATAACACTGAAAGAAAAGCAATCTTATAAACAGTTTTTTCTCAAATTTAAATAATAAGTCTCTTAATAAAAAATCAGACATACAACTTAAAAAGTTTATACGTATTGAATAAGTGATGACCGTAAGATTGTTTTCAGACGTATAAATATTTCAATAATGTGTATAATTAATTGATCTAAATACCAATGATTATTAAAATTACCGCCATGGAAAAATTATGTTGTGTTAAAGATATAATTCAATAGGAGATAAAAGAGATACTTAACATTGATGACGCTTTAAACCGTTTTGTAAATAAACTAATGTTTGATGTTAAAGCAAACAATAATTTAATTTTAATCATATCAAAAAAAAAAATTGCAATGTCATCTTATTAATAAAATCAATTTAAAAATTGAAGTTTCAGGATAGTATTGATGAATTTTTAACGACCAAAATATTTCAAATTTTTGTTAGAATTTAAAGGATTAAATCCTAAATTAAGTAGGGAATCATCAAGTCAAGCAACTGGGCATTCTATGTAATGAATTGAGCGCAATATTTAAACTTTGAAATAAAATGACTTGTAAATTCAATGCTTGACTTCATCTGATGTTTAAATACTAACATTGAATTTAGCTTTAACTTGTTTAACTTGATTTTTAGATAAATTTTGGTCAATTTGTGAATTCTAGGTCAAAAAGTTTAAATAAGTGAAAAACTGACATTGGCCGGATTGAAATTCATTTATTATTAGATATGAAACGGATATCCGGTAGCTATCAGGGATCTATTCGGACCTATTCGGTGTTGTAAATACTATCCGACCAAATACTGGATAACTAGCGTCTATCCTGCCGAATACTGGGCTTAAAAAATATCTTTAAGTACCTAATTAATTGTTTTATCTAGTTAGGATATACTTAAGAAATATAATCAGTAATCACAAGATAATTATAAAACTTAGAAACTGAATTTGCACATACTGCATAAAGGGCAAATTATGGGTGAATGAATACTATGAATGAATACTAGTAGCAAGCTTGTCTTCGTAAATAAGGCCAGCTTCAGAAAAAAAATCTTTCACTGTATAAGTACACTACTGCAAGATGCTAATAGATAGATTTTGGGTATTAGCATTAGCTGGCCACCAAGAATAAGGGTCACAATTGCGATCAATTCCCATTGCCTTAAGACCAAGCTCATATACAATCGCGCTTCTTTCTTCATGTTGAACCTGGCTAATATTGTTTTCATTTGCCACCTCATCAAAGCAACCCCAAAACATGTCATGAGCTTTGCGAAATACAGCTGACTCTGTCTCTTTACTTCTCCTTTTTTTAGTCGGTGTTAAAGATGAACTGCTACTGGAATTAGAACATACATTAGAATCTCCTGGAGGGCTCTTTCAGTATCAAGCACACCGTTCCAAGTAGTTTGTTTTGAACCTCGGATCTAGATAAATTGCAATCAAGTAGTTTGCGTCTTGAGTTATGGAGTTAAAACGATTTTCTAATTTAGCTTTTAACGTTCCGCATATTATTCGAATACATTCGCTGAATATCCGGCTATACGACAATAATGGGCTGTGCGTGGGTAAGTGTTTAATTTGCAACCAGGTTTTTTTTCCATTAGCAGAAAACCAGGTTAGGGCTCGTTCCTCCCGCACTGCAGCCTAAGGCTTATTGTACTCCTGTTCTGCTCATGTATCCCTGCTGTGCAAGGATTCCTGTTTATTCCAGGTTTATTATTCTGCCTTGCAAAAGCAGTCCCTGTACTAAGCTTTTTGCGTGACTTGTACCTGTTTGGGCGTCATTTATCCCGTACAGGTGTCCCCACTTTGTGAGAGCTTTGCAGTCAAAAATGACATGAGTCGCGTTTTCTTCCCTATTCCCACACAATCTGCAATTGATGTCTTCTTGAGACACCCCAATAGTCTGGAGATGCTTTCTCAGTCTACAGTGTCCGGTTATCAGTCCCGTTACTGTCCTGAGTTGGTTCCTTCCCAGTCGTAAAACCTCAGCGGTGATCGAAGGACAGCCGGGTTTAGTTTAAAACATTGAAATAAAAGACACCCTCTTATCTGTATTTAAATCTGTATATGATAATATGTGGATTATAAACATTTTAAATTCATTAACCAGGATGAAGCTGCTGTTAGATCGTTTAACATTTCCTTTGACTAGCTCTAAACATTAAAGTATTAACTATGGTAACATCACAAAACACTTTTTGGTACATAATTAGCCCATCATACAAATTGATTCTGTAAAGTTTAGTGTAAACTCCGTAGCTTGAGAGATATAGAGGAAAAATTTTAAAAAAATTCTACCAACTTTTTAAGAAATTCTAAAATTTGAATGGTCTATATCTCAGTCATTATTTAAACTACTAAAGCTCATTTGGAACTCAGATCATAGAAAATGTATCCTTTTTAAAATTCAACAAGTATAAATTTTTCTGTAAAACTAATCATTAGGGAGATATTCATCTAATTCATAGACAAGGTCAACAATTTTGATGGTTCTATGCTCCTACGCAGCGAGCGGCTTTGCAGTATGGTCCAGAATTTGGATTGAAATCTTTAAGCCTAACAGAAACAACTTACCAAACATAAGAACTATCTAACATTTTGCACAGTATACCCTTTTTTGACGGATTTATTGAACTTATAATTTTTATTAATGAATTTGGGTGTAGAAATTTTCATTATTTTCCAGAGTCAATCTTCTCTATAAATTAACAAGGACTTGCACACATTTAATATCAAACATTATAAACATCAATTTAACAATTACTATTCTGTATAAATTACAATTTTAATATCTATTTTATTACATCCGTTATTACACTGCTTGCAAATAAATTTTCACACTTACACTCATTAAGTTTTTAGTATTCAATCAATCGAATGGAAAACGCTAGATTGAAAACTCGATTTTTCCAACTTTATATTATATTATTTCAAGCAATGTTATCAGTGAAATAAAATTACTGAAAATTTAGTAACAATAATTTGTGATGGATTTTTTCATTGAAAACTTCCGTTTTTTGCAATGGGATTCTCTGTGGTTTTTATTACAACTCAACTGGTAAAAAATCTAAATTTAATCTCACTAATTCTTCGTTGAATCGGTCAAAAATAAACTGTGTCGAAATGCTATCAAAAATAGTTCAGTCTGAAAATAATCAAAGTGGAACAACCTTAGTGATAGTAAGTCTAAAAGTTAATGAAAAAAATCAATATTGACTGAATTTTGTTCGTATTAAATGAATCATTTAATGATTCAGATTAAATGCTATTTTCCATAAAAAAAAATTAAGACGCGAGTAATTTTGCAAACATTGAGTTATGTATTGATGTGCGTTAGTTAATTAGTAAGGCATATAATTCCATTTATTATATGTTCAGGCAAAGTTCATCCGAGTATAATCATATTATATATATTGATTAATATTTATCCGATTTCAAAATCAAGTACCTTCAGTCCCGTACTTCGTAATAAGTGGAATCGATTAATTGCTTGTGATATGATTTTAAATTTTTATCGAGTCGAAAGGCCGGGTCTCGACAAAATTACACTAAATCTTTTTATCAAAATCGTATGTTGTAATATTTGAAATATTAAGTCAAGTTGATACATTTTTCAAGACTGTTTTTGCCTGTTTGTGTATCGCTAACCTTCTTCATTAATTTGTGTTTATTTTTTTGAATCATTAAGACTGGTCCACGTGAAGGGTACGGATTGGATTTTTCTTGTGATTGTTTGAGATTTTTCATTTGGGCAAAATGAATGGTGTTAAGGATAAAGTGGAAAATGGACACACTCGGTAAGTTTTTCTTTTTGAATGAAATTTTCGTTTTTCAAATCAAAATATTTACATTGGTACTTTTATTTTCATCGAAACGATCATTAATTGTAATAAATGGAATAGATTATGAATTTTATTTATCGAGAACGTGACTTGTAATTGAATGAGTTGATTTATTAATTAAATGCGTTTAATACAATTTCATTGATTCTTCAAATACTAATGCAAAATGTATATTGGTAATACTAATATGTATTAATTTATATTATAGTAATTATTTAATTTGTCCTCGTTTAAGATTTTTTAAAACAAACTTCAACTGCATATAACATTTAAGTAAAAATATTTTGAACTGAAATTGAAGATTTTTTTTTATAATTCAGTTTGGTTTTTGCTACAGTTTGTGTTAAAGTAAAATCATCAAATGCATGAAATTATTTATCAGGATTTAAATTTCACAATGAATAACGATAATGAACTATTTTTAAAGCATAAGGGATTCATCAAGTCAACTAACTGAACCATTTATGCAATTAATTGAGCTAATGAAATAAAATAACTTGTAAATTCAATACTTGACTCTGCCCGATATTTGAATGATTTTGTTCGGGATTAAGTTAAAATTTAGTCAAATTGCTTAACAATCAAGTCAAGTGGCTTAAAAATCAAATCAAGCAGTGAATAGTCAATGCGTATTTTAAACCTAAAAAATTCTTCCATGTAAAAATTGTATTAAAAATATTTTTGAAGATATTTCGAAAATATTTAGTGTCTATTCCTGAGAATCATTGTATGAAATTAAGTCTTCATTTTTCAATTTGAAATACTTGTATTGGGACCTATCTATGAAGTAAAACAGTATTCATTTTAAAAAATTTTGCGACAAAAATATGATATAAAAAATCTTTTATCAAACAAGTTTTTTCACGTTTTTACGTTTTTAATATTATATTTAATTTTTTTTTGTATTTTTTGCATTCTCTAGTTATATAAAAGAGTAAACTGTTTAACTTATAGACATTCTGGAGGCAAAACCATTGAAGATAAAAACATAGATTTTCAAATTTTTATTTCTGAGTGGACTGTACTGTAGCTCGTACTAAGAAAGGATTTTTTTGAAGTTCCACCCTTTAATAGCTCAAAAAGGAGACTTAAAAATATCAACTTTCTCAAATTCTTTTAATGCAATAATCAATATACATTGATATAAATGTAAAGAACTTCTTCGTTTATTGTTTCTTAATTAGTTCATTTAAGAGTTGAGAAATATTTTGAAAAATTTAAAAAAAAATCTTCAAAGAAATGGCCTCATTGAGTCATAATATTAATATTTCTAAATTATAATTCAGTACACTTTTTTTTTTAATTTTTTCAAAAAATTTCTCGAAAATTATGCTTTTGCTTGGAGGAAGGTTTTGGTGTTCCTCTCTTCATACTCAGAAGTTTATTTTCTTAAGTCTACTGTATTACTTATTTTGTTAAATTTTACATGGACGAAGCCACAGGTAGCCGCTGCCCTGAAACAAATAGATTTAAGATAATGTGTTTAATTTTTTTCGTTGTACTTTTATGTTTTTCGAGTCCCACAAAATACACGTTTTGAGGTCCTCTGAATCCAAAAAAGGGATTTTTAGAAGCATTTCTGTGTGTGTGTGTGTGTGTGCCAGCGATATCGTATCGAAAGCTTCATTCCGAATTTTTCCAAACTTGGAATTTAGCATGCATATTACAACTAGTTGTGATGTGAAGCTTTTGGTTGAAATCAGTTGATCGGAAGCTCAACTTTTTTTTTATGGGTTTTGAGCTTTTTAAATTTTTTCGAAAACGATTCCAACGATTTTCTTTTAACTTGTTATAGCTCATAGTTAGACGCATTAATGCTTACAACTTTTATTTGAAACTTTTTTCTGGGAAAATTCAAATAAGGAGTGTTCTGAGGTTAAGGGTGGAATTTCGTATACATGTAGTACATAGAGGCTTCATACATATATAGTTTTGAAGTGCTTATAGTTCTTTTAACTAATAGCGAGTGTCATAAAAGAAAGTACTGTGACGCCTCGTAGCAGATATTTCTGTTTATGATACATTCAAAGCAAATAATACGGATAAAATAAAATTTAAGTAATTTTAATCTATGTATGTATATTGTATACAAATATCCGGCCTTTTCTAATTAGACTTGAAGCAAAAAACCTTTTACCAACAACCAATACCATATCAGCTGGCATTACCTAAAGAAATTTTATGTACAGCCAGTTTTTTAGATCTATCTAAATTCTAGACAAAGTCTAGACGAATTCTATTTTTTGGACTTATTTTTTATTAAAAAAGCGTTGCTTACAATAGGTATGTTATTTATATTAATAATATTACCAGCAAGGTAATCCTCAATTTTACCCGTCCAAATCGTACAATGCACAGTTATATTAAAATACAATAATAAAAATATTACTTGATTCAAATAATAATACTAACAATATTTGAGTATGTATGTAGGTAATCTGAGATGGAAAATAATTACAAGTAGGTATTATTTAACAAACTTTCTTTGAATTTATTATTAGTAAAAGAATGGATAAATTAAGATCCCTGCACTATTTTGTTAATAGGCCTATAAAAAATTTCAAAAATTAATTTCTCTCTCAGGACTTTTTTTCTTGACGAAAACCATATTATGGTTTGAAATTGTTATTTTTTAAAGAGGCTAGTTAATATACAATAAGAAATTATGAAAAAAAGATGCAAATAAATATGTTTTTCTATAAAAGGAGCTACATTTTTAGCCATTTAAAGAATTTCGTTAATTAACAGCAATTATACAGGTAATTAACGACTGTTCTGTGTACAAATATTGCCATAAAACGTATAAACTAATACGAATTGAAAAAGCCAAGCAATAAATTAAAAAAGAAATTTATTAATATACGTGACATAATTCTAGCAGTAAACAGCCAAATGAAAAGAATCGAATATTAACACACATTAATTACTCGCACGGATATGCAATTTATTTTGATATTTAATTTAAAAAGTATTGATCTTCATGCATTAGCCTATAAATGCCAGATTTAATCATTTCAAGATAGCTTCTGAAATTCATAAACATCAAAACCACGCCTTGATTTTTGAAAATTTTTTACACTAAAAGTAAACTTGTGACCTACTAACGTCTCTTATATGATTAAAAATAAGTCATAAAAGTCATACAAGTCATAAAGCAATAAATGCATTTACGAAATGCGCTGTCTATTACAAACCTGTCCCTGGATGACCTCATTTTGGTAGTGAGCGACAACTAATTTCTTAAAACGTATTTTTTTAAATGAAAGATGAATAATAAACGCACTATTCGCATTTTTAAAAAAAGGTGTCACTTTAAAGGTTGATGTAAAAAACCACCCTCAAAAAATAAAAATAATAATTTTTATCATTTATAGATTTACAAAAATTCTGAAAAAAATATATATTATGCGTTTTATCCATATCTACGTACAGTTTTAATTTCATGAAAAAATATTTAATAGTTTTCTAGAAAAAAAAATTTAACGTCTGGGGTAGTTTCCCCCGTAACTCCAATACAAGTGGGGGTAGCGGGTTAAAATTGTGCGACAATAAGTTTTTCATAAAGAGGAATCAACACACGGAAGCATTTTTTAAAAACCGCCTGGGGCACTTTTCTTATGGCTATTGGGCCAGAGCCTTTAGGAAAAAATATGCATGCATTGGTGCACCTAGTTTTTCGTTCGTTTCCCTAATTTCATGGTATATTCTTAAGAGAGACAGTACACAGTAGACGTGGCATTTTTATAAGAAAATTAAATAAATCAATTTTGAACTTAACTTGATGTCTAAAGATGATTTTTATTTCTTTTAGTTTGACTTGATTTTTTGGAAATTTCAAGCTAAGTTGCTTGAAACTTAAGTTAAGTATCTTCAAAATCAAGTGCATCATTTGTATTTGAATAAAAAAATTAAACTATCAGAGTCTAACTTTGCAAAGACTATTAATTTAAATTTTATAATAAGGACATCTAAAATGAAACACACTAAATACATTTTTTACAATTTTTTTTTAATTTTTCAATCCAATGCCAATTTTACGTATTGTTATATATTTATACAGATTATAACTAGCGATTCAAATAATTGGATATTTTTTTAAATGAATTGTGCTTGACATTTTGATTTTTGAATGAATTTACTTACGAAATCAATCTTAACTTAATTTGATTTTTACATATAAACAAACAAATCGATTTAATTCGATTTCTAGTGAAATTTTAGACAGATTTTGGTAAAATCTCAATTTTTTGAGCCGTTACGTCCCATTTTTTACACTATTTTAAACTAGCGTAGAAACTGTTTTTTTCTTTTTTTTAAACGAAGAAAACTTTGTTAACTCTAAACGAAAACCTATTTTACCATTTAAAATTAAATTTTACTTTTTATTAGTTGTTCAAAAAATCAATAAAAGTCTAGCTAATAATAATGTAATGACAAATAGAGTTGATCAATTTTGATACAGTGATGATGCTGCACTTTTTTCTGGGATACATTATCATTTCTTTTTTTAGTAATTCACAAACAATGACATAATAATTATCTTCATTATATATGATTATGTATTTTATTTTCAATATACTAATCAGTCAATAGTTAAAAGTTTATATCTCCTTTTGAATCTTAAAAAATCAAAACGTCGCAACCAACCTTGGCTTTTCTTTGTCTATATATGTTATTATTATACAATATTATATACAGGGAAAATGTATAATAACAAAAATTTCAAATTGTTTCGGCTTTGAACTAGCTAAAAATTTTCTTTTGGCTAAGAATTTTCTTCATGTTTAAAATAAAATTACGGTTACATATTAATATTTCCATTTTTCTCTTTTAGAATCCTCGGTATCGAGTTTGCTCCAGCTCACATTCCATTAACTCGTCGAATACAAACAATCGCAGCAGCTTCTTGGTTTATGATACTCTTTGGAACCCCGACAATTTCATTTATGATATCATGTTATATCATCCTTTTCACCCAATATTACTGGCTCATGCTACTATATCTCCTCTGGATCTACATCGATCGATACACTTGCGAAAAAGGTGGCCGAAGGTAATAAAAACTGAACGGCCTAAAGTCAAAGCTTTTAATATTCGTCACATATTAGGATAAATTGGATGCGTTCCTGGACCTTATGGAAGTATTTCCACGACTATTTCCCACTTAAACTAGTTACAGTTGACGGCTTTGAAATGGATCCCAAAAGAAATTATCTTCTCTGTTCCTATCCACACGGCCTTCTTGCCACCGGGATTTTCTGCAACTTCGGTACTGAAACTGAAGACTACAAAAAACTATTTCCTAAAATGACAGCCACAACTTTGACTTTATCGGTGCACTTCTTCATTCCATTCTTTCGAGAGTTTCTTTTTGGCTTAGGTATACATAATCGAACATAATACAAGCTTCAAGAATCTTAAACCACTTGAAAAATTGTAGGATTTTGTTCAGTCTCAAAGGAGTCGATTAATTATCTACTTAGTCGTCCTGAGGGAGGCAATTTGGCACTCGTGGTTCTTGGAGGTGCGACTGAATCATTTTATTGTCGCCCTGGAAACAACACGATTGTACTAAAAAACCGCAAAGGATTTGTACGACTTGCATTGAAAAATGGGTAAATCTATAATCAGTACTTGAACTTTAAACCACTTGCATTTAATTTAAGTTTAATCTCAAAAATTTGATTGGTCTCCAAAAATTGAAATCCGTAAACAAATTATGTAAGATTTATCAAAAAAAAAAATTATTAAGCACGTATAAGCATTAAAATAGTACAGATAAAAATTTTGACCCGTTTTTGGTCATCATTAAATTTTCCATGATGTTTGTTATACGTCTCAAAAAAATTTTTTTTTAACCATTTGCTTTCTTTCATTTCTTTTTTCCTATTTATTACATTAAGAGCCTTAAAAGCTATGTTCTTACAGTCCTTTACCAATTCCTGACGGTTTCGAACAAAAATCTTGTATTAACAAAATATATTTTTTCAGAGCTCCTCTAGTTCCGGTTTATAGTTTTGGAGAGACTGATTTATACGACCAAGTCGAGTCACCAAAAGGCTCCTTCTTACATTTGGTTCAAGAAAAAATTCATAAAATAACGGGAATCGCCCCCATTATCCCAGTCGGACGTGGATTTTTCCAGTACACTTTCGGTTTTATACCCAAACGCTCTCCAATCGTAACAGTTGGTAAGACGATAAAAGCTTGTTTAAAAAAAGCTCAAAGCTTATTTTTCATCTTGGTTTCAGTCGGAAAGCCAATTGAAGTTCCCAAAATCCCGATTCCAACCGATGATGATGTAGAACGAATACATAAAATCTTTGAGAGGGAAATCACAAATTTGTTCAACTCGGAAAAACATAAGTACTTGAAAAATTCGGAAAAGGCTGAATTAGTTATTATATAGATGTAAGGTGTTGTTTATTTAAGAGGTTTTGTAAAAGTTGCGCCAAAGAAAATTAGATGTAAATCTAATATCGATTTGTTAAGTCTGTGTAAATATTATATAGAGATATTTTTAAGAATAATTTAATAAATCTTATATTTCATGTTAATTTCATTTTATTTCTCAATCATTCCTCCCATTAATGATGTTTCTTCTTGAATACGCTCCATAGATTTGTTTTAAGGGAGGTATTCAGGTTTACAAATTCGGAAAAATCGATTTTTCTTTTTTTACATATTTTCATAGTTTAACCCTTTAAGAGTATGTCACTAAGAGGATTTTTCAAAATTCAAATAATTCTCGGAGTTACAGCTTATTTTCCGACGCACCGATATATGAACAATAACTTGACCTCAAACTTTAAACGCGTTTTTCTCGAAATTATTTTTTTCGGGACAGTGTGCATGATATCTCAAATTTTACTTAACTGATTCACTTGAAATTTGAGACAGAGCAGGGAAAAAACGTAACACATTTTTCAAATTGAGTTCTGCCATCTTTATAAATTTTATTATTATTATTGTTTTAAATAACTGAAAGGACTGGAATCCTGCACACCAGGAAGTCGCTCTAACATCTTTGGTCACATTGCGACTTATAACATATTAAGCGACTTATAGCTTATTTAACTGGTGGGCTGTTTTATTTATTCCGGTATAGTCCCGTCATCCTCAAAAACTTCAACCAACAACAAACAACAACTAGAGCTCGTATTGGGATTGCTTTTGGTTTTTGTGGTAGGTTAATTGAGTTTCTCTATTGATTGAACCATGGACATTGGAAAATAATGTGATGGACTGTTAAAGTTCCACCGCAACAGCTTGGTTTTCCTCCCCCTATATAGTGTGAGTGGTTCCATGCGTTTTGATCCCCGGACAAAATATGCCCATGACAAAATATCCCCACGACAAAATATCCCCATGACAAAATATCCTCAGACAAAATATACCCACGACAAAGTATCCCCATGACAAAATATCCTCAAACAAAAACGATTGAAAAGATTTTCAACGAATACTGAAAACTAATAGATTTCATAGACATAACTGCAAATCGTATTTGCAGCATAGTTTTGATGTTATAACATTTAGTTTTGTGAAAAACTTCGCGGTGTCAAGAAGTACACATTTAGTCAATGAATGAAAATCGGGTAAACGAACAATGACTATAATTCCTTTTGTTGGGGGCTCCCAAACCCCTGCAAGGGGAACTCCCTGGACCTCGTTGTCATTAATTGTTGGAGGTACACCTATCTCCCGGTTTACACGGTACTCGTTTTACACGATTTCGCTTTTACACGGTCCATAAACTAATGAAATTCGGATAATTTCTAGGAAAATTTCGGAATATTCTAGTGATAGAAGTGATATTATACCAATAAAGAAGAAAAAGCTGATAGTTCCTCAAAGTGATAACGAATAAATTTCGAACATACCTGAATTTGTTAAGTTTCAGCAGGTACTTTTTGAAAAAATTTTCGTTTCTATTTTTGTTTTCATTTTTATAATAAGTTCACTACGACATCACGCCATTTTTGGGGCAAACTATACCTAGTTAAAAGTTTCTGGATATGTTTTACTCTTGTTCCATTTGAATAAATGACTTAATTGCGCAGTTTTTTTCGTTTTACACGGTTTTATATAGGAAAAACAAAGATTCCATTTTACACGGATTTTTCTGGAACCTATCTTCAGTGTAAATCGGGGGATAGGTGTATTTATATGAATCAACTTGAAATACATAACAGTTCCCATAGTTAAGTCTTCATTGCCAGATTTATCAAAATCATATCCCATAAGAAAAATTCGTCTTGAAATCCGATTTTTATGGAAAACATGGGGATATTTTGTCTGAAGATATTTTGTCAGGGGGGTATTTTGTCTGAAGATATTTTGTCATGAGGATAAAAAAATTAAATTTCGCTGACTTTGGACTTAATTATTATATTTCACAAATACAATTCACAAGACATTATAAAATCAAGTAAAAATAAATGTAAAAAATCACAAACCGAAAAATTCAAATTGTTAATTTTGTATCTCCAGATATGTATTTTATACGCCATGCGTTCGTCATCAGTGGATCAAATTGAAGTGTCTTCGAGGACAATTTCGTGTTGATTCACAAAGTAGTCCCAAATTGAATGCAATTATAGGTCCTTTCGATCCCTTTCTCTTTTGCAATCGTTGCAGCTGGGGGTACAATCCTTTGGTCCGTCCTCTTCTTACCCTTTCCCAAAACGCCGAATAACGCCGAGTCCTGAATCGGTCCTTTCTCCCAGTTTAAAACTTTCACTTTTCTTTTATAAATTTCAATGCTTTCAATGGCATCCAATCTCTTGTTCTGTTGAACATTTTTCAGAAGTTTTACTTCGTCTAACTTACTTCGGCCTGTTTCAACAGTATGTTCTGCCACACAAGATTTTTCCGTTCTGGAATATTTTATATTTGCCAGGTGCTCCTTGTATCTAGTTCTTATTTTTCTCCTTGTTTGTCCGATATAGCTTTTCACGCATTCCATACACGCAATTTGATAAATACCTGACCTTTGAAGATCAGGTATTTTATCCTTGCAACTCAGGAAAATATCCTTTAGTTTAGCTGTCGTGTATCCTGCCTTTATAGGGGAAAGTTGGGTATTTGAGAACAGCGGCTAATTAAAAACAGTTAAATTTTAATTATTTCTGTATTTAAAAAATTTTTTATTAGTGTTTGAATTGACAAGTGTGTGCTTTATCGTTCCTGACAGAAAAAAATATTTAAATTGGCGTTCGCATACTGTCACGGTAAGTAAATAATTAAAATTTGATCTTTTGTTACAATTTTTGCCGTATGTAAAAATCTTTGAAAAAATTATTTCTTGACCTTTAGTGCGTATTTTTTTGTTATTATCTTTCATTTACAATTCATTTATTAGTTTTATGTGGCTATTTAAGTTAAATGAAGAAAATATTTTAAGTATCAAGCATTTTAATATGAATTGCCTAAATCGGGTAATTTGGAACGATTTTCGCGGGGTAAATGTGGAAGTTTCTTATTAATATGTAAGAAATTAATTATTTTACAATTTTTTCGAAGAATTTTCTTATTTTAAACTCTGATGCAACGTTTCGTTTTGTTGACTTGTTGTTGTTGTTGTTGTTTTGTTTGATCAATTTGTTTGGATCAATTTTATTTTGTGCTGTTGTTTCCAATAATTATGATTGTTCTACGGAAAAAAAAATTCTCTCTTTTGATGCCCAGAAATTACACAAGAAAAACAACACCGCGGTACACAATTGAAAATCTCCAACGCGCGAGACATGATGTGAGATGTCGACGACTTTCTTTAAGCAAAGCAGCAACAAAATACGGAGTACCAAAATCAACATTATTTCGACAAGTGCATCTAGAAGAATTTAAGAAACCGAAAAAAGGACGACACCCTGTCTTCAATCATAGTCACGAAAATCAATTGGAAAAATACATCCTCGATTGTTGCGAGTCTTTTTACGGCATCACACCTAGATCACTACGAAAGATTGCCTTTACATTTGCTGAAGCCAACAAATTGAGCCATAAAATTAACCAAGAATCTCAGATGGCTGGTAAAGACTGGTACTATTCATTCATGTCTCGACATCCCTCCATCAGTCTACGAACTCCAGAAGCAACGTCACTTAACCGAATTCAAGCGTTCCATGCCACCGAAATTAAATTGTTTTTCGATCAACTAGAAGCCCTCCAACGCAAATACAATTTTCCTAGTCACCGTATATTCAACATTGATAAAACCGGTATCAATACTGTTCAACGGAATTCGAAAATATTGGCGCCAAAAGGTTTGAAGCAAGTTGGAAAAGCGACAAGTATCGCCACTACCGTTGTTTGTGCGATAAGTGCAAACGGTATATATGTACCTCCAATGTTTATCTTCAAAAGAAGGCGTATGTGTGACCTGTTGCTGAATGGCGTTAATAACGATATGATTGGCACGGTTTCTGATTCTGGTTGGATAAATGAGTCCATATTCGTTAAATACCTACAGCACTTCATTAATTTTGTTAAACCTACCGAGGACGAGCCAGTCTTGATAATACTAGATAATCACGAAAGTCACATTAGCTTGGGGGCATAGCGGAGCTTTTTCGAGAACACAATCTTCATGTTCTTTCCTTACCGCCTCATGTATCACATAAAATGCAACCGCTGGACTTAACTTTTTTCAGTGCACTGAAATGTGCATACAATCGACAGTGTGAGCTCTACATGGTTAACAATCTTGGCAAACGGATCACCCAATACAAAGTGGCCGAGCTGTTTACTAATGCGTACAACAAGACAGCCAACATAAGCAAAGCGATCAATGGTTTTAGAGTGGCTGGAATTCATCCCATCGATACGGACAAGTTTAACGAATGCTTTGCAAATATGCCTTTTATTGATAAATTTAACACTGCTGACAGTCATGACAGTCCACATACTACTTCCGTTCGTGATACTACTACTACTACTACAACAGCTGAGAAAACAATTTTTGTGGACGATCAACCGACAACATCACACAACCATAATCATGAACATCAAACCGATTTAACCATACACACTTTTCTTGCTCCGTTAACTCCTGTGCTCCTCTCTGACATAGCCAACGTGCCGATCATTCCTAAAATAGAAACTTCACAACGAAGAAAAAGAAAACATTCTCAAATTTTATCCAGCACTCCCATAAGACATCAATTAGAGGAAAAACAAAAACGGCAAACTGCAAAGAAAAATAAAAATGTTCAACAACGAAGAAGTACAACGAACCCACCATCAGTCAACAATACAGCGGTCGTTAGAAATTTGAAAACGGTGTTCGAGGAAAGTGACGGCGTGAACTATTATTACATATTCTGCACGGAAAAATATGAATTGTCCCCTAAAGAAGACTGGATTATGTGTACCAAATGTAAGAAATGGGCCCATGACCAATGTACGAACGGTCAATACATGTGTAATAATTACGTCTGTGATTTGTGTGAAACATAGTTAATCATTAAAATTTATATTATATATATTATCATTACCCAATGCAGTTTCTATTTCCCCCGTGGATTGATTTCAATTACCCCACACACTACCGAGGAAATAGGAATGGCAATAGTTTTTATATTCTATATTTTTGTTATTCTAACGTTAATTGAAAAAAGTTTTGTGATCAAATTATTAAAGTAGATAAATTAAAGTTTATGATATAGCAAAAGTTTACTAAAATTGTTATTTTATATTATTAATTAGGATAATTTAAAGTTTATTGTTCTTAAATACCCCACTTTCCCCTATGCCTTGTAAAGCAAAGTTTCATGCTTATTCGTTTTAAATATGGTGCTTACAATATTCAAGTGATCTTAAAATCTCAACTTTGCTTAAACCCTGCTGAATGACTAATTGTAACTCATATGTTAAGATTTTTATGTACTTACCTATATAAAGATTTTTAATAGAGTTCTTGATTAGGTGCTACTTAATTATATACAACTTAAACTTGGTTATCTCCAAAACTCAAAAAAACGTTGATTTATAAAAGTAAATGCTTTATTGATTTAAATTTTTAGTAAAAAGTTTGGGTAATTTGGTTTTATTATGGCACATTTGTTTCATTTGATTTTCTTAAACATTATTCCACGACTCCAAGAATCATTGTGGAACTCCAAAACTGGTGAACCAACACGGCAAAGAGAACAACCAAAACGATGCTCCAAAGAAACTTCTTCAGCATCTGGAAAGAATAAAGATTTGCTTAATTCTAATATTGCAATACATGCTTTTAGTTTATTCTTATAATAGTTGTTACTCTAAGATTGAGTTGTAAGTTGTTATTAAAATTTAAGTAACAAAGAAAGTACCTCATCTTGCCATTTTCGATTTTCAATGCATTCCTTGTATCCCATATTGGAAAAAGTTACCGAATTGTACAGAGGAACCCAATACTGAGGAAACATCCGGAAGAGGAAATCATCCAGAGTCTTACGCAGTAAATATGAACGTTTCGTCACCAAATCTCGCATCTGCAAATGGATCAAAGCTCAGTAAAGTCTCTATCGTTATCTTATATATATTTTTTAATACCTCGACATAGTTATACATTGCCAAATCACAAATTGCATGTGCATTTTTATGACGTTGAGTGCTAAAGTCCTCTAACACTTTTCCCAAATCAATTTTATCCGAGTACTGAGACATCAATCGATCCAACAAAAGGCAATCCTCGAATCCTGCGTTCATTCCTTGACCGTAAAACGGTACCATGGCATGAGCTGCATCACCAATAATTAACGCTCGATTGGCGACGTGGTATGGCTTGCACTTGATCGAAACCAACGTCGATGGTTTCGAGTTAAAGAAATCCTTGACCAATCGATCCTGTCCAATCAATGGAATCGAATCGGGGAAATATCTCTCAAAAAACGTCAGAAGCTGGTCAGCAGTATCGAGAGTCTCAAATTTCTTGAACGGCATAAAGAGGGTCACCGTCCAGGAGCGGTCTTGGTTTGGGAGAGCGATCATCATGAACTCCCCACGAGGCCAAATGTGCAAGAAATTCGGCTTCATTTGAAACTAAAATTGGCAAATAAAAACTAATTAAGCTGGAATATTCGAGTTTTTCTTTAAAAAAACTTACGTTTCCATCGGGTCCAGGAGGAATGCAAAGCTCTAGATATCCATGTTCAATGTAGGTTTGACTAAAGTCAAACAGAGAAATTTTCAGCATTTGCTTGCGGACGGCAGAAAATGCTCCATCAGCTCCGATTATTAAATCGGCGTGGACTTCGACGGTTTCTTGAGTGTCAGGACTAAGAAAAAAAAAATATTGTAGAAATTTTCGTCAAACGGTTTATTAAATAATCATTTCTATATCTATATTTATATAAAAGCTGTACCTGCGACGTCGTTTATGTGAGCTTCAGAACATTTTTAGACTTTAAAATTTAACGAAATTTATATTAAGGGTAAAAACATAACAATGAATACAACACTGCTAATGTAAATTTAAAAAGCCGACAATGACAATTCAAAATTACGTGCTTCTACCTTCATTATTAATACGTAACTTAAGTCAACGCGTAGTGCTTGTAAAAACCATAATTTCTTACAAAATTCAATAACTTTGTATTAAATAAAGATGTTGTAATAATTCTTTTTTATGAGAAAGGTCAAGTATCTGAAAAGCGAAACAAAACAACATTGATCGAAATCTATCCAGTAGTTTTTGAGTTATTAGCGCACAACGACAGACCTCTATCATTTTACTTATATAGATGTATTTTAACATTTGCACAATGAGGAAATATGGAACGATATGATAAAAACCTCTCTACTTTACAAATTAAAACCTTTTATTCACTATTTAAAAGTTCCACTATTACTGAATACCATAGGCTAGATACTACATAACAGCGCTGCAATTTAAAAAAAAAGTGGTTGCGTGTACTTATGTACGTGCGTGAGAAGTTATACTTCTTTGGTATCATTAAAAATTAGTTTTTATTAATTTTATTCAAATAATCAATTTTAAAAAACTGCAATTTAATATTTAATAATAATAATATGTATATTTAAAGATACAATTATTAAAAACAAAATTAAGAGAATAAAATTTTAATTTGTATCAATAAATAATATCCAAAGAAAGCTGCAAGACGTTTATAAAAATTGGTCAGGATCATTTTTCTGGTTAACAATTCATGCTTGTCATGAAAACGAAGCTTCATAGAAATTGCGAAATAAAGTTAGTAGCTACTTGTCAAAGGAAATGTTTTAACCTTATTTATATCTTGTGTAACTAACTTATTATTCTAAGATGGTTGAATCATTTCAGAATCCCAGATTTCGTGATAACTAAGAATATGCATGGAATGCAGACGTCATTTTCATCATTAAATTTCAAATAGTATAACAGCTACTACAAAATTCGAGAAAAGTAATAACTTATTTTTTAATAACATACGTCATTTGTATATATAAATATTTTCTAAATAATATAAAAAAATATATTTAAAGAATTAATTATTTTTAATTTAAATATAAAAATAAGTAAATATATTCAACAAAAATTCAAATTACGCGCGCCTTGTTAAAAATACCGAGCCGTTTTGCGGGCAACTTCATTTTGTTAATTTTTGATGGTAAAATAGAACGCTACTAAAACCGCGGCGCGATAAAATATAAAAATAAATAAATAAGTAAATAAATGCAACAAAAATTCAAATTACGCGCGCCAAGAAACCCAGTGGTTTTGCGGCTAACTTCATTTTGTTAATTTTTGTCTCAAGATAGCCGCATATCTAAAAATTTCACTCTCATCATTTTTTCATAACGCGCCTAAAGCAGTATAACTTCAAAAATAAAAATATTATAGATGCGGTGTATGGTTTTCGGTAAATACGAGTGTCTGATCAGTATTCCTCCAGTATCCTTCAGTTTTCAGAAAATCGCTGAAAAGCACTGTCCCACAAAAAAAAAGTATCTGATTTTTTGAAAACTGAAGGATGCTGGAAGAAAACTGCCTACGGATTTGCGATCTGCATGAAAAATACAATAAAAAGTGTAGTAGTGAAGTTTTCCCCAATTTTCTGAAAACTGAAGCGTTAATTTTTTTGGAAAAAACCAGTGCAAAGTTTTTTGGGTCACACGTATAAAAATAAAATAACAAAAAAAAAACTCATCAATAAATTTTTTTGTGATAAACGACCATCACTAAAATATTTAGTTCTACGTGCAGTTTAAAACAAAAATTTTAATATTACTATAATCTAAATCAGAAAGCAATCGTAAATTGTGTCTTTCAAGGATCAATTCCGTTATCTAGACTGGTACAGCAAGTTTTTTCATAACTACATACATAAGATGTAAATCGAGTTTTTAAATGTGCCAATGATAGTCTTACCGGAGAAAGGTTAAGATTCCTGATTCCAATCGAGCATTGACCAGCTTGTGATTGAAAAACATTGACAAATTGGAATATTTTTCTGCGGCTAAAATAGATAATAAAAGTCTCATGTTTATGTGGTCCAAAAAAGCATTCCAAGGCAATGAGAGAAGAATTTGTAAGAGTGTCGAGATCTACATTTTCACTGTTGATATTAAAATTATTCTCCTATATAATCAATTGATATATCTACAAGTATTTCAAGATTGGGGATTAAAAAAATGTGGTATTGAAAGATATTCAATCCACTCTAAGTACCAAGAAATTTCAGTCTAATATTTCTGGTTTGAAATTTATACTCTTCCCACCTGTTAGTAAAACCTCGTTCAAGTATTTGCGTCCAACTGAATAAATACACTAAAAAAAAATCAATTTTTATATTAATTGAATTAATTATTAAATTACTATCGTTACTTTTTTCGTGCGTGCATCATAAGGTAGCGTTTTCATGGACCAGTCAAGTCGGTGGATCATTCGACCTCCCATCGGAATTCCGTGCTCCTGGATCATGTGATCCTCAACCCCGATTTCTCGAAGGGCGGCTCGTCCTCGGTTCGACAAGGCCAGGTTGATCGACCGACCCTTTACCAATTCCGCTTTGCGAATGTCTAAATTTAATCTGATTAAAGTCTTAGTTTTTCACCAAGAAAGAATCAAATTACCACATCGATACTCGTAGAGTTCCACCTTGAATCCACGTTTCGCCAGGAAACAAGCACAAAGTGAACCAACCTGGAAATTCGTGTTCAGTACTTTTACACCCAATTATATCTCTTAGGTATCCTTAACTTTTGAAAAAGAATTTTTCCTAACAAAACTTATTTACATCAAAAATTAAGTAACAGCGAGCTTAAAAAAAACGTTCTGAGGAAATTTTATAACCCTTTAAGGAACCTTTTGAAGTTACCGAGATAAGATAAACCCTGGAACTAGAATTTCATCATGTTAAGTAACCAGACAGTTCTGCAAAGAATTGAGCTTACAATTTTTAATTTGAATTGAAAAAACTTGCAAATTCAATACTTGACCTGCCTTGATATTCAAATATTAACATTTACCTTAATTTGGCTTGATTTGAGCCATTTTTAACTCAAGTGCTTAACTTGAAAAGCAAATTAAGTAATGTAAAACTGAAGTTAGAAATAAGGAAACTGTGTAAATTGTTGTTAAAAAATGTTGTAGGTGATGGTAAAATCCTGTTTACTGATACTCAATTTTAACTATAGATTTATTCAATGGTTCATTCAAGCTACTAGAGATTTTCTGCAATAAATTGAACTAAAAGTTTTAACTTACAAATTAAATGCTTGAATTGACTTGATATACTTAAATATTTAGATTTGACTAGGCTTTTACTTTATTAGAGTCAAAATCAAACTAAGTTTTTTGAAGTATAACTTCTTTAGGCGCGCTGGACTTGGGGAGTAAACTGGTGAATATGCTACAGAAGCGTTACGAAAAGTGTGATCCGGCGAGGCGATCAAAGTTGAGAGGGAAGATATACGTTGATAAAGACAAAAAGAGAGAGATAGAGATAGCACCGTTCGTATATCTGTCGTAGACAAATAATGAAATTAGACATTTCCTACACATTTCACAAAAATCAAGCTTCTCCCCTCTCAACCACCACGCGACTACCCACCTAGTTTTACACAAAAACACTTCTCTTTCCTTTCAACCCCTCATCTATCCCCAGATCTATATGCAATTCGTTAACAGCATAAAATTTGTTAAAGTAGACACATCGTGAATTTTATAGTCATATAACGAACGGCATATTGATCTGGGGGGGGGGTAGGGTTTGGAAGGAGAGAAGAGTGTTTTTTTGTAAAACTACGGGAGTGGGTGGGTGTTGGTTGAGAGGGGTAAACGTGGTTTCTTGTGAAATGTGTAGAAAATGACTAACTTCACGATATGACTAAATTCACGATATGCCTAATTTCACGATGAGTGTACGACATATAGTATCTAATGCACAGGCCTATTCTCTGATTCTCTTTTGTGCGGATCTTCTTGTGTCCCTACTCTTACATTGAGTTTAACGTCTAGAATCGAGAGTTTACATAGATCTAGATGTACTGTAAGAGCAAGCGAGCCGCTTGCTTTCGCTCTTTCTCTCATTACCCGTTGTTGTTATCATAAGCCTATTGTTTCAGTTTTACAATCTTCTACAGTAATTACTGATGTCACCGATAATGAAAGCAATGTATACAAACAAAAATAAATCTAAAATATTGATTAATATGTGAAAGCTTATGCTACAAATGAGGCAGGACATTTTGGCGCTGGACGTTTTGGCGCAACTGAACCACTGAAGTTTTAAATGGTAAACCAGCAGTTAATACAAAAAAAAACAACCCCTCATAGTCTTAGGACCCCGGCACAATGGAGCGAAACCACCTGTAGGAAAACGTCCTGCGCCAAAATGTCACATATCGTTTTACATCTACACATATACCTACATAGATAGCGAAAAAAGTTATACTTCTAGTGTGTGGTTCACAAACACACTTAATTTATTTTCGAAAACCTTGTATAACAACATTGTTTCTATACAAACTGCTTCATGAAACATATATTTTTCGAAAGGATTTTTTTGTCATCCAATTTAATATAGGTAAATCCATTGTTATGACACCATGTGTTCCAACCAGTGTTATGTTAATGAACCAAATTTTTACGAGAGCTATTAAATTTTCTTTTTTTTTGTATTCTACATTTGTTGTTTATGTAAACTAACGAAGGTTTCAAACTTGAATGAATAAATGACTCAATCAAACATTACAGTTAGATAGCATCCTTTTTTTTTTAATTTAAAAGTCAACATGTTCTACACAGTTTTACTTAAAATTTATAAATCTTGCAACATTTACAATAATATGTAAACATCATGTACATTATCTACATTTTTTTCTCGTTTCCATAAAATACAAATACAATATGTAAATAACATTGTAACAATGTTGTTAAATTGTTATAATCGTGATTTTCTAATCTAACTTTAAAACATTAAAAAATTAAAAAATGTTCGCCTGGTTTTATAACAAGTTTTCTATGTTTTAACTATCTTAATCTTAAAAAATTAATAAATATCTTATAAATAAAAATAATTCTTACAAGTCCGCCTCCAATCACTGCGACTTTTGTATTTTCAGGTCGTTTACCGCTTTCAGTGCAACAATCTCCGTTTTGCGATCGTTGATCCATTGTTTCCAACTATCAACGAAACCAATAAATCCAATGGAAATGTTAATTAAACTTAAAACAAATATATTAATACTGTACAATTCTAAACTGAAAATATTTCCGTTAGAATCAGCCAAGAACCGGCAACAAACTGAAACCTTCACTCGCAACTCGGATATTTTAATAGGTCTTTTCTAGAATGAAATTCCATTCAGTCTGCTTATTCTGTTTTGAAATTCATAATATACCGAATGTTCCAGAAAAATCTTATTCCAAACCAATTTTCCGAAACTAGCGACCACAAATGTAATTTTCACGATTAGATACGAAAAACATCAAATGCACGTTTTGATAACTCGATGAAATGATTGGTGAAATCCAATCACAATCCAAAACAAGAATCAATAAGAACTCCACAAAACAATGAACATCCGGTATAAATTTCGTATCAAATTTCTTGTTTTCACTCATACATTTCTCACAAACACGGAAATTTTCATTCTGATTGAAACGAACAATATCTTTCTCGTTAGACTCAAGCGAGACACCATTATATCGACGAGGGGGTCTTAAAAACTGGTTCTAGGGAGCTCCTATGTTGACGTGACAAAAACCTTAGAAGGCTTCTTATTTTCGGCGGCTAAGTAAATAATTATTAAAACAAATCTTCAAGATAAAGTATCTGTAATAATATTCTCAAGGTTCCTACAAAATTTTTCTATCGGATCTTACAAAATGCTTAAACATGCAAAAAACACCGTAACATCGAGAATGAAAAAAAAATTAATTTAAAAGAAGATTCCAAGATTTGAATATTTGAGATTAAAACAACAATGTTGACCTTAATTTTTAATAAATATTTAAATTTTGAGGAAAACAAGCAAATAAGAACACTAGCGTTGTGGTCTAAATATTGAAATAGAATATTAATTGTTAGATACCTTCAAAATTATCTCAAAATACTATTACTGAGTAAAATATTGTAATCAGAGCATTAAACCAGCTTATGTCAGTATTTTTTAAATTTAAAAGTAAACTTTATAAAATTTGAAAGTAATTGCGTTTAATTTAATCGGAATGTTTATTAAAATTAAATGCCACGTTTAACTTAAATGCCATAGTTAACATTAAATGCTACGAGCTGACGTAAATAAAGGTTTACGGAGCTCGTAAGCGAGAATTGTTACTTTAACGAAAAAAAAATTATTACATAAATTGTAGGAAATATTTTCTACTTTCATTTTACACAGGAGTATTTTGCCGTGAAATGCGTCGGAAAGGAAATTTTGCCAAAAAACTGTGTTTTAGGTAGGTACCATTTTCCAATACGACGGTGCGAGCGGCAGAGATACGAAGTGGCAAAGTTGAAATTCGGAAAGAACACATCGAATTACCAAATTTCAAAACTCCCGGAAAACTTTTCAAGTAACTTCTTATTTTAGAACCAAATGGAGCAAGTTATTACGTGAGTAATAAAAAAAATTTTTTTACCCCTCTGCCAATATATCAAATTTCAAAACAGTGTTTTAAAAACTCGCTGAAATGAGTATTAAAAAATATTAATATATGAGTCAATGAGGCGATTTCTTGAGGATTCTCTTGAAATTTTTACAAATTGTGTTCGACCTTTAAAAGAGGGAATTAAGAAAGTTCAAATGTAGAGGTTCTATACGTTTATAATACCTATATAGATTGGTAATTGCAGGAATAAAATTTGATAAAATTGATATCTTAGGAAAAATTCTTAAAACATGAAAAACTTTCAACCCCCTTTCTGAACTACTAAGGAGTACATTTCAAAACAAAAAAATTCCCCAATGAAGACCAGTGAAGTCAAGTAGCTCGATGTAGCTCGAAATCAAGTCAAGTAACTTAAAAATTATCTTTAGTAGTTAATCCCAGAAGCAGAGTTGTAGCGTGATATTACAGCACCAGGTGCGAAAGGATAAAATACCCTCCTCCTCATCTTATCTTTGAAATATAGTGAACAATTAAAGAATCAAACTTCAAAAATGGTTCATGGTTAAAACGCGAATCGAGAAACGAGAATCGCGAATATCTAAATTCTAAGGTAGCTTTCTAATAAATCTAAGAAACTTGATTTTAGATAATCTTTCGTTGTTGTATCTTAAAGTCAAGTTATTGTACTATATACTTTAATATTAGTTTTAAATTAATTATTACAAAATAAACAATTTTGAAAATAAAAAAACAAAAACCTTGATATTCGTATTTACCCGACGTAGGTTGTGTAGCTATAAACACCAAGTAGGGTAATGGCGATTGTTAGCTGCTAGTTTATCGTGTCGTATCTTTATCATCTGGTGCCTGGTACTGGGGCACCGCTAGCACCAACCGCAGTCACGGCTTTGTACAGAAATATGCCTACAAAATGCCTCTGACAGTCAGGCAACGCTAAAAGCGATTGCCAATACAATGATCAGCTCAGAGCTAGTGCTGGAGTGTGGGCAACTCCTGGAGGACCTGGCAAAGCACAACTGAGTCAGGCTTGGTTGAGTGCCGGGACATAAGGGAGTTGAGGGAAATGAAGACGCTGATGCTTGCGCAAGGGCTGGTTTGATGACCCCACTCGTGGGCCCGGAGCCTGGATATTATCCCCACTCCATCACAAAATCTGCCGTGAAAAGGGCGATGAAAAGTCGACTGAGACGGTAGCAAAACAAATACTGGCAAGAAATTCCTGGTCAGAAGCTCAGCAAGAGAATGATGGGGAGAATCTGCCCCTCGCTCACAGCTGAGGTTTTACGGCTGGGAAAGAACCAACTCAAGACAGTAACGGGACTGATAACCGGACACTGTAGACTGAGAAAGCATCTGCAGACTATTGGGGTGTCTCAAGAAGACATCAATTGCAGATTGTGTGGGAATGGGGAGGAAAACGCGACCCATGTCATTTTTGACTGCAAAGCCCTCACAAAGTGGTGACACCTGTACGGGATAAATGACACCCAGAATGCTGAACCTGGAATAAGCAGGAATCCTTTCACAGCAGGGATACATGAGCAGAACAGGAGTACAACAAGCCTAAGGCTGCAGTGCGGGGGGAACGAGCCCTAACCTGGCTTTCTTGTAATGGGGAAAAAAATGCCAATATAAATCAGAATTTCTGGCCCAGTGAATATAAATTTTAACAATCTTAATTATGACTCAAGAAGCTAGCAGAAGATATTTTTATTCTTAAAAAATTCATGATTATTTTGGGATAGCTGTTGTTGTTTTACGTTAAATTCTCTGACCGGATTTCAATGAAATCGAATCTTATAAATGTTCGTTATATTTTGGAATTACATATTAGCTATTGTATTGCAAAATTTGTCTATTTCTATTGAATTAGGTCAAATTAAGCTCGTATTATATAAAACTTAAAGAAACTTTGTATGTAAAAGTTTATAAGTGGAAGAGGTGTATATGTAACTATCCTAGAAAATGCATAGGTCCTGTGGAATAGTAATAAACAAATAATATATTAACTGATTCTTGCACATGTAATGGACCAACAAACAAATATTTTCTTAAGGTTTTAAAGAGTCAATAAGTGTACACTGAATACTTTTTACTTATTAAATTAGAAAATTTTTAAGTTATATTTTTTTAAACACCCTAGATTCAAACCATTTCTTAATGCAGTTATTGTTCATAGACTTCATAGTTCAAATGTGCATTTAGGGCGCTTAAGTCGTAACGAAATATCGTTAGTGTATTGTTTGTGAAGCGTCCAAGCCGGTTGTTATCCCGTTTGGAAAATCAAATCTCCAGATAATCAATTCATTGGTGTAATAAATACTCAAATTGTTGTGTCAAGGAATTGAAAAATAGTGATTGATCACTAAAAAGTGTTATTTAATCAAGTAAGTAAAATTTTATCAATTATCCCATCTTTTAAAGTAAGCTTAACCCCATTCGACATACCTATGACATGGAAATTACTTTTATATAAGTTATAATTAAAAAGCATGATGATATGTGCATTAATCAATTATAAAATCATTTTTAATTAGTTATAAACAGAATATTTCTCGAGTTTTAAGGGGATCAATTGAAAATATACGGGTAGCGTCAGTGGATTTCCCTCCGAGATTTGTTGGTTACAATGTTTAAAGATTGTTATGAAAATTGATTTAGACATAGGCGAGACATTTCCAAATAAGTATTTTAAAGGTTCTTAGTTGTAAAGATAGGTTTTCTTAAGAAGTTAATCTCTGGAAAATATAAAATTTATCCTGGAAAGCCTGTTGATTGAACAATTGAGAATCGATCAAAGGTGGCTTCTCATTGGCTTAGAGCTTGAAAACTTTTCAGGTTCGCCAATAGATGTCGCACCAGAGATTTTATTCAACAATAAATTTAAATGTCAGAAAATAATTCAAAACTTTTTTTTAGGTGAAATAAGATGAAGTGTGTATGTGTTGTGGATTTGGACTTTTGGATTATCTACGCTTAAAATGGAATAGTTGCAGGTTGGAGTTGAAAATGTGAGTGAAATCTGTACTTAAGATAAGCCGTTTTTTCATTTACTAACTTTTTTGGTTTTACCAATTTATGTAAGGGTTATTGTATTGCATTACAAAGCTAAGTAGATAAAGATGTAAATCTCGATTTTTAGTTAGGTTTTGGATTTTGAAAATGGTATTAGTCCATTTTGAGTAAATTTTCTTGATCCCTATTTTTTTTTATACAGGTAACTGATATTGTGCCCATCTCTGTTTTACTTGTTGAGTTTTCTTTATAGTTAGTTGCTTCATTGTTGTAGCATGCGTTGTTTGGGTTCAAAAACTAAAGCTTATTTTTTACTCTGTCATTACTATTCATAGGATTTTTTTCTTAGTGCACAATAAATTGATTGTTGCAATACTACAGCATACTGTCGTATATGAGTTTAAAAAGTTTAACCCTCTGCCTGTTATCTATAACTTTATCTTTCATAAATGATTAGTACTACATCCAACTTTGTTTCTGTTGATATGATTTTTCTCATATTTTGTGGGACAAAATACGATATCATAGTCAGGGCCGTAACGTGGATTTTGTGGGCCCTGGGCAAGACCTTCAAATTGGGCCCCCCTCAATAAAAAAAACGCCAGTCTGTTTCACTAAGTAAAATGTCAAAAATATTGTACATTTGCATTGCAAACAAATTTTCTTGGTTGAGATTAGTAACACTTTCTTCTTTAATTCGTTTAATTCGTTGATTAGAAAATTCAGCTTCAATATTCATTTCCAAAGCGACTTTTAGTGCATCCGAAATTATTTGTTTAAATCCTACTTCCCGTAGTCCTTGTAAAGAGCAACGCAGACCATTAATTAATTTTGTTGCAAGGTCTATTGATAGATTTTTGTGTTGTAAGGCTTTATTTGCACGGTCAACGCATTGTAATATTTTATTCCAAACATGAAGAATACATATAAATTTATAATTAATTTGAAATAATAAACTTTTTGCATTTGACACTGCCTCAGAGTTTGACAAATCATCTTTAATTCTTTCAAGTTCTTTTTTTACTTCTGGAAGTTGCAAGCACAATGATTTTATAGCATTCGCCTTTGACGACCTTCTAGTAGGTACCTGAAAACTCTGTCAGTAATAATTTTAAAAATTTTCATAAGATTTTCAAATTTCATAAGACATTCCCAACGCGTCGTCGAAGAAGAAAAGAAGTTGAATAATCTTTGGATAGTGCCAAAAAAGGTAACCATTCCTAACGTTGTGGATACTGCGTGGTGCGAACACCAGCTAAATTAAGATTATGTGCGGCACAAGGTACAAATATTGCATATGGAAGAGGCATTATTCTCCTCAATTTGTCGGCGTTTGTGCTACTAAGTGGGGGTAAAGAAATCCCACGATCTGACTTCACTGGCCCTGTCAGCTTTTTATTTATTGGGTGCTATTTAAAACTGCACACACTATTTTTTAAAGATAAGGTCCGTAAGCAATAAAACGAATAGTGCGTCAAGTGCGTGCAATAGAATATTAAGTATTAAAAATTAAATAAACATGTTTTTTTTAAATAAAAATTCTAATAGCATATTCCGGCCTTTTTGGGCCCCGTCTATCTGAGCCACCAGTGGTGTTACTTATATATGTGATTTGGAATATTCATTAAAATACGAATGAAAATAATTGAGATAATTTTTATCGGAGTCTTCTTGGGCCCCTCCGGGGCCCCCCTGAGCCCTGGGCCCTGGGCAAGTGCCCCTATTGCCCCTGCCTAGTTACGGCCCTGATCATAGTTATCAATATATATATCATCATTTGTTTCTCATGGGATTTTTCCTTATACATATTTAAGCAAAAGGCATAAGGATGTTTGATTGAGATTGTTATAAAACCACCAAACACTACATTTAACTACATATAGTTTAACAACAACGATATCACAGCTACCTCTTATTTTTAACTTTTCTTTCATATATACGATTAGCTTTATAGACCAGTGCTGAAAATAATTTTTGAACACAAAAAAAATTATAGTAGGATGAACCCCATTAGAAAAGGAAGATGAACAAAAATGAAAGGAAAAATAAATTACGGTCGATCTGAGGTGGGGACGTGGAAAAGGGGGGTGTTTTTAAGGCTAGAAACGGTTTATCTCGATTAACGACCAAACTATAAGTCCTATGGACAAAAGTTAAATAGCAAAGTTGTAGGTAATAAAAAGATCTCTAACTTTTGTACTAACACTTTTTTCAC
The DNA here is from genome assembly GCA_958496155.1 of Sisyra nigra. NCBI lineage: Eukaryota > Metazoa > Arthropoda > Insecta > Neuroptera > Sisyridae > Sisyra > Sisyra nigra. Next base: position 12,296,031 of record OY292318.1, read on the forward strand.
ATAACCTTAAAATTTTTGTTAACCAAGTTTTTTGTTTTTTATCTTTTACAAAAAAAAAATTATGAAATTTGGTAAAAACTTACCTCTGAATGTCCCAAACACACTGTCATTTTTTTGATTTAAAATATTTATTTTTTCACCTTATTTTGCCTTAATATTGAAAAAGCACCCTAATTTTCAATCGAAAATTCTCACGTCAAAATATTTACTTTTTTAAATAAATTGGTGGGCTTTTTGTTCGTTGAAATCTCTAATTTCCGATGATGCAAAAAATATACATTACAATGTTAAATGTTCCCAGAAAATTCAATAATTAAAGTGTAAATATTTATAAATTGCTCAAAATTGTACATAATACAATTGTACAAATACCTACAACTTTGAGGAATTTATAAAGAACAATATTTGTTTGTAAATGTTCTGGTACTACTATAAAAACTAGTAGTGGTTGCAATTAATACATATTAAAAGAATTTTTATATGAACTTTATGGTTGTTACTTGTTAGTTAAACCATATTAATTTGAGTTTTGGAATAAAATATTTTTATGTTATCAAAATTCCAGTGATATATAAAAATAAGGTGCTTATTTATAGAATTTATATGAGCCGGTAAAAAAATTATCATTTTCATTATCATTACTTATAGGACATTGTATAGGATATCGACATAAGAAGAAGGCTCATTACAAAATTATTTAGCTAACTTGACATTTTACATTTTTTCATTGAAAAACTCGTCCCGTTAAAATGAATAAAATTAATTGTTTGAATACTTTTTTTTTGTTAATTCTTCTATTAATAAAGTTGCATTTCAAGTTTATTGCAAATCACAGTGAAAAGTTACGAAATCAATAATTATTCTTAATACATGCCAGCAATTAAACAACACTGATGTACCAATAAATGCCTATACTTGTGCAACCATGACCGAATGGTAGACTAGCGAATACTGGAGACTACGTCACTGAACATAAAATAATGAAGTTTAAAAGTCTAGTTCTGACAGTATCATGTCTTTTACTAAAAAAAGATTTTTTTGAAAGTTCCAACTATAAGGGGCTCAAAGAAGGGTTTTTTTATGTCTTCTAAATTATATCTGCCTCCTCAAAGCTATTCACAGTTACGAATCATAAAATATTCATAGCTACATGAAAATGTAAAGGGTCTTCCATGTTTGTATTTTTTTTAAATTTGTATCATATTATTTTAAATTACAAATCACGAAAACTTAAAAAAAAACATTTGAATTGTAAATCACAGTAAAAGAATTAAGAAACATAATTTTTTCTTTATATATCTCCGCAATTATACAACACAAACGTAAGACTAAATGCCTATACTAACGCAGCATTTATATAAAGCAGAACCCTTAACCGAATGGCAGACGCACTATACCTACAGATCAAACCATTGAACATTATAACAACATAAAACTTGAAAGTCCTACTCCTAAGAGAAATGAGAATCCTTAGGATTAGGACTCAAAAGGGTTGAACGCCAACACGGTTTATTAACTGCTTGTTTTAGTAGCTGATACGACCTTAAATAAACCCAAAAAAAAAAATAGGTAAATAAATTTCAATTTAGAGACCCTCGGGTTATTTCAACTTAAAGTGAATAATCGTAGTTTATTGTACTTAATTCTAAATTTTGGAAGAGAAGACACTTAAACTTAGGTACATGTCATAACCAATTTTCGAACATTCACCCAATCCAGAGGCGTGCGGTCCATACATGCTGTAGATGCGGCGCATGCCTATGCATTGTAAGACGATTTTAAAAATTGAATATTTTTTTATGATTTATTCATTTAATTTTTAATTTACGTAATTGCATTTGTAAAATCATTCTAAAAATGATATATTTTTATCATTAATAAATTTTTTAATTTACGTAATAATGAAAGGTATCACTCATAAAATTGGCATAGTTTACCAAGTCAAATGAACGGCAAAAGCCGAATGAATGCGTTGGCGACAGTAGCATACGATTCTTTGCTTCGAATTGGTCGCGCATGCTCACTAGTACGGTCGAATACTATCTCTCTCGGCAGTTCGCATAGCCAAATAACGGTCTGTAGATGCGCTTTCCGTTTTGAATCTAAACAGTGAATTTAATTGTTACTGATACTTTTCGTGAGTTATTTTGAATTATTGACCCAAAGGCCATACAAATGTTCTGTTTTTTAGGATAAGAACTATTTTCGTGGTTTTTAAATACATTATATGATGCGGTTGTTGATGATTTTTGTAAGAAGGAGCGTCGAATAAGGCTAATTTAAAAAATACTTATAACACCACGTTTATCAAATAAAAAAATAAATTTTAAAAATGTGGTTCTTATAACCCCCCCCCCACTTCTAACCGCATGCCCTGTTTCAAAAGTCACCGCACGCCACTGACCCAATCGTATGTCAATACTTACTTTTAAAAAGTTGAGGGATATAAGAGAAATTGAAAGGCTTGGTGCAAGAACCCGGTAAGTCCAAAATTTTTAATTTTGTTTTTATAGCGTTTTTTCTTTGGTATAAAATAACTCTTTCGATTAGTCCAAGAACCGAAGCAAAATGTAACATCAGTACTATCCTGTGGGATAAATAATGTTGAAAAGGAAAGCACTTACTGGTGTAATCTTTATTTTCATTCAACGATTACCAAAACTTTATCAGTCAGGACTTACCGGGTTCATGCATCAATCCCTTCAATTGTGATCATATGCAGTATCCATTATAGATATCGCAAAGGGTTTAAGTTTTTCAAAAGAAAATTGATTTTTATAGTTGGAGGGGCAATGGATCGGGATTTATCAATGCACCGGGATTTAATCAAAGCAAGCAAATATCAGGTCTTGACGTTTCGCAATATATTACAGCTTTCTCAGGCAGAAAATGTTGAGCATGCACCAGAGAGCCTGAGGAAGCTGTAATATATGGCGAAACGATGCGATCTGATATTCTGTTTGCATTCATTAATAAATCCCGATCCATTGTCCTTCTAACTATATAAGTTCTATCTAATCTACATATATTAATATTAAATAACAAGGATCTGAATAAATACTAAGAATGTCCAATTTTCTGTAGTCTTTTATTCCTCAAAAGTATATCATTTTACAATTATTCTTTTTTCAATTCATATCTGTCAATTAGCGCTCTTTCTTTTCAAATTATTAATATCAAATCTCACTTCAACTATCTTTTACATTATAAAATTACACTAGCCGAAACTGACACTGTCCCTTCATTTATTATATCTTAATTTCAAATCAAAAAAAGGGGACACAAATGAAAGCCTATTAGGTATTCTCTGTTACATTTCGTAATTACAACAATTAGTTAAGTGGCAAACTTTTATTACTTCATTAAAAATTCTTAAAGAAACGGTTTAAAAACATATAAACTTGTGTCACGACTTAAGTCATTCACAACTTATTTAAATGATTATTTTTTATTACATAGCTGGAAGTTCGTTTTTAATTAAAATAAATTGAAGAGAACATGTCATAGTCAACCGTTTGGCTTCACTCATACACACTCACATGTTGTATATATACAAAGATATATTCTTAAAAATATTTAAATTCAAATCAATAAGAGACTGTAATCAAAATTTATTCTGATTTACCTCAATAAATATAACCGTTTTTACAAAACAATTAAAAATAAGAGATTACTCAATGTTAATAGTAGTAAAGAAATGATGCTTTTGGATGATAAATCTGAAAGTTAACATAGAATTAGTCGGTATTTTTGATGGGTATAACTCAGAGTTATTACTTGTGGTTACTTCTTCTGAATCGAAATCGTTTTGCGGAGAGCGAAACTCTGTTTCCAACGCTAGTGGAATTATTTGAGTGGTAGACCTCGTTGGTTCTGGGGATGCATTGATATCACATCGAATCCTCAAGTAGGGGGTGAAAATTTTTTTCATTGCAATCAATTTAATTGACTGAGACCGTGTAATCAATCCAAACTGATCTGGTTCTGAATCTTCTTGTGTTACTAGAACATCTGGGGAAACCTTAAAACGAAAACACCAACATTAAAAATTTGACTTAATTAATATAGAAAATATTAGTTACTTTTCTTTCGTTGATGAAAAATAGAATGTTGGGCGGAGGATCAGCCGGAGGGGCTGTGCAATTGGCGGAAATTATGTCACCTTCGAAGTAGGTACCTCGAAGTTGTGAGAGTTTTGGATCTCCTCGGGGTAACGCTAAGAGTTACATAAATAAGTAAAACTGGAGGGATACTTTGAAAATATAGATACCTAACACTGACATGTTGGCCTCGAGAAATCCAATATGAAAACTGGGAGCTTCTGATGAAATTTCACACTTATAAGTACCAGATGTATGAATTCGAGATAGATTACTTAACGTAATGTTGCATAGATTTAAATTACATCTAAAAATGAAAAATTAAAGACATTAATGGTTGATCGAATGTTAGTAAGAATTTAGGTTTGTAAGGCGTTTTACCCATCTCATATATAGTTCGGGCAAAACGATGAAAAACTACTTTGAATTTAAATATAGAGAGCTAAAAGAAAAACTTATGCAGTCGGGAGACCCTTGTCAGGAACCAAGTGATTTTTTTCAAATCTAAAAGTGATTTGTTATGTAAATTTTTATTGATTCTCAATTACTAAGATTCAAATTTTATAATTGAGTAAAATCGATAAACGTGCCATCTAGTAGTCTCTCTCTCTCTCTCTCTAATTTTCTGTTTTCCCTCTGTCTGTCGGAACACCTCATTTCACCAACGACTGTTGGGAAGCCAGGAGCTTAAGGGGATAGAAAGAGGAAGATAGGTCGCCTGGAGGGGTTTTAACTCTTTTTTGTTACGTGATGGTTTCTACCAGTTTACTCTAAGCCCAGTTAATAAACTTGGTTTCAAAACTAATAAAATTTAAAATTTTACTTAAAAAAATTTAATCTAACTTGAAATTTGAAAAAAATCGCTTTAGTTGATTGCAAAATATTATTTTTATAGTACTCGTATTTAGATGTCATTAAGATATACAAAATACATTTTAGTGAATGAGCTTACACTGGTGAAACTTTTGGCGAAAGCGATACTCCGTCTAGTGCAAATATGCGGATTTTGGGCGTCACGGACGGCATAAACCGGAAAAATTCCTCTTCATTCTTGTAAAATTTTACGCTAAAAAGGTCGTCATCTTCTAAGTTGTATTCACAGACTATTTGCACATCTTCGCGTGGGTCGCCAAACCTTGGAACCCGGAAATTCGTTATGTGTATCGAATAACTAAAATCTGTTAAAAAAAATTTTTAATGACTAAAAAATTGAAATCAACATGAATTACTAAAAATTAAATTTTTGGCAAAAATATGGTTGGTTGTCCCGGGATATCTGTTCGTGGGAGCTTTCTCTTAACAACAGTATTCCCAGTGACCACAAAACGTTTGTTATGTAAATGTTACGTATTGTGACTTTATGTGTTCACTGGGTTCTATAATTTAGATCAATATTATTATATTACTACCCCCAAGTATATGTGTTATATTTTCCAGTAGATAAATCAAAAGTTATAGCAAATGTTTCCTTTTAAATACTGCTCTTTCTTTTTAAAGTAGTTTTGTTGGAATCAGAACCTAAATTTTACAAAAAAAAAAATAAAATTGAGTTGAGGGAATAATTTTAGGAGTGTGTTTCAACCCCTAAGAATGTGATTTTGACGAAAAAAAATGAATGGCCTGGACAGTAATTAGGCAGGAGCAACATAGGAACTTGTCCACGGCTCAAATCGAGGGGACAGCAACATACTTTCGTTAAAAAAATCGTCTCAATATTTGCTTAAGTATTTCAATCTTGCTGATATCAAAGTTATGGTTACTAATTAAGTTTGTTCATATTTAAAAACCTATCCTAAAGCTTAGTAATTCTTTTAGTTTTTACGGTATATTTTTAAAAACTTCAAAATTTGCCGGCACACTAACAATAAGATCATTTTTATCTATAGATTTGTTCCACTAGCAGCTCACAACGTTTGAATTGTTATTTCAAAAGTTGTTTTTTTTTCTGAAATAACATTTCTAGGATTGTGAGTGCTTAGTGAAACGTCTCCTAAAATACATTAGGTTTGTTCCAGAATTGAAGCAAAACACGTCCACGTAAGACAAAGAGCAAGGCACACTGACCAAGAGACAAGAGTGAGTGAAGAAACGCCTTAGCCCTCAGCCGTTTGGCCGCACCAGGCCGAGAGCCGAGTCATGAACGTACGTTTTTATGACAATAGCTCGCCCAAACACTGATTTGGAGATGTTTAAACACCGCAAAACCAGTTTTAAATTAGGCTGAAGCCCTTTCTTCATGATTTTCACTCATTCTTGTCTCTTGGTGAATGTTTCTTAATCTTTGTAATTCGATGGACGTGTTTCAACATCATCAAATGGACAAGTGGACAAACCTATTATGAAAAATAGTGTATGATAATATTGTTCAATGTAAAATAAAATAATACTATGCATATAATGAAACAAAATCATATTGAAACTGAAAGGACCGAAATATTTTTCGCTTTGAGCGAATTTTCTCTCAACTTTTATTTTTTTATAAATAAATGTTTGCCCCTAAATTTACGTTTAAGAACAATTTTTATAAATGTTTTTATCCGTACCAGGATATTTGGAAGGCAAATCAAAATGATACAAACAAATTAAAATCAACTTAAATGTTTCTTAGTCAATCCCAAATCTATTGTTAACATTTTAAAATTATTGACTTAACCATCCAAAAGTTATAATAATTTAAAACACTCATTAGATTAGATGTATTTAAACTAACAAAAAAAAGATGAGAAATGTTACAAATTTTCAAGTTATATAATTTGAACTTTATTAAACAATTTTGCAAAATTATATTAACATTCACTTAATCGTTGTTGAAATAAAATTAAAACAAATCGAAAACCGGATTTTAATGTTTATTACATAGTGGAAATTGAGGTACATTCACTGTCAAAAGTATACAGACTTTTTTCGTTTTATTGTTAGATCAATGCATTTCATGCATTTTTTTTACTATTGAAACTATTTATTTATTTTTAGTAACGAGCTACAAACAGTAGATATTCATGAATTATTAGTGTTCTGTATAAGGTTACTCGATTGTATCTCCCGTACAGCCTTAAGACATCTATTGCGTTGAATTTTCCGCTTAATCGCATAAATATATAAGCAAATAAAATGGTAATAAGTTACTAAATTTGATCTAACTCTTTCAGTTCAACTTATTTAAACTTGTACAATTAATTTATGATGGCATACTTGTCATAATATGTAAGCTTAAAAATCCATTTAAATTATTTAAATTACGCACATCTGCTGTTCTTTTCGTTTCTAAATTACCAACGAATGATTTATCACTTAATTTAACAACCAAATAAACCAAAAATTTGGACTTACCCAGAAAAAATATAGTTAATATCCAAAATAGAAACATTTTAATTTTAAATTAAAACGATCACAGTTTCAACAACGTCCCGACTTATTTCTGACTCCCGAATGTCTTATCGTTCGCACGAGGGAAAACTGGAATTTTCATTCACGCCACGGCACTTTAGCAACATGTATGTATTTTATGGAAATTGTGAGGGCGCCGAATTAAGGTGGAGTTCTCATTTCCCTTATTGGAAAACATGCAACATCATTTTAAACGCACACCACTCCTTACGGAAACTTTTGTCGGCTTTTTATTAATTGGAAAATCCTTTTTCTAAACAAGAAAAAAGGCACAAGCAATAAATTACAATCTATAGATATAACACTGTGTACTTTACTATCAAAACAGTTGAATATAGAAGGCCTTATAATTTTCTATGAACATTTCACATTGTTAGGAAAATTTTCTTAAGGTCTCGTGATTTTACTTGGGATCTGAATACGCGTGGTGTCCCGGCGTCAATTTTCTGATGGAATAAAAACGTCTTCATTCCAAACGTCCCAACATTGTTGTGTTATCTGGAAATTAATTAATTCTCGTCTTTTATTCATTTAAGTCGTACAAATGGTCGCTACGCGCTCTCCATTCCGTCGGTCCTGTAAATTAATCAAATTGTCTATTCACTTGCGTACATTTGACGACTTGGTTACAACGTTTGTATTCGATTAAATTAATTGATTTGATAGATCAGTTTTGCATTGAAACTCTCATAATTCACTTGACCCAATCAATTATTTAATCAGAAAAAAATTATAAGTATAACAAACAATTTTTAATACCTACCTATATTTAAATATGTTAGATTTTTTGGGTGTTGAATTTGCGATTTTCCTTTCAATTTTCTTTGAGTGAATTTGGCAATTTCGTCTAATAATACAATTTCAGTAAATTAACTAATTTATTTTTCATATTAGGAAATGTGAAGGAGAGAGAATTGAAATTAAGTGTTGTAGGTGCGGCTATAAACCCTGTGGAAATAAAGAAATTATTCAATGTATGAGAATGGCTTTAATCAATTATTTTAAATTAACGCCTTTATTTTTCGCTGGTCATTTTGGCATAAAAATTAAGAAAATTAATAATCTTACATACTTATAAAAGGGATTTACACAGCAATTGAACTGAAACATGGTTAAAGAATGATTTTTGGACACTAAATATAACGTATAACAAGCTATTATTCGTAAAGGTTAAGATTTACCAAGTTCTGATCAGGATAAAAAAAGGGTTGAAATAATTTCTTTGCTAAGTATCGAATTTAAAAAAGTTTCACTTGGTAATTATTAAACTGTATAAAATTTTAATTAAACTACCAATTTTTACGTTTCTATCCTTTTTTTAAGGCTCATTTTTCCTATTTAAATTTTTACTTTCTTTAACTACTATATATAGTAAATAAAGTATTGCAATCGAGTCGAATTATCGATTGCGATTTTTAACTAAAAATAAAATTTTTGAGGTCCCAGAGTCTAAAAAAGTATCTATGGGGGACCTACCAGAAAGCCGAAAGCTCCAATCTACTATATAAAAATAAGTCGGGTTTTCCTTCCTGACGCTATAACTCCAGAACGCACGAACCGATTTTCACGGTTTTGCATTCGTTGGAAAGATCTCGGGCTGTGTGAGGTTTATAGCAAAGAAAATTCAGGAAAAATGTAAACAGAAAAGCGGGAAAATCTATTTTCACATACAGCGCCTTCTCTGATGATACATAGCATGTACTACAAACCAATATTTTATGGTATCTATTTTTTTGCATGATATTTAAGTATGATGATAGCTAAATATGTGAATCATTATCTACAATACGTTTCATTTCGGAAAAATTTTTCATTTCAACGGGAAAATAGAAAAACTGGTGTAAAGAAAAATCATGCTGAAACTAAACGTTGTTAGCTGATTATAATGTATAAATAGTAATAACTCATAATGTCCTCAAGTCAAAAATAATTTTCTTATCCTACAGTCTTTTTTTTATCCAGGAAAAATGTGCGGTTCCCGTAGGATAGATATGTTTTTATTTTTCACAGAGCAAAAGATTACCATAATTTCTTACAATGAGGTGGTTAATTGAGAGTCAGAGAATAAATAAAGGCTACCTTTTATGTCAGAATATAGCACGCTTCCCGTAGGATAGGATAAGAATTGTATCCTTCAGGAACTGAGTATTTAAAAGGAGTTTCGTGAAAGTTCATGGATAAGCGTTTTAACGAATTTTCCTCAAGAAGGATTGGTCTACTTTTTATCCAGGAAAAATGTACGGGCCCGTGGGCTAGATACGTTTTTATTTTTCATAGAGCAAAAAATCGACATAATTGTACTCTTCCCGTGGGATAACAAGACAATTGTATCTTACAGGAACCGTGTATTTAAAAGAAGCTTCGTTAAAGAACGTGAAATAGAGTTCTAGCGCATTATCCTCAAGAAGGCTTGATCTCTTTTTTATCCAGGAAAAATGTACTACTCCCGTAAGATAGATATGTTTTGTTTGTCAAAGAGCAAAAGATTGACATGATTGTTTGCAATAGGATAGTTAAAAGATCAGAGAATAATATAGATTAATAAGATTAATTCATATGATAGAATAATGCACGGTTCTCAAAAGACAGCATAACAATTATTGTACTTTTCCTGTAGGATTCGTGTTTTTATAAAAGCTTTCCTGAAAGTTCGTGAAATAGTGTTTTAACACAATCACTCCAAAAAAGTTGAAATAACAATGAGTATTTTTACTGCAAAATATGATTTTTAATTTAACATCCGATAACATCGATAAATTAATAATGTAAATTTTTGAAACATTGAAACTTTTTTCATTGTTAATTTTTGAATGTCTATAATGTTTAGAAATAAACATGTTAAATTATATTCAAACAGTCAACAATTACTTCACTTACTCAACTTTTTGAACTATTGAAAAATTTGAACTTGACGAAAAACTCAGTTAAATATTTACTACATTTAACATTTTCGAATTGTATTGCTACTTAAAGAACAGAAGTAAAGGTATTTTATAATATTCATAAAAACGTATAAAACCTATTAGTTAGCTCTTCTAGATAGCTATATGAAATATCTTCCTGGAAAAATAGTTTATCGGATTTTCATGAACTTTCTATGAATCAAAGATCTAGAAATATCTATCTGTCTTTTTTGTCGATGGAATGAAAGTTTCTATTATTCAATCACTATAATTTAGATACGCTCAGCGAAGCGGGCGGGGACCAGCTAGTTTATTTTATAAGTTTTTGGGTTTTTCAGAAACGGCTCCAACAGTTTTCCTTAAACTTGTTATGATTATTAAGCTTATCAAATCTTACAACTTTTATTTTAAACATTTTTCTGAAAAAATTCAAACAGAAGGTTCGGGATAAGAGGGTGGAAGTTAGTATAAAATAAAATCATAACTAAATTTATGCTTAGGTACTAGCGATGCTTAACAGTGTTAATTAAGAACATTTAATGTTTAAACTGTTTATATTAACTAATCGTGGGTTTTATTTAGGTTTTTTTTAACCAATAGCGGGTTTCGTTTAAAAGAAAGTTCTGTGACCCAGCGAAGCAGATATTTTTTTTTAAATTTTCTTTCGTCTAAAATAGTCCATTATTATATTAAACTTCTTAAATTTTCTTGTTGATAATTTAAATCTTGTGCAAAGAATATAAATTATATTTCTTTTAAAATTAAATTTTAACTGGCTGACATCCGCCCGCTTTACAGAGCGTAATTTTGTTAACCTGAGAAGACTCTAACAGAAACCTTCATAGCAAAATATAAAAGAAGTCCTTTTAACAATTTTGACAGAAAAAAATAGTATTTATCTCTTAAAAATCGTGCATTTTTTAAAATAATAATTAATACCTTGATGTAGGTAACTCCTAAATTTTAGGTTGTTTATTAAACTATAATTTCAAACGTAAAAAAATTAATTGAAATAAATTGAAATAAAGAATAGGTATAACGTTCATTAATATTTTGGTGATTATTTTAAATATTATTTAAATAATTAATTCTAATACAGATTGCCCGAAGAAGCTAATAATAAATTTGCAAAACGTTGTAAATTTAAAAAAATTTAACATTTGTTTTTATTTTTGATCCACGTTCCTGATACTCTTAAATATTATCTATGTTTTGGTATTTGTTGAAAAATTTTCATAAAATATATTTTATTATTTTACAAAAATAGTTTTATGAAACTCTTCGTAAAAAGGTTCTCACCGGGATTCCATATGAAAGCTACACCAGCATCTTTATTTAGGATTGGTTCCATTATTTTGTGGCTGATTGTAAGAAATAATTTTTAGTTAAATATAAACCCCCAAACGTGACTCCTTTCGAAAAATAGGAGTTGCAACTGTAAACTTGATTTTTTTCTGCTAAACTATGATAGATATTTAAATAAAATAGCACAGAATTAAAGATAACAATTAGAATAATTCAAAATATTTTTTTCATAATTTTCCATCTAATAATAAGGCAGAAAAAAAATGTTTTTCAAAACAGGGGGTGGTTTTTCCTAGTGCTAGCCAATTAGTACGTCATTTGGTAGATTTACCGTCATTTGGAAGTTTTCTGGGCGTTTTGAAAATGACGGGTTAATTGCTTAGCGCTAGGAAAAACCACCCCTGCTTTGAAAACATTTTTTTCTGCTTTATTTTTGGTTGGAAAATTATGATAAAAATGTGTTAAATAATTCTAATGGCTATCTTTCATTCTGGTCTAGTTTTATTGAAATATCTATCATAGTTTAGTATAGAAAAAACATTAGTACAGTTGCAACCCCAATTTTTTGAAAACGAGTTGAATTTGGAGATTTTTATTTGGCCTAAAATTATTTCTTACAATTAGCAACAAAATAACGTAAACAATACCAAAAAAGGTGCTGGTGCATATTTCATATTGAAATCATCGTCGATATTCGATTTTCAATATCATTTTTGATCCGATTAAAAGATTAACTTGTTTTACAACCTTGAAAATTTGGATTTTGCAATTAATCGCTTCTTTGTTCACCAAGTGTAGAACATAGAATAAAAATCTTGATTAAATTACTTTGGGCAATAATATTAAATTTTTTGATCTCCACTTTATTTCGCTTAATAAAGCTTCGATGTCGTAAGAAAGGAAATTTTTTTAATAAGGGATTATGCTGTTGATTTCTTAGCCTCATCGTATAATTTAGATTGCCAAAAAATGTGATTCGGCACTTCATGATGCTTCACAGGGTCACCGACCGGAGTTATATATTAAATCGTTTCAAATCACCCACCAAAAAATTTAGTTCAGTGCTGCTTTCTATAAGCATTTAATTAGACTATATGAAATGAATGGCATTTATATTTTTAAGTACAAGTATTATTTTCAGCTAACTTCCATACCATGTTGAATACACAGGTTCTCGTCCGATCACCTAAGTTAAGCAACATAGGGCGCAGTCAGTACTTGGATGGGTGACCGCTTGGGAACACTGCGTGATGTTAGCTTTAATTTTTTTTTCCTTTTAATAAATATTTTTATCAATTTTTCTAAATATGGAAATTAATTTTTCTTTTATACTTTTCTCTAATTTTTGGTGGTAAAAAGATTACTTATTATTTTCATAAAATAATACTTGAATTAACATTCCAATAGCCATCGGATTCTATTGAGTATTGACCTTTCCACAATAAAGTCTCAATAACTAGGTATAAGGAACATGTCTTGTAAATAGGATTGTAATGAAACAGAAAATAATTTACACATTTTAATATTTAAATTCAATTCAACAAATTTAGAAGAATATATTTCTTTTAATTAAAAGGTTTACAAATTCTCTACAACTGTATACAGAAAAATACAAATAAAGATTTATCATTGTAAAATATAATGTACACAACAATATTTAACCGAAAAGTAATTAAACAAAAAAAAAAAAAATAATAAGGAAGAGGCGTTCGTTATTACATCTGTTGTAATCGTTTGTTAAAAATGAATTTCTTACTATTAAATAACATTAACGGGCATGCTCTGGGAGAATTCATTTCGAAACTACATTGAGATTTGCTTGTACAAAGTTTCTTCAGTCGAATATTAGCCAACGTTCGGCTATTTGGGCTTCGCAGAGACATATTTCAGAAAGTCCCCATGGACTTTGTAATCTATTGGAATTCCAGTAGCTAAATTTAAAATTCGTCCTAATGTGTCTCTAATGCGAGCTGTCGCTGCTTTGTCTGTTGAATTTCGATTCCAAACGCTGACATAGTCCTCGGGATATCTAATCGAGACGACCGCCCCACAGATTTCATTTCCCACCATGAACTGTTCGCCCAGCATCGCCATACAAAGATTTTCCCAGGCTCTTCCTACTAAACCTTTTCTCAATCGAACGACCTGAAAATAATTTTTATGATAATTCATTTTTTCAAAAATTTTTACGGTTTAAGTCTATCTAATCAAATCTAGTCGTTTTTAAGTCCAATGTTTATTTTGTTTTTTTTCTTAATGTCCATTAGGCTAGAAGTACATAAAGTAGATATTAAATCACTACCCTTTATACTAACGAAGATATAGGCCAGGGGTCGGCAACCTTTTTTGACTGCGGGTCAAAATCAACTAATATTTGAGTATTAGATACTCGTTTGGGTCAATGGTATTTTCATTTTCAAAAAGTTTTTCAGTGAATAAGAGGGTATCAGGCGTTTTGATTCCCGGACAAAATATCCCTATGACAAAAATATTTGCGTTAAAATATTTCATGCAATTTTTTGAGCTCAATAACTAAGCTTTTATATTTAATAATTTTTGGTAAAAACGTGTTAAATTGATCCCTATGTGTTCGTGTTAAATCCGCAAAAACTGTGTTAATTAATGCCAAGGGGGTCCCTCTGGCGGAGGTTTGGCGGCGGAGCCCCCATCAAAAGAAACTATAGCCATTGTTTGTTTACCCGATTTTCATTCATTGACTGAATGTGCACTTCTTGACACCGCGAAGTTTTACACAAACTAAATGTTTTAACATGAAAATTATGCTGCAAATACGATTTGCAGTTATTCTATGAGGGCTATTCGTCTGAGGATATTTTGTCCGTGGATCAAAACGCAGGGAACCAATAAAAGATACATTATAAATTATACCAAGTAAATAATTACAATACGCTTAAATTTTTATTTTATTTATATTTATTTATTTATTTTATGCCTTTATTATTATACTTCAGTGGAGCTAAAGTGGGTCACTAATAATTATCAAACGGGTCACTTGGTGACCCGCGGGTCATAGGTTGCCGACCACTGATATAGACTATAGCGGTACTCGAACTAAACATTAAATAGACTAGACCCACCCACTCCCCAATCCAACAAGAGGTTATATAACCGTCTGAAACATTTTTTCTATTTTTTACTATAAGGCCTACTCAATGAAAAACTTTACGTTTTATAGTAAAAATATCTGCTGCGACGCGTCACAGAACATTTTTATACGAATCTCACTGTTGATTAAAATAACGTAAAACCCCACGATTGTTAAAAAAAATTATAAATAGAATAGTATATTATTAAATAGATGCTATTAAAAATAAATTTTTTGTCCCAAAACGAGTTCTTAATATTAATATTAAGTCTCCGTTCTATTTAATTAACACAGGATATTTTATTATTCAATTTTTGAATTTGCATAACTTTGGAACTGTTCATCATAGTAGCAATTTGAAGGAAGGGATTGGAAGGAAATTTCACATTCTACAAAAAAGGTCTTAATCACAAAATTCCTAAGATCAATCATTTCAAAGATATCATAGCTCAAAAATAAAACCAACATTTTTTAAAAATATTTTTGTTCTGTTTGTTCTAGGAAACTTTTTATAAAACGTGAAATTTCATTTAAATTCCTTGGCACGAGTAAGATTAGCGTGGCGCTTTAGTATTTGAAATCGCCCAACTTTATGCTTTTGTGTAACCATAAAGTAAGGCCAATGGAAGCTAAATAGTGTGTCAAATATCCCAAATTCGAAAATCAAAATTTAAAGAGAAATCGATAAATTTTGACGTCAGCATGAGACCTAAGCAAGCCATTTGCAAAATTCAAGGTATGAGTAACTATGGGAACTTACATGGTCCAATTTGAACACGCAATATTTTTTTATTTACGAACGTTTTTAATATTAAATTTCCATTTATTTTTCAATTCAAAGGACAAATATTTTATCAACATCACAAATAATACTAAATTGCAGGAATAAAACACAGAAAATGACATAAAATTAACGAAATTCTAACTACAGCAATAACGACGTTGAACTCAAGTAATATAGAAAATATAATTGGCAAAATAAACAATCCTTAGATACCACGTATTTTAAGGATGACTAGATTTTAAAAATATTCGATAAATTTAAATTGCTCTAATAATGCAGGATCTCTATTCATAAAGATTTTCAATGAACACTGAAAACTCATAGATATTTGCAGCATAATTTTTATGTTAAAACATTTAATTTTGTGTAAAACTTCGTGGTGTCAGGCAGTGCACATTTAATCAAATAATGAAATTCGGGTGACTACAACTTCATTTGTAGGGCGCTCCGCCCCCAAACCTCTGCCATGAGTCCCCTGGACCCCTTTGACATTTGTAGTAGGAAATTGTTAGATGAATTTATATGAATTAATTTAAAATAAATGACAGTTCCCATAGTTACGTCTTAATTGACAGATTTATCAAAATCATTTCCCATAAGAAAAATGCGTCTTGAAATTCGTTTTTTTTTTGGAAAACGAAGCGAAAACTCGCAAATTACCACTCTTCATTTTCGTTTTCTATTGACTTGTTTTATCAGGAACCGTCGTCAATTCTTGGCGCCACGCTAACGTTACTCTCCCCAATTGTTTCTTTCAGATTGTTACGATGAACTGTTCCAAAGTTATGAAAATTCAAAAATAAAAAAAATAAAATTTTCTTTGTCATTTAAATGGAATTGAGGCTTAATATTGATATTAAGAGCTCGTTTTAGTGGCAAAAATTTTTGTTTTAATAATAACTATCAACTTTTAGACAGAATAAAAAAAATTTTCAATACACACTAATAGAGACGTATGCAGAATATTTACTTATAGTATGTTTAAATTTGGGTTTCGCACATCCCAGTGCATATATTCCCGGCCAAACCCGATTTCAGGACAAACTAGTTTTGCCTAGGCTAAACTAGTTCTTCCTATACGCGATAGGATTAACTAGTATAGCCTAGGCAAAACTAGTTTGTCCTAAGCCAGATAGGATAAACCAGTTTAGGCTAGGACAAACAAGTTGATCCTGATATAAATACGCACACTTTAGGATAAACTGGTAAAGCCTAGTCTGAACATTATAATATATCTAGAAAATCAAATTTGAACCTAATTAAATTTAAACTTAAGCCTAAATGTAAACGTAAATATTTTTTTTTTGGATGAATTGATTTTATGCTGTACGAATCAATCGATTATTGTAAGGAAAAATAATAGTTTGTATGAAAAAACCACTTATTAGATGATAACATTTTATTTTGGAAGAATTAGCCTTTTTTTGGATTAAATAATTTATTTTGTATAAAATAACCGAATTTAGGATTGTTTAATTTAATTTGTATTTATCCAGCTATTTATTGTAAAACTTAATCCATTTATTGTATGTTGAGTTTTGTAAACTTGTAATCGAATATTGGATGAATACATTTTAAGTCTTTTGGGAACTCCCGCATGTAGTACAAGACCTGACATATTTGCTCAATTACATTCGACTATGCTAATTTTTTTTGGTTAGACTAGGTCATAATAGTTTATCCTAGAATGTGCGTATTTATATCAGAATCAACTAGTTTGGCCTAGCCTGCACTGGTTTATCCTATCTGGCTTAGGGCAAACTAGTTTTGCCTAGGCTATACAAGTTAATCCTATCGCGTATAGGAAGAACTAGTTTAGCCTAGGCAAAACTAGTTTGTCCTGAAATCGGGTTTGGCCGGTAACACATATATACGGCTACAATCGAGGGGGCCATAGCCCGGGCGGCACTAATAAGGGGTGATAAAAATAGTTAAATTTACTAACCTTGTCTACAAAATCAGGCGATGATAATTAGTTAAAAATGAGAAAAATTCGAGGTCGAGGCTTTAAATTACGTTCAAAACGTCTAATCTATTTAGTATATCCTTTGAGCTCCCAATACAAATCAGGAGAAGGACCATTTTTGCCATTGGGAGTACAAGAAAATAATTTAATTTTGTTCTTTATTAGATAAAGTAGTTAAGCTGTAAGTACGGTTTCAATTCAGCTATTTTAGCGTTAGAACAAGTGGTAGATTTCATCTAGACGTATTATATATAATGCAAGAACACAAAGAATGAAATTTTCTTTTTAAAAAATTGTGTTTAATGTTTAAAGTCGCTTTAACATCTAAGGTCATATCACGACTGTCTAAACACAGAGAATTTCTATTGGTCAATTATATCTTAGGTCTAGGATCTTAAGTCTAGGTTTCAACGGCGATCGAACCCAGTACCACTTGACCACATGAAGCGGAGAGAGCAATTGCTCTAGCCACTGCGCCAATAGATGGTCTAAAAAAGTTTTATTTTGGATATTTATAAGTAACATTAGCAGAGTATGTGTTTAACTGCGAATGTTAGGGGTGACAAATACATCGTTCGTTCCGGATTAGATAGACTTATTTAGTTTGGTGGTTAGAGAACGTACCCATTTTCCTCCTTTCACATTGGCGGTGTCCTCCCACAACGGTTGTATTCCTTCTTTGAACAAATGTAAGTCTGTATAGATGGGAATTTCGCTCAATCGAACCAAATGACTATACAAGGCCCACCACTGTTCGACAGTCGCGACCCGACCAATTAGCTGTAACGTTTGACTATATTTCTTCAAATGTGACCGAGGCACCCGTGTCCCGGCTGGTCTTTTGGAACACCTACAAATTACACGAGATGAAAATCGGGTTTTCCATCCGGCCCAACGACTTCCTTACCACAACCAATATGTGTACTGTAGTCGATGTTCATGTGGAGGGATTTCTAGGGGTGGTAAATTTAATATATTTACAGTAGTTATATCCCCATCGTCGCCACTTCCGCTGTCTGTATTCTCATCGTCATGTTCTTTCAACCTATAAACAGGTCAACGTGATTACGGGATATAGTTAGCAATGAAACTAACCTTGAATTCAAATAATGACTAGATCGTAATTAGAATTAATTTTCAACAAAAATTTCTAAGTGGCTTTAACATAAAAACTGAGAAAATGTTCGGTTTGTGCTGAAAGCGTGCATATGTTTAGTTCGAAAACATTGCCGTACTTACGCTGTAGATTCGTTTGACATGTTTAAATTTATATAAATATACACTATTATTATAAATAGGATAAACTGTAAGTAAAATAACTATCACAGATTAAAAGTGTACACCGTTTCGAATTTTATATTTTAATATAATATATATCAATTTTATTATTTTCTCTTATTGTATGTATTTGTATCAATTTGTTTTATTCTTGTATTCTTGTTTAGGGTTTTTCGTTCTCACCAAACCTACCACATGAAATAAGGTTGGCGCTCATTGGTGGTAGGAAATTTAAAAAATTTTTTGCTAAAACTTTTTTAGTTTTGATTCATTAAACCCAATGAACCTACCCCTTGAATAATATGTCTCTTTAAAAAAGCATTAGCATAATTTCCAAGGCTTATTAGGAATTTACTACTCCACTTGATTCCTAAGCTACTGGACTTAAATTTGGCTTTAAATCAAGTTGAACTCAAGTCAAATCAAGCCATAAAGCAAGTTATTTCATTTCAAAATTAAATTGTTAAGTTTCAAATTAAGGGGGCTCTGGGCTAGTTATAATTAGGTATAGGCGGTATAGGTGTATATTTAGTAATTAAGTTGTATTTATTTACTAATATTTTATTTATTTACTGATTTTATTGTTTAATAATTTAGTTTGCGAGTTGACGTGTGTTTTCCCAAAAAGCCAATATATTATTATTTTTATTTTGTTTTCCCTTTTTGTTGCCGGGGTTGTGTCGACGACTACTAGAAATATTGTTATTTTTAATTGCTCGTCGCCACAATACTCCCCCTCTTGTTTTTTTTTTTTTTAAATTTTTTTACAAAAAAAAAATTTACAATAATTTTACATAAGAATATTTTATAAAAGGAATCTGACTTTTCTTTTTGGCGTTGGGCAGTTCTTCATGATGGTATTTATTTCATAGACTGGCTTGAGTCTATCTATGGAAATGGATGTTGGTCCGCATTTGTAGTTGATAGTGAAGTACTTTTCGTGGCGGCTAATGACGGAAAAAGGGCCTTCATATGGTGGCGAGAACGATTGCTTAACACGGTCATCGCGTACCAGTACGTGGGAACATGTTTGGAGATTTTTGTACTGGAATACCGATTGCTTCCTATGGCACGATGTTTCACTGGGAGTCATTGTATTGAAATGTTCCTTCAGTGCGCTCACCAATGTGTTGGGCGCGATTTTCTTACGTGATGGGAACAGCAGCTCCCCAGGTAAACGAATCGGCTCACCATAAACAAGCTCTGCCGGTGTCGTCGCGATATCCTCCTTCCATGCGGCTCGCAGGCCAAGCAATACAGCTGGCAAAGCATCATACCAGGACTCTTTGTGACAGAGGAGTGCCGATTTGAGCTGTCGATGGAGGCGCTCAACGATCCCGTTTGCTTGTGGGTGATATGGTGTAGTTCGTAAGTGCCTAATGCCAAATAGATCCATTAGTGTACGGAATAATGCTGACTCAAACTGGCCACCTCTATCCGATGTTATTCTTTTGGGGACACCATAGCGAGAAATCCAATGATGAATCAAGGCTCGAGCTACAGTTTCCGTTGATCCGTTTTCAAGCGGTATTGCTTCTGGGAAACGAGTAAAACGGTCAATTATTGTTAAACATTGATTATAACCTTTTGAATAAGCCAAGGAAACCAGATCGATATGAATGTGTTCGAAACGACTGGTTGGTAATTTGATTTTTCCTATTGGTGAATGAACATGTCTTTGAATTTTGTTGCGTTGGCAGTCGATGCAAGATTTTGACCAATTACGACAATCTTTGTTGATGGATGGCCAAACGTACCTCGTGGTTAACAATTTCTGCGACGCTTTGATGCCGGGGTGCGAAAGTGAATGTAGCGAATTGAATATTTGTTTTCGCAATGGGGCTGGAACATAAGGTCGTGCTGTACCTGTCGTTATATCACAGTACAACTTGGATCCGTTGTCCATTGTAATTTTTTTAAATTTTAGTGATGTTAATGGATTTTCCAACAACCGCTGAAGTTCACAGTCTTGTTTCTGGGCAGTTGCTAATTCCTCCATTACAACAGGTGACGAAATGGCGTCAACTCGTGATAGTGTGTCGGCTACAAGATTATCTGTTCCAGAAACGTGTTGAATTTCGGTTGTAAATTGGCTGATAAAATCGAGTCTTCTGAATTGCCAAGGAGATGCACGTTCGGGGCGTTGTTTAAAAGCGTGTAGTAACGGCTTATGATCGGAGTAGATTGTTATATGCCTGCCTTCGAAGATATGTCGGAAGTGTCTCACGGCTTCGTAAATGGCATGTAATTCTCTGTCGTAAGTCGATAGTTTTTGGATTGACGGTGACAGTTTTCTACTAAAGAAAGCTAAGGGCTGCCACTCGTTATCTACAAATTGTTGGAGTACTGCACCGATTCCAATTTCTGATGCGTCTGTAAAAACTGCCCAGTTCACGTCTGTTCTCGGGTGAACAAGCAGGGTTGCATTCGCAAGAGAATTTTTGGCGGCAACGAAGGCATCTTGCAAACCAGTTGTCCAGATGACAGGGTGTGATCCTTTGACTTTTGGGCCTTCCAGTAGTTTATTTAGGGGCGCTAAAATTTCCGCAGCGTTCTTAATGAACCTTCTGTAGAAATTAACAGTACCGAGGAATCTACGAAGCGATTTTACTGTTTTGGGAGGGTTTATGTTGACAATAGCTTCGACTTTTTCAGGGAGAGGTTTGATACCGTCTCGGTTGACTAAATATCCTAGAAATTTAACTTCGGTCTTTCCTAGTTGACACTTCGGAACGTTGATAATCAGACCGTAATTACGTAGGCGTTCAAATAAAATCTTTAAATGATTTAAGTGTTCGGCTTCATCCGACGATGCGACAAGAATGTCGTCGAGATATGGAAATACGAAGTCCAGGTCTCGAGTGATTTCATCGATGAACCTCTGGAATGTCTGGGCTGCATTTTTGAGTCCGAAAGTCATGTACATGAACTCAAATAGACCAAACGGAGTAATTATGGCAGTTTTTTTAATATCCTCCGGGGCGACAGGGAGTTGGAGAAATGCTTTGGCAAAATCTATAACTGAATAAATACGTTTTCCATGAAGGTACGCAGCAAAATCGTCGATGTATCGCAATGCGTATTTATCGATGAGAGTGCGGTCGTTAAGTGGACGATAGTCACCGCATGGTCTCCATCCGCCATCTTTCTTTTGGACCATATGTAAGGGCGATGACCAGGGGCTCTGTGATGGTCTACAGATGCCTTGGTCGATCATTTTCCGGAATTCTTCCTGAGCGATCTTTAATTTATCGGGAGCTAGACGACGTGCTTTACATGAAATCGGTGGACCAGGTGTCGTTCGAATGTAGTGCACCGTTGAATGTTTACTTTTTCCTGTTTTAGTCAACTCAGGTCGAGTAATGTCGGCGAACTGTCGTAATAGATCCACGTAAATGGAATCACCATCGACTGTTTTGATTTTATCTAACGCCGTTGTTTTATGGAAGTATCCATCCGACTTGAGTCCCGTAATACCATCACGAAGGCATTTGCGTTTGAGGTCGACAGTTAAATCAAAATGACTTAAGAAATCGGCTCCCAATATTGGTTTGGTTACGTCGGCTATGATAAAATTCCACGTAAAATCTCGCCTCAGTCCAAGATTGAGTTTGTGTTTAGCTAGCCCATACGTTTGTATGATTGTGCCGTTTGCAGCAAAAAGCTGGTAACCTGAGGGTATCGATGTTGATTTCACTTGGCCGCGCGGGAAAACGGACAGATCAGAACCAGTATCCACGAGAAACTCGGTCTTTGTAGCTCGATCTTTTACGAAAAGGCGGCTTGAAATCTTCTGAGAATCACACTCCGCCACTAGTGATTCTCGAGAGAGTTTTCCTGAAACTTGCATCCGGGTGTACATAAATATGCTCTTTTTCCAAATTTAACATGATAATAACACATACCCGATTTGTTAAGTTTGCGCTGTCTCGATTGGCTTCTCGGGCGGCTGTTCCGGCCTCGTTGTTGGGTCCTGTTGCGCTCTTCGCTGGCTTGAGTGGTTAGCCTAGCGATTTGGCGAGTTAAATCGGCGAGGTTTTCCCGTAGTTCACAAATCTCTGTGTTTGGAGTTGCAGCCGTGGCTGAAACTTGCGGTTGTCCGATGACTTCGTTCACGGTGTCGGCGAGCGTTGTTAACTCCTCTAAGCTGCTCCGTGATTGTGAAGCGACAATTACTTGGACCTGTGTCGGAAGGCGACTTGACCAAATAGATCGTAAGAAATCGTCGGGCACATTTGGACCGGCGAGATTTTGCAGGTGTCGTAAGAACTGAGATGGTTTTCTATCGCCAATGTCTTCGTGTGTCAGCAATTGCCGCACACGTTGTTCTTGCGACTGCGATAACCGATTTATAAGTTCCGTTTTTATTTTTTCATACTTATTTGTTATTGACGGGTTTTTGATAACGTCTTTAATTTCGGCTATGTATTTTATGTCCAAATTCGAAATAACATAGTTGTATTTTGTGCTGTCTTGGCTAATGTTGGCCAGCGCAAATTGTCCTTCTAGCTGCGCAAACCATAACTCTGGTTCGTCCGGCCAAAACGTGGGTACTTTTACAGTAACGCTATTTATGGTCGGGTTGGTGTTCTGTTCCATTTCTTGTTTTTTTTTTTTTTTTAAACGTCGGGTTCAGTCGGGGTCACCAATTTAGTAATTAAGTTGTATTTATTTACTAATATTTTATTTATTTACTGATTTTATTGTTTAATAATTTAGTTTGCGAGTTGACGTGTGTTTTCCCAAAAAGCCAATATATTATTATTTTTATTTTGTTTTCCCTTTTTGTTGCCGGGGTTGTGTCGACGACTACTAGAAATATTGTTATTTTTAATTGCTCGTCGCCACATATACATGTATTAGTAGAAGATCCGAACTTACATCGACCTTCACCGAGTTGATAATAGAATGAAACCTATTTTATCATTAATTTAGTATATTAGGAAATATATTAAAAATGGGTTGGCTAAAAAAATCCGAGGCAGACTATTTTTAATTATTAAAAAAAAAGTTTTTTTAATAAAATATTGTATAACATCAAGATAATAGAAAAAATTTTATATGATCACAGATGTTGGGTCCTTTATTAATACACAGTATACTTACCTCGGATCTCTCTGTCACACATTTCCACACGCATTAAAATTTAAATCTTTAAAATTGGCTAATCCCTAATAGGACCGAATTTTTTGCAGACAAACCTATATCAACGTGTTCTCAAAAAAGTAGCGCTTATGATGATATAAATTTTTTTGATATAAATAATTAAAAATAGTCTGTCACGGATTTTTTTAGCCAACCTATTTGTAATATATTTCCTAATATACTAAATTCATGATAAAATAGGTTTCATTCTATTATCAACTCGGTGAAGGTCGATGTAGGTTCGGATCTTAGACTATATATAGGTAGTTCTGTTTATATAGATATTTATCTATATATTATTTTATTTATAATTTTTTAACAATTCATGAACTTTATTTATGTCCCTTGAGCCAACAGCGAGTTTCATGTAAAATAAAATTCTGTGACAAGTCGTTAACACGTATTTGAGAAAAAGAATACTTATTATATCTTCAATTAATGATTCTCAGTTTTTTAAAACAATCCTAAGAAAATTACGATTAATCTTTCCATAGTATAAAACAAAATCGCTCCCGCTGTCTGTTCCCTTAGATCTTTTAAATTACAAATCGGATTTTAATGCAGTTTTCAGCAATTGGTAGACTGATTCAAGAGGAAGGTTTTTAGGTATAAATCATGCATATTATAGCAGAGAAAAATCGGGAAATTCAAAGATTTGTAATGTGATGTCATAACAAACATATTTTTGTGCACTACAATGCAAACGTCAAACGGCTAAACCTTACGAAATAGATCAAACTAATATGCGGCGAAATGGTGTATCTTAAAAAGATTTTTTTATTAATTATTATTTTAATTATTCATTTTTATCTTTTACAAATGACAAAAAAAATCTTGGTTATTTATCAAGCTTTTTTAAACAATACAGTATTATTCCTTATTCAATTAAATGCATTAGATACGTTGTGCATTTCGTGTAGAACAAAATTGCCCTTAACAGCATATCATAAAAATGTATATCTTAGAAGATATCACAAATTGAAAAAGCGTTTGCAGAGCGACTGGATATTATACGTCGTTCGTTGTGGCTGTTTTATTGCTATCTTTTTTTTATAGATATAAAAATGTTATGTTGGTCCTTATATAGGACAAAAACTCTATAGGAAAAATTCTACACCAATTAGGTGTGTAAGATACATGTACGCTTAAAAGAGTACGGTTGGTCGCCCTACATAGTATAGCATAACAATTAAACCCTACAGGAACCATGTATTTTAGTAGTATTTTAGTAACGAAAAAAATTTCTACAAAGTTTAAAGCATAGGGTTCGTAATTCGTATGTAAAATATACAAATTTTAAATCCTTATATTTCAAAATTTAGTTCTACAAGAGCTATTTTAAAAAATTTTTGCGTATAGAGGACACTTATAATTAGTTGTATTACAAATTACAAAAGGATTTAAAAAAAACGGTGTTTTTATTGAACGCCCTTATTAAGGGAGTGGGCGAGTATCGCGAGTATCAGTTTGGAAATAATAAAAAGACACCAACTAAAAACAAAAACAAAGATATTACAACTAAAAAAAAATTGGTTGTCTGTAAAGTCGGTTTACGGACGATAGTTTTACGTGATAACGTCATAAAGAAATATTGATAAAAAATTGCATACTTTTATGAATAGAATTGAATTAGTATCACTGAATTATCATTATTTTGTATAATACAAAGAAGGAGTCAATTAAAACTTACAACTATTTTTAAAATGAAATCAGACTGTAAAATATTATAAAGGAAATCAATTAAATCTTATTAAATTGTAGAAAAAGAAAACAAAACACGTTGTCTAGGATTCAACAATTATTGAATACGAGGCATAGCTTATTGTAGAAGTTCTCAAAGAAGCTCGCGTGGCGGCCTTCCAGTAGCAGAACTCTATCGTGCATCTCTATCGCTTGTATCGCATTCTCGCTTGCACGCACAGGTCCAAACGGAACATGACACTTTTTCGGACAGGCTGTCCATGTTCATCAATTTATAAGACGTTATCACGTAAAAAAGCTGCAAAAGCTTTTTTGGGAAACTTAACTGAAACTCTTTAAAACTGAGAAAATAATTTTAATGTTTATATTCAATGTTGTGCATTTGATGAGAAAAATATCGATCAAATCAAAATCCAAAATGTCAAGGTTGAAAAATAAGTTAATCCCTTAATCGGATTAAAAAAGACATTGTAACTCGGTCGAATGCATTTATTAATTATTTGGACATTTTATCATTTTATAAAGCTACAATTGAAACAATTTTATACAAATATTTTATAAAATAATTCATCAAATACCTAAGTAATTAATGATTAATGGATACTTTAATGAACTGCACACAGTTTTTAAATTTAAAATTTCTTAAAAATAAGAAATCTAATTTTTATACACAAGATATTTGCTTCTCTAGCAACAAATAAAAGAAACAATAAAAATTCAAAATTGCTAAACAAAATTTAAAATTATTTATGTGGTAGGTGTTCAAAAAAGGCACCATAAGCCAGTGACGGAACTAAAAATTTTAGGCCCCTCCGCAAAAAAATTAGATAGACCCCCAATCTTATATGAATTTTTGCTTTTCGTATCTAGCGTCCCATATTTTAATTTAGCACCGATTTTCTTGCAAAAGGTCCTTCTTTAAAAGCCCTTGAGGTCTAGAGAAGCTAGCAGATATTATAATTTTTTTATATCAGGTGTTATATTTTGTTTTGAAAATTAGCATTGTCCATTAAGAATATAACGACAGTTTCTTAATATCCTTATTCGTTACATCTTGGTCGAAATCCATGGTATTTTCATTGTTATTCAAATCAATTACCGTACTGCTTCTGCCATCAACATGCTCAAATTGCCCTTCATCTCTAGATGTGTAGTATTTTGATTTTTTAGTTTTAAGTCAGTTGGATTAATTTTTTCGCTATAAACTTGTTCAAACACCTATTCATCTTTAGAAGTACTTTGATTTTCTGTGATCGTAGTAAACGATTTAAGAAAACGGGATAATTTTGATATTTTTTGCTAAAAGTTCCTGTTCCTTTTTCAATTTCTTTTTTTTACTGCAAAAAAAAGAAACCCTCTTTGCAGCACCACTAGTTCTAATTTTCTCAAAATGTTAGGGCCCCCTAAAGATCCCCCTCCCCCCGCGCGTCGCTGGGTCTAGCGATATGGTAGTTCCGCCACTGCCATAAGCTTTTTCTTTTCTACTTCTTCCACGCAAGAAAAGAGCATGTAAATAAATATAAGTTTTCATTCAAAGATAGTTTATAAGACAATGAACCCAAAAAAATATCATATCCTGAGGTAGTGAATGGTTCTGGGGGATAGCATTTACTACGAAAAAAATTTTAATTAAATTTTGATAAAAATATCTCCTGTATCTTAAGATAACACATATGTGAACTATTATTTAAAAAAGGTACGGTTCCTAAGGAATAACTACTAATCCGACTAATCCCTTCTACTAAAAACCTAAACGGTTTTTAATTTGGGATGCAAGATTCTCAAGTCTTAAAGTAACACAAGCGCTTTTTATTCTTTAAAACGAATAGAGCCTGCAGTGTGACAGCTAACATGGCTAATATCTCAGCAATCTCTTCCTGGAAAAGTAGTTAATGAATTTTAATGAACTTAGTCTGAGTCTAATTGTAAGCCCTAAGGTCTAGGAGTATCCGAAATACCTATCAAATTTTTTTTATGTTAAAATAGGCTGAATATTTATATTTTTATATGAAGGTTCCAGCCACGGAGTATAATTATATATATAATAATAATATATATACTCCGTGGTTCCAGCTGTTAATTGTTTAATTGAGATACGATCAGCGAAGCGGGCGGGTATCAGCATGTAAGACTATAAAATAAAAAAAATAATCTCATTAAAGTCGTGAGGGTCGTGTATACTTCTTAGTCGTGAACAGTTTTGAATATTTTACCACGTTTTTAATATTCAAAATTCCAAAAATTTATATATTTTTTGATATTTAGTGTAGCTTCGTGCGTAGTCAGTGTAATCTGAAATTCACTGAAATCTGTCAAAATCAAAAAAGATTTTCAAGATATCTCGACCGGTTTTAAAGTTTTTTTAACACCTTATTTATATTTAAGTTGGAAAACCGGGAAAACCAATAAATTAAACGCCTACTACACTAGATACTTAAAATACCTATTTCCTTATTTTTAAATTAAATACGAAGTAAGTGTTGTATTGCAACGGTTATTGTACGTACAATTTGACCACGGTTTTACAACTCTTTTTTTAAATATAATTAGATTTATTTTGAAATCAAATCATTAAAATGGAACCAACAAAGAAATTTACAGGAACAATCGGTTTTATTGGGGGTGGAAATATGTGCTATGCTATTTGTTGCGGAATGATCCAAAAGGGTATGTGGCTTATCAAAAATAAGTATCTGAAGAAAATCAAGTAGTATTTAAATCTTGTTATAGGAGAAATAAATCCTAGTCAACTATTTGTAAGTGGGCCAACTCCGAAGAATCTAGAAAAATTCAAGGCCTTAGGAATAAACGTTACTACAAATAATGGAGAAGTCGCTACCAAAGTTGATGTTATAGTTTTATCAGTTAAACCTTACATGCTGTCAGTAATAGTGGAAGATTTAAATATCATAAAAAAGAACCATTCCAATAAACTACTTATATCTGTATTAGCTGGAATTTCGTTAGAGTCATTAAAAAATGTAGGTTTTAATTATGAAGGGTAGAGATAAGGAGATCGATCTCTGTACTAGCAAAAGTGGCGATCAAAAAGCGCTAAAGTAGCAGAAGGGTAAATTTTAAAGGAAGCGCCAAAAAGTACTAAAGTGGCATAGAGGATAGAATAGAAATGTACGTAGGATAGACCAGGAAGGATAAGACCTAGAGTACTGCTATACCGTTCTAGAAGGTCTTAGACAGCGCCGTGCTGTAACTTTTGGAGGCCCTGTGCACACACTAAAAAAAAATTTTTGGCTACTGGAGAAGTTTTTCTAAAGACTTTAATTAATATTTGGGGGCCCTCCAAAAATAGGGGGCCCAGTGCGATTGCACTTGTTGCACCTGTTTAAGTACGGCGCTGGTCTTAGAACTATTATTTATAGCATACAACGGTTTCTCCATATGAGAGAGTTCTCCTTATCTCTACCCTCCATAGTTTTAAGCGAGTTTTTTAAGAGAAATAATTTAGGCTTTCGAAAATTTTAAATCCATTCAAATTGTTCGTGCCATGCCAAACACTCCTCTGATGGTTGGTGCCGGTGTGACTGCATATTCATTCGATTCGAATGAACCAAATGTTAACAATGATTCCAATAAAAACATCATTGATATGATCTTTGGATGTTCTGGAATCACTGTGGAAGTTCCCGAAAAATATATAGACGCTGTAGTTGGAGTTTCAGGTAGTGGTCCTGCCTATGTAATCGTCTTTGTCAAGCTCCAAAATTGAAAAGTATTACTTGAAAAACATTTTTAGGTCTTCTTAATGATAGAAGCGTTAGCCGACGGAGGTGTAAAATCGGGACTACCTCGGGAGTTAGCCCAGAAATTAGCGGCTCATACAATGATTGGGGCTGGTAAAATGGTATTGGAGACAGGGAAACATCCTGGGGAATTAAAAGATATGGTCTGTTCTCCTTCGGGGACTACAATTGCAGCTGTTCATGCATTAGAACGCAATGGGATTCGGTAGATAAATTGTAATGACATTTTTGCAAAGTAATTACTTTGACATGTTTTTTAAGGGCGGCTCTTATTGAGGCAGTTGAAACATCGGCTAAACGGTCGATAGAAATGGGATTGGAAAGGAAATAAAGAAGGGAAAATGATCTGATGAGAACAAATCCAAAGAATTAAGTAATAACAAGATATAGAAAAAAAAGTTTCAATTAGTGGTGGGGGTTTTGATTGCATCACGCGCAGCTATTTATAGCTAGCGGTAGGGGCGGTGAATACCATGCACTTCATAGGAAATCATAGCTTTTCAACTAGAACCAATGAATGAAATAATGCTATACACATTTGGATGCATGAAGAGAGAAAGACGATTTTCAAGAGAACTTTTCTCTCTTCATGTATCAAAATGTATATAGCACTATTTCATTCATTGGTTCTAGATGGATGTTCATGGTACTTGCTAGCGACACAACCAATGTCTATAAATGTCAACATTCCCATATAGACTACCTCAAATTCATTAATCATTACTACTATTAAAACAAATAGACGTCAAATAATAAGAACAAATTGAAATGAACCAATGGTAGCCATGTATTTAAGAAGCCATGTTTGCGCGTGGTTATACGACGGACACAAAATTTCCCAAAACCCAATAAATGAGACTTTAGTATATGGCTTTATTCTGTCTTAGACAATAATTAATAGAAGTTTCGAATATGTAATGTAACCATTGTATATGTATATGCACTTTTCGATAAAAAATTAAATAAAAAACTGTAAAATTAA
Organism: Sisyra nigra; assembly: GCA_958496155.1. Classification (NCBI taxonomy): domain Eukaryota; kingdom Metazoa; phylum Arthropoda; class Insecta; order Neuroptera; family Sisyridae; genus Sisyra; species Sisyra nigra. The sequence continues at coordinate 12,326,449 of OY292318.1, forward strand.
CACAAAATTTTAGAAATATTTCATGCCTAACTCTAGCGAATCCATTTCCACGGTGTGTTACGGTGTAAACTCAGTATAAATAATAAATACAGATTACACGAAGTATACATTGAAATTACACTCGAATAACGCAGTGTAAAAGTGTGTCCTTACTTCACTCTTCTTTTTCATGTATATATAGCACAAGATCAGATTTTTTAGCGTTACCCCAAAATATTTTTGCATAAGTCGATATTACCCCTATCATTTTGAAAAAGAGGACAATCTATATAAAAATAAATTATAATTAACAAAAGAAATTAAAGTCATTGTTCGTTTACCCGATTTTCAACCATTGACTGAATGTGCACTTCTTGACACCTCGAAGTTTTACACAAACTAAATGTTTTAACATGAAAATTATGCTGCAAATACAATTTGCAGTTATTCTATAAGAACTTTTTGTCTGAGGATATTTTGTCGTGGGGATATTTTATCCGGAGATTAAAACGCATGGAACCAAAACGTACCCTTTTGAATTTTGGGTAAATGATCTTGCTTCATGATTGATACAATAATTTCAAAATTGGGGCTTTTTGATGTAAGAACAATTTTCATAAAGTCTTCGGAAATACTAACAGGTTGATAAAATAGCTATGCCAAAAAAGTTCCCTACTACCGCTAAAAATTTTATTTTTACCCCATTTGGGGTAATTTACCCCGGTTCCCCGACCACTGCACTAGATACACTCCGTAAAAACACCAAATTTGCACTGAATTAGTATTATCTATATACAGTAGAAGTCGTTTATAACGAACTTCAGGGGACCGTCAAATTTCGTTCGTTATAGGCGATATTCACTATAACCGATATGTATCGTCTTATCTAAGACATATCACGGGACCCGAAGGTTTTGTACGTTACAACCGGTTGTTCATTACATCCGGTGTCGTTATAAACGATTTATACTGTATATATAAAAATAGCTGTTTGTTAGTCTTGCTAAAACTCGAGAATGGCTGGCCCGATTTTGCTAATTTTGGTCTTGAAATATTTGTGGAAGTTCAGGGAAGGTTTAAACGGTGAGAAATATAAATAATAAATAACGGAAAATAGTGAAAACGATTAAAATATAATCTTAATAAAATTTTTACAGAATTTAAAAAAAAATATTTTTATGAATTTGTTGTTTTTTTTTTTTTAATTAGAGCTAATGGCCGCTATCCAAACATTAGTGCGGAATATATTTTTTAAAAGTATATTCCACCAAATCGATTTTCTCAAAATTTTTGTAGTAAGTAGTTACTTAATATATTTCACAAAAATTCACAAGACAACTTTTTTGTTGACAAATTTTTGTGAATTGTATTTGTGATATATAATATAATAATAATTATAAGTCCAAAGTCAGCGAAATTTAATTTTTTTTATTACTTAATAGTTGCATAAGATATATATTTTTGGTAGGTGTCAACTAAGAGGGAGGTATAAAAACAGTCTCTTAAATATTTCAGTAATTTTTCTTACCATTTAAATATTTTGATATGAGCACCAAAAAAATGCATAATATAGAATTTATTAATTTAAATATTATTTTGAAAAATTTGTTCCGTTATCTTTATTAGTTTTGGAGAAAAAAAAATTTAAGTTGAGCGTTGTAACCCCTCTAGCTCCGATAATAGAAGGGGTAGCGGTCTAATACCGAGTATACTTACTACTCCTACCTAGAGGTATACGTGGAAAAGAACAAAATAAACGTCAGGCTAAAAACACCCTGGTCCCGCTTAGATAGGCTTATTCGGCTAGACCCTTTACACTGGATTGCCCTTGGAGAGTAAAAATGAATTAATTTTTTCTCAAATAATTATTATTTAGTAGATAGTATACAAAATATTCAATAAATTATTTAACAGGTTTCATTTGCCAAAGACCATCGTTCAAATAATGACAATTTTCTACACCAACGCCTTTATTAACCTTAGATCTGAAATCAAAAGGATCATTTTATTAGTAGATCAATAATTTAAGATCAATTACATTACATATCATCTGTTGATAGAGACGTTAATCCAATCGCTAAAGCATGTTGTTTACCCTCTGCCATTATGGCCTGGAAAAAAAATTTATATCCACATTAATTCTAAAGTGGTAATTTTTTTAAAAAATAACATACAACTACTGTTCCTTTGGGTACCGGAGTCATCTTGGCTCCGGGTGATGTCAATCCAGGACACATAATATTTGCTCCACTCAACACAAATCGAATAGCTCCTTTATCTACTTGTTCCAACGGCAGGAAAAAGGGATCTTAAAAATCAAAAAACCGTCAAAAATCAAATATTAAAATAAAGAATCAAATTACATTTATGTAAAAGTCGTAAGGTGGGGATCCAAGGACCTTCTCGTTGTCGGAAAAATAAAAGTTCTCCACCACTATTCGTCATAATTTCAATGTGATCATGGCTATAAAAATAAAGCCTATTGGTTATAATTTCCACACACATTTTATGTTAAATACCATTTGACGATTCTAAAAGTGTCTTTTTTGGGCAATATAGCGTCTATGTATCCTTCCAGATGAGGATAAAGTTCTAGGAGCCGGGCTCGAATGCCTTTTTGCACCGATGATTTTAATTGCTGCACGCCGGACACGGACTCTTTTTCGTCAAATCTTGCAAAAAAAAAATAATTATTTAAAAAAAAGCTTATTAATTAAGAGTTATAATTTATGGCAAGCTTACTTCTTAAACATTCTGAATTATTATTCTAAGTTTTAAGGTTATTAAATTGTCACCACTCCTCACTATATTAGTGAGAGACTAGCTTTTCTACTCTTTTATTTCACTTTAGTTCATTGAGTCAAATATCTCATATCTTTGTTTGACTTACGATTTTCGTACAAGTAATAACTGAGAGCGATTGGAAGCTATGTTAAGCATTGTACCACATTGTATAATGCGGTTGTAACATATGCAACCATATGTACTTAAAAGATGTTTGGTAGTGGTTCAAAAATTGAAGCATGAATAGAGATTCATCAAGTCAAGTAGTGAGACATTTTCTGAAATAACTTACCAAGTCAATACTTGAACTTTAATTTGAGATTCAAATACTAGATAATATTTGATTCAAACCCGATTTATTACGTCAAATTTTGGTCAAGTTCTTAATTTGAAATTCAAGTTGTTAAATTTCAAATAAATATGTTGTATTAAAATCGGAATTGAAAGTCAATTGAAATTCTGTCGAGTTGACGCTTTTTATTTATACCAATATTGTTAGTAGAGGGAAAAGGAGGATTTTTATTTCAAAATGTATTGTTCTGCCTGGATCAGCACTAGCCGGTAGTCCGCTATACACAGGCTTGTTCGTTTCGTTCACTACAGGTTCAGCTATGGCGATGCACAGACACAACCAACAGACAAAGAGCAAGACAACATTGATGAGTGATGAGTGAGTGAAGAACTGTTTCAGCAGGTTTGTTTCGTGCGAATATTCAGCACATTTATTTCCGTACATTCTCGGGCAAAGGCGTGAAAAGCGCTTATAAGGTTTGTTCCAGACGTTGAAGCCAAACACATCCACGTAAGACAAAGAGCAAGGCACACTGACCAAGAGACAAGAGTGAGTGAAGAAACGTCCCAGTTCTCAGCCGCTTGGCCGCACCAGGCCGAGATCCGAGCTATGAACGTACGCTTTTATGACAATAGCTCGCCCAAACACTGATTTGGAGGTGTTTAAACACCGCAAAACCAGTTTTAAATTAGGTTGAAGCCCTTGCTTCATGATTTTCACTCACTCTTGTCTCTTGGTTAAGGTGTCTTACTCTTTGTCATTCGGTGGCCGTGTTTCAACATCATCAAATGGACAAGTGGAACAAACCTGTATTGACACTGTTTCGGCGATTCTCATGCAGTGCCTTATCTGGCCTAAGCTGAAACAGTTCTTCACTCACTCTTGTCTCTTGGTCAATGTTGTCTTGCTCTTTGTTGGTCAATGTTTGAACATCACCAGAAGGACGTTTGGAACAAACCTTTTATGTCCACAATACGGCCATACAACTCTTACACTACGCTTACATTTATACTTTCCTTAGCTTCACAACGCATGAAATAAAGACAACTTTTAATTATTCTATTGAAGTAATTATCCTCAACCAAATGCTTAGGCTTTTAATCTCCGCGTTTCAGGTTTATAGGCTAATTGGAAAGGGATTCCGATTAGGACAGCTAGTCAATCTTTCAAACAGTCCGGCCGACAGGTTCTTCAAGATGTCGCAAATTGTTGAGATATTGTATTCTTTCTGTAGCTGGTTGTTTCGTATGAACCATGGAGCCTTTTTATTTTCGATGGGGCCGCTACTGCTCAGGCTGAGTACAGCTGGCTTATACAGCAGTATAAATCTAACCAAACTTTTGCACTGTAGTATAGCACATTGGATTCTAAGTGAGGATTTTCTGTTCATTTTTGGATACAGCTTGGTTAGCCTAGCATGTGCAAGTGAATTTTTTATGTATGTGTGCCAGCTGAGTCTGGTGTCCAAGTACATTCCAAGATACTTCACAACTTCCGATTTGAGTTTCCATGGTATCGTTGTTTGGCCTATTTGCAATTCTCGTCGTATCAGGGTGATCATTTTTGCCTCGCATTTACTCGGGTTTGGTGTTATTTGCCATTTTTCCATCCAACTACACAAAGAATTAATGATTTCTTGGGCTCTTTCCCTTGCAATGTTGATGTTACCATTCTTTGCCAAATCACTGTTGTATCATCGGCCTAGGTAAATATTGTGTCTTTGATGTCCTCAGGTAGATCTCTGGTGTAAAATTTGTATAAGACTGGTCCAAGAATAGAACCATAGGGGACTCCTTTTTAAATATTTCTTTACGCTGATTAAGCTGAGCCAACTATAATCTGGAAACTTCTGTCTTCCAAGAAAGAGACTGTTAATGGGGTTAGGTGAATGGATTGGCGATTTTTTAGTTTATGTATTAGCCCTTTATGCCATACTCGATCAAATGCCTGAGATATGTCGATGAAAAAATGACAGTATGTTTCTTCTCCTCGAAACCACGATTAATTGCTTTTGATAGTCAAAGCAGCAGAAGAGTGGTTGAATGGTTTGGTCTAAAACCAAAATGGGTTCTTGGCATAATAAATAGGAGGATTTACGGTGTCAATACAAGGGGTGATAGACGTTCTTATTGACAGCTTTTTTATTGATAGAGAAAAATTATTACTTCCTATTATATATTACTGTAGCCATATAAGAGACCCAAATATTTGTATCTAAAACGCTCTCTATTTTATTTCTATAATTCTAGGTAGTTGATTCAAAAATTTTGTAAGAATAGGAAATAAATAAATGTTATAAAAAAATGAAAAACCGACTTCAAAATATATAAAAATTCTAAAACAAAAAATGCACTAAAAAGTAACAAAATAATGGCGTATCCTTGCAGTATCTACAACTTACAAATTATTAGGATGATACCGATGATACAATGTACAACTATTGTTATTTTTGGAGTTGGTGTCAGACAAGGAAATACGACTATATTGGTACTTAGCAAAAAACGAGAATACCTTATGAAAATTATTTTTCAAATGAATTTTTCAACAATATACTCGAACTGTAACAATATCTAGCGACCTTTAAACTACAAAATACCAATACCAACTAAACCTTTTTAGAATTTTTACAAATTGCCATTAATATTTATTTTCTTGACTGACACCAACTCCAAAAATAACAATAGTTGTACATTGTATCATCCTAATAATTTGTAAGTTGTAAATACTGCAAGGATACGCCATTATTTTGTTACTTTTTAGTGCATTTTTTGTTTTAGAATTTTTATATATTTTGAAGTCGGTTTTTCATTTGGTATAATATTAAAATTGTGCTCTACCAATAAAAAAAAGAATTATCAAAATCGAGCTATCCAATAAGAAGTTAATATTTCATCCCTTAGTTTTCAACTCTTTAGAAGTGAAAGATGTTCTTCAAATTAAAATGGGAATATACGAGAAGCACTAGCTTTCAAATAAAAAAGAATTATCGAAATCGAGCTATCCAATAAAAAGTTAGTATTTCATCCCTTAGTTTTCAAGCCCTTAAAAGTGAACGATTTCTTTCAAATTAAAATGAAACCACACAAAAAGCACTGGCTTTCAAATAAAAAAAGAATTTGTCAAAATCGAGCCATCCAATAAGAAGTTAATATTTCATCCCTTTGTTTTCAACCCCTTAGAAGTGAAAGATTTCCTTCAAATTAAAATGGGACCATTCGGGAAGCAATAGCTTTCAAATAAAAAAAGAATCATCAAAATCGCTTCACCCAGTCGGAAATGCTGAGGTAACAAACATAAAAAAAAAAAATACAGTCGAATTGAGAACCTCCTCCTTTTTTTGAAGTCGGTTAAAAATTCGTCCAGTTCGTAGTCAGATAGAACGTTTGGCAAATAAGTTCGATAGGCAAATAACGCAAATAACGGACTCCTTCAAATTGAAGATAATGTAGAGATCCTTCTTGACATAATTCATTTATTTTATCGTGGTATGGCCTTTAAAATAAAAATATAATCAAAGGGATTGCAACAATGGTTTATGTACCTATAATAATATAGCTTGATTTTATCAGAATGCAGTTTTTATATGAGACTTACCTAATCCCGGAAAAGCTCACTCGTAACAAAGCTAGTAAAAATCCTGTAAAATGTATGAAAATTAGAACATATTTAGATTTACAGTAATATTTATTTTGAATGAATTAATTACATTACAGCAAATACATTTTGGTCATAACTTTATTAATAATTGTTCGTCAAACCGCTATTTAAGCATTGCAGACATGCGTCAAAAATGCATCCGGAAATACGCATGTTTGCAACTGAGCCCATGCTTAAAAGCGGCTTGAGAAGCTTGGGGAATCATCTTGCTTCCGGTTATTCACGCGATAATTCCCCACTCAAATATATTTTTTTTTTATTTTTTAAACACATAATCTTTCATTCAGTGAAAGATAATTTAGATAATCAGTAGTTATACAGATAGGTTTTTTTTTTAAATTTAATGGCCTTTAAGCCACTAATTTATAAAGGAATAGGGAATCTAAAATGAGGGCGTATCGCCTATTTGACAAAGGTTTAGTTTGCAAATGTTGCTTGAAGATTTGGAAATCTTAAAGGCAATTAGCCGATTAAATTGTTTTTGGGGAGCTTTAACTTCGAAAAGGTAATGAGAGACTCGCATTCTGTCAGCACATTGTTGCAGTGCTCTTTCGTACCATTCAAACACTTATTAAATCGTTTCTTCATCTCACCGAGTGTCATTTGCCTCTTTTCTTGGTATAAAATATTGAAACATTTCATAAAATTGATTTTATTAATAATTGACACAATCACCAGTCATATTGTAAATTTCATTTTAAAAAGATTAATTTGTACTTTCATCGTTCCATTTATCCGTCTCAAATTGAAAATGAGTTCAATTTAAGTGAATCCTTACATATAAATCGTCTCAATTTTGATCCTCGTTTCCCGTGACTCTCTCGGAACGCTTTTCGAAAGTTTAAAGCTCTGCGTGTTTTGTCTCGTTAGTGTTGGGATTTTTACGTGATTTTTCACGTAGATCCAACATGTAAGCCACAAATTTTGACTTAAAATTCGATTCAGTTGTGAATCTAAGTGGAATGTCGAAATCAGTTGGAGCTTACAGTTGATTTTTATGTCTCTAGACGGCCAAAGTATGGCCGACTTGTGTTTCTTTCGTCTTCATCGTATTTTGGTTTCTTCTTTCAATAAAATATAAACCAAACGTGAAACCACATCGTATAGTTACGATATCTAATTTATAATAATATATTCTGTTTGTTTTATTCCATTATTAACTCTATGTAAATTTTGGAAATAATTCTTAACAAACTTGAAAGCAAATGATTTATCCTCTCATTTGACTCGTACTAACATTATTACATTTTCTTTATTAATTATTATATATATATATAGAGATATTAAATATTTAATACTAGCATTCATAACATGTTTTCTTCTTGTACTCAATGAATGATTTATGAATGAAATGGACAGAGCTTATGAAAATTTCCCAGCATGTTTCACCTATGTAAATATGAATATCTAAACTAAAACTTTGAGCGAATACACGAAAATATATTTAAAAAAAAATGTTGCAAATATAATTGTGAATGTAATATTATACGTACCTTAATCTAATATAGTTTTCTATTAAATAAAAACGAATACAAGTCATAAGTTTTATGACTCGTACTGGTCATACAAAGAACTACAGCTTTGAAAAAGTCTTAAAATTCGCGGCAGTGGCCGCCCGTGTTCAGATGGAAAATAATTAGAAAAAATAGAAAATTTTCTAAATGCATACGTTTGCTGTTGTGCTCGACTTATTTTCATTATAAAAATAATTTTTTTTCTTGGTAAAATACCATACTTTAACGTAATATTGGTCATTACAGTGTACAATATTTAAAATATAGATAGATAACATATATGAAAAAAATCTAATAAGAAAATGCCCTCGGCATTTTCCTATTTGCCTCATCCCATATTAGATTAAATATTATGAACAATGATTCGCGCTTAAACCAAACTGGAATAGTTTGATGAAAATCGGTGCTGATTCGGCATTGATTTCCACCCAGCAAAAGTAAAACAACCAGGCGAAAAAACATTTCCCCGCTTTTCATCATATCGAAAATTTTCTGAATTAACATTGATCAATAAACAATATATGTAGACGCTAACAATTATCCTTCATATCCTTGAGATAATAAACATTCAATCAAACATTAACAAATTAAAATTTTTCTCGTTCTGGCCATTTTTTTTCGCCCTTAAAATCGCTGAGGCGAATTACTTTGCATATGTATATAATAACATGACTTATCGAAGACAATGGGGATGAGAGCATGGATAAATCATTATATTATTTTAAATAGATTATGATCATCCATTTTTTTTTTTTTTTGTTAAATACGAGAGAGAAAAACGATATTAAAATAATAATCAGCCCTTAATTAATTAATTAATAAATTTTTTGCAATTTTCTAGTTATCTTCTCTATACATATTTTTTTGGTTTTCAAAATTAAACGTGTTGTGAAAACGTGAATCTCGTTAATATAAAAATTAAAATGTTTTTTTTCTTTCTTGTTAAAATACTTTCTCTTGCAAACTTTAAATTCACACAAACACTTCAAATTTTTTTTTAATTTTTACGCTTGCGCAAATTAAACCCTTTTGTGGAGATTTTTCATCTCTTTAAGATTGTTTTTTTTTTTTTTCAAAAATTGGCACACATTTATATTAATATATATACATATATATGCACATATGTTTTATGTATATTTATATATATGTATATTAATATATGTATATTAAAACACAGTATCGTTGTGGTTAGAAGGGGAGGTGTCACCCCCCGACGCAGCATCCGGAGTATGAATCGAAAATTGTTGTCCTCCCGGTGACACGAGCATCATTGGTTCCGTGTTCCGTCTCTTCATTTTTCCCTTCATTTTCTTCAACATCGTCGCCTGGGAAATTCAGGGACAGGCAGGGAGAGAAATCACATTAATAGGCACATTTTTTGCAATCGTTTCCACACATCGACAGCCATTAATTTTATCAATAATAAATATAAACCAATCAATTTCATGTTTTCACATCCAAGACAATATGATCCATGAAACAGATTTCCCAAATAAACTAAAATTTATCACATGGCATTAGCATAAAACCAAAATAGAAACGTAAAAAAGAGAAAAACTCAAAAATTTCCAATAAGAGAAAAAGCAAAAATCGCATGCCCATGGGAGATTCGAAGGAATTGGAAAACTTGAAAAACCTCTCACTTACTTAGTAAAAACCAACAAACTACTTTTCAATAATGATCTATCAAAATGTAACCTCGTTCAATCGGCACGTCAAACTTTTCAAGATTTGATGAAAAGATCAAAAAAAACTTCTCGACTATTGTATACGCAAGTGTTCAAGACGGTCGTTAAATGGAAGGTGACGTCATTGAGAAAATTGGTTGGCGAAAAGGTTCATCAGGAGGGACATGAGGGAGGACAGAAAGGATCACTCATCCGTGTTTTTTCCACCCTCGCCGTTAGCGGGATGAATTGTCGGCTCTGTTAGGCGACGTTTGATTTTATTTTTCTTCAGCATTGTGGCCTGCACATTATAACAATAACACAGATAATCAGAGATCAAATTATGGTATACAGACACTAAAGTTTTCGCAAATAATTTCCATCAATATCGCATATTTTCTATTTATAAATAAAAAACGGCTTGCCAAGCTAATGGAAGCTGCAAGCTAAGTGCAAATTTAAAAACAAAATGGGCTTTCGACTAACAAATCAACTAGAAATGTGAACTTTAGGGAATGTCTTAGGGTAAAAATAGCTAACATGCATAATTTCGGAACATTATTTTTAGATTTCTTAAAACGAGGTATCTTTCGTTCAAATCGTTCAAAATTGAATAAAGAGCAGGATTCTTGACTCTAATATACTAGTGGAGTACTTTGAAATAGTTCGAAGCTTATAAGCACCTTCAATTGTAACCCTTTCCTAGCCGGCCCGACTACATTCTAAACACTGACATTTCATCAAGTAAATGTGAAAAATTTACACGGTGATTACATTGGAGTATCACGGTGTGATACAATATGGAAAATTGTATATAAATTATGATGATTGATTTTGAATAGTGGGTATCCATAAATTACGTGAGATAAAAAGGGGGGAAGGGGTCGAGTAAAATATCACCAAATATTATCTTACCGGGGGGAAGGGGCATTGAAAATCTCACGCCACTTTTTTAATACAAAGAATATGTATTGTAAAGTACTTATGTTAAAAATACATAAGTAATATATTTTTTTAAAATTTAAGTAATGAGTAAGACCGCGTTCACACGGTTTAACTTTAGTTGATCAACAATTCACAATCTTTTAGACCGTAGCGGGGTAAGCGACGCGAGAAGTGAAGCACAAGCGAGTCGAATTGGAAGCAAATTGAGTAGAATTGAAAGACAACTGACCGGGGTCGACTCGATCGACTTGAACGACAAAATGTTTGACTCAGTCAAACTTGTGTTGATCGAGTCGACCCCGGTCAGTTTTCGTTCAATTCTGCTCAATTTGCTTCCAATTCGACTCGCTTGTGCTTCACTTCTCGCGTCGCTTACCCCGCTACGGTCTAAAAGATTGTGAATTGTTGATCAACTGAAGTTGAACCGTGTGAACGCGGCCTAAATCACACGTGAGGGATGGGGAGTCTACCACATCTAACCAAGGGAGGGGGTCCAAATAATCAAAAAAATACCTCAAGTAATTAATGGATGCCCCCATAGGCTCAAGCAGCCCCCTACAACTCCATGCTACAAAAATGTGACCATTTTGATTGTATTTGCAGAATATTAGTTGAAAACGAGTTGACCGAAGACCACCAAGACTGACGAAGACCGAAGACTTTTACGGAAGTCGGGGGTTGGAAATAATTTTTTTTTAATAAACGTTAGGCAAATTATTTTTATTGTTTTCATTATTATTGCTGTTATATGAGAATGATAAGTATTTTTGTATAATAAATATAATAACTTTGATAAGTGATGATAAGTTTAAGTGACAGGGGGCTGTTTGAAACGTATGACTCTTATAACAACACAAATAGTGATCAGCTGTTTTTTAACTAGATACCAGCGCCACCCAAAGGTACTAAGATTTCCGTAAAAGTCGGTCACGTTTTTTTAGCCTTTCTCGTATTTAAGCGACAGGGGGCTGGGCTCAAGTCTGCTTCTACAAGCACGGGTAAAAGCAAAAGTAATCTCACGAAATTTTTGAATCGAATTTTTTTGTTTTCAACTATCAATAACGTAAGAATTTAAAAGTAAAAATTTTGAATACGAAATACACATGGTAGGATTATTATTTAAACGTTAATATAGTTTTCACGCGGTATACTTTTTAATATGAAACTCAATATATGCAATAGACAGTTCTTAACTTTTTTATAATCTTTGGGATGATTCTGAAAATTATATGACAGTGGTTCTTAACCTTGTTGAAAGTACTGACCCCCACCAGTTTCATATACACATTCACCGAGAGTAAAATTTTTGCAAATCCAAAGTATAGGTATAGGGCTTATATCTGCATAAGTATACCTTATATTAGGCGGGTGTGTGTCTTGACCTCCACCGAGCCCCTGAGATTGACTCACCGAACCCTTGGGATTCGATCGAATCCCGGTTAAGAATCACTGTTATATGATCCTCTAAAGTTATGAAGAACAGATAACCTCGGGGTTATTATAGCGTTTCCTAAGTAGCTATTACTGTATAAGGTTAAAACCTCCTCCAAAAAGTAACGACGAAATAATTTCTTAATTTTTAGATCAAAGGTTATATAGTTATCTAATCGAAAGTAGAGTAAAAGATAAATTTATTTTTCTACAAGTTTTATTCAAAACTTTATTCAGTTTTGTTGTAAAAAAATGAATGTACAACTTAAGTAAAAAAATGAATGCATATTTAGAGAAACTATTTTTGGAGAACATTTTTAACAAGATTTCGGTTTCTGAAGTTGAACTTAGCTGACTTTTAAGTTCATACTTTCCTCATAACAATTTAAGACAGTTGATTTGATTTATTTGACAAAAATACGAAACATTTGGAAATTATTTGTCGGGTGTTTGAATGCCTTTCTTCGACATAAACCAACATTTAACACATACGAGTACAATTATGTAGTATGCAAAGTTTTAGTGCATGATTATGTATAAGTATATACGTAAATATAGAACGACACATTTAAAAACACACTTAAATACTCGTGTGGTTCCAGGACTCTAGGCTAAGGATTCGGGGGTAACAAAACAAAAAAAAATCAAAATTGAAAAGTTCGATTTTAGTTTCACGTAAAATTTTTTCGCTGTGCTGCTCGCATGTTAAAATCTAAAGCCTTATCATTTAGACTTGAACAACAATCAAATAAACCGTTAGCTAAGCATTTGCTTTAGTACGTTCTTATTCGTCTAATTCCAAAAGCAGATTTTCAACAAGTGGCTAATAAGGATTCCAATATCAAAATCAAAAACTAAAATAAAATTAGTAAGTTAGTTAAAGGAAGAAAAAAAAATCAAGTTGGAAAAAAAAACTAAAGCCATGAATCTAAGATAAAGTTAACATTGAGAGATGAACATTTGGTTACCTTTAAGGCTGATTTTAGGACGACTACGTCTCCAGGACTTTGAACCCATGGTTCACCGTCCACTTGGACTGGAATATCAGAATGTAGATGGATTTTAATGTGACCACCCTAAAAAGATAAAATAATTTATTATAAGTTCGAAATATTAGGATTTAATTAGAAGTAAATTAGACCAAGGGTCTTCAACCCCTAAATTTTTAGGAAACCGATGAGTTTAAAGTTTTCTTGAAGGAACTTCATTTTAGGTACAGTTAAAAGGGCTTGTCAAAGCCGTGTATTGTATATATTAGGGGCCATCCAGAAATTATGTCACCCGAATTTCATTATTTTCCCTCCCCCCCTCCCGATCTTATCAAAGATAGTAACATTTGTAAGACATCCTCCTCCCTGGTGTAACGTGACATATTTTTCATAGATTGAGTTGGTAATATTTTACTTGAAATACTTTACAGTTTGATATCTGCTTCCATAAACCTTATTAACTCTTCTGCTCTCCCGGGAAAAAATGTTTTTGTCTAATTATATATAATCATATATAATTATATATGGTTAGACAAAAATATTTTTTGTCGGGCACTCACTCATATTGTAATATCTGCTTAGTTATCGCTGTACTTGGTGTTTTTTATTTTATTTAGTTTTTATAAAAAAAAAAACTCGAAAAATGTTCTTTGTAAGTGATTGTTCAGGAAAATTTTTTTTTATAAATATATATAAATATATATGATCATACCTGGCCAATTTTCAGATCTGATTATACATGATTATATATGATTAGGCAAAAACATTTTTCCCGGGCTCTGTTACTTAATTTCACAAATCGTTAACCCCTCTTCCCCTTTAACAAGTGACGTAATTTATAGATGTCCCGTGAGGATGAGTATTTCTTTTAGAAGTCCAAAACTAGTTTTATTTTTTGATCAAGAAAATGGCTCTAGAATAACTGAAGTGGAACTAACTGTTGGAACCTTGCGGTATGAATAGGACATAAGAAATAGAGAAAATTATTAAATTTTATTTTGAAATAGAAATTATAGAAATTCTGATATTATTTGCTCTCCGTGGTTGTTTTATCAAGTTTTTTTTTTGCTTGAGAGAGGTTTATAACTTAGAAATTCGTGAAATCCAGGTTGAAGACTCCTTGAATTAGACCCCAAATTAGATAAATACCTGTGCAATACGCAAAGCCGATCGAAACCCCGATTGAATTTGGCCTAAGTGAACTACGCCGGTGACCCCGACAACCTCGAGCATTCCATCCCAGTGATTTGGCTTGCTGAAATGGTCCTCTTTTTCGGGACCCCACGGATTAGCTCCCGATCCCCAACTAAAAGAAACATGTTTAAAACCTCCATTCAACCACTAATCATCCTGGATGCTACCTTAAAATGTTCAAGATAATGATGCCTTCGACCTGGGGCAACTCGACCAGTTTTCCATCGACTTCGAGCCGAATCTCTTTGTGCAAGTCCTTGCACATTTTCCTTCCAACCATTTTCCTCAACCCCATTTTAACATACACACCTTTGTTGTGCAGCCGACTGTTGAACTTGTTTGGGTTCTCTTCGCGTGCATTGTGAAAATCAAGACACAAGTCCGCATCAATGCCGATGCCGAAATAATTGTTCATTACAAAAATTTGAGAATTGTCCTCACTGGTCGATCCAGCTGTAACTATATTTTTAATATCTGTAATATTGATTTTTATTCTTCTCAAACTTTTTTCGTATATATATATTAAAGGTATCAAATTTGAGAAGATTTCATATTATAGACTATAAATGTGTGGGTATTTTTTTATATTAATTAAAGGCCAAACTTTTAATGTTTTTAATTGGAAATGTTCATGCAAGTATGAATTATTGTTAGTGTTCAATTTAAAAATTTAATTTTTGTTCTCTCAATATTTACATCCACACTGATTTAGGTTTTAAATAGGTATTTAAAAAAATGAAACCTTTAAGGTAACACTAGAAAAAAAATTAATCATTAGTTAGATATTTACTAAAAATTATAATACTTAAAACTAGATAAACTTGACAGCAAGTTTATTTTATATCAAATAAATGAGAAAAAAAAATTAATTCAAATCATACAGGTATAATAAATAAGGTTCTTCATGCGTTTAATCTCCTTAAGGAGTTAGTCATTAAATTTTTAATTTAATTTATCAAGTACGTCAGTTTTTCTTTGGAAAATGATTGACTTAATATTTATTAAGTTGTGAATTTTAATAAAATTGGGATGAATTATAAAAAATAAAAAAAATATAAGGAAGAAGTGAAAAGTTTGTCTGGTCTCTGATAGTTTTAAATTGAAACTGTAAGTTGTTTGGGGTGTTGAAATTAAGTTATTATAGATGTGATTAGTTGTGGTCAAATAAAGTAAATATAATTTATTTGCGACAAGTTTTATACTCCAAATTGGTCATTTTTCTAATCAAATTGAACATTTTATATATCAAATAGGACACTTTACTCTTTAGTTGTTTATAAAATATGGTAGTTAAAGATAATTGATGAAAGTCATGGTGGAATATTAATATTTATATGCAGGTAAATTTAATTAATTAATATTAATTTATGTAAATATAAATAAATTATTTATAACAAGTAGTAGAATAAAGTAGAGTAACGTGGGATATAGACTGATTTATTACGTCTTCTACTTTTGAACCGATTGTTAGAGCAGCCATTCTTAACAGAATTTGTAGGCGAATTGGATTTGATATCAATAATTTTGAATTACTATGTATAATAAACACCCACTTTATGAGCAAAGCGTTCAATTTAATTTTTAAAATGTCAATTTGATATGAAAAGTAATCAATTTGATTTGTAAAATATCTAACTTGGAGTGTAAAACTGGTATTGATTAAATTCTTGTGAGATTTTGTAATCTTCAAACTTCTTGTACTCAACTATGAACGGTTTTCTTTTAAGTGGTATATGGTAGGTCCATTTTTGATAAATTGTTAGTTAATGATAAATGTAATCTGCTATGAGTTCTTGTTTAAAAATATTTAGTGTCCAAAAAAAATTGCAAAAAAGGTTTTGTCCAAGCATATTTTAGGCTAAATCGATTTTCGTGATGAAAAGTTCGATAGATTTTAACTTTGAACTTTATTTTTGAACAGTCTGAAATTTTTATTTTTATTTTTTTAGCGATAAATAGTTTTATAGTTACCTATTCAGAAACTCCTGAAAGAATCAACATATATGCTTTTAAGAAATATTAGAATTCAGTCATGGTAATTTAATAAAATTGTATAATTAATAGGACAGAACCTTTAGTACTACGGGCTTAGGGTTGTGAAAGCTTTCAAGTTTCATTTTTCCGGGAATCATTTGCAAACCTTTCTTTGTTTTAAATTTTTTAAAATCTCTTAAAAATCTTACAAAAATTTGGTTCAAAGTTTTATTGGTTTAGACTCTAGAACTGATAAAAATTTTACTTCTAATCTCTCAACGAGTATAACTAAAAATAAGTAAGAGAAAATGTACTTTAGATTTGCATCGATTTATTACTAACTTTGATATCAAAATGTGCTAATTATCTATTTTTCAGTTCTGAAGTGAGAAGTTAATTTTTTTATGAAGGTATAGGAATCATCCATGTTCCTTGTTGCTACAGTTGAAATATATATAATATATAAGTATAGTCACTTATGCTACTGAAAGGCTTAAAGACTGAACATAAAAACATAAACATTTTATTCCCGTGACAATTAGAAGAAAATGTTGTAAAATGTTTTTTTTTTTTTTTTTTTTGAGAGAAGGGCAAAAGAAAGTTCCTCCTGAACAACATACTAAATGTTGCTGTAAACGTTGACTGAAGGATGGTATCTATTGAAAGGTCTCCTGAAAGGTGCCTGCTTCCCAATTAAAAATCAGGAATAAAAATGTCCTTAATAGTCGATTTGATGAAGGGTTAATGCTTAAAATGAGCAATTGAGACAACATTTAAACAATTTTAGACGATAAAATGATAAACCGACTTCAAAATCAATAAAAAAATTTTAAAAAATGCACTAAAAAGTAAAAAAATAATTGCGTATCCTTGCAGTGTCTACAACTTAAAAATTATTAGGATGATATAATACACAACTATTGTTATTTTTGGAGTTGGTGTCAGCCAAGGAAATACGACTATAGATATTGGTATTTAGTGTAATGGTGGGGGTGGATACCCACATTTATTTTCATTAATATTATATACAAATTACATAGGCCAGCGCTGGCCCCCGAACAAATCACATCGTATAGGTTTTATCATATATTTCCACCAACTCAGCTGCGAGAGATAAACACTGCATTTTCCAGCCGCCACATTAGCAATAAACGAGAATACCTTATGAAATGTATTTTTAAAATGAATTTTTATACAATATACTAGTACTGTGACAATATCTAGCGATCTTTAAACTACACAATACCAATAACTAATTAAACCTTTTTACAAATGAACCTTAATATTTATTTCCTTGGCTGACACAAACTCCAAAAATAACAATTGTGGTATATAATATAATCCTAATAATTTGTAAGTTGTAGACTCTGCAAGGATGCGCAATTATATTTTTACTTTTTTTTAGTGCATTATTTGTTTAAGATTTTTTAATTACATATTTTGAAGTCGGTTTTTTTCATTTATTTGGTATTTTTATTTAGTTATCGATTTTTAGTGATCTGAAGTTTGATAACTGATTTTATCTCTTTGAATATGGGTAAACCTACTCAACGCGCTGCTAATATAAAGCAACGCCGTTAAATGTTAAAAGTTACTACTTCATCCCCTTTTGCTCTTAAGGGTTGACATTTTCTGATGTTAAATGTAATGAAAGAAACTTCTAATAGAAAAAAAAATCATCAAAATCCGATGATTCATTTAAACGTCACTATTTCATCCCTTATTTTCATCCTTAGAGGGTGGATTTTTTTCTTCAAATTGAAATGTGAACAATTTTCAGATATAATGTACGTAATAGAAAAAAAATATCAAAATTGGGTTCGCCAGTAAAAAGTTAAAATTTCATCCCTTATTTTCAAATCTTTAGAAGTGAAAATTTTCCTTCAAATTAATATGGGACCACACGAGAAGCACTAGCTTTCATATAAAAAAGAATCATCAACATCGGTTCATCCAGTTGAAGGTTCTGAGGTAACAACAACAAAAAACAGTCGAATTAAGAACCTCCTCCTTTTTTTTTGAAACCGGTTAAAAATAATGATAATAATTTGATTTTTTCGTGCCAACATCCGTTTTATTTTAAGCATTAAACCTTCATTAAATCGACTATACTAAGCACTTTTTATTCCCGGTTTTTAATTGATAAGCAGGAGTTGAATTATTTTTTCCCATTAATTAACCCACTTGAATTAATTTTCAGTTATGTTTCTGGAATCTGTTAAAATTTGATCCACATAAAAATTGCCTGCCACAAAGGGGCTTGTCCATCAATTAAAAAATGGGAATAAAACTGCAGTAGCTTAAAATTATCAAAAATCTTGACTTTCTTTATTAGTTGAATATTTCCCAAATGGTCGGTTTTATATAAAAAGTTATTGCCATATAATTTAAAGTAAAACAAATTTTCTATAATTTAAAGCTAAAATAAATATTGAAGCTAAATTATGACTTATTGTTAGAAATGGGTGTTTAAAATGTCAGCATTTTTTAAGAAAATGGCTTGCACAATACATAATAATGTTGAAGTTTTTGTGGAATATCTTCTAAACAACGGCGTTAAGACCAATCTTTATATTAATAGAGAATTTTGTAGATGTGCTATTTTAGGAGATATAAGGCAAAAAACTATCAAAATCGAAGGTATTCTTGAGAACTTAGAAGTTTAAAATCTTCATTGACTCGACTATTAAGCAAATTTGATTCCCGTTTTTCGATTGACTGGCATTTTTAGCAACCGCTTTTGAGTGGCAGGCACTCGAATTCATTTTCTCTAATATTTCTAGAATATGTGTGTGAAATTTCATCCACATTACGATGGGTTAACATATCGTTAAAAAATACCCTTTACAATTTTTTAACCAGTAAACACCACCGATTTTAATAAGCAGGCACGCGATTTCATTTATTGTACGCCAACAAAGTTATATTCAGTAATTTTTCCAGTCATATTAAGATGAGCTTGACAAAAGTGTCGCTAACTCTTAGACAAGAAGTTTTGAACGAAGAAATAACAATCAGTGTTTTGCAACAAATAGTCCGTCAATCCTTAGTAACTTTTTTTAAATTTTAAGAGTTCAGTGTGTTGATATCACTGAAACGTAGTAAATAGTTTAACGGTCTTGGTTTTAAGAGAAAACATTCCATAATTTTAGAACGATTACTTAACGAAATTTAGTGGATGGTTATCTTAACAATTGAAATGTAATGGTTTATTAGACAAATGGAGAATTCCTTAATGAACCGGATCCTAAGAGTTGATATTTGGTAGCAAAGCATAGAGATCTGAGAGAATATGAAATATACCTACACATTTGGGCAGGGGCAGATTTAGAATGTAGCTTGGTGGGAGGTCACTACCGGGGGGTGTGGTGATACCCCCTAACGGGGGAGGTCCGGAAGCTTTCCTTCGGAAATTTTTTGAAAATATATCTCTCAAAAACGTGTTTCAATGCGTTTCTTGGTTAAAAACAGTAACTAATAAAATCTTTTACTAGTTATTTAGCAGACAACCTATATCAATGTTATAAATGTAAGAAATTCCACGATGGTTAATATTGTCAAAGTTCTAGGCCTACATACATTTTAAAATAAAAAATTGGTATTATAGAGAAGAAAAAACTGCCATTTGAATGTATAAAACAATTGATACTATGGTCAGTATTCACGCTAAGGGAAGGGACAGCAAGCCAAACAACCAAAGGGTATAGCCGTTTAACGATAAGCCAGCGGGACCAGGGTTTTTTTTTTGGTTGGACGTTTATTTTGTTTTTATCCAAATATACCTCTAGGTGGGGGTAGTACGTATACTTGATATTAGACCGCTATCCCTTCTATTATCGGAGTTAGAGGGGTTACAACCCTTAACTTAATTATTTTTTTTCTCCGAAACTAATAAAGATAACTCAAAAATTGTTTCAGAAAAAGATGTATAATAACAATTTCTATATTACATATTTTTTTCAAGCTTCAATAAAAATATTTTAGTGGTAAAAAAAATTATTGAAATATTTAAGGGGCTGTTTTTATACCTCCCTCTTAGTTGCCACCCACCAAAAAAATATATTTTATGCATCTATTAAGTAACTACTTACCACAAAAATTTCCGGAAAATCGGTTTGGTGGAACATACTTTTAAAAAATATAATCCGCACTAATGTTATCTTTGTTAGTTTCGGAGAAAAAAAAAATTAAGTTAAGGGTTGTAACCCCTCTAACTCCGATAATAGAAGGGGTAACGGTCTAATATCAAGTATACGTACTACCCCCACCTAGAAGTATATTTGGATAAAAACAAAATAAACGTCCGATCATAAAAAACCCTGGGCCCGCTGGCTTATCGTTAAACGGCTATACCCTTTCTATTAAGTTTAGTATTTATTAGACAATTGAACAATTAACGTAATTTATTTTTTTTAATGTAAGAAAAACTTGGGGGGGGGGATCATGACCCCCATAACCCCTCCCCTGAATCCGCCACTGCATTTGGGGCACCCACCAATGGGCTATTCAAATTTTGCAGCCCCATCTCTACAATCGGACAGTTTGACTCATAATCATATTAATTACAAGTTTTCGTCAATGAAATTATATGATTTGTATTTGTATATTGGCCCTAAATTTGCGACCCTTAAAATCTGCCGCCCTAGGCTCCAGCTTATTCAAGCTACTGGTAAACTCGCCGCTGTCTGAATGCATTTTTTAAGAAAAACGCACCAAGTTCCTTGTTGATTTGTAAGTACCATCGACAGGTCAAATTTCTATCAGTTCTAGCTGTTATTCTATTTTAAAAGCTATACAACTTTAGACGTTAAATAATTATGATGAAAGGTTAAGTATATATCGTATAATCTTGAGAGTGCGTGTTTTAGTGTTGAAGTTGACGTACTAGACTTTTATAAAACGAAATTTTTTTCTTTAATTATTTTATGCGTTTTAATTGGTTTAGTTTTAGATCTAAATTTGTGTTTAAAGCTTTTAGTTAGAATTTAAAAACGTTTAATTATCGTTTATCACAGTTTTCTTTTAGTTAAAGCGATTGGATCGCTAAATTTTTTCAGTTGATAGTATACATAAAGCGATTTGTGATGCCAATCATCTCACATTCAGTGGTATGGTCACGAACATATTTCGACAAACAATTTCTAAAAAAAAAAACTCACAGGTCCTATTGAGCCTCCATTTGAATCCCCCAAAAACTTAGACACTTTCACTGTCGATAAGCGAAATTCAGAACGATTCGCAAATGGAGACTCATTTGAAACGAAAAATTTAAAAAAAAAAAAATTATAAACAGAGAATTAAACAGCCATGGATGTAAAAAATTTACGACATCAACATTCCATTACGTTACATTAATGGGATTGACCTGTTTTTTTAATATTCTCATTGGTCACTTTGATTTTGGACAGTTTTTGCCTCTTCTTACCGGTGGAGTTGGCGACCTGCTTCATGTTACTGGAATCGTCGGGCTTATCCTCTGGGTGAAACACAACCGTCCATCGATCCAGTCGAATTTCCTCCGCGTCTATTACGTCTCGCAACAGATTCAAAGGATCTTCGCCCCCTGTATATCCCGGACCCCAACGAAGCACCCGAGCCAAATCATTCCCTATCAACCAAAACCATCCCCAATCAAACCCATTTTCAAATTGAATAAATAAAAATCTTCTCTTACCTGTGCCAAGTGGAACAATTGCACACGCTGGAGAAGAGCATTCGGAATCCTGGCCAACATTATCCAAACATTGAAGGACCCAGCCAATTGTTCCGTCTCCTCCACAAACAAGGATTTTGTAATTTTTTATATGCCGAAACACATACAACCTGAAACACTCCACCTGTATTCCCACCTATTTGGATATTCTTCAAAACTCACCCTGGCAAAGGACCTCCATTGTCCAAATCGAACACTTGATATGGATTAAGCAACTTTCTAAAACTGGATATCAATTCTAAACCTTGACATCCACCGGATTTAACATTGACGAATACAAGAAGTGGCTGTACTCCAGCAGGTACCATGCTTGGTTCAATATTAGGCAAGAGCATCACTACAAAAAGTATATTTTAAATAAGAAAAAGGATAATTCGATGATTTGACTTACCAAGTAAGTGTTTATCTTCGTATCGAGACTCTCTTAAAGTATACAACGCTCGGACAGCCTTATTGGAGTCCTCGTAAGTGATAACCATTGATCCATATTCGTAATAAATTGGACCGATCGACGAAAATTTGTTTTCTAAACATAAAATTTGGTTATTTTTTTATAAAACTAGTTTGTGGGTGTTTTGATACCTTTGCCTAAAAATTCGGTGAGCATATTTTCGTAGTTTCTCTCCGAAAGTCCCGGCGGCAGGTTTCCGACGAATAGCGCCAGATTTGGTCCGTGCGGATCTTGTTTTAGTTGCAGATAAAAGCGCATCAGTTCCATTTGCCTGATGGAGTCTTTGCCGAGCTGTTTCATAATTTCCCAGGGCCGCTCGTTCCAGGATAGCACTCGCTCACTCACACCCCTATCTAATAGAATTTCGCTACATCGATAGTCCTCGCATCGGAAATCTTGGAGACCGAAGGATTTCAACGCATCAGCTATCAGATCGGCCACCGTTGACTCGTTGTCGACCGTCGCCAAACAAAACGGTTGCGACACTTGAAGCTTTCCAGGATAAACTCGTACTACACCCTGTTCGTTATCCCTGTCCCTACAAATCAATCTTAATTAGTTCAAAAATTTCGAGTCGGAGTACAATACGAACCGAAAGCGTAAAAATACCGCAGGCCGTTTCCCTTCTTTGCGTGTCAGATTCAAAACAGGATTAGGATCGGTCAGTGGAGTTTCGTCCAATGAATAAAGATCTGTTAAATAAAAAGCTGATGGGTCTTTGGTAATATGAAATGCTCGAAGAGCCAGAGTGAGAAATTGTTCTAACGTAGCTGTTCGTGGAGCGACTATTGGTCGAAATATCCTTCGTCGAAACGAATTGTTGCCATCGTAAACCTTTATAACCTCTGCAACAAAAAAAGGGTGCATTATATAACAGGATCGATTTGTAACGTTCGATTTTTTTTACCTTCGTCTCTTTCGTCTTGTTTTTCGCGTTGCTTATCCGTTCTACTATGAACTGCATCGTCACTGTCACGATTTTTTGTTGTTTCTCCACTGGTGAACTCTTCCGAAATGCTCCTCGCTGCAACATCCCCATCAAATCAGTTTTCTAACTAAATAACTTGCTAAGATTTCTAAGCCTAACTGTTCAACGCTTCAAAATCTAATAAACTCGCACAATCTCTTGAAAGCCTTCAACTGGTTCTTTGGCTAAGCAAATCTATGTGTTAGTAAATTGAAAAAGGCACACACTGTAAAAATTAGTAGATCTATGGGTATGTCAAAATCGCAAGACAGAAAGGGGTGGTCGAGCGAAGTTATACCTCCATTAAAAGAATTTGAACCTAGATGACAATGACTTCGACAGGTTCGCGGCAAAACAATAGAAAGGTGCTTCATAACTGAAGAAAATCCACTACCACTTCCGGTTATTTCATCCGTGGTAATGTTGACTGCAAAATCATTGCCTTTTTACATCTTGAAATAAACAAAAAAAGAAACAAAAATGTCGCTAATTTGTACTAAGAATCTATAATAAAGAGGAGCTTAGTCGTAGAGGTTGGGGAAGCATTTGCTTTAGTTCTTGCGACAACTTTCCAGATATCCTAGTTATTATGAGTGTTTTGGTGAACTAGAAAAATGAAATGGGATACTTACGACACGAATACTCACGCGACATGGTCTCCTTCCGACGAACTTGCACTCCGATAATGGCTTCCATTGGTACTTCGGTGCGAGGAATGCTGACTGCGTGTGGTGGCAAATAGATCGGTTCCAAGTTTCCAAAAGTACATTCGGTTGGAATTTGCGAACGGCAAATGGCATGAGACTATTGAACAACGTGTTAAGTTGGTTTTTCTCGATTTGGAAGATGCTTTTTTTACTTACTGTCATGCCACACCATTCGCAGCGAAATCCAGTCAGACATTCGGACGCCCAGCACGTTTTCTTACAAACCGCACACTTCGAGTTTGTCGGGAGGTTTCCTTCTCGCCAGTGATGTTGATGGCGCACCCAAGATAGCTCTTTTCCAGGCAAATACGTGGCGTTCTCTTTGCAATCTGCGACGGCGAAATCTTGACAGTCCACATGTACGAAATAATCACATACTGAAATAAATTGAATCAACCAATCAAAATATGCTCCTGGAAAGCTTATAAGCTCCATAAACCTTTACTTACTTTCGCAATGAACAGAAAGACTGTCCTCCAATCGTTTTCGACACACATTGCAAAATTTCCGCTTGTGATGAACCTGCTCAGACCAACAATGCGCTACGGGGTTCTAAAAAAAAGTAAGACCATCATTAAGTCTTGTACGTTATATAAACCAATGCTTTTAGCCTTTGAAATTGGTAAAAAGGGAAAAAAATTATAGTAGGATGAAACCGATTGGAAAAGGAAGAGAATATAACAAAAATGAAAGGAAAAATAAATTACGGTCGATCTGAGGTAGGGAAGTGGAAAAGGAGGGTGTTTTTAAGGGTAGAAACGGTTTATCTCGATTTCCGACAAAACTACAAGTCCTATGGAAAAAAGTTAAATGGCAAAGTTGTAGATTATGATTAGATCGACATTTTTTGTGCTAACACTTTTTTCACATAACCTTATGTGAACAAAACTTATGTGAAAAATTCCAATTACCAAGTTTCAGGTTTTTAATTATTATCTTTTACAAAAAAAAAAAATTTTTCTAGAAATTTGGTAAAAAACTACCTTTTGGTGTCCCAAACACACTGTATTTTTTGATTTATAATATTAATTTTTTCACCTTACAATGACTTACCTAATATCGAAAAAGCACCCTAATTTTCAATCGAAAATTCTCAAGTCAAAAGATCTGATTTTTTAAAAAAGTCGGTGAGTTTTTTGTTTGTTGGAACCTCTATTTTCTGATGATGCCAAAAATATATACTTTACAATGTTAAATGTTCTCAGAAAATACAACAGTTAAAGTGTAAATTTTAATAAATTTCTGAAAATTGTAAATAAAACAATGGTACAAATTCACCTTTGAGCAATTTATTAAAATTTACACTTGTATTATTGCATTTTCTGAGAACATTTAACATTGTAATGTATATATTTTTTGCATCATCATAAAGTAGAGGTTTCAACGAACAAAAAGCTTACCTTAAAAAAATCATATGTTTTGACGTGAGAATTTTTGATTGAAAACTAGGGTGCTTTTTCAATATCAAGTCATTATAATGTGAAAAAATAATATTTTAATTAAAAAAATACAGCGTGTTTGCTAAAGCTTGGTTATTTGAATTTTTCACATAAGTTTTGAGGTTTGGAATATGTAAAAAGTTGTAGAACTTCTTATTACCTACAACTTTGCCATTTAACTTTTTCTACAGGATTTGTAGTTTTGGTTATATTATTATTTTATATTCAGAGATTTTTGGGGTCAGATTTAATAAAACTCAAGTTACCTTGATTAAGCTTGCAGCGATACTGGAGCAAGGGGAAACCACAGTCTTGAGACAGCGGTCGTGCACCACGAAGTTGCATACTGTAAAAAAAAACCAAACTTGAACTTTTCGAATGATTTAACAATTTAGTAGTTCTGGAAATGTTTGTTAAAAAGTATAAAGATGAAATTTTTAGTGGATTTGTATGGATCTTTGAGACCTGGTCTTTCATTATCTTTCTGTTAAAACTTCTTTATTTATTTAATTTTTCATTTTTCTGCTATTTATCTTAAATGACTCGCATCGAATTCCAATTCTAACTGGGAAGAAGAAGACAAAGATGCCTTTTTTGAGAGGAGCTTTGTGAGATCAGCTATAACAGCTTTCAAAATTATTATTTTTACAAATACAAAAATGTTAAAATGCAGTTAAAAGTGACCATAATATGCATATACATTTTTATATTAATTAATCCAAAAGTTTTCGCAGAACAAATTCTTGAAGACTGTATATAAGTCCTTCTTAAAGAATTCCTCATAATCTGTCGTTTTTACTTTTTTATAATAAGCTTAACTCCATCTTTTAGTTATGATGTATCCATGTCCTTATTAATAGTAAATCTGACTTAAAGATCTGCATGCTTAAAATGAAAATACCAAACGTTGAAACTTAAAAATAAATAATTAAGCGACTAGTTTCAGAACGAGGCTTTTCGAAGCAGTCTCGTCAATTTTACTAATAACCCAGAAACTTGCCTAATCCTTCATAACTGATACATAAAGAACAACAGAGCCTTAAAATCTAAACTTTGGTAATACGGACTTTTAAAACGATACTAAAATTTCGTTCAATTATAATGTCTCTACAATAGTGAAACTGTGGTATGTTATTTTGATAATATCATCCTCGTGAGACCTAATCTTGCATAAATAAACGATTTGCAGCCCTGATTCTTTTCATGAAACGATTTTAAAATTAATTAAAATTAAAATTTAATAAATTTGTTATCGATTTGCGTACCGGAACGATACGAGTAATAGCATGTGGTATATCGTGATGTATACCCGAAATTGTCGCTTCTCAATTAAACAGAGTTGTCAACATGTGGAAATGATTTCACTGGAAAAAAAAGCTCCAGCCATGTCGATGATTTTATTTTCAAAAAGTCATGATATTGATATCAAATAAAGAGGAAAACATTTTTCAAATGGGGACAAATTGTGCATCTTGACACTGAGATATAATATAATATATAGGTGTTTGTATGTATATATATAAATATAGGTGTATAAATAGTTATATATGTGGTGTCGCTTGCGATGGTTACGTTTTTGGTTGATCCAAATATGAGATGATATCTATATGAAATGTTGGGGAATAAAAGGGAAGACAAGCGAGTCGAGTGAGCACACGAGTTGCCGGGATATGTCAGGTGCGAGTGAGACGAAAAGTGTGATAGCAGAGCAGGACGCAGTGTTGGAGTAATGTAGGGCAATGTGGACCAGTGCGCTGATCGCGGTGGTTTTAGCACTCATTCGTGACGTCATTCGTATGACGTAAGTGCGCCAGGAAACAGGGCGTCTCGGCGGTGAAGGCGCCTACGGTGGTAAGAAGAGCAAGTCCCGGTGCCCTGGTTCCCTACCCTGCCACCCGCTGCTGCTTTCTATCTCTCTGGATGTATGTATGTGTGTGTTTTTGTATGTATAAATGTATGTGTATGCTGCCAGATCGATCACACCTCCAGAAGTTAAATTGTGAACAGAAAGCGATACAAGTTACGTTCATGTCTCACCACCGAAGCTACCAACATACCATACGAAAAACAACTCGCACCCATCAACCATTTCACGCTGAAAAACAAATTCCTGGTCCAATTGCTCTTCATACTGTCTTACTGCCACACTACCATACTATCAGTGGTGACTGCATACACTAATCCATGCTACCAGATCGATCACACCTCCATAAGTTAAATTGTGTAAAGAAAGCGATACAAGTTACGTTCATGTTTCACCACCAAAGCTACTAACATACCCCATACGAAAAACAACCCGCATCCATCCCGCACTTCACGCTGAAAAACAAATTCCTAATCCAATTGCCCTTGATGCTACCATACTGTTTTACTGCCATACTGTCAATGAGTGGTGACTTCACACACTGATCCATACCCTATTTAACAAACACATTTTTCAATTCAAAACAAATTTAAATATACCAACCCTCTTAAACAGAAAACCAAGTTTTAAGTAAAATTGACAGTTTATTTTGAGCTAAACTAAATCTTTGGTTAGGGTAGACTGGGTACGGTTGAAACATTTTACCGTTTATCGGCAATAGCATCGGTATAAATTGAGCGAGCGATGGCGGAAATTAATTAAATGGAAGACCGTTTATCTGTCTATTAATGGGCAATATTATTTAAGATCACTGTTTTGTATTTTCTGTGTAAAATCGTATTTAAAAAAAAATATTTTTTGTTTCAAACGTCCCCATACCAGGGTCGGTTGAAACAGTGCCTGGGGTCAATTGAAACACATGCAAATAATAGAACTTAATAGTAAATAATCTTGTTTTTTTAATCATCACATAACATTTTACAACCTTTAATGGCACTAGGTATGACAAAATATTTTTTATTAATATTCAAGTCTTTGGCGATATAATTTAACATTAGGTACTTTTCAACAGCTTTTATAGTCATATATTAACTATAGCAATTACAACAAATTAAACTCAATGATGATCATATGTTAATGACTGTAATTTTTACAAAGAATATTACTTATAAAATAGATTTTTCCTGATTAAACACTCGATTATGGGCCTTATAACCCAACAACATATCTCAACAAGGAACAGTGGTTCAGTTCATTTTTGACGTGATAACGTCTTATAAATTGATGAATACTAAAAATAGAGAGGCACGATATTATTGTTGAATCCTGTACAACGTGTTTTGTGTTTTTCTTTTACAATTTACTTAATAAAATTTAATTGATTTCCTTCATAATTTTATGAAGGATTTCATAAATTTCATAAGTATTTCATATGAAGGATGTCTGATTTCATTTTAAAAAAATTGTTAATTTTCAATTAACTCCTTCTTTGTGTTATACAAAATAATGATAATTCAATTCATAAAAGTACACAATTTTTCATCAATTAGGTATTCTTTATGACGTTATCACGTAAAACTATCGTCCGTAAACCGACTTTACAGACAACCAATTTTTTTCTGCCGCTTTTCTTAACGAAGATCCCGATTTTAGATTTTCATAGGCTTGTTTAAACGTTGCTAAGTCGGTCCCACCTCTCGTAGTCTTTCTTTGGCATACCCTTGGCATCTGAGATGCAAGTAAATTAAATAATTAAACTGTTTCAACCGTACCCACAAAAAATGTTTCAACTGTCCCCAACCAACCTTCTAAGTATAAAACGGTTTACAGTAACAATGAAAATAAATTTAAATAAATACTAATCATGCTACCATATTCTAAAAACTTCAATTAAAACGATACAAAACTCTCAATTCCGTAACTTTAATAAAAACCATAATAATTTCAAAAATGTGCGAACCAAAATACTTACTTTTCCGTAAAAAAATACAATGGGGTGTCCTATTG
Source organism: Sisyra nigra (assembly GCA_958496155.1). Classification (NCBI taxonomy): domain Eukaryota; kingdom Metazoa; phylum Arthropoda; class Insecta; order Neuroptera; family Sisyridae; genus Sisyra; species Sisyra nigra. The sequence continues at coordinate 12,356,023 of OY292318.1, forward strand.
ACAGTCACAGGACCCGATGAGCAACGCAACAACAAAATTTAGGTTTCGACTTGTCTACCGCTTCGAACTTCTCTTACACCCTTCACCCTATCTAGCACTGTTCAAAAGATATTTGCTTTGTTTCAACCGTACCCAGTCTACCCTACTCAATGCTAAAGGTTTACATGAAGCCTTGGTTATAATTTGAAATCTTCTTTGATTAAGCAAGTCTTAAAAAGTACATTTGTATTTTATTTTACTGATTTGAGTTTTACTTGGATCAATTCAGTTGAAAATAACTAATGTCCTGGGTATGACGAGCTGCCTTAAAGCGTTAAAACTTGGTGCGAAAAATAAAGACTCCGAGTGCTTCGAGTATTTGCTAAACTACAACAATCTGATTTTTTTGTGTAGATAATCAACTGCTAAAAGTAATCAAGTACCATGCAGTGGGGTATTCTGATTTAATTAAGCAGGAAACCAAGGATAAATTCTTCTAAAATAATAGCAGAAAACTCAATCGAAGGAAAGAGGAGAACTGATTATGGCAGTTAGATAGATCTGGGTACCGACTTTTTTATTCACTCAGAAGCTTAGGATATTCTTTATTCGCTAGACCTTCGTGGAACATCTTAAATTCTGTGATCTAGCAGAATACGGGATCAGGTCACAGTTGGAAGCTACAGCTTTTAGGAACCTTGACAACGAGATGCTTTGCTTTGTTAGCATAAAAAGGGCATCTGGGATTCAAGAAAATAAAAATTGAAATAAATATACAAATTCATGACAACTTGATTTAACTTTTAAGCTACTTGCTTTAAATTAGACTAGAAATCAAGTCAAATATTAAAATATTTAAATATCTTAAAACAAGTCAAGTATTGAATTCGTAAGTCATTTAATTTACAAGTTAAAGTCAAACACAGTTCTTTTCGAAAATGATCTAACTAATTGACTTGATGAATCCTTATTAATGACACTGTTTTTAAGAAAAATCGGTTCTGTAATAAGGAGGTATGTAGGAAATTTTTTTTTAATGGAGGACAGAACTGTGAAACTAGTAAAATAGTTTTGAAACATTTATTTAGTTTATAACCTTCATTTCTTAAGAGCTAAGTTATTATGTTCAGAATAAAGAACCAATGTAATTGGTCAAGGAAATAAATATCCTTCTCTCATACTTCTGTACATTTTTTAATTTTAAAGGGATAGAACTCGATTTTTCAACACGAAAAATTACCCGTTATCTTCAACTAGTACTTAGTCATCTGAATTTTAGCAAACTTTATTAATATGGTGGCTTTCAGAAGACCAAATTTTCTCAAATGGTACTTGTGGTACTTTTTATTTTTGCATAATTATTTCTATAGCAATGTTACACAGTTTGAACTTTGAACATTAGGGGATATGTTGTCTGAAAAACAACTTCTAACTTCAAATTGTAAAGACTAACTACATAAGAGATCTCAAAAGACCCTTAGCATTTTAAAACTTATAATTTATATTTTAAGCAATTATTAGGTGAAAAGACCAGTTTTTTTTAAAATAATTTATTTTCTTTTTACACGACGTTTCGTCGGTGTTATTCCGAATTCATTAGGTATCTATTTTATTTTATCTATTTTATATCTAACTTATTTGAAAAATTATTGCATAATTAAGGCTTAGACCTATCGAGTAGCTCAGCCGTGCTACTTCGATGAGGCGAGTGAGCGACCGTCACTAGGCCGAATATTGTCTGGGCGATTACACTGGGATTTTCTCGGGCGAGTGCACTGTCTCAGCTGAGCTACTCGGTATGTGCAATTGGGTCTTTAATGACAAAGAACAATCTAGAAAAATTAGCCTATATCGAAAGAGATAAAAAAATAAAGGTACCGCTTATTGGCGCAGTGGCTAGAGCAATTGTTCTCTCCGCTTCATGCGTCAAGTGGCACTGGGTTCGATCCCCGTTGAATGCTAGACTTAAGATATAATTGACCAACAGAAATTCTCTGTATTTAGACAGTTGTAATATGACCTTAGATGTAAAAGCGATTTAAAACACCAAAAAAAAATAGAAAAATAATGACCCAATTAGTAAAGATCATCCAGTAGGTAGTGATTTTCTTCAAAGGCTGATTTCCTATAATTCCAATCAGACTCGGGCTTATGATGGTCAGATATTAGGGGTGACCAATTAACGAACATGAAACTACTCTAAATATAGATACGTAGCATTGAGTATAAACAGCATTTGGTCATGATGGGACAGCGGTACTTCACAGTTTAGGACGGCTATAACTATAGGCCCATTTATAATTTTCTCTTTAATTGTACAGTTTGGCTTGCACTAACTTACCCTACAGTAATAGTTATATGCAACTATTATATGTTTATTGTTTCCTGCATACTATAGGAAACAGAATATTTTTAAAAGTATAATATCCTTAACTCTAAAAAAAAAGCTTTGACGTAAGACTATTTGGAAGGCGCCTTATATTACATTGAATATGACTTCGTAGGAGTTTATAGAAATTCATTGAAAGCATATACAAACGCATTGAAGTTAATAAAATTGTTTACATTTCTTAAGTCATTTTCTTACGAATTAGTATTAATTCTTAAGCCTAAGATAAAATCGATGTATTAGATCCATTGGTATTGGAACTTGTATAAATAGTATATGATTTCATTAGTTGTGAACGTTTGTAAATAACGGATAACTTTGGTTATTGGGAAGGTTTTCATTTTTATTTTTTGTTGGAAGATTAAGTCGTTCGTAACTCGTTCTTACAAATCATATTCAAACGAATGTGTATCTAATGAAATTGTGGCGACTAGAAATAGAATTCGAACATGCAGTGATACCTCTCGCAACTGCCCAGACGAAACGACATTATATACCCTTAAAAAATTCAATTTGTGTGGGGGCCAGTGCTAGCCACCTGTAATTGTAAATATATATGTAAATAAATTTGGGTAACCATCCCACCTTACAAAACCGTGGCTTCAGAAACCTAATACATAATAGATTCGTTCGCGGATACCATACTGAACCGATAACGAATCCGTTCAAAACCGATTTAGGATCATCACCAAGCGCATGCAAGTTTATAAGCCGAGTTACGGCCCGATATTCGCGGTTCACACGAAATGTGTTCGTTACCGATTCATAATTGGTTCTAGCGATCCTCAGATTTTTTTTAGGATGAAAAATACGATTTTCTTACCCGTGCGCAAGTTGCTAAATTGTAGCTAGTTCAAAATTCAGTTTTGCTGTCATGCTGCGTTCACACTAGTCAACTTTAGTTGCCCGTTTTTAGTCGATCAAAAAAAGTTGAATGAAGAACCTCGTGTGAGAACCGTGATCAACTTTTTAGTGGATCAAAAAAAGTTAGAACGAGCCATTACACTAGGTTTTTCATTCAACTTTTGATCGATTAACTAATATCGGTCAACTAAAGTTGACTCGTATGAACGAGGCATCAACGTCTGTCAACGTTCCAATCAATTAACAATTTTCATGGTTTCTCGTTAATCCTCGTCTTACTTCCGAACATTTTTAAGCTCCTTCACGGAAAAATGACACTTAATCAGTTCATAAGCATGTACGGGCTTAGCGATTATCCTAAATCCACTAGGATTGATTCGTTATCGGTTCAGTGTCAGATCCGCGAACAAACCTATTAGCTATTATGGAATGAACTGGTCTTCGAAACTTAAAAAAAATCATTTTCGTCACTTACAAAAGGATTTCTTAAAAATTTATTGTAAGATTTGCTTGATTCCTATTTATTTCATAATGGTATGGTAATCTACATTTTTAACGATCACCTCGATAAGTTTACTAATTTTAGATCAGTAAATAAACTTGAAAAATCCTTAAAAGTCTTTACTAATCTTGATTAAAAACAAATAAACAATTTACATAGTTTTCCACTAGTTAAGGTTGTTCCCTCCCATCAGCTGTTAAGATGTGTTCTTATAAACATCTTGTTTTCGACGTAGTTTATGTCAATTGTTAGAAGATTAGAGACCGCGGTTTTTTTACCAGATTCATTTTCTTCTCTCTTCTCTCTCGTCGTATGTGAATTTTATAATAATTGAAGATTTTTTCATTTGATAAACATACAACGATAGGCTCAAATAAAAAAATTATATTCTTTTATAATTTTGTCATTTTCTTACGTAGTTTCGTCGATTTTGTAAATTTTTCATAGCGAAATTTTTTTTTCAGTTAGATATTTTTATTTTTCCATAAGAACTGTGCCGACTAGAAATGGAATTCGAACATATACTGATAACTCTCGCAACTGCCCTGGCGAAACGACGTTATATACCTTAAGCAATTCAATTTGTTCGGGGCCAGTGTTGGCCACGGTAATTGTAAATATATATATGTAAATAAATATGGGTAACCACTCCCATCTTACAGAACCTACATTAAAATCTAACTTCTGAGGAATAATTTCTTTTAGTTACATCTCGATTCAGAACTATCTTTAACCATCGATTATACTCTTCACAATATCATTAATTTTTCTGTTTATTTTCATTAAAAACTGCAAATAGGTATATTTATTGGGAACAACTTTAAGTTACCTCCTTCAACAGGTTGATTTTTCAATGCAGTCCCCATTGAAGGCAATGAAAACATTAAAATTTAATTTATGATAATCATATAACATAATAAATCAATATTATCAAATTGATTTAATTTGATTATTCAAAAGCTCGCTGTTTTGTTGTACTGCTTACTTAAACCCAACAGGTTAAAATTCCATATTTACCATCCCTATGGCTCAGTAAAAATTTAAACTTGTTGAACCATTTGACACGACAAATATATATGTAGGAGGAAAAGTGCATTGTTTAACGGTTTAAAAAAGCCATTAAAATTCATTCATAAGTAAGTAAGTAAATATAGCTTCATTCAATTGTTAGTTTCCCGTTCTTAAGCTGCCGAGAGCTTTGAGCTTTTGTCGAGTCGAACCGAATGGTCTGTCGCGTTTTTTCGTCTTAAATGTATGATTTGTTTACCGGAAAAATGGCTGACCTATAAATAGCCGTGTGTATGATTTTGTATGCATATAAATTGGTGTGTGTGTGTATGTATGTGTATTTATGTGTGTGTGTGTGTGTGGATAATATTTTGATTTGAATCAAATAATCAGGACATTGATTACGGTTAATCATAATTGACCGATATTATTAATAAACTGTTTATGTTAATTTTGCGGATAGTTAAGCGTAAAAAAAAGATTGTGAGAATTTCGATTTGTGTTTTGTGATTTCGTGTGGGGCGCCGCGGCACGACACGGCATGGCGTGTGGTGGATGGCGTGAGCGTGGATGACGCGAGCGTGAGCGAGAGCCGAGATGTGAGCGTGAGCATGAGCGATGTATTTTGTATTTGTGAAAATCATTTTGCCAGAGAGAAACGATGCCTAGAGTGAAAAACTGTTGTCGCTGTTTTTAAGTAGAAAAAAGCCAGTGTACGGTGAAGAGGTTCAAACTCTGTACCAAAGGCTCACATTATATACATAGAGCTACGTTAAAGTACGCGGCGATCAATACAATGTGTACGGCGGCGTTATCTGGTCGACGGCGTCCCGACGCGCTCACACACACACATATACATACACCACAACCAAATACATACATACACAAAGTATACATACACATACCAACATACTATATACTGTCCGCTAAAGACGGTCAAACATTGCCAACACGAAATTCGTCTTTCACATCTTTCTCGTTCACATCGACAACGACAACGACGACACATGACATATCCTTCAGTTATGTTTTCAGTATATATATACAATCCTTGTCAATCCTCTCTTTCAAAACTCAAAATTTTACGTTTTCTAACTTTTCTTTCTTTTAAGAATTCTACCAATTGTAAAATTGACTTTGATCCAACTAAACACCGGTTGACTTCCTCTCATTTTTCCTTGGAAACCAGAACACTCAAAGACATTAGCTGAAATCTCCACACTTTGATTCTGATCCACAAATCATAAAACAAGGTTTTCAGATTTTCCTTTGATTTTACTCCTGGTTCCTGTTGAAAACTTTGGAAACCCTATAAGAAACTTATCGAGACTCCTTCAATCTTCACTCTCAAACCTCAAAAGATTTACCATTTTAATCCTTTCTTTTAAGAGACTTATCAATTTCAGAATTGTCTTTAAACAAATGGGCGATCCTTTGGAATATAGTTAAGTTAACGAAAACAGCTCTCAGATGACAAGCCTTTCCTCCTTTCAATACCTTCATTTAAGGGTCTTGTCAGTTTAAAAGTTAGCTTTGATTAAATAAGCAACCGGTCTTCTTCTTTCCAGTCTTCTACTAGGTTCCATTCAAAGACTGAAAGAAATGAGCCAATTCCTAGGTAACCTTTAATCCTCACTCTCAAAATTTTTCTACCTTTTGTAAGTCTTCCTTTTAAAAATCCAACTAATTCCAAAATAGGCTTCGATCAAACTGGGTACTCCTTGACCTGCCTCCTAATTTTGCTAAAATGCTTAGAGAAACTAGTTAAGATCTACTGACACGATTAAAATAATAACCGAAGGTTTTCAGATAGCAACTCTTTTTTTCTTTTACGATTTCCACCAGCTTAAAATTAATTTTGTTCAAATTAGTCATCATTTGCTTTTTTTCTTAGTACCCATCGAAAACTTTGGAAATACTCAAAGAAATTAGTTGTGACCCAAAGCCTTTAATACACAATCTCAAAACTCAAAATTATTCTATTCCTTTTAAATCTTTTTTTTGAGAGTCCTATTAATTCCAAAATTGACTTTGAGCAAATAAGGTATTCTTTGACCAGCATCCTAGCTTTCTTTGGAAACATTAAGGATTGTTAAAAACGCTAGTTGAGATCTATTGGATGTTCGTCTGGGACATAAATAAAATCATAAGAGAAGGTTTTCAGATGGCTAGTTTATCCTCCGTTTAACCTTTTTTTAAAAACCCTACCAGCTTAGAGGTTAGCTTTGATCAAATTAATAATCCTTCGGTCTTCTTCCTAGTTCCCGACAAAAACTTTGGAAACAGTTAGAGAAACTAGTCGGGATCCCGATACCTTTCAGTTCTCATTCTCACAACTCGAAATTTTTGTAGCCAATTTTAGTCAAATTTTTTGAGAGTCCTATCAATTTCAGGTGCTTGCTAATTGTCTTTAAAACATTAGGGATGTACAAAGAAATTAGTTGAAATCTTCTGACTTTTAGATCAAGCTGGTTCTATTTTGACATGCTACCTGTTTTCATAGAAACTTTTAAGGATACTTAACGAAATCTTCTGGCTTTTTTATCTTTAAACCCCTTCTTTTAAAGATACTATCAATTTCAAAACTTTCCTGTTAAACTGTTTACCATTAAACATCTTGACAAAATTCTACGTTTTTAAACTTGTTTAGTTCTTCCTTTGAAGGATACTATCAACACAAAAGTTGGCTTTAATTGAACTGGTTATGCTTTTACCTGCCTCTTGGTTACTATCGAAAATTTTGGGCAAAGCTTAAACTTGTTAATACCCATTTGATGTCGTGAGTGGTACAAAATTAAAACTACAGTAGAAGATTTAGATAACAAATAAGTAACAAGTATTCTTTTTGGGAATTAACCTTCAATCCTGAGATAATTTTCCTTGGAAGATTTTTACTTCCTATTTGTCAATTTACTACTCCACCCTATTTTGGTAGTATTATTACAAAAAACAACTCCTACACTTAAGTGTACTAAATTTGTTTTCACCCTTTAATAAAATGGATGAGATATCACTTTTGACTATTTCACTTCATCCCTATAGTTGCTAGAATGTTAATTACTAAAATTTTACTAAAAAAAATCCACCGAAAGAAATCTTTTATTAAAGCTTTAGTGGACAATAGCTCTCTTGGACTATTTCTTCCGTTTGGTACAACTGCCTTATTTCATCCCAACTATTTTGATAAATACAGAAAATTCAACTGAATAACGTAAGTAGGAATTCATCACGTCAAGTTGTTGGAGATTTTTTCCAGTCTTTTACCCTATTAAAAACCTTTCAAATTCATAATTTTCTTGAAGATATTTAATCTTTAGTAAAATATAAAAAAATGTAGTAAAGCTTATAGCTATTCACGTACCAAGGAACCTCCAGTTTCCGAAGAACTCAGGTTGAAGATGATTATCGAAACATGTTTCAATAATCTTAAGCTGTTTTAATGACTTCATAATTTTCTTATTAAAAATTAACATTTCCTTAATATCTAAAATATTTTCAAGTATTATTTCCTTAAACTCTCAACAAGTACTTCGATGTTAATTGCATAGTTTTTTATAGGAGAAACGTTTGCGAAAGAAATCCCTCTTTAACACCCCACGCTTCGGTAGATAACTATTTAATTGACTACTAAAGATACTCTTCGGAGAGTTAATAATATCTACTCAAAATTTCTTGTTAATTCTACTTCAGATAAAATAAGAGGGCAGCGATATCATCTAAATAATGAACGGGAAAACTGAAAAAGAGACCGGTTTAAGTACATGCGAGGTCAACATGTAATTATCTTAAGCCCTGTAAAAAATCACCCTCGAATTAAAGAATTAATTCTAGAAATTTAAGTTTCTTTTTATGCTAAAATAAAATGACTCGCTATGATTTCATAATCTAGCACATATTGCTATAAAGTTTATACGTGTTCCTATTTTCCCTTACTTTTAATCAATGAGTATTTTGTATAGGGGACATTTGACATTGACGTTTGTATGTTTGCCTATACGAGTCTATAGACAAATTGAAGTTAAAAAAATTCTATTTCATCATGAATTCGGCTTAAAAATTCTTCAGCTTGTTAAGTTTAAGCCGAACATCAACTAAACTAATTTTAACTACAAATTTAAGTAAAAGGTTTTAAGCATTTATCTATGATGTAAATAGATGATAAATAGCTACAATTAAGCTTTGAGTACATAACACTTGTATTTAAGTTTCAAACTTTTTTTGATTACAAGTGCAATGTGCATAGTTACCTAAATATAGATACAGCAAAACCACTTTATTATATTAATTAACAGCCTACTTGATCGAAAGGTCAATTTTGAAATTACCACACACCAAATCAAAGCCGAAGCTTCTGATGGCTTCGAAGCTTTGAGCCAAAGAAGAAAGACAGTTTAAAAATCGCGTGGGAAATGCATTACGGTGCTCCATTTCAGCTTCCAATACACCGAAATTATTAGTTAGATAGGTAATTAATTTAGTCTTGCACGACTTTGTTTCGAATATATGAAAATACCACGTTCAAGGAATAGTTTAGGAGGTAGTAATTGAAATAATAGACGCGTGGGTGTTTAAGTTTAACTTTTCATGCGTTTCGAGATGAAACACTTTAATAGTTTTTCATCAAAACAAAAAAAAAATCGATTTTCAGAAACTTCATATATTGAAACATTTTGCGATAGAAAATGAGATCAATGAAATGCTAAATGAAAATCAAAAAAGTTCGTTTAAAAGTTTTTTGAGGGACTTGTATTAGGATCCTTTTTTGTAGAGCGTAATTTTTTTTTGAAACATTCTAATATAATTTATTTTAATATTTTTTTTTAATTTTTTTTTTCAAACATCCTCATGTACATAGTAACACATACTTGGTCGTTTTTTTAAGTGGCTCAAGTCTCGTTTTCTTGGGTGCCTAAAAAAATTTAAGTTTGACTAAAGAAGGTCATAGCTGTTGTGTAGCTATAGTTATATGCTTCCGTGACTAAATATAATTTGGTGATTTTTGGTCAAAAGTGTAACGGCGTCGTGAGAGCGTCGCTTAGCGTCGTCTCAAAGGTGTCACCGAATTTTAAAAGCGCCGCTTTACATCGACTCGAGAGATCCGGTGAAGGCCGACTAAAATTAATTTTAGCCTTGGTGCAACAAAAATAGCCATGCAATCACTACACACCGCTGTTTTTAAACGAAAAAAAGGAGAAAAAAAAATTATTAAGACGTCGTCGTTTCACATTTTCTTAGACACACTACGGCCAAGTCGGATGACAAATTTTACTCAACACGGAAAAGGAATTCTCTTTGCCATATAGCGATAGCATATTCGACTGTTAACGCATATTTTCTAGATACTAGCACACTTTGAACAAATCAGGGAAAATCGCTTTTTTTAAGTACACCTCTGATTTATTCATCACGGTCGACATCCCCTCGTCAACTCCATTCGATCAAATTAGGGAAAAATCACAACATAAAATCGTAATGAAGTGAAGAAATGATTTCGAGATTTTTTCAGGGCCATATTTTCATGAAAATGAGGCCATTTTTAAATCACCTTCTTAATCTAAATACTTGCTATTGATTTTCTCGTGCATGTTTATGGAAAACATAAATTTTATTTTATGTTGACAATAAGAAACTTACATGTGAACGTTAATCGAAAATAAAAAGTGTATGAACACGTTTCGAGGTTAAACGAACGAAAAGTAAAAGTGATAACATTGTTGGCATTTTCGACGAGGTGAAACAAAAGAAATATCGCTAGATTTTTCAAAAAATTTGAACAGTGAAGATTTCTATTAAAAATTTGAAAATTAATTGCTATTCCCAAACAAAACAGGGTTCAACTTAAAATCATTCCTTTTGGGTATTAATAAGTGGGGGGGTAACAAATTTTTATTCTTAAATTTTTCCAACCAATGAACAAAATATAGAATATAAACGATTTTATAGCCTTGCTTTCAAGTAAATTGATTTTTTAAGTTTTTCTTCCCGACTTCTTAACATATTCTCACACCATCAAATTAAAAATTAAATGATAAATCCTATTAGGTATAAAAAAATTTAAATAATACAACATTTTTCATAATAGTCAATATCAGAAAATTTTCATGCACCAAATTTTTGCTTGTAAAATTGTGAAGGTCTTAATTTTTTCTCAAATATCTTAGTACCTAATTTAAAATAATATTGAAAAAGTTTCTAATGAAAATTTAAGAAAATTTATTTGTCTATCAAAAATGTTTCTTGCAAATTTGCATTACATTCTTAACATAAAATTCGGTCCATACATTTTTTACCACTAGATAAAAATCGCTTATTACGAAAAAAATAAGTTTAATTAATAAGAATAATATCTTTGAAAATATATTTCTTTTACCACGAAATGTTTTTTTTTTCTATTTCTTTTCAACAGTTCTTCACTGTACCTTTAACTGGTAAAGCTTACTTTTAATGCTTTTAGGTACCTACAGTTAATTTTGCCGAGGCTACTCTAAACCGGATCTGATTGAAAAATGTTTCTTAAACATTCTCTAATTTTTGTTGTAAAATATTTTATTAAACTATTTTAGCTAAACCTAAATAATCAAGCTTGATCTTATTAGATCAGGGTAAATAATTCTTGAGCAGATAAAAAAATTATAGTAGCATGAACCCCATTAGAAAAGAAAGAGAATATAACAAAAATGAAAAGAAAAATAAATTACGGTCGATCTTAAGTGGGGAAGTGGAAAGTAGGGGGGGGGTAAAGGTGGAAACGGTTTATCTCGATTTTCGACAAAACTACAAGTCCTGTGGAAAAAAGTTAAATAGTAACACTTTTTGTGCTAACACTTTTTTCACATAACTTCAAAATTTATGTGAAAAATTCCAACTACCAAGTTTTTTGTTTTTTATTTTTATCTTTTACAAACAAAAAAATTTTTTTCATGAAGTTTTGTAAAAATTTACCTTTTAATGTACACTTTAATTATTGCCTTTTCTGAGAACATTTAACATTGTAATCTGTATATTTTTTGCACCATCAGAAAGTAGAGATTTCAACGAACAAAAAGCTCCTCGAGTTTTTCAAAAAATCAGATGTTTTGACGTGAGAATTTTTGATTGAAAATTAGGATGCTTTTTCGATATTAAGTCATTATAAGGTGAAAAAATTAATATTTTAAATAAAAGAGATACAGCGTGTTTGGGACATTAAAAGGTATGTTTTCACCAAATTTCGTGTAAAAAAATTTTTTTTTGTTAAAGATAAAAATTAAAAACCAAAATCTTGGTAGTTTGAATTTTTCACATAGGTTTTGAGGTTATGTGAAAAAAGTGTTAGCACAAAAGTTGTAGATCTACTTTTTATTTACAACTTTGCTATTTAACTTGCAGTTTTGTCGGAAATCGAGATAAACTGTTTCTACCCTTAAAAAGCCCCCCTTTTCGAATTCCCCACCTCAGATCGACCGTAATTTATTTTTCCATTCATTTTTGTTATATTCTCTTCCTTTTCCAATGAGTTTCATCCTACTATAATTTTTTTCACTTTTAACCATTTTCAAAGGCTCTATATTGAGTGAATGGGAGGCAAAGTTTACATATCTAGTAACAAGTTGAAATAATTTGAAAGATAATAAAAACGTTTCTAATGAAAGTTGATGGTAGTAAATGTAAATATATATATATATATATATCAGAAAACGTTTTTGGAAATTTTTGATCTTTTCAGTAGTTTTAGTAGTATTAAGGATTTTAAACATTTTACAAATTAGGGTAGTATTCAAAGTTTAATGTTGTCAACAATCCGTTGTCAACAATGATCTAACTACTCCACCGATTCCGTCCGTAGTAACAAATGTCAAGCCGCCTTGGACAGTTTCACTAAAACAAGTTGGTACCTGTCATGACAATGGATTTCTAGTTACGTTGGTATCTTGGGTAATATAAAAGCAGACATCCTCGCTAAGTCTAGCACCTCTCTAAATCAATAGCCTTTTTTGTTTGTTTTAAGTCGCTTTAACATCTAAGGTCATATCATGATTGTTTAAACACAGAGAATTTCTCTTGGTCAATTTTTAACGTAGGTCTAGGATCTTTAATCTAGGATTCAACGGGGATCGAACCCAGTACCACTTGACGCATGAAGCGGAGAGAGCAATTGCTCTTAAACCACTGCGCCAATAGATGACTTATATTTTAAGAGGTCCATTGGAATTTCATCAACTTTGAGGGGTGGACTTCTACAAAGTCTCAATTATGCCTAGGAATTAAATTAAATCCTTGAGTTTTTCTCAAACATTTCAAGATATCTAAGACCGTAGAACTAGATATTAAAAAAATATTTCACCCAGGTACCCACCGTCCAGCGTTTTCTGGGTTAATATATCTACATTTTTCCAAGTTTGGTGTCACTCCTAGAAGGTTAGCAACAGAAGCATTAGATTGTTAGATTGGTTAGCAACTTAAATGATTTTATTGTAATAACGCTGTTTCTAAAGTATTTTAATACATTAGAATATTAGGATAGTCCTAAGACAGGCCTCTAACAAATTATTTGATACAAGTATAGAATTGCACATATTATAGATTTTTTTTCTCGTTATCAGAAAGCCAGGTTAAGGCTCATTTCCCCGCTCTGCAGCCTTAGGCTTATTGTACTCCTGTTCTGCTCATGTATCCCTGTTGTGTAAGGAATCTAGCTTATTCCAGGTTCAGCATTCTGCCTAGCAATAGCAGTCCCTGTACTAAGCTTGCACGATTTGTGCCTGTTTGGGTATACAGTTTAGTCTATACTATACTATATTGTAGTGTAGTAACAGTTTTACAGTTGTATTCATAGATATTATGTAATATTTTAATGTACATATTAGAAAAATTAATATTAGAATTATTTACAGAATGGAAGGAAAAACAGAAATCAATTGGATTAGATTTAATAAACATTTTAAGATCAAAAATTAACGAATCAATGTGTAAAATTTTCAGGTCTTAGTTTGATAAAGTATGAAATTCAATGAGGTTAGGTATTTAAAAAAAAATCTTGTACCTATGATAAAATCGAGCTTTTATTAAACTAACACGGCACGTAATCTAACGTGCAGCGTAGTAAGTAGACTACATGCAATTTCCCAAATAAACTTATCAGCGCTTTCTAATGTGATATAACCACGATGACCAAAAGCTCACGAGCTTTCCAAGTCTGTCTACACTTTATCATTTTATTTCCTTATACTAAACTATCAGACATATTTAAAGCTCAATTCACACTATTAACAAAATGTTATCTATCTGAAATAATTAAATTTCAATGAAATTCTTGTTCTATTGGATCTTAACAGTTGTAGTTTTGCAAATTTAAAGGCATTCCAAGTTCATTTCTGTATCGATATGAAATTAGGTATCAACCACTTTTATGACTCATAAAAATCAAACTTTTTCGTGATCGACCTGAATTTCACCGACGTCCTCTTTTCCGTGAACTTATCGTTTTAATCAGTCAATATTTTTTCAATTCACATAACGTGACAACAATATTTCAATTTCCTTTCTTTAATAGCAATCGTTACTTCCAAATTCTAATACGAAGATAACCAAATCCTTGTTTTTGATTGTTCAATAACGAATATTCAAATCTTTCCCTTCCGCTTTACCGAAACTTTTTGGCTATCTTTAATATGATAATTAATTTTTGATATATTTATGAGAGTTTCAAAAAACTTACGGCATTACAATATTATTTATTTGAAGTATATTTTCTGTTGTATTGTTAAAATTTATTTTCATCAACACCTCATTAAATCATTTTCCTCGATTATCTAACAATGTAAAAATCATTCAACATTGTATATCCGTTCCACCTTTCCAAAAGAAACTTTTAAGTTTTATTTTTTAATATAGGAGTACCCTGCTTTTGGTCTAAATAAGGGCACAGCTTCAAACAAAAATCATCGCATGAATACAACATTTATGGATCTTTTCGATTTCTATAAATGGAGTATCAATTTTAAGAAAATTATTGCAAATTCATAAGAAATGCTATTTCGATTGACAAAATGGTGTTCGAAGAAATTATACAAATTTCAACACGACAAAATATTAAACAACATGTTACGTTTGTTTTCCTCTTCTAATTTAGTCTTCAGCAGCTCTTAAATACGAGAAAGATTAAAAAACGTAAGCGATTTATATGCAAATCTTAGTACCTTTGGGCTCTTTGGGTGGCGCTGGTATCCAGTTGAAAAACTGCTGTTCACTAATTGTGTTGTTATAAGAGTCATACGTCTCAAACAGCCCCCTGTCACTTAGACTTATAATCACTTATCAGAGTTATTATACTTATTATATATAAATACTTAACATAATTATTCTCAAATAATAACAAAAATAATGAAAACAATAAAAATAATTTGGTTGACGTGTATTAAAAAAAATTGATATCTAACCTCCGACCTCCATAAGTCTTCGGTCTTCGTCAGTCTTTGTGGTCTTCGTTCAACTCGTTTTCAACTAATATTACTGCAAATGCAATCAAAATGGTCACATTTTTGTTCATGAATTTGTAGGGGGGTGGTCTTAAGAAATAGTGAACCGTTACCATAACGACAGAAGTAGCTTTGATTTGGAAACTCGACGGGGATAGGTCGATCTATGACGGGATCTTACTACTTGGATCTGTAGTTTCCAACATTTGGTCCAGAGACTCCAGGAGCTCGTAAAGCTATTTTAAAGGGCCCACAATGATTTACTCAACTTATTTAACTTATTTATTCTATCATATTCTTTGTCATGAGGAGAAAATCAAGCTACCAATATTATACAATATTTTATTATTGTAACTAATAGCACCAACATAATTTAAATGATGCTGGTTGGTTCTTATTTTAAACGTCTTCAATGTAATAGGTGCGATAGATAAAAATATAGAAAATTAAGAAATTATGCATCTTTTAGTTCTTTTTGTTGGAAGCTCTTAATGCCAAATAAGTTTATAAGGAGACCTTTAGTGCGTCAGATCCCTGTCTTAATGATCTTTTTGATTGTATAATTGCCCATTAAACATTTTATATAAACAATATTCTTTATATACACCATTTTTGTTGTTGTTGTAACGAAGTTCCTTAATTAGGTTTAAAGTTAAACAGTGGAGACCATAACGTAACGAAAAAGCAACTAGGCGATCTTTCCTCTTTTTTTTTTAATTCTGTTTTCTAATGGCTTCCTCTTTCTATCTCTTTTATTCTTACAGCTTGCCATCAGTGATGTAATGAATTCTATTGAATGAGAGAGAAGAAATAAAAAGATAAAGAGAGAGGCACTTCTGTTGATTTTACTAGATTATAAAACATTTATAAAAATATTTTATAAATCAAATTTTGTTGTTGAAATCCAACTTCGAAGTACCTTAATTTTTATAGTTTTATATTTAAGGGGTTCGCACGATATGTTAGGAGGTTTTGGGAGTCCGTGATGGTAAAAGGTTAGGAGCCACTGATTTAGACTGATAAATAATATAATAATTTAAATTTTGGTGAAAATATTATTGTAACGCACGATTTACACTGATTCGCTATAATCATTGCAAGAATTTTCTCTCCGACATCAATGAATAACTGTAACATCGTTAATGCTAGTAAATAAAAGCTCATAAATCTATAATGTCATAATACAACAGTGTTTAGGGATAGAAATGGGACGATAGTTACGTTAAAAAGGTAGACAGCTATCCCTTGCTTCCTTTTTGGTATCTCCAAGTTCTTTGATATAACTATTGTTTTTTTTGGTATAGTTATGAGTAATTCCAAAAATTTACTAGGACATTACATTATTCTTTAGGTGCATTTGCAGTTTATGTACTGTACAACTCCGGTGCTATTGTTCTGTCAAAAAATGTTTTCACTTACAGCTCATTCAACTCGCTTCAATCGACCATTTAACGTCGACTACCCCTACAAAGTTTTCCCTATTGTGGCTGTCTCCATTTATTAAAAATCTAACACACCGTGACAAAAGGTACATTGAGTTTGCATGAAGCATAGGTACATTATATTTATTTATGTAATACTGTCTTCGAGTTTTATACAACTCGACTATCGCATATTCAACTCGTTTCATTTCCACCTATTAGTATGGAGGCGTCCCGTACACCTTTTTCATCTGTTCATTTTGTGTTTTGTTTACCTCCACATCTGCATTATGTCTGAGAGCACCACCCAGTACTGGTCCGGCTCCCACTTGGTTCCACAACTCGATAAGTACAAATAACAATGAAGATTGTTTGAAATTGCGATTTATTCAACCGTCAATGTGATTCGCGTAGTTATAAT
The DNA here is from genome assembly GCA_958496155.1 of Sisyra nigra. NCBI lineage: Eukaryota > Metazoa > Arthropoda > Insecta > Neuroptera > Sisyridae > Sisyra > Sisyra nigra. Next base: position 12,373,064 of record OY292318.1, read on the forward strand.
TTTGTGAAGCGAGTCTCAACTGTCCAATATATCATAGTATGAATGTCTATAATGGTGGACACCTCAAAATATAATTTTGGTCAGTGTCTCGGAAATGAATTTAGTTGAAAATCAGTTCGGAGCAAATAATAATCATAATAATAATAATAATAGCATGTAGATATAGGTACATATCGTATATTATCAATACATTGTTGCGAACCATTCCCATTTACAGATAATTAATCAAGTGGGCTAGATATAAATTACAAAATGGTTGACAGTGTTGGTTTCTCTAAGGATCAAACGTCAATGGCGATTCGAAATTTATTGCATCGAGAGATATCAATGCACTGAATAATCAAATTTTAATAAATTTATACTTAATTGAAAAAATAATTTATTCTCTGTAATTTTTTTAAATACCTACAATTTGATTGTTACAGTTGAGGTTTTCTGAAAATTACCAAACCATTTGAGATGTTGTTCAATATCATTTAAGGGGTTATTAGTCAGTAGGATCAAAAAACCGACCTTTCTCAAAAATTCTCTTGAGAAAATCTTTGTATCGTCAAAAATCCTCCAACATGGAGTTTTCTCGTAGTTCTTAAATAATTTTAAAATAAGTAAATAAAACACCATTTTACGGGAAAAAGCATTATGGCATAAAAAAGCCGATTTATTATATAATTACATAGTTTTGAGATTTATTATTGATCTTATTGATTGCACCATGAATTGATTGGAAGTGAAGTTATTTACTTTTATATGTGGTAAATTGGGTGGTACATTGGAGTTCGCTCAAGGATCGCTAGACGCGACCCTTTGTGCCCAGCCAGCTTTGCCCGACTCGAACCCCTTTTTATATATGGTGGTAAAATTTAACATTAATTCGCTATATTGTTTTATTGTCATGGCGTCACAGCCTTCATAGTAGAGGTTCAGATATCATTTCCATTTGGCTCCATAGCCTTCATAGTATAAGTACAATTATTATTCTTTCGTACAGAATGTCCGAAACAACCTTTGAACTATAATTAATATGAAAATTTATATACAAATTGTGCTAACTTTAATCTGCATTTTTGTATTTGTAAAAATACTAATTCTAAAGGCTGTTATAGCTTATCTTCAAAAGCTTCTTTCAAAAAAGGCGTCTTAAGGTGACCACGATATCTCTAAATTGAATCATTTAAAATGAAAAAATCAAACGGTTTTCGTAAGAGGAATGTATAATCTGGTAATTAATCGGAGGAATAAGCAATATAAATCTTTTCAACAAAATGGCAGTTTTTCAAAAAAATAAAAATCTCTATCTTTGACCAAAATTTTGACCTTATATTGTCCTTGTTAAATTGTTTTGACCTTATAAAAAGAAAAATTACTATCGGTGAGAATAAGCCTTCAATTAACTAAAAAAAAATATACTTAAGAAGCTTGTGCTAAGATTTGATACTGATTGGTTAAGCCGTTTCCGAGATATCTTGGTCACCAACTTTAAGAGTAACGCGGTTAAAGCACTTTACATAGAGTGAAAATAGTGTTTACAAATTTGCGTGTCACTTTGAAAATAATCGTCGGATTGACTTGAAATTTTCTGGGTGGGTACTTAAAGATATGTACATTACAAAAATGATATTAAAAAAATTTAACTTTTGAAAATTCTAACTGCTTATAACGCCTTAATAAAAATAAAAAAAACTTTAATGTCTAGCGCATTATAAACTATCGCTTTAAAAATGGAGGCTTAGCAAAAATTTTCTTTTTATTTTTCCCGTCTGATTATCCTACGTTATCTTAATTAAAACTTAACATAGCCATGGTGTCTGTACTCCGTATAGTAGCTACTCTTAAAGAGGAAATGCGCTGGTGCTGCTTCATAATTTTCCGACATCGCTGCAAGGCGAATAAACAAGTAAAAATTAGAAGAAGAAAAGCACAAATACACTAACTTATATCCATGTGTATATTAACATACAGATTCATACTAACAAAGGTTCTCATTAGCCTGACGTCGTTGTCCTTGCGAATAAATATAAGTAATGTGATGATAAATTTACAAAACAACAGTGACCATTTTCAAATAAAACAAAAACAGGACTTTGGTGGAGCCAGAAGTTCTTCATCATTTTCCAAATTTATAGCAACACGAAAGAGACTTAAAACAGTTTTCATTTTCTGATTTTTTTTAAATTCGTCCTGTTAAAATACAACTAAAGAAACCAAAACTTTAAATAAAAAAGGTATTGAAACTATGTTTTAAGTGTAATTTTCAGCTGAATATTTTTGGTTTTCTAAATTATTTTACCGAATTGAATGAAAGAAAAGTCAGAATAAGAAAACTATTTTAAACTTCTTTCAAGCTGTTAGAAACTCTGTTCTTTTCAAAAGTGTAGAGTGTGCATTTTTCGTGTTTTATAAAGAAACAGTCTAACAGTTAGCTTTTGGTGTTATTTAAATCATTTTTATCTATATTTTTACTTTCTTTTACTACTGTATAGTAAAAGAAGTATTGTAATCGGGTCGAATTTTCGAATTCGAGCTTTCACTAGAAATACATGTTTTGAGGTCCCCTGAGTCAAAAAAAAAATGGTTTTTAGAAAAATATCTGTGTGTGACAGCCATATCGTATCAAAAGCTTTATCCGAGTAACTAGGATGCCACTTTTTTCCCTCTCCACTTTTTTATTTAATCATCACTTCAGTGTCAATACCACAACACCAACAAAATTTTAAAGCAAATTGGTTTATTATTGGTTAAATCAGGTTAAAATTAAAACTAAATAGTTTACTTGCCAATAAAGTGCGCTGTATAATAACAAGATTCCCACCAAATTTGGGAGAAAACTAAAAATATCACAAGAAATTTGAAGATTTAAGGCTCAAGTGATTTGAGTTGGTATTGTTTCAGAAGTGATAGGTTAAATAAGCTCCCTATCCTTTAGCGTTGAGTGGCAACCCGCTGATCCAAATTACTTCAAACTTAGAACTTTGCCTTCATATTATATCTAGTTGTACCGCGAGGCTTTTGGTTAAAATCTATTAACCGGAAAGCTCCACTTTATTCTAGAAATTTTTGAGCTTTTTCAATTTTTTTTGAAAATGGCTCAAACGATTTTCCTTAAACTTTCTATAGTTCTTAGACTCATTTATGTCTACAACTTTTATTTGAAACTTTTTCTTGGGAAAATTCGAATAAGGACGGTTCTGGGGTGAAGGTTGGGAATTCGTATATATACATTATACATGTAGGTTGTATGCATATAGTTCTGTTTATATGTATAGTTATAAAGTGCTTATATTTCTTTTAACCAATAGCGAGTTTCATGAATGAAAGTAAAAGAAAGTACTGTGACGCCTCGCAGCACATATTTATATATATAATATATATGTATGAGTATGATTCTATACAAACTGAAAATATTACTTACATTTTAGTTAAAAGTGACCAAAAAATCGTAATTTATTTGTCACTAGCTTAACTTTATAGTTTTTACTTTCTTTTACTAGTATATACCCTAGAAAAGAAGTATTGTAATCGGATCGAATTTTCAAATTTGAGCTTTCACCGGAAATGCATGTTTTAAGGTCTGAGTCTAAAAAAGTGGTTTTTAGAAACATAGGATGTCTGTGGACAGCCATAGCGTGTCGAAAGCTTTTTCTGAATTTCAGGAAAAAATTGGAATTTGGCCTTCATATTGCATCTAGTTATATGCCGCAAAACTTTTGGTTGAAATCGGTTGACTGAAAGCTCAACTTTATTCTATGGATTTCGAGCTTTTTTTTTTTTTTTCAAAAACAGCTCCAACGATTTTCTCTAAACTTAGTATAGTTCTTAGACGCATTAATGCCTATTACTTTTATTTGAAACTTTTTCCTGGGAAATTCAAATAAGGAGGGTTCCAGGATTAAGGGTGGGAGTGCGATGCAAGTGGCGATGCAGATCTCAACGTGTGTGGAGCCCATAACATTAATGGTAATGAGCAAAATTGGTCTTGGTCTTGCTATAGACAACCTTGGACTTGCATTTTCACAAAACCAACACCCATTTTGCTCCTCACTTTTAGCTCTTAAAATCTAGGAACTCAAATTTAAAAAAATATGTTATATTCATAAAAAGAATATATTGATGTTGCTTCTAATAGTTAAACTCATAAATCCATCGGAAATAATAATTTTTTGTTTAGTCTTGCGTATTTAGCCTTGCAGGTCATGCATATTTGGTCTTGGTCTTGTTTGTTCTGTCTTGGTTTTGATCTTGCAAGACCAAGTCCAATTTTGTTCTTCACTGTTTATGGTTGCAAGAAGCTACTTTTAATCCCACAAAAATTCTCAGCTCTTGTTGGATACCTAATAATTAATCCAATAATCGAGCAAAATAAAACTTTATAAAAATTTCCTGCGGGATAGTTTTTAGTGTGATTTTTATACATTTAGGCTTCTGACTCGAAGACAAATCCATGTAATTTTTCTTTTAAAGATAATTTAATTTTCCTCTTCAAATTTTGGTAATTTTTCTTTTTTTTAAGGTTTGTTTGAATGTAATCTTTTATAGATGGTGGGAAAATATAAAAACATTTTAGGGTCTTAGCTCGATGCATGGTAAATTTAGATGTTTGGTGACAAACGGAAGGACATATGTCCAACTAAAGCCAATAAATAGAAAAAGAATTTAATGAATTTAATAATCTAATGAATATTTGAAAGCCCTAAGACATCCCACTATTCAAAGTTCTCAAAATATGCGATAAAACACAGAAGCAAATGGTAAATTGAGGATTTACTCTGAAATCACAAATAAATATGTTCTATAAAAGAAAAAAAAATTTTAAAAAATTCAATTTCTTATTTGCTATTAAGAGGATAGAAAATATGGAATTAGGAATTCAATTTATGGTATAATTATTTCCTTTAATAAATATAAGTAGAAATCTGATTTCGTCAAAAAGTTAAAATATATAGAAAGGAATTTTTTCCCCTTAATATTCTTTGGTTTTTTGGGATTTGGGGAGTGTATCTTCCTTTTGTTAATATGAACAATAGATGTACCTACTATGACATATATTGTACACATGGGTAGTAAATATGAGAAAAAAAAAACGAACAAAAGTAACAACGATAGTAAAAGTATTGTAAAATCTTGATAACTAATATATTTATAAAAAATAGTTCTAAAACTATAACTTGGAAATGAAATAACTTGCAAACTTACTGCTTCACAAAGCAAACAGTAAGACATTTTAATTTTCGAAAAGGTAGTTTATTAACTGCAAAAAATATTGGTAACTATACCTTGCTAACCAAAATGGAATATTTGATTTATGTTTAGAAAAGAAAAATATTATAAATTCCAAATATCGTAGAATCATTAAACCACCCTGTAAAAACCACTAAAACCACTGCATTCCGATCTCGACGGAAATTGAATTATAAAACTATTTAACCTCTCTCATTAACGTTCAACTTACACAAAAAAGTCTGATGGAAAATTAAAATTTTGATTTCGAAAAAGTTTTCCTATAAATATCCCTTGAGTTAACCCTGGATGCGTTAATCAACTTTTCAGGTTTTTCACTTCAGTGAACTTAGTTGGTTTTTTTTTATAATTGATTATATTTGTATCGATATATTTTACGTACGAAATGTGGACCAATATTTTTATTTATAAAAGAGTAGACCGAATGTCTGACAGACACGCTGATGACTAAACTATATATTTAATAGTATTTTTAGTGTTCACATTTTTTTAGTCTTTCCCCTAAAACATCAATTTTATTCTATTCTTGCAATTATCAATCACATGTAAATGTAAAAAAATCAACTTTGCACTTGCTCTAGTATCTAGTTCTTACACGCATTGATGCCTACAACGTTTACTTTAAGGGTGGGATTTTATTAATTTTATAATTTTTTTATCCAATCGTGAGCTTTGGTTATGTTCTTTTAATCAACAGCGAGTTTCATGGAAAAGAAAGTGCCTACTGTGAGGCGTAGTAGCAGATATTTTTCAGTTATTCCTAATGTTTTTTGGAGTGTTAAATCCGAATTTCACTTTTGTTACTTCCTAAAGATATAAAAACATAAAGAAAATCATGAAAAATGGGAACATTTTTTAGTTGTTATGTTCAATTTTTTAGCTTTTTCGAGGTAAACTATCAAACACAAAAATAAAGTGCATTAAATTTTCCACAATAATACTTTACATGAATTTTCTTAGTTCATAAATTTGGCCGCCAGAGTGAAGGCAAAAAGGGCCCCAATTTCGTATTTTATGGAATTCCTGGTCATCCAGTAAATTTTTTGTTTGTAACTAAACTTTACTCTGCTTGTTATTACTATAAAAAAAAATTAAAACTTGATTAAATTTTCTGCTTGTGACTTAAATCCTTCATTTTAACAAATCGTAAGACCATTAAAGCGTATTAAAATTTTATGTTGTACTACGCAACAGCGCTAAATCAAGAGCCCATCATCCAGACTAAAGACTAGCTCTTCTTCATTAACCCAAATTATTTATGTAATGTCCTAATTTAAAAAAAAAAAAAAAAAACCCAAAACATAATTTAGTCTCTATTGATTTGTTGATAAAAGGATCTAGACTTAGTGGTTTTAGGCAATATGACATAATGTTTCAATACGTTTTAGTGGTCTCACAATTTGCCAAAATAAAGGATTGAAGTACGACAAAAGTAGGAAAAATTATGAGTTTTTTAAAATTTTTCCTTTTTTTGATTTTTTTTTTTGTACTGGAAGAAAATTGTGAATTTTGTAGATTTGCAGTACTTACTGCAATATCACTGAATCATCGATTCATTTTTGTAATGAAATTTACAGGAGTTGCACTTTTTTGCAGCAAAATGATTAGGGTGGTTTCTCTTTTTAATGATACAGTTATTTTTAAGATTGGTGTTTACTTTTTTGTCAGATTTTACGTGAACGAAGTCACGGGTAAGGTGCTAATATATCTATATACAGTATAAGAAATATGAGCTATGCTGATTTGTTGAGCTTTTGAAGTACGCATTCATGAAAGCCTTAATTGTTATATAAGAGATTCGAGAAATGGTGAAAAGTGTACGTAATATTTTCCTGGATATGGAAGAAACTTGAACAAGACAAATAAATATAGGGAATAGATATTTGCCTGTTTCATGAACTTTCCTAAGTTGTAGGTCATAGTAAATTGAAAGGGAAGGTTGGTCGTGAAATTATCGTAGATAGATGTGTTGAAGAATGCAAGTATGGTAGGGTAGGGATGCGTTTAGGGAATGGGTTGTAGGCACTTGTAGGGGTGGTTGTAGTTTCTAAATATGACGATAGTTGAAGAGGCTGAGAGCGAATGGGGTTGGAATCGATATGTATGTGTGTGTGTGTGTGTATGTGTGTGAAATTAGCTTAAAAATAAATCGGGACTCGACTCACCCTCGCAGATGAACCCTTGCTGAATAAGGCCCCACAACATGTCGCTGCAATGGTGACAATAGGTTGGCTTGTGGAACGTCTTTTTGCCGAATGTGTGGCCATGGTGGTGGGCTGTTTGTGGGGCAGCCATGACTGTGCCCCAGCCACCGCGTTGGTGGTGGACGCCGTTCAAGAAGCCAGATTCCACCTCGGCTCAACCACCGCGGCAAGCAACAAACAACAGCAGCTCTTCACGGATATCTCGCAGCGGCCCGCCCTTCTAGCATACAACATCCACACGAACAATGAAAAACGCATATTTACAACAATCAATTGTCCATTTGCAAAATGGCAAAATGTGGCTATGTGATATCAAAATCGAGCGACGCGAATACAATCATGGCGAGGCCTCGTCGACATGCGGCCGATTCGATGCAACGTTTCTACCGTGTTTGTGTTACGTGGGGAAAAACTTAAGATATTGTTGCACAGATCTACACTGAAGCACACTGCGCTGTCGTATTTTAGAAGCCACGGTCTCCGGCACTACATCCTGCTATTTCCGCGATCTACTAGCGGCTCAGGGTAGCTCTGCTCTGCCTCTCGACGCCGCATTCCAGCCCCTTTTATATCCCAACACTCGTCAAATACACTTTTCTCTTGCTCGTTCAATATGCGACGAAGCCTTCACGACGCTTCCCCAACAAGGACACACTGATCGCCACCCTTGTAAAGCTCTAAATAATGCTCTCGCTCATACACGTCGTCAATTTGTCCACTTTAACTTTGTATTGTGGCACAATGTGCGATAGAGACACCACATACATGCTCGCGCTATCACGACTGCAACGCACTAATTTTTCATGAGGTATCAAATATGGAATAGGGATTCGTTCAGGTTCGGCTCTGGGACGCGCATGTGTCGATCGACCATCAGCGAACGAACGTCAGTTGAGGCGTCGCGGCGCTTGCCCCGAATAAGCTCGCGTTTCGGCTTTGCTCGACAGCTAGCGCTCGTTGCATTTGTCGATGGATGCGACGCGCTTTTCACTGATCCCTTCCACCACTACTTTTCCTGGCGACTAATATTGACGACTGGGATACCACACAATTTCCCATCTGGCCATCTGGCGTAGTTTCCTCCACACGTGCGATTTGTTGATAATCCAGAGTTCTCCATCAACCCACTCAAAATATAAAAGCGAAAAATACATCAAATATTTAGTTCATCCATTTTTATGAAAAATTGCGCTATTTCAAATGTATTTATTTTCGGTTGCGTGTTTAATTACGCCTTAGTGGTCTTGAAGGATATTTAAGAAAATTTCAAGTTAATTCTGCGATTTTTTTCAAAGTTACACGCAACTTTTTAAAGACTGCGTTTTCATCTATGCATATTGCCACATTTTTCGTACAAAGCGAATTTTATTTTAAAGAAAAATCATTGCATGGATTAATTATAGTAATTTTGAAATTGAAATTATTTCATATTTACAAGAACTTCACAGAAAATTTGACTTCGATTGTTGTAAACTTTCTTCATCAAGAATTTTAGATTTAAAACGAAAGCTGCTGAAAGAATGCTAATTTAAATGTTTTCTTACCTTAACATTTTATTTTTTTTTACTCCTTGTTATAACTTTTTGTCTAGTCGGCATTATGGTTGGGCAGACACAGTGCAGAAGCTGACTAGAGTCAAATTAACCTGTCACGTGAATAAGGTCACCATCCTTTGATGGTCCTTAAAAACCATTCTTTTACTTTTATTATTACTGTGGAGATTAATCCTCCACTAAACCAACATGCCTCTTTCTCTTGAGCCTTCTTTGATTCCTTGGTGGAGGCAGATTATTTAGGTTTTCCCGTACAGTTGGGTTAGTGTGAGATGCAAATGTTTCGCTTAGCTTACAATAGTTGCCTTGGATAACAGCCTTCACTTCTGGCATTTCTAAGTCGTGGTGCAAAGTGGCACCTGTAACGTACCGCGGAGCATTTGTCACGAGCCTCAAAGTCTTATTCTGAGTCACCTGTACTCGATTTATTTGGCTTTCTGATGCTGTACCCCAAAGCTCACATCCATACAGGTCTCACAACCTGTGGATATAAGAGTCGCTTCAGATGCATGGACAAATCCCTGTTGCCAATTAGCCATTTTAGTTGCTTAAGTCGAGTACGTAGTCGAGCTGTGAGGCCCGTGATGTGTGCGTTCCAGGTGAGTCTAGAGTCCATGGTTAGACCCAAGTATTTAATCGTGTCCACCCTGGGTACTGTTCTTCCGTCCAGAGTTATTGGGAAATGGTTTATTTTTGTTTTAAGGGTGAACATGATTACCTTGGATTTCACGGGATTTAGACGGATTCTCCATTTTTTACACCACTTGTCGACCAATGCTGTATGCTCTTGAGTTTTTTCTGCTACTTCAACGCAGTCCCCCTTGCACTATATGGCGACATCATCAGCGTATTGCGCCAATATTGTTGAATTTGTTTTGGGGAAGTCGTGCGTATAAATTTTGTACAGAAAAGACCCGAGTACGCTTCCCTGTGGCACTCCTGATCGCATTTCCTTGTAAGGGGAGTAGGTGTTTTCAATTCTTACACTGAAAGTGCGCCCAGCTAGGTATGACTGTACGATTCTGAAGTTGGTGTCTGTTAACAATGGCTTCATTTTACAAAGCAGTCCTGTATACCATATTTTGTCAAAAGCTTTTTCTGTATCCAGGAAAAGACCTAAGCAGACCTTCTTCTCCTCGCAAGTCTCCAAATTTATTGAATATTAAAAAAGCGGCTATACCAAAGTTGTACACCTACCAAATAATTCTTAATATCGGGTTTGTCAAAGCACGAACTGAAGAAGAGGTCGATCAGAAAGGAAGCTCTCACTTTAGTCCCGCGATAAGTATTACTACAGAATGGATTGCATCTTCACCCTAAAATAGGACCCCACTTTACCCCATTTTTATACATCCCTCATCTTCTGAATAAGATCAAGGATTCAAGAAAATTGCGTTATCATCTTTATAAGCGATTCTTTTCTCGGCTATGAACCTTTTGTGGCTCGCAATTTGATCCCATTTTATCCTAGAATTTAACACCAACACAAGTATACTTTATACCAGCGGTCGAGGAACCGGGGTAAATTACCCCAAATGGGGTAAAAATTTTTGGGAATAATAAGAAAAATGTTTACCATGGCTGTATTATAAACATGACAGTATGGCCGAAGATTGTATTCAAATTGTTCTTACATCAAAAAGCTCCAATTTGAAAGTTATTGTATCAAACATGAAGCAAGATCATTTATCCAAAATCTGAGGGGGAAAAGTTTTCAATACATTTTTGTTTGTTCTAATATTTTATTTTGTTTGTCTATTAAATACTTACTAATCTCATACAAGTTTTTTTTTCGGGTCAATTAATTCAATAAATAGTTTATGATTTTAATGTACATTGATTGTCTCCTTTTCAAAATTAGGGGTAATATCGACTTATGCAAAAATATTTTGGGGTAATGGCAAAAAAAGTTCCCCGACCGCTGCCTTATACTAAAAATGAGGGGGGATCAGACGTCCCTCAACGTGATATCTATAGTTTGCGTTTGGACGTTTTGGTTGAAAGTCGTTGGTTATAAGCACTTTATAACTAAATAAATAGAACTATATACATACAGCCTCTATATAACTCCCAACTCTTAACCACAGAACCCTCTATATTTGAATTTTTAAAAGAAAAAGTTTCAAATAAAAGTTGAAGACATTAATACGTCTAAGGACTATAGCAAGTTTAAAGAAAGTCGTTAGAGCCGTTTTCGAAAAAAATTTAAAATACTACACAGGACAGACATGTTTCTAAAAACCACTTTTTTGGATTCAGTGGACCTCAAAACATGTATTTCCGGCGAAAACTCGAATTTGAAAATTCGACCCAATTACAATATTTCTTTTACTTTATAGTAGCAAAAGAAAATATAAATTTTATTTGAAATACAAAAGATTGTTTTTGAAATGAAAAAGGTTGCATTTGAAGTAAAGAAAACTTTACAATCTATCAATTTAAATAAATCACTCATTAAAACAAAAAAGAAGTATTTATTTTCATTAATATTTTTTTTTTCTTAAATTATCAAACTCTTCAACGATTGTTTTTCATAATTCCTCCAATTTTTCATACCTGCTCACGTTGCTGAAAGAAATAAGGATAATTAATAAGGATCATCATAAATAAGAAAGCCCATTAAATAATGTAAATTATTACACGTATATTTCACCAAGATGTGTCAATAGTATATAAATGAATATTACAATACTGATTCTATAAAACAAAAATGTCTTCATTTAAAAACGAAAAATATCATTAATATAATAAAAAATAGCCTCTATCTGTAATGGCTAGTGTCTGATAACAATTTCCTTGTTAAAATTATTATATTTTATTTTATTTTTTTTAAACTTGTTATGAAACATGAAATGAAAAGCACATTGAATTGCACAGTGATATCTGACCAATGATTAGCTAATTTTTATTATCCCATGAAACAAGTTCATAAGAGCTTTAATCCGTGATTAAGTTATGAATATAGATAATGATTACAAAAAAGTTAATTAACCTAGACCATGATCTTCGAAAAACCCTTGCGGTGTTTCTTCCTGCAAAAATAAACATGAACTAGAGTTATATACTGAATTCGTATTCCGTAACTGTGATAGATCCTTTAAAAGTAAAAGGGGAAAAAATTAAGAGCCGCCATAAAACGATTAAAATACGATTAACCTAAAGCTGTTTAAAACAGTTTCACATATAGCATACACTATTAAAATATTAATTAAAAAATTACTTCCCTACTTTATTTGGATTATTAATAGACATGCAAAATGGCAGCATTAAAAACCAGTGAAAAAACTTGGAAAAAATACATTGAAACATTATGGAATTCAAGATAAATGTTTGGAACTACTGGATTACAATGAATAAATGCAAGGACTGATTTTAACGATCAAAACATCAACTAGAATCTATTTAAAGTAGAGTAGAGTGAGTTATATCTATGGCATTTAACTCGATTTAATAGCACCGGGTCACTAGGGGTTAAATTTTTTTTTTAATAGTGTCCAAAAATTAAGTAGTACATATGCTAGTATATAGTAGAAAGTACATATGCTAAAACAAAAATTTTCGGAACAAAACGGGTTCTAAATATTAAGGTTTTCATCTATTTTATTTTCATTTTCCATTTAAATAACACAGGAAAAATGTTATTTTTGAATTTTCATACATTTGGAACAGTTTATCGTAACAATAATCTGAAAATTGAGATTTAAAGGAAATTTCACGCTCTACAAAAAAAATCCTTTGAACAAAGTTCTTCAGATCAATCGTTTCAAAGATATCAGGATTCAAATATAACACTAATCAAACATTTTTAATATTTTCCAACTTTCTTCTAAAAACCTTTTTGGTAGTACGTGAAATTTCCTTTAAATCTCTTCTTTTAAATTATGAAAATTCATAAATAAAAAAAAAGGTTCCTGTGTTGTCTAAATAGATTATTAGATAAATAAAAATTGATTGTGGAAAATCTTAATATTGATATGAAGAGCTCGTTTTGACGCCAAAATATTTGTATTAATATATAATATCAATTTTTGGACACCATAAGAATTTAATTTTTTGTTTCTGAAGCACCCTACGCACAATGACCTTACAGAGTTTTTGGATAGGATTTTCTCCCTTTCAACTTGAGATTCACTGCTTGAGTTGAGTTTTTTTTAGCTTAAACTCAAGTCAAATGTTAATATTTAAATATCAAGTCAAGTGCTGCGTCAAACATGCAAGGTATTTCATTTTAAAGTTAAAATTTTAAGCTTAAATCATTGTACGAAATGTTCGGCGCTTGACTTGAACCCCTACTTTAAACTATCAAAAGCGTGTTATTGGTTGCTACCTCTTGGAAGTAGAGGTTTTGAAAACTAGATACGTAAAAGTAATAATTTGTGGAGCATATTCTTTTGAAAATAATGTATAAACCAAAACATGTAATATTATAAGACATTTTAAAAGATTCATAAGCGCTTTGAATTTATGAAAAATTTAAGAAAACAAAAATAAATAGTGCATTCGGGGGTCCTCGTCAGGAACGAAGTTTTTTACATTATTTTTTCGACTCTAAATGAGATTTAATGTAAAGATTTCTAAAAACTTAATTACGTCAAAAAGCGCCATCCTCTTCTCTCTTTCTCTCTCGGCAGATTCATTTCACGAATCACTGTCGGTAAACAGTCAGAATAAAGAGATAAAAAAGAAAGAGGAAAAAATAGAATTAAAGAGAAAGAGAAAGAAAGGTGCCTTGAAAAGAGTATAACACTTTTTCGTTACGTGATGGATTCTGGCAGTTTACTCTAATCCTTGTAAAGAAACTTCGTTCTATAAATGTTAAAGAAAACGCGATTTTTCTGATTTCTTTCATGAATTTTCTTTTGTCATATTTAAAATAAACATCTAGAGTTAATAACTTTAAAATGGTTTGAAATGTATTCCCAAATTTTAAAGCCGATCTTGAGAATTTTGATAACTTTTTAAAAGTACCGGGGTCAGATAGATCTCTGTATAGTAATTGCGTTTTTTAAGAAAGCGCTATTAAAGCGTGCTAAATACATAGATATAACGAAGCTTTTATGTTATGACGCCAGTCTATCTTATTGTTCCCATTTCCTATAAGTTTTATAAGTAAAAAAAAAATATTTTTACGTTAATATCAGGCATTATACAATTACTAAGACTAGGATGAATTCTTACATCTATAAAAATTAAAAATTTTCTATTTAATTTACTTAAAAACGTGGTTTCCATGATATATGATTGTATAAAAGTGGAAGTAATGTATTGGTGTTTTAAGCATTTCAAGCTAAACATGTCTATGTGTAAATTTTTGTTTAAGCACCACAACGCTTTTTTTTCCAAAATATACATCGCGTTTTTATTTTTTTAAAAATTAGTTTATTAAAGCCAAAATGCTTAAGCAACAACCATGTGCATTACTTACGACAGATTTTGTAGTTCAATTAAAATTTTCTTAAAATTTCAAGTTCATTTAAGTTGATTTGAACATTTCATTTGAACTGTAAAATCTGTTACAGCACCAGCATTCTGTGATGAAATGAAAAACTAAATTAAGTCATCTTTACATTTGCTTTAGACTATGAACAAGTTAATCGTAAAAAAATACTTTTTACAGCATCTTAAGCCTTTTAAGCTTCACATCTGTGCATCATCAATAAATAGAAGTCTATTGAAGTCTATATTGAAATCTATAGAATCTATGGAAGGCTATGAAATTTGTGGCGACGACATTGCACATTACACATAGCGATCAGTAAGTGTAGAAAAGGCTTAATAAAAAAGCCGCAGAATTTTAATTTAATTTAAAAAATTATATGAATCAATATCTATCTTATATGAAGTACCCCATTTATTGTACACATACAAAGATCTCATACAAAAATTGCTTGTTCTGATATAAGACGTTTTGTTTCTTGTCATTAATTTATTTCAAGATCAATTTTTTTTTAGTAAATGGAAATCCAGTTTAATTCTTCAAACACTTCATTCTTCAGAATGTCCCTGGTTGGTGACATTACGTCATTAACTACTACATTCGACTGAATGATGAACGGTATTAATGATTTGTTCGTACTATAATGCAAATGTCTTCTTTAAGTTAAATCATCAAATATAAAAAAACGACCCTTTTAGTTTTAAGGGTAGAAAAATTTCCCTAAAGATAAATAAACTATTTATTGGTTTAAAATCAAGTATGAAAAAATACGTATACAATGAGAAACCACTTTATGGAAGACCCTAAGAAAAATCCTTTAGTAGAACGTAACTGTGATAGATCCTTTAATTGTACCCTCGTTTAAAACTGTTGAAAATTAAGCTTTAGGAAAAAAAATTCTCCAAAAATTGTATGCTAATTAAAGACTTTTGATCAGAGATTTTGACACCTGAGATCTGGCAAAAAAAAACTAATTAAGGTCAATCAAGCAAAATACCTTTTTGGGAAAAATTAATTGTCCTTAAAACTTGAAAGACTTTTATATTGAAAAAAATCAGTTTTAATTTAATAAGTTACATTAAAAACGTCGGTTATGCAAATAAAGCTTAACACTTGAATTGACGATTGAACAGCAAAGTCTTCAATTCCTTAACCTAATTTAATAGCAAGAATCCCCCCAAGATTTTTCATTTAAATTTTCTACCCTTAACTATTTCAACGTTACTACTTGTGCTATCAGTAAGCGGTGCTTTTCGGGTCATAAGGACTCCACAGGATTTTTTTAGTTGAATTTTCTCTCGTAAACTATTCAAACATACCTTCTGGTGCTATCTCTAGTTAGAAAAGGCTTTAAACATTAGAAACACATGGGGGGGGGGATATTATTTATGGCTTAAGTATAGTATATACTCTATACAGTATAAAATGAAAGTTAACAATTCGGGAGGTCAGATAGACCTCAGTGCTATTATTAATATTAGTACTAAACTTTCTGGAAATATCACAATAGATCTAATTGGTCGCAGTGATAAAGGGAAGGAAAATCCTGAGACCCATACAGTACTAATTTTCTGGAAACAACACTAAATGTATCTAGGTCGAGGTAAACATTTGGCACTGGTTAATAAAACTAAGTTTGATCAAAAACTTCCCAATCTGTAAGTTGAATTTTATGAACAATCAAGAAGGGGAAAAAGTGGGAATAGGGATCATCATTTGATAAAGACAAAGTGACTTTGAAATTTAACGATTTTTTTTTTGAACCTTTTGTTTTGTATTCAAAATATATGATTTTTCAAAATTTGTATGTGTACGATTTGGAGCAGTGTTTCTCAAACTTTTTCACCGGTAACCCTCTTTCCCATCAGACATTTTTACGTGTATGAAAACATATGGAGGGTGTGGAAGAAATAATTACAATTGAAAGGAATATATGTTATATGAATATATGTTATGTTCCCCAAATTATCCTTTATGTAGGTCCCATGACTCATGGGGATCATTATCCTTTGAAGGTTACGACTCCTGTTTTGAAAATCACTGACATTAAGGGTAATTATTAAAATTCTTCCTCCTAGCTTTGTCTTATACCTTGATGACTTAGTTCATAATTTAAAGCAAATGATAAATGCGACATTAATTTAAAAAAAAAAAACTCTAAGCTTGAATCAAAACGGCATTAATTTAAAAAAATATATAGGTACTTAATTAAGTTTGCTCAAAATTTTTAAATGCAAAATATGGACGGTTTTTTAATGAAAGAAAAAGAAAATGTAAAAAAATATTTAGGCTAGCTATGAACTATAAAAATTTTTATTTTTAACCTCGTTTTTCTCTAAAAATATTTTTTTCAATCAATGCCTTTTGATTTGTAAAATATAAAAGACTATACACAATTAAATATTTTAATAATTTTTAGTCTATTACATATAAAATTTAAAAAAATTAAATTTTGAAAATATTACAATTTCGTCAATTCGTTAGTAGCAAAAAAATACAAAAAATGACCCTTATTTATTTAACCAAATTAAATGGATACTTAACAAAATTTACCTTTGAATAATTTTACGTAGCAGAAAAATATAAACCAAATAAATAAGAATCACTTCTTATATCATTTTATGAAAATAATTATAACTTTTCGTCAAAAAATAATTTTTTTTCTTTGTACAAATCTATTGGTATTTGGCACTAAAAATCACATTTTTAAAGACATTTTTTTTCTTTACTATAGGAATTTTTCGTTTTACATAATATTTATACGAGAAAAATTTTGTTAATTGGAAAGTAGAAAATTAAATGACTGTATCAAAGTGTCCAATAGGCGCATTTACAGAAGACCTATATCCCGAAGGGCTCCATCTACAGCTTCATCCTTTACCATAAACAAAAAAAAGAGAACCTATTACCTTCACCACCCAAAAAAATATTTAAATCAAAACGTTAATTTATAGTAAATAATATCTAATGATCGATTTAAGTTAAATATAGAATGTAAACTAAATCTGGAAGTCTACGCAAGGAGACGTCACTGTAGAAGGGACACCATTATAAAAGATGTCACGCAAATAATTAAATAATCAGATTCTATGTGTTAAAAAAAGAGACGATTAAATTTTGAGGTAAATCGTAAACAGAGCCATAGCCATATAAAATCACAAGTCACGTACAGAAACAGTCACAGTTCATCTGGAACGCGATTTTTATATCTTCTGTTGTTCATATACGATTTACCTATAATCTGAAACGAATCTTGTGGCACTAACTCTAGTAACGTCTCTACGTACGTCAATATCTCGTAAAGCTTCAAACTTGAAAAGCTTCCACTCTATCGTTAACTTAAATCGAGTTCAAAGTTCAAATCAAAGCGATTTACGAGTTATTTGAATCGAAACAGTTAGAATTCGCTGTTAATAGTTTATGTTAAAGCAAATTTCAAAATAAAGTAATTTTTACCAAGACAAGTTCACATTCCTTTAACTAGCATACGAATAATAATAAAATTGAGTTAATTGATTCAATGGTTGGGCCGAGTTAGTTGTAGAATATTTGTCTACATCGAAATTTACCTGCAAATCAATCAGTTTTGATAATTTTGCCAAATCGTTTCACTGTAAAAATTTCATTTATATACTAAAAGCCGGCGACTGACTTTTCAAAACTTTAAATATGTTTTAAATATGGTTTAAATAATGGTTTAAATATGGCAAAAGTATAACAATTTTGGTACTTATAAAATTTGAATTTTCATTTTGATTATAAGAAACTGTAGCTGGTTACGTATTGAATAAACTAAAAAAAATCATTAAAAAAAACTATTTGAAAATATAAATTTATTTCTTGGTTATTTTAGGAGAAACTTAAGTTATTAATTTTATCAACCCTTTGAACTCTGAGACTTTCATTGTTGAAGCATCCTGTCCCTGAGCTCCTGAGTGATTTTGACCAAAAAATAGCTTTTGACAACAATGCATTTGCGGTTAGAAATCAATCAGTCATGAAGAGGAAAAATATTTTTTTAGTTCCCAACAAACTTAGCAAACGCTATTTTGGGCCGTAGGGGAATAAAAATTAATTTTGAGGCCGGGTAAATCGACCATTAGGGTATATGCGTCGATAAATTAGGCCAGTATTTAAGATTGAAAGAGTTAAAAAGCAAGATTTTCTTTATATGTAGCAAGCTTTTTTCACCTAAGCTTTTTCAAATTTTTTTCGAAATTTAAATTCACCGACGTTACGAAAGAGAGGGGGGAACGTTGTTGTGTCACCTTTGAAAATGAAAAATACTTTGAGGCACATTTTTAAGACAATTTTGAAGATACTCGACAGTGTTAAGCAAAGCAAACTTGCGGCTAATTTTTACTTGAATTTTTCGCCAATTTTTGTTCGTAATGGAAATTTTGGTCAGTCTTAACTAAGATGTTAAAAGCTTATGCAAGAAAAAGCAAATTATTTCACTAACAAAAGAAAAAAGTCCACTTAGTGGCGTGGTGGTTAGAGCAGTTTACTCTCTCCGCTACATGCGTTAGCGGTACTGGGTGTGATCCCCGTCGAATCCCTAGATTTCATTAAGACTTATGATCTAAGATTTAAGACTTACAGAAAGTTTCTGTGTGTAAAGCAGTCGTGGTAATATGACCCTAGGGGTCATTCAAGTATTACGTAAACACCTAAGGGGAGGGAGGGGATCTTTTATTTGCTTATTTTTGATGACATAAGGGCCAGGGGGGTCTAGATGGTGATTACGTCACCAATAAATATTTATATTTTTTTTGCAAAATTTAGAAGATTTTAATTCAAACAAATATAGTTATCCTAATAACTGTCTATGCTTGATAGCGAAGAGTATATACAAGGATTCCCCAAAACAATTGATATTGCTTAGGTACTCGCTCTCGAACAGAAAACAACCAATGTCATCGAGAACTTGGAGTCATGGATTCAAATTTCATGAATTGAAAACAAATAGTACTAAATTTTCAATTAAAAAAAAATAATATCTGTTATAGGTTTAAATTTTTTAAAATATGTTTACGATTATCGTTTACGGAATTATTTTGATAAAATTTATTCAATAAATATTTAATATTAATTGTGCAATAATTGACATTAATAACAATAAAGAAACCTGAATAGATTTAAAAACCTACGCAGAGGGGTTAAAAATCACTAAGGGCTCGTTCACACGCTTCAACTAAACTCGCCCGATAATTTTCAATCTTTTAGACAGTAGCGGGGTAAGCGACGCGAGAAGTGAAGTACAAGCGAGTTGAAAGGGAAGCAAATTGAAAGAAAACTGATCAACAAAACTCGTTCAACAAAAGTTTGACTTTTTCTCCCTTTCAACTCGTTTGTACTTCACTTCTCGCGTCGCTTACCCCGCTACTGTCTAAAAGATTGAAAATTATCGGGCGAGTTTAATTGAAGCGTCTGAACGCGGCTTAAAATTCTGCTCACGTAATACTTGTACGACCTCCTAGATGTTAAAGCGGCATTTTTTTCCTTATTAAAGTGCTTCAGCTACTTAGTCATTAGCACTTAAAGCGACATAAAACACCAAAAAAAAAAAAAAAAAAAAAATTGTTGAAAAACTCGAAATAGAGGCATCTAAGTTTTGGGACGTAACGAAGTGGAAGGGTCGTTAAAGTAACAAGATAACAATTTTTTAAGATATTCCTTTTCAATTTAAGTACAAAAATCCAACATATGCAATAAAAATACGCCTAAAAGAATTTTTGAGGGTTTTCAGTTAAGGATTCACGTTGAAATTTTCGAAAAACTTCATCAAACAAAATAAAGAGCATTTTTGTAAAAAAACGCATTTTTCCTGGTTTTTTTTTTTGAGCCGTTGGAACAATGCTAAAAATGTTAATGTCTCTTTAAAGCTACTGACGTCAGACAGACCTTTAGCAAGATGTAATTGTAGGGTGTCCGACCAGTTTTTCGAATCACAATTCTTCGAATCACAATTTTTCGAATCACAATTTTTCGAATCACAATTTTTCGAATCACAATTTTTCGAATCACAATTTTTCGAATTACAATTTTTCGAAACACAATTTTTCGAATGCACAATTTTTCGAAAGAACAATTTTTCGAAAAATTAATAATAAATAATTTTAGGGACTGAAATAATAAGGATAAATTTAGTTTTATTTGCCAGATTACACAAAACAAAATAAAAAAACCTAAAATAAGTAATTAAATAAAACCTTTTATTTAGTAAATAAAATTCAAACAGTGGTTCTCAAAATGTTGGATCCATCAAATGATATAATATATGTCAGATGCTATTTAAAATAAAAAACTTGGGTCCCATAGTTTGAGAACGACTATTTGAAAATATTTGTTCATTTAATGTTCATTTCATTACAACATCTTGAAATAGAAGATGCTTTATCTTCGTTTATTTTATCTTTATATTGTAAATGTCCTCGAATTAAAAGTTTTTTGTTATTTTTTATCTATAAATTGTACATCCATCTTGTAGGGCTTTTTAAATAAAAACTTATTTTATTTTAACAAATACGTTACTACTCTTGATTATATGACTTTTATGGGATTTTTTAATTGTTGTCGTCTCTGCGAAAAGTAGTAAAATATTTTGAGAACCACTGGTTGAATTTTATTTACTAAATAAAAGGTTTTATTCAATTAATTATTTTAGGTTTTTTTATTTTGTTTTGTGTAATCTGGCAAATAAAACTAAATTTATCCTTATTATTTCAGTCCCTAAAATTATTTATTATTAATTTTTCGAAAAATTGTTCTTTCGAAAAATTGTGCATTCGAAAAATTGTGCATTCGAAAAATTGTGTTTCGAAAAATTGTAATTCGAAAAATTGTGATTCGAAAAATTGTGATTCGAAAAATTGTGATTCGAAAAATTGTGATTCGAAAAATTGTGATTCGAAGAATTGCGATTCGAAAAACTGACACCTAACCTAATTGTAGAGAGTTAACATCA
This sequence comes from Sisyra nigra, assembly GCA_958496155.1. Classification (NCBI taxonomy): domain Eukaryota; kingdom Metazoa; phylum Arthropoda; class Insecta; order Neuroptera; family Sisyridae; genus Sisyra; species Sisyra nigra. The sequence continues at coordinate 12,394,460 of OY292318.1, forward strand.
AATAAATTTCAATGACTTGAACTAATTAAAATATTTTGAGTAAACAATTTATTAATTTGTTAAAAATTTTTAAAAGCAAACTTTAAGCTTTTTATGGGATTTTTTTAATTACTACTTCAGTTTATCATTTTTCAATAAGTAACAGTACTTTCATTCATTGAGAAGGGAATACGAGTATTTGAAAAAATATAATTTAAAATAAGATGAAATTTTCTCATAATTTTCTAAATCACGGGCTTGTGTTAAAGGTACAAAAACGATGAGCCATAATATAAATAATTCCTGTATAGGGTCAATATGAACATATTTTGCACATCGGTAAATCATAACGTGACTTAAGAATTCCTCTTTTTAATTTGATTTTAGCATTGACCAATTCAAAATTTGACTTATACAGATCGGAAATTCCTATTACAATTAAATGAGATTTCATAAAAAAAAAATTTAAATACAGTCTTCTATTCCTATCATATGTACATTAAGAACAAGACCTTTCTTGAAATTACCTACATTACCTTATTTTTAAGGGACTGTCTTCAAGAAGAATTTTCAAAAATATCGATTTTTTAAATATAATTTTTGTAATGTACACATATATCGCTACTTCAGAGCAACAGTGAGATATCTCAAAAAGTCTAGTTTTGAGATAATGCATAATAGGCCAGTCAAAATCGACATAAAAATTATAGTTTAAAAAACTAAAACAACACGCTTTAATATGAAGCTGTACTAAAAAGTAGAAAATAATTTTTATGTGTGAGTTTGTGTATCAGCAATAGAATTTGCAACTAAAACTGACACCTGGCGGGGGAGAAGTCGTGGGACAGGAGCGATAGGAGATTCCAGTAAGGATTCCCATTTTTTCCCTTGCGCTTCATTTTTTTTTTTCATTTTGTTCCTATTTATATATATAGAGTCATTATAAAAATATATTTAATTGCACCCCACGCTTTTTTACTATAAATAAATTATTTAATTAATAACTAAATTGTTAATTAAATCTTTTTCCAAATTAAATAGTCGTACTTGATTGTTGCAATTTCTATTGCTGATACACAAACTCACACATAAAAATTATTTTCTACTTTTTAGTACAGCTTCATATTAAAGCGTGTTGTTTTAGTTTTTTAAACTATAATTTATTTTTTTAGTTTTTAGTCTTAAAACGATATCAAAAGCCTCGATTTTTAGTAGGTACTTAAATCTTTTGTTTGACAAAAAATCTATTTTTTTTAGTTTAATAATTAATAAATAATTATTCTGAGCTACAGATTGTCAATAGCTGCAAAGTGCAAGTTAAGTGTAGCCTAATTACACAAATACGACACAGACAAAATTATAAATAATCAAACAACGGAAGTGGTCATTGTTTGAGTATTTAAAATTTTGATTGTTAATTTTTTTCTATTTATTAGGTCTTGAAGTTGACGAAATAAATAAATTCAATCCAATTTTTTTTTCAAGTAACACAAAATATGAAAACTTAGTGGTCATATTTTGAACGAAAAAAAGAATGACTTTTACCGTCATTCTGTGGTTTGTACGTACATTTAATCTGCAAACGAATATAGATATTTTCTTTTTTTATTTATCCTGATGATCCTAGTCAGGACACAGGAACAAAATTATTAAATTATTGCATTGTCATCAGCCCTTGACCCTTGTCAAAATTTTCAAGTAAATCAGACTTCAAGAAGTAGTTGAAAATTACGCTGAAAGATTCCTTTACATTCATACATACAGGTCAAGTTAATAAAAGCGTGTTAAAAATAGTTAAATTCGCAAAACATGATGTATCTCTGATTTTTTAGTATGTAGTTTGGATCCATTAGGGCTATGTACTCTTAAATTTGCAACTTTCAAAAAGTTGTGGAAAAATTTTTATAGAGGAAAACCCATGAAATTTTTGCACTTGTTTCAGATTCTGCTCGGTATTTCCTAATTCATGTATTTTTCTTCGAAAGCTATTCTGAACGTTATTTAAGAGCATTAAATGTGTTACAAATTAAGCCCAACCGGAGCTCTGCAGGTCAATGGGTTACCGAGTTACGGCACTTTGAAAACAGGCCAGTTTTTTTTGAAAATTTTAGTTTTTAACCTTTTTTGGATCGAAGTTGCGTCGACACCATTGATCTTACGAGCAGAACTTATGAATATGCATATGAAATGAGTTGCAAACTTGAGGATACATAGCCCTAATGGGCCCTAACAACATACTAAAAAATCAGAGATACATCATGTTTTGCGAATTTATTGTTGATTTTGACTGGACTATAAAGTAACTTTTATGTTCCATCTTTAAAAAGAGTATTTCTAGATTTGTTATTAATATGTCTTGTATTACCTAAAAAAATAGTTGTTGTTTTTTTTTTTTTTTAATATGGAGCTATATTTAAATTAATTAATCCTAAAACACGGTAAAATCAATCAAACCATACAGTGAGATATATCCTTTGGACGCATGAAGCTGTTTAATTCAGAGAAAACCAAATGTGCCACTAAATTCTTCTATTTTTGGTGGTTTTAAAAGTGGTATAAAAAAATTGGTATTTTTGAACTTGTCTCACTGTTGCACTGAGGTAGTGATACTTAAGAATACACCCAGAAAATTCCAAGTCAATCGATAGATTATTTTCCAAAGTTACTCGCAAATTTGTCAAGACAGTTTTCACATTATGTATTAAATGCTTTTGAAACTTTAAACGCGTTTTTTTTCAAAACCGTATTTTTAAAGTCGATGACCAAAATTTCTCAGAGAACGGCTGAACCGATCAGTTTCAAATTTTAACACAAGCTTCTTAAATTGTTTCCTTAAAAATCGTTTTTTAGACCTCCTGACTATAAAAAATCGTTTGAGACAATGGTCATCGAACATATGGAAAGCCAATCAATAAGGTCAATCAGTTGTATAGTTGTGCATATCGTAGGGGTCTGTACTGAATATCTTTAACCGATCCTTTCATTTATCCTGCGGAGAAAAACAAACTACTAACAGTACTAACATGACACAATATCTTACTATACCAGCCTAATTTAAATGAGGTTGATTAGTTCATATTTTGAATGTCTTCAATTAAGTAAAAAGCTCACGTTTCCAAACGTCAATAATAACAAAATAATGGAAGAAATGTTTCGCTTTTAGTTGGTTTTTGATTTATTGGCTGTTTTCTAGTTTTTCGTATCAAATACGCCTACGATGGGAGCACAGAGTGCCAGGCTCGTTGTCCACCGAACGACTATATAGATAATAATTATGAATAAATCTAGGACAAACAACGTTTTGCTTGTTGTTTGCAACCCCTTCAAGCTATTCGCATCAAATAAAATTATTGTGAGAGTCCAAAGTATCAGACTCCTGGTCTATCGAACGACGACATAGATAATGAATAAACAAAAGTAATTGTGAAGTTTTTGGTCTTTTAAGTGATGAGTACTTTCAATGTCCGCACAAACCCTATGGGTCTTCCACCTGGACTTCCTGGAACGTTGAATTGAAATTCACAAGTGATTTGCTCTGATAAACGATTTTATCTGTTACTTAAGGCCGACTCCCCCTACTCGTGTATTTGACAAATATTTGTTCTTTGCCTATATTTGCCATGTAGTGAGAATGGTTCACTCGGCCATTATTTGTAAAATTAGTAGTCAATTTTCAGGTCAATTTTTACAACCCGGTTGTAGGTAAAAATGCCACGAGTTAAAGGGATTTCAATTATTTGCGCAATGCTAAAGTGATCAAATATTTTAAATGCGAGAGCAGTAGGGGAGACCGGGGCAAGACGAAGCTCGGGGCAGAAAGGGAAAAGTGTTTTTGTGCGTGACTGGTGAACACAACAGAGCCTAACAAAGTGTCATTCGGGCGATGTTCGGTCACGCCACACGAGTCTGATCGGCTCGTCTTTGTCACTACTTGTTTTGACTGCGTAGCGAGAAAAAACAGCTTTTTGGAAAAGTTTTACCAAGTATATGGTTTCTAAGAAGATGTGCACAGAGGTAGATATCAGTGCTATTAAAAAATTTTAAGACGTACTTTTAGTAATGGTGTAAGACTAATGCATTTAGATTGGATTTTTGCAGAATAATTTTTGTAGGTTGGAACTGTTGTTACTTTTACAAAATATGTCTAATGGGGCAAAAAGGTCGGGGCATAATGGGACTGCAACAAATAATAAAAAAGTAAGAAAAATGAAAAGAAACGAAAAACAGCATTTGATTAAAAGACACAAAAAAGAAACAACACAAAAAAAGTAGTTCATCCAAAGAAGAAAATGATGACTGTGCTTGCATCTATTGCGGGTACCTATACTCAGAATCAATCGAAGGTTGGGTTATCTGCAACGTATGCCGTGTATGGGCACATAATTCTTGTGCTGGAGTTGTTGGAGAAGATGAAGAAGGGCACACTTGTGAACAATGTCTGACGGATTGAATATAATATGTAATATGAAATTTAATATGAATATGTCCTCGTTTTGCCCCGCAGCGTTTCCCATTTTACCCCGCCCGTGGGGCAAGACGGGAAATTTGACAACTTTTTTTAAAATTCTATTTGTCAAAACAATTATGTGATTTTAGACGTTAGAAGTTATACTTAAAGTAGATAAGTGTACACGTTTTATTTCTTTTGTAAAAGAATTTCAATAAAGCGTTTATTTTTCTTTCTGTGACGATTTTTGTCTTAGCTATCCCGTCCTGCCCCGGTCTCCCCTACTTAAGCTATTTGAGATGTGCCATTGCGTACATAACTATTGACGTACTTGCCAAATAGTGGAAGAAGTGGGAAACTGTAAAACTGTAAAGCGCCGTAATTGTTAAAAAAACTTGGTGTTGGTATATTCCAAATACACAAATATTGGCGTATTTATCAAATATACGAGTAATGGGAGTTCGCCTTTAAATATGAGGTTTTCCATGAGAAATTTATTTTCTTAAGGGTTAGATACCAAGATACCAATATTACCAATGAGCAGCAACAAAATTGTTTATACTCTTGAGTCTATACCAATGTTACCTAACCGGAAATTTACTACGGACCAATAAATAATCTATTTTGTTAGTATGGACCTTTAGAAACATTATTATACACTACAACTTTTTTGGCTGACCAACATTTGTTATTCGTTGAGAAACGTTGTTCTATAGCATTACTAAAATATGAATCAATGAAAATATCGAAAATCAAATCTATGCAATCCAGCAATGATATTAGGTACTACCTGATCTCCGCCCGCTTCGCTGAGCGTTTTAAAGTTTGGCGATGTATGTTTTTCGTTGCACAGTTTTTATAGTTTTTATTTTTTTGCTCAGAAAATCAAATTTTTTGGGAATAAAAAGTATTTTATAGCACTTTTTGTAATGTTTACTACCTGTATGTGAAAATTTCGTCCAAATCGGACCAGCCGTTTTCAAGTTTACTATGAACAAACGATGTTTTTTTGGGGAAAATTACAATGTAAATGGCATTTATTTTTTTATATAAAATATATGTCAATGTAGGTAATAAATAGTATTAATCAAAAAACTTTAGATTTTTTAGATTAGATAAAAATCTCAGCTAAGAAAAATAATTCTGTTTTTGTTCCCTCGCGCAGGTAACACGTAACGTTTTCATTATATAACTTTTCAAAAAGCAGAATTCTTCATTCTTATGATTGGTATAGATAGGGGAGAGACAAAGAGGTAGCATAATGCGATGACAATTCGTTAAAAATTCTATTTAAAGTCGTGGCAGAGTATTTTGGGTATTTACCATTTTTTATTAAGTACAAAAATAGGAGACAGGATAACTCACGATTCGCATCAGCTGGAAGAAGTTCACGCCACGCCACTAAATTTCATTTTATCCACATTTTCATTAATAAAATAGTACAAAACCAAAAATATAAACGACCAACCAACTGAGGCTACGTTCCACGTTGCGTTTACAACGATTATTGTCCATGCCACTAAATGTGACGTGTTTGAAAAAAAAACTTTTCTAATCTGGGTTTTTAGTGGAACGTAATCTAACACAAATGTTGGTAAGGGGTCATCCATAAATTACGTCACCCAAATTTACATGATTTTTAAGCCCCCCCCCCCCCCCTCCCCCGTCCTTGTCACAGCTGGTCACATTTGTGAGATCCATCCCTCCTTAGTGTGACGTCACATATTTTACAATTTTACATCTACCAATCATTATTGAATTAAAACAGCAGTTCTAAAATTTGTTTTATTTCAATTTCAATGATTTTTTAATAAAATTAACATCAAATCAAACATTTCAAGAAATTAACAAAAAGATAAAACGATTAATTATATTAATTAAATATCAAACTTAATCATCTTGAGGCCATGCATTTTGAACCCACTTCTTTAAACACTAAAATAGATTTTTGAAATGTGACGTCATAAAATTTAGGGCATCTCCCACCCCATGTCACACTTCATTAAGACCCTCCCTCCTCCCTTAACGTGTGACGTAATTTATGTATGGCCCCCTAATAGCTCAGAAAAGAGACCTACCCCTCCTTCGATACGTCCATATCTCGAAGAGCTAAACAAAGTTTCGGCAAATATTAACTTGATGGGTTTATAGATTCCAAATTTATGTTACAATAATAAGAATTAAAAGCTTCAAGCACTTTTGAAAAGCGATTTTTTTCGGTTAAAACTTTTAAGTAAGCCTTCTGTCGCTTTTCATTATATTACAAACATACAGATTAGAAGAAAGATGGGATTAGCATTAAGGAATATGTTACCTATAATAACCAAAAAACAAATCATTTTTATTAAGTATATATATAAACTATATTCGAATATACATTGAATCTTGCAATGAATAATTTTAACGACTAGTTGATGACTACGATATTAAATAAAACATTCTACATCTCACAAAATGTAAATAATATATGTATATATAAAAATGAATACAATTTTCCATGCATATCAACTCAACAATAATGGTTTAGTAGAAAAAAATTTTTTAAGATATATTATTTAAATAGTAAATTACATTGTTATTTACTTAATGGAATGTATCACATGCATTTTGCATACAAAATCAAAATAAAAAGCTTTTTCATTCAGATGCCTTATATTAAAAAAGATACAAATTTACATTCCACATGCAATCTAAAATGCAAGTATTTATTTATTTTTTTAAATTAAGCTGTCATTTTGAGAAATTTAATGGTTCGGAAGCTATTTAAAATGAGCTTCCTTAAGTATAGCAATATTTTTTTAGAAAGATTTGCGACGTTTTTATTTAATAATATATTTTAATTCACAACTCTATAGGAGTATCGCCATTACTAACCTCTTGCAGCAAATCCTGGGCAGCAATGGCCTTAAGTACATTTTTCTTGCTAGTCTCTTGAATCTCACCACCGACCATCAACTCGTCCAAAATGAAATAAGCCTTTTCAAAGTTAAATATTATATCCAATTCGCACACCTAAAAAAAACAGATATAGTATTAATTTTATTATTAGAGAGATTTCACTGTAGGAAAAAAGTTAGACATACACTTCCAAAATATTTATCTAATAGTTCTACGTAACGATGAATTATTTCTAATGTTAATAATTCATTGTCGTTTTCATCGATTGCACAGCAAAAATATAGACTGGCATATCTGAAAAATACAAATTCAAATTAGTGAAACCTCTTTAAGGTTGAAAAGAATTGGTGCATGAGTGCAAAAAATTATTTCAATGGATTTTTTTCAAAATTTTTTCAATACGGTTAATATTATAGAAATATATCTTGTTATGGGACATCTTACTTTGTTCAAGAGGTTATATACACTCTGGAGACCTAAAACCCCATTTTTCAAGAATTTTTCGTGAGAAGACTTTTGGGTTTATTAATATGAAAATTTGTACACATATTATGGTAACTTTAAACTGTGTTTTAAAATTTGTAAAATTAATAATCATGAAAGCTTTTATATCTGATCTCCAAAAGCTCGTCTCAAAAAAGGCATCTTGCGGTGACCATAATATCTCTGGACTAGATCATTAGAAAATTAAAAAAAACAGGCGGATTTCGTAAGAGGAATGTGCAATCTTGTAATTAATCGAGGGAATAAGCAAAAAAGAATTTCTATACAAAATGGAGACTTCTCAAAAATAAAAAAATTAAATTTTGATCATAATTTAGATCTTAAATTATTGTTTTTTTTTGTGTTTTAAGTCGCTTTAACAGCTATGGTCACGACTGTCTAAACACAGAAAATTTATGTTGGTCAATTTTAATCTTAGGTCTATGATCTTAAGTCTAGGATTCAACGGGAATCGAACCCGTACCACTTGACGCATGAGGTGGAGAAAACTAATGCTCTTGCCACTGCGCCAATAGGCGGCCCTCATAAATTATTTATAAAAAGAAAAGTATTTATGGTTGTGAAAATTTTTTTGGTTAATGACTAAAAAATATATTTAAGAAGCTTGTGTTAAAATTTGAGACTGAGCGGTTCAGTTGTTTTTTTGAGAAATCTTGGTCACCGACTTTAATATCAGTTTTGAAAAAAGTGCGTTTAAGCTACGTTCCACTAAATGTTGACAACGTTAAAAATCAGATTAGAAACGTGCCTTGAGTCGTTTATTAATGACTACCAAAATCTTTGTGTTGTGTAAGAGTCACCATTAAAAAGTTTTATACACATGAAATTAGCTTTTAAGAAAAGCTATATAATATATATGAGGCGTCTAGTATCAAAGTAACCAATGTGTACCCTGACTTATATTTCAGAAACCGCGAAAAGCTGTGGTGACTTCAGATCAACTAATATAAAATTAATTTTTGAACAAGACTTTGTATACTGACATTTTCTACATTCTGACAAAAAATTATAAGTAGCCATCATGTATTTGCCGAGAAAATCGAAAAAAAAGAATGGACTTTGGTCGTTTTGATACTAAGATTATTACTTTGGTCATTTTGATTCAAATTTCAATTGATTTTGGTTGTTTTAATATAAAATGAAAACGTCTTGTGCAGTAACTTTTTGTCGGAGTAACTGGTTCGGGAGAAATATCCATAATATTACACCAAAATCCAGAAAATATTTAAAAGTACACAAAATAATTTGGCTTTATCAAAACCCGCCACAATAGAGTACAGACCGTTTATAGGCCACGTGGTACAACTTGCTCGCTTCCTATTGGGCCAAGCGCACATTGGCTTCTTTGATACAAACATGCCAAACACATTGGTTGTTTTGAAACGGAACCGAGACTTTGAGACTTAATTTAAAGCGAACAAAGGCAATTTTTTTTCGAAAAATTTATACTAATAGCTGTGTCTCAAGAAGATGAAGAAAATGACGTAGCTAGCTCAATATCTCAAAAAGTGGCACTTAGGTCACTTTGATACTAGACGCCTCATATGGTCACTTCGAAACATTATGTAGGGATAGCTAATAAAAACATTACATCAAGCAATAGAAAAAAAAATGGGGGTCAGTATTTTAAAAAGTCGGAAAAATACGTGAGAATCATTTAAAAAAGATATGAAAACCATGCGGTGGTGTTGACGAAAAAAAAATGAAAAAACCACGTGAGGACCACTACTGAGAAAAGGGGAATATTGCAGTTTTCCGGGCGTCAAAATTTGACAACGGATCATTATAGATCTTGGGAGCCATCCATAAATTACGTCACACGAATTTCATGATTTTTGACCCCCTCTCCCGTCCTTGTCACAGCTGGTCACACTTGTGAGACCCACCTCTCCTTAGTGTGACGTCACATATTTTACAATTTTACATCTACAAATAGTTATTGAATTACTACAGCAGTTCCAAAATTTGTTTAATTTCAATTTTAATGATTTTTGAATAAAATTAACATCAATTCAAACATTTCAAGAAATAAACATAAAAAACAAATAATGATATTAATTAATGATCAAATCAATAAAATTTTCTCAGTGTAGTAGAGTGAGTGGCCGACAAGACAGTTTGACCCATGGGAGGGACACTCTTACGAGACGTGAGGTGCCCCTGAATTTTAGTAAGGCGGGTCAAACACAGATGGCGAAACAATATTCAGTCGGTTAGGTAGATACAATTTCTTCAAATGAATTGTTCCGAACTTCCCGATTGATACCGAGGATTGGCGATGATCAAAAAAATTCGTTTTTATTTTACACTTCTGTCAAGTCCTTCCATAAAGTGCACGCGTTGCTGTCATTTTAAGAAAAAAATGTTGATTGTGTGAATTAAAGTCATCGGAAACAAATTATGTATTTGTTTAAATTTATTTCAAGGAGCATAATCACGAAAAAAAGGATGATTGACTCATCATAAGTTAAGTAAAAAATATTTTATCTTACTAAATTATTTTTCGAAGTTGGTTAAGTAATTTCATATTCCCAGATTTCGTGATAACCAAGATTATGAATGGAATACAGAAGTCATTTTCATCACCAAACTCAATACCTCGATAACAACGAATAACAACTGCTGCGAAACTGGAGAAAAGTAGTAATAATTTTTTTTATAAAATTTACATTCATGCATTCATTGTAAAATCCCGATCCATTGCCCCTCTAACTAAATTAATCAGTTTATAATATTAATTTTGTTGTAGCAATTTAATTGTTATTATTTCTTATGTATTAGGTGTATTTATTTTTTTTAAATAAAATATTTAACATGTAATAAAAGAAGTAATTATTTTAAATTTAAATATAGGTAATAAAAATGAATAAATAAAAAAAAATTCAAATTACGTGCGCGTGGTTAAAAATTGCCGACACTAGCGCCCCTATGAATGAACCGCCTTACTAATAGCAAAAAAAAGCACCGCAGTTTAACACGGAGTGTCCCTCCCGTGGTTTGACCCTTATGTTTCTACAGATAGTGTTGCAAATGTTTTTCAGTTTTTTGTTAATAGTTCAAAGTTCGCGTTTTACTTAACACTTAGATTAAAATAGATTTTGAAATGTGACGTCACGAAATTAAAGACCCCTCCCACCCCCTTGTCACACAATGACACACTTCGTCGACCTCCTCCCTTCCCTTTAACGTGTGACATAATTTATCGATGGCCCCTTACTAAAATAAAACGCAAATGAAAAGTACAATTTTCCAAGTTTTTGTTTAGTTTTCGAGAAAACTTGGGGTTTAGTAGCACGACTCCAATGTTATTTCTTCTTATGGGATATAAATTTTGTGAGTGCAGCCCTTTTTTACACTACGAAGTTTTGACAGCTGTTCGCAACAAGAAGAGTCCGGGGGTGCAGAAAATAGCAAGTTAGGTGTGACCATCGCATTGGTTCTTAACCAAATTTGACGTTATCGATACAACTTTTAAAATTCGATATCTCGAAAACTAAGCGAAAACTCAAAAAATTCTATGCTTCATTTTCGATTTATTTAAGCGAGATCTATAAGAATCTGTCGTCAAATTTTGACGCCCGAGAAACTGCATACTTGCCGAGAAAAGTTCTAAAAGCATGCATGTAACTATGTATTAGAAACAATTTTAAATAACCTTTGGGCTCACTGTAAATCATAACTGTAAACAAAGCCGTAGACAAATTCAGACCATTTAATGTAGATAAATAATAATAAAATATATTAAAGATTATTTTATAATTAAATTAAAGCGATAAATAACAATACCATTTGTTTGGTCTGTAAGTAATATTATTCTGAGATTGTTTAAACTATTTCGGGTAAAGTTCCAGTTTAGACACCTCGAGATTTGTCTCTCGAGGGTGTCTAAACTGGAACTTTACCCTATTTTGTTTTAAACAATACCAATTCAATATGTTCAATGGCAAATTATATTTCTACAAAATTTACCATATAAAATACCATTCTGAAAATAGTTTTCAGCACTCATATGCTTAGAATATTTTGGATAATCTGCTTTTACTGTTACCGTTTATATACGATTTTAAGATCTTTCCACTCGATGAAACTTGACATTTTCGGCTTCCGAGCCAAAATCATTGTGATTAGCTCCCGGGTTATCTTCTTCTTAACCTTATCCGGATGAGCGACATACCATTTTTGGAGTCTTAATTTACCTTGTCGACTAAATAACAACATAAATTGCATCTGAAATGAAAAATTCCCAATCAATTCCATGCCACTTCCTTATGTGATGATCCAAGCCGTGGACAGAACAACTCACCATTTTTCAAATATGCTTTTGGAATGACCACTTGGAAAGTGTAACGATGAGCAAAATTATTGCTGTGTTTATGTATTTGCTGGCGATTTCATATACGACTAAGCATTTTTAGTGTGATTTATTTTAATTGGGGAAACAAATAAAGATTTTTACGTAAACGTCACTCTTTCACAGAACTTACATGCAAACATGCAAATGAGATAAGCAAAACGAAATTGAGCATGCGTTCGTTTAGGTTCTGATCTTTGCTAATTACTTAATTCATAATTTTTCCGCATGTGTTCATTATTCATAATTCTTATTAATATTTCTTCACCTTGACATGATTTATTTAATAATAAAATTGTACAAATCAAATATTAATTTAATAAAACTATTGTCAGATTATTTACTTTTCAAAATTATAAAGTTAGTACGAATAAATACTCTCTATTTTTAAATACTTTTATGAGACGCCACGAGTAGAACCCATTGTTATATGGAGATTTAAAGTTTGACTTGTTTTCAAGCTGCTTGACTTGATTTTCAAACTTCTCGATTTAAATTTGGCTTAAAATCAATTCAAGCTTAAGTCAAATATTGATTTTAGTCCCGGTTCTGCTTACACTTAGGCTTAATTAATCATTCATCTCTCCACTACTTAAAACTAGTTCATCCAAATATCTTTCAAGCGTCATAGAAAATTTTATGTAATATTGAAAAACTAGTAAACTAAGAAATCAAAGCCGGACCATTTTATTGCCAATTAAAATAGCTATGGTTCAAATTAATTAGTTTTAAGGGTTTATATACAGTTAGAATTTTTACAAAATCATTTTTTTAAAATCATTTTTGTAATGTACATATATTTAATACCCAGAAAATTTCAAGCCAATCCGGTGATTGTTACACGCAAATTTGTAAAGACAGTTTTCACTCTATGTAGAGGGCTTTTGAAACTTTAAACGCGTTGTTTTCAAAACTGTATTACTTTCTTTTACTCTATATAGAATATAGATAGTAAAGGAAGTATTGTAATCGGGTCAAATTTTCGAATTCGAGCTTTCACTGGAAATACATGTTTTGAGGTCCCCTGAGTCCAAAAAAATGGTTTTGTAGAAACATGTCTGTGTGTGTGTGACAGCCATATCGTATCGAAAGCTTTATCCGAATTTCACCAAACTTGGAATTTGACCTCCATATTATACCTAGTTGGGCCGCGAAGCTTTTGATTAAAATCGGATAAGCAAAAGCTCCACTTTATTCTAGGAGTTTTTTAGTTTTATCATTTTTTTTTTCGAAAACGGCTCCAACAATTTTCTTTAAGCTTTCTGTAGTTTTTAGACTCATTGATGTCTACAGCTTCTATTAGAAACTTTTTCCTGGGAAAATTTGAATAAGGGCGGTTCTGGGGTGAAGCTTGAAAATTCGTATATACTTATAGACTGTATGCATTTAGTTCTGTTTATATGCTATATATAGTTATAGAGAGCTTATATTTCTTTAAACCAACAGCGAGTTTCATAAATGAAAGTAAAAGAAAATACTGTGACGCCTCGCAGCAGATATTTTTTAAAGTTAGCGACCAAGATTTTTTTGAAACGACTGAACCGAACCGATCAGTCTTTTAATTTTAGTTTTTGGTCGAAGGCCTTTTCTCGCCGATAATTAGTTTTCTTTTAATGATCAATCTAAGGTCAACATTTTAATCAAAATGCTTACGACTTCAGAGCTTTTAAGGGGGTATTCTAGTCTAGAGGAATGAATTGTATTTATTTTTTCAGATGCAATAAAAAAAGCAAATAATATTTTCACCAAATATTTATTAATGTTTGAAGAATGCATAAAAATAAAATAAAAGGGAAAAATTCAAAAGTTGTAAAGTTACAGGCTGATGCAGGGTCTCAAAAAAATTACGCTCCCTGTTTATCACGATTACAACCCTCCATGAAATCCGAAATCAAAAATTCAAATCAATTCTTTATCCAAACAAATGCTGCAATCGTCTTTTAAAAAAAATAGTTATCGTTGAAATTTCGTTATAGTTTCAGTTATAACAAGTATTGAGGAAGCTCACACCAAATTTCAAGTAAAATTGATTCAGTAGAACTTGAGATATCATGGCAGTCGTCTCGAAAAAAGTAGTTTTGAGAAAGCGGTTAAAATTTCTGGTAAAGTTTCATGCAGTGGCCATACAATGGTAGTTAATACTTAAGTTTTTTTAACCAACAATTCTTGGTCCAAAAATAATTAAAATTTTGAAAAATCACGAAGGTTTAAGCTTTCAAAATAAGAAAGAAAAGAAAAATCGACTTTTCAAATTTCTAAACTAGAATAGCCCCTTAAAGCTTTTAAGACTTGACTTCAATTTCCTTTGAAATAAAAATTTTTCTACATACTATAACAGAAAATTAAACATTTTAACGTCCCATTTCATTAAAATATGTTAGCATAAATGATAAAACTAGCAGTTTTCTTTTTTGTTTAATCGTATAATTTCATTCGGAATTTTTATGTTGACATTGTTCTTATATAAATTAAATTTTAAATTATGTTTATGACAATCAATGACGTCTTGTGTTTCATTATCAGTTAAGAGTATAGTTTTTATATAAAAAAAAACGTCCATGATACCCAATTTACGCAAACTACTAAAAACATAAAATGAACAATTTTTTATTTATTACTAGTTCTAAGAATTACCTAGTAATAAATAAATAAGCAAGTTTTCGTGGTTAATAACCATAAAAAAGATAAGTAACAACTATAATAAAATAACAAACTTCGCACCATAATAGTACCTAAAGATAAGATAATGGTTAATAACAATAAATAGTAAATGATAGTAGGTACATATCAAATGTATGTTCATATCAGGTTCATATTAAAATCCGTTTGTTGAACTATTTTCTAAGAAATAACTTTTAGCTATCCTATAGGTTCCATACAGTTTTTTTCTTGGTTAATGCTATTTAGTATTGTAACGAGCAAAGAAAGAGACAACAAACAGCGATGGAAATGGCTGGAAAAGACTGGAACGTTCGAGAATTCCATGTCGACATTGGAAGTGCAAATATTCCTTTGTTGACACTGTCAACGGTCTTAAAATATTCCAAAGGTTCGGCAGTTGAATTTTCTAGACTGTTCGAGAACAAATCTGTTTTCCTATATATGAGACGTAATTTCATTCTAAGTGATTCATTCTGTGAATACAAGTGATATCAACATACATTCAAGCTATCTTACAAGAACCGTACATTGTTGCGAGCTAAGAGGCACTCAATGTATATTTTAGGATCATGGACATCTTCATACAACTTTTCATTAAAATCCATTCAGCCATTTACGGTGGAAGACGTTATTTTAGCTTACGGGAATTTTGAATTATTTCGAGATTAAAAGTGGGTATTATTTCGCCCAATCATTTTGATTTGATAAATAAATAGACTGGAACTGGGTTAAAAAAATATTTTATTGCACTGGCAGATCCATAAAATAGGTACGTCGACATTGTGTCGACATCCGCAGTTCACGTGTTAAAATAATAGAATTCTATTAAAAAAATTACAACGACCTTATACTTTTGAATTTTTAAGTAATAATGTAATTATATTCCAAACATTTTTGTTGTTTTATTTTTAACGTACATTTTATTTATACTTTAAGCATTGATTTAAGCTTTAAATTAGAAAATGAAATAAAAATTAATTATTTTCAGCAAGGCTACATGAATAAAAAATAATTGGTAATTTTCAAGAAATATTTAGAGATACTTGCTGAAACCCGCGACGTTGTCTGCGTAAGTTATTATGTTAAGAACAAATTTAATTTACAGAGGAAAAACATTTGAACAGTTGAAAGCTAAAATATATTAAAAATAACTTAGCGTAGAACATTTTTAACTATATGCCAAAAAATTGCTCCTAAATTCTCCCTCAGAATCCGCTATTGCTCCAAGTGTATAGTTATAAGTTAACTAATAATTAATTTTTCAAAAATTTGTAAACTCAAAAATAAAAATTGCTATATACCTAATCCAAAATAATCACTTTTTTACTTTTTTATTTTTTTTTTCAAAAAATTGTTCCTGAATGCCCTTTCCAGATCCGCAATTGCTCCAGGTGAATGGTTATTTATTTATTCAATTTTTAAACTATTCATGTTTATAAGATCTAACGGAAGTTGATGGCGTCATAATACAGCAATACATGTATAAATAGTTACAAATAATTATTAAAAATATTTCAAAAATTTGATCAATTATTTGCGTAATGAAAAGAGCAGATGGAGAGCTTAAAAAAAACAAAAACTTAAATTAAAAATTATTTTTGATTTTATATCGATTTTAATTCTTGAGTTTGAAAATTTAAAAAAAATTAATTCTTAATAAACTATCAACTATACACCTGGAGCAATTGTGGGTCCTGAAAGATCATTTAAGGAGCATTTAATCGCATAACATCGTTTGCCCCACTCTATCAAAGCAACTAAAGAACAACGAAAGCATACGCAGTCTGCTTAGAAAAATTGCAATTTTCTAAACTTTATTAACTTTGTTTTTAATGAAGATATCGTGTTAATTCTTTCTTCAGGTAAGGACCAAGTATATAAGAAGTAAAACAAAAAAAAAATGATCGTAATCTATCCAGTAGTTTTTGAGTTAAAAGCAAACATTAGAAAACAGCTATCATTTTATTTATATAGATTAGGAATTAAGTTAGACTAAAATCACTAGTGAAATACTTATAGATTACTAATTATTATAATCTTAAAATTCAACTCTAATCTCGTTCAAAGGTTTTCGTTTTAGCGATGGAACCGTACAAGTATCCGCTGGATATCCGACAGCTAATAAAATCGTCAATTTTTCATTACTTGGTCGATTGAGTAATTTACGTAAAGCTGGACCACAATTCAATGGGGTTGACGTCAATGAGAACAACCCCGCATACTAAAAAATTATGATTATATTAGTTTTGATTACCCAGTAGGTACAGCGTCATACTACGTAACATTTTTTCGTTATGTAACTTTCACGTTAATTTTACATAGTATGACGTTATGTGCTCAATAAAAGTTGAGTATTACATGAATTGCTGTTAAAACCATTCCTGTTGAAATAGCGACACTAATTTCATTGTAATAATGATTGACACGAACTCCATTCCTGAGGCTGTACAGTTGCTTGAAGATTAGTATAAGATATGGGGCTTCCGTGAGATACTCTTTCACCCAATTGGTTCGTAAAGCTTGCAAATCAGTGGTCCAGATTTTTCCCATTCGCTTTTTGTAGTTGATTTCCTCCTCGGCTTCGATTATTTCACGAATTTGAAGTTTGATATTTGCGTCGCTCACTACTACAAATGTCCATGGTTCGGTGTGGGCTCCACTTGGAGAAGTTCCTTAAAATATTCTAAATATCATTTTGAAGAACTTAAAAAAAATTATAATACTAATTTTCAGGTCTTAATAGCTAAATATTTTAAGCAATTTTTTTTTCTCAGGTGAAAAGGCTAGTTTTTTATTTTAACAATTTATTTTCTTTTTACAATACGTTTCGTCGATGTTATTCCGACTTCACCAGGTATTTTAAAAATTGTTATACCAAATATAACAAAAAATATAATTTGAATACATTTTTTTTTATTTTTAATAAATAAAAAATCAATTAAAAAATTTAAAATTTTTCAAAAAAAAAATTGCTTAAAATATTTTTTAAAAAAGTTTGCTGGTGCACACCTCCAACTTTAATAATATTATCAATGACTTCCTTTGGAATTTTTTCACTACTAAAACTTCTAACAGTTCTTCTCTGATTCATCAAAGAATAGAACTCTTGCGATCTTTTAATCGATTCGCTGCTTGAAATACGATCAAATACCAACGGAACATGCTCTAAATCAACTGGAATCGGAGGATTATAATCTCCCAGATTTGAATCACATTCATTCTCACTGATTTCAGCAACTAAAAATTAATATTTACAATATAGAAAAATTGTTATAAAATACAAACCAATTCACTTACGTTCATCTGGATTTTTGTATGAATCATTTTCAGTGATTTTTTTACGTTTTTTAGGGAAATTAAGAAAAACACAGACGAAAGCAACTAAAATATAGGGCCAGTAGGATTTGAAAAATGGCATTTGTTCTAAGAAGTCCATTTTTGTGATAAAATTGCGTACTTGCCAATTGAATGGAGGAGAGAATTTAAATTAATTATTATTCAATTCAGTTTGAGAGAAAGCGAAAGTTTCTTTGTAAAACTTGTTTCTATTAAGGCGTCAGTAGTGAGATAAGATATTATAATTATACATAAGGTCTAAAGATTGGGTCACTATCTGAATAATACAATATTAACCGAAGATTCAAGTAATTTTTTCTTTTTGTTCATGGAATTACAGAAAATTTTAGTTTTGTTCCTTTTTAAGATTTCGTAGCACTAAAAATAAAAACGAAACCTACATATTATAGGATCACATTGATCACATTGTTCTTCGTCTTTCAAGAACATTTTTTTTAAAAAGATATAAAATTAAGTTAAAATTAATATAAAATCACAACCTATTATAACGGAATACCCTCAAACCTGTATTCAGCTTCTCGTAAAGGGGTTCCTCAGGTAAAAATGACTTAATTTAACATTTTTTTTTAATATAAAATGAAATATTTCATTCAAACTTTTTATTGTCTTAAATATACAGATTTGACAAAGAATTTCTGAAATTTTTGTAGGAAAATATTTAAAAGTCTGCCATTTCCGGTGACCCTTCGGAAAAAAGGTGCTTGAGCGTTGACAGCAGTACTCATGATAGGATCATGTGAAATCAAAAATCCAAATGACATCTTTTAATTAATACCTTAAATTAGAGTTTGGACAAAGGAAAAAAAGTGAAAATTGAAGTTTTGGCAGACCTTCTTCCAAAGAAATAGAAATTATTATGAATTAAAACTTTGTCTTTAGTATAGGCAAACCTAAGCGTTCTCGAACATTCCAGAGACTTTGATTGCCAAACCTTCTAAAAACTTCCAAAAACGTTGCCTGTCAATAATGGAAGATTCAAATGTCCATTTTCATAATTTCCAAAGAACATTGTCTAATGTTCTATTTTTCCATCGTTCTTCCATCCTACACACGAACAAAACAATAAAGTTACATAAATATTACTACTATATACTATGATATATACTATGATACTATCTACTATATTACTATAGGCATTTAGTAAGTATATTTCATTTATGGATTAAAGAGTCTTCAGAAGGCAGAAGTCTTCAAAAAATGGCCAAACTAATTTTATTGAAAAGTGAGAAAATAATTTGTAACTTACTAATTAGTACAATTAGACACAGGCTTTTTATTTCTAGAAAATTTTTTGATAACAATGGGATAGCTATAAGTAAAGATAAGATAAAACCATATAAAGATAAATAAACAGTATTTTTTGGATGGTTAAAGTTGTTGAATGACTAAAAAATACGTGATTTCAATAGCGTAGACGATAGAGTGCACCTATCTTTGGCATCAGGACAAAAAATTGATTTTAAACGTATAAATAATCTTTGTAAAATATATACACATGAATACAGAGAGTAACTCAACAAAAACATGATAGATATATGCGGGCCGACAAAAACGCGACGTCAAAAGCGCGCCGACATAATTCTGTGTCTAGAGTACGCTACAAAGTATATAAACATTATTTAAGTCACTATTTTAAAGTAACCAATGTAAAGAATAAAAAATACTTCTTATGTGTTTGGATGTCAATATGGCAGTATGGCATGAAAGGTTGGCGTTTGTGTCTATTAATTCGTATTCTGTATCATCTATAAGGTTGTATCATTAATTACCAAAAATGGGGATTATTGAGCTCTTATTATTATCATTTATTTTTCATTGCTAATTATGATTATATATATTTATGATTATCCAGAACAAATTGCATATTCATATGTATGGTATTTAAAATCTAATGAGTTCTGAATCAATTCAGGACTGCTGTAAAAACAAAGCAAAAATCGCCGGTTTTAAGTTATGATTTAAACGTTAAAAATTTAACTTAAAACATCTTTACATAAATTAGTTATCTTGTTGTCCTTTCATTAGTTAACCTAGAGACCCCTCCTTTATCATTGTTTTAATTAAATTTTATAGCACAAGCTTAAGAGAAATAATAAATATTTCGCAATAACGTACCTACGGTTAGAAGATAAGAAAACATTTTAATATATCATAAAAATTAAAATTAAAATTCAGAATTAATTCCCGCAGTTTAAAATTTTGGAAAAACAAGTGTGGTATACATTTATTTCTAGAAGTTGGAAAAAAATTAAATATATTGGAAAATTTTTGAATGATAAGCAATGAATATTTTTGCTTTGATTTTTATTATTAATTATTCTTTAAGTCGTATGTATTTTTATAATATTTTAGTTTACCTTATAATAAATAGAAAATTTTTGTTCTTAGATATAGAGGCTACCAATGAGTGTATAGAAGTGTATTCTGAATATGATAGTTTTGCCTGTAAATGTAATTCGAGTTATTGTGATTCCATCGAGCCAATCGGAGAAATTTCCTCTGGAAAATTTGTTCTTTACACGTCCACAAAAGATGCAGGACGTCTACATAGGCGAGAAAATTTCTTGAGTGATTCGCCAGATTCAGAAAACAGCGGTAAGATTGCAATTGGATGTCTTTTTAGTAAGGTCTACCATTTCGGGGGACATCCCTTTTTTTAAAGTTTTGCCCTTCAAAAAGTGTTCTCCTTTTTGATATTTGATAGATTACTTATAGAAGCTAATTTTAGTTTTATTATCATATTTTCAGCTACAGTGATAGCGATTAATTCGAGTCAAACTTATCAGGAAATAATTGGATGGGGTGGAACTATTACAGATTCATCTGCTATCAATCTCGAATCAATTCCATTAGATCTAAAAAATAAAATTCTTAAGTAAGTACCATGAAAACTGTAGACGTACCTACTGTAATCTTTTACATACCACAATACTGAATTTTTATATTTGAAGAGAATATTTCTCGGAACAAGGTTTAAATTTTTCAATGGCTCGTGTTACCATTGGTCCTACTGACCTTTCAGTCGAGCCTTACTCCTACGATGAGGTTCCTGGAGACGTTAATCTGAATCACTTCAATCTCTCCATCTACGATTACAAATACAAAGTAAAAAATTACAAAAAAAAATTGATAAATATTGATCCAGTTTTAACTTCAGATTCCCGTTATCCGATCGATATTACAATTGAAAAATGACTTAAAACTGTTTGGCTCCGCCTGGACTCCTCCGAAATGGATGAAAACGATCAATCGTTACACAGGGGTTACTCTTCTCAAACCGGAATATGGAAAAGTTTGGAGTGATTACCACATTAAATTTTTTGATTCTTATAAAGAAGCAGGAATTGATTTTTGGGGGGTCACCACTGGGAATCAACCGCTGACTGATGTTCTTCCAATTTTCAACATTTGCTCTTTGGGATGGACGCCATTAGGAATGGTATGCTTATTAACCAAATACTTAAAAAAATTTAATCATACAGACAAAAAGTATAGCGGGATACCTAACGATCTTTGACGATCTAAATCTTACACGTTTTTCAGTCTAACTTTCATTCAACAAGTATCTTAAGTGTACGGTATGGCAAAAAAATTAAGTAAAAATTTTATTTCAGAGCCACTGGATTGCCAAATATTTTGGACCTACAATACGGAGATTCTATCCTAACATGACGATAATAGGAGGAGATGAACAGCGTCCCATTATAAGTTGGTGGCTTGATATAGTAATATTTCTATGTTCATAAAATGGTAAATCTTTTTTTATATACCTACTGAATTCTTTTCAGATGTTCAAAGTAAATGATCTCAATCCTTATATAGATGCCATCGGAATCCATCCATATTTAGACTTCATATCACCGCCCCATGTTTTAGATAAAATGAAAAATAAATATTCCAAACAATTTCTTTTCGTTACTGAATACTCAAATCGAGGTAAAAACTGCTACCATAATAACAGGTTTTATTCGGACATTTTACAATTCAAATTGGATACTTTACAAATCAAATTCGGCATTTCATTGTTGTATTTTTAATAGTTGAGTTTTCTGTCAGGAATTTGTTGACAAATCGAACAAACTGTTCAAATTTGGAAGATTTAATATATTAAACTATTGCCACTGCCAATTTTACTAAATGTTATAAATACTTTATTTATATGTACATTAAATTACCAGCAGTTACCACAAAGTATGTATAAAGTTAATTTATATGCATTTATATAGTAACGTTTTTACGGGTTCAAGGATTTGTATTTAATGACAAC
Source organism: Sisyra nigra (assembly GCA_958496155.1). Classification (NCBI taxonomy): domain Eukaryota; kingdom Metazoa; phylum Arthropoda; class Insecta; order Neuroptera; family Sisyridae; genus Sisyra; species Sisyra nigra. The sequence continues at coordinate 12,416,924 of OY292318.1, forward strand.
AGATTTATTTTTTAACAAATATTTATTAATTTATCTTACACTATTGTCACTCATAAACTACACGTTAACAATTATTTATATACACTTATTCACTAATTATTGTCACTCACAATTGCACTGTTTCGCTTGATTTCACAATGTTCACAATTTATTTCACACTGTACACTTTCACTGTTTACACTTTAACACTGAGCACTTCCACTATTTATTTTAACACTAGTCGAAGATTTATGTCACACTGTTGAAGATTTATTCAATACTCTCGAAGATTTATTTGCATACTGCCTTCCCTTATGCTTGTCCGGGGCTTATTTAGGATTTCAAAATCCTTCTAGAAAACTCGGCTCTATTGTCCCTGGACTTTCTATTTTTCTCGGAATATTTCATTGACAAAATTCTCTATGCTTCCAAGAACGATGGATCATTCTAGATGTTTCACTCCTTCTTAATTTACCGAGTAATCCTTTTCGTCAAACCTTCTCGATGGGTGGTTGCTTGCCCACCTTCATCTCATAACCAGGACGCTTCCTCATTGGCCGGTTGATGAGGTAGGTGACACTCCCAGGCCCTGAAAATGGCGACGCTTCTCCATCTTGAGTCTGTGACAGTACCATATAAGTATATTTGTTCCACCCTGACTTTCATCAATAATCTTTAATGTATAATAAGCACCGAATGAGACAATTGCACAATTTGATTAGAAAATTGTTCAATTTGATTTGTAAAATGACCAATTTGAAGTGTAAAATTCAATGACATTAATTTTGGATGTAAAATTAATGATATTTTTCACAGAAAACGAAAACTACCCTAAGGTTAAAATAGGTTCGTGGGAAAAAGCAGAGGATTATTTAAGCGTTTTTATCGCGGTATTAAACTTCCATTTTCTGAAGTAGAATCGTTTTCTGATTTAACGTCTTGTTTTATTCTGATATAGAATTTAAATCATTGGGTTTCTGGATGGGTCGATTGGACATTGGCTTTGGACATAAATGGAGGCCCTTCGTGGACGGGAAACTTCCTGGACGGATTGATTCTTGTTGATTTGGATCACGATTTTTTCTACAAACAACCCCTTTACTATGCAATGGCCCACATCACAAGATTTGTTCCAGAAAAATCGGTTCGAATTCATAGCGACAAAAGTGAAAATTTTGAAATGGTGGTATTCAAAAGACCCGATAACAGCAATGTGGCTATTTTTTTGAATAAGTAAGTCTTAAAAAAATTAAAAAAAAAAGATCTTTTCGTCAAAAACAAATTGTAGGTTCTATAGCACTGAACATGTTTCCCTGGACGTGGGAAATGGGAAATACCTCAATCTGGAGTTGGAAGGACGATCAATTAATACAGTTTTATGGCGAAATTAAAGTAAAAAGTATGAAAATACGTTAAAGAGAGAGGGATGAAATATAATGAGTAAATTATTTAATAAGAATTATACTTTTTTGTATTACTTTTAAGAGGTACAGAAAATTCATGTTAGATGGCATGAAAATGTGAAAATCGGGGTACAGTGTCAACGTTCATCCCTTCCAAGGTTTACCCAATCAATGGAAAATGCTCGCGCATATTTACCCTCTACCCTATATATCCATACAAATACATTTATATATTATGCTAATAAAGCGACCAATAAATTTAGAACATTAGTTTTAATCTGAATTTCCATCAAAGAAAATCATTTCGTATTCCTAACAAAGCTCCCAACAAGTTCAATTACGACAGCTGGAAAAATGGTCGGTTCGCAAAATTTTTCCTCGTGACAATCACCGCTCCTTGTCCACCTCCCCGAGTTTTTAATATAAGCTGTCTTTTTCCCACCCGCTGTACTTGAATTTTATTGAATTTACGTATGAAAAACTCGTTGTAGTGAAGTGAGAACAACCAGTCACTGGAAAAACGGGCTCACTCCCGTTTGTTCCCGTTTGTGTTCACTGGGAAAAGTGATGAAATCCCACCGTATTGAGGGTGTAAAATGATTTAGTCAAATTAAAAAAAAAAAATGCGGTAATCAAAAAATAATGTGGATACTATTTCATAGAAATAATTTAAAATTAATGTTAAAAGTGTTAAATTAAAAAAAAAAAATTAAAAATCCTTTTTTAAAAATGGGAAAAACGCCAAATTAAAGACTGTTGAAGCAATCAAATTAATACGTGAAAAAAGTAAGTCGTTGTCTTTGTAATAAGTTAGCTAATTAACTGTTAACTTTAAGTTCTCTTTTAGATATCTCGTTCTTCTAGATTTAAGTTTTTCTTTTCATATTTAAAAAAAAATATTAAATTTTCCTCGATGTGAAACTCGTAAAGGTATTTATTTATAAAACCACAAATGTTTTAATTGGATTAAAAAGATGACTCGTGACGCCGATATTCAAACAATTTTTAATCCAAATAATCCGGGGGGTCGTCGAGTCCGGGCCCCCAGCGTTGTTGTAACGGGTGATGACCAAAACTGCCGATCCGTGAACGGGCCTTATGGGCCACAAACTCCACAAATCCACCACACCGATTCCAGTAAGTTCAATTTAAACAATATTTTTAAAAAATTCTATTTTTATCCACAAATTTAAATTGTAAACAATCAATTTGGGAAACTCTTAAATAGGGGGTTAAAATATAAGAAACTATATAATTAGTAATCAATAAATCCATATATTAGAATAATATAAGCTTATAAGAGTTAAGACTTACCACGTAATTTGTGTAGGATAAAAATGTTAGTGGAGCTTAAACACCCTCTTAATTTTATCACTCCTTGTCCCCAATAAAAACTTTTAAATATTAAGTGGAGTAAATACAAGGTTTAAAAGGCTTATATGAATTTCGGAGATAAAAAAAAAAACAATTTTTGTCTATCTTTATTTAAAAAAATATAAAACTCAAATTAATTATTTAATATAAACTATGTATATATAAAATCTTGTAAAATTTTTAATAACTCTGTCGTTCCTGATTTTCAAAGGCCCCTCAGAAAAAAAGTATCTTTCTGGTGATTACGATAAGTCTTGAAAGGTTTAGCTTTATCAGAATTTCATAAAGTGGTTTATTTTATGTAGTCCCTTTATGAATTGTGCCTGTTTGTGTGGTTACTCACATGGCTCTTTAAAGAAAATATCTTGAATACAAAAATTTAAGTTCAAATCAAGGCACAGTTGTCATCAAAGAACTTTCGAAGTAATTTCGCACTGTAACGGCTATAAGATTGTTCAAATCTTATATATTCTGACTGCTCTTAATTCAAGATTTTATATTAAGTTTATCTGATTCCAAAGTTTGCTTGTTTCAGTCAAGTTAAAGTGTAAATATTATATAAGTTCCTTGATTATCTTAGCGTTTTTATCCCTCGAAAAAATATACCCAACAAAAAAAAAATCCCCAAACAAAATATCTCAAGGACAAAATATCCCAAGGATAAAATATCACGCGACATAAAATTTATGATACATAACAAACGGGGTCCAACGAAAAAAATTAATCTCAGTTTTTTTTTTTCAGGAAAAAATAACAAATGTGTGGCCATCGCGTAGTACTACACATTTAAATCGAAAAATAATTTTGAGCTAACATAATTTCGCATATGAATAGCTCATGTCTCATATTTATGTCATAATTTATTCAAATTTCACGGTTTGGTTGCAACTTGTAAAATTCGATATCTCGAAAATTAAACGAAAATTGTATTTTTCATTTTCGATTTATTTCAACGAGGTATATAAGAATCCTTCGTCAAATTTTATCCTTGAGATATACTATCGGGAGATGAAAACGCACTGAACCAATAAATGTAAAAAAAAAATTTTTTTTTTTTGGATTTCCCTGATTTTTACGTAATTTTTTTAACTTTGTCCAAAATGAAAATTTAGTTTTAGTCCCTACAGGTATTTAAAAAACAAGGTATATAAATGCATTCCTAAATTTTTCTACGTGTTTGTCCTAAAAAAGAGGATCATCCTGATCCTGGTAATTTTTAAATTATTGAAATTAGATGCATCCTGGTGTTATAAAAACATAACTCTAACGAGGTGTTATTATAAAAAATAAAAGGGTTATATAGTTTTCGGAGGTTAAAAAAGGGAATGTTCTTTTTTCAAAAATAAAACTTAAGAATTACTTATTTAACTCAAATTTTTGACCATAAGATTTAATAACATTAGTAACATTAGTATTTTAGTAGGAAATTTTTTTTTGATAATTCCACCTTTGAAAACTGGTTTTCATAAATTTCTCAAAAATACCCATTCATTGGTCAAAATAACTCATGAAAGTATTATCAGGATCCCATAATCGATCATTTTTTCTAGATGTATCTTAATTTTTTGACCAAGTTGTATACTTACTCCAGAAATAAAAATTTTGATCAAATTTATTATACATATTGTCTTGTTTACTAAATACATTGTAATAATAAAAGGAGTCTTCTTATAGTCTAAGATCCGAACCTACATACATCGACCTTCACCGAGTTGATAATAGAATGAAACCTATTTTATCATTAATTTAGTATATTAGGAAATATATTAAAAATGGGTTGGCTAAAAAAATCTAGGGCAGACTATTTTTAATAAAATACTGCAACATTAAGATAATAGAAAAAAAATTATATCATCATAAGCGCTATTTTTTTGAGAACAAGTTGATAAAGGTTTGTCTGCAAAAAAAATCGGTCCTATTAGGGATTAGCGAATTTTAATAATAATTAAAATTTTAATGCGTGTGGAAATGTGTGACAAAGAGATCCGAGATAAGTATACTGTGTATTAATAAAGGACCCAACATCGCAGTCAACTGTGATCATATAAAATTTTTTCTATTATTTTGATGCTATGCAATATTTGTAGAAAAAGATTTTTTTTTTTTAAATAATTAAAAATAGTCTGCCCCGGATTTTTTAGCCAACCCATTTTTAATATATTTCCTAATATACTAAATTCATGATAAAATAGGTTTCATTCTATTATCAACTCGGTGAAGGTCGGTATAGGTTCGGATCATCTACTAGTACTGAGATGAAAAAATAATGGCTAATGTTTTGAGTAGATATAGGAACAAAATAGAAATAATTTTATGTAGGATTTCTAAAAGCTTCCTCTTCTAAAATTTTACCTCAAATAGCATGAAATCTTGGAAAAATAATTTCGATATGTCGTTCTATCAAGTGAAAAAATATTGAAAAAATGTTTAGAAATATTCTATAAATTTATATCCGTGTATCCCCATAAATTCTGAACAACTCACTTGGCAAATAAATTCAACCCATGCTTCATGTTATTGGCGGCTCGTCTATGGGAGCAAGGGATGTAAACCCTCCTCAATCCATTTTTTAACTTATAGTGAAATTAAATATTTTTACTTCCAGAAGATTTAAATAAAATAAAAAGATTTTCAAGCAAAAAAATTATGAAATTAATATGACTAAATTAAAATGATTCATATCCATAATTACGCAATATAATAATTGGTCATGGGATTTTGAATATTATATAAAAATCGTTACCTTGCTATGAATAATTGGTGAATGAATGATTGATTTTTATTTTATTTAAATAATTAATTTACGCCAGTTTTTAATTCATAGTTTAATATTTATTTCATATCTCGTCGACAATAACTGATTGAGTACTTGAAAAATTCTCCAAAAAAGCGAAAATCAATAAAAATCATTAATAACTGGATTAGATTTTTATGTCATCCACATTCCTAGGTATAGATTTATATCCAAAATCCTACGAACAATTATTATATAAGTATTTGAAATTAAATTTTGATTTAATTGTAAAACTGTGATGAAAAAAAATTGCACCTTTAAATTTTTTTATTACGATCAATCCGTTCATATTTTATAAGTTTTTTACTCACTTCTAAAAAATTAATAAATTTGTTTTTATTGTTAGACAAATGACGCCAAAATGTGAAGTAATATTAAAAAACGTTTTTTTTTAAATCTGTACCTTATAGTTCTATAAGAGCCCATGTCCAAAGTTGGAGAAATCGTGTTATGCAAACAAATGATCTCCATAGACTCCTTATATGAGTATATCCATTATACTCCTTATAAGGCTCCTTATACTGTTAGTGCAAAAAGGGTCAATTGTTCTGGAATAAATACAAACGAGAAAAATATAAATCAAACAATGGCCAATCTCATTATAACCTCGGTGCAAAAAAGGACAATGTGCATTTAACTTGGGATTTTCTGGGATTAGTAAAAATGGACATTGGTCTTTTTAGAACCAAGATACAGAAATAATGACTGTATTGACTTTTGGTTTTTATCGATAGAATTTCAGGAATACCTTTTCAATTTGAGTTTTCACCGATGACCCAACAATATGAATTATTTTTTTATAACTTTTTCTGATTTTTCTTGCTATCCTTTAACGTAAAGGGTTGTCTATCCTAGAAGTATAAAATTGTGATTTGTTTTCTTATTTTTTTACTAAAATAAAGCTCATTTTTGGAAAGGTATTTAATTATGTGCTTCTAAAATTTTCGATCTTTTAATAACTTTTTATTTTCTGGTTAAAAACTAACTCAACAAAATAAGTTAATAAGATGTAAGTTTTTTAACTACCAAATTGATTGTTTTCCCAAAAATTCCCAAATTCCAAAAGAATAAGAAAAAATAAGAAAGAGCTTCCCATTTTTTATAATATAGTTAATTTTCAAAGTTGTGTAAGTTTCGAGTGCGAGCTAACTAGCACCAATGTAATGTTCTTCAAAACGAATGTTTGAATTTAATTAATTAAGCCATAAAACTCGAGGCCAGTTAATTAAAATTCAACACCATCTATCTTCTACTGCATTTTTAATTATTTAAAAGCTTTCTAGTTAAAACCCCCCCTTGTTCATAAAAAGCTATAATTTTCCCTGATGCTAAACATAGTTTGAGGATTTTTTTTTCTATTTTTCCATCAGTAACAAGTAGTCAGCCAAGCCAACACGATGGAAACGATCCTCCTACAATTTCAACGCCTGGCAGCAATAACACTAATGGACTTCGCCACAAGCTCAAAAGTTGCACCAATTCATGCTGCTCAAAATCTGCACGAAAGGTAACTGAACAGCATAGTTATTAATAAAAAAAAAGACCAAACCTCCGACAACATATCTTATTTATACAGAGTGTCCTACTAAATAGACTCAGCTCTAGAAACTTCAATAAATTTTTATCATTCCAAAATTAAAATTCAGGGAATTATTTAAGCTTATATATGAAAATTATTTTGAGGTTGTTGTAAGGTTTTTCTCAGCTTTTCTCAAATTTTTAATGACATCCAAATATGATTATTTTATAGTAAGATTTGATGGGAGATTGAATTCTGAGACTAGGTCTCTATAAATTACGTCACACGTTAGGGGAGGGGGTATCACAAAGTGTGACATTATGTGACACATCTTAAAAGTTGAAAAAGTGACGTCACACTAGTGAGGAGGGAGTTTCACATATGTAACCATATATCACAAGAACGTAGGAGAGTCAAACTCAAAACATTAAATTTGTGTGACGTAATTTATGAATGGCCTCAACCTGAATGCGAAAATTTCAAATAGCCAAATAGCTCAAAACCCTTAGTAGGTAGCCATAATCTCAAAAGCTTAATTTCCCAAATACCCATACTCCTAAAACCTAATACAGTAGAGTCTCTCTAATCTGGCACTTGAGTAGTCTGGTACGTCCAATAATGCGGCACCATCCTCTGACGTTAAATCCTTTATTTTATTTATATATTATGATTTTTTTTATAGAATCCAATAATCCATCATTCCTTATTTTTAATATTGCCGGCTTACTGAGACTCTAATGTATCCCGAATACCCAAAAAGTATTTATTCAAAACTTCAACTATCATTCTTTAAGAGCTCTTAGGAGCTAAATTTTTGAAGTAAGTTTAATAAAGGTTAACGTAAATATTAACCGCGAATTTCAAATAGTATATATCTATATAAATAAAATAATACTTAGTTGTTTTCCAATGTTCGCTTTTAACTCAAAAACTACTGGATAGATTTCGATCTTTTTTTTTGTTTTACTTCTTAGTACTTCTTACTTCTTATATACTTGGTCCTCATCTAAAAAAAGAGTTATCACGATATCTTCATTAAAACAAAGTAATTAAAGTTTTAAAAATGCAATTTTTACAATTAAAACGCGTTAAGCATTTTTCGTCGCTTTGATAGAGTGGGGCAAATGACTCAACGCACATATATGCTGCATAAAGAGTGTTTCTCCTTCCACTGCCTAATGATTATTTCATATTTGAGCCGCTAAGTGCACACTGCAAGAGTTAAGTTGGCGAGATTAAAGTTTTTTTTTAATATTCAAATTTTTTAATTGATAATTAAATTTTTAAAAAGTTTCAATCTCAAGAATTAAAATCGTTATAAAACTCAAAATAATTTTTAATTGAAATTTTGGTTTTTCTTTTATTTTTGAAACTCTATCTGCTCTTTTCATTACGCAAATAATTGAGCAAATTTTTGCAATATTTTTAATAATTAATAATTTTTAACTTTTTAGGCATGTATTGTTGTATTATGACGTCATCAACTGCCGTTGGATCTTATAAACATGTATAGTTTAAAAATTGATTTACTAATTAACTATACACCGGAGCAATTGGGGATTTTTTGAAAAATTATTGATTATTTTGGATTTTATAGCAATTTTTATTTTGGAATTTAAAAGTTTTTAAAAAAATAATTATTTATTAACTAATAAGTATCTATACACTTGGAGCAATGGCGGATTCTGCAGGAGCAATTTTTAAGAGCATTTTTAGTTAAAAAATTTCCGGTTATTTTAAATATATTTTTGCTTTCAATTTTTTAAATGTTTTTCCTCTGTAAATTAAATATGTTCTTAACATAATAATCTTTGCAGACGACGTCGCGGGTATCAGCTAGTCTAATTATATATGTCAGAGATTTTAGATAACATATTTCGGATCTGGAGTCTGCATACGAATATGGAATAAGAAATAATATTACAACGCTTTCGGGTACGATTATAAATATGAAATTATTCCAAATAAGTATTTAGTCACATATACTAAGTAGTACGGTCATTGGGTTCTAAAATAAGAGATTACCTGAAAAGTTTTCCGGATGTTTTTAAAATTGGTAATCTTATAAATTTTGATGTGTCTTTCCAAATTTCAAATTTGTCAGCTCGTATCTTTATCACTCGCGTTGCTAACATATATGTATGTTATATAATGAAAAATGCCCCCTATTACATTGTTTCTTGACAATATCTCTATTCCGACTCATTTTACGCTAAAAATGTTTTTGTACAAAATGAAAGTAGAAAAGATTTCTTACAATTTACCTTATAACTTTTTTTTCGTTATATCAACAGTTTTGGCGTACGAGCGCCACAAACTTTTAGACATCTACGCCAGATCGTGACATCAAATATACACATGTATATAAAACACAAATGAATGTGGTAGTGAAGTTTTCAGCGATTTTCTGGAAATTAAAGGATGTGGGAGAAAAATTGACCACGTATGTGTTCAGCGTGAAAAAATACTCTGGAAACCACATACGTGCATATTTCATTTCTATATCAGCAAGTAAGCAGAAATATGATTTCGTGAAAAAGTTTAAGGAGTTTTACTATTTAGAAATCAGAGATGTTAGACGTTTAGGATTCTAGTCAATCGGGATTTAAAGACTGTATCCTTTGTATACTGTATACTTTGAGAGTATCTAGCAACTTAAAATCTCGGAAAAATTGTAGAAAATTATAAGGATAGGTATATATCCGAGTATAGTGGGACACTCTGTATAATGCTAGTTGCGAATTTTAGTTGAAATAAAATCAATTGAAATTACGTCGGCCAAGTGGGAGAAAGAGGGAAAAAATCAAAAATTTAATTGCAAAATTGCATGCGTGAACGTTCCGTTTCAACCATATGCCATGTATAAGATTATCTGGAAAACGTGAAAAGTGCGACCTTCGACTTTCACGCATTGCCACCACGTAAACGTCGAGCCGTGTTAATTTATGTAATCTGACTTCTATTTTAAAAATCTCACCTAATTAGTTGGAGAAAATGAATTGGAACTGTTAAGTAAAAAACAATAATAAAAAAAAAAACGTCATTATTTTCAGATTTATTTCGGTGTTTGCGTGACAATATGTGTGACGGCTTCCTGGGTGGGTGCTACGCACTGCATCAAATATCTCTATTTTCCGCGGCCGGACATCAATTACGGAGTTCCTGTTTCGATGCCTTTACGCAGCTCGAATTTCACCAGCGTCTCGAAAATGCCTCGACAGGTTACTTAAACATCACCAGAACAATAATAACCAGATGATAATCTACTTTGCTTTAAAGGGATCGTACGATGCTCCATTTTTCACCACTTGGTTCTGCACCAACTGGACCGTTCTGTTCTTTCCATTATTTTTCATTTGTCGTCTTACAGCAAGCCGATGCCAATCTCCCGGCGAAATCCTAGCTGAAAGCATCCGAAATTTCCGGGAACGCGGCTTCACCATTGGTACGTTTCTTATTAAAACAATGCACGATTTAATCAGGCGTTAACGTAAGCTTTTTTCTTAACTTTTAACCGTCGCATAACAGGAAGGTTTCTGATAAGATGCAGCTTGTTTTGTTTACTCTGGGTCGGCACCAACTACATGTACATTTATTCGCTACGAATCCTCCTAGCGACTGAGGTTATGGCCCTTTTTGCCACTAACGTAGCCTGCGTGTATCTGCTCTCATGGGTGATCTTACACGAACAGTTTGTCGGAGTTCGGGTAAGCTGCAGCTTCACTCGCTTTTGGTAGCTTCGCTTAATTTGACTATTAATAAACCGCTTGCTTTACTCTACAGATAGTCGCTGTTATATTATGTGATACTGGAATTGCCCTTTTAGCCTATATGGATGGCATTACGGGTAGCTCAACTTTAGGAGGGGTAGTTTTGGCTGCATGTGCTGCAGCTGGCTCTGCCGTTTACAAGGTATCTATATCGATTTTTTTTAATTCCAACTAAAATTACTTCTTTCTTCATTAACTATTAGTACGCCTTAAATCTAATAGCGTCTTATTTGCTTTGAAAGCAACGTCCAGAGTTGCGTGACCATAATTATTTACGTATTTTCAAGATAACCCTCACATGTTTCAATTGTTTTAAGAAAAATCAATCGATTTATTCAATTACGAATTCATAACTTTCTCTAAATATACACTTATAATGAAATAACTACCGTGGTACTCTTGGTCTACTAAAATCTACATTAATATTTAATTTCCTACCTCTCTTCTAAATTAGGAATTCCTAACTTCAATTAAACCTTACCACTCCTTTTATTCTATTTCGATTACTTTAAAATCATCGTTTTTTTATATCAATGTATTGTAACGTATAGAAGAACTCAGGACTCAATTATTTAAAGGACTTGGAGTAAAAATAGTATAACTCCATTTTTAAAGGTTTCTAGGACTCCAAAAATAAAAACCAAAATATATATAGACAAATATAGATTATAAGCAAAAGCTTGTAATTATTATCAGGAAGATAAATTTTAAAAATTCAATGAATGAAAAAGTAATTATATCAACTGCACTGTATTTTCTTAATTAAATGCTAAAAAATGTATAAATTGAGCTTCCAGATATGAGCTTTAGCAAGTTCATTGATAAATGAATTCTTCAACTGACAATGCGATTACAAGTTTGTAGTTTGTTTAATAGACCAGGGTACATAATTTTTGAACCAAAAAAGAATTATAGTAGGATGAAATCCATTATAAAAGGAAGAGGATATAACAAAAATGAAAGGAAAAATAAATTACGGTCGATCTCAGGTGGGGAAATGGAAAAGGAGGAAAGGAAGGGTAGAAGCGTTTTATCTCGATTTTCGAAAAAACTACAAGTCCTATGAAAAAAAGTTTAATGGAAAAGTTGTAGATAATACGTAGATTTACTGATTTTGTACTAAAAATTTTTTGTTAAAAGTTTGTTAAAAGTTTTGTTTAAAGTTTTTGTTGCCTCAAACTTTATGTGAAAAATTCAAATTACCAAGTGTTTGGCTTTTAATTTTTAACTTAAACATATAAACTTTTTTACACGAAATTTAGTGAAAACTTACCTTTTAATATCCCAAACACTCTGTATTTTTTCATCTGATTTTTTTAAAATTCGGTAAGCTTTTTGTTCGTTGAAACCTCTACTTTCTGATGGTACAAAAATATTTACATTACAATGTTAAATGTTCTCAGAAAAAGCAATAATTAAAGTATAAATTTTAATAAATTGCTCAAAGTTGTATTTGTACAATTGCATTACGTACAATTTTGAGCAATTTATTAAAATTTACATTGTAATTTATATTTTTTGCACCATCAGAAAGTAGAGGTTTCAAAGAACAAAAAGCTCACCGACTTTTTTAAAAAATCAGATGTTTTGACGTGAAAATTTTCGATTGAAAATTAGGGTGTTTCTTCGATATTAAGCAATTATAAGGTGAAAAAATTATTTAAATTAAAAAAAAAAAATACAGTGTGTTTGAAACATTAAAAGGTAAGTTTTCACTAATTTCCGTGTAAAAAAAATTTTTTTGTAAAAGTTGAAAATTAAAAACCAAAAACTTGGTAATTTGAGTTTTTCACCTAAATGGTGTGGTTATGTGAAAAAAGTGTTTGCACAAAATTTGTAGATTTACGTATTATCTACAACGTTGCCATTTATCTTTTTTCTATAGGGCTTGTAGTTTTGTCGAAAATCGAGATAAACTGTTTCTATCCTTACCCCTCTCCCCTTTTCCCGCTTCCCCACCTCAGATCGACCGTAATTTATTTTTCCTTTCATTTTTGTTATATTCTCTTCCTTTTCCAATGGGTTTCATCTTGCTATAATTTTTTCACTTTTTACCATTTTCAAAGGCTAAAAGCACAGGATAATTGCATTTTTAATTTTTTTCTTGAAAAATGTTTCAGGTCCTTTTCAAGAAAGTGATTGGTGATGCGACTTATGGTCAAGTTGCGTTATTTTTTTCCATAATCGGACTTTTAAATGCCGCCCTACTTTGGCCTGTGAGCTTAACCCTTTATTTCACCAACGTTGAGGTGTTAAATTGGGACTTGATTCCATGGCCGGCACTGCTAGCAGCCAGTGTCTTATCTTTAGGTAAATCAAGAAAAAAAATTTGAATCAGAAATTAATTGAAATTTTCTTCTAGTGGCGAATTTACTAGGAAATTTTAGTGTGGCTTTAACGTACGACTTGTTCATAACTCTGGGACTGATCACGGCTGTGCCTGTGTCAGCTGGTGAAAGATTTTTGTCCAGAAAAATGTTCATTGGTTTAATTATATTTGGTTTGTTTAAGCATTGGATGTGGTGCTTTATGGAACCCATTTTGCCGGGATGAAATTGGCTGGAATGATTTTGATCTCGGTCGGATTCTTTTTGGTGATGTTCCCTGACAATTGGCCAGATTATATAACTCGCCTGCTCAGGTGGGCCATCCGACCGTGTATTAGGCCCCGTAACCATATGCTTCACCAATATCCCTTAATAAGTCCACCAACCACTGTAACATCCAAACAACATTAAATCATTTTCAAATGTATATAAATTAAGTAAAAAAGAAGAAATCATTCAATAAGAGGATGCATTTAACATACACACACACATACGAACAAGTGAAACTTCTTGAAAATAACGTCTGGTATAATCTGATCCGGCTCAAAGGATCAATAATTCACAGTAAAAGGGTCGAAGAACCAAAAAAATCAGACCAAGAAGTTTTACTATGTATTAAACGCGAAATTTATGTTTTTGATCCAAATTATTATTATTTTAAACAAAACTACACAAAACAAATTCGTCAATCCTTGGTTCTCTCAGAAACTTTTCACAAATCAGTGAAATTTAAAAAAAAAAGCTCAAATTCCTGGTTCTCTCAGTAATTTTTTTTTTTTTCAATACTTCAAACTTAGTCTTCCGCTTACTAACGCCGCTTCCCACTCAATTAGTTCTTACTAACTTGAAGACAACTTTTTGTCATCTTCTAGTCAACAAAATGTTTAACTATTTAAACTTGACTGTGACTTATATAATTTTTTTTTTTAAATTTCACTAAATTTTCATTTTAAGACACAAAAATTTTTCTGTTGAACAAGGGATTTGGTAAAACTAAATTTTTTACGTTTCGATAAAAATTTAGTTTATGAATTTCGTTTTAAACATCATCGCATCCCTTGTCCATGAAATTTCATCGTTTCAAATCCTCTCTGCTTTAATTAAGTAGAATAACTAATTTCCTTCTGAAGCGACAATTAGCACAATTAATTATTAAATAATTGAAGCGTCACAACGTAAGCGTAGTTGTAGTTAATTACTTTGTACATTATTGTTATGTAAATTATATTAATTAATGTTTAAACAATATAATTTATAAAATATAAATAGAAGTTTGAGCGAAGTTTAAATTATATATAAATGAAATAATTATTAAAAATCTAAATGCTTTTAAAAACGAACCTTATATACCTTGTTCAATAGAATAGCTATATAATGATTATTTTTTAAATAAATTATTTAAAACGATTTACTCTTTTTGTGACACGAACATAAAGCGAATACTCTTCTGATCTGCATGAAAATTTTCTTTTCTTTCTGTCCTATAAATTTTATAACTGGAATGTATGATCCATCCATATTTTCATTTCATATTTCTAGGAAAACGGGAGAACTCTGCAGAGGGAAGGTGTGTCGAAAAAAAATGCAATTAATTGCCTGTCTTTTTCAATTTTCTATAATCCAAATATATTTCTATTTTATTATTATATATATAATATATTTAAGACGCACGTACATTTAAATCTTTGTAGTTCATAAAAACGTTTTCCATTATCTCACATCAAAGCTCCCTCAGATAGATTAAATAAGTAATATATTTAGTAAGATTTTTTTAAATATAAATTTAAGCTTTTTTTAAACTAACAAAGTTCGTTTTTGTTCGAAGTTTGATAAGTATTTTTTTTAAAGTCGCTTTATTTTCTAAATCTTATTAAAAAATGGATTGAATTAGCACAAATTAATTTTAGATTAAGTCATTTTTTTAATGTGGATTAATGTTATATGATATTTACAGCTTGAGAGATTTCTCGGATACCAAAATAGAAACTTAAATCTTGACGAAAGAGTCATTATAGGACTTTCAAGCAATTTTGTATTATAATTACCAGAATTTTGTTTAAATTTTTTTTTTTTGCTTTTACTTCAAAATTTCTTATCTTACGCCGGCTTCAAAAATGGAGCTTTGAGAAAAGCCCGATTAAAATTTTAAGTGGGAATAAAACGTACATAATTAGAGGAACTTTCAAAAGCTCTTTCTAAAATTCTACTCAGATTGACTTGAAATTTTGGTAAACAATAAAAGACCCTATGTTAACATGTCCTCATCTTTTATATAGATCAAATATAGATTTTATCCAATAAAATGCATAAAAAAGAAGTTGATAGAAAAGGGGTCAGAGAATGATATTGGCTACGTTTTATGATGGAATAATGCAAGATTCCCATAGTATGGCCTAACAATTGTATCGTAAAGAATCATGAATTTAAAGGAGCTTCGTTAAGTTCATGAACTAGCGTTTCAACGCATTTTCCTCGAGAAGGCTTCATCAGTTTACACAATAACGCAAGTAATCTTAATAGTTTAAAACTAAAATAATAACAACTTTTTACTGGAAAATTTTTAGTTACACCCAATAAAAGTATGAATATTTCAAAACTTTTTAAAAACTGAAATTTTAATAGAATGCATTGTCATCGACAACGAAACTACCTGCTAAATTTCAGCTCGATCCGATCACGGAAAATGGGTTAATTTTCCGTCGCCAGATTTACGTGGCACATACATAGATACAACAGTCAAGTTAATATAGAGAGAGTAAAAATAAAAAAATATTATATTAAGAAACTAAAAAAAAATAACTATTAGGTTCTTCTTCAATTTTGTAACGATCCAATAGTTGAAAAATTAGAACTTGACAAAAAACTAAGTTAAACATAGATTTTCAAATAGTATAAAGAAGTTATATACAGTCAAGAGGCCCAAAAAAATGATTCTCAATAATTTTTCCTGAGAAGACTTTTCAATTTATTAATTTGAAAATGTGTAGGTACATGTGTTATGGTAACTTGAAACAGTATTTTAACATTTTTGTAGTTGAAAAATAGTAATTTTGGAAGCTAGCTTATCTCCAAAAGCTCCTCAAAAAAACGGCATCTTGCGGTGACCACGATATCTCTGGACTCGATCATTTTAAATTAAAAAAAAAACGGATTTCGTTTAAGTATTGAATAGTCTTGTAACTAATCGAAGGAATAAGCTAATGATCTGTGGATATGTGAACTTGACCCCGCACGTAGATACATCGACAGCGTAGATTCAAGAACACTGCCTTGTAACTTTGTATTTGGAGCTGGTTGCATCCCTGCACTGGACATAGAATGTTTTGTCCGTTGAATAGCTCTCCAGGAGATTAAATAGTTGAGGTAGCAAGATATTTCCCAGCTTGTGCAGCAGACCTTGATTCCAGACACGATCAAACGCCTGAGCAACATCCGAACAGTATTTTATTTTTTCCAGTGCATCGCTTATGTAGTTTGTAATGCGATGTACTTGTTCGACCGTACCGTGCCGTGTTCTGAAACCAAATTGATGACTCGGTATTGTATTATTTGCTTCCAGTAATGGACCAATTAGGTCCAATACAAGCTTGTCCAGAATTTTGGAGAGAACAGGCAACAAACTAATCGGCCTTTAAGATGGAATATTTTTGATGTCTTTTCCTGGTTCTGGGATCATAATCACTTTTGCCTTCTTCTAAACAAGTGCGAACATTTTCTCTTGATGTGTGGCATAGAAGCTTCCGCCTTTTCTTGATTGGATTCAAACCAGCCACCCGTCGTATCACGAATGAGAGATTTGGCTAAAATAGATTTTTTGAGTAATTTCCAAAGCAAATAGTGCATTGGTGTGATCAACATTAGCTAGATTAGATCATCAGATGAACTGAAAATACTGCTTATTCATCAACTTTATGTTGATGACGTCACAAATTTCAGCATGCTTAAAGCACGTATTGAAAAAAATGACCTTCAAAGATCCCAAATACAGTTTAAATGGGTGTGTACAGGAAAAGTAAATAAAAAATGTAGGTCAATTATTACGCATCGTTGGGTCTATGGTATGCGTTTAAAAGGAGAGCTTCTAAATGCGTGTGCAATACTGCAATGGCCTGGAGTGAAAAAGAACGTAAAACTATCCGCCTTTACCCTGACCTTACTCAACACACTTATTGTTAGACCTCAACTATTTGCAATGCTTTAAAGTTTAATACATAAAAGAGTGAGTATTTAGATAAGCTTTTACCTAAAAACGCTTATTGCTCTTCCTTTTTATCTTTTTGAACCTTTGCAAGTTCCCTCATCTTCTTACTTTAAAATACCGATATACCAGAATTAGTAAATTTAAATTGGTGGTAATTGTAATTCAACGATTCCTAAAGGATAACTACCTTAGCTACAACCTTTTTCTATCAAAATAGCAAGGACATTTTTACATATTAATATGAAGGTTTTTATTAATCAATCGGTTTAAATTAGGTGCGTTTACTAGTGAGTATCACTAATTAACAAAAAGACGTGAAGATGTTGCAAGGAAAATAAGCATTAATACTTTTTTCAGAAAACTTGATTGAAGCCCTGAAAGATCAAAGAAAATTTTATATTTTTCCAAAGCAATGATTTTAGTTCAATGTTCTGTAGTTGATGAGAAAAATATCGATCAAATACAAAATCCAAAATGTCAAGGTTGGCAAACAAGTTAATCCCTTAATCGGATTAAAAATCACATTAAAACTCGGTCGATTGCATCGATTATTTGAACATTTGATAAATATTATAAAACTACAAGAGAAAAATTCTATAAAATTATTTTTGTAAAAATCTTTAATCAAATACCGAAATATAATTAATGGATATTTCAATGGACTTCGCACTATTTCCTTATTTCAACTTGCGTTTTTCACCTCCCTAAAAATAGTTTCACGGATTTTGATGAATTAACTATGATATCTGACTATTTTATCAATATATTTTGTACTAAACAGTTAAAAGTTCTTTTTTAACGAATATTTTATTCTTTATTCTTTATTTGATTTTTTTTTTAAATTTAGTACTACGCGTTTCACTACTTTCGTAGCTTCATCAGGTACTTAATTATAAACACCAACTGTTGTATTAATAATTTCAGCATTAATTTCTAATATGCGTAGATAGTATTCTCTCAATAATTAAAATATGCAAAATTAAGTAATAAGTATATAAAATTATCAATAACTCAAATTTTTTTTTCTTTTTAGTTCAATGTTCTGTATGAGAAAAATATTTAAAAAAAAATTGAGTGATTGATAATTTTATATTAATTTTACATATTTTAATTCTTGAGCGGATACTATCAACCAGTGGTGGATTTACACTAGGGGCAGTCTTGGCCACTAATGCCCAGAGCGGCAAATCTTATAGGGCGGCAAAATTTGGAAAATGAAAAAGAATTTTTTAGTGTTAGTGTTAGTGTCAAAAGTTTTTAATAGAAATTTTTTATTCTTTTAATTAATCATTTATTATTTAAGAGATAATTCAAGAAATTCAACTTATACAATATTTCTCAAATCGAAATTTGGTAAATTATAATTCTGGCACCTTAAGTAAAAATTAATCTTCGAAATAATTTAATTAATTCATTTCCTAAATATTTGTATACAATAAATTATTTGCAATACATTAAATATTTCAATTTAAAAAAAAAGATCAAATCTATATAACTTTTAATGAAATGTCAGTGATGGGGCGGCATTTTTTCCAGTGCCCAAGGGCGGTAGAAATTTAAATCCGGCCCTGCTATCAACACATATTAGAAATTAATGCTGAAATTATTAATACAACAGTTGGTGTTTATAATTAAGTACCTAAAGAAACTACAAAAGTAGTGAAACGCGTAGTAAAAAAATTTAAAAAAACATCAAATAAAGAATAAAATATCCGTTAAAAAATAACTTTTAACTATTTATTATTAACTATGGATAAGAACTCGAATAATATTTGGTACTCTTGAAAATAAGAATAGAAATAAAATAGAATTTCTCGATTCCCGAGGAATAACTATTATCGCTATTATCTTTTCATGGCATTAAAATAGCTGTAGGATATTTTTTTATGTTTTGTTATTAACGTTTCTATTAGTTAATCTATTTAGTTTAGCTATGCTCAGCAAAGGGGGTGGGTATTAGCTAGTATATATTTTTTCCCTCAGCAGAAAGCCAGGTTAGGGCTCGTTCCCCCCACTCTGCGTTCTTATAGGCTTATTGTACTCCTATTCTGCTCATATCCCTGTTGTTCAAGGATTCTTGCTTATTCCAGGTTCAGCATTTTGCCTAACAAAAGCAGTCCCTCTATTAGGCTTTTTGCGCGATTTATGCCTGTTTGACCATCAGTATGTACCTATATAATACAAAAATGAAGCATTTTTTTAATTTCTAACTTTCTAAATATAATCGAAGCTGTAGCGTGATATTACAGTTTAAAGTTAATCTTTACTGAGGCCTGGCACTGAAATTTACACCATCCACGCTACGTTTATGGTCTGAACCAAATACTACGTAGCCTTAATTGAAAATTAATTTGTGCTAATTTTATTCAATTTTTTATTTAATTCTTTCAAATACAACCAAACTGTAAAGTTTATACAAAATGATTTAAGCATGTGCCTATATTAAGATTTAGTTAGTTCAAGCTTTCCAAGTCAAAAATACAAATGATCCTGAATGAATTTAACCGAAGAGCATGTAGTTACAAAAAAAGATGAAATTCACTTATGGTTCACCCATATTTTTCGTCGTTTAACTATTCCTAAGTAATTTGCAGGATTTTCTTCTTCGCCGAAGAGTTGAAATCTTGTTTCATTTAGCTTAGATCCCCCCGTATATTTCTTTCATTTTATCAGTTCGTTTATTCCTTTTTACGTAGTTACAAATTAATTGATCTATTTTTTTTTTTGATAACATCACGTAGCATTTTCTGTTGTTACAGAAATATCATCATGTTGAGTCACAATGCGAGGTAAGATCGATATTAAATCAAATAAATACAAATGTTGCATGGATCTATGGATTTTAATGTTTGAAATTACATGTTTCGAGAATTCAGTTCCAGAAAAGTTAAATTATAACGTTTGATTTATAGAATGAAGTGGAATTGTTTAAAATGAAAAAAGGGATTATTCAAGGCATGCATTTAGCGTGTTTATAATTTATACTTGAGCATAAGTTAAGCATAAAACGTCCAACTACGTAACAAGTATGTAACAGTTACGTAACAGTATTTGCTATATAATTGTTAGAGAACGTAGTTGAACGAGTTGTGCTCACGTATAAGCAGAGCCTTACAAGAATATTTCTTTTAGAGATTGTAAAAATATTTTTAATTTTCAAAAGCATCGATGTTATATTCTTTGTATGATGTTTGATCGATACATTTTTGACTTATTTATGTGGAGCACAGACGTGTCTATCATCCATCCGAGTCGCCACAACAATCTCTCCTGTCTAGTGACCCTTTTTAATACGTCCTCAATTCCAAAAGGCTAGAGCATGTAGAAATTTGATGTCTTTCGCATATAGTTGATTGATTTGGTGAGTGTAAAAAAAACCTTGCATCCTGTTTGCATGCGACTTTCAAATTCATGTTACGCTAAGTTCCGATAACATTTTTATTAAGTCATATAGCTTTAGTCACCCAATGAGTATACACAATGTCATATTTACGTAACATGAGTATACACGTTACATAAATGTTACGTAATGTATCGCTGTATCCTCACCGAGTAAGCTCTAGAAAATGTTTATTTTTGATTTTTTGGCTCTGAATGTTTCAGATGGAGCAGGCGACACCGGCATGGGGGGCAAGGCATTACGAGGCGCAAGGATATAATTGACTATCGAACAGGGTATATTCGATCACATTTACGATCGCCTTCTGGACGCGTCCGGTGACCAGATTTTCATATCTCAACAGTTTTAACTTTTATTAACATTTCTCGTTCCAATCAAATATATTTAAATTTGAAATATATCAAATCATTCTAAGACTTCGAATTCCTGGATTAAATACTAGAAAATTTATTAATTAACTGTTCAAAAGATATTTATAAAAGTTTACGATTTAAAATTAATAGAAACGTTATATTCAATAATTCGACAATCAATGCGTTTTTTATCTTCATAACTTTCTGCTGAAATAACAAATCATTTCAATGACATAATTTTTTCCCTTTCCTTAAGTTTGTTCCAAACGTCCGGCTATGGTGATACATAGACACGAAAACAGACAAAGAGCAACACAACATTGACCAAGAGACAAGAGTGATCGAAGAACTGTTTCAGTATGTTGGTTCCGTGCGAACATCCCCATTCAGCAACCAGCATAGATATTTACGTACATTTTGACGAGCGCTTATCGACACTGTTTTATCGTCCCTCGGCCTAGGCTGTAATAGTTCTTCACTCACTCTTGTCTCTTGGTCAATGTTATCTTGATCTTTGTCTGTTTTCGTGTCTGTGCACCGCCATAGCTGGACGTTTGGAACAAACCACCTCTCACATGGGTCGGCAACCAACGGCCCGCGAGGAGTCTTTGTGAGGCCCGCAAGATATTCGCCGCAATGCACGTGCTGGACGATATCACATACACCATGGAGTAAAAGGGGACGAGAAAGAAATTAAAGGGGTGTTCCCTAAATTGCAGGATTCCCAAATTGAATTGGCAGGGATTCTGGAATATGAGATTTATTTTGGGGATAGAATTAACAGTGAATTTGGTGGTAGTTTTCATTGGTAATTTGCACATCGATTTTTTTATATTCACAATGCACGTGTCATAATGGGGGCCTCCTAAGGGTCGCCATAAAGGATGGGGGTTTAGTCAGCATTTGCGTCACTGCCCAAGTGCGGCCCGCACTAAACCCCACGTAAAATATTTGGCCCTTTTACAACAAAAGGCTGTCAACCCCTATCCTATTGTATTTCGATAATATATTGTATGATGAAGATAAAGGTTATATTTCGTAGTTTAGGCCTTAGAAGATGTACAAGAAACAAAATGGAAATGCCCACCTGATGGCGTATCGGTTAGAGCAAATGCTCTCTCTGCTATATGCGCCAGTAGTACTGGATTCGATCCCCGTCGAATCCCTAGATATGAGATTAAGGACAGCCGTCCACTGGGAGCGGAAAGCTACGATAAGCTGTGAAATCAATTCGTCAGAATACGCACGAAAACATGCAAACGATTTAAACAAATGAATCGGTAGGGGACCGCGTTCATTGGGCCCGTATCGTTCGTCTATTTTCGTGCGATTAGGCGCGAACTGCGAATCGATCCCGTTCTGCTGGGATTTGATTGCGAACTAGTGCGAAAAAAGACTCAATTTTCTGAATTTTTGGAGTTTGTAAGAAATGTTGTTAAGTATGTATTGAAATGTGTCCTTTTTCATTCGAAAATAAGAAAATTGGTGGTCATCGTCGATTTGAAGATCATGCTACATATGAGAAAATTCATCGAACTACTTTCTTTTTGCGTAAATGGGATTCACTCACATTTCCCACCTTCGTCGATATCACCTGTGCCTGATACGACGATGAATCAAAGATGATAATTCCAAAGCGAAAAATTCTTCACCAGAATAATCAAAAAACTCGTTCCGAAGAGCCATTTCGCCTACTATGGATTCGGACGAACACTGAGGCATTGGACGATGTGCATCGCACGATTTCGTACGTACGGCGTTCGCACGAATTTGTTGCTTCGCAGTTCGCAGCTTTCCGCTCCCAGTGGACGGCTAGCCTAAGAATTAAGATTCAAGACCTAAAGAAATTTTCTGTGTATAAGACAGTCGTGTTATCGTCTTTAATATTATGATCAATGATATTCTAACAGCTATACCCTAACCGTACCCGGCGTTAATGCTATTCTCTATGCTGATGACTTATTAATCTGGGCTTAGCAAGCATATCGAAGGATTAGAAACCGCCATAAGCCAAGCTCTAGAACGCCTTTCAAGCTGGGCCGATGAGAATGAAATGACTGTCAGTGTGGAAAAGACCATATTCCAAATCTTCCCACTATCCACCAAAAGAAAACATGTTAACCTGTACTATAAGGGTAGGGATGTTAAAAAATAATCGATTTTTATTTAAATCGATTATTATTTTCTAATAATCGATTTTCATAATAATATTAATCGATTTTTAAATAATCGATTATATAAATTACGCGTTTAAATCGATTTTCATAAACAGCGCAAACTTAAATGCAAACAAGCTGTAACGGTTTTTTTCATTCTTGTCATTCAAATATAATAGACATTCATTCAAATATTTGATTGTTAAATTTAAAATTCATTATTAAAAGATTGAAATCGAAAATAGTTTTTGAGGCAATAAGGTTGTAATTTTGTTAGGATGCTCATCATTTCATTTTTATTATAATAAAACGTTTAATGGTACTGAAATTGTGTATCAATAATCATAATTGCCTTATTCCTTACCTTGAAAGTTTAATGGAAGATTCGCTTTAATGTTTAGTTTTGAATTGGTTATTTTTTTATTCATATCATTTATTTGATTTTTAATCTGATAAATTGTTAGTATGAATCTCTTAGGTTTCATCATTATTGGAATATGAAAAGCAAGTAGAATTTTAAATAAGAGGAAAAATCGATTTTTTCGCATTAATCGATTTTTTTTTATTAAAACAAAAATTGATTTATATTGAATAAAGAAAAATCGATTTTTATTTAATCGATTTTTTTCCATTAATCTCACATCCCTATATAAGGGTAATACATTAAAAAAAGAGTCAGTGTCAACGTATCTTGGAATCTCCTTAGATAAAAAATTATCATGGAAAACACAGATTGAAGAAACCGCCGCTAAAGGAAAAAATCGATCCCGAATACTGAAGCGACTTACAGCCACCAAATGGGGAACCAACCAAGATACACTCCGCACAACCTACCTGTCCTATGCAATGGAATATGGAAACAAAGTTATGATTACTGCAAGCCAGACACAACTTCAGAAGCTTGATAAAGTTCAGAACGTGGCACTTAGAATCATCACGGGTGGTGCAAAATCAACGCCGATCACAGCAATGCAAATACAAGCTGCTGTCGAACCATTACAGACACGTCGAGAAGTGGCCACATTAAAAACATGGGAACGTATAAAGAGGATGAACCCCGAACAATGGCAACACTATCGCAAAGCTCCAAATAGACTCAAAACGCACACCTCCCCTCTTGCCAAAGCAGAAGAACTAACTAATTAATATAATATAAAGTTAGGTGATCCTGCTCTGGTTAATATAATGAACGATACATATAGTCAACTCCCCCCCGCCACCCTTCGACTAATGGATCAAAACTTATCAAAATCATCATATTTGGACATCGAACTACGGAAAGCCTGTCTAGAAACGATCCACTCCATGTACTCAAGGTCCGAATTTCTATACATCTATACAGATGGTTCATCCATTCCAGGATCCAGAAAAACTGGTGCTGGTTACTACAGCGATATATTTGAAGAATGCGCCGCAATTGGAGAACCTCTCAGCTGTTTTGATGGGGAAGTAAAGGAAGTTTTACTAGCTATATCAAAACTTCACAAAGTTAAGACCTATCATAAAGTTGTTTTCTTCATTGATTCTCAAGCCGCGATAATAGCATTATCCTCTAACTACCCCACCGATTGCGTTCGACCAACAAATGTCGAGTTGCCTTGGAGAGTCTTGCTAAAACAGGTTGGCACCTGTCACTACAATGGATTCCCAGTCATGTTGGTATCTTGGGAAATGAAAAAGCAGACGAGCTCGCAAAGCCTGGCACTTCTCTAAATCAACCGCCAACACTTATGTCTTTAGCACAAGCTCAGAGCCACATCGCAAGCACTGTCAACTGGCATTCCTACAGTATTCAAAAAAATGAAGCGAAAGGAAAAAAATGGGAATCCTTACTGGAATCTCCTATCTCACGACTTCTCCCCCGTCAAGTGTCAGTCGCAGTTTTCCGAACTACCACGGGGCACGACTACCTATGCAAACACTTGCACCGTATTGGAATCCTACCGACTCCAATCTGTTCCCTCTGCAATAGGGAACCCATGAATGCCATGCATCTTGGCAATTGTCCTGCACTTAGACGTCAGAGAGAACAACGAAAACGACCAAAACCAACTAATCTCCAACTCTCTATTGGACGGCGCGGCACCGAATGACAGAAATATCAAGCGTGGGCGTTGGATAAGAAGAAGAAGAACAAGAAGTGTTATGACCTTAATTTTTTTTTTTTGGTTTATTTAAGGTAGCATCAGCTACTTTGGTCATTAGCGACCATCGAATCCGAAAACCCAGAAAAAAATCTTGAGCTTTCACTGGAATTCGAACCCAGGACCACTGCCGTATAAGGCAACTATCGAGTCCACCACGCCACTAAGTGACCTCCTAGATAATAAAGGGACTTACAACACCCAAAAATAAAAAAAAACAACTATTTTTTTTTTCAGAAAATAACAAAAAGTTTTTAATGTAACTTATAAATGCAACACAAACACTCACAATATAATTTCTGACGTTTTATGCTAATTGACAATAGAACGAAACCGACTTTATCTTAAAATTGATTGAATTCTTAAAAATTAATTTAGAGTTCATCGTGAGCCGTCGAATGTTTCGATACAAACTCAAATAAGTCTGGTAGACTACGTGTTCCAGTGTATTCATCTACTTTTTTGCCATTTGAATATAGATATAAAGTAGGATATCCGAAGACCTAAATAAGAAAATGTCAATGAAATTTTTTTAAACTAATTTTATTTAAGATTTTTTTTACCTCTTCCTCTGTGCATAATTTTTTGCTATTTTCTAAGGTACAGTCGACGTCTACTATATGAATAGATTCGTGAGAAATGAATTTTTTGGCTAGTTCCTCCCAGATGGGAGCCAGTCGTTTGCAATGGCCGCACCAGGGGACGAAGAATTTGACGAAAGAAATTCCCTTTTCGATGCCATGGGCGAAATCGTCTCCTGTTAAGGATAACACCGGGCTGCTGACCTCTGGAACGGTGTCATCCTCAGTAGCAACAGCTTCCGATCCCAACATTTTTGAGACATAGCTTTTCAAGTCTTCATGAGTGCGTTGCCCTTGGTATTTGTCCACTTTCTTGCCATCTTCGATCCACAACAATGTTGGATACCCTTTCACGTCAAACTGACCACAAACTGATCGATGAACCGTACAGTCGACTTTGGCTACGCTGACTGAATTGTCGTGGCTCATAGACTGAGCAAGTTCTTCCCAAGTCGGTGCCAATTTCTTTATTTAAAAAAAATGATTGATTTAATTAGTACCAAATGTATTCAGTTGTTTAAGAAAATACCTGGCAATGGCCACACCATGGAGCATAAAACTTAACAAAATGTTTTCCTTCGGAGATAAATTTATCGAAATTGTCTTCAGTCAATTCAATCAGACCTCCGACCGGTTCAGGCACCTTTGGAATTTGAGAAATTTCCTAGAATATAAAAATAAAATGCCGATCAAGTGAGAATGAAATTTACAGTAGAAAGGTTTCGTAGTACGCCTGAAGTTTTTAGAATACTATTTTTTTACTGAAATCAAATTTATTTAGGAGATCGAAATTTAGGAAATTAAAATGATCATAAATCAATAAATAAAAATTATTACAAAATGAAAAACCGACTTGAAAATAAATAAAAAATCTTAAACAAAAAATGCACTAAAAAGTAAAAAAAAAATAATTAGGTATCCATGCAGTGTGTACGACTTACAAATTATTAGGATGATATAATGTACAACTATTATTATTTTTGGAGTTGGTGTCAGCCAAGGAAATACGACTATGGATATTGGTACTCGGCAATATACGAGAATATTTATGAAATTTATTTTTCAAACGAACTACAAAATACTTTAAGCTACAAAATACCAATTAACTAATTAAAGCTTTTTACAAATGAAAATTAATATTTTTTCCTTGGCTGACACCAACTCCAAAAATAACAATAGTTGTACATTATATCATCCTTATAATTTGTAAGTTGTAGACACTGCAACGATACGCAAGGATATGCAAGGAATTATTTTTTTACTTTTTGGAGCATTTTTTGTTTAAGATTTTTCATTTTGTTATAATTTTTATTTATTTCCCGAGTTTTAGTGATCTAAAGTTTGATAACTGGTTTTATTTCTTTGAATATAGGTAAACCTACTAAACGCGCTGCTCATATGAGCCAGCGCCGTTAAATGTTAAAAATGACTTCATCATCTCTTTTTGTATTTAAGGGTTGAAATTTTTTTATTTTAAATGTAATGATAGAACTAAGTGAAATACTTTTTCCGATAGAAAAAAAAAATAATCAAAATCCGATGATTCAGTTAAACGTAACTATTTCATCCCCTATTT
The DNA here is from genome assembly GCA_958496155.1 of Sisyra nigra. NCBI lineage: Eukaryota > Metazoa > Arthropoda > Insecta > Neuroptera > Sisyridae > Sisyra > Sisyra nigra. The sequence continues at coordinate 12,444,501 of OY292318.1, forward strand.
TCATCCTTAGGGGGTGGATTTTTTTCTTCAAATTGAAATGTGAACAATTTAAAGGTACGATGTACGTAACAGAAAAAAAAATTATCGAAATCGAGTTAGCCAAGAAAAATTTATTATATCATCCCTAATTTTAGCCCCTTATGAGTAGTTTTTTTTTTTTTTTTATAAAAAATTGATATGAGATTAATTTAAAATTATGTTCTACCAATTAAAAAAAGAATTATCAAAATCGAGCTATCCAATAAGAAGTTAATATTTCATCCTTTTATTTTCAACTCCTTAGAAGTAAAAGATTTTCTTCAAATTAAAATGGGACCACACGGGAAGCCCCAGCTTTCAAATAAAAAAAATATCATCCAAATCGGATCACCCAGTCAAGTTACCCCAGTCTGAGGTAACAAACATAAAAAATACAGTCGAATTGGGAGCCTCCTTTTTTGAAGTGGGTTAAAAAATTAGAATTCGAGCTTAGAGTAACACTATGGAGACCATAACGTAACGAAAAAGCGAACAGGCTTCGGTTTATTTTCCTATAAAACATTGAGTAAGAACCTACATATTTTATTAGTTTGAGGATAGAAAAGGGTACAGGTTATTTATGGTTTAATTTCTTTGATATTTTCTGTAATATAAAAAATATATCTAAATTTTTGATAATAAACCCTTCCATTTGATCACATGATGCATTTGGCAGCTTTTTTTTATTTTCCACTTTAACCCTCAAAATTAGAATTTTTTTCGATAGACATCATTCATTGCTTCACTAAACTTTATATATGTACCAAATTTTTTGTTTAAATATATTCGTCGGAAAATGCCAAAGACGGACGGACATTCAGCGAAAATTAGGAGATATTAATAAGGGTTTCGTTTTTCAATTTTGACTTACGAAACCCTAAAAATAAATATAACCAATTTGTAGTAAAAAATTAATTTTTTAAGGGTCAGAAAAATAAAAATGGGTGAAATAGCTATAAATAATTACATCTTGAGAGCTTCCCAGTTGTTCATTGATGAACGCAGACAATGTCGGCAAATCTCTCGTTCCCTTGAACTTAACACCGTCTTGCTCTCCTTTCTTAAAGAATTTCAATGTGGGATATCCCGTGACGTCATGTCGGGAGCACACCGAATTATCCGTAGTGCAATCAACCTTTGCAATCAAGATATTCGTGTCCACCTCATTATTCAATGTTTCGGCTAGCTGTTCCCATGTCGGCGCTAATCTCTTACAATACCCACACCTGAAAATGCCTCACCGTAAAAATTTCATCCTCCACCGAACAATTAGGTACATCTTACCATGGTGCATAGAACATCACAAAATGATTATTTTTCGCTACTTCTTCATCGAAATTATCCTCATTATATTGAATTGTATGCACGTCCTCGTCATGTGCCGTAACGTAATAATTATTTAATAAAACTACTGATACACACAAAAATAGTTTTAGCATTGAGCTATTTAATTTTATTGCCATTTTTCAAAAAATAAGTCCACGTTTTACTTTGAGAAAAATCACAAATTCAGCTGATTAAAATTACCAGTCACTTTGATAATCAAATGCAGTCAGCTATAAGTCAAGAATCCGCCTCAAATCTCGTATTTCAAAAACCGAACCAACCGAACGAAGCGAAGTTATCTCTTCAATTCCCAAACAGTCAATTACTCGTTTTCACAGTTCTGGAAATTGCTGAACACATATTTGGCATATTTGCGATATTTGCCAAAGTTTGCCAATATTTGTATGCGACAATTTGCAATTGGATGTTTTCGGATAATGGTAGTACGAGATAGTATACTGTAGTTGTATTTTCCAACTAGTACAATTGAGTACAATTAAACGAGGTTTCAATAATCTGAAATATGGATGTATATAAAGTACTGATATGATACCCGCTCGCTTTGCTGAGAGTATTTAAATTTAATTGATTGATTAATTGGTTACCCTACCTGCAAATAACGATATTTAAATATTAATCTGTTTTGTCAGAAGAAGAAGTTAGATACTTTTAGAATTTAGATCCAGAGAAAGTTCATCAAAATCTTTAAAACTCCTTTTCTAGGAAGGGATATTAGCTATCTTACAGGTTCATTACAATTTTAAATATAAAATGTTCTTTTAGACTTAAAAATTTTTCATTTCAAATGTCATTTATGACCGTTCTACTATTTTAGTAGAAAAGATTCGTAGCTATCCTACAGGAACCGTGCTTTTTTAGGATAAATGATATTCAATAGTTAAGATCTGAGGTATCTTTAACAAAACTTAATTAAAATGTGTTCCGTTCAGTAATTGTTAATTATTTAAAAATTTAGTATATTATTTTAATACTTTTAATTAAGTTCTTCAACAATGAACAATATATACACACAAATATTTAAAAAAATTTCATTATTAATTATTATTATTTATTATAATTATAATTATTATTATTATTAATTGTTAATTGTCAATTTTTTAATTTAAACTTTTTAAAGATTTTTTTTTATTAATGTGTAAAATGCGTAAAAATGCTATTTCACGAACTTTAACAAAACTTTCCGAAAATACACGGTTCCTGTAGGATTCAATTGTTATGCTATCCTATGTAGGGTGACCAACTGTACTCTTGTACTACTACTTGTACCTTACATACCTAATTGGTGTAGAATTTTTCGAATTCTATGTTCTAAATAAGGACCAACATAACAAACATTTTCTTATAAACATTTTTATATTTATAAGAAAAAGATAGCAATAAAATAGCCACTACGTACGACGTACAATAACCAGTCGTTCTGCCAACGCCTTTTAAATCTGTGATATCTTCTAAGATATTCATTTTTATGATATGCTGTAAAGGACAATTTTGATCTATATGAAATGCACAACGTATTTAATGTATTTAATTGTATAAGGAATATAACTGTATTGTTTAAAATAGCTTGGTAAATAACCAATAATTTGTTTATAATATGTAAAAGATAAAAATGGTTCCAATGGGTTATCCTTAGGAGATAGACATATGCCGTCGCGGACTTTTTTATCAATCTTTTTAAGATACACAATTTCGCCGCATATTAGTTTGATCTATCTCGTAAGGTTTCACCTGCGTTTGCAATGCAAGTGTACAAAAATATGTTTGTTAAGACATCACATTACAAATCTTTGAATTTTCCGACTTTTCTCTACTATAATATGCATGTTTTATGCCTACAAACCTTCCTCTTGAATCACTCTATCAATTGCTGAAAACTGCATTAAAATCCGTTTTATAGTTTAAAAGATCTAAGGGAACAGATAGCGGGAGCAACTTTGTTTTATACAGTTTTATACTTATGTGAAGAAGATACCTATGATACCTATTTTATAGACAAAAAACACCTATTACATGGATTGGATTGTACACCCTGTATTAAAATGAATCAAATACATCCATAAATATTTTTTTATTGATTTTTGAAATCTTAAATAGAACATTTATTTCACTTGCTTATCTTTAGATAATAAAAGCTTCCAACTTTTTATTCTTTTGAAGTAATAATTAAAGTGTATTCTCTTAAGGCTATTAAAGATACGTAAGGGTTGTAGGATAAAATAATATTGTATACAATTGTATTTATTAAGTTCTATAATAATGTAAAACTTATTGTTAGAAATGAAAATGTTTTATTTTGATTATAAAAACTAAAAGCGAGTCGCCAAATACAAAAAAAAAATCCATGAAGCTTAGCTTTAATTACATAAATTTCAAAAAATCGATACTTAAATGACAGCTTTAAGAACAAGTACCACAAATATGATGCTTCATTTTAGAGTCCGTCTTATTCAAAAATGGCTTTAAATGTTTTCATGTTTAAATGCTTTTCAAACTATAAATTGAATCATTAACGAATCAAAATTTTCTTATAACTTTCAAACAAATTTAAATTTTTTAATAGAATTTCATAACAAAATTATATTTTATTATATTTTTGCTTATAATTAAAAGACATCGTCATCATTTGCCATTATTAAACAGTCGTATTGTACGATCCAGACTAATCTTGATGTCTGCGAGCATGTGCTCAATACAATAAATCAGCTGTTGTAGGAATAATCAAAAATTTAAGAAAAATGGCCCAAAATAAATTAAAAGTGTTTTTATGTTACGAAGACGAAATAATCACCGATAAGAATAAGTACTTAGTCAATTTTACAACTAGTAAAATCGGAGGAAAACCCGTAAGTGACTTGTTTACGATTCCATTCTCTTCAAAGTTTTAATTTCATGTTTTTTTAAGGATTGGCCGTTTTTGGAGGAAGAACCTAAGCATCCGTCTTGTCCTTTATGTGGCATCGACCAGTTATTAATCGCCCAAGTATATGCTCCGTTGGAAAATTCACCTTACCATCGGACTTTATATGTGTTTGGTTGTATCAATCCAAACTGTTGGAATCGTAGTGAAAGGTAAAAATTTGGCCCTTAATTTTGACTAGCGATCAGCTAGTGATCGAAAATCGACAGTAATTTACTTAATTTCTAACTTTAAACGTTACTAAGGTTCAAAGAATATAGTATATATGTCGTAGTTGATACCTATAGTCAGCATCTTTTATAGATCTCTAATAGAGCCTAAAATTTGCGTGTAAAGTCGAGGCAGAGCCGGCCTAACGGGTCTAGCCGAGTAAGCCTATGTCAGCGGCCCCAGGGTGTTTTCTAGCCTGACGTTTATTTTGTTCTTCTCCACATAAATCTCTAGGTAGAAGTAGTAAGTATACTCCATATTAAACTGCTACCTCTTCTATTATCGGAGCTAGAGGGGTTACAACCCTTAACTTAAAAAAAATTTTCTCCGAAACTAATACAGATAATGGAACAAATTTTTCAAAATAACATTTAAATTAATAAATTCCATATTCTTTATTTTTTTTTGTGCTTACATCAAAGTTTTTAAGTAGTAAAAAAATTATTGAAATATTTAAGGGGCTGTTTTCATACCCCCCTCTTAGTTGACACCCACCAAAAACATATATTTTATGCAACTATCAAGTAACTACTTACCACAACAATTTCGGGAAAATCTATTTTCAACAAAATAAACGTCAGGCTAAAAACACTCTGGGCCCGCTGACAGAGGCTTACTCGGCTAGACCCTTTATGATGAACAATATTTCATTATTCTATACAAGTTTAGCCTGAATATCGAATGCCTCGTCATGAATACAATTATCCTCTGAACCATTCATACAGATTTATTATTTTTAATTTATTATTATTATTTTGTGTTAGTTGGACTTGTCTTCGAAGTCAAATGATCGATCAATCTTTCGAGCCTAGCAAAACCTATTTTACACCCCCGATAAATTCGCCTGGAATCGGAGCGACAGAGTGGTTGAAAGAGGCCGACGACTGGGGCGATGGCACCAACGATAACATTAGCGAGGAAAATGGAAATGTTATCAATTTTCCGATGGAAAGCCAAAAGTCCGACGAGGACGACGAAAGTTGTAGTTTGGAAGATTCGCTACGAGCCGGATTGGAAGATCTTTGTGTCGATAGTAAAAACGCTAACAATGGAAGCCTTAGTGTGGAAGCTCAAGGTAAATATTTTTTTTTTTAAATTACAGATTTACTCTTAAGTCAAACTGTTAAGTATCTAATACAGCGGTTCCCAAACTTTTTGTCTTTTTCGGCACCTTTAATATATATACTAGAATTTTTCTGTCATCCCAAGTTAAAATATTAACCTGTTAATATAAGGCCAACCTTTAGTACATTTTATGTACGGGAGATGCGGGAGATATGTACTTGTATAATATACATGGGCCGTTCTTTTACAAACCACACAAAATCTGAATTTGACATTTTAGAATCGTCTGAATTTTTTTTTACAGCTTCTTTACGTAAATTTCTCAAAAAAATTTTCTATCGAAACTATACCTGTTTAAATTTTCGATGATTTTCTCCAACCTTTGCCTGTTTGAAATTTAATATCTTCAGTTTTACTATTCGAAATAATGTCGGGTTTTTTTAAGCGACTTAAAAAAAAGGAGGTTCTCAATTCGACTGAATTTTTTTAATGTTTGTTACCTCAGAATTTTCGACTGGGTGAATCGATTTTGAGGATTCTTTTTTATTTGAAAGCTGGTGCTTCCCGTGTGGTCCCATTTTTATTTGAAGGAAATATTTCACTTCTAAGGGGTTGAAAATTAAGGGATGAAATATTAACTTCTTAATTTGATAATTATTTTGTTTATTGGTAGAACATAATTTTAAATTAATCTCATATACATTTTTTATGAAAAACTCCACTCATAACGGATTAAAAATTAGGGATGAAATAATGCATTTCTTCTGGCTAAACCGTTTTCGTATTTTTTTTTCTGTTACGTACATCGTACCTTTAAATTGATTACATTTCAATTTGAAGAAAAATATCCACCCTCTAACGATGAAAATAGGGGATGAAATAGTGACGTTTAACTGATTCATCGGATTATGATGATTTTTTTTTCTATCGGAAAAAGTATTCCACTTAGTTCTATCATTACATTTAATAGTAAAAAATTTCAACCCTTAAGAGCAAAAAAGGATGATGTAGTAACTTTTAATATTTAACGGCGCTGCCTCATATAATAGGTTTACCCATATTCAAAGAAATAAAATCAGTTACCTGTCAAACTTAAGATCACTAAAACTCGAGTTATGAATAAAAATAACAAAATGAAAAACCGACTTCAAAATAAATAAAAAAACCTTAAAAAAAATGCTAAAAAGTAAAAAAATAATTGTGTATCCTTGCAGTGTCTACAACTTACAAACTATTAGGATGATATAAGAACAACTATTGTTATTTTTGGAGTTGATGTCACCCAAGAAAATAAATATTAATGTTCATTTGTAAAAGAGTTTAGTTGGTTATTGGTATTTAGTAGTTTAAATACTAGTATATTGTATAAAAGTTCATTTAAAAAATACATTTCATAAGGTATTCTCGTTTATTGCAAAGTGCCAATATAGTCGTAATTCCTTGGGGGACACCAACTCCAAAAATAACAATAGTTGTACATTTTTAGTGCATTTTTTGTTTAAGATTTTTTTATTTATTTTGAAGTCGGTTTTTCATTTTGTTATAATTTTTTTTATCATTTACAAAAAGTTGGGATCTCTGTTAATTTGGAAGATATTAAATATTTTCGAGTGGAAGTAGCCGAAACGCACTGAGCACAAGTCGAAACTTTTGTTAACGTCGTAAATTATTCGTATTAAACTGAACTTGTTCTAACCGCTACGCCACCACCGCCATTAGCTTGTTTGAATTGATTTATTAAAATAAACTTCAGGACCCAATAAGAAGTCTAATTCGCGGGTGGCATTGGTAATAGATAACCTTCTGACTGCTGTTGACCCGTAGGCTGTAGTTTTGAGTCCTCGGGTTTAGAATAGTTCTCAAAACCATACTTCAGATATGAAGAGTTTTTTAATGCCACAGAATAACTCTATAATTGCTGACAAGAAAAGTTTACTAGTATCAAATATTACCATTAGTTAGAACAAATTTTAATCGAAATAAACAAAGTAAATATTTTATTTTGTTTCAAATATTTATATACATTTTGGTATAATCGTGGTAACATTTTTAACATAACAAAAAATAACGAATTAAATTAATACAATATTGGCCTAATTTTTCATAAGAAAATGTGATACATTTTCATAAGTAACAAAAGTGATCATAGTCGCTGGTACTACTCGTAACAAATTTGTCCCTAAGCCCTTATAAAAGCCTTGCCATCCTTCAAACCTCCACGTTTTCATCACACAATCCCCAATTCCTCCATAGGAACTATGTTGATTTTGCAATCGCGCCCGAACGACTTGATACGGATATGTGGTAGCCACTGCAACAAATTTCGAAACTGCCGCAAACGTTAAATACTCGGCATTTCCCAGCTTCTTATTATTCGAAAAACCTCGATGCTTATTATAATATGTTTTCAATTCTTCGTACGTCATGAATTGTATTGCTCCGTGGGAAACTCCAAAAATTCCCGGTATATACCCTTTATACAGTCCTCGTAGTCCTTCTTTTTGGTAAATTTTTCGTAACGCGTCCCACATTCCAGTATAAATTTGACTTTTTGACAAACTACTAGTCGATATATTTTCATATTGTAGACACAAACGAGTTTTTATCACCCAAATCGGATTCGTTATCGTAAGCGTTATCACTCCAGCTTCGGAAGCACAGAGTAAATGTTTCACAGGTCCTAGTGGCGTTCCCTGATCGTGCCTCTGCATCCACGTTTTAAGCGTGTTATAAAAAAAGAAATACAACCCCCATGATGATCCTGATCCCCACAAATTTGGGGTCACACCCCGATACAATCCTCGCACTCCTTCCGCCTTATAAATCGTATTCAGTCCATTGAAAATACCATTGTATTTTGGAATTGTGCTGCTGTGGCCGTCATGAACCGCGAATCGCACTTTTAATAGGTCCAAGGGATGTAAAATTAGCGTGGAAGTTAACCCCCCGGAGATGCCAGCGACTAAATGTTCATATCGAATGTGTTGGAAAACTTGATGGAAAAATCCGTCTGATTTTTCAGATGGTAAATACGTAGTTTTCAATGAAACCATTTTCTTTCGACCAAATCAGTTATTAATTATAAAAAAAATTCTACGTATTTACATATTTGTTTAATGCAGGTTATTTAATTTTCACACAAACTTCTACACTTTTCTTACACTAAAGCGTTTCTATGTTACACTAGAACTACACTGTGTTTATCGATTTGAATTATCTATTTAAATAATTTTACTATATATAAATAATGATAAGAAAATCTATTTCAACATATTTAATGACTATAACCAACTAAATATTAAACAAAAATAGGTCAAAGGTTCAATCAGGGAGCTTAAAATCAGCCATGAAATATAAAACATGACACTTAATGACGCAATAAATATTTGGTATTAGAGATATGTTCGTAAGTTCCGTAACAGTAATTGAAACTATCGGATTTATAAATTTTTCGCCAGTAGGGTAGTTAAGAATCTACCCGAAACTGTTACAGAATTTGAAGAATTTGAATTTATTAACCGAGTACCTCAACAGCATTCATAAATTTAATTGAGTTACTCAACTGAGTATGTTCTAATTTATTTTAGTTTTGAGTTAGAAAAATGTCTGTAATGGATATAAGATAAAATATTTCGCGTGTAAGATAAATGCCGCTTGGGCTGCTTACAGCAGCCTAAAATTTGTTTAGCGGAACTAAGTAACTTAGGCGAGTATTCAGCTAGTAGACCAGAGCTAAAGCCTTTGAAAATGGTAAAAAGTGAAACAAAATTATAGTTGGATGCAACCCATTAGAAAAAAAAGAAGAGAATATAACAAAAATGAAAGGAAAAATAAATTACGGTCGATCCGAATGGGGAAGTGGAAAAGGGGGGGGGGGGGGGTGTTTTTAAGGGTAGAAACGGTTTATTTCGAAAACTACAAGTCCTATGGAAAACAGTTAAATAGCTAAGTTGTAAATAAAAAGAAGATATACAACTTTTGTGCTAACACTTATTTCACATAACCTTAAGTTTTATGTGAAAAATTCCAATAACCAAGTTTTTGGTTATTTTATTTTTATCTTTTACAAAACAAAAAATTTATCCTGAAATTTAGTATTATATTTTCAAATAAATTTTGAGGTTATGTGAAAAAAGTGTTACTACAAAAGTAGTAGATCTTCTTATTATCTACCACTTTGCTATTTAACCTTTTCCCCTAGGACTTGTAGTTTTGTCGGAAATCGAGATAACCCGTTTCTAATCTTAAACCCTTCCCCCTTTTCCACGTTCCCACCTCAGATCGACAGTAATTTATTTTTCCTTTTATTTTTGTTATATTCTCTTCCTCTTCTAATGGGTTTCATCACACTATAATTTTTTGTGTGTTGAAAAATTATCGGCACTGGTCTATAGTTTCCCATGAAACTTAGTAATATGGGGCCATCCATAAATTTCAGCACACGTTAAGGGGAGGGAGGGGATTGACGAAGTGTGCCATTGTGTGACAAGGGGGTGCGGGCGGCTTAAATTTCGTGACGTCTAATTTCAAAATCTTCTTTAATCTAATGTAAGTGTTTAAAGGGGTGGGTTCAAAGTCCATGGACTCAAAATAATAAAGTTTTTTTAAATTTTATTTAAAAAGTGTTTTCAGCCGTTACGACTATATACACTACTGTATAAAATACCATGAAGTACTTATATTAATATTAAAAATTAAGTTTGAACTTTAATTAATATAATTAATTTTTTTTTTTTGTAAATTTCTTAAAAATGTTTGATTTTATGTTAATTTTTTAAAAAAATCATTGACCTGAAATAAAATAAATTTTGGAACTGCTGTTTTAATTCAATATTATTTGTAGATGTAAAATTGTAAAATATGTGACGTTACACTAAGGAGGGGTGGGTCTCACAAATGTGACCAACTGTTACAAGGTCGGTGGGGGGGGGGGTAGTAAAAAATCATAAAATTCGTGTGACGTAATTTATGGATGGCCCCTATTCGGTACTCGATAAATCTGTACTCGTAGGATCATTAATATTTTGAGCGATACTCAGTACTCGTTGCATCACTAATGCTTATCATTTAAATTCCAGCGGGAGCTGTTGGAAAGTTACAGTCGCCAACGGCAACGGCTGAAATTGAGGGCGAGGAAAGCGAAATTGTTAGCATTGATACTCCAACCGCCCCACAAAGAAACATAATGGCATTGTTGCAAGAAGTGACGACAATCCCACCGGAACTATTCCGTAAATCGAGTACGAATCTGGCGAATCATGTGGAATTCAACTCATCGTTTATCAACGTTGGCGAGGAGGACGAGTCGAATGGTTTTATGTCGGAGCATATTCGTGAACTTTTGAGCGAATATCAGCTGAAAAATGAGCACGAAGATTTGATGCAAGGCATCGCGTCCAGCTCCGATGGAGGTGATTCGGGGGCGCCTGAAAAATATGAGAAAAGTGTTCCGGCCCATGGAGACAGACTTTTCCACTTTTTCATTACAAAAGTTCAAGGAAATCCGGGACAAGTCATTAGGTAACCATTCTTAATTATAATAATTATAGTTGTCAAATATTAATAGATAAAAAAAAGTTGGTTTGTAATAATTATGATTACAATAAGTTTCCTCCATTCCGTTAGTTTGCATTGAATTAACAATCAAAATTTTTATAATTTTTAGATATAGTCGCGGAAATCCAACTCCTCTTCTGATCACTCCATTGACTGAAGCTGTAAGCCAATGTTCATACTGCAAGAGTCCCATGATTTTCGAAATGCAACTAATGCCTACACTAATTTCGAAGCTAACTTTAAAAAGTAGCTCACCAAATACTAAGTCTTCGCATATAGAATTCGGAACTGTGCTAATATTTACTTGTGAAAGAAGTTGCTGGAATACAAGTGATAATGTTCGAAGGGAAGCTATCGTTGTACAAAATGAACGCCTATAAACTACCCCTCGGAAAACTGTTTTCCCTTTATTTAAAAAAAAATCTATATCAAGTCATCATTTAGATATTAAGAACTTCAAAAAAAAAATCAAATAGTTATTATGAACAAAGAAAACTGGTCTATTTTTACATGATTTATCAATGGTTGAAAGATAAACTTTTATATGATTTATCAAAGATTATCTTTTTAAGGAATTGATTAGATATATTGTATAAAGTCGTTAATTGTGAGATTTTGCAACGAGATTAATTACAAATATTGCCAATTAAAGTAATGATTTTTTTCCAAATAAATGATCGATGCCAAAATGAGTTTGTTATATGACGAAGATTTTTCTTAATTATTTAAATACTTTGGTTTATGGTTGACAAATGAAATTTGAAAGAAGGTTTAAAACTATTGGTAAATTCATTGGCCATTACTCATTAGGTTACAAGCACCAATCAGAAGACAGCTATTAAAATTTTGAATTTTCTTTCGGCCAATGGCGGCTCGTTTATGATGGTAGCAGTGTTGCCACAAACAAAAGATGAATATAGAATGCAGATAAAAACCGTTAGTAAGAAAATAAGGCATCAAAGTGTTTGTTTGTGTTAAACGAATTTCGTGTTAAAAAACTCAATTTTAAAACGTAAGTTTTTATTAAAAATTATTTTTTGTTGTATTTCACACCATAGACAGCGTGTATTATTGTACAGTTACTGCACTGTACGTACTTTTTATTGATCATTAATCTATAGAATGCATACAATTTCGTGTTAAAAGAAACACAATTTCGAGAATATAAATTTAGATTTTGTAAGTTCTTGCTTCACGACAATGCCATGTATGCGACGATGCTCGTTTCCTTTTGATATATTTTAACACAGGGGTCGGCAACCTTTTGTGGACGGAGGGCCATTTTATAAAATAAAAATTATAAGCGGGCCGCATCATATGTTTTGTCGGTACGTGACGTTTTGGCGCGACCGTTTTGGCGTAGGATATTTTCCCGCGGAGGGTTTCACTTCATTGTACCCGGGTCCTAAGTCTATGCGGGGGTGGTTTTTTTGTATCAACTTTCAGTTTCCCATTTAAAACTTCAGCGGTTCAGTGACGCCAAAACGTCCTACTTCGATGTTATTATTATTGTTCATTTGATATTACTAGTATATATTTTCAACAGTTTTTTTTTAAATCAAAATATAATATAAATAATAGTTAATATAAACAAAAACAAAAAACTATATTATAAAGAAAAAAACGTAGATACCATTCAGTTCATCAGAAAGTACATAAGAAAATAATTTATATATTTTTAATAAACATAACATTGAATACTAGTAAAATCAAATGAACAAAACAACGAAGCAGGACGTTTTGGCGCCACCGTTTTGTATCTTAAAAAAATACAATAATAAAGGCGGGCGTTGAGTTATAATTTGGTTATTGTAACGGTTATAACTAGTATATATTTTTACATAATAGTTATATATAATAAAGTAAAATTTAAATTAATAATAAATTTTTAAAAACTATTAAATGAAAATTAAAGAAAGTTATAAATATATTTTAAAAAACGCAAAGAAATAGAATTAAAAGATATTATGTTTATTATAATTTTTCGCTAATAATTGCGAAGAAGTATAAAGAAACATATTCTTGATTGGCGGGCTGCATGCAATTTTACAACGACCCCTGCTTTAACATATAGTGCGAATCATAAATTATCGTTTGAAACAAAAAAATCACGAGATTTGTCGTGAAGTGACGATTCTCGTCTCACTTGACAAGTGACACTTTTTACGAAATAGGTCCGATTATTAAGCGGTTTTCCACTGTTAAAATCAACATGAAACTACCTCTCCCTAAAGATTTTGTTAGGAGCCGCCATGGCATTTTATAAGTTTTAAAAACATTATAATACTGAATTTAGAGATTTGAATTATGGAAAAAATTGATGGAAAATTAGATTTTTTTTTTTTGAGGTAGCTGTCCATTGTCAGTACACCAACTTTCATTGTATAACGCAGCCATAAATTTCCTCAAGTTCGACCTTTTGCTTTATTCACTTAACTAATAGTTTCCTTAAATGAAACAAACTCGATTAGGCTTTGTATACTTAAAATAATTAGCATTTAGTTTTAGTTGGTAGAAAAAAACGTTAAAACTAAATTAAAAAAGAAACTGTCTTACACAGTTGTCCATTCTCTCGAAATGAGTCAATTGCAACTCCAGTATACTTCATATTTTACTCATATACCCTAACTTACCTTATCGTTAACACTACGTATAACTCAGTAGTAATTTTCGTAGACTCGAAAAATCATTGAATTTTCACTCTTAAGTTAGTCAACGAGAAAAATACAATCAATTTCGCCATTTCCAATCTACTAGTCATAGTTACGTAAGATTTTTAAAAATGTAACGACGTTTCACTGCGAACTTTTCGAATATAAAGACGGTGATAAATTTATTTTATGGTTGATACAAATTCTAAATTGCTGAACAAATCTGTGATCAATATTGAAGTTTGACTTTATATTCAAAAAGTTCACGAAACGATACAATGTTTACTCCTACATTAAGAGGATGAGAATTTTGTTTAGCATTTAAGTGTAACTTATATTTAATCTTTTTTTTTTACTAAATATGTGGATCATATTTTAAAAAGACAAAACGATCAACAAATTAATCTATGTAATCACTGTATTATTATAGATAATAAAGATTTTAAATCTATACACCGTGAAGAATAAAAACATTGCTTGTTGAACCCCTGGTTAAATTTTGAAATGAAAACGAAATAATTAAGTATACGAATTTTATTTTTAAAAACTCAATATATAACAAAACGATCACAGAACAAATAAAATTTATCAAAATTTTCGTAAAATCTAATGGAATGTGCAATTAATAATTATTCATTTAAACCAGTGTTTCTCAAATTTTCTTGGTTACGACTCCTTTGGTATGTAAAGAAAAATCTGGAAGAGTATATGTAGGTACACGGTGTCTACCAAACTTGACTATGGTCAAATTAGGATAATAAAAGGACATTTTTTATTTAGGATAATCAGAACTGGTAGACACCTCGAGAGAAACATATGGATGGGTAAGATGACTTGAATCATCATTAAAAAATGATCAATCTTCGATTCCATCAAATACTTTTCAAAAGGGGTTGCAACCCTTCACTTTGAGAGCCACTGATTTAAACTAAAATTAAGTTACGGGTGCGTTCATCGAACTAGAACTAATTATTTGGCGTTTCGGAACTTGAACATGAATCACTCGACGGGAATCCGATGGATGAATTAAATCGGTTTTATTTCGCCATTCCCAATATTTCTCCTCTTCCTTTTTACGTCTGTAATTATTAATACAATGACAATAGATTTGTTCGCGGGTCTCATTCTGAACTGATTACGAATCAGTTCAAGAGAATTTAGGATAACCGCCAAGCCTATTCACGCTTATGAAATGATTAAGAGTTATTTTCCGTGCAACGGCTTTAGACATGTTCGGAAGTAAGACGAGGATGAACGAGAACTCACGAAAATTGTTAGTTGAATTTAACGTTGACAGCGAACCTGGACTTTGAACTAGCCACGATTTTATCAATCGTAACTGATTCAGAATTGGTTCTAGCGATTCTCGGTTTTTTTTTAAGGACAAAAAATTCGATTCTCTTACTCATGTGCAGTTTGATAAATCGTGGCTAATTCAAAATCCAGTTTCGCTGTCATGCTGTGTTCACAGGATTTAGCTTTAGTTGCCCGATTTTAGTTGATCAACAAAAGTTGAATGCCGAACCCGTGTGTGAACCGTAATCAACTTTTTAGTGAATCAACAAAAGTTTGAACGAGTCATCACACTAGGTTTTTCATTCAACTTTTGATCGATCAACTAAAGTTAACTCGTGTGAACGAGGCTTTAATTCGGTTAGGTGTCAGTTTTTCGAATCACAATTTTTCGAATTACAATTTTTCGAAACACAATTTTTCGAATGCACAATTTTTCGAAAGAACAATTTTTCGAAAAATTAATAATAAATAATTTTAGGGGCTGAAATAATAAGGATAAATTTAGTTTTATTTGCCAGATTACACAAAACAAAATAAAAAAACCTAAAATAAGTAATTGAATAAAACCTTTTATTTAGTAAATAAAATTCAACCAGTGGTTCTCAAAATATTTTACTACTTTTCGCAGAGACAACAATTAAAAAATCCCATAAATGTCATAGAATCAAGAGAAGTAACGTATTTATTAAAATAAAATAAGTTTTTATTTAGAAAGCCCTACAAGATGGATGTACAATTTATAGATAGCGAAAAAAATAACAAAAAACTTTTAATTCGAGGACATTTATAATATAAAGATAAAATAAACGAAGATAAAGCATCTTCTATTTCAAGATGTTGTAATGAAATAAACATTAAATGAACAAATATTTTCAAATAGTCGTTCTCAAACTATGGGACCCAACTTTTTTATTTTAAATAGTATCTGACATATATTATATCATTTGATGGATCCAACATTTTGAGAACCACTGGTTGAATTTTATTTACTAAATAAACGGTTTTGTTCAATTACTTATTTTAGGTTTTTTTATTTTGTTTTGTGTAATCTGGCAAATAAAACTAAATTTATTCTTATTATTTCAGTCCGTAAAATTATTTATTATTAATTTTTCGAAAAATTGTTCTTTCGAAAAATTGTGCATTCGAAAAATTGTACATTCGAAAAATTGTAATTCGAAAAATTGTGATTCGAAAAATTGTGATTAGAAAAACTGGTCGGACACCTTAAATTCAATTAACAATTTTCGTGGGTTCTCGTTAATCTTCGTCTTACTTCCGAACATTTCTAAAGTCGTTTCACGGAAAAATAACCCTTAATCAGTTCATAAGCGTGTATACGCTTGGCGATTATCCTAAATCCTCTTGAACTGATTCGTAATCGGTTCAGAATGAGACCCGCGAACAAACCTAATGTTTATCATATTTTTTTTTTAAATTTACCTTCTATCTACATAACTGATCAGACAACTCGAGGGAATCCAAATTATTGTGGTGACTAAAATTACTGTAACGACTATGTTATCCCGTAGAATTAATAACACTTTATTGATATTGATGTCTTCAATGATATCCCAGAATCTTTCAACGACATCCTGAATAGTTTTCTCACATTGTCCCTATAACAATATAAAGCATTTTAGTTAGAATTAAA
The DNA here is from genome assembly GCA_958496155.1 of Sisyra nigra. Lineage (NCBI taxonomy): Eukaryota > Metazoa > Arthropoda > Insecta > Neuroptera > Sisyridae > Sisyra > Sisyra nigra. Next base: position 12,461,215 of record OY292318.1, read on the forward strand.
TAGGGTAATGTACGATAATTTGGTCACTTGGGAAAAACGTTATATACATATTTATTACCTTATTACAAAATCCGTGAATACATGGAGTTCCATCGGGAAGAATATCCTGGGGGTCGACCGGGAAGCACGTATCATTGACTCTAGTTCGGCAGCAACGCTTACAGGCTTCCTCAGCTAAAAAAAAATTTTTTTAGGACACCTTTTTTTATTATGATTTTCAAATCTTACGACTGGTATCACACATGCAGCTTTGTAAACCTTGTGTTTCACAATATGGAACACATTTCCCATCGTGGCACTGTCCTCGTTCTAGACAAGCAGTTCCGTCAGGCATGAAAGGACTAGCAGGGCACTCGGCCCCATTTCCTGAACAAACTGCCTCTTTTTCGCACGTGGCATGCTGTGCATCGCGGCATTTCACTCCCGCAGCCATAAACTGGCAATTTTGGCAACATGGCGAATTCTTGTCGCTGCACACCGCTTTCTTTCCACGTCTCAACTTGCAGTTTTTATCGCAACAACTGTCATTGTCTTCGGTGCCCAAAAGACCAGCGTCACATTCCTCATCGCCTTCCACTCGGAGATTTCCACAGAAACTTTCCTCTGGTTCGGAAAAGCATCGCCCTGATTTGGCTTGTAAAACCTTACGAATTGAACGAAGACTACACGGTGAAAATCGCTGAGAAAATGTAAATTATTATTTAAATTAACACTCATAGCAAAATTTAACTTTCAGTTTGGGATTCAAGTCAAGTACTTGGACATTATTAAAATAAATTGTAACTTGTAAAGTAGTTTGAAAAAGTTTTGAATTCTTACGTTCTATGATATTTTTTATCAACGTAGACAGAGAACGTGAAACTTATGTAAGAAATCCTTATCATGACTTGTCAAATGAGTCAACCATTGGCACTTCACTACAAACTCGAGGGTGCAATTTGATGCACCGCTCGATTTCCAGCGGTTTCTGTCACGTGGTACGATTTCGACCAATCTGCTGTGAGGTTTTTGAAATTGATGAAATGATGGCAGCGATTTGAAGCTTCAACGATTTGACGCTAGCGGCGCTAGGGCAGCAGTTTCAATTTCAAAATCCTGGCAGTACATTGGTCGAAATTGTACCACGTGATCCAAATCGCTGGAAATCGAGTGACGCATGAAATTTCACCTTAAATGTTTCGTTTCAAACGACAATTACCGATTTACAGTATGTCAAAGAATACCACATAGAAGCGACATTTGCCATGAAGCAAATTGTTGTCTCACTTGACAAGTGACACGTCTCATAGACTCGATTCGGGCTTGATTCGTAAAATTTGTTTTTCTCATTTTTAACTTACTTTATTGTTGACGTCATATCCGCTAACGCTATACGTATACATTAAATATGAGCCTCCATGAGATGCCGCAGGTGAACATTCGGGAATATCAGGATCATGTTCAGATCCCCAATTATGTCCAAACTCGTGAGCTGTTACTAGATCAGCCTCTCGAGTTATTACCCTTTGCCCATAATGGTTTCGACTAGAACTCAATCCACTATTCAAGTATAAAGTATATCCATTCTTAAAATATTCTACAAATAAAAAAAAAAAATTAACCCTCTTAATTTTTAAGCAAATGATTAAAATAATAAAAATAAAAATCACCAAGCAAATGGTTAGAAAAAGCAAAAAACCAAATCCACCAATATTTAATTCTGGAAAATAAAATTATTGAAAAAGGTAAAGGAAAAAGAAGCAAATCAAATTGAAAGTGTAATAAATAGAAAATTAAATACCTGGGGTGCAGATACCCCCAACTGAATTACGTCGAGGTGAGCCAACGTATGCAAGCCCTAATATACCACCCTCAAATTTAAGATCAGTAAAAAGGTGAGCTAAGCAAAAATCCTTGTGAGTATATTCTCGACTGAAAACCTACAGAGTAATAGATTAAATAAGTCATTCAAATATATCATACAATTTTTACAGATGCAGCACAGATCTTAGTTAATATTTTAATCACAAAATATATAGTTGGAAAATTATATGAGTGGGCTTCGATTCACCGTAAGGGGCCATCCATAAATTACGTTACATGAATTTCATGATTTTGGACCCCCTCCCCCGTTCTTGTCACAGCTGGTCACACTTGTGAGACCCCCCTCCTTAGTGTGACGTCACATAGTTTACATCTACAAATAGTTATTGAATTAAAAGAGCAGTTCCAAAATTTGTTTTATTTCAATTTAAATGATTTTTTTAAAAAAATTAACATCAAATCAAACATTTCAAGAAATAAACAAAAAAAAAACTGATTAATTATATTGATTTAAAGGTCCATCTTAATCATCTTGAAAGTCAAATAAAATAAAAACAATATCACCGCTAGGTCCTCTTCGGACAATTAGGTAAATCGAAATATTAAATATTTGATTGGCAATGGGTTTTCAAATCATATTGTTGGCATAAATGAAATTCAGTTGTCAGAAGAAATTTTTTTTCTTAGTGTAGTAGAGCGAGTGGCCGATAAAACAATTTGAACCTTATGTTTCTACAGATAGTGTTGTAAATGTTTTTCGTTAATACAGTAAAAATCGTTTATAACGAAACCGGATATAATGAACAACCGGTTATAATGTACAAAACTTTCGGGTCCCGTGATGTGTCTTAGATAAGACGATACATGCGATACATATCGGTTATAGTGAATATCGCTTATAACGAACGAAATTTGACGGTCCCCTGAAGTTCGTTATAAACGATTTCTACTGTAGTTCAAAGTTCGTGTTGTACTTAACACTTAGATTATAATGGATTTTGAAATGTGACGTCACGAAATTGACGACTCCCCCACCCCCTTGTCACATCTCGTCGACCCCCTTCCTCCCAACCTTAAATTACGTCACACAAATTTTATGGTTTCTCACCCTCCCTCACCTTCTTAAGTCACAGGCGGTCACACTTGTGAAAACCCCTCCCCTTGATGTGACGTCACATATTGAATAAAATTAACATAAAGTAAAATATTGAAGAAAATGGCCAAAACAAAACACCAATACTGGTAATATTTTTAAGTTCTTTGTTTACGTACATTTTGAGCTTTGGGCCACCCCTGCCCCTTGTCACATAATGTCACATTTCGTTGACCCTCTTCCTTCTTTAACATGTGATGTAATTTATGAATGGCCTCTTATACCGATATTACAAGTAAATCGAAAGCAACTGAATAATCTTTAAGTAAACTTTTTCAAGTCTCTCTTTCTTTCACTTATAACATTGCATTATTTCTCTTTTATTGAGAGTTTCAGATACTAGATTTTTAAATACTAATACAAATCATTATGTTAGCACACTATGCTTTAACACTTTTTTTAAATACTTCATATCATACAAATTCATACACTGCCTTTTTACCTCAAGTAAATTTCGAACGTCCCATTTGTCCTTCATCATATTATAGTGGGCTTCGCCTCCTCGAACCCTGGTGGCCTCATTGTGAACAACGATTTTTTTAATGACAAACCCCATTCCCTTAAAGCCATCGGTTTGATCGGCCCGGTCTTGCCAAGTGGTGTCGTTATATATCTTATGTACACGATCGATTAAACTTATCTAGCAAAGAAAAGGAAATATATATAAACAAATTTCTTAATGGTAATCTTTTTATATTTAAAAAAACAAAAATCCTTGGGGATTCTCTGATCAATGCAGCCATGTATATGGAGTGGCGGATTCAGGGAAGGGTACACGGGGTCATAATCCCCCAGAAAGCTTTTCTTGTATTAAAAAAAATAAATAAATTACGTTAATTATTCAATTGTCTAATAAATACCTCTGTAAATACAATGTCTAATAGAATTTTGGTTTATTTGGTATTTCTTTTCTTGAGTTCTTGAGTTAACGTTTTTTGTCTTTCTTAACTTAGGTACCCCTTGTTTTAAGCAAGGTAACAAAAATGAATTTTAGGCCAATTCTTAATAACTTCTTTGTTTCATGAGGTATATTATATCAAGTTATCTTACCTGTTTTGAATTGACCAAATTAATAATTATAACATTGTTGCAGGTTGTCTGCTAAATAAATAGGGCAAAATACAAATCTATCGGTTATTGTTTTTAACCAAGAAACGCATAAAACACGTTTTTAAGAGATATAGCGGGGTATCCCCACACCCCTCAGTAGTGACCCCTCTCAAAACTACATCCTAAATCCGTCCTTGTGTATATGATAAGATTAAACGATTTCAGTAGAACACTTACCAAGTAATTAATGGTAGTCTTAGTGTTTGATGCGCCCATTTCTTGAAAAAATCGGTAATCAGCCACTAAGAGTAGAGGACATCGAGTTTTCGTTGGAGTATATTCGTACTGATCGGCTTGGCGTTTTTCTCTTAAGTGACTATAATTGTTTTCAATGTCCTCCTCTTCCAGTTCTTTTAAAATATAACATTCCAATTAGTTATACGAGATAATTTGGTAGAGATCAGTTTTTGAAATTTATTTGTTAAAAAATGATAGGCTATTAAAGTTAAAATTTTACCTTCTCCTTCTTTCACATAACCGCAAGTACGAGGAGCTATATCTCCAGGAGCTGTGTCTTCCCAACTCAGTTTTACATCCGAGGACTTATAACTGATCATTGTCTTATTATCTAAATGAGCCAAATGTCTCCAAGAAGGCTACAATAATAATTAAAAACACATGAAAATTAGTTGAATGTCTGAAAAGGAAACATTAATAGTTTTTGAACCGCTCCCTCTTACTATATCAACTGCCTAATATATTCTTTAACTAGCTGATACCCGCGACGTCGTCTACTTAGGTTATTATGTTAAGAACATATTTAATTTACCGAGGAAAAACATTTAAACAATTGAAAGCAAAAATATATAAAAAATAACCGGAAAGAACTAAACGTAGAGCATTTTTAACTATATGCCAAAAAATTGCTCCTTCAGAATCCGCTATGGCTCCAAGTGTACAGTTATTAGTTAATTAATAAATAATTTTTCAAAAATTTTCAAATTGTCCCTTAAATGCTCTTTCCGGATCCGCAATTGCTCCAGATGTATAGTTAATTAGTAATTCAATTTTTAAACTATTCATGTTTTTAAGATCCAACGGAAGTTGATGACGTCATAGTACAACAATACATGTACAAATAGTTAAAAATAATTAATTATTGAAAATATTGCAAAAATTTGATCAATTATTTGCGTAATGAAAAGAGCTATAAAGAGCTTTAAAAATAACAAAAAAATCAATTAAAAATTATTTTAGATTTTATAGCGATTTTAATTCTTGAGTTTGAAATTTTTAAAAAAATTTAATTATTACTTAATTATTAACTATACACCTGGAGCAATTGCTGATCTGGAAAAAGCATTAAAGGAGCAATTTAAAAGAAAAAAGTGACTTTTTTGTATTTTACAGCAGTTTTAATTTTTAGTATGCAAATTTTTGAAAATTTTATTAATCAATTAATAACTATACACTTGCAGAAAATGCCGATTCTAAAGGAGAAATTTTTTAGCACGTAGTTTAATTAACAACAAAAAATGTTTCTCGCTAACTTAACTCTTTCTGGTTAACAAATATATGCAATAACAAAAGGGAGTGTTGAAATGTAATTTGATTATTGTAACGGTTGTAACTTAAAATTGTAAAGTATAAAAAAATGCTAAAAGGGTATTTTAAAAAAAGCTACAAAAATATTTTAAAAACAGAAAAAAAATAGAATTTAAAAAATATTTCATTTATTCTAATATATGAAGCTTGGCTGCATGAAGTCGTACCGCGTACGCTCAAATATGAAATAATCATTATGCAGTGGAAGGAGAAACATTCCCTCTCTAGTCCAATCTAGTCACTGCGCATAATACCATTTGCCCCACTCTATCAAAGCAACGAAAGAACAACGAAAGCATACGCGTTTTGCTTGTAAAAATTGCAATTTTTAAAACTTCAATTACTTTGTTTTTAATGAAGATATCGTGATAATTCTTTTTTTAGATAAGAAACAAGTATATAAAAAGTAAAACAAAATAAAAATTAATCGAAATCAATTTAGTAGATTTTGAGTTAAAAGCGAACATTGGAAAACAGCTATCATTTTATTTATATAGATAACCTCACATGCCATAGGACTAAACTCTTCCACTCTTGTGGAACGAGTCACGTGGTTTATGGATGACCCCTAAAAGCTCTCTATAAACTACCAACACGTTTTTTTTATATTTTTTAATCCTTCCTATCATATTTTAATTAAAAATTAGTTTTAAGATGCCTTATTTTAATGAATACGCCTATGGTGAGGATTTAGAGCGTCAGTTTCCTATACTAGCCAACACCCACTGTCCAACCTACTTCAATATGATAAGTTTCATCAGGCAAATGAATCGTTGCCGTCATGACATCATCTTCTAAATGAACACTTGCATGTGAATTAGTTTCCCCGAACACCCGACCATCGAAAAACTGATCATGATCTATAACAAAACAACATTTTAATCAAGCGAATATCAATCTGCTCTTTTAAGTCTTAAACTACCAATATGAATGCTAGTTTCCTTTCCATCCCCATCTATCGTATAAGCCTTAAATTTCGAGTGTAAAATCCCTTTTTTATTGGTTAAAATCAATCGAAAGTCCTTGCCATGGGTGCGAAAGTTAACTTCTTTGATCGAGTTAAAAGGATGTGAACTGGGCTTGAGCCCGCGTTTGATTATCTTATGTTCCAATTGCGATGCGTGTAATGTCTCATAATATCTTAAATTTTTATCGATCGAAGCTAAAATAATCACAATTTTAAATTGAGAAAAGAAATTGTTATTTCATTTGAACAACAAACCTATTGCATTGGAGAAAACGATTGTTATAATAATAAAAATTACGAAGAAATGCATATTGTTAAAGTTTAGGTAACATGTTATACTTTGTTATTTAACTATTCGATTAAATTGGCGTTAATCTTTGATAAACTTTCCCTTTTGTGACAATGAAATCATCTTAATATTGATTGGAGGAAAAAGTAAATATCATTTTGACTTTTTATATATGTATTTGACAGTAGTAGTCTGACATTAGCTGTAGTAATTAATCGAATTTGAAAGGAACAAGTCAGTGCTACCAACACAATTTTCTTACTGACGTGTCTTTGGGTATTTGAAAAAATCACTGTGTATTTCCTAGTAAAATCGAACTGCAATCGTAAATATATTTTATTTTGTCAGTGAAAAATATTCGTAAATTGTTATAAATAATGTTAAGACAACAGAATAAAATTACAGTAGCGACTTTATTATTTTTATCTGTGATAACCTATGAAATAAGCACAACCGAAGTAGAAAGACCGAGAGGTGTTTCGATAGCCCGTGCCCCATTGTATTCACCGGCTGACGAATTTGTCTGCCTAGATAATAAATTAAAAATCCCATTTACCCGCGTAAATGACGACTATTGTGATTGCGAAGATGGGAGCGACGAGCCCGGAACGTCAGCCTGCCCCAATGGCGTGTTCCATTGTTCCAATGTCGGCTACAAGCCCAAAAACATCCCATCGTCCAGAGTAAACGACGGTATTTGTGATTGTTGCGATGGTTCCGACGAGTACTCACACCCAAAATCAAACTGCCACAATTACTGTTCCGAACTGGGGATGAGCGACCGTTTAGAGACGGCCCGCCGCAACGAACGCATCAAACAAGGCAGTGCTAAGCGCAAAGAAATCATCCAACATTCCCAGCATTACCGACGTCAACGCAGCGAAAAACTCGAAGAACTACGCAAAAATTACACCGAAACCGAAGCGATACGTGTCGAGTACGAACAGATCAAAATCAAAGCAGAAGAACTCGAAAACGAGGTTCTCGATAAATACCGGAAAATTGAAGAAGAAGAAAAACGGAAACGGGAAGAAGAAGAAAATGCGGCAAATCGACAAGAAGCCACCGACTATTTCAATGAACTTGATATCAATAGAAATAGTCTGGTCGAATTAAACGAGCTCCTCGATGATTTAAGTTTTGATCTTAACAAAGATGAACAGGTCACGGAAGAGGAAGTTCGTCAGCTTTTAGGTGAAACAATCGAGTCGAACCTTGAGACGTTCATTGAACAAACCTGGCCTAAGATTAAGACTCGTCTAATGGCTAAAGACGGCTTCTTCCAGCCTCCTAGTGACCAAGAAGTCGAAGATGCCGAGAAATATGCCCCGGAAACCGCTGGAGAAGACGAAGATGGTGAATATGGAGAAATAGACGAACAGGAAGAGGTTGAAGAGGAAAAGCCGGATTCACCTGCAAGAAATTACGATGAGCACACCCAAAGGTTGATCAATGAATCCACAGCGGCACGAAGTGCCTATTTCGACATGGAACGTCGAACTAAAGAAATCAAAAATGAAATTTCTGACATTGAAAAGAATTTAGAGCAGGACTATGGGCTGGAGGACGAATTTTTATATCTTCAAGATCAATGTTTCGAGTTTTCCGACCGGGAATATACGTACAAGTTGTGTCCATTTGAAAGTGCGTCGCAACAACCGAAAAGTGGTGGAGCCGCTACAAGGCTCGGAACCTGGAAGGAGTGGAGTGGTCCTACGCAGAACAAATACGAGCAGATGCTCTACGACAATGGGGCGTCCTGTTGGAACGGACCGCAGCGGTCAACGCGAGTGTATATTGAGTGTGGTCTTGCCGATCAATTGGTCAGTGTAAGCGAACCTAATCGATGTGAATATGAAATGCACTTTGAAACGCCCGTCGTTTGCTATGAGGCAGTTGATAACCAGGCTCAGGATGAGCACGATGAACTCTAAGCAATTTTTTAAGACAATTAGTTTAAATATTTACGAGTGGTGTTCTCTTAATTCAAATCGGTACCGTTTTGAAATTTTGTATTTACTCTTTAAGTTAGCCAAATGAATGCAATAAATATAATTGGTTTAATCGGCACTATGTTTCATTTTTGAGTACGATTTTTCGTTTCTAGTCGATCATTTTCTTAAGGATTAGATTTGTTAGGAAAATCCTTTGAGTACTCACTGATTATTTTTAGGGAAGAACTGAAAAAAACTTAGTTAAAATCTTGTATTAGGCTCAAATTTTAAAGTTAGCCTTGTATGGGCATTATTTTTTTTTCTTTATCTTATGTTTAATTAGTTTATGTCCTATTCGTATAAGAGAATGGTTTTAGCCTTGGATTCATTCGTATTTGTTGCATGAATAAATGTTACTGGAAAAGTCGACTTTGTCGGGATCGCTTTGACATTGCCCGAAAAAATTTCAGGCAAAGTATGTTACACTGGACCAGTCTAGACCAGTGTTCTTCAAAGTGGGTTGTACGAAACATTTTTGGGGTTTCCATAAGACAAGTTATGGACCATCCATAAATTACGTCACACTTTACGGGGGAGGGAGGGGGTTGACTAAGTGTGACAAGGGGGTGGGATGGGTTCTAAACTTCGTGACGTCACATTTCAAAATCTATTTTAATCTAAGTGTTTAAATGAGTGAGTACAAAGTCCATGTACTCAAGATGATTAAGTTTGTTCTTTAATTAATACCTATAATTATTCGTTTTTTGTTTGTTAATTTCTTGAATTTTTTTTTAAAGTGTATTTCCCAGACCCATGGCTATTCACAGGATTTGAAATGTTTTATTTGATGTTAATTTTATTTTTTCATATTTGTAGATGTAAAGTTGTAAAATAATTGACGTCACACTAAGGAGGGGTGGGTCTCAAAAATGTAACCAGCTGTGACATGGGAGGGGGGGGGGGCTTTAAAAAATCACGAAATTCGTGTGGTGTAATTTTTGGATGGTCCCTTAGGTTTTATTATCAAAATAAGATGTTTTTCAAGCAAATCTGCCAAATTCAGTCATATTTTACTTGTCAAAGGCATTTTTATTTAGGAGTTTATTTGTTATTGGTCTGTCGTTTCAAAGTTATTCAGATTTAAGAGGGTATTCTAGTGTAGAGGCCCGAATTTCGAGCGTTTTGTTGTTAATTGATAAAAAGAAAGCATTTGATATTTTTACGATCCATTTTTTTTATTATTTGTTTATTTATATTCAGAGAGTACATAAAATTAATTTAAAAACAAAAAAAAAATTATTTCATAGAGTTATGCGACTTTGAAGTAGAGGGGGAAAAAAAAGACCGTGTCCTCGTCGCCATGATTTCTACCCTTGTGGTCATCTGAAAAATAAAACAATGATGGATTCTTGATTAGTACGAATGTCGCTATCTCATGGATCTGCAAAACTGAAAAAAATTTTTTTTTCATAAAATGGCGGTTACTCAAAAATAAAGGTCGATTTTTTCACTAATTTTTTAACTTTGTCGGATTTTTTTAAAGATATTACAAATTTTAAATTTTCATTTTTTGTTGGTTCATGCGATAGAGAGATGTTTAAAAAATATTCATGCCAAATTTCAAGTACATCGGCTGATTAGAACTTGAGATATTGTGGCTACCGCATCGAAAAGAGTAGTTTCGAGAATAACGCGCTTAAAGTTTCGGGTAAAGTTACATCCAGTGGCCACACAATGGTAGTTAATACTTAAATTTTTTAATCGGCGAATCCTGGTCCAAAAATAATTAAAATTTTGAAAAATCCTCTTTAGAGCATATTCTTAAGGGTTTAAACTTTGAGAATATGAAAGAAAAGAAAAATCGATTTTTGCAAATTTCTAGACTAGAATACCCCTTAAATAATTCGAAGGCACCATTATTCAAAAAAAAAAAAAAAATTCACAAGAAAAAAGTTTGGGAACCTCTCGCTGAGACAAAGTCTAAGCGAAATATTAATAAACAAAGCTGACTTTACCGAGATATTTTTGGCAAAATTGAAAAAAAAAAATTTTAATTTGTACTTTGTCCCAAACTACATTTGGCCAAGGAAATTCGGAATTTCAATATATTTCTAATTAAATGAATAAGTAATATCACAAAATTTTTTAAAAAGATTGAAAATTTAACTTTACTCTAAAAACGCAGAGACGCTTTTCCTCCAACAACAGAATTTTATTATGCTATATCAGTACTATTAGTATGAGGCAAATATTATATATAATATGTAATTTTTTAGTTACATGTAATCGTGTTTAAATTTTGTTTCTGTAACTTATTTTTTGGTCTTAAGAAATCTATGAGAGTTTCTGAAATATAATGATTTTATAGAAAGCCTCTTTCGTAATAACTTAGCCTTATTTTTGCGCTAATGTCAGCATTGTCTGCTGAAGCGATTTAGACAAAGTTGAGAAAATTTTAAGCAAAATCAGTTTAGCTTGATCATTTTAAGATAAAGTCGGAGAAAAAATCTCAACATCGGACTCTAACAAAAATTTGATCAGGCAATGCTGATTTTGTCTAAAAACAGACTTTAACGGTAACACATGCAAGAATCGATAAATAAATTAAAAAATCGATTCCAATTTAAAGTTGTTGCACTATCATTAAAATAAAGATTGTTTCAGGCAATATCATTTACCAATTCTCAATTAGATTGTAGGACCTAACACCTGATATATTCCACATATTCATGGTAGTTGTGATAATAACAAATAAAAAATTGATATTTCAAGATAAGGATTTTTTCAAGCATTACTTGATAAGCTTAACTAGTAATAATTTTTTTTACATTTTTTTTCAAGGAAAAATAATTTGCCTGCATTTCATTTTGGCCAGATCTCCAATTTTCTCAGAATGACAAACGTGTATTGATTCCAAACGTTTATATTTGAACTAATTGATAATTTGGTACAATAAAATTTTAAAAAAGCCAGAGATTTTTTCTTTCTTAATTATAAAGTATAAATCAGGAAATTGTAAAAAAAATTGGTCTTTATTTCGATCAGTCAATGTTGAATGTTTTCCGTCAAAAAAACCGAAAGAAAATTCATTTAAACAACAATTAAAAACGAGTCTAAATATTACATTGTTGTTTTCTCTGTGTGAATTTATGTCTAAATCTATCTTTAAATATTAATTAAAACAAACATTGAAATAATTGGCACAATTAATTTTTTATTTAAATGTGATTTGGACATTTTATCTGTAAGCTATTCATATAATTCTATCCTATCTTTTTAATGTGTATTTATTTGATGTCAAAATCTGCTCGCTCGATAATGCCCCTATTATAATACATTAAACACGATATTTTTGAAGTGTAATTTAATAATTTACGTAACTTATTTGAAGATATTTTTTTTCAAAGTTTTCTGTTGGTTGATGTTTCATTTAAAATTATTGTATCGCACTTCAAAAACTTCAGTTTTTTCAAAACGAAGTGCACTTCTTTTTTGACATGAAAATTTATTATTTTTTAATTAAAAGAAAATACAAAGATAAGATAAGGTATATACGTAGGGTTTTGCGATCAATTGAATGTGTATTAAATATCTACAATTTGTTGAATTATTGTAATACAAAATATGTATTATTGAATTTATTTGTGGTTGATCGGTTTAACATTCCTGTTAAATAATTATTATTGGTTTATTTTAGATTATTATTATTATGAATAAATAACAAGTATTACAGATGAAAAGCGACTTTTTTTATTTGTTCCCTTATCAATAATATTTCTAAATTCAAACAGCTGTTTCAAGTACTTAAAATACGTCTTAGTAGTAATTAAGCAGTAGTTAAAGTAGACTATAAATTGTCTTTTTCGATCCATTTTGCATTCCTGTTTTAAAGGGTTTTGGTCTCTCAAGCTAGAAAAGCGTACACAAATATTAGTTCTGATTGAAAAAAGCAAGAGAAACGTTTTTAACAATTTGTGACGAAATTGGAACAGTGGTGTAATTAGGACATTGTATTTAGACGTTGATACGAGAAATTTCATATTATTAACATAAGAAAAGTATAAAAATATCTGCTGCGAGGCATCCCAGTACTTTCTTTTACTTTCATATATGAAACCCGATGTTGGTTAAAAGATATATAAGCACTTTATAACTATGTATATACATAAATAGAACTATATGCATACAGTCTACATGTATGTACGAATTCCCAAGCTTCACCCCAGCACTGTTCTTATTCGAATTTAATAAAGAACTATAAGAATAAGAACTATAGAAAGTTTAAAGAAAATCGTTGGAGCTATTTTCGAAAAAACTTGAAAAAGCTCAAAAACTTCGAGAATAAAGCTTTCGAGTTGAGCTTTCGGTTAACTGATTTCAACTAAAAGCTTCGCGGCACAACAAGGTATAATAAGCAGGCTAAATTCCAAGTTTGATGAAATTCGGATAAAGCTTTCGATACGATATGGCTGTCACACACACACAGACATGTTTCTAAAAACCACTTTTTCGGACTTAGGGGACCTCAAAACATGTATTTCTGGTGAAAGCTCGAATACGAAAATTCGACCCGGTTACAATACTTCTTTTACTATGTAGTAGTAAAAGAAAGTAAAAACGGTTATGAATTTATTTCATTTACTCATTGCCATTAATAATTTATTTTAAACTCATTTCTGTTAAATAAAAGTGATTCAAAGGATTGAAGGTTTATTTTACATATATTAAAACGATTAATACATTTTAAATTTGTTCCAACGTTCGACGTATGCATGGACGTACCCAGGTTTTAGGCCAGGAGGGGGCTAATTAGATTTTTATACTTCGTTTTTTATTTACATGCAATATTTACTAACAATTTTTATAGTACCTTCAAATGAAGTATTTTAAAAAATAAATAACCTTGCAATAATATATTTTTAGGTCACCTATTGGCGCAGTGGCTAGAGCAGTAGTTCTCTCCACTTCATGCGTCAAGTGGTTCTGGGTTCGATCCCCGCTGAATCCTAGACTTAAGATTCTAGACCTAAGATATAATTGACCAACAGAAAGTTTCTGTGTTTAGACAGTCGTGATATGACCTTAGCTATTAAAGCGACTTAAAACACCAAAAAAAAAAAAAAAAAAATAAATATATATATTTTTACACTGAAGAAAGCTTAATACTAACTATGATACTAATTAAGTTGCTATATAAGTAGTTGATTAATTGGGTGGTAAACAAAATCCAGAGGGGGCATCTGCCCCTCCCTGCTCCTCCTAGGCACGTCTACGGATGTATGCGACCTAAGATATTAAAATCAAATAGAAAACTCAAATATATTTATGTTGAACCCGTGTATTAATGAATCTATAATTGTTTAGTATATGCAACCCATAAAACTTAACTGTAAAAGTGGTTACCAATATAACTACCAATAATATTTATCAGCAAATTCATTACTACATAGTACATATATTTAAGATTCTTATTATATTGTGTCGACTAATCCTACTAACTCAAAATATTTGGTGGATTTCAATAATTTGAAAAAAAATATCCCTTACTAGCTGCACCCGCGATTTTCATTAACGTGAACTGCAGGTCATTGCTCATACAACTTTTCGATATTTAGGGTTTTCCAATAAGAGGTGTTATTTTGAATAGCTCGCTATTTCGGTGGATGTCACTTTTGAAGCTGTAATTTTTTAACATTTGACAAGCTTCAACAACGCATTGAAATTATTAAAATTCACTATAAAAATGGTGAAAATTTGGCAAAAAATTCTATCGAAAAATTATCTTGAGTGATGAGGCCCATTTCCACCTCGGTGGCTTCGTCAACAAGCAAAATTGTCGCATTTAGGGCTCGGAAAACCCAAGAGTTATTGTTAAAAAGCCTCTCTATCCTCAACGTGTGACTGGTGCGGGTTATGGTCTGGCGGAGTCATTGGACCTTACTTATTTGAAAATGAGGCTGGAGCACCAGTTACGGTGAATGGATTGCGCTATCGAGAGATGATTAGTGATTTTTTATGGCCGGAATTGAATGGTATTGATCTGGACAACGTTTACTTTCAACAAGACGGCGCTACGTTCCACACAAGCAACGAAACCATTGATCTTTTAAGAAAAAAATTTTCGGACCGGGTTATCTCTCGAAGAGGTGATCACAATTGGCCACCGAGATCTTGTGATTTAACACCTTGCGACTTCTTCCTTTGGGGCCACGTGAAAGACAAGGTCTACGCCAACAGCCCAGCGTCGATTCAAGACCTCAAAGATGAAATTCGTGAGGCTATCGAGGACATAGGACAGCCACTTTGCAATTTGGCGATGGAAAATTTCATGAAAAGGATATAGTCCTGTAAGCGTGGTCCTGGTGGTCATTTGCCTGATGTTATTTTCTACTATAAACGGCATACCTTCCTCTTTACAATGAAATGAACATCAGATCATTTATATTAAAAAATGGCATTGATCTTTGAATATCAAAATAACACCTCTTATTGGAAAACCCTGTACCTACGATGTTTGAAAACCCGCCAGAGACATAAACAAACAATCCATTTTTTTCATTTTCCCGTTGAATAACGTAAGAAGATTTTTGAATATTCATAACTTGTGAAAAGTTCATTGTAACAGCGATCTAAAGAATTAAAAAGAAATATTACAAAAAATGTTCTTAGAATAAAGTTCTTCAGATAAACCGTTTCAACTATAACAGAGCTCAAAATAATACTAATTAAATTTGCCACCTATATTGGCGCAGTTGCTAGAGCAGTAGTTCTCTCCACTTCATGCGTCAAGTAGTTCGGGTTCGATTCCCGTTGAATCCTAGACTTAAGATCATAGACCTAAGATTAAAATTGACGAACAGAAATTTTCTGTGTTTAGACAGTCGTGATATGACCTAAGCTGTTAAAGCGACTTAAAACACCAAAAAAAAAAAAAAAATTAATTAAATTTTTTTCTTAAATATTTTCCAACTCTTCCAAGGACTTTTTTTGTAGAGAGTACAATTTCCTTCAAATCCTCTCTTTTACATCGCTGTTAAAATGCACTTTTCAAATGCTATGAATATTCAAAAATTACAAAAAAATCTTGATTTATTTAAATGGAAAATGAAAAAAATGGATTGTGGCAAACCTTAATATGGATATTAAAAGCATATCTTAGCGCCAACATTTTTGTTTTATATACCTATACGTATCAATTTTTGGATAGAAGAATTTTGTTTTTATTACTTACTGTACAGCTTTAAATTGAATTTAAATCCCATTTTTTCTACTCATAATTATGTCAACAATTCTCCACTGAAATTGTAACAGTATTTAATGATGGTTAGTGGTTGTGACATTCGTAACATTCCCTAATTAAACGTAAACAATCCATTACCATCGTCATCCTCCAGCCGTTTCTACTAGTTACAACCCTTTACCCTATCCCCCGGATTCATTCCCTTTTATTTTCCTAATGAAACGGCTTATTGACTTGCTCCTATTTACTCGGAAAGCCAAACGCAAATGCCGTCACAACTCACACATTCACATCATATTGTGATCTATGATATACCTTTAATATCTCTCTATTCAAATTCAAAGATACAAGGTACGATATATTAAACTTGTCTCAAGAAAATGGGATCAATTGAATCATATTACAAACGCATTAACATGCTAAATTCTAACATTAGTCCTGGTTCAGATTACAAACTTAATTTAAGAAAACCGTAAGGATAACTTATGACTATGGTATTAATGAATGTAAATTCTTTTAAGTGTAGAAGTTTTTCTTACTCAGTTTTACGAAAAAGGTTCTCAAATACTAGACATTTTTTCTTTTGTGTTCAAATCTATTTTTACCTCGATCTGTCTTTTGATGCTGACAAAGCTCTGGCCAAAGTGGCATCGGTTCGTAACAGGTGGGATTCGATTTCCTAGCTAATCTAACGCAAATATGGTAATTTTTCACCCCTTGCCGAGTTGGGGGTGGCTTTGGTGAGGACCTTGGCCTTTTTCCTTGCTGAGATGCAAAGGTCAGGAGCGAGGGTGATCAGACACGTGACTCGTTTTCTGACAGAGAAGCAGTTAAGCTGGCGCTATCCACTTGGTGGCGAAGATTTATTGTTTTTATTATTGGCGGAGAGGTGAAAGTGGAGAAAGTGCAAACGTTTCATTTTAACGAACAGCCTCTATACTACCACTCACTGTATTGACTTGATTTTTTCTCTCAATATATTGTATAGGGTTATATGGCAAAACTCGTTGATGCTTTTTAAGTTGGAGGCCACTTATCGATGCCTCTCAATTAATATACAATCGAAGGCCGATCAATCGGTTTTTAATTTAAGGAAAAAAATTTAAAATCATTTAAAGCTGTGAATAAAGAAAAACTTAGCCATGGACGTATCCAGCTTTCGGTCTAGGAAGGACACATCTTTGAAGAAGTATTCTGTATTAGCTGTACCCGCGACTTCGTTCACGTTAACGTATTCTAAAAGATTAGTTGGATTAGTTGTAACCTATTTGTTCATGGAGAGTTTTCAAAAATCATAATTTTATCGAAAAGTTGTATAAATAATGTTCTGAAGTTCACATGAACGAGGTCGCGGGTACGGCTAGTAATATATATAAAAGTTAAACATTCTTCTGCTAAAGAACTGCAGGTACTGCCTATTATTCGTAACAATTTTTAAATAGGAGTTCAAAAGTCTTACCTATGTGGCGACTAGAAATTCGAACATGCAGTGATGCCTCTCGCAGCTGCCCTGACGACCCGACGTTATATACCTTAAGCAATTCAATTTGTTCGGAGCCAGGATTGACCACTGCAATTGTATATACATATATTATATGTAAATAAATGTGGGTATCACTCCCATCTTACATTCTGGTGACCCCAAATTGCAGAACGCAATGCAGCAGCGAGGAACGGCCATTCTGCCTGGGCCTGCAAGTTTCGCTTCATATTTTGGACGCCGTACAGTCGCCACATACATCGCGCTCCCTCGCGAAGGACTCAACTATGGAGTAGCGGCATCCTAGGCTTCGGTTGAACTACTCCATACCCGTCTCACGTCGTCTTCGGACTCGAGCCCCAGCGGCCCCGGCTCCACGACGGCTCCAGCAACCCAGAGTCTCACAGCCCAAGGACGACAATAATCGTGACCAAGTCACTAGGAGGGGAGTGATGTGGTGACTAGAAATTCGAACATGCAGTGATGCCTCTCGCAGCTGCCCTGACGACCCGACATTATGTACCGTAAGCAATTCAATTTGTTCGAGGCCAGTGCTGTCCACTGCAATTGTATATATATTATATGTAAATAAATGTGGTAACCACTTCCACCTTACACCTACTTCATTTCCGATTTCATAAAAACAACAGCATTTAGGTGCCCAGAGTTCGGTCTAGGAAGGACAAATCTTTGAAGAATTATTCTGTACTAGCTATACCCGCGACTTAGTTCATGTAAAAATTAACCTCTAAAATTAGTTCTAACTTATTTGCTCATGAAGAGTCTTCAAAAATCGCACATCGAAAAGTTTTATGAGCAATGTTCTGAAGCTCACATGAACGAAGTTGTAAACTTAAGACTCGATTTTGTTCAGGCGCATGCGACTTTTCCTAAGATTGTGTTGAGCTCTAACCTTAAAATTTCCTTCGCTTTTGTTTAAATTTTACAGGTAAGAAGCTGAAATTTCAATGAAAACTTTATGAGGATAATGTAAGTGTTTATTTGGTATGAAAAATACTAAAAAAAAAGGAAAATAAAAACTACAAAGTGAGGTTAAATTGAACGTCGCGTCGCCGCCGTGTTTTATCGTATCATATCATTGAATTGCTTTCACGAAACGTACGATCTTTGTACAATGTGTTTTCAAAAGATTCAATCTTGTGTGTGTGTATATTTGTGTGTATGTATGGGTGAGTGTTTATGTAGGTTCCTCTATAAAAGAATCTCTTTCTTTTCTTCGCTGGAGAAAATTTGCTTCTGGTTTATTATTTTTAACATTTTATTTTACTGGGTTTTTTTTTTGCGAATGGGAGGATGAAAATGTTTCTCCATTATCACAAATACATGTTGACACAACTGCAGAGAAGCTGTACGAAACGACGTTAGATGAAAAAGAAAAAAAAATCGCTATCGAGTGGCAACACCACGTATCTATATTTTCCAAGTTTTCCCGAGTCAAAATGAAAAAAGGGGGAGAAATTCGACTGAAAATTCGATCAGTGCTGCGGGAAAATATCAAATCGGACGTGGAAAGCGTTGATCGAAATTTATTGAAAATTTTCTAATAACAATTTTAATCTTCTCCAACAATACATTTATGATACTGATAAAAAATTGATTCTAGCAATTTTTACTTAAAAAAATGGATCGTAAAAGATTTTTTTTTTCGTTAAATTAACTTGTAAGATTCACGCCATTAACACCAGCAGGGTCGAATTTAGAGGTCTGGAGGCCTCGGGGCAACAAAGAAGAGGAGGCCCCAAATTATTTTCAGTCGAGCTTACCAATAAATAATTTGTTAACCCCAGTACAGATTCTTTTTTTATTTAACAAACATATAAATATAATCGGAAACAAGAATTATCCCCTCAAGGGAGATAGATAGATCCCCTTAGATACTCTTTCAAGATGGGGTGTAAATTGCATGTGCTTATCAGGGCGATTTGAGATTTTAATATTTCACTGATTGCCTGATTGGAGTGAACAAATATATAATAGAACGATGATTTTTGTTAAAATTTAATATAATCATGTTTGTACAAAGGTAAAATGCGAGAAAAATATTACTAATATAATTTAATATTATATTATAAATTAATTGTTATAATAATTTATCAAAGGTAAAGTTGTTTACTAGTGTTTACTAGTCTGAACTTAAATTTTTTTTTGAATTCTCTATTGTAAGGGCCCCTCTATTGTGGAGGCCCCGGGGCTGTAGGTGCCCCGATTGCCCTAACGTAAATCCGGCTCTGGACATTAGAAATATCAAAATCAAAATTCGGTGTCCGGACAAAATGGCACGGACAAAATGTCATGGGGACAAAATAAAATGTTTGGGTATTTACTTGTCGTTGATCAGTTGGGAACCGGTACCAGAACACTGGCACTGTGTAGCATAAATCTAAAGATGAAAATATAAAACCAAGAACGCTACTCTTTGTCATTGTAAGAAACCCACAGTATTAAAAAGTAACGAACAGATTAAAACGTTACAATATATATAAACACTTTCAGAAACTAAAATTTGAAATATTATATGAAAAACATACTCTCTTAAATTAAAATAGTGAAAACTCACTATTTCAAATAGTTAAAAGTATACCACTGCTTTTGTCCGTTGTATATTGTTCGTGGCGTTTTGTCCGTGACATTTTGTCCTAGCACCAATTAAAATTATAATTTTTTAATATTATATGCAAATGATGTGTTTTTTGTTTTTACATCTATAACTTTAGGATTTACTGATTTTAGTCTATAAAAACGATCTATTGTAAATTTAGTATTGGTTAGTATTTGCATAAATAATTAGTATAAGTAATTAGCCTTTTTTAGTATTAACCTTACGTATTGTTACATGACTAAGATTTGAATGTGTATGTGCGTCTTGTATGGGCAGGCCTTATTCTGGTGTCCCACTGTGTGCTTACCGAAGCATGAAAAGTAAAAGGGGGAGTGATTAACCTGACTGAGACAAAAGATTTTCTAGAAATTTATTTGAGGAATTTTGATTCAAGAGACAAAGGATAGACAAAAAAAGTTAAAGTCTATTATGCCAGAATTAGGACAGTCTGGAATTCGAATATTCTGAAAACACGTCTGGTTCCATATGTATATATATAATATATATAATGAGTTGGCAACCGGGAGAGTTAATAAAATATAAATAAATATTATAAAAAAATGAAAAACCGACTCCAAAATATATAAAAATTCTTAAACAAGAAATGCACTAAAAAGTAACAAAATAATGGCGTATCCTTGCAGTATCTACAACTTACAAATTATTAGGATGATACAATGTACAACTATTGTTATTTTTGGAGTTGGTGTCAGCCAAGGAAATACGACTATATTGGTACTTAGCAAAAAACGAGAATACCTTATGAAAATTATTTTTCAAATGAACTTTTATACAATATACTCGAACTGTAACAATATCTAGCGACCTTTAAACTACAAAATACCAATTACCAACTAAACCTTTTTACAATTTTTACAAATTACCATTAATATTTATTTTCTTGACTGACACCAACTCCAAAAATAACAATAGTTGTACATTGTATCATCCTAATAATTTGTAAGTTGTAGACACTGCAAAGATACGCCATTATTTTGTTACTTTTTAGTGCATTTCTTGTTTAAGAATTTTTATATATTTTGGAGTCGGTTTTTCATATTTTTATAATATTTATTTATTTCTTGCGTTTTAGTGATCTGAAGTTTGATAACTGATTTTATTTTCTTGAAAATGGTTAACCTTCCAAACGCGCTGCTCATATGAGGCAGCGCCGTTTAATATTAAAAGTTACTAGTTAAAGTTACCTTTTTGCCCTTAAGTGTTGACATTTTTTGCTTTTAAATGTAATAACAAAATTAAGTGGATTATTTTTTTTAACAGAAAAAAAATTATCAAAATTCGGTTAAATGTCACTACTTCATCCCCTATTTTAATCCTTAAGGGGTGGATTTTTTTCTTCAAATTGAAATGTGAACAATTTAAAAGTACGTTGTACGTAATAGAAACAAAATTTTCAAAATCGGGTTAGCCAGAAAAAAATTATAATATTATTTCATCTCTAATTTTTAACCCCTTATGAGTGGAGTTTTTTTTTTAAATGGGTAGGAGATTAATTTAAGGTTGTGTTCTACAAATAAAAAAAAATAATCAAAATCGAGCTATCCAATTAGAAGTTAGTATTTCATCCCTTAGTTTTCAAACCCTTAGAAGTAAAAGATTTCCCTCAAATTAAAACTGGACCCCAAGAAAAGCACCAGCTTTCAAATAAAAAAAAATTATCAAAATCGAGCTATCCAATAAGAAGTTAATATTTCATCCCTTAGTTTTCAACCCTTTAGAAGTGAAAGATGTTCCTCAAATTAAAATGGGAACACACGAGAAGCACTGGCTTTCAAATAAAAAAATAATTTTCAAAATCGAGCTATCCAATAAGAAGTTAGTATTTTATCCCTTAGTTTTCAACCCCTTAGAAGTAAACGATTTTCTTCAAATTAAAATGGTACCATTCGGGAAGCACCAGCTTTCAAATAAAAAAAGAATCATCAAAATCGCTTCACCCAGTCGGAAATGCTGAGGTAACAAACATAAAAAAAAAAAAATACAGTCGAATTGAGAACCTCCTCCTTTTTTTGAAGTCGGTTAAAAAACAGTGAATCACTTATAAAAATCAGTGAGTGATATACGTAAGTTTGTCAGATAATATAAAGAGTTAGTGAGTTAACAATAAGTGAATCAGCTATAAATCGAGAATCAAGTGACAAGTTAAGCAGTGGAATAAACGATTGTTGAATTGTAAATGAATAAGTGTAAGATAAATAAATAAGTAAACGTGTGTATAAAATAAGTACATTGTTGTCTTAACCCTTGTACTCACTAGTAGACATGTCGCGCGATTTTAGTCCCCGAGACGCGTTTTTGGTTGTCTCCGTAGACATGTCTATAGACGAATCTCCGTCTAGAGCCTGTTGCAAGATTAAAACTCGCAGGCCTAGCGTCTCCCGATCGGAATGAGAGACTTTAGAAGACAGCATGGAACGCAAGACATGTTCCGCAACACTTTGCAGTGTGGATGTCACTATTGTCTAGAGACGTGTCATGGTTAGCTCCGTATATTTTGTTTATTTTATGTTGTCCTCAACGGTGAACTGCGAAGATGAGACTGAGAGATTCACATCGTAGTGTGGACGCTAGAATAGACAGTGTCTCTAGACGGTCTATAGACCATCTCTAGACCCAATCGCGCAACATGTCTACTAGTGAGTACTAGGATTTAAAACACAAATCCTAAGAACCCGTCAATATATATAGTAAAAAACGTAACAGTATTAAACTTCATGTGAACGTAGTTAAATTTTTTTTATTTTCGACATACTTATAAATGGGAGAGAAAATGAACTAAACAAAAAAAAAACTATAAGAATAAGGATTTCACTCTTTTTTTCTGATGCCCATTAGTTTTATATCTTGAGATTGGATAAAATCCATTTTCTCATTGAGGTATTTCTACGAAATGATTTCTCCACCGTTTTGTTTTGCACATAATAAATCCGTTTGGATTCGTTTCACTTAATGCGAAATATTATTATTGTTATTACTATTATAGCCATTATAATAATGATTATGATAATGCTTGCGCTCCTTTCGCTAACTGGCATTTTGTTAAGAGGAAATGAAGAACAGCTAGAAATCGAGAGGACGACGGCGAGCACGGAGATGAAGGGATGAGGAGGAGATAAAATGATGAAGTCCATTTACGAGAGGCAGAAGCGATGGGATGAGATGAGCCCCTAACAAACATTTAGTCTCATCCCCGTGTGTGGAAGCGAGCCGGCACGAGAGTGAAGTGAGGCAAGTTAAGTGGTATTCATTCAGGAGAATCAGAGAAGAATCATCGTGGACCTAAATATAATAAAGTTTTCAGTCCCTCGCCGTGGTTTATCTCGGCCCCGATTTACCCGAATATCGCTGTCATATCCTCTCTCGCTCGGTCCAAATGGGCATTAGTCGACACATCCCTTAATACCTGTGTCTAGATTGAATATCAAGCCGTAAACCGTGCGCCCGTTCCATCATCCCAACAAATCCCGGGGAAAGTCCAAGTTAAGACGGGAATAAATGAAAGCAAACCAATGGACCTCAACTTTTATATCGAATGTTTGGTTTACTTTTTTACCACGTTTTTTTTAAATACTTAAACTTAATAATTGGGTAAATGAGAAATTGCATAATAAACTTACATAGTTTTGTACTTGAAATTATTTTGGTGATCGATAAGGGTGACTTAACGAACGATATTCATCACAGATGATTCAATTTGAAGTTTCATTATTGCAAAATCAAGAAAATCAAAATTGAGAGGAAACAACACTCTAGAGGTTTCATACTGCAAAGTGCTTGAGATTAAATGGTTTTATTCAAGAAGAAAAAATCTTTCTAATAGCCCATAGAGAATTGATATTATCGAAAAAAAATCGAGGGCAAATTTCATGCATATTTTGGCATATATGAAATGAGAAGCGTTGATTCACCCTTTTCATTAAATTCACAATTTTTATCAGAAAAATTTTAAGTAAAAAATCGATGAGTAGATTGTATTAAGATAAGATAAGAAGTAGATTGTATATTTTGAAACGATTTAAATTATTAGAGATGTGTATTAAAAGTATATACACCTATGACGTGAAAATTCAAACTGAAAAGTTTTTCATTTCCACTTAAAATCTAATTTTCGTCATAGCTTTATCAAAATATTTTCTAGAAAAAATTATAACAAAATGAAAAACCGACTTCAAAGTAAATAAAAAAATCTTACACAAAAAATGCACTAAAAAGTAAAAAAATAATTGCGTATCCTTGCAGTGTCTACAATTTATTAATTATTAGGATGATATAATGTAAGTACAACTATTGTTATTTTTGGAGTTGGTGTCAGCCGAGGAAATACGACTATATTGGTACTTAGCAAAAAACGAGAATACCTTATGAAAATTATTTTTCAAATGAACTTTTATACAATGTACTGTGTATAAAATATATATTATATAAAATATATATATATAAAATATATATATATATATAAAATATATATATATATAAAATATATAGTACTGTGACAATATCTAACAAGCTTTAAACTACAAAATACGAATCACTAATTAAACCTTTTTACAAATTAACATTAATATTTATTTCCTTGGCTGACACCAACTCCAAAAATAACAATAGTTGTACTTACATTATATCATCCTAATAATTTGTAAGTTGTAGACACTGCAAGGATACGCAATTATTATTTTTACTTTTTAGTGCATTTTTTGTTTAAGATTTTTTATTTATTTTGAAGAAGTTTTTCTTTTTGTTATAATTTTTATTTATTTCTCGATTTTTAGTTATCTAAAGTTTAAAACTGATTTTAATTCTTTGAATATGGGTAAACCTACTAAACGCGCTGTTCATATGAGGCAGCGCCGTTAAATGTAAAAAGTTACTAATTCATCCCCTTTTGATCTTAAGGGTTGACATTTTTTGCTTTTAAATGTAATGAAAAAACTAAGTGGAGGTCACTTAGTGGCGTGGTGGACTAGATAGTTGCCGTATACGCCAGTGGTTCTGAGTTTGAATCCCAATGAAAGCCCAAGATTTTTTTCTGAGTTTTCGGGTTCGACGGTCGCTAATGACCATAGTAGTTGATGTGACCTTAAATAAAAAAAAAAAAAAACTTAGTGGTATTGTCACAAATCCAAGACACCCATTTGTGTCTGGCGCCTGAAAGTCGAGGATTAACCAATAACCAACAATAAGAATTGCACAAAAGGATGGACCCCCTAAAGCGGCTTTTATGACCACGGATTAACAGTTCAAAGTATGAGACGAAGAACGTGTTGTTCTAGAATTCTCTCCATTGGTATACCAATGAAGGAGAGAAAGACAGGCGCTAAGATTACCAATCGAAAAATCTAGAACCGGGTGATCGCTACTATAAATGGCCCGAAAGGTGAGCCAACAGTGGAGTATTCAAATAAACGTCGTAGAGTATTAAAATAAACCTCCGACGAGTATTAACATAAATCATCGAGTGTTCATCGACAGTATTCAAATAAATTCCTCGAAGTGCTTAGTGTTAAAGTGATCAGTGAATTGTTAAATAAAGTGAATAGTGAATCGCGAGTATAAATAAATTGTGATTATTGTAAACATTGTAAATAGAGTTAACAGTGCAATAGTGAAATATAAACAGTACTGTGACTATTGTTGACAGTGAACATTGTTGTAGGGTATAAGTCTTAGATAAATAAATAAACAATTGTTTAAAATAAATTTGTAGTCATTATACACAAACCAACGAACCCGTAAAAACGTTACAGTATACTCTTTCCAATAGAAACAAAATCATCAAAATTCGAGGATTCAGTTAAACGTCACTATTTTATTCCCTATTTTCATCCTTAGGGGGTGGATTTTTTCTTCACATTGAAATGTGAACAATTTAAAGGTACGATGTACGTAATAGAAAAAAAAATTATCGAATTCGGGTTAGCCAGGAAAAATGTACTATTTCATACCTAATTTTTACCTCCTTATGAGTGGAGTTTTTCATAAAAAATGGATATGAGATTAATTTAAAATATAATTAATAAAAAGAATTATCAAAATCAAGCTATCCAATAAGAAGTTAATATTTCATCCCTTAGTTTTCAACTCCTTAGAAGTGGAAGATTTCCCTCAAATTAAAACTGGAACCCACGAAAAGCACCAGCTTTCAAATAAAAAAAGAATTATCAAAATCGAGCTATCCAATAAGAAGTTAATATTTCATCCCTTAGTTTTCAACCCTTTAGAAGTGAAAGATTTTCTTCAAATTAAAATGGGACCACACGAAAAGCACTAGCTTTCAAATAAAAAAATAATTTTCAAAATCGAGCTATCCAATAAGAAGTTAGTATTTTATCCCTTAGTTTTCAACCCCTTAGAAGTGAACGATTTCCTTCAAATTAAAATTAATCCACACGAAAAGCACTGGCTTTCAAATAAAAAAAAAATTTTAAAAATCGAGCTATCCAATAAGAAGTTTATATTTCATCCTTTAGTTTTCAACATCCCAGAAGTGAAAGATTTCCTTCAAATTAAAATTGTACCACACGGGAAGCACCAGCTTTCAAATAAAAAAAGAATCATCAAAATCGGTTCACCCAGTCGAAAATTCTGAGGTAATGCCGCGTTCACACGCTTCAACTTGAGTTGAACGATAATTTTCAATCTTTTAGACCGTAGCGGGGTAAGCGACGCGAGAAGTGAAGCACAAGCGAGTTGAATGGGAAGCAAATTGAGCAGAATTGAAAGAAAACTGATCAACAAAAGTTTTACTGAGTCAAACCGAGGTCGACTTGATCAACAAAAGTTTGACTCAGTCAAACTTTTGTTGATCAGTTTTCTTTCAATTCTGCTCAATTTGCTTCCCATTCAACTCGCTTGTGCTTCACTTCTCGCGTCGCTTACCCCGCTACGGTCTAAACGATTGAAAATTATCGTTCAACTCAAGTTGAAGCGTGTGAACGAGGCATAACAAACATTTAAAAAAAACATACAGTCGAATTGAGAACTTCCTCATTTTTTTGAAGTCGGTTAAAAATAAAATTTGAGGTCACTTAGTGGCGTGGTTGACTATAGATAGCTTTCCCCTATAGGCCAGTGGTCCTGAGTTCAAATCCCAATGAAAGCCCAAGATTTTTTTTATGATTTTTTTGGATTCGACGGTCGCTAATGACTATTGTAGTTGATGCGACCTTAAATAAACCACAACAAAAATTTTGATGGTTAGTTGGTTAAGTAGTGGATGGTTAGTAATGGATTTATTTGTCCTTAAGATTTTGCTTAAGCAACGATATCCAAGCTAAGGATGGGCCATTTTATATGCAGATATGACGTGTTTTCATTAAAAGGACATCCTTTTATTTCGTTCTAAAAATGCAAACTTTGGTCGAAAATCAATATTTCAACGCAGAAATTAAAAAAAAAAAGCGATTATTTATTCATAGATTTTTTAGTTTAAAAATATTTGTCTCAATGTTTTTATTTAAAATTCGGTTTAAGGAATGATAGATCATCTTTAGATTTTTTGTCCCAGAAAAATATAGTAAGTGCCATGGGAGAACTGTTACTTCTTTATACTGAAACTGTTGAATGGATGTTAGTGAAATTTTGAATGAAGGTGTTTTTAATTTTTACATACGAGCCCTGGTCCTTTGTTAACGCGACTTTCGGTTTATTTTCAAAAATACTTTGGACTTATGCTCGTTGGATAAATTGATTTAAAAGTAGTTTAAAATTTTGTGGAAAAAATGTGAAAAATATGAAATGAGTGTTATGATGAGCGGAAAAATTGGGGAATTCAATAGAAAAATCGCATGCAAACTGTATAAAAATCATGAGAAAACACGGCTCGTTCTTTATTCAAAGTCACATAAAACAGGACAAGGTGTAATATAAACTTTAAAGCGTACTTTTAGCAGCTGGTGTATCTAAAACAATAAACTTATAAAACAGATAAACAAAGCAACATACAACAATCTAACTAAGCTTTCGCAACGCTCAATTAAATTCGTTCAAGCACCCGGGAAAAAACATTTTTGTCTAATCATATATAATCAGATCTGAAAACTGGCCAGGTATGATCATATATAATTATATATGATTAGACAAAAGTATTTTTTTTTTGAACAATCAAATATCACTTACTACGGGCAAAAGCACATTTTTCGAGAGTTTTTTTTATAAAAACTAAATAAAATAAAATAAAAAACACCAAGTACAGCGATAACTAAAAAGATATTACAATATGAGTGAGTGCCCGACAAAAAAATATTTTTGTCTAATTATATATATGTAACTATATATGATCATCGTGGACCATTTTCAGATCTGATTATATATGATTACCTATATATCAATAGACAAAAACATTTTTTCCCGGGTACTTTGAAGCTTTTTCCTTTTGACTCATGGGGAACTAAAACTTAATTATTTTTAAAAATTATTTTAATAAGGAAGATAGCTGCTTTAATAAATATCCCAATTTTCTGGAAGTTGCACGATTTTCTGAATTGTCTTCTTATTGTTTCTTGTTTCGTTGGCAACAAGATGTTTGAAACATTTGTTTTGCACAAAAGTATTGTCCTTTGACCTTTAAACGCAGATTTAGGCGTTTAAAGGAAAAGTTGAGCCTTTGCTTGTATTAATGAAAGTCCTTAATCTTTATATAAATATTAAATCGTTTAAAGTCAAAGCAGAACTTAAAAACGTATTGTTCTCAAGATTCCAGGAGGTAAATTCATTAAAATGGTCCGAAGGCGTTGAATTCCAGGGTCGTATTATGCACGTTATTTGATTAAACACTCAGTCGTAGCTTTTTGCGTTACGTGTCGGAAATTTTTAAACACGTCTAATTCAATTAGTTGTTTTCAATTTTATATTTAGATGTGGTGGAATGATTTTCGCTCATAGTTATTCAAAATAGGCTTCAGAATCGAACATGTCGGGGGATGCTGCATTTAAATGCACCTTGCATTTGATCACGGCTATACATGAGCGTATCCAGTTTATATCTTTAGGGGAGGGTAAAACTTTTGAAAAAAAATTCTATGAATACACAACTTAAGGTTGAAATCTTCGTTTTGTTTTCACTGCTAAAAACTTATCAACGTAAAATAATATTTATAAAAGGAGAAACATTTTTGGTACCTTCCAACTTAAATAGTTATCTTAATTTGAAAGAAATAATAACGTATTAATAGTAAAACGTAATAATTAAGTATTAGTAAAAGGTATCGAATATTTACAATTTTGTGAGCTTAGTGTATACAAAATTCAACCAGATAAAAAAAGTGGAACATTAAATAAGATTTTACAATGTTTTGTGATGATGGTATAGTGATAGTGACTGCTTTGATTTGAACACTCGACGGGAATAGGTTGATCAATGCTGGGATCTAACCACTTAGACTAATTAATAATGTAACAATTTCTTTCAATTTTCAACCAAAAATCTTGAATCATTTTAGATAAATAAATATTTAAACATTAGCCATTAATTTAATTAATAATTTTTTTTAAAATAGTATTTTAGATTAAAAGGGGTACCCCCCACTAAACCTCTTCGGGACGTCTATGCTGTTATAGGTCCTATCTTCCATACGAATTAAATGTGCTTCTTGTTGTACGATATTCGTGTTTATTCCTGTCTATATTCCTGCATTTCTGTTGTCGTGTATTCTTGTGTGGTAGCCGCCCACGAGATATTTCCCACATTTCCAACAACATTTCGTATGTAAGTCAGAATTCATCCGACTCACACCGTCACTGCATACTCCATATACGCCTTCTCCATACTTTTCATAGTCACCAGTGGAGCTTTCTATTCGATCCAGGGATAGCACCGTGTGCACTGTATAATATGCTGGGATATTCCTGTAAATATATAGGGAATGACGATAATGTAAAAGGAGTGTGAATGCGATGGCCGGAATATGGGTAGAATGGGAAATGAGGGTGAAGGGTGAGAGATGAAAATGCGTTCTCTATGCTCACTTTAGAAAGTGTTAAATTGGATTGAACTGTAAAATGGGATGTGTATTTACATTTTACAAGAGAATAAAACATGTTTCAATTGCATTCCCACCATATCCAATTTTATCTCGTTTTCTTTTGAAAAGAAAAATAACCAGCAATGTATGAAATAAAAATTACCAACCGATAGATGGCCCCTTTTAAAAATATCCTCCAAGAGTAAATCTATGTCAATATATAAAGTGGAAAGACTAATTCTTTGAAAGTACTAACCTCAAGTAATAAAATTTGGATTTTGTAGTTTTTTTACAGTCTGGCCATTTTCATCTTACAATTAGATGTCGGAAGAACATTTCTTATTTGATTAATTTTAAATTATGTAATTTCTAAGATTTTATTAAGATACAGTAAGATGCCACTTAACGTTGGTTCTTTTAACGCTGTTTCGGTTTAACGCGTTTTTATTGAAAAATTTAAATTTCCTAAAAAATTCACGCAGCATAAAATTTTCCCCGAAATCCCAAGTACTATATTTGCATTGCTTCTTTTCTGTTTTGTCACGTAAACGTATTGAGTGTTGAGCTTCAAGTCAACCTGTGATGAGCTTCTCGTTATTAAAGAACCTTTATTCGATGGAAATGTTACAAAATGTTTACTAAACCAAATTGTTTTGTTTTGTTTGTTTTAATACGCCGATAAACAGTTTGTTTAAAAATCTCTTTACTTTAATCACTTCCAAATCGCTCATTACTTGAATAAACTTGAAGTTATACAATGAATTCTTTAGAACCATTTGACCGAACTCTTTAGATTGAATAAATTACTGCTGCGTCGTCCTTATATATAGGCAAAACATATGATCTTGAACAGCCCAGAAACTTCGATTGCCGTACCTTTAAAAAATTTCCGAAAATTGTTGGCCGTCAATATTGAAAGTTTCAAAGATTCAAGATTGTCAAAATGTCCATTGAGTTGTCTCTGTCTTTATTCGTTAATAATATTTAAATCTATATAAATAAAATGATAGTTGTTTTCCAATGTTCGCTTTTAATTCAAAAATTGCTGGATCGATTTCGATCATTTTTTGTTTGTTTTACTTCTTATATACTTGGTCCTTCTCTAAAAAAAGAATTATCACGATATCATAATTAAAAACAGAGTCATTAAAGTTTTAAAAAATGCGATTTTTACAAGCAAAACGCGTTAAGCGGGCATTTTTCGTTTCTTTGATAGAGTGGGGCAAACGGCTTAGTGCGCATGAGCTGCATATAGAGTATTTCTCCTTCCACTGCCTACTGATTATTTCATATTTGAGCCGCTAAGTGCACACATCGATATAACTCCGTAATGCAAAAAGTTGAATAAATTAATAAAATAGACTTCTGAAATACATTGTCCTTATTTTTTATATTTTTTTTTTTTTTTTTTTTGTGTTTATAAGTCATTTTTTAACTACGTGGTCATCAATGACTTGGTATTTAAATTAAGATTTCTAGATTTTTTATATTTTATTGTCAATACAAATTCAAAATACATTTTTAAGTTACAATAATCAAATTACATTTCAACACAACCTTTTATTATTGCATATATTTTTTAACCAGAAAGAGTTAAATAGGCGAGATTGAAGTTTTTTTTAATTGCTCCTTAATGCTCTTTCCGGATCCGCAATCGCTCTAGGTGTATAGTTAATTAATAATTAATTTTTTTAAAAATTTCCAATCTCATGAATTAAAATCGTTATAAAACCCAAAATAATTTTTAATTAAAATTGTTGTTTTTTTATTTTTCAAGCTCTATCTGCTTATGTCATTACACAAATAATTGATCAAATTTTTTAATAATAAATTATTTTTAACTATTTATACATGTATATTTGTTCTATGACGTTATCAACTGCCGTTGGATCTTATAAACATGAATAGTTTAAAAATTGAATTATCCGGAAAGATCATTAAAGAAACAATTTTTTGAAAAAAAAACAGGGAATATTTTGGATTATACCTATAGCAATTTTTATTTTTGAATTTACAAATTTTTGAAAAATCAATTATTAACTAACCAATAACTATACACTTGGAGCAATAGCGGATTCTGCAGGGGCAAGTTCGCCATTTTGTCACGTTACCTACATTTGAACCTGTGCGTGCAAGCGAGAACGCGATACAAGTGATAGAAAGGCACGATATTATTGTTGAATCCTAGGCAACCTAGGGATGGGCAAATGTATAAAATATTTCGATATAGGTATATCGTATCGATATTTACAAGCAATATCGATAGATGCAGAGTAAAAAATATCGATATTTTGATATATCGATATTTTCATCTCAAAACACGATTACTTGAAAAATTGTCAATAACTATAAGTGGAATAAATTATAATTATTATAAAATATAATAAAGCTCTTAAAAAAAATATCGATTTTGATATTCGGAAATAAATATCAACTATCGATATTTTGATATATCGATAGTAGGTGCCCTTACCTAAGACAACGTGTTTTGTGTTTTTCTTTTACAATTTACTTAATAAGATTTAATTGATTTTTCCTTCATAATTTTCAGTCTGATTTTTTTTTGAAAAAATTGTTAATTTTCAATTAACTTATACAAAGTAATGATAATTCAGTGATAATAATTCAATTCATAAAAGTACGCAACTTTTCATCAATTAGGTGTTTTTTATGACGTTATCACGTGAAACTATCGTCCGTAAACCGACTTTACAATAACCAATTTTTTAAAAATATATTTTTGCTTTCAATTTTTTTAAATGTTTATATCCTCTGTAAATTAAATATGTTCGTAACATAATAATCTACGTAGACGACGTCGCGGAGATCAGCTAGTATTTAATAATATTTTGTTAATAATAATTATTTCAAGCATTTATCACTGTTACTCTTAATATTTTATGAGTTTTATATCCAAATGAGCCAAAATAAAGTGAAATAAAATGCAGCAAAAAAAAGTTGGATATGGGAATTATTTTTACGTATTCTAGAAAGTATTCAAAGAACTAAAGGAAATTATCTATATGGTAAATAATTTTGAGATAAATCTTAACATTGTTGGAATTGACTATTTTATAGTGTATTTCGTATTTCCTTCCTTAACTATTAATCTTGATCATTGCTAATCATCAAATATACACCAACATTACTATTTACGTGATTGAAACTACGGGATACTGTTCGATATCTTATAGACTCAAAAGATGGGTCTAAGATTAAGTTTTTTTATGTTACAAGTAAATTGTACCTCGCCTTCTGTCCCATTTTTCCGCCTCGTAATTTTGTATAAGGAATGAAGAACTTTTAGATTAATTGCATGCGACATACTCCACCTCCACTCTGTGGAACGGGTTGAAATGCTAGCAAACAATCCATTTCCATTATCGAAAATTGTCGTAAAAAATTCTAGAACGACGTGAATATAGACGTGGCCGTACGAAGCAACGAGGCTCGGTCCGTTACTTAATGGCCAGTTGGTCGGTCGTAAAAACTCGAATCAAATATTTGTTATCCGTTTGTTAAGAAAACCTATCAAAAATGATATTATATTAGACGAGGAAACATACAATGTACTTGTGCGAGGGGTCGAAGATTTCCCGGTATCCTTCAGCCAGAGAGCGGTTTGCAAGGCGGCTCGATTGGGGGTCGAGTGACGTAAATCGGATATTTCGATGAAAAATAATAATAAATGTACATCGTACAACATCCAAACCCCGATTCACCATACACCTCCCATGAAAATCGTCCACCTTTTTCTCTCTGTTTGGTTCGGATTTATCATTTTTCAAATAGAAAAATATGTTTTGAATTTTATTATAGCACATCCCTTTCCTTTCGTTTCCTGGCCGATGCCATTTCGTTCTTTTTCAGAATAATAAAATATCATCCCTCGTAAAATAAGTGGTACGAATGAAACCGCATTATATCGACTAAATCAATCTTAGTTTTATTAGTCAAAAAAAATTTGAATTTCTTAAATATTGGAATACTACAATTTTAATGGCTCTTATATTATTAATAGTAAGGCACACGACCAGCTATACTTTGTTCTCCTTCTAAATAACATAAATTAAATTGATGTCGAGTCAAGCTCAAGATAAGACGGCAAATGTCGAATGGAACGATTTATTGATGTTAAAAGAACAAAAAAAATTATCGTTTGTATCATGAAACGATTAATATTGATAGACATAAATAGACAAACTAAAAAAAAGCAGTTCAAGTAAAGTTAATCAATTCACTGAAAAAATTATATTTTCAAAGTCTGAATAATTGCTACTAAATTAGCCAAAGCGATGATTTTTTTTATAGGTAAGGAAAAATTAGCATATCATCCCTTAATTTTGTAATGGCCAGCCCTCCAAGTCAGTTTTAAAGCAAACTGTTATAATCAATGTAAATTATAAATGAAAGCCTGAAACTTTTGACTTATTTTCTAAAGGATTATACTGAAGTCTTGGTTGTCTTTCACTTATTATTAGTTCACTTTTACTTTCTTAACCACAATGGTTCTTTGGTCAATTTTTACTATTTATTGCCACAAGCTATAGCCTAGGAGACCGCTGGATGATTGCTACACCCATAACGTAGTTTGGGTATAATGGTTATAATCATTTATATATCAAACTAGCTGATACCCGCGACGTCGTCTGCGTAGGTTATTATGTTAAGAACATATTTAATTTACAGAGGATAAACATTTAAAAATTGAAAGCAAAAATATATTAAAAATAACCGAAAAAATCTTCCAATAACCGTAGAAAATTTTTAACTAGGTATATGCCAAAAAATTGCTCCTTCAGAATCCGCTATTGCTCCTAGTATATAGTTATTAGTTAATTAATAATTAATTTTTCAAAAATTTGTAAATTCAAAAATAACAATTGCTATATAATGCAAAATAATTTTTTTAAAATTTTTTTTTCCAAAAAATTGTACCTTAAATGCTCTCTCCGGATCCGCAATTGCTCCAAGTGTATAGTTATTTAGTAATTCAATTTTTAAACTATTCATATTTATAAGATCCAATGGCAGTTGATGACGTCATCGTACAACAATACATGCATAGTTAGTTAAAAATAATTAATTATTAAAAATATTGCAAAAATTTGATCAATTATTTGTGTAATGAAAAGACCAGATAAAGAGCTTAAAAAAACAAAAACTTCAATAAAAAATTATTTTGGATTTTAATTCTTGAGTTTTATATTTTAAAAAGTTTAATAATTAATTAACTATTAACTATACACTTGGAGCAATTGCGAATCCGGAAAGAGCATTTAGGAGCATTTAAAAAAAAACTTTAAAAAAGTGACTTTTTTGTATTTTACAGCCATTTTAATTTTTAGTTTGCAAATTTTTGACCAAGTAATTATTAATCTAAAAAAAAATGTTTCTCGCTAACTTAGGTAACTCTTTCTGGTTAAAAAATATATGCAATAACTAAAGGGAGTATTGGAATGTAATTTGATTATTGTAACGGTTGTAACTTAAAAATGTATTTTGAATTTATATTCACAGTAAAATATAAAAAATGCTAAAAGAAAATTAAAAAAAAAGGTACAAAAAATATTTTAAAAATTGCTAAACAAATAGAAAATAGAATTCAAAAAGTCTTTATTTATCTAATATCTCGCTGAGCTTGCATTAAGTCTACGCTGAAATATGAAATAATTAGTAGGCAGTGGAAGGAGAAAAATATTATCTCCAGCCCATGCGCATTAGATCGTTTGCCCCACTCTATCAAAGCGACGAAAAATCCACCGCTTAACGCGTTTTGCTTGTAAAAATCTCATTTTTTTTAAACTTTAATTGCTTTGTTTTTAATTAAGATATCGTGATAATTCTTTTTTTAGATAAGGACCAAGTTTATAAGAAGTAAATCAAACAAAATTTGATCGAAATCTATCCAGTAGTCTTTGAGTTAAAAGCGAACATTGGAAAACAGCTATTATTTTATTTATATAGAAGATTAAAGCTCTTTTTTTCTATGCATCGTGAGTTTTTAATCCTTTTGCGTACCTCAATCGGTAGAGACACGCCATCCAGATAGAACTTGTAGCGTAAACACTCGTTGTTCTCGTCTGACAAATTTTGCAGCGCGTTAATTTTCCCTCACTTTACTCTCATCTTGAACAGCTATTTTGCTTATTTCCGGGCAATTTTAAATTAGCACCCTTATATCATCATGCACAGAAAAAATGAGCTGTAACTTGATATACCTATAAATGGTTAACCTTCGTTATGGGTGTAGCAATCAAGCAGCTATCTCCTAGGGCTTTCGACGTCTATACTTTTTCTCTTCAATTAAAAAATCCTCAAAAATAACCCTTTGGAACATCTCTAATTTTACTCCGACGACCGCTCCGCCTTTATTTATTTTTCATGCTTTGGTGAGCACGCTGCGGGACGCCAGTTGCAAGGCCTATGCCACACACGCCCATTCAAATCTTAGGCAAGTAACACTCTTAAATCTTCGACAGTATATACCAAATTAACTTGATATTTCGATTTATAAAAAAATAACCTTAGACAAATGTAGTGTTATTAAGGTGTTTTACAAAAAATTTGTTTTGCGAATTTTAATACTTTTAATAGTTTGAATGAAGTTTAAATGCCAAAATGAAAGCAAATTAAAATTCGATTACTTTTTTAGGAAAATATGAAATAATAATATTGGTCGTATTCTCTTCTTAAAATGCTTTTGATGGAAAACATTTCGAAGAAAAACCAGCGGTTATATTTTAAGTTTACAGTTAAAATTAATTATATCAAACATATTCTAACGTAACGATAAATACGAGCACATAGATGTGTATCAAAGAGCCGATAAAACTAGCTTCTAGTTTAATTTCTTAGGTTTCATATCCCACGAATCAGAAAGAAATAAGAATAAATCGCGTCAGTAATTTAATATATGAAGTGAATTCGTTGGAAATTCGATAAATAGGTAACTTACTACGAAGTTAGAAGAGATAAATTGTTTCATAGCACACACTTGAAAAGTTTTAAAACGCTATTTTGAAAATTACAGCATCAATAACGAACGCGGCTTCGTCAAAGTTTCCCAAACTAAACTGCAACGTGAACCGAAAACCTTACACTTTCAACTAATTCAAACTATTTGTCTCGATATTTGATAATCGCTGATGCCATTAATCAAATAACAGTAACGAGAATCCAGAAAATTTCCTCTCACTTTTTCATTTTAGTGGGAAAATTATATGCGTCTTTTTCCGTTAAAAAAATTTAATTGGATGTTCTAATTTTGAAGCTTTCAGACTTCGAAGTCAATGTATTTTATTTCATTTGCGAAAATCAAATGTTAAATACGTTATTTTATATAATAATAAGCGTCTTAAGGGAATTTAATATTTGGTTGATGAAAATTTTCATTTCTAATTTATGTTATGATTCATATATAAATATGGCGTTGGTTAATTTGGTGTACGCTCCTTTCAAATACCTAAGCTTTTTGATCTGTGACTTAATCATTTGTCGTTAGCGTACTTTTCAATAGAGCTTAATCTCTCCATTTTCCAAGAAGTCAAATTTGTTCGAACTTAGTCGGTAAGCTGATTTTTGTCGGTCTTAATTGGAAAATTCCGTGCGAAATATTTTCGAAAGTTGAACCGAAAATTTAATTTCATCCCCCGATATGTAGTTAATTAAAATGTTCGTTTTCGTTTGAGCTACAGAGACACGATGGAAAAACCGCACGAAACACGCTTGAAACAATACGGGACAAACGGGCCACCTGGAGGCGCCGGGATGGGACTGACAGGGGTTGAAACGGGAACCTTTGAATGATAACATCACGAGCCAATGGCGTAAACCTTCGCGATAAGCCTCGAAAACCTCTCGGAAGAAGCTTTTGTCAAATCCGAGTCAAGATTAAATCTATTTTAAATATTTAATTAAAAAAAATCTTCGTCACAATTTATAAACTCCAAGGATAAAATCATAAACATTTTTTTTTCATTTTTTTTTCTTTAATTTCGTTCCGCTTCTCGAATTGTTACAAACTTTCAAAATATTACCCAAGTCGATAGACTAACGAGAAAATAACGAGCTGGGTAAAATAGACTAAGAGTTCCCACGGGACTCGAATAAAATGTCGACGTCTCCGACATTATTCGTGTTGTCCCGCAATCGACGCGTCTTCCCAATCATCCCACTAACCCACTTATTGTCTCCCTTCCAAATTCCTACACACTCAATTTTATTCTTCAATATTTTCTTGTAATAACAATTTTATCCAACTTCCTCAATAATAGACAATTTGTAAATTTAAATGCGGCTGGGAAGATTTGGCAAAGAGGAAGGCACATTTTATGATTGATGTCTATTACTCCTATTATTTATTGAGGGTTACATTGTGAATGGTTGATATTGAAAATTGGAAGATTTATAATTCGAAAATGTATCGCTATTTTGTTCCGTTTTCCTTTTGTAATCCTTTCTATAAGATCCGTTTAATCCTTTCATTAGAGAAGGAATTTAAGAGCTAATAAATTTTAAAGCCTGAAAACAATTTTTTGATGGGCTAACTACAAACGAGTATAAAATTGCCTTTATATCTTTAAAAATAATAGTATATAAATAAAAAAAAATTTTAATTATAGAGCCATGCTTTCTTTTATTAAATATGGGTACGAAGAAAAAAAATCAGCTGAATAATTTTGCGTCATTTCGAATAAAGACCGTAAGCGCTTCCATCGCATTAACAATAACATTTGGTAATCTATATCAATAAAATACTCACCTACCTTCATTTTGTCTCATTAAGGTAAAAATTTTTTGGTCAAAACAATTTTTTCAGCAAATTCTCGTTAGCTTATCATTATTATAATTTACCTTTCAAACGTCCTTGCCCATATTCCAATCTAATTAAGATGAATGCTTTTTGAAAGTCGACAAAGAAAGTGATCCAATAATTTTTTTTATGACAAATTTTATTTTTGCACAATCTGCCTTTTAGTAATAATTGCAATGTGTCTACGGATACACTCTGGAATTGGTTGTGTCCATTGACACAACTCAATTTCTTTTATTAACATCTAGACCAGGGTAGATAATTTTTTAATAGAAAAAAAATTATAGTAGGATGAAATCCATTGGAAAAGGAAGAGAATATAACAAAAATAAAAGAAAAAATAAATTCCGGTCGATCCGAGGTGCTGAAGTGGAAAAAGGTTTTTTTTAAAGGTAGAAAAAGTTTATCTCGATTTCCGACAAAACTATAAGTCCTTTGGAAAGAAGTTAAATGGCAAAGTTGTAGATACCTAATAAATAGATCCTTTTTGTGCCAACACTTTTTTCACATAATCTCAAAATTTATGTAAAAGATTCAAATTACCAAGTTTTTTGATTCTAATTTTTATCTTTTACAAAAAAAAAAAAAAAAATTATTACAAGAAATTTGGTGAAAAATTACTTTTTAATGTCCCAAACACACTGTATTTGTTTATTTAAAATATTAATTTTTTCACCTTCTTATAAGGACTTACTATCGAAAAAGCACCTTAATATTTCAATCAAAAATTCTCACGTCAAAACACCTGATTTTTTTAAAAAGTCGTGATCACTTAAGTAGAAATGTTTGCAAATTGCAATTTTTAAAATGATGTCATTTTAAAAATTGGCTATTTATTTTTAAGAATGAAATCATATTCACTGCAGAGGATTTCCTGATTTCTCCAAGTTTAACTCTCAATGAATTGAACAATGGATAAATAACACTACTCCTTCGATATCTTAAACGTTACTGAGCCGAACTATAGATAAGATAACCACCTATAAATTAACTATGTGTTTATGGTTTCTAGGAATTCAACTTATCGTTGTACTACTATTATCGTTATAATCTTCAAAGGCCGTAGGGGTATAAGTATAGTGGATTTGCCCCCGGAAGATATTTAAACGATACTTAGAAGGTTTGTAGGTGTTAATGAAATAATAAAATTCTAAAAATTTAAGGTTCCTAACAAAATTTGTTTTTGAGAAAAAGCAAATTTTGTAAAAATCGGAAAAAATTTGTTTTCTCAAGAACGCGTAAATCGATTGATCTAAATTTTGGATATGTTTTTGAAGCTAATAATAGCTTTTGGGAAAACAATTAAGAGCTTTTTTGGTTTATAAAATGTTTGAAAAAATGACGTTTTTTATTTAATTTCAATTTTTAACCATGATACATTTCTGGCACAATTACAAAACAATTTTTTTTTAAAATCCTCATTTATTTTTCTATAAGAATATGGGTTTTTGAAATCTAAAAAAATGGTACGCCATAGTCAAAAAAAATAAAAACCGACCGCGCATACCCAAATGTTGACTTTATTTACCTATAACATATATATATATATATATATGTATATATATATATATTTAGTTCTTATTTAATTTTTTAAAACATAGTTCACATATTTTGAATTAAATCAAAAGATTTATTTTATTTTCAAAACAACAACAATTATTTTTTGCTGAAAATCAAATGTTTAAAGAAGTCAACATATTAATTATCACCAACTGCTGTACTGTTGTATGATATAGAAAAATTAATATTTTTCATTAATTAATAGTTAAAATCTAAACATTTCTTGAATGAAATAGTAGAAACAATGAAATCACAAAAACTGTAGAAAATACGTTAGATATGATAAAGTACAATGAAATGGCTAACAACGCAACTTTTGGCGTTAAATGGCGGTAAATGAAGTCAATATTTGAGAACGCGCGGTCGGTTTTTATTTTTTTTGACTATGACGTATCATTTTTTTAGATTTCAAAAACTCATATTCTTATTGAAAAATAAATGAGGATTTCAAAAAAAAATTGTTTTGTAATTGTGCCAGAATTGTATCATGGTTAAAAATTGAAATTAAATAAAAAACGTCATTTTTTCAAACATTTTATAAACCGAAAAAGCTCTCAATTTTTTTCCCAAAAGCTATTATTAGCTTGAAAAACATATCCAAAATTTAGATCAATTGATTTACGCGTTCTTGAGAAAACACAATTTTTTCCGATTTTTACAAAATTTGCTTTTTCTCAAAAACCAATTTTGTTAAGGACCTAAAATTTTCAGGATTTTATTATTTCATTAACACCTACAAACTCTCCAAGTATCGTTTAAATATCTTCCGGGATAATTCACTATACTTATACCCCTACGGCCTTTGTGAACATTAATTTATAAGAGTAATAAATTAGTTTCAAATCATATCGTCTCTGCGATATGATATGTATATGTACATTGTATCACAGCTGCCTGCCGATGTATGTTTTTCGTTGCGCAGTTTTATTTTTTGCTCAGAAAATCAAAATTTTTTCGGAGTAAAAAGTATTTTATAGCACTTTTTGTAATGTTTACTACCTGTAGGTATGTGAAAATCTCGTCCAAATTGGAGCAGCCGTTTTCAAGTTTACAAAGAACAAACAAACAGACAGAAAAAACTATTCGAAATTTAAAGTAGCCTATAATGTAAGTTAGAATATTTAATAACTTTTTGTGAAAATTTAATTGAAATCGGTTTAGACGTTTTCAAGTTTACCCTGGACAAACAATGTTTTTTTTTTGGGTAAAAGTGCAATGAAAATGGCATTTATTTTTTTGTATTAAACATATTAAAATGTAGTTAATAAAGAGTAATCAACAAAACACCTTACATTTTTTTGATTAGATAAAAATCTCAGCTGAGAAAAATAATTCCGTTTTTGTTCGCTCGCGCAGGTGAGACGTCAAAAAACAGAAAACTTAAATCTTATTATTGGTATAGATTGAAATGATATTACAGTGGGTCAGAATTATATTATGAAATTTTTTTAAATATTTAACGACCAAAAGATCAATCTGAAATGGAAGGAAACTAATTAATAATCAACTTGTGTGAACATTTTTTAATTTATCAACATCATTTTTGTGCTGGTCTCACATCCGTTTTTAAACTAAATGAAATTTTAAAATAGATAGAAACTTTTTCCTTCATTTATTTGAACATATATCTTAATCTTCATTAAATACTAAATATTTTTGTAAGTGTTGATTTTTCTGACAAAACCTTTATAATTTCTTATAACCAATAAATATAAGCAAAGTTGTACGAAAAAAATATGTTCCTATTATGAATAATACAAAAGTTATTGATAATTAATAAAACACTATGTCATTTTGGACGTACTTCCCCTATATTTTATATTTTCATCATATTATATTTTTTATCTTTTCACTGACTCATATTTCCGTTGCAACGTGTTAATATGACACTTACTTGTAAAGAAACTAAAAAACCTTCTAACTCCCGATAAAAGCGTGTCTGAAAACTCAGCTTTCACACTCATATCGTATTAAAGAAAAACAAGATTTGAACAAGCTTTGAAAACTTCATTTGGCTTAACTTCCAAGATTAAAATTTTTTCCATTCGTTTTAAAGATACCTAAGCATTACAGATTCATGCGATGCTTTTTGAGGGTGGCTCTTTCGACCCTTTCGATTGACATACGGATTAAAACCAACACTGAGAGTCGAGCTTGGTGTAAGTTTGTTGTGTTGTTAATTGAGGACCGAGTGGATGACGACGACGACAATGACGCCCATGCAATGAGCTTTCGGTCCGAATTATCTTGTTTCATTAATAAAATTATCCGAGCTTAGAACTTTTCAGTGAGCCTGCGGCTTTCGACTCATTGATAACTTATCTATTCCGAAGACCTAGGAAAATCAGCTTAACGATGATAAAAGAGCACCTTAGATATTGGAACTTTCCAAGTGAGATGTTCATTTGGATTAGAACAAAGCAACTGGTGATCCATAAATCTAATGACCTGAATCTAATAACCAACGATATATAATTATCATTTTTGTTATGTAAATATATTAAATACTTACACCTAGAAAATGTTGAGTAAATTCGGTGATTTTTTTTTAAAACTACACACAAAATAAAGACTGTTTTCACTCTAAGTGAAGTTGAAACTTAAAAGAACTTAAACTTCTTTTGAAACTTAAAACAAGTATTTTTTTTCCAAAACTGTGTTTAAAAAGTCCAAGATTTCTCAGAAACGGCCTAACTGATCCGTTTCAAATTTTATTACAAGGTTTTTGAGTACCATTTTTTAGTAATTAATCAAATGTTTTTTTCACCTATAGTTATACTTTTCTTTTTATAAAAATTTTAAAGTCAACTTTTTGATCGTCCAGTTAGTGTCGCAGTGTTAAGAGCAGTTTGCTCTCCCCGCTAGATGGGTCAGTGGTACTGGGTTTGATCCCCGTCGAATCCCTAAATTTATGATCTAAGATTTAAGACCTACAGAAATACTTGTATATGTAAGACAGTCGCGATGAGACCTTAGATGTTAAAGCGACTTAAAACACCATCAAAAAAAATATTTTCATCAAAATCATTTTTTTTTTTAAAGAAGCCACCATTTTGTACAGAATATATTTTGCTTATTCCTTCGAGTGTTAAAAAGATTATGTATAACTTTAAGGACATTTGTTTGGTTTTTTCATTTGAAATTATCCAGTTCAGAGATATCGTGGTCACCGTGAGATGCCCTTTTTGAGGAAGAGCTTTTGGAGATCAGCTTTCAAAATTATTATTTTTACAAATATAAACATGTTTAAAATTAGTTTAAATTTATCATAAAATATTTACAAATTCTTATATCAATTTAAATTAAAAGCCTTCTCAGAAAATATTCTTGAAAAATTCTTTTTTTGGTCCTTTTGACTGTATAAGACCCCTTAATGAATGAAATTTTTTTTTTATAAAAATGGAAGTGCGCTTAATTTAAATTATGTTTTGCTTAAAAGAAAAAAAATATTACAATCGGGCCAACCAATAAAAAGTTAATACATCATCCCTAATTTTCAACCCTTTAGAGGTGGCCTAAGTATTCGGCCTATTCGGCTGCATTTTTTAATATTTGGTATTCGGCCGAATATTAGATATGTACTATTCGGCCGAATACCGAATACTAAATCATAACAAAATAAA
Organism: Sisyra nigra; assembly: GCA_958496155.1. Lineage (NCBI taxonomy): Eukaryota > Metazoa > Arthropoda > Insecta > Neuroptera > Sisyridae > Sisyra > Sisyra nigra. The sequence goes on from OY292318.1 coordinate 12,505,334, forward strand.
TGTATAATTCGAAATATACATTTTATATATTTAAATTACAAATTAAAATTGAAAATATTTTATGGAGAATTAATTATGATGAATCAAAACTATTTTATCTCCATTTGAGTAAAGTTTCCTCGAGTAGAAACCTGCTTTGAGTTTAGAAACCACTACTTACCTACATGGATCTAGTGCCCGATCTAGGCGAATACTTAGTTAATAAAAATCAATTTCGATTGCCGTTAAATTTTTCTTATTTTTTCGAATATTCGGCTATTCGACCGAGAGTGTGGCCGAATATTCGGTATTCCGTATTCGGCGAAATCACTTTTCGTTGCATCTCTAATTTTAACGAACTTATTATAAAACCTCACTCTTATACCAAGATATTTGTTACTCTTATTGTTAGTAGAAGATCCGAACCTACATCGACCTTCACCGAGTTGATAATAGAATGAAACATATGTTATCATGAATTTAGTATATTAGGAAATATATTAAAAATGGGTTGGCTAAAAAAATCCATGGCAGACTATTTTTAATTATTAAAAAAAAAAATGATTTTTTATAAAATATTGCAACAAATAGAAAAAATTTACACATCACAGGCGACTGCGATGTTGGGTGCTTTATTATTACACAATATGTATACTTACCTCGGATCTCTCTGTCACACATTTCCACGCGCATTAAAATTTAAATCTTTAAAATTTGTTAACCCCTAATAGGACCAAAGTTTTTGCAGACAAACCTATATCAACGTGTTCGCAATAAGACAGCGCTTATGATGATATAACATTTTTTCTATTATCTTGATGTCGCAATATCTTATTAAAATTAATTTTTTTAAAAAAATTTTGATAACATATGTTTCATTCTATTATCAACTCGGTGAAGGTCGTTGTAGGTTCAATTCTTAGACTATCTAGAAAAATTATCATTCCTGAGGAAAACCTATTATCATTTGCTCAGAAGGTTTCTATTAATGAATTTAATTTAGCTATGTTTAGCGAAGCGGGGTGGTATCGGCTAGTGATTTTTAAGTTAAAGTATAGTTAAAGTAAAAAACATTTTGGAATAAAATAAGGAAACATTTTGGAAGTCGGTACTTAAATAACATTTTAAATAAGTTTTTTATATCTCATTTCCGTATAAAATCAGGGCAAAAAAAATAAAAATTTGAACAAATATGGACGAATTTTAGAAAATCAGGATCTGAGTATTAAATAAGGACAAAATCAGGACAGAAAAATCTGGTCTATCGATAGACACTGATATGGATTATCTCTTCAAGTAGGTGGTGCCTCAAATGGATGGGTAATCTATACTAATATATAAAATTGAAGAGTTTGTTTGTTTGTTTGTTGGTTTGTTTGTTTGTTTGTTTGTTTGTTTGTTTGTTTGTTTGATTGGTTAAACGGGCTAATCTCAGGAACTACTGGTTCGAATTGAAAAACTCTTTTAATGTTAGATAGCCTAATTATCGGGGAAGGCTTTAGGCTATATAACATCACGCTACGACCAATAGGAGCAGAGCATCGATTGAAAATGTTGCAAAAATCAGGAAAATTTTTTCCTTTTGAGAGCGTTCGTGGCCTGTCCTGCGTAAACGATTAAAGTTACGCAAAAATCATTAAGAGCAAAATTGTTCCTCTTAAAAAGTTCTACAAAAAAGTCCGCGACAACATATGTCTATCTTTTAAGGTTAGCCCGCTATAACCTTTTTAATGATTATTAAGTTTGTTTCAAAAATAATTGCAAAATTCTTTTTAGAAACATATTATAAATTCTTACCCAAATAAATATGGTTTTTAATAAAATTTGGTGTGATAATAAATGACAATCTGAGTCATTTAATAAAATACTTTTTAATACGGGAAAATGTCTAATTTACCCGGGAAATTGAAAAACGGGTTGGAGAAAAGAATTATGCATAAACTCTATTTTTAGTTGAAAATGGATTTTGGTGATATTTAAGTATGATGATAGATAACTATGTGAATCATTATCTAGAATACGTTTTATTTTGGAAAAATTTCTCATTTTATCGGGAAAATAGAGAAAAACTGATTCGAAGAAAAATAATGCTGAAACTAAACATTTTTATATGATTACAATATATTTATAGTAATAACTCATAATGTCCTCAAGACAAAATCATAATTTTTCTTTTCATATAGTCCAATTTTTATCCAGGAAAAATGTATGTTCCTGTAGGATAGATACGTTTTTGTTTTTCACAGAACACAAGATTACCATAATTTCTTGCAATATGATGGCTTAAGAGACAGTGAATGATATGGGCTACTTTTTATGTTAGAATATTGTACGGTTCCCGTAAGATAGGCTAAAAATAGAATCCTTCAGGAACTGAGTAGGTACTTCAAAGGAGTTTTCTAAAAGTTCATGAATAAGAGTTTTAACGAATTTTCCTCAGGAAAGCTTGATCTCTTTTTTATCCAGGAAAAATGTTCTACTCCCGTGGGATAGATATGTTTTTGTTTTTCACAGAGTAAAAGATAGACATGATTTTTTGCAATATGATAGTTGAGGGATCAGATAATAATATAGATTATTTCTTATGCCAGAATAATGCACGGTGCTCAAAGGATAGCATGATAATTGTCTCCTGCGGGAACCGTGTGTTAAAAAAAGGTCGTGAAATAGATCTTTAAAGTTCGTGAAATAGCGTTTTAACACATTTTCTTTTTAGGTTTAAAATAAAAATTACAATTTTCACTTGAAAATATGATTTTTTATTTAACATCCGTAAAATAATGAAAATTTTTGAAACGTTGAAATTTCTTTCATTGTTAATTTTCGAATACATATTTAGAATTTAGCGTGTTAAATTACATTTAAAAAATCAACAATTACATTTTTAACAAAAAAAAAAAAAATTTAATTATATAATATATAATTATAAATTAGTGAATCAGCACGAAATTGTTCTCGAAGACACTTCAATTTGATCCACTGATGACGAACGCATGGCGTTTGAAATACGTATCTGGAGATACAAAATTAACAATTTGGATTTTTCGGTTTGTGAATTTTTACATTTAATTTTGCTTAAATTCATAACTTGTTTTGTGAATTTTTGTGAATTGTATTTGTGAAATATAATTACATTTTTAACTTTTAACATTTTTCAAGACTCCCGAATTTTTAAAATATGTTAGACTTGCTAAGTCAGGGCTTGCGCTTTTCCTTCTCAATATTTGTGTACTTCTAACTTTTTTTCAGTAGTCAGTACTGAGCTGATTCATAGACCATTAGACATCATTAGACATTCAGGCATTCAGCTCCTTGCAATATACTATAACAGATACAGAAGTACAAGTTTAAAATATATTATTTGTTACAACGGTTACAGGCGTTGCAATAATCAAATAACATTTCAATTTTTTATGTTACTCTTTGTTTAAGTTTCATATATTCTTTTTTCTTCATTATATTTTTAGTTTACATACGTAAATTTTATCAATAAAACACCCCAGTAGTGTTATGCAGCGTTCCTTTATTATTCCCGTTCCCGTGACATTTTCTACTATAGTTCCACTCTTACTGATCATAGTGTGATGTACCTAAGATAGCTCATGAGTCATGTTATACTTTTAACGTTACAGACATACAATGTTTTTCTTGGTTTCGTCCGCCTGGTTTTAAATTAGCATTATAGGTACCAAATTTTATCTCTTCAATGGTTCTTAAGTGATTTGTGTATAAAACAAAGAAAGTTTCAACTCCTTTAGAATTGTGCCATAGGTTCCCCACTTTTAACCCTCTCTCACTCTTATGTGACGCAGACGGAGTTGCGCGGGTCAGCTAGTATGATTAAATATAACGGTAAAAGTTACTCTTTGACATTTTCGTAAAAATTGAAAAACAATGGTCAGTGGTTTTAATAGAGAGAGAATAGAGCTTAATTGAATTTTTCTTGCAAACATTTTCCTTTGTAATATCCACCCATGTCATTGATATAAACTGACTGAGTGACTTTAAAGTTGTCAACTACCATGAAAACACCGACAAGTACCTACCACCAAACTTCACCATTTTCATACCAATCGAGAATTTTCCAAACGTGTTCTCGATTGGTTTTGAAATCAACGTTTTTTGTGTTAATTTTACCAAGGCTTTCAGAAACTTCATCCTTTCATTGTTGTACAAACAGACGCGCCGACACTTACCTAGTATTAGACAAGCACACACTAATGCGGGCAAATTTCCAACGTGCTATTATCGATTTAAGGCTCACAACTCTCAAGTGTGGGATTGAAATTACCATTAGGTAAATTGGATGTGAGATTTGAGATTTTAAATATTTGTTTAATTTTTATTTATATAATGCCCACAACACGTGCATCAACATTGAAGTTACTTGTTCTATATACCAATGTGTTCTCGTTTCTGTGTTAGGGAAGGTTCTGTTTGAATGGTTTTATTGCCCTATAATGGCTGGCGGCATTGAATTAAGAATTTTAAACGTAAATAGTTTGCAAATATTTTTTTAAGTTTATTGACCTAAATTATATCCTTTGGACTTACTAAGAATGCATTACGTTAACTAACTGAGATAAGCTATCAATGTTTTTACTTTTTAAAGATTTTTTTTTTTGTTATTTTAAGTGAACATTTACGAAGTGTCTATACTATGAGTACCTTCTTGATTGTTTCGCTTACAGAAATCAAAAAGTAAAAACGAAAATTGTATTTTGTACCTCTTGATGTCAAAGCTACTTCTATCATTAATCGTTTGAACTCTGTAACTCCCAGCAAAAAATAAAAAAAAATCATGTAAGAAGTCCTTTACGATGTCTGGATGGTACATTTAAACTATGCCAACCAGACAAATTTTTACTAGAATGTCCCTTAGTTAATCCTAAATATACCTACTATTAAAATTTTAACCATTCAAAATCAATAACACGACCTATTGGCGCAGTGGTTAGAGCAATTGCTCTCTCCGCTTGAGACACGCGTTAAGTGGTACTGGATTCGATCCCCGTTGAATTCTAGACCTAAGATAAACATTTTTATGAAGAGTTTTTCATTAAATAGATTAAAGTTATCTAAAATTATCAAAACAAAAAATTTCAAATTTTCAAGTTAAATTATCTAAACTAAATATTTTTAAGCATTATAATTTATAAATCATTTTCTTTTCCTGTTATTTCTTATAATTTTAACATTTAGTTATAGAATGTTTATGTTATATTCAAGTACGTAGCATTTGTACCAATGAAGTTTTAATTCCTTATATCTTGTCGAATATTATTTTAGGAGACATATTAAAAAATCCTGTTCCAAGGAAATATAATTAAATTTATATTTTGTACATGATATAGGCAGTGGCGTAGCGAGCTTAACTCGCGCCCGGGACACAATACTTTTGTAGAGCCCCCCCCCCCTCTCCAAATCTAAAAAAATCTAATTACTATATATAAACTTTCCTTGCTTTTGATAAAGCAAATTTTTCAATAATATCATCAAAATTGATAATTTCAAAATTTTCTCTTTCAACACTTTAAAATCCCACGATCTAGCTGCACTGCCTGTTGCAAGTGTCATGGATATGAACAGACATGGAAAAAAATTATATTATTTAGAAAAAAATTGTAATAAAAAAAAATATCCAGCAATTTTTTTTAAAGTTAAACTTTTTATACATTGTCTCAAATTTTTTGGCCTGTTTTTAGCATGTCGCTAAATGTAACACATTCTCGGCAAAAAATCGGCAAGTGTTCGCTAGAGCTCGTAACACATTGTTAGCTTTATACCATGTCGTTTTACCAGAGCTCTTGTGCGAGTTATTACTGAATGTAATGAGTTATTTTCCTCTCCATGACAACGTTTTAGTATATTATAAGTTGTCACTAATTGTCAATCATATTTGTTTGGTATTTGTGTTTTGATCAGTGTATTGATATAAATGTTCTTGTTTACTTGATCATGATAGACAAAGATACAGCTAGTGAGAATAGTCCGAAAATATCCGACGGTGATGTCATAATAGATAACAACAGGCAGATGATCGATTTAACAATAATCAACAAATTCAATAATGAAAATAACATTCGAGTATTAACATCAATAATGGAAATTTAAAATTAGTTGCAACGGCGTGCGTCAAGTCAGACAGCGAATTCGTGCCACATCCCTTTCTTTCTATTCTATTTTCATACCCTAAATCGAAGAATTTTCCAAAAATGTTCAGTTACTTAAGTGCCTAAAATCCGGAAAAAGTTTCACTTGCATCGCGGTTTCGTAAAACCACACAATAATTTTTTTGTTTTGCGGACCATTTGGCGCCGCTTTGTGAGTAGCGCCCGGGGCATGATGCCCCCCTTGCCCCCCCATCGCTTCGCCACTGGTTATAGGTACCTATTTCTCACTAAATATTTGATATATTTAAGGAAAACCTTAAAAGAAGATCTTTCAACCCCCCCCCCTGCCTAATACTTACACTCCATCCAAGGACTTGAGTAGGCCCTTAATAAATGTAAGTACTTAAACTGAAGTACTAAAGTTCATATTCATAAAAAAATGTTTTTATTAGCAAAATATGAAATTGACTGCTTTCATATTTTCGATTAAATAATATTCATATAAGAAATTTTTTATGTAAGTGATAAGATAATCTTAGTTTTCTTTATCTATTCTTTTGAGGGTAACTAAAACGTAAAATTAATATTTTTGTAAAAAAATCATTCTAACTAATTTTTAATGTTATAATTCAAATCTAAAATACTGATTTTCAGGTCTTAATAGTTTATTTAACAATATTGTTAATATAGATATTAATATAAATTATAATTAAATATTGTTAAATTTACATATATTCAAATTATATTTTTATTATATTTATTTAAAAAATTAACTATTATTTTGACAAATAAAAATTAGTGAATTATAATAATAACGTCGAAAACACCAGAAAAATTCTTTAAACGACAAGAAAATTATTGATGGAATTGTTAATTTTTAAAATAATTCTTTCAGTTAGATTTATTTTACCTATCTACAGTGCGAACGAATCGCAGATGGTTCCATAAATTTAAATACTTAATTTCAATGATTTAATTATGTCTTGTTTCGGGAAAAGCTGACCTTCATTTCTCGCATTTCCCTGTGGGTGTCCCAACGAAAAACTTTCCACGAACATTTCGAAGCCAAATGTAAATTAATAGAAACTATCCTTCTTCTATATCTGGACTTATTTAAAAATGGAAAAATGAATAAATTGAAATTTAAAAATTGGTAAGATACAGGCTATTGTAGCGTTCCAGTTACGGCTTTTAGTGTAAATTGGTTATTTATATAAGCTTAGCTTCAAAATTTGCTTATTATATTCACACAATGTTTTGAGAAATTTGATTTGATTAAGATATATCAAAAGTATATTAAAAATATATTAATGTATTAATTTAACCCAATATTTTTAATTTGATTTGATTGGAGGAAAATTCATGGAAGTAACTAATTTAAAATAAATTCTTTACTATCCCGTTTTTAAGATGTCCTGTAGAAGTTTAAAAGCCCTCACACAATCCCAGTTTTACTTTGAAAAACTTTATAATTGTACCGAAAACATGTAGGTACATATGAAACATTCCCTAAATATATTTTCTTTTTTTCTCTTCATTAAAGGCGTTGATAAATCCAAATTCACTTCATACAGACCCATCAGTCTATACGCAATCTTTTCAAAAAACTTTGAAAAATTTTAACTAGAACATTTTAAATCGGAATCCCGGAGCCTGGAGTGGGGATCCAAATCTGCTGTCAAAAAGGCGATGAAAAGTCGGCTGAGGTAACAGCAAAACAAATACTGGCTAGCCGGCCAGAAGCTCAGCAAGAGAATGTTGGCGAAAATTTGTCCCTCGCTCACCGCTGAAGTTTTATGGTTGGGAAGGAACTAACTCAGGACAGTAACGGGAGACTGATAACCGGACACTCTAGATTGAGCAAGCATCTGCAGACTATTGGGATGTCTCAACAAGACCTCAATTTCAGATTGTGTAGGGATGGGGAGGAAAACGCGACCCATGTAATTTTTGACTGCAAAGCCCTCACAAAGTGGTGACACCTGTACGGGATAAATGACACCCAAACAGAAATAAATCGCGGAAAAAGCTTAATACAGGGACTACTTCTGCTAGGCAGAATGCTAAACCTGGAATAAGCAAGGATCCTTGCATAGCAGGGATGAATGAGCAGAACAGGAGTACAATAAGCCTACCTGGAACGAGCCCTAACCTAGTTTTCTGTTAACGGTGGAAAAAAAAAAGAGTGCACCCTTACTTCACAGCAAGAAAATTTTTTATGACAAAACAATTAAGTTACTAAGAGTAAGACTGAAACAAAATGATCCTTTAAATCTAGCTGATTAAAATGAACAACTACAGTGGCCAAAGTTGGACCCACATTTTACATCCAAATCTACACAATGGTGTATACAAGGAACTACATAATATCTAGTTTTAAGAGTTCCAATAAATTTTGTTATAGATAACTTTTGTATTCTGATTCAAAAACTGCCAGTAAAATTTATTAGTTAAATAAATTAGTTTAAAAAACTAAAACAACACGCTTTAATATGTGGCTGTACTAAAAAGCAGAAAATAATTTTTATGTGTGAGTTTGTGTATCAGCAATGGAATTTGCAACAATAAAGTATGACTATTTAATTTGGAAAAAGATTTAAATAACAATTTAGTTATTAATTAATTAAACAATTTATTCATAGTAAAAAAAGCGTGGAGTGCAATTATCTATATTTTCATAATTTATAAATAAGATTGGAGTCGGTAGGATGCCAATACGGTGCAAGTGCTTGCATAGCTAGTCGTGTCCCGTAGTAGTTCGGAAAACTGAGACTGACACCTGGCGGGGGAGAAGTCGTGGGATAGGAGATTCCAGTAAGGATTCCCATTTTTTTCCTTGCGCTTCATTTTTTTTTTCATTTTGTTTCTATTTATATAATTAGAGTCATTATAAAACTATATTTAATTGCACCCCACGCTTTTTTACTATAAATAAATTATTCAATTAATAACTAAATTATTATTTAAATCTTATTCCAAATTAAATAGTCATACTTTATTGTTGCAAATTCCATTGCTGATACACAAACTCACACATAAAAATTATTTTCTACTTTTTAGTACAGCTTCATATTAAAGCGTGTTGTTTTAGTTTTTTAAACTATAATTTATTTTCTTAGTTTTTAGTCTTAAAACGATATCAAAAGCCACGATTTTTAGTAGGTACTTAAATCTTTTGTTTGACAAAAAATCTATTTTTTTTAGTTTAATAATCAATTAATAATTATTCTGAGCTACAGATTGTCAATAGCGGCAAAGTGCAAGTTAAGTGTAGCCTAATTACACAAATACGACACAGACAAAATTATAAATAATCAAACAACGGAAGTGGTCATTGTTTGAATATTTAAAATTTTGATTGTTAATTTTTTTCTATTTATTAGGTCTTGAAGTTGATGAAATAAATAAATTCAATCCATTTTTTTTTCAAGTAACACAAACTATGAAAACTTAGTGGTCATATTTTGAACGAAAAAAAGGATGACTTTTACCGGCATTCTGTGGTTTGTACGTACATTTAATCTGCAAACAAATATAGATATTTTCTTTTTTTATTTATCCTGATGATCCTAGTCAAGACACAGGAACAAAATTATTAAATTATTGCATTGTCATCAGCCCTTGACCCTTGTGCAAATTTTCAAGTAAATCAGACTTCAAAAAGTAGGTGAAAATTACGCTGAAAGATTCCTTTACATTCATACATACAGGTCAAGTTAATAAAAGCGTGTTAAAAAGGTATTGGTTCAAAATTTAGAATAAAGTTTATTCTTATGCAAAAAAAAATTCTAACTGGATCTCCTCCTTAAAAAGACTATCCAAAAAATAATAAATTGGTTAGTTAGATATTATTATTAAGACGTTTGCATTATGGTCTACAAACATCTTTGGTGGGTTAGCCGTGATTCCATGCAAATCTCGAAATGTTCCATTGATTTATTTGCAATTTTTCTTAGCTTAAGAATTCAACATTCCGTTCTTTATAGTCAAAAAAGGCGTCCACCCCGAGGTTTATATCTCAAGTAAACATCGATTTGAATTTAAATAATGGCTTTTTTATGTGTGACAGGCATATGGAGGCCTGGGGAAACATGAACATGGTTGAGGCCGAGGTGAAAACATGAGACCAAGTCACATACACACAATTCGACATTCATATCCACCCTTATGTACGTACTCGTGTTATGTATATATATATGATGGTCGTGTGAGGACAAAGAAAATGTTTGCCTAAGCGTTTTCCAAAAATTTGCATATTTTCTCATCGTCTTTTCATTGCCACCAACGTTTATTTTTCCAACATTCAAATTGTGTCATTATGACGGTAAACAAATATCAAAAACAACCCCGTTGGGGTTTGACCGGTTCAAACATAACAAAAAAAAATTTACAACTTTTATAAACTTTTTCTTGATATTTCCTCGTTTCAACAACTTTATACACGTATACGTAAACTTATATTGAAACTTGTCTCTTTTTCTTGGAAAATTATGAAGTTGAAGAAATTTTATTGCAATAGGTATGTATAGTGCATATATTCTTGTTGATTTGAAGGTAAAAAGTTTTTATATAATATTTTAGTAAATTTTTCCGAAACGAGTTCGAGTTTGTTGCAAATTCCCATGATAGAGTGTAATGAAGTGGAAAGGACTTAAGGATTAAATAAAATGACGTAAACCATTAAAAAGTTGACATCTTAACGCCATTTCATTATTAAAAAATAAAAACACAATGTTTAATGTTAAAAAAATTGAATATGGATTCAAAGTAAATCTCGATTGATAAAATGACTAAGAATTCATTAAATTATTGTTATTTTTATGAAGATTGTTTAATGAAGTCGGAAAGGAAGTGGCTTATTGTGAGTCAAAATGGATTATAATTCATTGTGACGAGCTTTTTAATTTTCATAAAAAGTAAATAAATAAAGTGTGGACGTCGGATGTTGAAAAGAGCTATCAAATCCAGACTGAAATTCAAGGGGCTTGAGCTAATATTTATATAAAAGAAAAAGGGTCACGGTGTTTGTGAATTGGACTTGTTGGAAACTTTTTCGAGTGAATTGTTATCCTGTGTGAGTTACGTAAAGTTTGTCAGCTTTTCATTTTCTAACAAGGACTTGGTCTAGTGAAATTTGTCGAAAAAAATTTAATTAGGTTGCAATAAAACTGAATTGTTGGAGTTTTTAAGTTGTATAAAGAATTAGCTGATACCCGCTCGCTTTGCTAAGAGTATCTAAATTAAATTGATTGATTAATTGATTCCCTACCTTCACAATGAAATTTAAAATTTAATCTATTTTAACAGAAAAAGATGATAGATACTTCTGGACTTTAGATCCAAAGTAAGTTCATCAAAATCCTTAAAACTATTATACTATTTTAGGAAGAGATATTAGCTATCTTAGAGGTTCATAACAATCTATCTATCTATATAAATAAAATGATAGAGTGTTTTCAATCCCAAGATTTAAAATTGATATAAAACCCAAAATAATTTTTAACTAAAATGTTTTTTTTAGCTCTCTACCTGCTCTTTTCATTACGCAAATAATTGATCACAATTTTGCAATATTTTTAATAATTAATTATTTGTAACTATTTAAACATGTATTGTTGTATTGTGACGTCATCAACTGCCGTTGAATCTTATAAACATGAATAGTTTAAAAATTGAATCACTAATTAATTATACACTTGGAGCAATTGCGGATCCGGAAAGAACATTTAAGGAACAATTTTTTGAAAAAAAAATTATTATTGTGGATTATATAGCAATTTTTGTTTTTGAATTTACAAATTTTTGACAAAATTACTTTTTAATATTATTAATATTATTACTAATAAATATACGTTTGGATCAAAAGCGGGTTCTGAAGGAGCAATTTAGGAGTAATTTTTTGGCATATAGTTTAAAATGTTCTACGCTAAGTACTTTCCGGTTATTTTAAATTTATTTTTGCATTCAATTTTTAAATGTTTTTCCTCTGTAAATCAAATATGTTCTTAACATAATAACCTACGCAGACGACGTCGCGGGTATCAGCTAGTTTTAAATATAAAATGTTCCTTTAGACTTGAAAATTTTTCATTTCAAATTTCATTTATACCGTTCAACTATTTTAGTTGAACAGATTCGTAGCTGTCCGACAGGAATCGTGCCTTTTTTAGGATATCTGAGGTGTCTTTAACAAAAATTCATTAAAATTAGTTCCGTTATGTAATTGTTAGTTATTCAAAAATTTAATGTAGGTATTATTTTAATACGTTTATTTCTAATTAATATCTTCGCCAATGACCAATAAAGAAATTCAAATATATTAAAAAATTTTCATTATTAATTTTATCGAGTGTTAATTGAAATTCAATATTCATAATATTTATTTTCCAGTAAACTTTGTCAATTTTTTAATTTTAATTTTGTAGAGATTTCTTTCGTTACTGTGTAAAATTGGTCAGCCCTTCTTGAGGAAAATGCGTTAAAATGCTATTTCACTAACTTTAAAGAAACTTACCGAAAATACTACGAAAATACACGGTTCCTGTAGGATTCAATTGTTATGTAGGGTAATCAACCGTACGAGTACCTTACATATCTAATTGGTATAGAATTCTTCGAATTTTATGTCCTAAACCAACATAACATTTTTATATTTATTAGAAAAAGATAGCAATGAAACAGCCACTACGGTTAGGTGTCAGTTTTTCGAATCACAATTCTTCGAATCACAATTCTTCGAATCACAATTTTTCGAATCACAATTTTTCGAATTACAATTTTTCGAATCACACTTTTTCGAATTACAATTTTTCGAAACACAATTTTTTGAATGCACAATTTTTCGAATGCACAATTTTTCGAAAGAACAATTTTTCGAAAATTTAATAGTAAATAATTTTAGGGACTGAAATAATAAGGATAAATTTAGTTTTATTTGTCAGATTACACAAAACAAAATAAAAAACCTAAAATAAGTAATTGAATAAAACCTTTTATTTAGTAAATAAAATTCTCAGTGGTTCTCAAAATATTTTACTACTTTTCGCAGAGACGACAACAATTAAAAAATCCGATAAAAGTCATAGAATCAAGAGTAGTAACGTATTTATTAAAATAAAATAAGTTTTTATTTAGAAAGCCCTACAAGATGGATGTAAAATTTATAGATAGCGAAAAAAATAACAAAAAACTTTTAATTCGAGGAGATTTATATTATAAAGATAAAATAAACGAAGATAAAGCATCTTCTATTTCAAGATGTTGTAAAGAAATTAAATGAACAAAATGAACATTAAATGAACAAATATTTTCAAATAATCGTTCTCAAACTATGGGACCCAACTTTTTTATTTTAAATAGTATCTGACATATATTATATCATTTGATGGATCCAACATTTTGAGAACCACTGGTTGAATTTTATTTACTAAATAAAAGGTTTTATTCAATTACTTATTTTAGGTTTTTTTATTTTGTTTTGTGTAATTTGGCAAATAAAACTAAATTTATCCTTATTATTTCAGTCCTTACAATTATTTACTAAAATATTGTATATATGTAAATATATGTAATATTGTAATTATAAAAATTGTGTTTCGAAAAATTGTAATTCGAAAAATTGTGATTCGAAAAATTGTGATTCGAAAAATTGTAATTCGAAAAATTGTGATTCGAAAAATTGTGATTCGAAGAATTGTGATTCGAAAAACTGGTCGGACACTGCCACTACGTACGACACATTCCAAATCTTTGAATTTCCTGATTTTTCTTTATTACCTATAATATGCATGTTTATACCTACAAAACTTCCTTTTGAATCACTCTATCAATTGCTGAACAGTGCGTTAAAATATCGTTTTATTGTTTAAAAGATCTAAGGGAACAGACAGCGGGAGCAACTTTGTTTTATATACTACGTAAAGATAAGAAAACTTTTTTATAACTTATACTTTGCATACGTTAAAATTTTCAAATTGTAAGCGACAACATTTATTATGAGCAGTTTTAAACCGTTTTCCGTGGTGTAAAAAAAATTCTACTTAAATGCTCTATTCAATTTTGATGACGATCGACGATTTAAGTCGAGCCGAGTTATCACTCATTTATAACATATTTATTGAATTAATTCCATAAAATTGATTTTTTCAAGGCCTGAGCTTTCACTTAAAATGCACTGATGTTAATTTTTTTGATTTGTAAATTTGTTTTAATTATCTTCTATTTAAAGTATTTCAAACATAACATTTAAGATTACAAAGTCCTTCAAAATACTTTTTGAAATTTTTGTGTTCTTGAAATTTCATTCAACTTTCATCGATTATCCCTCGACCATCCCACTTATTTCACTTTATTTATTTAACTTGTCGCACCCAAAAATATTTTGCGATTCCAAAATAAATCTCAAAAACACGATAAATACTTTTAATTGATCACAAAATAAATCGCTCAAAATTCAAACACACACACACACACACACACATCAATCACTTTATTTGTTTTTGCTTGTCTAACTCTCGAACTTGAAACTCTAAATACATTTGAACAATAAACACACGTCGATGCATTCTTAGGCCTTTTTTTGAGTTCCGTTAAAAAAAAAGGAACTTGACTAAATTTGTTTTGGCTGTTCGTTTATGTGTATACGTCACAATTACCTTATTCGAACACTATTGGTTCAAATAACATGAAAGATACGAAAGAAGATAATATAAAATTAATTTAAAAAATTAGGAAAAAAGAAAACAAAATTCAGTGTTCTAAATCGAGTAAGGTGTTCTGAACAGGTCTTCAAATTTTTTAAAAACTGAGCTTTTAGAAGATAACATTTTTCGTTGTAAATTGTTTCGGATAAAATAAATAATGTAGTTTTTTATGTAACAAGATTTATTGTTGTAAAGTCCCAACTGTCCTTGGACGGCACATTAACTATATACAAGTCCAATTTTTAAATCCATCTGGAAATATGGTATACAGCTGTGGGGAGCCGCCAGTAACTCACAATGTGGACAAGATTCAGTGCTTCCAGTCAAATACTCTGAGGACAGTAACTGACACCCCTTAGCATGCCAACAATTACGCCATCCACAGGGACCCTAAAGTGCCTGCAGTGAGAAGTGAGATAGCCAGATTTAGTCATATCTGCAGAGATCGGGCGAACATCCCAACTATCTGGCTGTTAACCTCCTGGACAATTCGGGCCACCATCGAAGGCTGAATTGCGTCTCATTTCTGGAGTTACCATTCAGAGAACCACTAACACCTTAAAGTACCCCTTTTAGTGGGTGTGGTCTTCCCCACGTGTTAATAAATCATATTCGTTTAATGTCTTGGGACAGATTGCGAATTCATAAAGCGGAGAAAAAAGTTGCTCTAATTTCTTGTTTTAAGTCACTTTAAAATCTTCCTTTAAGTCGTTTTAATATCCAAGTTCATATCACGACTGTCTACACACAGAAACTTTCTATTTCCATACCCTAGTTCACAAATATGTTAACAACAATTTCTGTCTCTGAAATTGTGAGTACAGTCATTTGGTTCTAGAAAATAAGTTATTGGGAAGTTTCCCGGAACTTTTATTTTTATAGATTTGGATGTACTTTTTCCGAATTTCAACTTTACCACCTTATCTTTGCCGCTCACACCACCATATCTAAAAATGCCACCAATAACACTGCTTCTTGACAATATCTCCTTTCCAACTCATTTTACGGCAAAAACATTTTTTTAGAAAATGAAAGTAAAGAAAAACCTTTTTTTCGAAAATAAACATTTGTGGCGTACGAGCGCCGTAAACTTTAATACATCTACACCAACCCATGACACTCAATTTTAACTATCTCTTTACGTTTTGCAATGTCACGGGTTGGCGTAGATGCATAAAAGTTTACGGCGCTCGTACGCCACAAAAGTTTATTTTCGAAAAAAAGGTTATTACAGAAATTGTAGGAAATTTTTTTAAATTTCATTTTGTAAAAAAATGTTTGTGCCGTAAAATGAGTTTAAAAGGAGATATCATCAAGAAACATTAGTTATAGGTGACATTTTCAGAAATGGCGGCGCGAGCGGCAAAGATACGAGGTGGCAAAGTTGAAATTTGGAAAGAGCACATCGCAACCTATAAAATTACCAATTTACAAAACTTCCGAAAACTTTCCAGGTAAAACTATGAAATGACTGGACTAAATTGTAATATTATGATTTAAAATTGAAATTTTGACCTCAATATTACCGCCCATAAAATCTGCTGCTTTAGGCTCCTCACTCAGCCTGCTGATAAATCAACATCTTTTAAAAATTCATCATTTGTTGGGTGTTAATTATTTTTTACAATTTTTGAGTGGAAATATACGTCTATTCTAATTTGATTAAATTTTTAAATTTTTAATTTCATTTTAAAGACTACCATTACTGCAGCAGTGGGATACTTTTTTTAAACTCAGTTGGTGGTTAGTAACTTCCTGAAATAATTTTTTTTTATTTAAAAAAAAATTCTTTGTATCTATATATTAATACGTGAAGCAAAAATTTTAAACCCCTTTTACCGAATATTATACGAACGGAGGAGTATGAAATTTGGCACAATTGAAATTTATATGGGGAAGTTGCGTTATGAGATAACATTTTTTTATAATAATGCTTCAAAATACCTTAAATTAATGAAAAAAGACGTCACACACACTACCACGCGTTTGACACACACAGACACACAATACACACAAATATGTAGATTTTTAAATCTCAGTTGTTCAGTTTGACCACAGACTTCAACTATATTCCAAATGTCATTATTTAAACAGAATATTGTGAGAGGAATTTAAATTTTGAAATTGTAATTATTGAAATTGAAGGAAACAAATTTAACCAATTATTTGATTATTGAGTAATATTAATAAAAATATATTTAAAAGATACGTATAACTTCAAATACACAACGTTTCAACCATTTTATTTGGTCTTCATCAGGTGTTTCTTGATTATTATATAACGTATAAATAATTCATACTATATTTTTTTGGCAAAATCATTCAAATAAATTACACAAAAAATTAATTTACGTAGGTAGGTACTATTTGAAAAAAAAAGCTTAGCTTAATTCAAAGTTTTTTATCTTTGGCTTTTAAATGAAAAAATCTAAACATAAAGGTACTTTTGTTTTACTTTTGAACACAGGAAACTCACTTGAAATTACTTCTGATGTTTCATAGTCATATTTTTTTGTTTGTCTAAAAAATATTTCAGAATACTGTAATTTGAATTGACATACAACATTATAAAAAGAAAAATATCTGCTGCGTGGCGTCACAGTACTTTCTTTTACTTTCATTTATGAAACTCGCTGTTGGTTAAAAGAAATATATAAGCACCTTATAACTATACATAGCAGAACTATATGCATACAAGTATACAACATATATGTATTTATGAATTCCCAACCTTCACCCCAGAACCGCCCTTAATCGAATTTTCCGAGAAAAAAGTTTCAAATAAATGTTGTAGCCATTAATAAATCTAAAAACTATCGTAAGTTTAAAGAAAATCTTTGAAGCCGTTTTTGAAAAAATTTGAAAAAGCTCAAAAACTCCGAGAATAAAGTGGAGCTTTGGGTTAACCGATTTCAACCGCGACAAAACAAGATATAATATGAAGGAAAATTTCCAAGTTTGGTGAAATTCGGAAAAGCGTTCGATACGATATGGCTGTCACACACAGGCACACACAGACATGTTTCTAAAAACTACTTTTTTGGACTCAGGGGACCTCAAAACATGTATGATATGAACGAATTGATATTTAGTTTTGAAATTTTTAGAGAATATTCTGAAATAATTTTGTAAAAGATTTATGGAAGAAAAAAAATAAATATTTTAAAAACTTTACACCTATTTCCTTCCTTAACTTAAAATAAATATTTTCAATCATTATATATTGCACTTTCTTTAAATGAACCTTGAAGAAAAAATTAGTCAAGAAATTATTTTCCAAACATTCGCAAATGCAATTCATTATCTGCTGTAGTTAGCTTAGTAACTAAAGTTTTTGAGGCAGTTACAAGTGAAGTTGTCCCTTAGGTATGTAAAAACTGTAACGAATTATGGTCGAATTTCGACCACTGGGCAATCTCTAGTTCATTATTATTGTATAAGTAAATATATCTACTAAATTATTAACATTCGATGTTATAGATTTTTGAAAAAATTACAAACATCATCTTTTAAGGGGGTCAAACTATAAGTTGTGCCTCTTAAAATATTTGTAAAGAAATTTTATTTAATAATGGAAATCTTCAGGTATGAGAGTGCACGAAAATGCACTTGGTCGTTTTTTTTTTTTCTTTTCGTAAAAGGATACTGAGGAAAAATTTGAGTAGAAAATTTTCGCGTGAGAAGCGCGTGCGTGTGAAAAGTCGAGACCGTTTGGTCTCGACAACATTTGGCGGCTTGCGAGAGTTTAGAGCGTTCGGTGGCGTCGCGACGTCCAAACTACGTTCACCGCTTTCTCAGTGCGAGTCGTTTGCGCGTTTCGTGTTCATGTTGCCGCCGATTCTTCTATGCATTCGCGTAAACTTGACGAAAACTCGGTCAAACTGTGAGAAGTGAAGTGCGGTTTCTCGATCAGTTGCCGCCGTGCCGACTTCTCGCCGTACGATGGATGTGCGTTCGTTCCTCAAGACCACAATATTGCTGAGGCCGAGCGAAAATCGGATCGCGTACAACGGCACCATCAAGTATTTGACTTTGGCCGCGTTAAATTTAAGTGATTTTTATGCGGTGCGGGAAACACCGCCGCCGCCGCCGCCGGAGATCGCGTTTAACAATTGGTGGGCGCTGTTGGCGTTGATGTTGGTGATCGCGACGGCTACCGGGAACATCCTCGTCTGTCTGGCGATCGTATGGGAGCGCCGTTTACAGAATGTCACCAATTATTTTTTGATGTCGTTGGCGATCACGGATTTAATGGTTGCCATCCTTGTCATGCCTGTCGGCATACTCACACTTGTTCGGGGTGAGTTCTCCAAATTATCTTAGAACATCCCCAAATCAACAATCTATGAATAAGTACTTGCAGGCTCATCCCGGTAATAATAACGGGGTTACTCAAAAATTAAGAAACATTCAATGCATTTGTATGCCTTTGTACTTGTATTTAAAGTAATAAATTAAGTAAATTTGATATAACATAAAAGAAAATTTCTACATAAAAATAAAAAATCTGTTGTTGAAAATTGAACCCAAAACTTTTCATATTACAAAAAAAAAACACAACCATAAAATTATCGAAGTACAGGAACTAACTTCTTAGAGTATACTCGTATATACAGCCGATGAAAGTTTTCAGTCAAATAATTTTGGGAATCAAATTGTACTATGGTGCATTGATACATCATTGCACATGATACATGATACCAACATTTTCTATTAACTTGTTCTTACAAATATTAAATTTTAATAAATTTTATTATTTTAAGCGCTTCTGCAAGATAATAATTTTAAATACCTACATCTTACTAATTATAAAACTTAAACTTTTATGCTTTTATTTTTTTTACATAACAAGTCAGGCATTCACTAATCGTTGATTTTTTTTTTTTTTGAAAGCTTATACATTCTTTTTTGTTGAATATGGTTTATTCATATTAATTTATAAGTAAATACTAATATATGGAGCTGAAAAACTCGATTTGTAAAACTCGTTGTTATAAAAAATTTAAATTTGGGATCATATAAATAAGTGTAGTTAAATTTAAGGCTCTTTAAAAATTTAAATATGCCGTAGATTATAAAAACATTTTTTTTTTATTTCGTTACTCTGGTCACTAGGTCATGCTTTAATTAAATAACATTTTTACGAATATTTAAAGTAGTTCAAAGTTTTTTTTTTCACTAAATCTTATCTCCTACTGTTTTTTTTTTATGTTTTAGTGTTCCATCAAGTCAAATAACTGAATTATTAACATTTTAACTTTGAAATTAAATAACTTGCAAATGCTTGACTTAACTTGATATTTAATTACTAATGTTTGGTTTGAGTTTGACTTGATTTCAAGTCAAATTTAAGACAAGTAGTTTGAAAAATACATAAACTATACCTTAAAAATCAAGTAAGTATCCTCAAATATATATAGTGTCATGGTTTTTGTTGGCTAAGTTGGGAGTGTGAAGGATTTTCACCAGCTTAAGTTATAGAAACACGACTTCTGGCCAGACAAAGCTATTAAAATGAAATTGAAAAACTTTACTTAAGTTTCTCTTTTTACTTATTAACAGGATAAACTAGGATAACAAAACATTGTTTCTTATTTTATGGATTATAAATGATAGTCAACCAAATGAGAGTCCTTTACCTGATATCAGTTGCTTTTTTAAAGTTTGAAAAAAATCTTTCTTTTACTATTTACTTTGGTCATTATAAATCAAGTAAATGGACACCATCATTACCTTCTATTTCCCCTGGGTGAAATCCTGGGGTTAGTTGCATTTATAACAATAAAAATATTTCAAAGTTAAGCTTTCATCCTTAATTTATCCTAGTTTCTCATTATAAAAATAATTTTTTGCAAGATAATTAGGATAAATTAACTTTGAAAGAGTTAAAACTAATTAAGTTTTATCTGATCGCTGCAGATGAGTGAAATCATTCGATTTGGTTAATATATTTTTAAAAAGGCACTTATTAAAGAAATATTTTAGCGGTAATTTTTTTATCAAAATTTATGGTCAATATTCTGTATAATGGGCAATGTTTACTGAGACTGTTCTTACTCAGTAAAAAATGTTTCCGTTTTTCTTTCCTACATTCATGAACTAATATTATATAAAAGTTGATTAAAACAATTAAAAAAATTTTAAGTATAAAAATTTATTAATGCCATTTTTTTTTGATTAATCAAGATTCCATTGGTATTTTAGAAAAACTCTTAAAATTATGTTTTTTTTCTGTATACTAACCTCTTGTCTAAATTTTCAATTGCACCTTTTAGAGAACCTCATTTTAAGTAATTTGGGGATCTTCCATTTTCAGAACTCTCACTTAAATCTGTTTTGTTTTAAATATATTTATTACTTAATTTTACTTTTTTATTACTAAACTAGTGACTACCCTAGACCTCGTTCACGTAAAATTTAACAGAATAAGTATAGTTAAAGCTAGATATATCTCTGTTTATGAAGAAAGAAAGTACAAAATCACTATCAGGACCTGCACTTTTTGATAATTTCAAAATGTAAGCGTAAAATACGGGTTTGATTCCCGTTGAATTCTAGACTTCAGATTCTAAACCTTAAGATAATAATTGACCAATAGAAATTCTCTGTGCCTATACCCTAGATACCCTAGACCTTAGATATTAAAACGAATTAACGCAATTTGAGAAAGTGGACTTTGACAAAATAATTAAACCCTTAAATTAACTAATTGAGAATGATTTAAAATAGAGGTTCTTTATATTTGCATGTAGATTCCTTATTGTAAAATTAGAATTAGAGAACTATTAAATGGCGCAGCAGTTAGACCAGTTGATCTCCGCCTCATGCGTCAGTGGTACTGATTTTGATCTAAGATCTTAAGAACTAACTTTTTTTATTATTTATTTAATCTCGCATCAACTCAGGAGTTCCTAGCGACTTTAGTAGGGATCATCACACTTCTTCGAGCCTTCTAGAGCAGCGAAACTTTTTGATCGGGTTGATAAACGATAGGGTGCTTAGTGATCATAATGCGAATAATACTAAGATTTATGACCTACAAAAATTGTCTGTATTTAGGACAGTCGTGATATCATCTTAGATCTTAAAGCGACTTAGGCACCAAAAAAAAAATATTTAAGAATCTCATGACAATCTACAAAAAAATTATCTGTGATACTTAATCTGCTTAGGCTGGTATAAGAATGTATTATCCTTTTTCTTTTCCTTGTACGGGTCTTAGGATTTTCCTGCTCTCTATCACCGCAACCAATTAGGTCTATTGTGATGTGACCCTCTGTATTAACTAGTGGAGCATAAGGCTTTTAAAGAAAGCCAGCACCTGCCCGGTGGCTGCCATTGCTATCTCGCTAGGCGTCATTTTCGTCATTCCGAGATGCTGCAGCATATGTTATCGTTAGACAACTGTTGAATTGTTGATACTGCTACCTGATGGTAATAAAAGAAACTATCTCATGAATGAAGCGGAGAGAGTAATTGTCAAGTGGTTCTGGGTTCGATCCCCGTTGAATCCTAGGCTTAAGATCCTAGAACTAGACACTAGAAAAACACTAAAAAAAAGGATCTTGGAAATAGTAATGATAGTTATAATAAATATAAAGTCAAACCTGAAATATAATTTTCACAAAAATCACAAAAATGAATAGAAACGGAAATATTTATAAATTTTTTCATTTAGATGGTAAAATTCTGACTTTGAGTAAATAAAGGTTATGTTTATCTTTTGAATGTTTGGGTTTTGAACTTCTATAGATTTCCATGCGATTAGGCAAATATATTGTATATATATGTTTAGTTCGTAAAATGCTACCGATCAAAGAAAAATCGATTTCATGGTATTTGAATTTCCATTTATTGATAAATTATTAATTGGTTACTTGTTTACGTATTAAATTTCAAATATTTGAACAGTCGGAAAATCATCGTTGTTTGAATTTTCTATTATATATCTATATATGTCATACAAATGATAATCAAATTTCAATGAAATAAGAGAAATTATTACAAGTTTTATATCCACGAAACGAAAATCTAATAAAATTGAAAATGGCCTCTTGTAAACAAAATAAAAATAAAATAAAATAATGTAGTGATAGAAACTTTTATCAACGGTTAATGCATACATAACATATTTTATTTACAAACAGAGCTTTTTTGAAAAAATTTAACAATTTAAACTGTCGCTAAGTAACTTTTCACATGAAGTTTTCTTTATGTTTAAAAGCAAAAAAAAAAAAATAATAGTGCCCTTGTTTGGACTTTTAACTTTGAAAACTAAGTTTGCGACTTGCAGACTTCATCAATCAGAACGAGTTTTTTTCACGTGTCAATTTTCTTCGGTGGAAATTTAACGAAAATATTTGCGTGGGATTTTTTTTACGAAGGGAAATTGACCGATCACTGTCTCGTGTCAGTCAAACAATGATGAAATGACCGAAAGGCCAAAGAGGGATTCGTTTTTAATATGTTTACAACCGTCACTGACTTTTCTCGAGGAAAACTTGCACTGTCAAAAGCACGTTTTTCGTTTGACTCTTCGAACTAATTGTTTCTCAACGGGAAACCGTTCCGTATTATTATCGTATTTTTTGGAAGATGCACTACGAGTTTTGCGAGGTTTTCCATATATTTGTTTCGCTGTCAGTTTTCTGCAACCGTTTCAATGAATTAAGGGATTCGTTTATTCGGGGATTTTCATCATGATTGATGTGATAGCTCAATATGCCAAAAAGTTTTGTGTAATTTTAGTTTGGAAAGAAAACTCATTTTCGGGAAACCCGTGTTGTCTTACTATTTTTGAAGAGTTGAGTTAATAAAGTTAGTGGAAATATTCAATCAAATTTTACCAGTTAGAAATCCAATTTACATATTTCTGTAAAGTAGTTGGAAAGTTTTTTAAAATACTTTTTCCCAAGTTTATCCAACGAATTTACAAAGGTGCTATTTCCAGAGAGTAAAGTTTGTGTTGTAATGAGTGGGTGAACTTTGTAATTTTTTTTCTCCAACTATTGTTGGCATATTTAGAATGAAAATTAAGCTTATGAATATTTAGACATCAAGTCAAGTGAAGCAATTGCACCTTTTTGCAAATGAACTGTGCTTGAAATTTTGATTTGTAAATAAAATAACGTAAAAATCAGTGCTTGACTTGATATAGCATTAAAACATATTGTCACTGAATTTCTTAAAACTGTATTGAGATTCACGTTATAAGATCTTTTAATTCATTGGAAACATTCACCAAACGTTTTAATAACCATTAATCTTATTTAATTTCACTCGGTGATTAACAATTTATCACAAAAAATCGCTGTTATTCACATTTCGCACCAACTCGCTCAAAAAGCCGCTTTCACTGTTCACTATCATTTTCAGTTCCATGTTTTATATAGGTGACCCAAATTGCTAGAATGTTCTCCATTGTTCGATACGGTTTTTCAAAAATCGTTGACCGTCTAAATAGTAAACCTCTTTAAATGTCCAGTACTAAAGTTTCGATGGAACAATCTGGAATGTTCCATCCTTTTCTATCGCTATACGTTACAATATATTTGAATTGAGTTTAATTTGATTTCAAGCCAAATTAAGTCAAGTTGTTTAATAACTATGTAGTGACTATAATCTCCATTTAGGATGGTTTTGTAAAATTTTTTGGCTTTTTAAAGTGTTAGGGTTTTACAGACTTTGGTGCTGTTACAAAGTTACACGTGAAGTTCAATTATAGAAAGTAAATAGCTCAATTTTGTAAATAAATGTTCACTTAAATTTTCTTTTAAAGTCATTATATAAAATCTAATTCTAAATCTAAATTCTAACAAATTATTGAACTCATACTGACCAATTTTAACCAACTAGTCTAATTAGGTTTTATATAGTTTTTTAGATATTTATCATTTAATAAATTTATCAAAAAATTTTTACAGAGCTATCAAATCTGATAAAGTTAACGAATTTAATAGCCAGTCTTTGAAAAATGTTAAATATTTAAACTCATTTTAATAATTTAAGACTAACGATTGCTTTTGTAACCCTAATTTAAAAAAATTTCTTTTCTCTTTTAGCCTCCAACCTTAAGGAGCCGTTTGTCTATGTTGCATACACATTTTCCCTTTCTTAAATTCATCCTTGTTGAATTTATATTATAATTTTTTCGTTTCAAAAAATTCAATTTGTCACTGAGCTCCTTACAATTATTATCACAGTTATCTTACCCAAGTTTTCTTTTCATTTCCCCATTATTATTCTACATCAATTATTTCCAACAATTAACTTACCATCTTTCTCAGTCGCGTTGACTTGGCATGAACTCTATTTCATCCAATCTGCAATTAGAAAGCGCCCCATCAAATCGATTACGACCATTTTCCACCCAACTTTCTATTTGCATTGCGAGAAAAGCGAGTCGACTTCTTGTGTGTGAGTTAGGATGGATTTAAATTCGAGTTCGAGGTTATCTTCTAGTTTTCAATTTACCTAACGGCAATTTTCTGAAGGCCTCGTGTACTTAGTCATGTTTGTATTGTGTTTTTGGAAGGTTGCGATTGTTGCAATATAGCGGGAAAATCGATTTTCTTCATATTTTCTTGGGTCTGGCGATATCGGCGCTGACGTCACGCGGCTGCAAGGCTAATTTGGTTGCACCGCGGGGTAAAATTGGCGTAAGTTTTCATTCGAAAAATTGTCGCCTTACAGTGATAAGAAATTTATGGCATGACAAAACTGAATTTATATGTGACGGCATTATTGTTTGTAGACTTAAGGCGTAAAGATTTATGATGAAATAAATCTTCGGAAAATTCAATTTTTGAACTTAGAAATTTTCATGTGAGATAATCGAGGGAGTTAAACGAATTTTCTTGACATAGACGAGATGTATTGATATCGATGAGGTTGATAGATTTTTTTTTTTTGGAAAATTACTTTAAGAAAATAAAAATATTTTACGATTTAAAAATAAAAATAGATACACTATATATCAGTGTTGTTCGAGGGATTTATGTATGTTACAAAGATGTTACACGAGCCAACATAGTTTATGTGTGCGATTTTTTTTTGCTACCCCTCCACATAACTCTAGTACTAGTTCTATCCCCCATTTGCCACCAGCACATATTTTAGGGATGATTTATTCGGCGTAGACACGACAAAAACTTTATTTCCAACATGTGATATTTTATAAATCCAACAACGAGACTCCATCTGGTCTCACTCTCCCATTTTCCACCCTGTGATCCCATCGCTATTCGTTAGCACTTCGAAAGCTTGTCCAACTGTAGCAAACAAGCTTTGAAAGCACTCGCCCAAACATTACCAACTTCCAACAAAGTTTCGGCCTAGGCGACGACAAAAAGCCACCACCCTCCGTCAAATAATTCGATTTTGAAACGGGAGATTTTTCCAGATAAGACCCTACAAGATTTCCACTCCATCCATTGTCGCAGAAACCACAGCTTATGGTTTTCCACAAAATTAACGATCCGAAGCCACCAAAACCAATTTAACGTCAACATATTTTTTCAATCACCTTAGTGGGGGATGAAAATTTCTTGAATAATTCATCAGCCATAAAAATTCAAATTATTTTAATTTAACTGTATTTTTATTCGACTAGATACGGGACTGTGTTGGGTCGTAATTTGAATGATTATATTATAAAGAAAATTATCGTAAGGAAGACATTTGGGGAGGATTTAATGACAGTTAAAAACTTTTAAGGTCATTGATGACTAAAATTACCAGTTACGCTATTAGCTACTGTCTTGATATAATAGATCAACGGTCGGGGAACCGGGGTAAATTACCGCAAATGGGGGTTAAAATGAATTTTAGGGGTAGTAAGGACATTTTTTGATATTTCCGAAGACTTCAATCAAATTGTTATTATATTAAAAAGCCACAATTTTGAAATTATTGTATCAAACATGAAGCAAGATCACTTATCCAAATTCTAAATCCAATTAATTTTTGTTTGTTCCATTATGAGAATTTTATTTTGTTTGTCTATTACATAGTTATGACTTTTATGCAATTTTTTTCGGGTAAATTAATTCAATAAATAATTTACAATTTTAATTTACATTGATTGTCTCCTTTTCAAAATGAGAGGGGTAATATCGACTTACGCAAAAATATTTTAGGGTTATGGCAAAACAAGTTCCCCGACCACTGTAATAGATCAAAAAAAAAAAATAAAATACAAATCCATATTAAATTTTGTGTTAACTTTGGAGTATGTAGAGTAGAGATTCTCAACCACTTTTGGGTGCCAACCAAATTCTTCAAGTTATCCACCAAATTTTTGAAATTTATTCTAAAAAATTGGTTGTCTGTAAAGTCGATTTAAGGACGATAGTTTTACGTGACAACATCATAATTGCATAATAATAATTGCAAAAATTGCATAATTTTATGACTTGAATTATTATCACGGAAGGGTCATTATTTTGTATAATACAAAGAAGGAGTTAATTGAAAATTAACAATTTTTTCAAAATGAAATCAGACTGAAAATTATGAAAGAAAATCAATTTTAAGTCTTATTAAGTAAATTGTAGAAAAAAAAACACAAAATACGTTGTCTAGGATTTAACAATTGCCTCTCTATCGCTTGTATTGCGTTCTCGCTTGTACGCACAGGCTCAACGTAAACATTTTTTCAGACTGGCTGCCGTAGTTCATCAGTTTATAAGACGTTATCACGTCAAAAATTATTTTTTATGTACATCTGTGTAGAAAATCTACATTCTTATGCTTTTGTAGTACATATCATTTTATTTTATACTGGAAATTATTTTCATTAACTATCTTTCACAGTGTATTGTAGATAAATAAACATCAAAAAACCTTTAAGCTGATCTTATTGTTGGTGCACCAAAATTTTGAAATTTTTAACAGTGTAGCTGTAGTACCTAACATATCAAAAAAAGATTGAGAAACACTGGTGTAAAGATTTTATTTGTCAACATCTTAGAATAGATTTAATTTGTTTGAAAGTCATTGGAGTATGCAGTGACCAACCTGTGAATATACTCCAGCCTATATGAAATTAAAGATTGATTGGTTAAGAAATGGTCATAATTAGTTCACTGGTTTTAGTAATTGGTCAGAGAAACATTTTTGATTATTTTGCTTCTAATTTTTTACTAGATAATTTAATTTACTTCAATCGTAAGGAGAAGATATTTTTCGTCAATAGAAATTGAAATTTTGTTTTTAAGTGGTAACTTTAAATTTCAAAGGTCACTTAGTGTCGTGGTTGCCTAGATAGTTGCCCTATACGCCAGTGATTCTGGGTTCGAATCCCAATGAAAACTCATTTTTTTTTATTTTTGAAATTTTATAACTTTGAAATAATTCCTTGTAGCAACAATCTGAAAGAAGAGAATTTACGATTTTTAAAAAAGGTCCTCAAACCAATCATTTTAAAAAAATCCGAGTTCAAAAATAACACTCTTAAAGTTTTAAATATTTTTCAACTTTGTTCTAAGGACCTTTTTTGTAGAGAGTAAAATGTCCTTTAAACTTTACAAACCTTAATATTGATATTAAAAGCTCGTTTTGGTGCCAAAATTTTTGTTAGACGCTCTTAGAATGCACTCATCTCTATTGATCCTTTTTGTAAATCCATATGAAAACTAGCTAAGTTAAACCTTAGGCTTTAAGTTATAAGAAAAAAGGCCATTTTAAGTTGTTAAATATTTAATGTTGATAAAAATAAATTTCAGGACTGACCATTGAACTTGGCACTCATTTAGATCTCACTTCATTTTCGTTGAAGTCAACAACCAAGGCATATATCATAATATTGCACTTGGCTCTCATTTCACATTTATCTTTTTGATAGGTATTATTTCTCAAAAACCATTTAGTAAATTTTAATCAAATTTTACTAAATTATTTTGCACATTTTTACTGATATAACTTGAAAATTTGAAACATTTCTAAACTTTTTGATACAAGTTTAAATACGTTATAATCTGTCGACTGAAAAATCCACACAAGATCAGGTGTTAAAATACAAGATTTTTAAATTATTACAATCTTTGAAACGGTTTTGTTAATCATTTTAAAATGTTATCAGTAGACTGATAGCAGCTAAAACGATGTTAAATAAAATAAAAAAAAAAAGAGTTTGAAACCCTACTAAGTTAATTTATCAGTAATTAGCTATAGTTTGATCAGTTTTTTTTAGTAATGACCAATTGGTCAGAATTGGGTTGTAAATCAAAATGGTGATAACTAATGCAGCCATGTCGCGACTTGGTCAATAAAAGTCTATATACGGTTATAAACGGTTGAGTTTTCATGGCTCGCCAATACTCCAGAAAATCTGGATTATCTGATTTTAGGTCTATTGGAGGCATCGGCAGATATTGGGCCGAACCACATCCCGCCAGGAGTTTTTTAGTGGTCAGTAGTTTGTCGCAGGATGGACATAGAGGCCTTAATGCTTTTGTCAGTAGGAAGCTGTGCGTTAATTTAGAGTGTCCAGTTCTCAAGCGAGTAAGGACCAACTTTCCTCGTCCTCTGAGATTATCAAAAGTGGTTAAGCTTCCAACTAGAGACTTAAAAGATCTCAAAGGTCGAGGGAAACTTTGCCAACTCCGTTGGAATTCGTTTTTTATGTTTATTAACAAATCATTTCCTAAAGCCCTGCGATCCCTCAAGCCAATTTTGGTGGCCTCTTTGACAAGGACGTCAACCCTCTCATTCAAAACAAAACTTATTTTTTTCGAAGAAATGCTAATTTTATACATTAAGTGATGAATTCTGATCAGTTATGATCAATTACCTTCTGATTCATAAACGATTTTGGTGTTTTTTTAGACTTTTTGGCATTAAGCCAAAATACGTTTAAAAAATGTTGCAATCATTTCCATAATCATGCATATTCTATATATAAAAGTGCATGTTAGGAAATTCCCATTACTGACGTAAATAAATACAGTCGAAGGAAATTAAAATGGAGGGATGAGCACTGGCATGCATTCCACCCACCCTGTCGACCTTTGTTCCCATATTCCTCAACTTGGAGCCATCCACAATTTCTCATTTTCCACCTCCCACACTTAATATTTATTTTATTTTTATCTATTACATTTTTTGCATTGATATCTGCGATGACAGTTTTATTAAAAATGAAAATTTTCATTATAGTTTTGCGAATGGGTTTGCTCGATACAATCAGTTTGAGTCGAACTTGGGAAAATGCAATCATTGATTTTTTGATTCAACATATGTACAAAAAACTTCAAGCAATCGACTGTCAATATAAATTAAAAGACGTTGAATCGAGTGCATTTTCTTTGACATACATTTTTTTTTCTTTTAATAATAAATTGCATACTCTATTGAGTAAGAATCCAATAAATTTCTTTATAAACGAAAAACTTGATTAATCTACAAAAAATGACAAAATAAAACTTTGGTTTTCACACAAAAAACTGCATTAAATCAACTTGAGTAATCCATTTTTTTTTTGTTGGAATGAAATAAACGCTCTGTTCCTTTTTTTCAACCCTCATCGTGTGCTAACAGTTTATTCACGCAAATACAGATTAATGTTGAGAGCTGTCGGGACACAATTGCGCCCTTTTCTGATAGCAAAGTCCACTTTAACAGGGCCAATCCCATTTGAGACCGGTAGAAATTCCGGAAACATAAGGTGTTTGGTAAATGGATGCAAGAAGTGAAATAACTTGAGAGTTGGCCGATTAAAATTTGTCTGGGTTCAACCCTATCACCATTAATTTAGCTAAAACTAGCAAGGCTACCTCTTCAGTGTCTCTATTGAAAGCCAAAAGTTAACGATTTAAAGTCGATGGTTAACCTTCGGTTTGAACTAATGGAGTTTAAAACAATTCTTAAAATTTTTCATTCTCCCAATTATCCACCTTTGACATTCGTAACAACTATTTCGGTCGTCGATTAGATTGAACATTAAAATTCCATTAAATTTTTTTAAAAGAAATTTGCATGTTAAATAATGGAAAAAAAATGGAAAAGTATTGTCTGAAATTTGCATAATTGACGATATTTAAATGTCATGTTGAAAAAAATTGATGCGTGCATTAATGTACACGCATAAGAAGTGAAACTTCTTTCGGTTATTTTAATATTTTTCTAGTTTTTGATCTTCGAAACAAATAGAAATTTGATGAACATAAAAGAGTCATTTTTATTTTCAACTATTTTTAACTATAAACACGTAATTATTTAAATGTTCTGAACAAAGACAGGGACAATGAACATCATGGAAAAGACTGGAACATTCGAGATAGTTTGTCAATAATGAAATATTTGAATTTGCTCTAGCGCTTATAAACGATTTTGAAATATTCAAAAGATTCGGCAATCAAAGTCTCTAGAATGTTCGAAGGGTTACGGTTTGCCTATATAAGATATTTGAGGACACATCATCGGATCAGTATATGAATTCATTCTATGTAATTCAGGTATCTGACAGTGTCCAGAGTGCCGTTCCATCGTACTATAGTGCCGTTTTTCTTTACCACGTCTGGATCCCGTATTCTCCGAAGAGTGAATATCTTAGGAATTTTAGAATATATTAGTGAAACAAGCGATTTAAAAAGTGATTGAAGTAACGTGATTTTTGTGATAAACTGTTTATCAACGAATTAAAATAAATACAGCAGTTTGGGTTATTCAACGTTTTCAAAAATTTCCATCGAATAAAAGAGACCCCTACGAGAAGCTCAATACGGATTTGAGAAATCGCGTTACAATGTTATCTTTGAGGAGTTTGTAGGTGTTACAGAATATTAATCATAGTTAATGTTATGCAGAATGAACATTTTTACTACTGTAAATGAAAAGTCTATAATTTAAATTTACAACTCTGAAGTTTGAGTTTTGAATAACTGCAACTTATATTGGCTTATTGAAATCACTTACAATTAGTTCAGTTCCACTGAAACTCATAAAATGTGCTCTACTTGATTTTAAATCAAAAATTACCTCTAACAATGAAGCTTTCGAACTTAAACGAATAACATTTTCTAAAATAAAAAAAAATATTATGACCGACCCATGACAGATCTTTATTGAAAAAAAGACGTCCTCATCAAATATTTCTCGTAAAATAAAGTCCTTAAGCCAAACGTATTATAGAAAAAACATAAATATTTAATGTCTCCCCCGTTGCGCTTTTTCGTTCGGCGTCCTTCTCTTCCCAAATTAGATTTATGAAGCTTTTGACGTCGAAAGCTCCAACAATGATATTCCATCATGTTTATTAGTTACGTCTTTTAAAACCGACACTAACGAAACAATGTCAGTATACTTTTAACATAACAAAGCTAACAATTTAAGTTAAGCACTTCACTACTAGTTTCCTACTATCATATTTCAACGTAATTTTAATTTTTAATAAATTTCCACGAGATAATTATTATTAAATAAGCTTTAAGTTACTTGGCTTTCTTTTTTAGTTTTTTTTCCCAATTCGTTATTTCAACAACATTATTTATTTATGAAGGTATTTTCCAGAAACGTTCGTAAATAACAAATTGTTAGATTTGAAAAATGATGGGAAAATAAATTTTTTAGTGATGAAAAATACGCGGAGAAAAGTGATGATTATGTTTAATCTTCAATTACGTGATAAATATAAATAAATAAATCAAGCTTTAAACATATATAAATTAAATTTATAGGTAAATATTAATTTTAATTACGTTTTTCGAGAAGATTTCTAGAGCTTTTTGGTGAAGGGAGAGATACGAAAAAGTGTTTGATAAATGAGGCCAGGTCGAGGGGCACGATAAATGTTTGAGCGATAGAAATGTAAATTGGGCAGTGTTTTGATTAAGAAAAATCGTTTTCTAGGCAAAACATTAAAGTGGAGAAAATTTTTGTAACGCTAATTAAGTATGTATGTCGCTTACAGCTTGATTTTTGCTGAAGCTGGACCCAATAGAAAATGTAATTAATTTACACTCAATTGAATTTCGTAGTATTTTAACCGAGACTCAAAAATGACTGAAACATTAAGCAGGGGAATTACATATTTCCAGTTTGAGCTAATATTGGAGCAAAAGATCTTCCAACGCGACTGGATCATTTTGTGACTGAATCATTTAATGAATATTTTTTAGTATAAGTCTTGATTGTCCGTTGTTCAGATTTCAGGATAGTGTAACTGTTCTGTTGAATTGCCTTCTATGATTTTCGTTCATTTACCTAAATCATTTGATCTTGAGACATGTCATTCCCCTGAAACATTTTCCTAATGTAAGTATGGCAGCTTAGTATCTTTTGACAAATCTTTAAGACCTTTGAATTTTTGAGGAATTAGTAAGATGATATAAAAAGTGCAATAAGTATAGACTATGACTTATTTTTATTATGATTTGGTAACAAAAAAATAAGAATTGTTAAGATAAAGCTTAAATTAAAATTGAACAAAATATATTTAATTTAATTGTTATCTAAATCAGCGTTTCTCAAACTGAGCCCTCCTGGGAGCATTTTTTATATATTTTTTTATTATAGAGGTTTAAAAAATCTTCGAAAAACACCCACGGGGTGAAATTGAAGTTAGGGTTGGTGGTATGGGATTTTTACCAAAAAAAAAAAAAACAATGTGGAAGGGGGGCAGACCGGAAACCGCTGTCTCCGTTCAGTTGCTTAATTTACCGTTAGTTCGAATCCCGGTGCTTGCTTTTTTTCAGTCTCATTCGGTAGAAGTACTCATTGAACAGGTTATGTCCAGTGAGAAACTGGGTGAAGTAGAAGTTGGCCTCCGCGTTCTGGTATTACCATTTTTTATTACCACTGGCATACCGTCAGCACAGGTATAAGCTCTGATGTCCTCCGCCCAGTTTTCGAGCTTTTGCACCGCTCTTGCCATTCATTCATATGATATGTGCCTGAATTTGGTTTCTGATGCTACCATCCAAGGTACTGACTTTCTGACCCTGGGGACCACTGAAACAATTGAGGAGGTGATAGTAGGCTTAGGTGCATTTGGAGGATGCTTGATATAAGTTATAGTAAAAAAATATTTTAATTGCCTAAAATCTTTGAAAAATCCACGGCATTTAAAATTCAAATTTCAGGGTCCATGATATTTAAAAGTTTGCTGACCACTGTTTAAGGGGGTGCTTTGTAATTATGGGGAATTAATGAAACTGATTCCAATAACAAGATTCCAATAAAAGAGGTTTCTAAATAATTGGGAACCTCTGATCTAATAAAACTTTTTTGTGAACCCATTATTGAAAGAAAAATTATTAAAAATAATTCCAAAGTCATTTTCTTGTATTCAAATATCTTTTTTTTAATTTCATAATATTCTGAGGATTCAATTCTAATTGTAAATATTCAATATTGTTATTCCCTAATAGAAATGTTTAAAAACCCAACCCGGCTATATTTTTTATTAAAATCACGAAATCAAATCATATTTTCCTGATAATAAAGTCATAAAACACCCACTTCCGAATCATACAATGATCGATTGGTTCGCAAGTTGTGGTTTTTCACGTCAGGTAGATATACAACATCCACCCTTCAAACCCACCCTCTCATATCTGTCCCAAAAAAGCGGCTTGTTTTGCCAATTTTAAATTGCTTACAACATTTTAATTATTGGCAAATGAATTTTTTTTTGTTCGGTTTGCTTCAGTGATAGATTTCAACTGAGAGGCCAATAAAAATGACGTGGGGATGAATCATAAATAGACAAGCCATACTATGAAATAAAATGATTCATGTAATTGAAGCTGAATAGAACCAATTTTCATAAAAAAAAAATTGCATTTGATGTTGAATATATTACAGCTTTTAAAATTTGAAAACTGTTCATTTTAATTAAAAATGT
The DNA here is from genome assembly GCA_958496155.1 of Sisyra nigra. NCBI lineage: Eukaryota > Metazoa > Arthropoda > Insecta > Neuroptera > Sisyridae > Sisyra > Sisyra nigra. The sequence continues at coordinate 12,539,971 of OY292318.1, forward strand.
TAGCTAAATTGATTGAAACACTGATCAAAAAAAGTGGTTGCGTGTACTTATGTACGCGCGTGAGAAGTTATACTTTTTTGGTATCATTAAAAATTAGTTTTTATTAATTTTATTCAAATAATCAATTTTAAAAAACTGTAATTTAATATTTAATAATAATAATATATATTTATAGATATAATTATTAAAAATAAAATTAATAGAATAATATTTTAATTTATATTAATAAATCCTATCTAAAGGAAGCTGCCAGACCTTTAAAAAATTTGTCAGGATCATTTTTCTGGTTAACAATTCATGCATGTCATGAAAACGAAGCTTCATAGAAATTGCGAAATAAAGTAAGTAGCTACTTTTCAAAGTAAAAGTCTTAATCTTATTTTTATCTTGTTTTAGTAGATTATTATTTTTAGATGGTTGAAACATTTCGTGATAACTAAGAATATGCATGGAATGCAGACGTCATTTTCATCATTAAATTTCAAATAGTATAACAGCTACTGCAAAATTCGAGAAAAGTAATAACTTATTTATTAAAAATATGTGTCATTTGTATATATAATTATTTTTAATTTAAATATAAAAATAAATAAATAAGTAAATAAATACATTAAAAATTCAAATTACGCGCGCCAAGAAACCCAGTGGTTTTGCGGCTAACTTCATTTTGTTCAATTTGTCTCAAGATGGCGCCCATCTAAAAATTTCACTCTCATAAATTTTTTATAACGCGCCTAAAGAAGTATAACTTCAAAAGAAAATTAATAACTGAAATCTTAAAAATATTTAATGGAATATCAAAATTTTTCATCAATAGGTTTTTATTTCTTTTCATTGGGTTCACTAAAAAATCTTAAACAAAAACAAAGGTGAACACGTGGAAAAAAAACTTTTTTTATTCTTTCTTCATGTCTGTCATCATTCTCCTTTCTCTTCGTCGTACATTTTTTATCCTTAGCATCTGAGCAAACATCCCTTAAATACATTATTCAAATTTAAATGTATTTTTCCAGAAAAAAGAGAGCACAACAACTTTAACCTTTTTTTCATAATACTTACGTGGAGGCAAAAAATTTAAATAATGATACGCAACTACACGAATTTTAAGAGTGAGATAAACCGGAACAGGTTGGACAGCTCGAGGGATGGGAGACGCCTAGAAAAACGACTTATTTTGCACCCTACAACTCATACTCTAACACAAACAACATATACAGATAGTTCTTATATGAAGGAAACGTAAATTATAATTTTAAATTTCTCGTCCTTTTTGCTCGTCATTCTCTTACTTGTTGTTTGTCGGAAATGTTGATATAATCGCGCATATTTAAGGACAAAAAATTAAAAGTAATTGTAAGTGAAACTAAGAAAAAAGATAAAAAAGGTAATAAATTTGAAGATGTTAGAAGACTTTAAATTTAACATTAAAATTTTTTATTTGAAACGTTTTTTTTTTCTTTGAGTGTTGGAAGCACTGTCGAGGGAATTCAGGTTTTGTTTTTTGTTGCGAAGTTTTCGGTATTTTTAAAAGGGGACACACCTATGTGTTTGGACTAATTGAGTGGAATGAATGTGAGAGAGAAAAGAGAAATATTTAAGACGGGAAATCGGGAAGAAAGGGATTTGAAAATATTTTTCTTTCATAAATTTAAATGAGGCAGAATAAATTGAAAAATAATGAAATGCGCGATCCTTAGAAAATTGGAGAGCAGTACTTGATTAAATTGTAAAAAAGAACATGAAGAAAAAAAGAACGATATTTTGATAAAGTATAGACAGAGGAAGATGTTGTAGTTTTCTCTTAAAAGTAAATGAAAAAAACTATGATCACGATAGTTATTGATTTTGATTTGTTATTTTCACAAGATGTGCCTTTGTCGAAACTATATCATAGCTTAAAAATTTTTTCAATGAATTTTTTTTAATGCCGTATTATAAAACTACATTTGTTTTGAACACGTTAAAAACGTAAGAAATTTTTTTTTGTTTTTGAGATTTTTCAAAAATTCTGTTTGCATATTTCTTGGCCCTTTAAAATGCTTTTTTATATTGGCCATTGGAATTTATTGGTTTTCACATTGTTTTTAGAAAGGTTACCATAGAATTATTTTTTTTTAAACTTAAACTGCTGCAGAAACTATATTTACACATAAAAGGGTTATAAAGAGTTAACATTTTCCATTTTTAAAAATTTAATTTTCGTAATGTACATACTCGTATTTTAAGCATCCATACAAAAAGTTCCAAGTTAATTCGGTAATTATTCTTAAGGCTACACGCAAATTTGTATGGGCAGTTTTCACTCTATGTAAACTGCTTTTGTGGCTTCAAACAAGTTTTTTCCAAAACTGTATTTTTAAAATCTATAACAAGATTTCTGAAAACACCTGAATCGATCAGTCTTTATTTTTAAAACAAGCTTCCAAAGTAACTTTTAAATAATAGACTAAATTTATTTTCTATCGATAAATATGTTTTTTTTTTTATAAACAATTTAAGGTCAAAATTTTTGTCTAAATTCAATTTTTTTTTGAGAATCCGCCATTTTGTCAAAAAAATGTATTCTGCTTATTGCTTCGATCAATTACAAGATCATTACTTTAACGATTTTTTTTTGGTTTTTTAATTTTAAATGATTTAGTCTAGAGATATCGTGATCACCACAAGAAGCCTTTTTGGAGATAACAACTTTCAATTTTTTTTTTTTAATAAAATACAAAAAAAGGCTCACAAAAATCTTTGTGTGGAAAGTATGGAAGCGAGACTTGGACAATATGAATGGTAGAAAGAAGAAAAACTGAAACAGTTGAGATGCAGTACTACCGCAGAATGTTGAAAATAAAGGACAGGCCATCTTTGCTCAAACTACTGCGAAGGCGAAGAAACATATGGATAGAGAACATAAGCAAGCATGAGGTTTGGGGAAACTAATTTTTTATTTTTTTCAGTTTTTCAGAACCTTACATGGTTTTTTTCAAGCGATTTATTAGCAACTAATTAGCAAAAATTATTTGACGTATTTTTTTCAAAATTTTATTGTTTTGCATGACAAGCTTAACGATTAAGGTAGTCTTGTTACAAAAATTTCGTAAACGTAATTAGCACAAAAATAGCACTAAATCGTTAGCATAGTTTCATTTGATTGGGCTGGGTTGCCAAGGCTAGCTTAACGTACGTATTTAAAAGAAGTTTCTTCAAGAAAATTCTTGAAAAATCGCTGTTTTTGGACCTCCAACTGTATATAACTCCTTTGATAACCCCTTTGTAACATGCGGTCATAGTATTCAAAACTTTACTCCCTAGCAATAACACCAGTAAGTACTAGGGATGCAACATCGCTCATAAATAACATCGATATTTTTAAAAGTGAAGTATCGATGTTAAAAACATCGAAGTTTATGAACGATATATCGATTTTTTTCGATTTTTTATATATAAGTATATATATACACTAGCTGATACCCGCTCGCTTCGTTGAGTGTATCTAAATTTAACTGATTGATTAAAAGATTCCCTGCGTTCATAGCGAAATATAAAAATTAATCTATTTTGACAGAAAAAATCAAAAATGATAGATACTTTCAGACTTTAGATTCAAAGAAAGTTCATCAAAATTCGTAAAACTACTCTTCAAGAAAGAGATGTTAGCTGTCTCACATCAGCTTCTATACGATTTTTAGTAAAAAAGTACCTGTATTCCTTCCTTTAGGACTTAAAAATCTTTCATATCAAAGGCCATTTAAAACCGTACAGCTATTTTAGGGGGCATCCATTAATTACACGAGGCGTTTTTTGCGATTTTTGAGATCCTCTCCCCTCCCCTCTGGTAAGATGTCATGAGATTTGGCATAACCCTTTCCCACAACCTGCAATTTAATGTGATATTTTTCAAAACAAAAAAATACTTGATATTTGCGAGACCTTCCCTCTTTCCCCAAAGTAAGATTAGATGAGATTCGGCTCGACCCCATCGGCCCCTGAACGCCTCACGTAATTAATGGATGTTCCCTTAAAAGAATAGTTTAGTAGCTATCCTACAGGATCTTTAGCAAAACATCATTAAACTTTGTTCCGTTTAGTAATTGTTAAATTTTGAAATTTTTAGTTTATTATTTTAATACGTTTATTTCTAATTAATATCTTCGACAATGAACAATGAAAACATTCAAATATTTAAAAAAATGTCATTATTAATTTTATCGGGTGTTAAATTGAAATTCATAATTATTTAACTATTTATTTTCCAGTAAAACTTGTTAATTTTTTAATTTCAAGTTTTCAGAGATTTCTTTTGTTGTCGTGTAAAACTGGATGAAAATGCGTTAAAATTCTATTTCACAAACTTTACCGAAAATTTTTAAATGTACGGTTCCTGTAGGATATAATTGTCTTGCCATCCCATGGGAACCATTCATTATTTTAGCCTTAAAAGTAAGCTATATCATTTTCCCCCAAACTACCACATTGCAAAAATCATATCAATATTTAACTCTGAGATAAATACAAAACATATCAATCTCACGGGAATAGTATGTACATCACTCCTGAGTAAAAAGTAGATCAAATCTTTATAAGGAAAATGAGTTAAGACTCTATTTCGTGGATTTTAATGAAACTGCTTTTAAATACTCGGTTTCTATAGAATACATACTTGTTTTGCTATCTCATGGGAACCGTTTATTATTTCGGTATGAGAAGTAATCTATATCATTTTCTGGCCCCTAAACTACCACATTACAAAAAAGGAAGTTAATCTTTTGCTCTGTAAAAAACAAAAAATATCTATCCCACGGGAACCGTACATTTTTTCTGGATATAAAGTATTCTATATGTTAAACTGGATAATAATCTATATCTATATCATCTAGATCCATCCAGTACTTTTTGGGTTAAAAAGCAACAAACATCCATTCTTACAAACTTTCACATTTATAATATTAGTAAGATTATAAATATTTATATATTTAAATGATGGTTAAAACTTAAAACACAAAAATATTCCTTAAAATTGTGATCTCCATTAGTTTATAAACTACTAATGTATTTAGATTACAATCTACCGTATCTAGCCTACCGTTAGTTTATAATCTCCTACGTAATCTCAGTGACGAAGTTCAGAACTTCACGGTGATATATAGTATATACATTGAAAAATATTATAGGAGTAATTATTAACAGAAATGAAACAAATTAGTAAAAAAATCAAACATGAATATATTTATATTATTTTTGGAAGCTGGCGGTACGATAAAACATCGTTCATAAAACATCGCTCATGAAGAACGATATATCATCTATGTTTTGGGTTTCAACATCGATGTTTATGAACGATATATTGATGTTTGCAAAAATCGATGTATCGTTTCCATCCCTAACCAGTACTCACTCAAAAGTTCAAAAACTTGAGGTTATCTACTTATATGTCTACATTATATAAAAATGAAGTTTCATTCGAAATGTTTTTCCCTCTCAACTTTTTAATCTTTAATCAAGCTGTTTTTTTATTTTTAACCTGGTTTTTCTAAAAGTTTTTCTTTTAATATTGATACGTATTTACAATGTTATTTTAAACCCTAATTTAAAACTTTGGAGCTTGAAATTATTAGCTATCTTTTCCTGTACCTCTTCAAGTTTCTTAAGAGATATTCTTGATATTTTCAAAAAAACATTGTTTCCACCAACTGAAAAATATGTATAGAGGCATATTAAAAAAGTTTTCTTTTGTACGATTACAGAAATGGAACAAAACGTGAAGTTTTCCTAAGAAAAATTTCAAGGAAAATATGAAATTATCTTGGAGATTTATATTAAAAGCTGTTATTATTTGGGCTCGGTTATCGCTTGGTTTATTTGACTAGAGAGCGTAAACTGTCCCATATCACGCTCCTCGTCGTGTATGCAAATGAAAATTTTTAACAATGAAGCGATGCCGGAAAAGTTGAGGCATTATTTCTTCTTATTATATGTATATGAAAATTTCTCGGGCTGCTGTTTCAGAGACTATTATTATGTAAAGTATGGAAATGCGAATTGTTTCATGTCGTGGTTTGTGTAGATGAAGTGTTTGGGGTCACTTGACCGAATTACAGGCGAATTAACTGAAAAATTCGACCCGGTTCAAGGGTTTAAAGGATTGAAAAGCTTTGAACGGTACCTTCAAAATCTAATGACATTAATCAGAATTAAACTGGAAATATTTTACTGAGGTACTTAATAAAATACTTGAAATTGTCCCCTAAATGATATTTAAAAGTTTTATTATTTTTTTTTTTTTAGTTAAAAAACATAAATTTGCATAAAGAAAATTAAAAATGTTCTTTACTGTACAACTGGCAATATCTCTTCAAAAACTTAAGAAAAGAAAAGTAAATAAGAAAATCAACTGTTTCAAAAACTTTTTTTTTTCAATAGCTTTATTCATTCCAATCAAACAGAAAAGGAAAATGTCGACTCAATTACACTCATAAAAGAGTCACAAAACGACTCAATCTGATTGTCAATGGTACAACTTTGACACAAAAAACGACAGGCCAACGAATACACAAAATTCATAGCTGATTTTCTTTTCTTTTCTCCATCGATTGTTGAAATGTTGAAATAGTTTTGGAAAAGTTTACTACAACGTCTTGAGCCCTCGCCTAGGCGCTTTCTTTCAACATTGAAATCAATTCAATCGCTCTACTTCATTCATGTCATTTTCTTTACAACCTATCTCTCTGTTTGAAACTAATTTTCCGGGATATTTCTCAACACACAGTTTTTATACGGCCAATAAAAGCTCAATCAATGATGGGGAATTTATGAAAATTGACACAAAATTCGCTTTTTTAACTTCTTTTTTACTTTCTCATTTTTTTAAAAATTGATTATATTCAGGTTTCATAATCATTTTGGCTACATTTTGAAAAGTGTCCATTTCCAAATTGCCAAAAAATGCATTTTCTACTGCTTGAAGTAAGCTCTAAAAAGCTTTCAATTCTTCTAAGTAATAAAACATTGTAAAATAATCAAAAACAAACTTTAAAAAACCAAACACTCTTCCAGGCAGTATCTTTTCCAAGAAAATCGTTGCTAAGAAATCAACCCCTAGGCGCGATGAAAGGTGACAATTTTTTTTTAGGATAATGAGAACATTTTTTTTTATGTTCTAATTAAAAACCGTGTTTCCTTAGTTTGAACCAACACAATTAAATATAATACTTATTTGTTTAATGGGAAAGTGTGGGAAGTTTCAAGTTTTTATTTATTTAAATACTTCTCATTTTAGTGAAATTAAATTCAGGTTTTATTCGACGGAAAATGGGGGTGAGACTTGAAATTATCGCGTCATTACTCGGTCATTAGTCGTTCGGTCTTTCATGCTATCATTCCCACCAATGATGGGGTGATGGGGTAAGATTTATTTTTCTATTTCCTTGTTTGATTTGTCAGACTGATTATTAAACTGGAATATTTTTCTTGTTAGTTTTTAAATCTTTTCCTAAGACTCTGAAGAAAATTATAATTTTCATTATACTTTTAGAATAAAATGAAAATATTTTGCAATTAAAAGAATTAAATATGCAAGAGATGATGTTAAGTAAATATTTTTTAAGCTTTCAAAAGTACCAAATGCAATTGTATTTTTTTGTTAGTTTTGTGCAGTATTGTTTTAATGATCTTTAAAAAGTTGTCATGATTATATAAAAGCTGTTGCATTAGATTCAGATATCAGCTTACATGAGTACAATACACTGGGATTCTTAGTTATATTAATATTAATTAATATACTTGAAACTTCTCCAAATCATCATAATATATGGATATAGAGTATATACATAGAGTATATACGTAAAGCCTCTCTAAAAACCATTCACTCCATGTACCCACGGTCAGAGTTCCTGTACATCTATTAGGTGTTGGAATTAGTTCCTAGCGTTTGATGAAAAATGGTGTGGTTATTACAGTAGTCTGCTTTTACGATCAGAAACAAATTTATCGTAAAAAAAACTGTAATAAGGTATTATTTTTACGACACAAATTATTTTTAATTGTTAATAACAACAAGTTGCAACTATTTAAATAAGTCAAAATCTATTCCAATAAAGTTTTCTGCGGGGAGTTTTACTACATTAATTTAAAACGAATAAAAGTGCTGCGGAAAGTCATCGGATTTCAGTGGAAGTTTATGGTTAACATGGTCTAGCTGATTAAACATGTCGGAAGTGATTAGCGCGTTTCAAAAGTGGTGATTTTGGCTTGGAAGATAAGAATCGACCTGGAGAGCAAAAAAAAAAAAAAAAAAATTGAAGACAAAGAATTGGAGGATTTACTGAAGCAAATTCATGTCAAACACTTCAAGAGTTGTCCACATCGTTGAGGGTTGGAAAACGGCCGGATTGGAGAGAAAGGTACGACAAAATTATTTTGATGAACGACAATGGTGGAACTCACGTGGCAAAACCAGTAAAAACATATCTGCAAACATTGAAATGGGAAGTCTTAACCCACCCGTCGTATTCTCCAGATATTGCCCCTTTGGACTACGACCTGTTCCGTCCGATCAATAGCTTATAGTTTGTCAAGGGAAAATTTAACATTTTATGAAGATTGTAAAAATTGGATCGATTCATGGATTGTCTCCATAGACGAAGCGTTTTTTCGACGGGGTATCCGACTCTTGCCTGAAAGATGGGAAAAAGTAGTGGCAAGTGATGGATTTTCAATAATGTACCTAATTTTTTATTTTCATTTAAAATAAGACGTTATTTTTCTTTCAAAAAACGCTACGAATCAATTCCAACACCAATATATAGATGGTTCATCCATCCCAGGATTCGTAAAAACTGGTTACTACAGCGATGTATTTGAAGGATGTACCGCAATTGGAAATCCTTTTAGCTGTTTTGATGGAGAAGTAGAGGCGTTTAAACTGGCTACGTCCAAACTTCACGAAGAAAAGACGTACCATAAAGCTGTCTTCCATATTGATTCTCAAGCTACAATAGCAGCATAATCATCTAACGACCCCACCGATTGCGTCTATACTAACAAATGTCGAGCCGCCTTAGACAGTCTTGCTAAAACAGGTAGCTGTCATAACAATGAGTTCCCAGGCATGTTGGTATCTTGGGAAATAAAAAATCAGACATCCTCGGTAAGTCGGGCACCTCTCTAAATCAACCGTCAACCTTAGGTCTCTTATATTATCTCAAAGCCACATCGCAAGCACTATCAACTGGTTTTATCAACTACAACACTCAAAAAATGAAGCACAAGGAAAAAATGGGAATTCTTACTGGAATTCCCTATCCCACGACTTTTACCTCGTCAGGTTCCAGTCGTAGCTTTCCTAACTACTACAGGATATGACTACCTATGCGAGCCATCTGCAGACTATTGGGGTGTCTCAACAAGACCTTAATTGCAGATTGTGTGGGGATGGGGAGGAAAACGCAACACATGTCATTTTTGACTACAAAGTCCTCACAAAGTGGTGACACCTGTATGGGATAAATGACGCCCAAACAGACACCAATCGCGATAGCTTAGTACAAGTACTGCTTTTGCTAGGCAGAATGCTGAACCTGGAATAAGCAAGGATCCTTGCAGAACAAGGATACATGAGCAGAACAGGAGTACAATAATCTTAAGGCTGCAGTGCGGGGGAAACGATCCTTAACCTGTCTTTCTGCTAACGGAAAAAAAAACTATGCGAACACTTGTACCGTATAGGTATCCTACTGATTCCAATCTGCTTCCTCTGGGAACTCATGAACGCCATGCATCTTGGCAGCTATCCTCCACTTGCAGACGTGAGGGGTGTAAACAAAAACAATTAAAATCAACTACTCTCAAACCTCTTCTAGACGGAGCGGCACCGAATGGCAGAAATGTTAAGAGTGGGCTTTGGATAAGAGAAAAAGTAAGATTCTTACTTAAAATAAGCTATAAGCTGAAAAACCAGTTGTCGTAGCCAACTCAAGTTTTATCAAAGCTTTAATTTTATCCTGCGACTCTTTTGAATCTACTGACCATGATATGGAGATTTGTTAAACTTATTTCTTATTACTTCGGAGTAACTCAGGTATGAAAAATGTTGAAAATAAACTAACTTTGTAGTTGAGTTTCAGTAAAAATTTATCACAACTAGCATACAAAATTTGGACAAATAGAAACATTTTCAGATTTAATGATTCCGTATATGAAATATGATTACCAATATTTTATCATTGAAAAAAAAAACTCCGAGTCAGAAATAGATTAATAAAAGCTAGCTCACAACTAAAATAAGTTCTATTATGAATTTTGTGTGGCTTGTTATGCTTTCAAAACGTAAATAGTTTGTTCTGTTTTCCAATTTATTTAAATGAAATAAAATTCAAAAGCTCAAAAGCTTCGATTCTGAATATATTGCATTCGATTGAAAGCAAATAAAATAATTATCTTATACCATTATAATGAGTTATTCAGAAACTTTATTGGAAAATTGAAATGGAGATTCTTTGAGTGTGTTGTATTTTTTTTACTCAAAGCAGAATTTTCATCGAATTTGTTTTTTATTTTTATTTTAAGTTGATAGTCTATTTAATCATTCTTCTCATTTTCCATTTCAAATCTTATAAATTAATCAAGTTATTCCGTATTAAGTTTCACTACAAATTTATAGCTTAAATATTTCTCTCTTGAATGGGCCCAGAGAAAAAACGCACACTTCAATCTACTCCCTCATCCTTGTAGGTGAAAATCCATTTTTTTGTGGGCTCGTCTCTTCTTGAATAGAACGTAATAGAAAATGATTTTTGTATTTAAAAATGCGGAAAAGTCATTTATCTTCCTGTCAAAATACGTAAAAATTTCGTGAGGCGACACGAAAAAGAAAATGTGGGGATGAAACCAAATGAAAAAAACTCCCTGAATGAGTGACTAATAAAGAAAATGTATAGCATTATATTATTTTTTTTGATGCTATCAGTCGAAAAAATTAGGGATTTTTGAAGGAATTTGTGTGTCAATTTAAGGAAAAAAAATATTTACCCCAATCATACTGAACTTGATAATGTGAGGCCTTGTCTTCTTTTTAACTTCAACTTTATTTTGTTAACTGACATTTATGAGCTTTGTTAGCTTAAGGTTTTCCTGTTTTTGTTTTGGTGTTCAGACACTGCCTCTTGATTATTGTTCCATTTGGAGTACCTTTATAAGAAAAAAAATTACAAATTTTGTACATAAATTCTCATTTTCTAAATATTAATTCCTCATTTTTAATTAAAAATTAATAAACGATTATTATTTCACTGTTACAAATGTAAAAAAAAATTCCGTACTAACTTTTACATTGATTGCTTGTCCCTTCCATTTGTTATACAATTGAATATTTTATATTTCAAATTTTCTTTACCTACATAATATTTTATAGGTATACGTAGATATTTCTTTTGTAAATTTATACTAAGGTATTTCAAAAATTTGAATTTCTTGAATTTTCCATTTTAACATTTTTAAAATTTTCATGACTTTAGAACATTTTATCTCACATTTTCTTTTAAGAAAATTAAATTTTGAACCTCATGAAACCTAAATATAGAAATAATCAGAACCGAAAGGCTTATTAAATTTTTTTTTTCTAGCCGATTAATATTATGATAATTATAATTTAAAAAAGTCCACTTAGCGGCGCTTTGGTTAGAGCAGTTTACTCTCTCCGCTACATGCGTCAGTGGTACTGGATTCGATCACGGTTGAATCCCTAGATATAAGATTTAAGATCTAAGATTTATAGGACCTACAGAAATTTTCTGCGTGTAAACAGTCGTGATATGACCTTAAGCCTAGTACTCACTAATAGACATGTTGCGCGATTTTGGTCTATAGACGAATCCCCGTCTATGGTCTGTTGCGAGACCAAAAATCACAGATCTACCGTCTCTCGATCGGAATAAGAGACTTTAGTAAACAGCATATAACGTAAGACATGTTTTGCAATATTTTGACCAGCCCCCTACAACTCCATATTACAGAAAATGGCCCTATTTTGTCACTACTTGCAGATAGCGCCAGTAGGTAGTACAGTTGAAAGAAGACTTTTATGGAGGTTAGAAATAAATTTTTTTTAAACGTCAGGCAGATTATTTTTATTGTCATCATTATTATTGTTATTAATACGAGAATTATAATGAAGTTGTCATTGGTGACTGTAACGATGATAATGACATGAAGAGCTGATAAATGACAACACAAATAGCTAACAGCTGTTTTTCAACTAAACTACCAGCGCCACTCAAAGGCCCCAATGGTACTAAAACATGCAACACAAACGGTCACTTTTTTTAGCCTTCTCATATTTAAGTAACAACGGGCTGATTTTGACAGTGTGGACGTGACTATTGTCTAGAGGCAAGCCATGGTTTTATTTTATTTTGACCTCCATGACTTATTGCGAATATGAGACTAAGAAATTCACATTGTAGTGTGGACGCTAGATGAGACAAATAACAGTGTCTCTAGACGGTCTATAGAACGTATCTATAGAGCAACTATAGCCAAATCACGCAATATGCCTACTGGCAAATACTAGGCTTTAGACCTGCGTTTTTGGTCTCACAACAGGCCCTAGACGAGCGAGTCAGACAACCTGAGGAGCGTCTCAGAGATCAAAATCGCGCAACATGTTAATTAGCGAGTATGAGGTTTAAGATGTTAAAGCAGGTTACCCCCCCCCCTAAAAAGTAATTTAAAAAATAATTTTAAAAAGTATAATATAGGTTTACCAATAATACGTTTAATTTCATTGTAAATGGTATGTTATTCATATTAATTTTAATATTATTTTATCCGGAAAAGCCATGAACTAAAGCAATGAAAATTTGAAAGAAAAACAGCTGGAGGTAAATTCAAAATTCATGCTATCTTAAGACAGTCTGTTTGAAGAGCTTTTTTATTAAAAAATTTTTCCAACGATTTTTTTTTCAATTTCCTCGCAATAAAAATTGACTTGAATTACATTCCATAAAAACTCTCTCCTCGTTCCGATTGTTTGATATCAAATCGTTTAAAAATAAACTCACATAAGAACTTATGAAAGTTGAAAGCTTCGATAAGGACGATGGGGTTGGTACGAAAAGGAGTGAAAAATATTAAAGCAAAAAAAAGGAAAAATCTAATAAATATTTATTCCTTGGCGCACCCGTATTTTTTTGCTGAAACATAAACTTTAATATAATTATCCCTGTTGGAATAAAAATATAAAATTCTGATAATCGAAAATGTTTTATACTTCAAAAAAAATGCTCCATCTTGATTTTATCCAACGATCAATTTCATGTCGTAACATCGACTCACGTATTTGGCGTGAAAACTTGTCGGAAAATTATTTAGTGCAAGTGAAACAGAGGTAAGTATCTCGCAGTCCAATCGAGTCTCATCGAATCGAGTAGGAAAATTATAAAGCAATCAAATCGGGAATTACGGCCGGTAATCGTGAGATGTGTTATCGATACCGAGATATTTTTATTGGTTTTCTTTGCACTTTGGATTAATAAAAAGAGTAGCTTATGGAACTTTTGATAGGAATAATTGAAATAAAATGGAGAGAAAAAATGACGGAATTGTTGAAGAAAATTGAAATCACAGGGTTATTTCACGCTTGGTTTCGTGCAGTACGTCTTTTTTTTGCTTGTTTGCGGTCGTGGGACAAATTTTTTTTTATTAATTTGATTTTAAATAAATTTTAAGAACTTGAGCAAACGAATTTGATTTATACAATTAATTGAAATATATTTTGTTGCGTAAGTCGTAATAATACTTAGGTTGTGCCTCAGTCATATCACAACTGACAATCATAAGAAATGATAATTAATAACTTTTGTTCCATCCGTTGATGCTCAAACACTACCAGAAAGACAAAAAGCGAGGCACATTGGCCAGGAGCCAAGAGTGAGTGAAGAAATGTTTCAGCTTACAGCCGCTCGGCCACATTAGGCCGAGAGTCGAGCTGCGTATATCGAGTATCGACACTGATTTGAAGGTGTTTAAGCACTTAGTAACCAGTTTGTAACTCGAGCGAACTTGTCACGTTATGTTTTTTACTCACTCTTGTTCTTGGTCAATGTTGTCTTGCTCTTTGTCTGTTTGTCAGTGTTTGAACATCATCAAAAGAACAATTGGAACAAACCTATAATGTAATTATTCTGAACTATTAAGTCACACCATTTAACAAAAACAAGGTGACCCTTAGGACTTTAAGAGGAAAATTTTCCATTTAACTTCTACATGCAGTTATATAGATATCAATTGAAAGTGTACAAAAAATGCATAAAACAGTATGCATTTACATGACAAAAACCTAAGTTGGTTTTAGACCATTCAACCACTGTTTCACCTGCTTTGACTAGACTATCAGAAGCACTTATAGCATATGCTGATGATGTAGTCTTGCTAACAAGGTCAAGGAAGGTACTGCAAAGGGTATTCAGAGGATTCGAGATGGAAGCGCAAAAGTACGGCTTTATAAACGAGAAAAAAACAAAGTATATGGAAATGGGAGTGGATGTGGCAAAGGAGAATGAGCCCGTGGAGTTCCGAGCAGAAGAAAAAGTATACAAGGTCGAGAAAGTGAACAAATTTGAGTATCTGGGAGTGGTGGTCACAAATAGAGGAAGCGAATACGAGGAGATAGAGAAGAGGATTCTGAAGGCAAGCGGAGCAGTGGGGGCACTTACAACAATACTGGGGTCAAAAAATTTATCAAGAGCGGCAAAAATGAGGCTATACAAGATCGTCATAAGACCAACAGTCCTGTATGCGTGTGAGACCTGGACTGTGAGAAAAGAAGATGAAGCCAAACTAGAGATGTGGGAAAGAAAGGTGCTGCAAAGGAATTTTGAAGGGGTGAAAATGACAGAGGAGTTGTGGCGCAGGCGGACAAACAAAGAGGTGATGGAGTTATACAATAGGCCCAAAATAACCCAAAAAAAAGAGCACAACGAGTTAGATGGCTGGGACATGTAATGTGGCTGCCAGAAAAAAGATGGGCAAAAAGTGTACTGCTGGAGGGTGGAGGTGGGAAAAGAAGGAGAGGACGACCTAGGAAAATGTGGTTTGAAGCCGTGAAAGCTGACGTGAAGGAACTAGTAGGAAGCAGCTGAAGGGAAATGACAAAGGACAGGAAGAAATGGAAAGGACTCGTCAAGGAAATAGAAGCCAAAGGCCTACAAGGCCTATAGCGCTGCAATATATATATATATATATATCAGAAGCACTTAATCGTGGTTTCTAGGATAAGAAATATACTGTAATGTTTCTCATCGACACCTTTAAGGCATTTCATCGAATATGGTATAAAGGGCTAGTACTCAAACTAAAAATATCGTCAATCCCGGAATACATAACCACAATACCAGGTTCTTTCTTGGAAGACAGAAGTTTCCAGGCTCAGCTAAATCAGTGGGAAGGGGTATTAAGGCAGGAGTTCCCCATGGTTCTATTCTGGGACCAACGTAATACAATTTTTAGTGAGGACATTGAAGACACATTGTTTATCTATGCTGATGGTACAGCAGTGATGGCACAAGATGCTATCATCAACATCGCGAGGAAGAGAGCCCAATAAATCATTAGTTCTATGTATAACTGGATGGAGCAATGATAACTAACACCAAACCCGAGTTAATGCGAGGCAAACATTTTCACCCTCAGACGACCGGTAATACCTCGAGAATTGCAGAAAGGCCAAACAACGATACCGTGGAAACCCAAATTGGAAGCTGGGAAGTATCTACTTGGACACCTGGCTGAGCTGGTATACACTCTAGGTTAACTAAGCTTTAGGTATCCAATAATAAACAGGAAATACTCACTTAGAGTCGAATGCGTCATATTAGTGTACAAAAGTTTGGTTAGATCTATACTGCTGCATGCTAGCCCATTCTGGGTGGTAGCGGTCCTATCGAAAATAAAAAGACTCCAAGCAATACAGGATAGGACAATAGGGATAGCAACAAGGGCTTCATGGTTCGTACGAAACAGCCAGCTGCATAGATAATACGATATGCCTACAATTGTAGGCATTTTTGCGACGCTTCAAAGAACCTGTCGGCCGGACTGTTTGAAAGATTGAGTAGCTGTCCTAACGCAATCCCTCTCCAACTAGGTTATAGACCTGAAACAAAGAGATTAAAAAGAAGAAAACCTAAAGATTTGTTTGAGGACAGTTAGTTCAATAGGACAATTAATAATTGTTCTTATTTAAAGTATTGTGAAGCCTAGGAAAATATAAATAATAACGTATTGTAAGGGTTGTTCTCCCATATTGTGGACATAAAGTGAACGAAATGAACAAGTCTGTGTATAGTGGACTACTGCTGATATAAAATTAAATATTAAAAACTTACGTCTGGAACCTAACGAGTATTTAATGTAAAAGTTCGTTAAGACTAAGAAATATTTTAAAAGATGAATGATCGTATCCATTTTCTACTCTACTAAATAACCAATAGTAGGTATATAAATATTGCATAATTTCTCCTTAATCATCTCACCGAAACTTTAAATTTTCATTGATACAATAACACGAGTTTCTAAAAACTTGAAAGTTTAACAATCAATATTTCCATAGTAAATTCTGTTTAATTAAACGTAACAAAAAAAATCCATGTAGAACGACGATTTGTTCAAGAATATTTTATCTGACAAAGTTTAAAACTTCTCTCATCGAATTGAAAGAAAACTTTTCCAAGAAAACTACATAATTTAAGTCGTCTTTTCGAAGGTAAAGACCTTTCAATAAAATTTAATATCATCGATGTTTTAAAATATCAACCACGCTTAAAATAACTTATGAGAATCCAGGTGTGTTATTTTTAGCTAAAACTTTATTATAGGTACATGAAAATAAAAAGAAGCGACTTCAAACCTTAACATAATAAATAATTTTAATCATCATTAAAATTTGATAAAAAGAATTCAAAAAATGTTTCGTTCATAAAGTTCCTTTTAGTCAAAGTTAATTGAAAATTTCGATTGCCCCAATTTCCAAACAAAACTTTTCTCATTTTACCGGATGAATCAAAAACTATACACAATTTACTAGATATAATCAAAAAGGTCAGGATGCAACCCAAAAACCACAAACTTTAAAAGGAAAAATCCAAAAAATTTTAATTGATTCAATCAAAAGCTAAACAATGCAAAATATTTAACCTTTTGTAAAACTGAAGCGTGAGCTTTCAAATGAATTTTTCATATGAAAATTTTCTTCAGGCTATAGATTTTAATCTGTTTGAAGTAAGACTTCTTCAGGCATAGTGAAAAATTAGGGCAGTATAAAATTAAAAAAAACGTAACGTTACGTGCTCCGAGTAATAACCCTTTTTATAGAGAAAGATGGCATCTATTTTTATATTTAAACTGTAACCATATTTTCATCTGAAACATATCTAAAACCTTTTGACGAAATGATTGAAAAAGTTTTTTATATGATAGATACAAACATTGTATTTACTAATCTTGTACAAAATTTTTTTAATGACATTAAACAATATTTTTTTAACATTTATAATTTAAAAGACAATTATTAATTTTGGTTTGTTTCTTTGGAAGAACAAAGCAAAAATCGATATACTGTTTACAGTGTTACCATTGAAAAAGGAATTAATAGTTTTTCTTCACATAATAATCATTACTTATGTCTTTATAAATCAAAATACAGGAAAAAATATATAACATGATCATGCTTGACTCAAAACTCGAGCAAACGTGTCACTTTATATTCTTCACTCACTCTTGTCTCTTGGTTAATGTTGTCTTACTCTTCGTCTGTTTGTCACTGTTTGAACATCATCAGAAGGACAATTGGAACAAACATGTAATAGACATTTTCAGTACTGATAGTTTTATTATTTGTAGAAGGTACTAGTAATTTGGATCTCATATTGGTTGGCCGGTCTGAATACAGTCTTAGTCAGTATTTAAATTATTATTATATTTTTTAAATTAATTATTAAATTATGATATTTATTTTATATTTGCACTTTTATCTTATTCTATCGCTGTGACATGTTACTCTCTTTTGTTCCCCTCCCGAGTGTCGCAATATATAAATCTCATTCTTTTTCTTTCTTCTTCTTTATACGGCATATCGTTCTTCTTTCTCGTGTAACAAAATGACGAAATAAACCATCTTTGAAGTGTCACTCTCAATTTTTGTACCCATATCGTTTATTAAACCACCGCTTAAGAAATGTCAGTTCGATAAATCACATAAAGTCACAAAAGTCATTTAAAAAACCATTTTTTTTACAAAAAATAAAAAAAATTTATACACTGTTTGGTTATAGTGTCATAGTAAATAGGGCATATAGTAAATACGACAGCAAAATGGGATTTTACAAAAAAGCAGAAGTCATAGTATGATAATAGGATTTCTTTTAACACAAAATCGTTCAACATGAAAAAATTCTTCAGTTACTTTTGTTTTGTGTTAACTCTTAACTAGTTCATTTCTTTTCGTCAAATTTTTTTTCTTAACGGTAAATAACACAAAAACGGTTTACTATCGAAAGATGTTTCACTTCTCACACATGTATTCTAAAGCAGTAGTCGCCAAAGTGGTGTTCTGTGGACCACTAGTGGTCCTAAGAGAAATGTGTATTATACCTCATAATATAATAATATGTACTCATTTAATATCTACTCCTTAATATACTATATTTTATGTGTTCTTTGATCAAATTTTTTTATTAATAATTACTTGAAAAATGCTTGGCAACCGCTGCTTTAAGGGCACACATATTTTTACGACGTAAAAAAAGTAAATTTTTTTTGATAGATAGATGATAGTTAAGATAGTTAAGATTTCCTTTGATATTTGGGAACATTTTTGAATCGAAAAATGGAATGATAGAGTATATCACTGATAGTTAAACTAAAAATGTAGGTTAACTAAATATAAGCATAAAGCAAATGAAGAAAAGAAGAAGATAAAATTTTTAGACACAAAATCTTTTAGTGGGATTTTATCTCATGCACTGTTTGAATAAAATTTATTGATTGGTAACAATTTAATTAAACCTAGAAATTTGAGATGAAATCAAACTGGAGGACTTCGTCGTAGATAAACGCATAAATATCAACAAGATGCAGCATCCACAAAGCCATCTTTCGTCCCCGTTCCAGCCAACAACCCTAAGCCAATTTATCCCCAATAATATTTTGCGTTAGTTCGTCGACAGTGACGAGTCGACCGAGTGGTTAAATTAGCCAGAGCGAGACAAAAGTTGTATCTATCTCGTGATCGGGGTGAGAGGTGCGGGTGGTTAGTGAAACTTTTTTAATATCCTCCCGCTTTTATGTGGTGTAGATTAGAACGTAAAATACAAAGTTGCTGTTTTCCATTTCGAGTCACTTGGTCGCTTTTGTAACCCGTCTACATGTAGGTATGTTGGTTCACCCATTCCCAAATCGCACCCCCGAGACAATGTACCAATAAAATAGTTAATTACAATGAAACTAAAACTGCAATCTCATTTTCCTTCTTTGTTTTATAGCCCGGATCGCTTTCCGTTTAATATCGATACGACTCGAATATTTGGCTAATTTGCCCTTTGATTTTTCATCGTTTTCCCCGTCAATTAGTGTATGCTAATTTGATCTTCTTGCCTCGACTTGCTGTGGTTTTGTTTTCATTCGGAAGATTGCGCTGAATTTTCACAGATATTTACACAGTTTACCAATTACTACGTTTAATCTAACATCAGCTGAATTATTATAGTTGAATTTGAATGTCTGTGAGTGACTTCAAAGCTTGTTCAAATAATTTAATTTACTTTAAATTGTTCGTATTTCTCGTCACTAGTTTTAATCGTCAATAAAGACAAGATGTGCGCAACTAATTGTTTAAAACGTAGCAAAATTGCTGGAGAGAACCCACGCTTTTCCGCTCGGAAAAAATAAATATTTCTTCAGTGAACGAATATCTGAAAGTAAAACCCTTGTAATCATCCAATTAAATCGACTACTGCTGTTCTAAACAAATTTGTTTTCAGCTAGATTTTTAGTTTTTTTTTTTACAAATAATTTGTTGACGATGCGTCTTGTAAGAAACATTCAAAGATGCTTTTTTGTAGAAAAATAATATCGCTATAACCTTTGAAGTTTATCGTCATTATAACGTTTCGTGTTTCATCATGCACATTTATCAAAAAAAGCTTTATACATGAAACGTTATCAATAAAAAACAGGTCTATGTGTGGGTTTTTTTGGGAGTGAAAAATCAGTTTTTGATAATCTTAGATCCATTAACAGACAATTTCGTTAAAATCAGTTCAGCCGTCATAGCATTAAGAAGTAACAGAACCAAACTTTTTTCCGTAAAACAAAAATATTTTTTAAAGTAGGTATATTTTTCTTTTTTCAAGATATTTTTATAACGAATTATATCAATATCATCTTCTGATGTTTTTAATAAGGATAGATTCCTGAGGATAAAATTCAAGTTTTTTTTTCCAAAAGGATAACTTTTAATTTTGTCCTGAAATTGTAAGTTTTGGTCAAATTTTCAATGAAAAAATCTCGAAGAAAAAATCAACGATGGTTAATTCACGATTTTTTTTACCTAAAAATTGTATCCTTTCAATTTCGTTAAAAAACATGATATCCTTGGTGATTTAGGATCCCTTATGGTAGATATGAATTTTTTTTTCCAAAAGGATAACTATTAATTTTGTCCTGTAAATGTAAGTTTTGCTAAAAATTGCAATGAAAAAATCAATGATGAGTAAGGTGTTAGTTAGTGCGCGGTTTTTTTTTTAAGAAATATTTTATCGTTTAAATTTTTATTTAAACTGTGATATCCTTGATACAAAAGATCCCAAAGGATAAATGTTAAGTTTTTTTCAAAGAGGATAACTTTTAAGTTTGACCTGAAAATAAAAGTTTTGGTCATACTTTCAACGAAAAATTAATGATGTGACAGTTCACGTTTTTTTTTTATCAAAATATTTTATCCTTTTAATTTCATTTAATATGAGATATCCTTGATAAGAAAACATATCTGAAGATGTATATAGTTCAAGTTTTTTTTCCTAAAGAATAACGTTTAAGTAATCTTGTCCTGAATATGTAAGTTTTGATCAAAATTTTGAAGAAAAATTTACTTATCCAAAATATTTCCTTGATAAAAAAAAATCCCTGAGGATAAAGGTCACGTTTTTTTTCTAAAAGGATAACTTTTAATATTGTCCTGTAAATGTAAGTTTTGGTCATAATTTTAACGAAAAATTAATGATGATAGTTCACGGTCTTTTTGACCAAATATTTTATCCTTTAAATTCCATTTAATATGTGATCAGAAAACATCTCCGAGGATGTAATTCAAGTTTTTTTTCTCTAAAGGATAACTTTTATTCTTGTCCTAAATATGAATGAAATGAAAAATCTCGAAAAAAAATCTACATGATTCCTTCAAAGCTTTCTTTTTCAAAAAAAAAAAAAAAAATGTCCTGTAAATGTAGTTTTGGTCAAAATTCCAATCAAAGATGAGTTTTTCAAAGTTTTTTTTTTTCACCAAAATATTTTATCTTTTAAATTTCGTTTAAAATGTGATATCTTTGGTAAGGAAATATTCCTGGGGGTAAAGTTCAAGTTTTGTTATCCAAAAGGATAGCTTTTAATTTTGTCCTGGAAATGTATGTTTTGGTCAAAACTTTTACGAAAAAATCTGGAGGAAAAATCAACGACCTACCAGTTGTTGTACACGACAATCCATTTTTCTAAGATAAACGTTTTCCCTATTTTCTTTATCTGAAAACTATAGCTAAAGCAATCAATGAATATAACAACCAAAACAAATATCACATCGAGCCGATGTTTTGCTTCTAGTTGAAATCCAACTAATATATTTAAGGTTTTTAGCTATCCCTTAAAAGCTATTCCTACACCGTGTTATTTGTGCAATATCTACACTATCTCTTAACAAGAAATAAAGCTAATTTATAACTCTTATTCGAGTCACGAA
This sequence comes from Sisyra nigra, assembly GCA_958496155.1. Lineage (NCBI taxonomy): Eukaryota > Metazoa > Arthropoda > Insecta > Neuroptera > Sisyridae > Sisyra > Sisyra nigra. The sequence goes on from OY292318.1 coordinate 12,561,962, forward strand.
CCTACAAACATCCTTTTATATCTATCCTAGATAAGATAGTTTTTTAATAATTGTATTTACTTAACAATAACCTTAAGTTATTAAAAATAATTAAATACAGCTCCGTTTAAAATACTAAAATAATTTTAAGCGATATACAACAATTGTAAAATAATTATTTATACAAATTTAAATTTTAGTGAAAATAATAGATTTTAATGACCAAAAAGCTTAAACTAAATCAAGCTGGTCGTTAAAAAAATTAATTACCTTCTATTTGTTTTATTTAATATTTAATTATTTCAACCGCAATTTATTATAAAACAAAATTTAAATATTAATGAAAGCGTTTTAAGGATAACCGGGATCACGTAATTACTGTGAACATTACAAATTGCCTTATTATCCCTTTTATCCTTAAAGCACTTATTAATAACGAAACAATAACTCATATTAACAGCTAGTTAGATGATATTGAATCGTTCAAAACCAACATTTTTATAACATTGAAAACATATTACCTAATTTTAATTGAAAGATTAGTGGTTCTAATTCATTCTGGTGATTTGAAAAAGAATATAATTCAAAGTTAAACCTTCGAAAAAAAGGATAATGAAACCGAATAAAAAATTGACCAAAATCACGAAATAGACATAACGTAAATAGTGACGAGATTCGGAAAGATAAATTGCGGGATTAAATTGAATTGAAGTTGTTTCTTCTTACTTATCCCGTTTCATCCCGACTTTCGTCGGGATCTCTTTATCTCAGTCGGAGTCCAGAGGCGCAATATGTGACGTATGGCTTTATGAACGTACGAATCCTCGAGCAAAGCTCATTCGAACGAAAATCAGTTTGTGTACAAGAAAAATTGTCTTATTTATTATTTTCACTTTTTCCTTTTTTCTGTTCCTTTTTGCCTTTACGTTGCTTGGTGCACGTTCAAAGCGCTTGTTTGATTGATAATTTGGAAATAAATGGGACGAAACATAAGTGGACATTCTTTCCTTGTGATTTTTTGTCGGCTCGAAAATTGAAAACGTCCGATTGCGATTGATTTGGTTCGCTGATAAATAAATTTCTTTATTTCGATTTGGCTGTGACAAAGTGGAAGAAGATCGAATTTTCGATACTTTTGTCTTCAAAATTAAGAGATGTAGATGATTACAGGCAAACCAAATGAAAAGAACATCCACCCACTATTTTTCCGAAAACGTTTATGAAGACTAAAATAAATTTAAAAAAATTTAATTTTGATATAATACTGTGGCCTCAATGAATACACTTAACATGAAAGTCTAAATGCTTCTCAAAATACTTTTAAATAGTTTATATTAATTGTTATCAGATGCTTTTTATAATTATAAATTAAAAATCAGAGGATAATAGAATAATAAAATGCTCTGGCAATATGAATTTGCAACGTTTTTTCGCTTCTATTTAGAAAGCTTCTTCAGGCTCTTTGATGAAAAGTTCTTATCAATGGGGACATATAAAATTAATAATTAAAATACAGTCTAATATTTTTTTATCGAATTTGATTGTAAATATTTTTTTTTGAAACTTTTCAAATTGATATTTTTAGAGATTTTTTTTGATCCTTCATCCTATTCTCTAATTTTTAATTATTAAGTACTTTTTAACAATTAAAACTTTGGTCTCTAACTGTCGCAATCTAAAGTACCACTCGTACTTAAACGTCCTTAAGCTACAGTTTCTGACTATTATATGAAGATAACTTACGTATTTCTGATAGTCTATTAATCTAACTATATAATTAAAACCTTTTTCAGAAGAACAATAAGAAACGAGTAGTTAATATTTTGTGTAAAGATAGATTTCAAAGAATTATTTCCTAGAGATGCAAATTTTAACAAAAAATTCAATAAAATAACATTTGATTTTTTTTAAGACAAAAAATTTGTTCGGTCGTTTGGTTTCGTTACAATCGTTTTTTCTGTAAATCCAAAGAAAGTTTTTTTTTTTTTTACTGTCATCCTCTTGATAATTGTTGAAGCTTGTTGAAGCAGTGGTAAACTAAAGATTAATTGCTTAGGAAGTATTTTAAGCAAGAAAATTTTTTATGGTCTTAGGATTTTCACAAGATTTTCTTGTTTGAATTTCGAATTTTATTACTTATATTAATGGCTTTTATTATAATTCCTTGCATAAGATGATAATTTTTTGTCGTAGTTTAAGGTTTAAAATACTTAGGAAACCATAAGCAATAATAATAGGCCTACTTTAGGGCCCCTTTGATATGTGTTTATCCATTTCTCAGGACAATTTTTCTAAGAAACGGATGAAAAAATAATTGTTAAATTTATACAAAATTGAAAAAAAAAGCCATTGGTTCTTTTAAGATGAGAATTTTGACTCTCACAACAATGATAATTAAACCTAAGGAATATTTATTCTGATAATTGATGAAAATTTTATCTTTAAGACGGGCTATTTGTTAAGTAAGACGATATTTTCTATAAAGTGAATAATTCTATAAGCGTCTATAAAATATTCTGTAAAGTATCAGTTCACGACAATTTTTTAATTTTCTATTTAAATACTAACACAGAGAAAATTATTTTTTATTTTTGAGTTTTCATTACTTGTTCCAAAGTAATTGTAAGAACAATCTGAAAGAAAGAATTAAGAGAGCACTAATTACGTAAAATATTTTTTCTAAGAAACTTTTTTGTAGAGCGTGAACTTTCTTTCAAATCCTTCCTTTTAGATTGTTGTTACGATGAAATATTCCAAAGTTATGAAAATTAAAAAAAATTAATTTCCCTATGTTATTTGAATGGAAAATGAAAAACTGGATTTAGGTAAATCTTAATAAATTGATATTAAGAGCTCGTTTTGTTGGCAAAATCTTTGTTTTAATATATACCATAAAAATTTGGACACCATAAGAAAACATTTTTTTTTTGAAACACCTAAGTAGGTACACACTAACACTTCTTTACTTATACTTGGCATATCTTTTTATTTTATTTTACTACTTTATAAATAAAGGAAGTATTGTAATCGGGTCAAATTTTCGATTTCGAGTTTTCACCGGAAATAGGCTTTTTGAGGTTCCCTGACTACGAAAAAGTGGTATTTAGAAAACGTGTTTGTGTGTGTGTGTGACAGAGATATCGTATCAAAAGCTTTATCCGAATAATCCTCCTTTTTTTTCTAGGAGTTTTTCAGCCATTTGATTTCTAGAGCATTGGTCTATAACTATAACGTATAGAGCTATAGAATTTGATTAGTAGTTAAGAGTTAAACATTTAAATCCTTAACGGAGTTCAAAGTCCTTTTTAAATTTGCAATGGCATTGAATATTATAATCAATAACACATTTTATAAAATATAAAAAACAAATAATAAATATAATAATATAAAATTGTCATTTGACACTTTAATGTGATTCGTCTGTCGTAGATTTAGATACATTCGTGCAATGTAATTCCCCTGGTCTATAAAGTGATAGTCCTATTAATTCCAAAATCCAATAAGATGGGCAATGAACCTATTTTAAACGATTTTATTACATTGTTACTTTTAGTTTTTCAAAAGTGACCTATTGATACTATAATAATGATTCCAAATATTATAAGCATATGCTCAATTAAAACTTCAAAGTTCAAGTTTTTAGATTTGAGTGAAATTCATCCAAACTTTAATTTGGACATTATTATTCGGGCTGTTATTTTACCGATGGTGTATGTGGTGTATAAGATTTAATTAATTTCTTATTAATTCCTTGTTAATTAATTAAATGAAAGAGATTAATTCAATAATCAAAGACTCTTCAATTTCTTTATTCCGTTTGTAATTTGATTCATTTCGAGTCATTTCTAATTAACAAATCACTTTTTAAAATTCAATTGAGCATTTTTTAAATTATTCAATAAAAAATATTCTTTGATTTTCTTTTAAAGCGTAGCAGTTTGATCAGAGGAATGTCGCTCTTTTCTGAGTAGTTTTCAATTACATTTTAATGAAGCATAATTTAGGAGAGAGACTGTAATTCGCTAATAAATACAATTAATTAACAAAATGTTATCCTTTGAGGATTTTGTTTGAAGTTAAACAAAATAATGAGATGAAAAAACGTCTTGTGTGGGATTAAAAGGAAACTTAATTTAATTCTCCCAAGGAAATTTCTTCACAAAAGAAAAATTATGTTACAATTTTTTCTCTTGATTTACTAATTTCTTAAATCAAATTGTTTGCGATCGAACATTTTTATTGAAAAGTGGAAACATTTTCAATTTTGTTTCCATGCGTCAATTTTCCAGAGCAACAGACAGCAATGCTGGAAAATATTTGAACTGAACGTTTTTTTTTTTAAACTTTAAATCAAATATTTTGTGCACTGAAAGCGTCAGTTCATTCGTCAGTGGGTCTCTCAGGTAGGACTTTTGTCCCGTGTTTTCTTGTATTTTCCACCCACTTAAAAAAAAAAAATGTTTTCACAATTCCATAGCAATTTGTTGACAGCAACTTCTCAAATACCTCATCCTCACATCGATTAATTCGAAAGTTTTATATAGTCGAGTTCTATCGATACAGTTATTATTTGTGAAAATCGAAAAATTCAAACATCTGTTAGTGAATTTATGTCAAATGAGTTAGAAATAATAAGCTTTGGTTGAATTACATTTGGACTTTTTTGCGTCTGCAATTAAAATGATTTATTAAAAGGCTCGTGAAAATTGGGCTTGTGAGCAAACGTTTTTTTTTTGATCTTTGAAGGCGAGTCTAGACACAATGGTTAGTAAATGGGTTTTCTGGAACGGTGACTGTCACGTGATTGCCATATCAATTTCTCGGGACGAGCAACGCGTCCCATTACGTTGCGTTTCGTTCCAACCCCTATATATACGTTCCTCACTGGAACGATTGTAAATTAATTCGATATGTTGGTCGAATACAAATTAGGGCGGCGAGAAGTAGAACACGATTCGTTTCTAATTTGAATAAGGGTCGAAAAACAAACTGACCGAACTATCGGGTGATAATCTGTTTTAGATTAACAAGGAAGTTTTAAGCAATTGAGTCAAGAGAAGTTAACTTTCAGGATATTTATCATCGAATAAATCGGATTAAAAACCGTTTATAACTATGCTTATTTGAAAAAAAAGAGCTTGAGAACAAAAACTTATATCTAAAGACAATTCTTCAAGATTGCGAGGAAAGATTATTCGCGATTGTATCTCACACAATAAAAACAATAAAAAACGGCTGGTTGAAAAAATACGATGCTTGAAATCACATTAAACACTTTATTAAATTTTTGCTGTCAAATTGGATAAGTGAACAATTTTTCAAATATTCGATTTACAATTGAATAAAAATCAACAAAATCTTAAAATCTAGAATGTAAGTCAATGCCAGGGGAATTACACACTAACAAATAGAAATATGGATTCTTATCTTTGAGAATATTTTTAAATTTAATTTTCTTTATCAATAAAATCCATTTTCCCGGAATTTTCCTTTTAATATTTTTTGTGCAATAAAAAATTAAAAAAAATCTTAATAGACCAGTGCTTTTAGTCTTTGAAAAAGGTAAAAAAAGAAAAATAATTTAGTAGGATGCAACCCATTAGAAAACGAAGATAATAGAACAAAAATCAAAGAAAAAATAACTTACAGTTGATCTGAGGTGGGGAATTGGAAAAGGGGAGGGATAAAAGGGTAGAAATGGTTTATCTCGATTTTCGACAAAACTACAAGTCCTATTGAAAAAAGTTAAATAAAAAAATATATAGATAACAAGTAGATCTACAACTTTTGTGCTAACACTTTTTTTACATAACGTCAAAATTTATGTGAAAAATTCAAATTACCGAGTTTTGGGTTTTTAATTTTTATCTTTCAGAAAAAACATTTTTACGCGAAATTAGGTAAAATTTTACTTTTTAAGATTTCAAACACACTGTAACTTTTTTGATTTAAAATATAAATTATTTCCCTTATAATAATTTAATATAAAAAAGCACCCTAATTTTCAATCGAAAATTCTCACGTCAAACCATCTGATTTTTTAAAAAAGTCGGTGAGCTTTTTGTTCGTTGAAACCTCTACTTTCTGATGGTGCAAAAATATATATAAAAATTATAATGTTAAATGTTCTTAGAAAATGCAATAATTAAACTGTAAGTTTTAATAAATTGCTATTATAATGTAATTGTTTGTTATATAATATAATTTTGAACAATTTATTAAAATTTACACTTTAATTATTGCATTTTCTGAGAACATTTAACTTTGTAATATATATATTTTTACACCATCACAAAAAAGAGGTTTCAACAAACCAAGAGCCACCGACTTTTTAAAAAAATCAGATGTTCTGACGTGAGAATTTTCCGAAAGTCGAAAATTCCGATTGAAAATTAGGCTGCTTTTCCGATATTAAGTCATTACAAGATTAATGATTAAAGATTAAGAAACAATTAATGTTTTAAATAAAAAAAATACAATCTGTTTGGAAAATTAAAAGGTAAATTTTTACTAATTTTCGAGTAAAAATTTTTTTTTCCATCCTCCCCCTTTCCACTTCCCCACCTCAGAACGACCGTAATTTATTTTTCCTTTCATTTTTGTTATATGCTCTTCTTTTTCTAATGGGTTTCATCCTACTATAATTTTTTTTCTGGTCAAAAATTATCTGCCCTGGTCTATAAGGAAGCCGATAAGTTAAAAATTTATGTTCTAAAATCATTTCTGCGCTAAAATAAATTTTTTACTTTCTTTGGAAGCATCTGGAAAAGAAAAATATCAAAATTAGAAATTGACACTTTGACTTAGGTACTTTTGAAGCTACGGATCTTTAGTTCACCTCCAGATTTTTGTAAAAAATTTGAAATACATTCCAAAATTATCTTCCAACCATAGGAATAATCCCGAAAATTGTATGACTCTTGAAACTTATTAGGCTCTATGAGGGCTTTTATAGTTAGTTGATAAATTTTTCGAGTTTCAACAAGTTCTGAAGTTTTAACTATTTAATAATGTTTTGTATTACAAACCAAACCTTTAAAAAGTTGAATTTTTTTTCATTTTTTCTCTTGTTTCGACTAATTGCATTTTTTGAAACTCATTTCCTGTAAAATATTTGCCAACTCACTTTGCTATTATTGTGCTTCATATTAATATTTGAGTGAAACTCTTGGAAAACCCGTCGACCGTGTTCTTGCCATGGAAAGCAATAATGCTAATGCTAATAATAATAAAGTTCTGTTTGTAATTGGCTACATAATAATTCACTTTAAATGTAAATATGAACTCGAATCACGCATAACAGTGTGAAGAAGATCACGTGAAGCGGTGGTTAGTTCGTTCTCAACCCTCCACCCTCCAAGGGTATGAGGCCTCAAAGAAACATTTGTTCTACCACACGATCCCCTTATCTCAGTCCCACAAAACCAAAATCGGAAAATTCAAGACAACTCGCCGAAGAGAAAGTTTTCATGAAAGCTCTTTTCTCGCCGCACCACCATCGTTATTATTAAAATTTAAAATTATTGAAGACATTTTCATTTCTACTCGTATGGGTTTTAGTTTTCCACAACCCTTTTCTTTCAATTTAAACAAGTCGTCAGATGGAAAAGTAGCTGGAACTTTTGAAATTTGTTTCACCCCGTCGAGCACATCATGAACACACACCCCCATCATGTGCCACATGAAAATTCGCCGCGAGACTTGTGTTCCTTGGTAAATATGAATATTTTATGAAAATTACGACGTATGACGGCGAAAAGTACACGATTTTGTTTGAGGAAGTCTCGTGAAAAATACAAATTTCCACAAGTCTCTTAAATGATTATCATTTGATGAGTTTTCTCTCAACTTTATTTCGGTTTTAATTATTTCGACTTAAGTCTTTATCTTTCGAATACATGAAATTAAAATTTCCCTTTTGCTTATTTGAACAGGAAAAATTTGCCTGCGGTAACAGATGAAATTTTATGTTTAACTTTGTAATATTATTTTCTTTTTACACGAATACGAAAAAGGCAAAGTGTACTTATATTGTAATATGTTTCTATATATGTTTATCTGTTCTCAAATATCTTTTAAACTACTTATTATAATTTGACAAATAAGGTAATTTAATTTTCAAAAATTTTTAAAAATTTAAATCCTAGTTTATTTATTTTCGTCATATCTTCAGTTAAGTTGATGAGTTAATTCGTTACATTTACGTTTAATATACGATTTTCGTCGTTTTCACGTTTATCGACTCATACAGACTTTCGGTAATTAATTCCAATTAAAGTTAGACGAAAAGTTTCACCCAATTGCTCTTTCAAAACGTTAAGTTACGTAAATATCGAATGGAAAACGCATCGAGGCCTATTCAAGCTTTTTCAATTGAAAGTTTTTGACACAAATTCTTCGCTCGTATCGCTCAGAAGCACATGAAAAAAAAAACTCGTACAGGGCAAAAAATCGGATAAAAAATGAATCAGAAAAAATGCCGATACGGAAAACAAATCGGGACGAAATACAAAATACAAACGAACGCTGATCCCCGGAGAATTAGGGAGATTTGAAATGCAGGAATCGCAAAAAACGTAGTTTTTATTTAAATTTTTTTCACGTGGCTGTGATTTAAAACCAGAGAATAAATCTAGCATGAGTTGCAAATGGGGTCAGATTTCCATTTAAAAAAATTTAAAACAGCTTTTTTTATTGAAGAATTCTTCAGAGTAATGTTATTTTATAGCTTTGGTGGTGAGTTTATAATTGTGTTTGAGAAGAAGTGAAAAATTGCATTTGCACCTAATTTAATTTCAGGCAATTTAATCTAAAAAGGATAAATGACTGTGAATAAAGGCGCCCGCTAAAGGATTGTGAAGGACTCTTGAGCCAATTTCTTTATCCTTTTCTCTTATGTAATAATAAACACTACGAAAAGTCGCATGATAGAATGAAACTTAAGACTTTAACGGATGTATAGAGTGGTGAATATGCGAGGAACTCGAGTACTAAAAAAAAAATTTAACAAAGAGAAAATTTCATCCAATACAAGCTAGTTAATTACTAGAAAAGAACACGGGGTGTTCCATTTAATTTTTAATTTTTTAGCTACCATTAAAATTAAAAAATGTATTTTCTTACCGGGGGAAAAATTTTTTTAAACACATTTAAATTTTGGTTGTCTCAAGTTTTTCAATATTTTCTTTAGAACGAAAAAAAATTTTTTTACAATGCTCTAAAAATAAAAATCTCTAAAGATCTAAAGAAGTTTCACTTCTTCACTTCTTTTTTAACGAAATTGTTGTTCTATTATGTTATTTCCAAAACCATTTTTAAAGCACCGCATCAAAAAGTTCAAGCCAAAAATCTCAAGAGAAAAACTTCGTTATCAATGCAGACCAAGTCGTCAACTTAGTGACCTTTTCCACCAACTTTCACTCATTCTCTTCGACTAATCCCCATCTTCAAAGTACTTGAAGCATTAAAAAATGTATAAAAAGTTTTTTCACCACCAAAAAAAAAATTAATCCATTTAATTTACATCAAAACCAATTTTTAAAACCTCCCGACAGTTCCATCTAAGACGCGTGAAAACTTTAAATTTTCCCACACTTTTTCGATAACCTCCAATTTCTTGTCTTCTATTTGCCATACACGATTTTTTTATTCAGAGAGATTTTCACCGTTTTTTTTCACTCATATAATTAATCAAATACGTGACGTTAAAATTAGCCATGCACAACTTATTAACTTTATCCATGGAAAAAAGCTCGCGCTTTATGATGGAGGGGGAACAATGGAACAAGTGACAAACGATTGTACATTTTGTTCTTTTTTTGTCACCGTTGTTATTATTATTTTATTGATGGCGTGGGCGGGTAATTCAATATTGGAAAATTATTCATAGAATTTATTCGATAATAAAACGATTTAATGGCGAAAACGCGAGATGTGAGCAATAAAATTAATTACGCGCTAATTGTACATGTTAGAAATTCTAATATAATGACGAGAAAGAATTGATCGAGGAAAAGAAAAAATGTGTTCACTGAAAATGGGGTTGGGGATTGTGGTGGCGACAACTTGGAAAATTAACTTTTAATTCGATTTTTCCAAGAAACAAACCTAGCTTAACACAGTCATCAATTTATTCTTGTAATTACATGAAAACACTCACCCTTTCCTTTTTTTTTCAAAGTAAATTTCATGATCTTTAAGTCTGTTTCTTAAAATATTAAAAACTTCGAGGAAATCCGATAGAAAATAATTAATCAAATCGATCAAATGCTCGGTCAGGGTTTTCGATAGTGGATATTTATAGTTAAGTAATTATTTGGATTTTATGGGAGGTTAAATGTGGGGGTTGTTTTGGGGATTTTGAGGTATTTAGGGTAGTGGGCTTGTCGAGTTGATTGAGTTCGATTGTTGGGTTGATTCGGTCCTTGAGGCTTGGTGATTCGTATGTATTTGTTTCTCAGGTACGAGGTAATTAATTACACGGATCGGGGTGGTTGTGGTGAGACTTCAAAGGGTGTCGCGACGTTTGTGTTCATTGTCACATTAATTATAGACCAGATGTACGAAATGTTATTAAATGATGAAAATTGAAGAAACATATTCGTGTAAAAGTTCATACTTGGTACTCCTTATGTTTAACAATCAATTTTAAACTATGTGGCAATTAACAATTTGTTCAATACTGTTTTTATTTGCTTCGTACATGTACAGTTGGCGCCACTCACAGTTGACAGCATCTTTAGTAAAGAAACGAAAGGAAATTACTAAATTAAATATACAGGAATTTTAAACTACTTTTTAAAATTTTGTTTCTCTTTCTATATGAGTTAAATTATGTTACCTAACTCTTTTGATACAAGTAGCTATAGTAAGGCAAATATTCTCGTAGTCATTCACAATACAAAACTATCCTATGAAAAATTGGAGGAAATAAAATAGGGAATATTTGTTACACAAGCATTTGGGTCTGTGATAAATGAACAAAAATCATTGGAAACAATAACTTAACAACAGCTTTGGGAAAGCTCTTTTTAATCGACTTCAAAAAAAAGGAGGAGGTTCTCAATTAGACTGCATTTTTTATGTTTGTTACATCAGAACTATCGACTGGGTGAACCGATTTTGATGTTTTTTTGTTTATATTATGGCTAGTGCTTTCCATGTGGTTTCCATATTAATTTTAAGGAAAACGTTAACTTCTAAAAGGTTGAAAAATAAGAGATGAAATATTAACTTTTTACTGGCTGACATTATTTCGATTTTTTTTTATTACGTACATTATACCTTTAAGTTGTTCACATTTCAATTTGGAAAAAAGCCACCCTCTAAGGATGAAAATAGGGGATGAAATATTGACGTTTAACTGAATCAGCTGATTTTAATGATTTTATTTTTATTAGAAACAGTATTCCTCTAAGTTTCTTTCATGATATTTAAAAGCAAAAAAAGTCAACCCTTAAGGACAAAAGGGGATAAAGTAGTAACTTTTAACATTTTTATGGCGCTGTATCATATGAGCAACGCGTTTAGTAGGTTTACCCATATTCAAAGAAATAAAATCAGTTATCAAACTTCAGATCGTACTTAAGATTTAGTGCGTTTTTTGTTTAAATTTTTTTTTTTAAATGAAATTTTGTATGAACTTGCCATTAATTTTCTTACTACACCAACCCTAAAGCATACTTTTATGAGTACATGAATCTTAGTAAAACAAAACAAGAAAAATAATTTTTTTTCCGTTCAACGGGTCTTAGGATTTTCCTTCCCTTTATCACTACGACCAATGAGGTCTTTTGTGATGTGACCCTCGTGTTAACTAGGAGAGCATCTTGCTTTTAAAGAAAACCAGCACCTGCCTAGGGGCTGCCATTGCTATCTCACCAGGCGTCATGTCCGTCTTTTCGAAGATGCTGCAGTCTTCTTTTGAAAGCTACCTCACATGACCACAAAATGCGCTACGCCGTTTCTGCCGTTTTCCACCACAGACAACCTATGTTGGTGTCGGCTTTAGCGATCTTATGAAGATGTAAATTTAGGGTACAGTAGCCCACAAAGAGATTTGTTGGGAGCCTTACGTTTTTTTGTCAAGTGACATTATGCCATGAGTTTTCTTCTTGAAGTATTTTATGAATTTCTTAGCTTCTTTATGTCCCGGAGTATTCCTTCTGTACGAGGCCCAGGTTTTGGTCTCCCAAGCTAGAAAACTATTTTTGATTTTGCTTTTTGTGATTACACAAATGGTTCAGATCCTATGACGTCTGAAGAGGCGCCATTTTGGGCCAGTCGATCGGCCTTTTCATACCCTTATGTCCTGGAGTCCACCATAGGTAGACCTTGTCGCAAGCTGCCAGCGCCCTGAGAGCTTGTGGACATTGCCAAACAAGTTTAGACTTAACTAAACTTAAGATGTGTGCTCCATTTAAACTCTTTGCGAGGTTTAGTCTGGCACATTCATTTATTGCAAGCACTTCAGTTTGGAAAATGGTAGTGCAAGTCTCAAGGGCTACAAAATATTTTTCAATTTTTTAGTACGTTAAATCTTGTTGAGGTTTGTTTTCTTTTAATTTTCGATCAAACTTATTTAAAAAATTAAATTATTAAGCCCGTAATTGAGGCACTTCTATGAGTATCCTATTTTTTTATCACATTCCTACTAATTTTTATCTCAGACGCTTTTTGCGTCTATTTTCACACGAAATTTGAGTTTATATTTAACCCTACGGCCGGTGGGGCACCTACCTATTGAAATTGAACAATTTTTAGTTCAAAAGTAAACGTGAATCATTTTTGTTATCTGTCAACATGAAGTAAAAATTTGTTCACTCTTTCATGATAAAAGGGCAAACAGCAAATATTCCCTTTTTTACAATAAAACATCGTAATTATATGAAAAGCGGCATGCGATAAAAGTGCATCGATCCACTTAATTTTCATTACGCCATGTCATTGTCACGATGGATGCAATGCATTTTTCTATCGTAATAACTGACATGCAATTGCAGTTGGGGGTGGAGCGAGTGAAGTGTACTATAATAATCATCGTAACAACTGATAAAATTCAACATTAAAAATTTCATTAAATGCCAAGCAGCAACACTCAACAATATTTTATGCACACACACATACGAAGAGATAAATACATAAATGAAAACGAGGGAAAAAGTTAGGCAAAATATTTATAACTCGATTTTCGTTTATTAAATTCACCTACCGACATTTCATCACATTAAACCAAATTAGAACGATAGAGAGACAATATTAACTTTGAATACTTTGAATTTTAGCCGAAAGGTTTTCACATTTTCCTATTTTCAACTTGCTCGTATAGTCCTGCCATTGCAACCCCCGTTGCTACAACTCTCTCGTAGCCACCCGGTCTCGTTTGGTCTTGGTCGTGTTGTGTGTGTGTTTATTTAAATGATTCAAGCACATACGTGATTTTTGGGACTAAACTGGAGGAATTGTGGGATAGTTAGTAAACTTGGGCTCACTCCAATGTTTCGGAAACATTTCGGTAACAACTGCAAACCATGTTGAGGGAAACATTAACATAAAACCGAGAAATTGAGTGCCAAAGATTGGAATGTCAGATGAATAATCTATGTGATACAAGTGACGAAGTTTGCCTGAAAAGTAAAAGGGAACCCGAACAAGTTTTTATGATAAAAAATATATTAGTAGCACTCTGGTAATTTTCAGATACACCCACACATTGATAAGTTAACTTGTAAAAGTAGACCCAAAAATAATGAAAAATTGATTCTTTTCAATCAACAAGGGTAATTGTTTTATTTTATTGTTGCCGATTCAGTGTCTACAAACAAATATTATAGGTAAGTACTACCAATTTAAATATTTTCTAAGGAAAACAATCAAATTGATACTGACGTATTTGTACAAACAATATTAGAATTGAATTGAACTCATAAAAATATGGGTTTTCCAATATAAATAATATACATATATATATATATGTACTTATTACAGTGAAACCTTACACCACATTTCGGACGAGTCACTCGTGTTTTTTACATTTAATCGAGCCAACCAAGTGTTTAAATCGATTTTATTTTGCAGAATGGCTTTCGGATATAATTTTCCTTGGGGTATTCTAAAACTATCTATGAAAATATTTTTATCTGCACTCCCCGGTGAAGGATTGAAAAGTAATATAAAGAATGTTTATTTTCAAAATAACTCAGACATGGCAAGAGAAAGAAAAACAGTTTCAATTCAAACTTGTAGAAGAAAATTAATAACATCAAAAATGTTCTTAACAAATTTTCAATTTACCTAGCAATTACATCAAATTTCCCATAAAAATTACGACCTTAAAAAATGTACTCCAGTTAGTTTACTCCAGTTCTAGGTGAGTAAGAGAACAATACAATTTAAACGAAATTAGAATATCCAACAGCCAAGCTTATCTGGTACACAAACTAACCCGTCTAGAAACAGTCACAGATTGGAACACTATTTTACCGTCTATGTATAGAACTGTACGATTTGTCTGTTATCTGGAACATGAAAATTCTTTTGTTTTTGTGTTTTTGTTAGCCTTTTAACCGTTTTTGATTTCATTTTTATTTCAAGCTCCTTATGTTTTAAAAAGAAAGTAAATATATCTATTGTTACATGCCTAAGATTTAAATGTAAGTATGTAAATCTATATATGTGTGCATAGTTCTTGCATCTGGCGTCATGCTGTATGTTCACCGAAGCATTAAAAGTAAATAAAGAGGGAGTGTTCAGTACATGAGACGAAAGATGATCTAGAGGTTTCTTTGAAGATTTTTTATTGAAGAGAAAAAGGATAGACAATAAAAATTAGAGCCAAATATGCCAGAAACAGAACAGTCTGGAATTCGAATATTTTGGAAGCATATGGGCCCATATGTATATTACGGGTTGATAGCCTAAAGAATCAGTTAATTATAAACAGATAGTAAGTTAACAATCAGTGAATCTGTTATAAATCGAGAATCAAGTGACAAGCTAAACAGTGGAATAAACGATTCTAAAAAAAACGATCTTGAAATGTAAATAAACATGTGCAAGCGTATAAGCCTCTGATTGGGAGCCTAACTACTCTTGGCGATCTTGGAAAGCGAGGGGAGGTAGTCCTTACTCGCCTGAGAACTGGGCATACCAAGCTCATTCACAGTTTCCTATTGGCGGGAGCATCGAGGCCTCAATGTCCGTCCTGTGGCGAGCCCCTAACCGCTGAGCGACTCCTGACGGAATGTGGCTCAGCCCAACATTGTTCGATGCCTCCAATTTTGGATCCAGAGAGTCTGGGTTTTCTGAAGTGTTGGCAAGCGATAAAAGCGTTAACCTTCTACAACAGTATATAAATTTTGATGACCAAGTCGCGACATAGCCTTAGCAGCTGGAGCGACAATAAATAAATAAATTAAAAAAAAAAACACGTGTAATAGCGTTTTTTCCCGTTAGCAGAAAGCCAGGTTAAGGCTTGCCAACCAATTCTTGCTTATTCCAGGTTCAGTATTTTGCCTAATAAAAACAGTCTCTGTATTAAGATTTTTACGCTTTTTATCGCCTTTTTGACAAGTTTTAACGGTTAAGTTAATCATTTTAAAATTTCATCAGTATATTAAAGATAATCAAAGAAACATAAAAATAATTTTTTTGTGTTTGTCATCATTTTGGTTTACCTCCTCAACATTCTCCTTTTCTTGAAAAAATCCTCCGTTCCTGAGAAAAAATGTTTTTTTGCGTACAAAATTTGCGTTTTGTCAAAAACTAATTACATTAGGGTACTAACACTTTCAGGATCTTATTATTTCATTTATATCTACAAATACTCCAAGTATCGTCTCAATATTTTTCGGAGGCAAATTCACCATACTTATACCCCTACGGCCTTTGTAGAAATTCATATCTGCAATCGCGTTCAATAAATAACTGTTTTCGAATGGCAGGTCAGGGTTGTGCAAAAACGGCTGACAAATGAAAGAAAAAACTTGATCGAAGGACTAAATTCAATTCGAATTACTTCAAGTAAAATCTCAAAGCTACATATAATACATAGTTTTACCTTATGAAAGCGTCATGTAATTTATCGTGCCATTAATAACGAAAAGCTCGCAAAATCTCACACGCCGCCGAGCGTTCGTCGGCATCTTGTTAAAGTGTTCAAGAGCGCAAATGTGCACTTGACAATGTCTTAAACTTTTTTAAAACTATAATTTTCCCTGGTAATTTTTCATTTTATTTTCTTTCTTTTTTAACGTTCGTATTGTTCCAATATTCGTTCGTTAAAAGAAGATTAATAATAATAATTTTATAAGCAGCAAAAACTTAATCTATTACATTTACTCACTTAACTTGTAGCACGCAACGTGGAGGTAGAAGTAATTGTATAGTTAATTTTTTCGCGCCAGGAAATGCAGATATTTTCCAAGGAACGAACAACGTTAATTTTCCCTTTGAAACCATTTTTCTATTAGGTTCAATTTTTTATGATTCAATTATCGTGGGACTCGTAAAAAATAATTTTTTCAACGAACTAACTAATCACGCGTTTTTATTAGACTTATTCACGATTTTTCATTGAATTTATCAAACTTTAGATAAAAATAAAGGTGATGCGTGAATTAATTTAGAAGTGAGAAATTTCCGTCGGTTATATACCAACAATTCAAGCATTTTTTAATGTTCTAAATAAATAAAACTGGGGAATTTGTCCGCTGTTTGCAATAATATTTTTAATATCAGACTACTTTTGTATGGCAAAATGTTGAACTTGAAATAAGTAGAAGTTTTCGTCTAACAGGATTATATAAATAGACCAGGAGCACAATAAGTCTAAGGTTGTAAAGCGGGGGGAACAAACCCTGACCAGTTTTTCAGCTAACTAAAAAAAATAAAATTTTTACATCTAAAGAAATTTGTCTCCAAATATACTTAGGTCATCTTAAGATATCCATAAGTCCTCAATTACACAATTGTCTTAAAAAAAAATTGAGATCAAAAATAATTTTCTAACATTAGAAATATAAATAGCTTCACATACACAACGTAGATGAATATAAAAATAGAAAATAACATAAATGTCAGTTTCTTGAAAAAATGTGACACCTCATTGATAGAACTGATGAATGAGCCACCCTTTGAGTATTGAAAAATTCAAAACTAGGCCTCGTATATATCAATAACACTATCGATTTATTTCCATTTTCATTTCTCATAATATATAGGTATATATTATATTAAAGCACAATACAAACTCAATTTAGTCAAGAAATTTTCCCTTTGATAACTCACACTTCAGTGCGTCCTCATAAATTTTTTTCGTCTAATTTTAACGCCTGCACTCACTTTTCTCATATATAAAGGTATAATATCGTCATTCGATTCGGGCGGTTCTTTGTCGATCGAATAATTGAAGTCAGAACGATTTTCTTCGAGTGGAAATAAGACAGATTGCAAGTGGAAATTTTCCTCTCAAAAATAATACCGAAAAAAAGGTAAAGTTCACAATAAATTTATTGAATGAAAAATAAAATAAAAGGGGTTGTTTGATGAAATTTTCACAATTAAATTTCCTCATGGGCGAAATATTAAATTTCTATTATACTTTAAAGGACTTTGAGTTTAATTTTCTGAACGAGCGATGTCACCCGCGGCTCTCAGCCGGTCAGCACAATGTAATTGGGAGACCGAAAGGATTATTTTGATTATAACTGAATGGAATCTCGATTGACGAATTTAATCAAAAATAAAATGTAATTTCATTCGGAAAAAGGACAGTTCAGGCAAACAGATTTCATATTTAAATATTATGCGAGTATATTTGACAAGAAAATAAATTTATCTTAATAATTTCGAGTTGATAAAACCGCGATCGATTCGATATTTCGAATTTTTAATTAAAATCATTTATTTGTCCGTGCAAATGAAACATTTAATATCAATAAAGACGCCGCTTTCTTTATTAAAATTTCAATAATTTTTGGTAATGTTTTCAATGAATTTACGATTAAAAATTTTCAGTTAAAATTTAATTATTCGTGTGCTACCAATAAATCTCTTTATTAGTTATTTCTTTTGGATATTAAATAGCTCAGGATGTTTCTAAAATCTTTGTGTTTGAGTGAGTGATTTCTTTCGTAAAGGCTCATAATGGATTTCAAAAGGCCCCAACTTCGTATCATTGAGTCAAAACGGAGCTCAACTTTATCTGGGTTTCTGAAATGATTCAGCCATCTTAGAATAATAATTTAGTAAAACAAGACTAAAATAAGATTAATAAGATTAAAACATTTACTTTGAGAAGAAGCTTTATACTTTATTTCGCAATTTCCACGGAGCTTTGTTTTCACGGCATGCATGATGTGTGAACCAGAAAAATGATCCTGGCAAATTTTATAAACGTCTTGCAGCTTTCTTTGAATTGTATTTTCATTGGAAACTATAGTTTTTGCCAGTATTTCAGCCATTATATAGTCATAAAAATACAAATTAACCGCACAAACGGTGACTCGGAAAAAATGTGTTAAACGTCAGATTACTTTTGGCTATTAGTACGGCGCGTTGTTCTTAGAGGCGTTAATATCGGTCTATTTTATCATCACAGCGCAAATCCGTAGTGTTTAAATTAATTTTGGGCAATTTCCCCGCCATCTCTGTTCAACGCGCCGTACTAAAATTCAAAAGAACCGCACCTCTCGTAAAAGTGTCTGCTCCACGAATAAATTATATTCTGTAGTGATTTAAATTGAATTTTTTGATTAATATTATTAACTATTTGTAAGTACAGTAGAAATTGTTTATAACGAACTTTAGGGGACCGTCAAATCCTATGTATTTTATATAAGACATATCACGGCACCCGAAGGTTTTGTACATTACAGCCGGTTGTTCATTATATCCGGTGTCATTATAAACGATTTATACTGTATTAGTGAAAAAAATTGTGCTTAAATATACTTTGTCAAGTCTTCCAATATAATTGAGGCTAACTATCCGTATGTATTATTTATTGATATTAATTAAAATAATATTCTCTAAATTATATTTTAATTAATTATTTGTATGCAATTAATAAAAATTAATTTTTTATGATGCCAAAGAAGTATAACTTCTGACGGGCGTATATAAGTACACGCACCCACTTTTTATTTAGCACATTCTTTCAAATAATTACATGAAAATGCATTACCTCAACGAAATCCGTTTCATTTTTTTATTTTAAATGATCCAGTCTTGAGATATTATGAGCACCACAAGATGCTTTTTTTGAATAGAATTTTTGGAGATCTGCTATAATAACTCTTAAAATTATTTTTTGACGTGATAACGTCTTATAAATTGATGAACACTGTGAACACTGGGTAGCCTGCAAAAAAAAGTGTCACGTTCCGTCTGAGTCTGTGCGTGCAAGCGAGAACGCGATACGAGTGATAGAGAGGCATATGTTGAATCCCATACAACGTCTTTTGTATTTTTTCTACAATTTACTTAATAAGAATTAATTGATTTCCTTCATAGTTTTCAGACTCTATTTTAGAAAAATTGTAATTTTCAATCAACTCCTTGTATTATACATATTATTTTTATTATACAAAATAATGATAATTCAGTGATAATAATTCAATTCATAAAAGTATGCAATTTTTCATCAATGTTTCTTTATGACGTTATCACGTAAAACTATCGTCCGTAAACCAACTTTACAGACAACCAATTTTTTACAAATAAAAAAATATTAAAATACAGTTTGAGGTTACCATAATTATACAAATTTTATATTAATAAATACAAAAGACTTTTTAGGAAAAATTCTTAAAAAAATTTTTTTGGGGGGGGGGGGGTTTATTGTATATAACCCCTTAAGAAAGGTAAACTCAGCAAAGCGGGAGGGCAACAGTTAGCATTTAATAAAACATTTTGGATTTGTAAATATAAAAACAATTTTTTATCACTAAAAGTTATTGAAATAATAATTTCTAAGAAGTGAAGTCCAAAAATAATGAACATATCTGTAGAAGCAATTTTCTTATTTTTATCGTTTGATAAAAACTTCATTTTACTAATAATTCTCTTTATAATAAGATACTTACGATATAATTTCATTCATTTTCTCGAGTCTTCAACGCAATAGTCAATCACTTTCCAGTCGTGCCTCGTTAAAAAGCTTTTTCCAATTATGCTATTACAGTCTCTCCAAAGATCTGCATTGAAAGACATAAACTCAAAATATTATTAGACTGTAACTAGGAGAAATGCAACCTGTCGCTGGAGAATGGGAATGAAGACATTCAGCTCTAAGCGAATCGATTATAAACGTTTCACTTGCCATACCTTACCTAGTCGTCCTCCCATATTATTTCAATCGATAAGAAAAACATCAAACAAAAAGAAAAAACAACTATTAAATGTCAAGACTAAAAGGGAATAATTGAAAAGTCTTGATCAAATATTGTTTTTTAATATTTTTAAAATTTTATTTTTAAAAGCTTGTTAACTTAACACCCGTTTCTCTGTGCACCTGCAATGATGAGAATTGAATTGTTTGGAAAATTCTTTGGCGGCCGATAGAGGCAAAACAGACCACCTTTTAAATATTACCAATGAATTATGTGACTATTTTTTTTTCTTTTTGATGTGTGTATTTATATAAATGTTTACGTAAGACAGAAATCAATTGATTTCCGATAAATGTATTCGGTACTAACAAAATTACTTGAACACTCGAAAAAACGTCTCTGTTACTTAACATGTTCATTGGAAAGGTAAATATTTAAACTGCTCGGAATTCGATTTTCCAGGAAGTTTTGATTCTAAACACTATCTAACTAATGACTATTGAACGAATTTTATGGATTATAATCGAATGAGTCATTCATTCGGTAATCAAGTAAATGTATATAAATTCCATGATTAAACAAATAAATGTAAAGAATAATTGAGCTTTTAAGTTTTTAAAGGCCCTATTACTACCTAAAATGTAACTACAGTAAAACATAGACGTGTAAGAATTGTATAAAATAATGAAAATATTAACAAGTTCTAACATTTTAATCGTTGACAACTCTACAGTTGAAAATAATCTTGAAATGATGTATAAAACTAATTTTTCTGTTCTTAACTTTTATATCTCTAAGGCTATTCTTGTTTTATACTTTTTTAAAATATCCTACATTAGAGGGAAGATGATAAAAAGGAATATCTGCTATTGTTTTCCTGGACCATACAAAAGTATTTATCTGTTATTTAATGAATCATTATGATAATTTGTCAAATCATCATAAATCCCTATTGTATTAACTAAATTGTAGCTTTTTTTTCAATATCTTAATCAGAATTAATAAGTATTAATACTGTTTTATGATACTTCCTCAATATTAAAGTAAGGAAGATTGTAGATGAGGTTAAATATATAGTTTCTTATTTTCAAATTTTTATGGCCTTAGCCATCAATACTATAATCAGTCATTAACGTCTAAGGAAAAAATCTTATATTCAAAAGTTTTATTACTTACTTTTTTTCTATATTCCATACTACTGTATTCTTTTATTTTTTTGTACTCTTTTGTATTCTAGTTTTACCCTTTTACCATATTTTGATAACCCTTTGCCTTTTCCTTCAATTCCAACACTCTCACTCATTGCTCTTGTTGTATAGGAACAGATTGTATACATTCCTTGCAAAATAAAAAAAAAATGTTCAAAATCAGTTTTTTACCTGTAAGTACGAAAACAAAATCTAAACTTTTAAGGATCTTAGGATTCTAATGGTATATTTTTTTTAAATTTTCATGACTTGGGAACAGTTCATCATAACAACAATCTGAAAGAAGGATTTAATGAAAATTTCACACTCTACAGAAAAGTCGTTAGAACAACGTTAAAAAATATTAAACATTTTTAATTCGTGTTATCTTTAAAACAGTTGATCTGAAGAACTTTGTTTTAAGTAATTTTTTGTAGATTGTAAAATTTTCTTTAAAACTTTTCTATCAGATTGTCGTTACAATGATTTATTCTAAATTTATGAAAATTCGAAAATAATATAAAAATTCTGTGCTATTTAAATAGAGAATGAAAAAATGGATTGAGGTAAACCTAAATATTGATATTAAGAGTTCGTTTTGGTGTCAAAACTTTTCTTTTAACTTAGATTATCAATTAGGTATATACATATAAAATATAATATGTCAATGGATAAAAGAAAGTTAAGCGTATCAAACACTAGCGGAAATCCGTAATTTCATTCAAATAAAACTCCACAAAATTAGTAAATAAAGTCCAGAAAAAAGGCCTAGGACCAAAGCTAAGAAAACCCTCTCCTAATGAAAAAAAAATTACAAAAACATTTTTCTGTACACTGCAAGATAATTTCGGAGAATTTATTTACTTATAACATAAAATATAAAACATATAAAATATGGTAACAATAAAAAAGAACTGAAAATTAACTTAATAAATCATAATAAACATAAAATGGTTATTATCTATCCTTAAATGAACGAATTAAGAAACATTATAAAAAGAGGTTCCTTGCAGTTACTATGTATATTCATAATTTCAATTGGTATATTAATTTCAAAAATTGGAAAATTTAAGTGTAGAACTTAAAAAATACAAAACTTTTAATCTTCTCTTTCAGTTACTTAGAAGTATAATTTTATAAAATTATTTTATAGCCGAAATCACGGTAATATCTAAGGAATAATACATTCAAATTATATGCTTTTATCTTCAATGGCTTTATAGCTTAATCTTCACCGTATCAATTAGCGTCAGTCAATTACGGTACTACTTATACGTGTATATATAGAGAAATATCCCTCAGGAACGATGCATTTTTATGGATTAATGATATAAATCATTTTACACTAAAGCATTTAGGTTGATTCCTTACTTCGTTACTGTGCGAGAAACAAACAAAATTTCCATCTGACAGCTATCCTGTAGGAAAAATGTATTGTTCAACATGAAAGGTAATATGAGTAATCTTTGAAACAAAAATTAATCCTATACTTTGTTCGTGTTTGTAAAACAACAAACATTGATTTTTATTTATAGCCTTTCTGATGGAACTATACATTTTTTCTGGATAAATATCAATAACATTGCAATTTAATATATGCAATCATCAGAATATTAACTAACTTAATATAAAAAATCACTCTGAATCATTGCTGTTTTATAGTGATTTTCTTTGAACCATGCATTTCTTTAGAATAAAAGTAACACTTATATTTGACTAAAAATAATCTTAATATAAACTAAATATCATTGAAATTGGTTCATCGGTTAAAAAAAACATCACAGTCCTCCAGCATTTAATGTTTTCCATGATAGAATAGTTCATCAAAAAGTGTCATCAAAATCCATGCTGTAGTTTTTGACTGAAAAAGTAACAAACATCTTCACAAACTTTCACATTTGTACTATACTATACTCAGGGCCGGGTTAACCATTTGATAGGCAACTGTCTAGGGGCCCCGCGTCGACTAGAGGCCCGTGTACGTATCAAGAAAATAAAGTTTCATCTCCCAACACTATTAGACCAGTGCTTTTAGCCTTTGAAAATGTTAAAAAGGGAACAAAATTATTGTAGGATGAAACCCATTGGAAAAGGAAGAGAATATAATAAAAATTAAAGGAAAAATAAATTATGGTCGATCTGAGATGGGGAAGTGGAAAAGGGAGGTTAAGGGTAGAAACGGTTTATCTGGATTTCCGACAAAACTACAAGTACTATGAAAAAAAGTTAAATAACAACGTTGCAGATAATAAGTAGATCTATACTTTTTGTGCTGCCACTTTTTTCACATAACCTCAAAATTTATGTGAAAAATTCAAATTACCAAGTTTTTGGTTTTTAATTTTTATCTTTAACAAAAAAAAAATGTTTCATAAAATTTGGCAAAAACTTAGTGTCCCAAACATACTGTAATTTTTTTGATTTAAAATATTAATTTTTTCATCTTATTATGACTAAATATCGAAAAAGTACTCTAATTTTTAATCGAAAATTCTCACATCAAAACATCTGATGTTTTTTAAAAAGTCGGTGAGTTTTTTGTTCGTTGAAACCTCTACTTTCTGATGGTACAAAAATATCTATATTTCATTGTTAAATGTTCTCAGAAAAAACAATAATTAAAGTGTAAATTTTAATAAATTACTCAAAATTGTACATAATACAATTTTGAGAACATTTTTCTGAGAACATTTAACATTGTATTGTATATATTTTTTTGCACTTGGACTTGGATACTTGGACACTGGAAGATCCGTCGTGTAAATTAAGTACAGCGTAATGCTCCAAGGACATTGTCTTGTGGCACTCCTGTTGTAAGTTTGTGTTTGGAGCTGGATACATCTCTGCACTGGACAAAGAATGTTCTTTCCGTTAAATGTACCAATTTAATTCCGTCAACCCGTTTTGGTGAGATTGAGTAACAAATTCCGTTTTCTTTCTGAAAAAATCTCATTACAACATTTTTTTTTAAATTTAGATTTTAAGCAGAAAATATTGTCGAGTACTACAGTTTAGTGTAAAAGAACTTTAAATGTTCAGAATAATGATAGAATTTTCTTTAAATAGAAATTTTGGGGCGATACTGGATACACTCTTTGACTATCAGAATTTCAGGACTTTCCATGAAAACATCGTATAGAATTCTAACTGTCTTTTCAATAATTTTTTATATGTAAGCAGTCTTAAAAGATTCTTTTTTTATGACCTAATATACTTGGTGTTCTATAAAACTAATTTCATATCCCAGGACAAAGCTATAATTTTTTTTAAGCAACTTTATTTGTTGAAAAATTTTCATAGCGAATCGGATCAAAGTAATAAGCCAACGAGTAAAGCAACATAAAAGTATAACAATAGCTAATATCTACGTCATTTAAAGCTTGTCACCGAGAAAAAAGCGCTTGAATGCTTTTTGATTTAACGTTAACAAAAACTAATCTCTAATGCTTGCGGTTGACTAAGTTTATTTTTCTGTGACGTTATAACTCACAATTAAATCAAGTATTTAATAAATTTGATATCATATTTTAATGTAGCTTTATCTCTGATCGTTGAATGGTTGAAAGTTTAAAACTTCGTCAATAAATTTTCAGGTTTTTTTTTAATATGACAAACTTTCACTTGTGGCATCGATGTGTATGTGTATGTATGAACTAATACGAGCTTTCGCTACGTGTTGAGCGAGAAAATGCCGTGCTCGAGCCATTAACATTTGTACAAAAGCTCGAAAGCTCGTTGTGAATGACCACTTGTCTTGTGAAGTGCCTCAGTCCAACAACTGCCACATTGCAAATTACACAGTGTGCTCACTCTGGCAACTAAGTGATAAAACATGAATTTCATTTTGTTGATCGTCGAAAATCGAGATGTTACGTGATAGAAAAAGAAACTTTCGGGACGCAACGCTTTCAAGCTCAAGTGGAAAAAAGATAATAGTATATTGCTCGATGAAATTAAAAAAGTTGAAACAGTTTCCAAGATGTGCTTTTATGTGAAGCGGTTTTGTCTTCTCTTTTTTTCTCAATGAATTGACACGGCCTTGATCAATTCAGGGAAAAAATTAGGGTGGCAATAAAGTCTCATCCCTTTAAAAGTTGAGGGACTCAAAGCAAAAATTCCACGAACACGTCTTGTAATTAAATTAACCCAACTATCAAGCTCAAAGAGAATATTCATTGTATAATTATCCTTTAAGTAATTTAATATTTCACACTAAAACTTCTTCTATTTGAAGGATTCGAGACTTTGGTTCAAATTATTATTCGTAAAAAATGGGAATTGTAATTGTATTTGAGATAGTTACGGTTCAGGTTTCAATGTTTAAGGAGAGAATGAATGGCTGATGGAGTCATCGGGGGGATGAGAGCGAAAAGAGGCTATTGGGTTTAATGAGGCAAGGCGACGGTCTAGAACTTGAGGCTATTAAACCTTCAAATATCAAATTGCAATTTTATACGAAATAAAATTTTATAGAAAAAAATCAAGAAGGATTTTAAACTTAAAGTTATGGATAAGATATCCCATATAATAGTAAGTAATGCATTTTATTAAACACGTTTAAGTAAATACTTTTGTGCCTTATCTGAAAATAATTAAATCAAAAACAAACTTACCAGTGAAAAAATTTGGTAGCCCTGATTTATTTATGTGTTTTTATTGTAATTAAGCCTAACCATTTAAATCTCAGTTTTGGTCAATACTTTGCGCAAAATCTTTTAACACTTTATTGGTTAAAGAGTGTACACTGTACATATTTCTGTTACTATCTTCAAAAAGTGTATGATACCTATAGGAGTGCTGAGTTTCCTAATGGTACAAGGGTTAAAAGGATTTTTGTGAAATATTTTAGTTCTTTAGGTTTGATTTATCAATATGAACTACTAAGCGTTTAATTATGAATAATGAATTTAAAAAATATTAACAGAGAAACGAAAACCACCGCATTTTCAGTCAAAATTATACTGCCACAGTCTAGGGAGCCTAGGGGTGGGGGTTTAAGCTCACCACTGTGTGGTCTGAGACTTTCCTCCTTCGACCGTCTTAGACCTTTTGTCTAAACTTCACGCTGAGTACTCCAACGAAGCGTGAAAGATAGGAAAAGGCGGAGCGTAGTCAACTGAATAATAGAATTCTAGAACATTTTCAAAAAAAAAAAGTCGTTGAGACCACCTGCCGCGAGAGTTTGACTAAAAGGATAACTTGGTAGATGAGAAGGAAGACAATGGAATCGAATGTTCTAAAAATTGAAGAAGTGGGGTAGGAAAGTTCCAGAAAAATGACCGAGTACTTATACATGGAGAACAAGCTCAGTTAGGGACAGTTATAAATAAATCGTAAACTGAGTTCTACATAAATCATCAGTTGTGAAATTAATAATGCGAGTGTTAAATAAATAGTGCATATAGTGAAATATAAACCGTGAGTAACAATTAGTGCCTGTGACTTTTGTAACAGTGAACTTAATAGTTGTTAACAAGTGTAAATAAATAAATATTTGTTAAAAATAAATTGTCGTCATTCAAACACAAATCCAAGAACCCGTAAAAACGTTACACATTTAACGCAAGTTACATTTGTCAACTTGGTAAGTGAAGGTAGGGTGAGTCTTGTGTTATATCAGATCCATAAGATTTAAAAGATTTAATTTTTTTTTTTTTTTTGAAAAAGGGGAAATTAGCCAAATTATTTTGGGGACCTCTGTGTTATATAAGTGGATGTTTAAACTAAGTAAATTCGAAAAGCTGAATTCTAATTGTTTTAAATTTTAAAAGAAACATCTTGAAGTTTTTTCGTTGCCTTTCCATTTGGACTACGCTTGAGAGCTTTTGTATGAAACCACGATTTATTAAGTAGGCTGAAGCTTAAAACTTGATACGTTTAAAACGCATACAATATTTCGTCTCCACTTATCTTCAATACGTATTAAATTTTCCATGTTTCATAACCGTCTTACGGGAAAGAAATCGAGCTGGGAGAGAGAAAATTGAAGTGGAGCGACATTTGAAAATTTTCCCTCCCGCTGCCGTTTGAATTTTGCGTTTCGTTCACATGTCTATTTACATATTTGTGGTAAAATTTTGCGCATTTATTTCTCGTATTTGCCAGTTGGTTCGTTTATTCTATGGCGCATTTTGCCACCTCGTCGCGGTAACGTAAAGCCCGTCGGGCTCGAGTGCGAATAAAATTTCGTTTTGAAAAAGACACGAATGGAAATGGATTAAAGCGAGAGACGGGAATTGTATGCAAAAGTACCGAGCGAATTTATTTTATTGAATCAATTACATTAAGAGACTTTAATTGTTTGTGGAATATTCAAAGCACGTACTTCACTGGTCAGAGTTAAAAGGATCGAGAAAAGCTCGATGAAGATCTCATATTGTTAAAAAAAAATCTCACTAAGCATTTTTTTTTCCACTTCTCTATGATTGACGAAAAATAGTAACAAAAAGTCCTCAAAGAGCGCTGAAACGCGCAACGTTAAGTGCTATCAAAGCAAATTAAACATTTTTTGTTTGTAATTTTTTTGTCAACATAATCTGTCTGAAATTAAAAATACAGTCTCAAATATGAGACTTGGTGGAAAGAATACGCATGTAAATGAAATAAGAGGAACAAAGTTTTTTTCTTTCCTTCGCTTCTTGCTTATGAATGAGAGATCCTCGGTTCGAGAGACAGCTTTGAATGATTTAGAGAGAGGAATTTTCCGCTTACATAATCAATTTTATTTAACGAAAAAGCATTAAAATCATTCAATTAATATTCTTGTTTGCATAAATATAATTCAAAATTAAAAAAAAAATATACACATTGGATATTGAAATAGGAGTATAAAATATTCATTATGGGATTTTAATATTTTCATGTTTGGGGGAATTTTTATTTTTATTTTGAAATATGCCAGACGGGCGTTTTTACTTCAGTAAAGCTTTTCAATTAAAAAGAGCAAAAATATTTTTAAATTTTGTGATACTCTTTTGTAACTGGGGAAGAGATTAGGTTTAGTTTTTCCGAGATAGCTTTTTAATTATTAAAGTATATGCGTGGGAATTAAAATTTTAAGCTACATTTATATTTTTTTGATAATCAAAATATGAATGTATAAGATAAATCAATTGTTTTTATTATTAATGTATTTTTAAAATCTGTCCATTAAAATTTCTATTAGTACAAACTGAAAATTTCAAGAAAAGGCTTCCTACGTCTTCATTGCAAATTATATAATTTTCAAAAGTGATCTTATAAGTACTTTGTTCACGTGGAATATAAAAAAAAATCTGTTTTTTGTTCTGTTCTGTCTATCTTTGTTGGAAACAAGAACAATAAAATCACCTTCAAAACCTTCATCTTTTAATAATTTTAAAATTTAACATAAAATGCGTTAGATGTAAAAATTAACTCAATTAAGATAAGGAACTTTGAAAATAATTCTAATTTCTTAAATGAACGAATTAAGAATAAAAAAAAATAGAGGTTTATAATTACTAAATAAGAATTTGAGAAAGTGAATAACTTAAGAGGAGACCTTAAAAATATAAAACGTATAACCCTCTCTTTGATCCACTTAGAAATGGAATTTTCAAAAATTCTTCTGTGAGAGAGATCAAAGTCTTCTCCGGAATAACTCTTAAAACATTTTTTGTTTGTATCCTCCCTCTAAACAATGACTAAGTGAAAATGTCACTAATTAATAAAATTTGACTAACTATTCTAGATTTTTGATTTCCTCTAAATAATTTGTTGTTTACTAATTCTAACATCCAAAGCATTCAATCATTCCAATCCAAAGTGCTCCGTCGAATCATCAATGCGTAAGGGTCCCTATTACGCAATGAATTAACCGAATAATTCATAACGACCTCAAGCGTTTCCAAAAATTCCACTCTAATCTTTTCGATCATCCTAATTCCAGCGCCTTAGCACTGGGAATTATATCCCTTTAATCAATCCACCGTGTCGTCTAAAAATGCATTGGTCCCGTGACCTCCTAACAAATCTCTAGAATCCTAGCATTGGCTAGGTTCTCTTCACGAATTTGTTCTCTCGCTTCTACACCCATGGATTTAACTTTAAGTTCAGCTCCAGAGTAAAGTTCTTAATATTATGTATGCTCACACTATACGTTTAATTTCGGCTCGGGTCGATATAAAAAATAATCTTCTAATAACACTAGTGATATTTTTACTGTGTAAAAACTGTAATTTTGCTGACTCTGGACTTGAATTCCTTTTAAAAATGTTAACAATTATATTTACAAAGAAAAATATCTTTTAAGAATGCAAAAAATTAATGTAAAACCAAACCAAAAAAAAAAAACATTTCCTTTGTATCAGCAGATACGTATTTTAAATATCCTGCAAACGTCATAAGTGGATCATATCGTAGTGTCTTCTGCGACTGTTTCGTGGTGATGAAAATAGTCCCGAATCGACCGAAATTTATAGGTCCTTCCAGTTTCGTTCCCTTTGGGTTTGGTGCAGTTGGGGGTGTAGTCCTCTTGACTATCTTCTTCGTACCCTTTTCCAAAAGGTCGAGTTATGCCTGAATTGATTATTTCTCCCAGTTTAAAACTTTCCCTTTTCTTTTATAGGCCTCGATACTTTTGAGAACATTCTATCTCTTGTTCTGTTGAACATATTTCAGAAGTTTTACTTCAGCTAATATGTGATCTATTTCAATTACATGTTTTGCAACACAGGATTTTTCCACTCTGGCATATATTTTTATATTTGGTAGATGCTCCTTGTATCTCATTTCTATTTTTCGCCTGGTTAGCCCAATATACCTTTTCTTGCAGTCCATACACGCTATTAGATAGATATATATGATATTTGAAGATCAGGTAAGTATCCTATCTTTGAACTGTGGAAAATATCACGTAGTTAAGCTATCGTATTTTTTGCCTTTTTATCGTGTTGTTTTCAAATTTTAAAAAAAAGTGGGTGCGTGCACTTATATGTACGCGCGTGAAAAGTTAAACTTCTTTGGCATCATTAAAAATTAGTTTTTATTAATTGCACACAAATAATTAATTAAAATTAAATTTAGAGAATAATATTTTAATTCATATCAGTAAATAATACATACGGATAGTTAAACTCAATTTTATTGGAGCACTTGAAAAAGTATATAAGCACATTTTTTTTTACTTATACTTACGAATAGTTAAAAAAATTAATCAAAATATTCAATTTAAATCACTACTGAATATAATTTATTCGTGGAGCGGACACTTTAACGAGAGGTGCGGTTCTTTTGAATTTTAGTACGGCGCGTTGAACAGAGATGACGGGGAAATTGTCCAAAATGCATTTAAGAATTACGGATTTGCGCCGTGATGATAAAATAGACCGATACTAACGCCTCTAAGAACAACGCTCCGTACTAATAGCCTAAAAGTAATCTGACGTTTGACACGTTTTTTTCGAGTCACCGTTTGTGCAGTAAATTTGTATTTTTATGGCTATTTAATGGCTGAAATACCGTGTGAAACTATGGTTTACAATGAAAATAAAATTTAAAGAAGGCTGTAAGACGTTTATAAAATTTGTCAGAATCATTTTTCTGGTTAACAATTCATGTATACCATGAAAACGAAGCCCCATAGAAATAGCGAAATAAAGGAAGTAGCTATTTTTCAAAGTAAATGTCTTAATCTTATTTATGCCTTTTTTACTAAATTATTATTCTTAGATGGTTAAAAAATTTCAGAATCCCAGATTACGTGATAATGCAGACGTCATTTTCATCACTTAACTCCAAATAGTATGATAGCAGCTACTGCAAAATTCGAGAAAAGTAATAACTTATATATTAATAATAACTGTCATTTGTAGTTATGTATAAATATTTTCTTAGTAAGATATTAAAAATATATTTAATGAATTAATTATTTTTAATTAAAATATAAAAATAAATAAATAAGTAAATAAATAAAGCAAAAATTCAAATTACGCGCGCCTTGTTAAAAAAAAACGAGTGGTTTTGCGGCCCACTTCATCATGTTAATTTTGTGTCTTAGTGATGCGCGCGCATCTTAACATTTCACCCTCTTCATTTTTCATAACGCGCCTAAAGAAGTATAACTTCAAAAAAATTTTAAACCTCAGGGAAATATGTCAGCTTTGCCCACCTACTTGATTCTTTCACCTCGAATTTAATATGGTGACGTAATAAAGTAGTAAAATAATAATAAGTATTGGCTTTAGTGCAAGCCTTGCATTTCTACGTTCTTCTAAGTAACGACAATATGTTTCGATAGTACCTGTGAAAAAAAAACTTTTTTTTACACACCACAGTTTGTGGTGTGAATCGGCTCAGATGATTTTTTTAGTTTGTTCACAGGAAAGTTTTATAGTTAGTGAAACTGTCATGAAAATGTGCAACTTGAAACACACATGATTTAATAAAATATTGAACTTTGAAAGCAAGTGTTGAAAATTTACGAGAACGCCTTAGTTTCATAATATTACATAACGTTTTATCATATATCATTGAACATTATCAATTCATAATGATTATATTATCATTATGATTTGGTTTATTGATACACAAAAATAACTCCTAAAATTGAATTTCATAATGATCGATATTCTGTTATAAATTTGAGTAAACCTTACAAATTACAAATAGATTTTTTTTTCAAAAAAATTTCTTTAAATCAAGTGCACTTAAATCTTAATGGTGTGAAGTGAATTTTATTATCCTTATTATGACGTCTTATCAAGTTTTAGGTTTCTTCATTGGATCTACGTGGAATGTTTTACTTTATATCATATGATTTAAGGATGGAATAAACAAAACTGTATATAATGAAAAACTCTTTAAATGAGTTCTTAATTGAATTTTGGTATTTCCCATTGAATGGTTCTTCAAAAATAATTCCAACAAAAATATTTATAAAACAATTAATTGAAGAATAATGAAAATTTGATGCAAATTCCTAGTCAATTAAATTAAATTAATTTTCAATTGAACCGATAATAAATTTAAAAGATTCAGTGGTAACCACCCCAAAAAGCAATCGATTTCATCCCTCCAATTACCATATTTAGTTCTTAATTAATTCAAATAATTTCATGACATCTATCGCAATTTCTTCGCAAAAAAAAGCCTAAGCTGGTTCTTATCTTTTTACATTCCTGTACATCCCTCGATTTTTTCACTGGTCTCGTCTGAAAACCAAACATTATTAATAATCTAACTTAATTAAGTTTTTTTTCCCACGATAGTTTTTCAACGTTTTTTAAAATTTAAATTGCGTTTCATCGAATATTCTCGGCTATATTAAACCGAGATAGAAACGAGGAGGGAAGCAACTAAAAACTCATATAATCTTCTAAAATGAAACTTTTTTCTTGAAAAGAACTTTTCATCCCTTATCATGGCAAACCCCCTTGTTTTATTTTTTAATGTTTTACGATGAAACGATATGAACGTCCCCCCGAATGGATCAATGATGAAAAGACAACGAGGCTCCCAGACCCTCGCATCAACGATCCTCATCGATATGGGGGAAAAAAGTTAATCCAGGCCCGGGCTCACAACGTAATTAAGTGCTCAGACAAAATTTACTCAATATGTCAATAGTCATAAACGTTCCAAAAAGTTTTATAATTCAATTTTCCATAAATTGCTACATAAAATCGAAGCGGGAAGATTTCATCGACAAACATTTTCCACGGAATTTATTTCTTAATTATTATCGAAACTTTTTAGGGTTCGAAAATACGCTTAAATTACCCTTCTATCAGCCATTTCACTTTCGTTAATCTTTTCCAAAGATTACAATAATAAAAATAAATTTCACCCCAAACCTGTCAACTCCGAACTCCCGCTTGCAATTCCCAAAAAAAAAATAAATGGGTAATAAAAAATGGCAAAAAGCGGACTTGTATTGTTTTTATATCCATACCACCCCCTCGATGCTCACCCGTTGCTTATCTCCACGCGCTTTATGTGAATTTGAATTTAAACGACGATTATTTTAAACTTAGTTAACGAACAGGTGGCCATTTTATTAAATTACCTTTTTTCGGGACCGTAGCTTTTTTCATTTACAAGACAAATAATGACGCTGTAAATTCGCGTTAAAATGCGAGATAGCTTTTAGAAGCTCACATCTTTATTGGCTTAGCGTTTCTTTTTCAAACGATCAATGGAACGGGAATTTGGGATGAACTTTTGATTTCGTCTGTATTTTGATCGGACGATTTTCTAATAAGATCTTACGTTTTAATATCGGCTTTACATAATATTGGCTATGTTTGAAGAAGCAAACATAACCTCATACTATTTACTAAAGCTTTTTTCATTTAGAGTTTTTGTTGAAAATATCTCATTTAGTGAAAACAATATTAAAATATTTAACCTAAGGGTAAATTTTACTAACAAAATTCAATTTGTTTATGTACGACATTTTCATTTATCTATTGCAAATTTTACGTCATGCCGCCTATTTGTTTAAGTGTATAACTTTAAAAATAAAAAAAACTCATTAAAATATTTTGTTTCGATTTTACGAAATAGTTAGTTATATTTATTTTTTGTGGTTTGTGTCCCATCCTGTTGGAACCACATGTTATATTTTTGTAACACATTTTTACCTAACCTTAAATTAAACTAATAGTTTGATTTAATTAAATATTTTGAATTATCAAATTTCAAGCCTTTCCAACTGAGCCGTATGTAAATGTTCCTGTGGTAAGCTTTCGGAATTCTCATCCTGTGTTTCGTCACTCCCTAGAGCCCTTTCCCTCTAAAAACGCTCGCTTGCCTTTAATCCATATTATTCCCATATATTAAACAAACAAAATGATCATATCGTGAACGAGAATAAAAATCACGTGAATCCTTGCCGAATCATGAAAAAAGCGCAACAATTGCAACCATCCTGGTTGCACACCGTTTCATTCATCTTATCGTAGCGCTTTTATTCTCTCGATTTTTTGTGTCCATATTTGGAACGCAGGTAGATCAATATATAAAAAAAGAAATAAATGGAGCAAAAGGAAAATAGGAAAAACATGCATCAGTCATTTGTTTTTGGTAAAAACAACACGTTGGTCTGTCTGTCGGTCGGTTTATCGGTTGATTCGTTTTTCTTTTTTCCTATTTATATGTATTTTTGTTGACGACTAGTTTTCAGTTCGTTCCATTCAATTGTGTTGTGTTGGCAACAATAAAACAATGGAATGTGACAAAAACAAAAGAGCGTCAAGTGAATGTTATGGTTTCCGATCAAATGCAAAGTTTTTTTTATTATTCTGTTTAAATAATTAGCCAATCGGATATGTGGATGGAAAGTTTATTGTGGATCGTGTAGAGATGCTATGTGGATAGTATAAGGTGGGAAAGATGAGATGGTCGATATATGGGAGTGTAAGAGATTGTCGCTATGACGAAGGGGTGGGGGAGCTGATGGGTAAGAGGTTGAGGGAATTGAAAATCGAGCTAATGATCACAACAACATCATGAAAAACTACGAGGATTTTTTTTTCCCATTTATTTTTTTACTTATGATTTTTGAAGTAAGTTTTGACTAAGTTACCTGCCACTTAAAAAGCCAATATTAAACAAAAATTGCCTGAAGTAGAAAACAAAGATTTTGGTATGCAATGAAACATGTTAGAACAATATTTATGTAATGATCTTAAAATCAAAAATAAAATAATACCAAGTATCATTGCTTGCAAGTGATTTCTGTAGTTTACAAACGATTCGGACTTATTGTTAGATGTGCGTTGAATAGCTATCAAAATGGAACAGGGGAATTACATCTTCTGAGATTGAGTGATAACTACTTGACAGTACATCTTCCCATTTCTTAAAGAGTTTCAGTGTTGGTTCGATGCTTCTTATAAAAATATTTTATTTACCTAGTGAATTTTTCTGATCGATTTAAGGGTCACTTATTTCTTATCTTACGCATTTTGATACAAGCAAATCACACAGCTTTCAAATAAATTTAAGAAAAAAAAACTTTGTTTGATTAGATAAAAGAAGAACTATATGTTGTCTTAAGACCCATGCAAAAAAGGATAATGTTAAAAACCAACTTTCACCAAAACTGCAATCAAAATTCAACAATAAAAAATGAAATTTCCTTTAATATATATATGTGCCGTTTATTTTGAAAATGGCCTAAGTCCATTTATACTTAAATTGAGATATTTAAGGGTTTGTGTTTCAATGCAATTAAAAATATACATACAGGATACTAATGACTCATACTGCTTAAATGTATCTAAGGATGTTAAATTTATACGAGTAGTTCCTGTTAAAATAGTGGCAATTAATAAGTGAATAATATGCGTTTTCTTACCAAGAATAGAGTTAGGCCAGTTTCAAAATTAACAACCAGATTCATTATAAAATTTGAAGGATCCCAATTTCATTCAACATAATTAAAGATGCTTCAAATTAAAAAAAAAAAATTTTAAAGCAAGCTTTTCGACAACGGCAATCTTTGTTTTCGAAAACTTTGGATGGTACAATTTTTCCGGTTTGAGTACAATATCTTTTTCCAGAATCCCGTTTAATCTTACGCACTTTTTGAATGTATGTTTTGTCAATCTTTTCTCCATTGGTATCATCCCCTGAAGACGAATATTATTCTATAATTTTGTTTCTTTTTCGATTTTCTTTGAAATCATTAGTTAATAATTCTTCTTCACTATCTGAACAATATAGTCTAGTCGTTTTGCTCTTCCCTATGGGTGAAATAATTTCTAAAATTTAATATTAATTAAACGTAGATACTGATTATTGAACTAATGTAATTGCCTCAAAACTGAGGTTTACTTTTTAAATACTAATTAATTAAAATTACCTTCATCACTGCCTTCGGACATTATCAATAATAAATATCTTAATTTAAGCAGAAATGGACTTTGGTCAATTTCAAAATAAACGGCTCAATTATTGAACTAACTCTGAAAACTTATGTGTCTAGAATTATCGTATTTACTCGGAATATAAGCAACCTCAAAAGCTTTCTTGATAAATAATATGAAGTTGTACATGTAATCTATGACAACTGGAAGTATGGAAAATATTTTTAGTTATATATTTTGAAAAATGGACTTAGGCCACTTTCAAAATAAACGGCTCACATATATATTTTTGTGTGTGTTTTTAGCGTATTTTCGAAGCGCTTAAGGAAATTTTTTTTGACTTCATGTAAGAACTAAGAACAGTTAATAATTCATGTAAGGAAATTTTTTTTGTGGTTCTTGTTATCACAGAAAAGATCGTGTAAAAAGAGTTAGAGCTATTGCCTACTTATACAGCAAGCCTTGTTTTCCAAAATCCTTGATAGTTAGAGCACTCCGGCTTACTAAGAAGTTTGGATAGTTAAATGTTTCGTTAATGCAAGAAATTTTAGGATGATTTTACCTGATTTAATGCTTATTGAAAATTTCTTACATCTAAGTTTAGTGCCTGAAGATAACTTTTTTCGTGCACTTAATTGTAGAGTTTGTATAGGTAAAATGTATAAATTAAATGTGTTTAATTCTTTACCAAGTTAGTGAAATTAATTTTAAAAAGTGAGAAAAACTAAAAATTTACTCGAAACGTCGGCAAATAAAAAATAATTACGAACATACATCGTTTAATTTTTTGCTCCCAATTTACACGTTAATTTTTATCCTCATTAAAATGTATAGGTACCTACTTATTTTATTTTTTTTGTATAAAAACTTGTTGGTATGTTTACTCTTATTACTTTACTTTGAAAAGGTTTTGGTAAATGTTAATGTTTAAAAAAAATTTCTAATGATCACAACGATTCATTTACAGACATAGTTTTTGTAGCTTTTATAATTAAAAATATGACTTTTGAATATTATCTGCGTTGTTTATTATAGCTATGTTAATACATTGAGTCTTTACTGTGAGTGAACAAGCTCACTATCCAACACACATGCCTTTGATACCTTTGTTTTGGCACTCGACAGTGTAACTTGCTTTCATTAGACATTTCTTTAGGTGAGAACTATGGAAAAAATTATGTACAATGGTAACTCTGTATACGTTCTTTATCAGTTGCCGATCCTTGGATTTATACCAAATACGACTTAGGATATCAAGCGTATTTTTCTCATAAGAAAATAAATTGTTCTTTTTCTTATCCAACGCTCACTTTTGACATTTCTGCCATTCAGTGCCGCACCGTCTAGTAAAGGCTAGATAGTAGTTGGTTTTGATTGTTTACGTTTACATCAAGATTTACATCAAAACGCATGGCGGTCATGGGTTCCCCATTGCAGAGGGAGCAGATTGGAGTCAGTAGGATGTCAATACGGTGCCAGTGCTCGCATAGGTAGTCATATCTTGTGGTAGTTTGGATAGATGCGACTGAAACCTGACGGAGAAGAAGTCGTGGGATAGGAATTCCAATAAGGATTCTCATTTTTTTCCTTGTGCTTCATTTTTTGAGTATTATAGGAATGCCAGTTGATAGTGTTTGCAACGTGGTTCTGAGGTGATGTTAGAGACATAAGGGTTGGAGGTTCATTTAAAAAGGTGCCAGGCTTAGCGAGGATGTCTGCTTTTTCATTTCCCAAAATACCAACATGACTGGGAATCCATTGTAATGACAGGTACCAACCTGTTTTAGTGAGACTATCCAAGGCGGCTCGACATTTGTTAGTACGGACGCAATCGGCGGGGTAATTAGGTGATAGTGCTGCTATTGCAGCTTGAGAATCAATAAGGAAGACAACTTTATGGTACATGGTCTTAATTTCGTGAAGTTTGGACGTAGCCAGTAAAACTGTCTCTACTTCCATCAAAATAGGTTATAGGTTCTCCAACTGCGGCGCATCCTTCAATTATATTGCTGTAGTAACCAGCACCAATCTTTCCGGATCCTGGGATAAATGAACCATCTATATAGATGTGCAGGAACTCTGACCGTGAGAACAGGGAGTAAATGGTTTCTAGAGAGGTTTTCACTAATAACTGAAAATGATTACTACTTTTCTCCAAAAAAAAATTTTTGGTTATCAAACGATCTCTACACTGCTACTTCACAAATTGAGTTTTGCATATTATAATTCTTAAAGACCTTCGGGGGCTTTTATAATATTAGATTAGTAGAGGCTCCAGTTTGCCCACTTGTATTACGAAAAACCAAGAGAATTGACCTGTCCTTCATTTGCTTATGTCCTGGAAATGTCTTTTTTCCTTGTTTAATGTAGGTTATGTTAGATTCAGTTCTTCTTAAACAATCCGGTTTCATCATATAAAAATTTATTGAGGAACAAAACCCTCGAAGTCCACAAAAAAGGATCAAAAATTATGGAACAACACTATCAGGCCCTTCAAAAAGCAAATCTGCTCTAAAAATATGATACTTATGAATTAAAACCCTCCAAGTGCTAATGACCAATAATTGTTAAGACACGTAAAATGAAAAAAATATATTTTAAGCCATTTTGACGTACTTAGGTCGTATGCTAGACAAAGTTTTTATACCAAGGTAAATGAAATCTTGGCAGGAGCCAGGACGTATACCAAGATGGACTTATTCCAAAGCGAACATATACCAAGATAATCACTGTGTAGTTCTGTTCTAGTTGTAAGTGATACTGTTTGTACCAAGTTTGAGGTAAACAAATGCCATTAAGCTTTTACCCTAATTCAAAAATTGGTAAATCTGAGACATTCGTTTACTTTTTTTATTTGATTCTTTTCGTATTTTAGTTCTTTGTCATCGAAATTCATTAACTAGTAGACCACTTCATAAAATAAGTTGGCTACTATTTCAAAGATTTCTCCAAAATTTCTTCAAAAATGACACAAGAAAATTGTAATTTTTCTCAAAAACTGTCTGTTTCATTCAGGAATTCCTTTGTAATTGATATCATTGCTGTTCTTTGAATTAAAACGTTAAGCTTGAATATTATCCAGTTTAAATGCAATTAAGCTGTTTGCACTAAGATAGAGCTACCGTGTGCGTGTTTGTGAGCTTTTTACACTCATACATTCCCTTTCAACTATACAATAATTTAAGTTGCTCGCTTCGTTCTTTCATCTTAAAACATAGTTACGCTTTCATCCCAGTCCTGCTTTTCCCTGTGTCGCCGCAACTCTCATAACTTATTAAAAATGTAATTAAAACCGTCCCGCCCACCAACCTCCCATTTTCACCTTACCATTTCAAGAAAAGCGAAGAAAATTCAAACGAACATAAAACAGTAACAGACAAACGTGGAAATTAGAAAATTTCTCATTTGAAGCGAAATTTATTTCTTTCAAATTAGAGTATTAAAGTTTCAAATGCAACGTCCGTTTGAACCGGTTTAATTTTAACTCTCGCTCCGTTTTTGTCTTCGTTTAGTCCTTTTCACATCATCCCAATCTTTGATTGTCTTAATATCCCTTTGGCGTCGTCTTATCTTTAAAGGTCTAATAACGTTCAAGTTTCCTCATGTTGAAAATTAGCCCTCGTTACCACAGTCGTTTTTGCGTGAGGAGCACTTATCTGAAATTGTCCTGGTTACGATCTGCATCAGCATGTGGACTGATCTCATTTGAACAATCGAAAAAACCAACAATCAAATAAAAACTTGTCGAAACTATAAGAGATTCATTGCAAGGACGAAAACGTCTTTCTCGTCAATTGTTTTCTTGTTAGCAGAGCGCGAAATTCGAAATGTTGGTCAGGTCTTTAAGGATTGTCGGAGACAAATGGAATTTGTGAAGTTGCGTGAATTCGGTTGAAGTGGGATAAATGGGTGTGAGCGGCGTCAGGGGGTAGTTAATTAACGGTGTTTGTCTTGAGCTTTACGCTCAGGGAATTTCTAATTAACTCTTTAATTAGTTCCTCAAAAACAAAACGGAAAAAATGGCGAGGAAGTAAGTGGAAAGTTTTGGGATATTTATACGAAATTAAAAACGCCAAAACGAGGAGGGAGGGTCTGGTCTAAAAAAATATTTTTCTTAATCAAAAGAAAACGCTTTGTCGAAGAACATGCATGAGTTGACTGTTATAATAGCTGAAAATTTCAAAATTATTTAACCAGTGCATGTGTGCTTGAACACTAAAAACTAAAAAATTTTTAGGTTATATTTTATACCATTTTTGTATTTATTACGTTAATCAATCGTGGATAGAAACTGACGGGCAGAGAATAAAATTTTATTTTTATTTTTTTTGGGTGTTGTTTTAAGTCGCTTTAACATCTAAGGTTATAGCACGACTGTCTAAATACAGACAATATCTGTTGGTCAATTTTATCTTAGGTTTAGAATCTTATGTCTACGATTCAACGAGGATCGAACCCAGTACCACTTGACGCAAGAAGCGGAGAAAGCAATTGCTCTAACCATCAATAGGTGGTTAAAAAGGTTTTTATATGCAATAATTTGTTGGGAAATTTTCAAAAGGAATGAGTTTTACCCCAAAAAAAAACTTAAATTTTAATTTGTATTTATAACTTTGTAAGAAATAAAATTTA
Organism: Sisyra nigra; assembly: GCA_958496155.1. NCBI lineage: Eukaryota > Metazoa > Arthropoda > Insecta > Neuroptera > Sisyridae > Sisyra > Sisyra nigra. Next base: position 12,602,921 of record OY292318.1, read on the forward strand.
ATTAATTTTTTTGAAGTTCCAAACCAAGAAGCATCATTACCTTTTCTCTGCTATAATAATAATATTTTGAATAGCTAAATTTTTCAATTTGTATGTTGAGGATGTCTTCGAAATACTCATCTGGTTTTCGAAATTCTTTACCTAATTAAAATTTAAAAAAGACCATCAAGCTGATATATATAATTTTATAAATATGGGTTAGAGAATCAGAGGTTTAAAAAAGGGGTATTTTTACTTTTTTTAAAAAATATACACATTTATCCCTCGATTTACGCGGTACCCATTTTACGCGGTTTCACCTATTACGCGGTTCGGAAAAAATCACATTTAAAAAAAAATCAAACATATTTTAATATATAGGATTATCAAATAAAGAAATCAAAAAGTCAACATTAAATGCTTGTTGGAGAGCAGTATGGCCAGAAGTAGTTGAACCTGATCATATAATTCCAGCAAGAGATGAAACATTTTAACTATAACAAAAACGTTGGGACAAGGGTTGGAGAATTTGGAATTCAGTGACATCGATGAATTGTTTGTTAATAATGAAATAGACGAAGAAGAATTGGTGTATATGGTGTCCACCAACGAAAAAGAAAAGTCTCGATTTAAGCGTTTTCTCTGAGAAAACAGCGTAAATCGAGGGATGAGTGTACAATCATATAATTTATTTAAACAATTCAGCATATCAAATACAATATTTAAATAGTATTTTGTGACATTTTTATTTAAAAATTCCGAAAACTCAGCCGTTGTAATATAACCTCATCTCCCTTGACGTCTCAAAAAAAAATGGTCTTACCGTGGACAGCATAACTCATTAATGGTTCATCTAAAATAAAAAAAAAAACAAAAATATTTCGTTAGTACATGGATAAATTTCGTTATTGGACGAAGGAAAAAAAATTCAAATTTCAATTTTTTACTATCTCTTAGAATTTTACTCGGATCGATTTGAAATTTTAGGAGAATATTTTAAATATATATGTATATTTTTTTATTTTGGGTGTTTTAAGTCGCTTTAACATCTAAGATCATATCACGACTGTCTAAACACAGAAACTGTGGTTCTGTTGGTCAAGTATATCTTAGGTCTAGAATATTAAGTCTAGGTTTCAATGGGGAACGAACCTAGAACCACTTGACGCATGAAGTGGAGAGAACTAATGTTCATGCCACTACGCCAAAAGGTGGCCCTTTTAAATATATTGTTATATTTAATAAGACAAAAAAAAATCGATTTTTTAAAATTTTCAAACTCACCTAACCCCTTAAGGTTATTTAAAGTCGCTAGGAATATCTTAGGTCATCAGTGACGGTTCTAGTTCTAAAGCTCTTGCCACTTGTTAAACGTTCTTGGTATTTTATTAATACACTTTTTCTGTCCTCTTCGTACTCAATATCTTGGATAATTCTGAAGTCAATTTTTGGGTAGATATATAGATATTCATATATTCATATTTGGTACATTAATTGGTTGTTGGTGAATTGGTTGTTTATCACACAAGCGGCAATTTTTATCCTGGAAAATTCAAAGTTACTGTAGGATAAAAAATATAATAAATACGTTGTTTACTATATTGCTTCTACTGAATCATGACTAAGCGAAAATGATTAGTTTTAGGTCAAAAAATACTTATGTTGATAATTGTTCCCGAATAAAACAACGAATTTATTTTTTTTCTTCAAGTGCTCAAAAAAGGATAGTAGGTATCTATAAAATGAAACAAAAATCACCCCAATCCATTTTTTTTATTATCAATTTAAATAACACAGATTATTTTTTTTGATTTCAATCTTAACAATATGAAAATAATTTTTTTTTAGTTTTGTTGGAAAATATTAGAAAATTTTAGTCAGTGTTATTATTGAACGCTGATATCTTTGAAACGGTTGACCTGAGGAACTTTATTTTGAGGACTATTTTTGTAGAGCATAACATTTCTTTTAAATTCCTTTTTTTCAAATTGTTGTTAAAAAAATCTGTTTCAAAGTTATAAATAATCAAAAAAAAAAAAAAACAAAAAAAACAAAAAAAACAATTGTACTTGTGGAAATACTTGTGGACCACACATTAAAAGTATAACTTTTTTCGATGACTATGTATGTTATATACTCGTAGTATGTGCATAAATGTAGCATGGTTTTTTGTTTTGTTTTAATTTATTGTTGTCATTATCGGTTACATAAGAAATTACTAAACTAGATCGTAAGACTGAAACAAAAGACTAGTAATAAGAAAAGAATAACGGGTAATGAGAGAAAGAAAATGTACGGGCTCGCTTGTTCTTACAGGGCATCTAGATCTACGTAAACTCTCAACTCTAGACGTTAAACTCAATATAAGAGTGGAGACACACGAAGATCTACACAAAAAGTAATCGGAGAATGAAATCTCTCTCTTTCTGTTTTTACCAACGTATATCTCCCCTCTCAACTTCGATCGTCTTGCCAGATCACACTTTTCGTAACGCTTCTGTAACACATTCATTAGCTTACTTCCCAAGTCCAGCGCGCGTAAGGAAGTTTTACTTCAAACAAAAAATAAGTTTGTTTGCCTTAAATGGAAAAAATTAAAAATTGAATAAAGCAAACCTTCATATTAATGTCAATAGCTCGTTTTGGCGCCAACAATTTTTGTTTTGAAATAAACTATCAATTTTTTAACAGCATCTAGGTAAAATTTAATTTGTAAGTTTGATTTTTGGTTTCGGAATTATGGGTGGATCCGTTACTAACGAGGGATTTTTTGAAATTCCACACCTAAGTAGTAAAAAAATCACATTTATTAATTAAAAACTTCCTCCTTAAATAACAATTACCAAATTCTTTTCTCGCAATGTTTATAATCTCTGCTTTTGTAGTTTCTAAATTTGTTCATTTAAACAATTTTTTTTTAAATTTCAAGAAAATTCCTTAAGGAATTGCTTCGCTCGTTCATTTAGTACTTAATACTTTTGCAATTATTTTTACACTGAGTGTATCTTTTTTGTTTAACTTTAATAATATAACACTCGTAAAGCGTTTGTGGTGTTTGATTCTTCATACCCATGTTTATTTCATAAGCCTCTTGTGTTTACTTATTTTGTTAAATTTAATGCACGATGTCACGGGTAGCCTCTAGTCCAAATATATCTATACTAATATATAAAATTGAAGAGTTTGTTTGTTTGTTTGTTTGTTTGTTTGATTGGTTGAACGGGCTAATCTCAGGAACTACTGGTTCGAATTGAAAAATTCTTTTAATGTTGTATAGCCTAATTATCGGGGAAGGCTTTAGGCTATATAACATCACGCTACGACCAATAGGAGCAGAGCATCGATGGAAAATGTTGCAAAAATCAGGAAAATTTATTCCTTTTGAGAGCGTTCGTGGCCTGCCCTGCGTAAACGATTAAAGTTACGCAAAAATCATTAAGAGCAAAATTGTTCCTCTTAAAAAGTTCTACAAAAAAGTCCGCGACGACATATGTCTATCTTTTAAGGTTAGCCCGCTATAACCTTTTTAATGATTATTAAGTTTGTTTCAAAAATAATTGCGAAATTGTTTTTGAAAACATATTATAAATTCTTACCCAAATAAATATGGTTTTTAATAAAATTTGGTGTGATAATAAATGACAATCTGAGTCATTTAATAGAATACTTTTAAATACGGAAAAATGTCTATTTTACCCGGGAAATTGAAAAACGGGTTGGAGAAAAGAATTATGCATAAACTCTATTTTTAGTTGAAAATGGATTTTGGTGGTATTTAAGTATGATGATAGCTAACTATGTGAATCATTATCTGGAATACGTTTTATTTCGGAAAAATTTCTCATTTTATTGGGAAAATAGAGAAAAACTGATTCGAAGAAAAATAATGCTAAAACTAAACATTTTTATCTGATTACAATATATTTATAGTAATAACTCATAAGGTCCTCAAAGAAAAATCATAATTTTTCTTTTCATATAGTCCAATTTTTATCCAGGAAAAATGTATGTTCCTGTAGGATAGATACGTTTTTGTTTTCCACAGAACACAATATTACCATAATTTTTTGCAATATAATGGTTTAAGAGACAGTGAATGATATGGGCTACTTTTTATGTTAGAATATTGTACGGTTCCCGTAGGATAGGCTAAAAATAGAATCCTTCAGGAACTGAGTAAGTACTTCAAAGGAGTTTTCTAAAAGTTCATGAATAAGAGTTTTAACGAATTTTCCTCAGGAAAGCTTGATCTCTTTTTTATCCAGGAAAAATGTTCTACTCCCGTGGGATAGATATGTTTTTGTTTCTCACAGAGTAAGAGATAGACATGATTTTTTGCAATATGATAGTTGAGGGATCAGATAATAATAAAGATTATTTCTTATGCCAGAATAATGCACGGTGCTCAAAGGATAGCATGATAATTGTCTCCTGCGGGAACCGTGTGTTAAAAGGTCGTGAAATAGATCTTTTAAGTTCGTGAAATAGCGTTTTAACACATTTTTTCTTTAGGATTAAAATAAAAATTACAATTTTCACTTGAAGATATAATTTTTTATTTAACATCCGAAAAATAATGAAAATTTTTGAAACGTTGAAATTTCTTTCTTTGTTAATTTTCGACTACATATTTAGAATTTAGCGTGTTAAATTACATTTAAAAAATCAACAATTAAATTTTAACTTTTAACATTTTTCAAGACTCCCCAATCTTTAAAATATGTTAGGCCTCCTAAGTGAGCGCTTGCGCTTTTCTTTCTCAATATTTGTGTACTTCTAACTTTTTTTCAGTAGTCAGTAGTCAGTACTGAGCTGATTCATAGATCATTAGATATCATTAGACATTCAGGCATTCAGCTCCTTGCAATATATTATAACAGATACAGAAATACAAGTTTAAAATATATTATTTGTTACAACGGTTACAGGCGTTGCAAGAATCAAATAACATTTCAATTTTTTTTTACGTTACTCTTTGTTTAAATTTCATATATTCTTTTTTCTTCATTATATTTTTAGTTTACATACGTAAATTTTATCAATTAAACACCCCAGTAGTGTTATGCAGCGTTCCTTTATTATTCCCGTTCCCGTGACATTTTCTACTATAGTTCCACTCTTACTGATCATAGTGTGAATTGTGATGTACCTAAGATAGCTCATGAGTCATGTTATACTTTTAACGTTACAGACGAAGGTTACAGGCATACAATGTTTTTCTTGGTTTCGTCCGCGTGGTTTTAAATTAGCATTATAGGTACCAAATTTTATCTCTTCAATGGTTCTTAAGTGATTTGTGGATAAAACAAAGAAAGTTTCAACTCCTTTAGAATTGTGCCATAGGTTCCCCACTTTTAACCCTCTCTCACTCTTATGTGACGCAGACGGAGTTGCGCGGGTCAGCTAGTACGTAATAAAGTAATCGAAGTAACTGAACATTTTTCTATTACTTTTATCCCCACCGCACCTAAAGTAATTACACTTCAAAAAATTATTTACTACAACATTTTCACGTTTTTCTTATATGGTTTGAGATAACAAAATTGTCAGTTTGTATAACGTTTATTCATTGCAGATAAGATCCCTCTTCTCATTACAAATACGCACCACAATAAAGCAAAGTCATCGAAAGGCTCAGATTTATAAATGTTGACCTTTAAATGATAAGACTTTGGCTATTAAAAAAATTAGATAATTCATTAACTCGACTAAAATGATAAAAATTTTACTGAGCCGCTTTTAAAACCTGCATCATATTAAGAGAATTACTTCAAATTGTGCAATAAACTGAGTAAATTAGATTTGTTGAAAGTGAGTTATTTAATTATAGGTACTTATACGAAGCAATTATTTTATTTGTTTCTATGTTATAATCATTTCTGATATATTTATCTCCAAGGTTTAATATTTCAGTGAAGATAATTACGTTATCAATTTCTATTTAAATAAAATACAAACTCGAAAATCATTTTAGTTCAACGCGGTACTTCGTACGTGACAGACCCGATACAAAAATGGTTAACAAATTTCTTAAAAACCAGGCTTTCATCAACGGTCAATGGGTCGTTAGCGATTCTGGAGCCACGTACGAAGTTCGTGATCCTGGAAATGGAGTTTTGATCACGAGCGTTCCTCACATGACTGGAACCGACACGGAAAAAGCAATCAAGGCGGCTCACACTGCATTCAAAACTTGGAAGAAAACTTCACCAAAGCACCGAAGTGATTTGCTCAAAAAACTTCTCGTCGAAGTGACAGAAAATGCTGATGATTTAGCGGCGTTGCTCTCCTCTGAAACTGGCAAACCAATGGTGGAGGCTCGTAGTGAAATTGATTTTGGAAATAGTCACTTGGAAGTTAATATGGAGGAAGGAAAGCGGTTGTTGGGCGAGATTTTTCCGAATATCAACGCTGTTAGTAACCACACCTTAGCAATTCGTCAACCGATTGGTGTTGCCGCCATTATAACACCTTGGAACTTCCCATATGCACTTCCACTTTTGGGTATCTCAGCAGCACTGGCGACTGGCTGTACATGTGTCATCAAACCCTCCGAAACCACTCCGCTTTCATCCCTCGCCATCGCAGCTTTCTGTGAAAAAGTTGGTTTCCCCAAAGGAGTGATCAATGTTGTTACTTGTGACCGAGAAAACGCCGGCGAGGTTGGTAAAACTTTATGTACCAGCACAATGGTCGCCGGGCTTCAGTTCACTGGATCGACTCAAGTTGGAAAGCTTTTATACGCTCAATGCGCTCCGACAGTCAAGCGAATTACCTTGGAACTTGGAGGCAATGCTTCTTTGATAGTCTTTCCTTCAGCCGATTTAAATTTAACAATCCAACATGCTTTGGCTATTAAATTCGTTCATAACGGCCAAATTTGTATCTGTCCCAATCGTTTTTACATCCATAAAGATATCATCGATAAATTCGCGACTTTAGTCGTCGAAGCTATCAAATCGAAGATTGTTATAGGACATGGATCTAAGCCAGAAGTCACCACTGGTCCATTGGCAACACCACCTCAAGTAACCAAGGTATCAACGTTGGTCGATGACGCAATCAAAAAAGGTGCGAAAGTGCTTTTGGGAGGTTCCATCGCCAAGGAGGTCGGTGCATTTTTCTATCATCCAACCGTCTTGATGAATACCAATAACACAATGACGATTTTCACTGAAGAAATTTTCGGCCCTGTCATCCAATTGATTCCATTCGAAACAGAAGAAGAGGTGGTCGAATGGGCGAACAGCACAGAACGAGGACTTGCCAGCTATGTATTTTCTGGATGTATGAATGAATTGTGTCGGGTTGGAAAGGAGTTGGAGGTTGGAATCGTAGGATTAAACACTACGCAAGTGGCGAGTGCAGAAGTTCCTTTTGGAGGAGTCAAACAATCAGGATTCGGAAAAACTGGATCACACCATGCATTGCATGAGTTCACTTACTTGAAAACTCTATCAACAAACTTTTTCTAGGTCCAAACAAGTGAAATTATATTTTTGTATTTAATGATAATAAAAAAAACTGAAAATATTTTCAAGAAGAAAAATTTCTTTTCAAGAACTTGATTCAAATTTTCATTTCAGTGCGAGCTTTTGCACGTTGTTTACTCACCTTCATTGTTAGACTATCCTTTTGTACGACCCACACAATAAACCGTTGCATTCCGATTGTTCGTTTTCACAAACCCGATTTTCCCCCTGTGATTTGCTCAAATGTGTGCAAAACGTTTCATATTTTGCCCCGCTCTGAAAGCTCGTTTGTTCGTAAGGCCAGTTTTAAATGAGACGCACAAAAGGGCTCGAATGTGGGACAAAGTGGCCGAGAGATCGTTTCCCCCGAAAGCTGCAAGCTTTGCCGACTGAAATGGCCGGCTCGACTTGAATTCGTAATAAAACGTGGTTAATTTATCATTGAAGGTTTTAGACGTTCGAAAAGGTTTTCAGTTTGACATTAAAACGAGAACACGTTCGAGTGGTTGGAATTAAAGAGCTGAAAATGCTGGAAGGGGAGGTTCTACGTTCATTACGTGAATTCTAATCGAAATCATTTTTTGCAATGTAACTTATTTCTTTTGAGCTAGAAAATTTAATTGAAACATAGAGCTTTTGGGCTTTGAACTATCCATTTACTTCGAGTAAATTTCAGAGAAGATACGAGTGTAAAACATTATTGTGATTTTTTTTTCGAATTGCTCACGTTGTTGAATTAATTCAATTAAAAGCGTTTGTGAAAATTAAATTATTATTTTCGTGTCGTATTGTAGGGGGCTTTTGTTCGTCTCGGAAAAAAACTGTTCGAATGAGAAATGAACAAGCACTACGCGGAGCGAAGCTAAATTGGAAAATGGAAAAACAAATATTTGTCTCAACTTGGCGCGAAAAACGGAAAAATCACGGTCCCGAATATGTACCATGTTTTGTCAACGAATTTTTTGCTGGAAATATCAGGGGAATGTTGGGTGACAATACGGAATCTTACGGGGTTAGTAAATGATGGATTTACAGTGAAAATGTAAATATTTTGAAAAGAAGTTTTGACAATTTTTTGCTTCAATAGGAGCATATATTTCATTTTCTCGTGTCAAACGTCGCCATAAGAATGGAGAGATTTTATGATACTAAATTAGAATTAGTTATTAGTTAGAGTTAGTCAATATTACTATTTATCAAAAAAAAAAAAATCATATGCATAGTGGTGGTGATTTTGGATGATTTATTTTTAGATAAATTATCTTGATTCGGTTTATTTATAAACATAAATTAACACTTGCACACAAAAAAAAAAAAAAATAAAAAATGTCAGATTCAGAAATGCTGTTATGGGATCCGGTGTATTTTTTTACGCTAAGCACAAATTTGTGGTCACTTTTTCTCCAGCCCCGTTCAATTTTCGAAAAATTAAATTGAATAATATATAGTATATCTACTAATCACTAAACCATTGTACCTGCGTGCAGAGTTCCTGTGAGAATAAACAGTTTTTTCGCTTATCAGATGTAAATTGGTTTGAAATCACGGATTTTAAAATAGTACAAAGATCCCTTTTGCCCTAAAATATTAGATTCTTTTAGGATAGTTACTAATACATTCAACCAAAATAACTTAATGGATTTTCAAGAGGTTAACTATGAAAACCTTGGAGCCGCAAGCTATTTATGATCTTGGAAAATGCATTGTTCTTGTAGAAAAGCTGCTATAAATTGAAAAATGTTTTTATTGGCTTAATACGTTGCACAGAAGTGAGACTGGGACAATAAGGTAGAAAGAAATATGACGGTTGAAGGTTTTTGAGGTTTGGTGCTGGAGAAGAATGTTTGAAAAAATCTGGGTAGACCGGTAGAGGACGTATCAAATAAAGAAGTTTTCCGAAAGAGGAAGTTTCATGAGAAACTTAAAAAGTAGAAAAGCAAAGATGTTAGGATACACTCTTAGATATGATGGAATACTAGCCAGAATCATAGAAAGAATGATAGAAGGGAAGAATAGATAAGGGAGATCTCTTTTTGCCTATTTCAAGCAGATAATGTCTTACTACGAATTAAAGAGGAAGGCGAAGAAAAATGTAGAATGGATAGTTGCTAAATTATGTCTGCTAGCTAGAAAGAAGACTTACGATTCTTTAATGGTAGAATAACGATACCTAACAATGTAGATTTTTTTATAAAAATAGCTTAGCTACTAAGGGTGTAAAATATTATTTTTCCTGAGGAAAAAGTTAAACCAAAATTACTGTAAGGAATTTATTGAAAGATATAAAAATTTATGAATCTATAATTCTATTTAATTGAAATTCTCTCAGCGAAGCGGATGGGTATAAGTAAGTTAACTTAATTTAACGATCCTCTGAGTATTTGTTATAAGAAGTTGTTTTAAAATTGTTACAGAAAATTAATAAAATAAAATTCATTGAAGGAAAAATAAATATAATAATAGAAACGAACATTTAAAAATAAACTAAATTTTTGCACCTTGAAATATTTTTTGACTGAGGTACAATGCTGATTGATCTGTCCGTTTTTAGTCAGTCGCGTCGCTCTGTCTGTCTATGATCTGTCCGTTTATTACGTGATCGTTTTAGAAACACATTGAAAAGATGTTCAAAGAATAAAGGCCTGTCAATTTTCAACGAGAACTGAGCCAAATTTCACTTCTCCAACATGAATCTAAAAAATATCTCAATCTGGTGTAAATTGACACAAAACTCACCCTCAAACCACCAAATCTTTTGTGCGTATATTTTCGACATGAATGCACCCAAATTGAACCACACATAGCTATATATTCAGTACAAATAAAGCAATGACACAAAGAATTCGTAAGACGAAAATCTTTCCTGCGGTGAATATTTTTGAGAAGTTTTCAATGAGAAAATTCGGAATGAGTGAAATGAGTGAAATGAGGAAGGATGTTGTCGCGTGGCTGATAAAGATAATTATTTCCAGTAAATAATTATTATTGAACTTTTCACAAAAAAAAATATAAGCATCTTTTTGATATTGGAAAGAAGGAAGCGTTCTCCCGATTTTTCTAAAGTCCCTTTCGGTGATTTTGAAGAAATAAAAGATAAATGTACCAATTAAAAGGAGTTATTAGATTTTCGTTCTTGAAAAATCATAAAACTTTGAACGATTTGAAGACTTCATCAACTCCGTAAAAAATATAATTGGTTTCACTATAATCTTAGACAATTTTTTTTTTACTTTCTTATACTGCTACCTATGTATATAGTAAAGGAAGTATTGTAATCGGGTCGAATTTTCGAATTCGAGCTATCACCGGAAATACATGTTTTGTGGTCCCCTGAGTCCAAATAAGTGGTTTTTAGAAACATGTCTATGTGGGTGTGTGTGACAGCCATATCGAATCGAAGGCTTTACCCGAATTTCGCCAAACTTGGAATTTAGCCTGCATATTACATTTAGTTGTGCCTCAAAGCTTTTGTTTGAAATCGGTTAACTGAAAGCTCCATTTTATTCTAGGAGTTTTGGTGCTTTTACAATTTTTTTCGAAAACGATTTTCTTTAAACTTACTATAGTTCTTAGACTCATTAGTGGCTACCACTTTTATTTAAAAATTCTTGCTGGGAAAATTCGAATAAGGACGATTCTATATATACATACGTACCTATTTAGGCTGTATATGCATATACAATAGTTCTGCTTATATGTATAGTTATATGGGGCTTATATTTCTTTTAACCAACAGCGAGTTTCATAATTGAAAGTAAAAAAAAGTACTGTGACGCCACGCAGCAGATATTTTTAATTGCAAAGCTTTGACAAAACGATGAAACGTTGACAATAAAATAAAAAAATATCTGCTGCGTGGCGTCACAGTACTTTCTTTTACTTTCAATTATGAAACTTGCTGTGGATATAAGTTGTATAAAATATAAGAAATATAAGCACTTTAAAACACTACATATAAACAGAACTATATATGCATATAACCTTTATGTACATAACATATACGGATTCCCAACCTTCACCCCAGAACAGTTCTTATTCGAATTTTTGCAGGAAAAAGTTTTAAATAAAAGTTGTAGCCACTAATGAGTCTAAGATCTACAGTAAGTTTAAAGAAAATTGTTGGAGCCATTTTTGAAAAAAATTGAAAACGCTCAACAACTCCCAGAATAAAGTGGAGCTATAGCTTAAACTAATTCAACCAAAAGCTTCGCGGCACAACTAGGTATACTATGGAAGTCAAATTACAAGTTTGTTGAAATTTGGATAAAGCTTTCGATACGATATGGCTGTTACACTCTCACACAAACATGTTTCTAAAAACCAACTTTTTTGGACTCAGGGGACCTCAAAACATGTATTTCCGGTGAAATCTCGAACTCGAAAATTCGACCCCATTACAATACTTCCTTTACTATAACTATAATATACTATAGTATTATTGTCCTTATAACCCACTATTTAATATAATTACTTAATATTAAAAGGACCTAGAGACAATATGGATTAAATTTTTACTTCCTAGAAGAAAGTGATCCCAAGTAACCTCGGGTCTTATTCATTTTGTAATATAACCGACTTCAAAAAAGAGGAAAAGGTTCTAAATTCGAGAATTGAAAACGTGTGTGTGGTTAAAGTAAGAAAAAATTTTGAAACTAGATAAAAAGAAAAAAAATTTAAATTTTTATTTTTTTCTAGTAAACATTTATAAATATTGTCACATTTCATATTGTATTATACTTAGACCTGGATGATGATTTAATCATATATATATATATCTTCTATGATACTTAGACCTGCTCTGCCTTACTGTCTGCTTTTCTTCATTCTTGGACACTTTTTCACTTCACTGTGCCAACGTCCAGCTTCGAACCTAAACGGCCCCCACACCGGTTAGGGTTCGAGCCACAGTTGCTTAACCTTACTGATGCCACAGCCACCGATGTTAAGCAGCTGCTGACGCTGGCGATATTCTCACTGTCTATTTGAAAATATCAATCACACATTAATGTCATGCTAAAACCAAAGAAACGATGCTTCGTTCAATTACGTTCATTACAAATGTTTGTTTCGAGATTTCTTAATTGAATGAATCTCTTATATGATATTTTAGCAAAATAGAAAATGACTTCAAATGAGAACATCATCGATATAGTCGAAGTCAATAAAAAATGCATCATTAAGAATAACTTAAAAACGTATGGTCAAATCTTGATCAAATTTCTTTGGGATCCCAAGAGAAGCAACAGCTTTCAAATAAAAAAATCATTAAAATTGATTCATCTAGATAAAAGTTCTGATGCACCAAAAATAAAAATTTATATTTTATATATGTTATTTATCATCGAAATTTAAACAATCAATTTTTCGACTTAAAACAATGTTAATTGTAAGTGTTGAAATCTCAATAAAACCCTCTAAAACAATATTTTTACTTTATTTTACCACTATAATATAGTAAAGGAAGTATTGTAATCGGGTCGAATTTTCAAATTCAAGCTTTCACCGGAAATACAAGTTTTCAGGTCCCCTGAGTCCAAAAAAGGGGTTCTTAGAAACATGTTTGTGTGTGTGTGTATGTGTGACTGCGATATTGTAACGAAAACTTTGTGTAAATTTTACCAAACTCGGAATTAAGCCCGCTTATTACATCTAGTTGTGCCTCAAAGCTTTTGGTTGGAATTGGTTGGCTGAAAGCTCAACTTTAGTCAATAGATTTTTTTGGCTTTATCAATTTTTTTTTGAAAACGGCCCTAACGATTTTTCTTAAACTTTCTATAGTTCCTAGACTTATTGATTCCTACAACTTTTATTTGAAACTTTTTTTTGGGAAAATTCAAATAAGGAGGGTTCTGGGGTTAAGTGTGGGAGTTCGTATATCCTAGTTATAATTCTTATGCATTTAGTTCTGTTGATATAGTTATAAAGTGCTTATAGTTCTTTTAACCAACAACGAGTATCATAAATGAAAGTAAATGAAAGTACTGTGACGCCTCGCAGCAGATATTTTTCATAGATGAAATAATATTGTGCTATATTAAAACATATTTTGTCGGAAAATATAAAACGTTTGCTTACATCTCTGGTTGGTGTTCGAAGAGATAAACACTAGAGAATCAGTGATGAGAATTTTTCCTTGTTCCATGCATAGAATACGGGTGCTTGGAGTTGAAAAAAAACTGAAAATAAAGTAACAACAAGAAAATGGAAACATTTTCGCAAGTAAAAGGTCTTCTTTTGTCGAACAGCAAGCGTCTCGGTGTTTCAAAGAAAAATGATTGCATTTTCGAATTGTTGCATTTCTAGATAATTGAAGTGATAGCGTTGAAAAGAAAATGAGAAAAATGAGAACACTCTGAAATTTAAAACATTTAGAACTCACTTTGTCGTTACAAGTTAACTGCATCTACATACTTGTATTTTGAATTTTGAAGATGTCTCATTTTTATCAATTACCTACTTCAAGGGAGGAAAAATTAAGATTTTGCAGTTCATTTTCTAAGTTGGAGTTGTAGCAATTCTTACTGCCCTCTTTCTACTGTTAATATCGATAATTTTATATAGAAACCTGGCTACTTTTTCTCTTTTACAATATTAACTTATATAACGCTAGATAATACCACCCGTTTCGCTTAGCGTGTGTTATTGTCAGTGAAACTTAATTTTTATAATTATTTTTCCACTGCAAGATTATTTTATAAGGTTTTTTTTTTAAAAAAGTTTCTGTTTAAAATTTTATAATGCAAAAATTGGTTAAAAATTCAACATCTAAAAAGTTTTATTTCCGATGTGAAATGTTTTTAGCTATTTAACAGAAATCAATGAATTTCAAGCCTTAGGCCACTTTCATTTCTCGTTTCGATACTTTTTTTTAAGTTGCTGTAATATCTGAGGTCAGATTACGACTGTCTCACCACGAAAAATTCAGATAACGTTAGTGATCTACTAATTTTAGGAAAATCTAGGATTCATCGAAAATTGAATTGAGCTTGACGAATGCAAGGAGCTGAGATATAAAAGTTCTAACTACTACGTTACGTAGTGGTACCTTAGCTTGGTGAAAAAATTTGAATAGTACCTTATTTTTAAATAAAGGTCACTTTTTATCTTGAGAATATGGAAATTTTTGTAGGATAACTATGAAAAGGATAAGCTTTTTGTTGCTTCCCATATAGGGAAAAAATAACAAAACAGCGTGATTTTTCGTTTTAAGTTAGTTTAAGATCGAAGATTCTTTATTAGGATATTTTTTTTGGAAAAATGTATGGTTCCAGCAGGATAGTCATAAACAAACAAATTTGAGTTATTGGTTTTTAACAATAACCAAATAATAAATCAACGTTGATTTTACACAGAATTAGTTCTTGTCTCTCAGATCCTTAGTTATATTTATCCTGGAAAATGAATGTTTTCTTCAGGACAACTTTAAATTAAAAAAAAGTATTTATTAGGTCAACATCAATTTTAAGTTTGGCTTTTCTATGCTTGATTTTGATGCCTTATAGTACTCATTATTAATTTTTTTTTAAACAAATTTGTTGCACCTGAGCTTGGCTCATTTAGCAACAAAAATTTGTGATGGGAAACATACCAAGGGCTATTCCGATATAAAATAAGATGCACAACTACATCAGAGCAGCTGGCTATATTCTCTTGAGTCGACGAGGACAGTCAGGCTCATTCAGCATCTTCTGGACCTCAACGTCATTAGTAATGAAACAAAGAATAGTTTTGTTTGGAAACGTTTGCTTTTTTAGTAACTAAACAGTTGTCGTTGTGTCGTTGTGAAATGTTACACCGTAAAATAATACTACTATTTAATAATATATTTTTTATTTATTTATAATGTCGACATGTTGAGATAAATTATTGAATAAGATCTTGATCAAATGACCGCCTCGGCTGCGTTGGTATACCTTGGCGTTTTGCATGAAAGGTTCGTAGGTTTTCTACCAGACAGTTGCCTAAACAGATATAACGTGTTGGATCAGGTTTTCAATTCTACAATTGTTTCTGGTATGTTAAGAATGACAACGTGTTGATGTCCGTGGATTATCATCGATAATCTCACTGACATTTTAATGTTTTCAGCCACCCGCACAGGTCAAGGACGTGGTAGGGTTTGTTGTCCAGAAGTTAATAAATTTTCTCAAATTTTTTAAGCTATCTTCGAATGGTGGACTTATTAATAGAAATATGAGTTCTAAAAATTCCACGAACGTTTCGAACAGTCTCCGCAAAACTTTCACCAAATTTGTAGTGTCTTTTAACGATAACAACGAGTGATAGCTATCAAACATTACAGTTGCCAATTTCAATACAAAAAAATAAATAGAAATTTAAATCTGTTGTATTTCATAGTCCCCCTTGTAGAACAAATTTAAAATTTTAAGAAACTTTACTTATTTCTCATACATATTTGTCAATATAAATAAAATTTACCTTTTTGAATCATTTTTATCTAAAAGAAAATTGTTAAAAATAAGGTGTCAAATTTTTTTATTGAAAATTTTATTAATTTCTCTATTAAAATATTTATGCAATAAGCAATGTGACAACAATTTATTATACTACACAAAGCTAAGGGTTAGTCTTTAGCCAGTGCACAGAAGCGACATGTAGTATGGATAGAGCAACCAACCAGTGTTGGAACCCTAATGATTATTAGTTATCATTTCCCGAGGCCATCGTCAAGGTATTAATTAAATTTAATAAATATTATACGTTCTAAAAAAATGTTTTTTCATACTTGTTTTTGGAATTATGAAATTTCTTGCATTAACCCTAAATGTAACGTCCCAATGATATCGTTGTTCTAATTCCGTCACATATTGGTAAAAAAGTTAAGTTTGCTTTTCTGAATTTGAACGTATATTATTTTTACTTTAATCCAAGCGAAAAAAGATCTGATGTACCGTAAAGGATATTATGTAGCCTATTTGTATGTTGTTATCAAGAATAATCATAATGAAATCTATTCAATTTTTTGCTATAATTTTTTTGAAGATTAGAAGCTTGTAATAGTTGTAATAGTCTTCACAAAATTCGTTATCAAAGCAGATATTTTTGTCTCTGATTTCAATTTTGCTAAAATTTTACCAAGATTAAGCAATGCTCTTTGTTCTACTTCTTTTCATTATTTTTGACGTCAGTTGGACAAAGGAAATGTTAAATATATTTAAAAAGCAGTGCACTTAGTGACTTTAAGTTAGAATAACGATATGCTACAAGCGTTTCTTCGTATATCCATCCCTTGATTGTAAAAGCATGTTGTTCTTTGTTTGTTTATTCTTAAACCTTAATTTTCCATTTATCATTTGTAAAAGAATAAAAGCAAAATGCATGTATGATAAATAGCGATTTTGATTATATTGCTTAATTTAAGAAAAAACGAGATTTAGCTATGAAAATGTAAACTCCAAAAATAATTTTTCATTTGCTTACCTGTGTTATTTTTCTCATAGAAATAAAATATCAAATATTGTATCAGTCAATATTTAATTAGTATTATTCAAGTATTGTAAGTTAAAATGTTGTTTAATATCAACAAATTTTCTAAATAACGTTTCTTTTTTGAAGAAAATTGAAATTCGAAACATAAGAAATTTCAGTTGAAAAATGAAAGCTTACTTTTATATCAACCTATTCTCAGTAAAAATAAATTACAATCTTTTTTATTGTGTCGTAAACCACCCTGCTTAGAAATAGATCTTACTCATTTGAAATTCTTATTCATCTCGTGAACACGCCTTTGAACTTTCAATAAACGTAGGCACTATTCAAGTCGAATTTCTTTGAGCTTTTAGTTGGTTTCTTGGAAGGTGTCTCTTGGATCTTTTGTGCTTTTATCTTATTATTTCAAATGATGATAATGTCAAACATACCATATAAAACTCTCAATAAGCACAACACTTAAAAAGCATACCATGGGCTTTGATTTTACAATGTTCTATCCCGTTTTCAATTGATGAATATTGGTGAATCGTTAATTTTAAATAAGGCTATAACCATTTAAATTCTAAACTATTTGTTATAACTTATTATAGGTAACACTTTGTGAAAATTTAAATAGACTTGTGTCAATTTTCCACGTTAACCGAACAATCATCCCACTTTTGACAAATATACGACTTGATATCAACAACCATCGACCGTAAGTGCTCAGACCCAGCCTCACTTTTGTACATATTATTTGAATATTAAAACCCCTTTTGTACATGTAATAACAGCGCACTTAATACGCTATAAAAGACGATTATATCATACAGTAGCGACAACACGTCTAATAATTTAAACACTGTCCTCAGCACACCCATAAAACACCCACCCTCAAGTTTTCGACCCGACTACATTCTCATGCCATTCATATAAAGAGTGCTGGTTAGTTGATGCCCTTGTTTGGGGCACTCTCATTCGTATGGTAACGTTTTATGGACGAGCCGGAAAGATAAAGTTTTCAGTAGTACGCGACAAGGAAAACGCAAAGTCCGCAGGGGGAACATGAAAGGTCGGAAATGGGAGTTCGAGAAGGGAAAGCCAGAGAATTTGAAATTTCACTTAATGCTCTTAGGATGTATTACAGCAAACCACTTTAATGTAATTTGATGATAGTTGAACGCATGAGACATGTACGCGAAATCGAACGAAAGAAGAGATACATTTTTTAGCCCGAAAATTTGCAATTTTTTGATTGAAACATCCACAAGTGGTTTTTCTTTTTTAAAAGTAGGTGATAGAAAAAAACGATTATAAATGTTGATTTTAAGAGAAAAGTGTCATTCATATAGATATTTTTAAAAAAATTTAGCACAGTCAAAATGTTAAGTATTTCAAGTTTTTATTTTCAATTGATTTTTTTTTAATTTTATCATATTGAGGCCAAAATCAATAAATAAATATTATAACAAAATGAAAAACCGACTTCAATGTAAATAAAAAATATTAAACAAAAAAAGCACTAAAACGTATAAAAATAATTGCGTATCCTTGCAGTGTCTACGACTTACAAATTATTAGGATGATATAATGTACAACTATTGTTATTTTTGGAGTTGGTGTCAGCCTAGGATATACGACTATATTGGTACTTAGCAATAAACGAGAATACCTTATGAAATGTATTTTTCAAATGAACTTTATACAATATAGGTACTAGTACTATGACAATATCTAGTGCCCTTAAACTACAAAATACCAATAACTTTCTAAAACTTTTTACAAATAAACATAAATATTGATTTCCTTGACTGACAACAACTCCAAAAATAACAATAGTTGTACATTATATCAATTCTAATAATTAGTAAGTTAAGACACTGCAAGGATACGCAATTATTATTTTACTTTTTAGTGCATTTTTTGTTTATTATTATTTTTTTGTTATTTTGAAGTCGGTTTTTCATTTTGTTATAATTTTTATTTATTTCTCGAGTTTAAACCTACTAAACGGGCTGCTCATATGAGGCAGCGCCGTTAAATGTTAAAAGTTACTATTGTACATCATCACTTTTTGCCCTTAAGGATTGACATTTTTTTCTTTTAAATGTAATGATAAAACTAAGTGGAATACTCTTTCCAATAGAAAAAAAATCATCAAAATTCGATGATTCAGTTAAATGTCACTATTTCATTCCCTATTTTCATCCTTAAGGAGTGGATTTTTTTCTTCAAATTCAAATGTGAACAATTTAAAGGCACAATGTACGTAAGTGAAAAAAAATATTGAAAACGGGTTAGCGAGGAAAAATTTATAATATTATTTTATCCTTAATTTTTAACACCTTATGAGTGGAGTTTTTTTTTAAATGGATATGTGATTAATTTAAAATTATGTTCTACTATTAAAAAACATTATCAAAATCAGCCCCCTACAACTCCATGTTACAAAAATGTGACCATTTTTACTGGATTTGCAGTAAATTAGTTGCAATATAGTTGCAAACGAGTTGAACGAAGAAGACCACAAAGACTGACGAAGACCGAAGAATTTATGGAAGTCGGAGGTTAGAAATATTTTTTTTAAACGTCAGGCAAGTTATTTAAATGAAACTTTTTTAAATGTTTTCATTATTATTGTTATTATATGAGATTAATTATGATAAGTATTTTTATATAATAATTATAATAACTCTGATAAGTTTAAGTGGTAGGGGGCTGTTTGAGACGTATGACTCTTATAACAACACCGATTTCCGTAGAAATCGGTCACGTTTTTTTAGCCTTTCTTGTATCTAAGTGACAGGGGACTGATCAAAATCGAACTTTCCAATTAGCCCTTTTCTTGGATGATTCAAAAAAGATCCGCTAGGGGCAGCACCGATGGTCGAGTACATATATTTTGAATTCTCTATTGACAATAACGTCAAACGTACGTTTTTTTACTATTAGAATAAATATTAATATTATAATTAAAAAAATAATTATCAATAATTATTAAAATTAGAATAAATAAATATTGTGGTCAAAAAAAAAATTGTAATGCCTACAAAACATTGTGCATTCGCTAATTGTACGTCTGATAGTCGATGCAAGCAGGATGGTGTAAAATTAAGCATAGTTACTTAATTTACTACATAATTTTATAGCATAGCAGAAAGAACGAGGATAAGCTTGGGATGGAAAAATTGAAATTTTAAAATATGCCCAGTTTGTAGTAGGAAAACTGCATGATGTTGAACTTGGTAGAGTTGGATTGAGTAATTTTATGCGTTGTTGTTTATCTGCTGAACATTTACCACCATCAATTCCAACAAAAAATTTTCTATTATTACCGTTTGCAATGCATTCTTCAGTTCTCAAATATACAAAAAAATTAAACTTAGTTTTTTTAAAATAGTAAAATTTTCAACAACACAATAACATATACAAGAAAATTTATGAACCAACTAACCTTTCAACTAAGACATTTTTTTTAACCTGACACGGTTAAGCCACTACATGCAAGCCATCGTTTTAAATCCCGGACAAGATGGTCTTGCATTTTCAATTTTTTTCTTTAATTTTCAAATTTCAATTTTGCTCCAGGTTCATCATCTTTCGTTAATTCCATTATAATTCTATACGTTTGACGTTGTTGTAAATAGAGAATTCAAAAAATATATACCCCACCACCGGTGCTGCCCCTAACGGATCTTTTTTAAATCTTCCAATGAAAAAGGCTAATAAGAAGTTAATATTTCATCCCTTAGTTTTTAACCCCTTAGAAGTGAAAGATTTCCTTCAAATTAAAATAGGACCACATGGAAAGTACCAGCTTTCAAATAAAAAAAGAATCATTAAAATCGAGTTATCCAATAAGAAGTTAATATTGCATCCCTTAGTTTTCAACCCCTTTAGAAATGAACGATTTCCTTCAAATTAAAATGGGACCACAAGAAAAGCACCAGATTTTAAATAAAAAAAGAATCATCAAAATCGGATCACCCAGTCAAAAGTTCTGAGGTAACAAACAAAAAATACCGTCGAATTGAGAACTTCCTTTTTTGAAGTCGGTTAAAAACTACGTGGATCTTCAAATTTAAATTTTTCAAAGAGATTGATCTATCTTTTGTGATTCACATTTTTCAAGAAGTAAAAAACAGTATAATACTAATAAAATTAGATTTTTCAAAAACTAGCTTAACAAGCTGAGTCTACTTTTAGGTTATTCTGACGATATTAGGTTATTCTGAAGATTGTACCTAAATAAAACGATCCCTAAATTGGTGCAATATGTACTTGACAAAATACAAAGTAATTTATACAATATTATAAATACCTATATAATCGACCCTCTTTCACAACCTTAAAGCTAGAGCAAGTATCTTGATTTGCTAATATTAAATATCTGGTGCGAGGCGTCACACTACTTTCTTTTACTTTCATTTATGAAAATACTCGCTGTTAGTTAAAAGAAATATAAGCACTTTGTAACAATACATATGAACAGAACTATATGCATACAACCTATAGGGCTATATGAATATACACGAATTCCCAACCTTCATCCCAGAACCGCCCTTGTTCGAATTTTTCCAGGAAAAAGTTTCAAATAAAAGTTGTAGCCTCTAATGAGTCTAAGAACTATAGAAAATTTAGAGAAAATCGTTGGAGCCGTTTTCGAAAAAAATTGAAAAAGCTCAAAAACACCAAGAGTAAATTGGAGCTTTCGGTTAACCTATTTCAACCAAAAGCTTCGCGGCACAACTAGGTATAATATGGAGGTCAAATTTTAAGTTTGGTAAAATTCGGATAAAGCTTTCGATAAGATATGGCTGTCAGGGGACCTCAAAACATGTATTTCCGTTGAAAGCTCGAATTCGAAAATTCAATCCAATTACAATACTTCCTTTACTATTAAGTAGTAAAAGAAAGTAATATGTATACACTATACAGCTTATATGTACATAGGTATAGGTATACGAATTCCGAACCTTCACCCCAGAACCGCCCTTATTCGAATTTTCCCAGGAAAAAGTTTCAAATAAAACTTGTAGGCATCAATGAGTCAAAGAACTATAGAAAGTTTAAAGAAAATCGTTGGAGCCGTTTTCGAAAAAAATTGAAAAAGCTTAAAAACCTCTAGAATAAAGTGGAGCTTTCGGTTACCCGATTTCAACCAAAAGCTTCGCGGCACAACTAGGTATAATAGGGAGGTCAAATACCAAGTTTGGTGAAATTCGGATAAAGCTTTCGATACGATATGGCTGTCACACACAGACACACAGACACACACACACAGACACACACACAGACATGTTTCTAAAAATCACTTTTTTGGACTCAGGGGACCTCAAAACATGTATTTCCGGTGAAATCTCGAATTCGAAAATTCGACCCGATTACAATACTTCCTTTACTATCTATATAGTAGTAAAAGAAAGTAAAAATTTATTTAAATATTTATACCTATCATGAAACAGATTTTTTGTAAAAAACAACCAAAAAAGTTAACAACATTTTCAAATCCATCTTTCCATCCTCCATCCGTTCTACAAGTGGAGGATTACCATCAACGAGACGAAGTCTGTCCACGTGATTAAGAACTTTTGAGAGCTTAAGTGAAGATTCAATTGTAGCTTAATTAATATTATATTGACTTATATTGATAATGACTGGTGAAGCTTGAATTTACACAAAAATTACATAATATACCTTCTAAAACAAAAGAAAGTTTTAATATACCTACCCACTTTTCCAAATGGAAACTTGTCAAATTTTTATTCATTTGCTTTCAGTTAAAAAATAACTCTATCAATATCCCTACATCTTTCTTTCGTTTAGAAAATAATCGGTCCCCCCCCTTTTTTTTCTCATTGCTTCGATTAATTAATTAAAGTTAGAGAACCTATAGGAAATTTCCCTCGTCCCACCGGAGCTTTTATAACTATCTCCCAACTTTACCTCCTGCAAATCGATTGGATAGATATTAGTATGCCAGCACCCCATCGAAAGATCATTTTAAATTTCAAAGCGATAATATCGACTCAATGATATCACATATGAAATAATTATAACGTCATTAACCTCATTTTGAACCAGGAAGTGATACAGTCGAGTGAGATAGAAATGGTGTGCATTAATAATTGGTATGAAAGTAAAGGCATTTGATAAGCTTTTCATTTACAACACAAGGAAGAAAAATACATTAACTTTAAATACCCTGAAAGTTTAAAAAATTAGCTTTCAAGTTTTAATTAAATATATCACCTAGGAATATTTACATAAATTTCCAATATTTGATGTAGAAACTTTAGATTAACGGAAAAATTCGATTTCCAT
Source organism: Sisyra nigra (assembly GCA_958496155.1). NCBI lineage: Eukaryota > Metazoa > Arthropoda > Insecta > Neuroptera > Sisyridae > Sisyra > Sisyra nigra. The sequence goes on from OY292318.1 coordinate 12,626,128, forward strand.
TGAATTAAAGGAAAACTTTTTTGCTGAACGATTGGAGAAATGAAATAGAGATAACGATATAGACTGTTGTATATCAAAGTGAGATAACTGTTCCATGAACGAAGTTTAAGTGACGAATTTGGAAACTAGAAATAGATCTGAATCAAGGTAATTACGTGATGGCAAGAAGGCAAAGTTGTTTCGAATTCAAGTTTGGCGTTTTCGAATTATACGAGCAGATAGGGGATGTAGAGTGTCGGCATATGGTAACGAGAAGGAGAACGGGGTGATTCTGGTCGTTTATGCGTTTATAATTATCGTTCGTTTCGCGAGTTTTCGAAAAGCTCGGGAGAACCATATCTCTCCAGCAAGTTTAGTGAGCTTAGTTTCGAAACTTTTCAGAGAGATATCGTCAAGCGAGGAAATTCTCGAGGAAAATTCTACGGCAACAGGTTGCAAGTTTTAAGGTCCCATAAACTAAATGGATAGAATTCGAACGGAAAAAAGACAATGTGCAGAGATAAGCTGTAAAAGTGGTGATGGGTAGGAGAAAATTAATGAAGTTTACCAACTAAAATTTTTTAGTGGAATAATTTGAAACTTAAGTGAAATTCTTTAAATTATTCCTACTCCTCTTGGCTAACATTTTCGTTTTAAAATCAAACTTTTGAGGTTGTATTCTACTAAATAGTGATTACATATCATTTATGTAATTGGTATGTGTTAGTTGTATAATCACACCATCTGGTGTTACGAGGTAACTAACGCATTAGAGAAAACTGGTATTATGTAATAACTACTAGTTCAATGAACGAAGTATTTCGATTTTATTCGAGGTACTATATGTAACGTTATTTTTGTGTTATAAAATTTATTTTCAAAATAACTTTAGAAAAAGATCTTCAAATTAAACTTAGAAAAATAACTTTACCAATAATTTAGTTAGTTTAATTTTTAAAAACTATTCAAACTATCCACAACAATTTTTTTTACTAAAAATATTGCAGTCAAACCTTGATGAAAAGGATACATTAAGGAATTTGTAGCAATGAGGTTTGTTATATAAAGACTAGGTTCGTCTAAGATTCATATTGTCACAAGTCTAAGAATGTGCCGCCATGTGTCTAAGGGAGTGCCGCCATTTATGACTCTGGGGGTGGTGTCACCTGCTCTCAGCCGTGGATGGGCCGAACCAATCACCAGCCAAAGGAGGAGCACCGTTATCGCAGGATGGGAGAAATCTGATGAAATTCCAGGAATTCCAGAATATTCTCTCTCTAAGAGCTTCGTCTTCGAGACCACCTAGCACGAAGGATTAAATAAAAGAATGGAAATTTCTACCAAGGAATAATAGAACCGAATATTCTAGACGGATTCCGAAATCCTATATAAGCCCCGGACAAACATAAGCGAGTCAGTGTGAAATAAATCTTTGAAGAGTGTGAAATAAATTTTCGACCAGTGTTAAATAAATAGTGAAAGTGAACCGTGTTAAATAAATTGTGAACATTGTGAAATAAAATTAAACAGTGCAATAGTGGGTGACAATAATTAGTGAATAAGTGACTGTGAAAACTGAAAGTTAAATAGTGAACTAAATAACTGTTTAAGTGTATATAAAGCTTTGTTAACGTGTAAATGTACGTGTAAAAATAAATTTGTAGTCATTTAACACAAACTTAAGAACCCGTAAAAACGTTACAATATTAACAAGGTTCTGAACCTGTCAAGCCATTAATGTATGTTTGATAGATTTATAAAATACGTTATCTGAGGTTTATTATATTACCTTTATACAAACGTTAGTTGCACTTTCAATTCAAGTGGTTCAATTATTGAAAGTTCATTATTAAGAGGTTTTTAGGAAAAGTTTTCGTAATGTAAAGGTTTTTTTTTACATTTATTCTTATGGCTGGTTCTAGGGGTGATTAATAGACGCCCCCTTATAATTTATGTTTTTTTAATAAACAGTGGTTTTACAAATCAAAATTTTGCTGAACTAATGGATTCTCTCTCTACAACACCTTTTTAAGGATTTTCCTTCGCTTAGTCACCATCACCAATGAGGTGTGATCCTCTGTTATGTCTAGGGGAGCATCAAGCTCCTAAGAAATCCAGCACCTGCCTAGAGACTACCATTACTATCTCTACAGACGTCATATCCATCTTTCTACGACGTTGTAGTATTCTTTTAAGAAGCTGCCTTATGTGAACCATACTATTAGCGCCACCGTTTCTGTCGCTTTCAGGCAGAGACGATATTATGTTAGTATAGGTCTTATCTATCTTAAGAAGATATTAATTTAAGGTATAATGACTCGTGTAGAGGGTTATTAGGAGCATTACGTCTCTTTTGTCTAGGGGTGATTTGTCATGGGTCCTCTTCTTGGAGTACTTTATGGCTTTATTAGCTTGTTGCTGCCCTGAAGTATTTCTCCAGTAAGAAGCCTTATATTTAGCCTCCGAAGCTAGAATGGCGTTTTTATTTTATTTTTTGAGATTTCACAAAAATTAATTTTTTCAGTAATTTCTAAAAGGTTCAGGTTCCATGAGGTCTTTTGAGGCGCCATTTTTGGATGATTGGTCGCCTTTTTCATTACCCTCTATAGTCCTGGAATCTACGATAGGTAGACTCTATAGTAAATTGAGAGCTTGTTGACATTGCTAAAAAAGTTCAGACTTAGACTACAACTGTTTTATATAACTATGCCTTTAATGCTGTTTTACTGACACTTACAATATTAATGTGTGCTCCATTTAGACCTTCCAAGAGGTTTATTTGGTGTATTCATTTATTGCAAGTATTTCAGCTTGAAAGATGGTAGTGTATGTCTCTATAATACATTTAGTAGGCAACAGGACGTGCCTTGCCGTAAGCTTTGGTGTCTGTTCGAGAACGACTCCAGCTGTCTCTAGACAATAAGCTAAGGATCTAGAAGGTAATCATAAACCCCATCTTGGTGTACGGTACTCAATTGTGCTAGTAGCTCCAATATCGAGAGAATCGCTGTATTCCAGTCGAAGGCGCTGTGAATAATAACAGGTGCCCCGTGGTATGTCACCAACCACGATCTACAAAAGGACCTAAATATGGTGACGGTCAGGAGCGAGATAGTTAGACTTAGCCAAAAATACCTTACAAGACTGGAGGTAGATCTAAATCACTTGGCTGTCAACCTCCTAGACAACACAGATAAGCGTCAACGCTGAACCGTTTGTCTTTTCTGGAGCTGCTCCTTAGAGATCCATATACAACATGAGTAACTCTTACTAAGGAGGGTGCAACCCCTTCCTCCTAGTACATGGATTACATTTGCTTATTGTCCAGGGACAAATTGCGAATACAAGAAAGGAGAAAAAAAATAATATTACTTCATTAAAGAGAAACGATATTTAAGTATTTTCTAAGAAAAACTTGAAAGAACTAAATGTTTAAACTAAAACTAAAGATAAAATATTTTGCTATGTAGAAATCTTTTTAAAGTGTGCTATTTAACCATCTATCTCTTAATTTTCTCATTTGTGTACTGACATTTATTTATTTCACACCATTTTGTTGATCGTTTAATCGAAAATATGAGGCAATACGAAGCCTATTTAGTTAGAAATTATATTTTAGCGCAGATCGTTCAAAAGACACACACACACACACACACACACACACACACACACACTTTGTGTGCCGTTGGAAGCGAGGGATTTGAAGGGATGATTTTGACAATACATATTTGTGTGATTGATTACATTTTTCCGCTACCCTTAATTAGTGACGTGATCTGATTGCAGCATTTCTATGAGGGATGAAAGTAACAATTTTATCAAACACGTGTAGGCGGAAGGTAATGAAAAGGGGTGGCGAAACGTTTCACATATATACAGAATACACATAAAAGCTTTTATATACGTTTTTATACACAAAAAGGATGTGATGAGGAAAATAAAAAGATTATCAACACGATTTATTTGCACTGACATTTTTAATAATATTCATTTATAGACGACTTTTTTATTACCTAAATGAAAATAAGAATGAAATTAGAGATAATTTTATTTTCTGAAATTTACTGGATAGAACAATTGTGAGTTATTGTTTAAGTTTATTTATTTTCTTGTGTGGTAATTATTTGAAATGTTGACTTTGAGATGGTTATTTGAGGTTTTGAAATGAAGAGGGTGGGTTTTAAATCCAAATATCAATGATTCATTGCTTGTAATCAATGATCCTAGTTTGTCACTGTATCAGAGCATTATCGTTTGTAGTACTGTAAGTGATTTGATATGTCTGATTTTCTCGTTTATGCTTTGATACTTGTGCATCCTGAAAATTAATTGGTTTAAAGCAGTGGTTCTCAACCTTTTTTCACTCGCGACACACTCAGGATATCTGAAAAATTTCGCGACACACCTTAGGCAAAAAATATAAGTTTGGTTAAATTTTATTCTCAACGTTTAAATTTTTTAATGCGATGGTTGAGCTTGCTTTCGAGAGCAAATAAGATTGATACGTGGCTCTAATGCTGACAAACAAACACGCATTTCGTCGTCAAGTCGGAGAAACCGCGCTCTCTTTTTTGATTTGATTTCAGTCAAGGCTGAAAATCCGAATTCACAGAACCAAGAAGACGCGAATGGCAAAATGATCTTGACTGCTTTCAAACTGAGTGCTGGAAACAACTGCTTCAAGGAGAGCCAAAATTCATCCAAACTTTTTTCGGCAAATCCAAGTCGATGAAATTTGTCATTTCTTAACTCAATTAGCTCTTCTTCCTCTTCACACGAAAGATTTGATGTCTCGTAACTTCCAAATGGATTGATCACCCAGTCATATTCGTCGATTGAAAGTGATGGAAAATAATGGTGAATTGCTGATTGGGGACTTGTCAGAGTGGACATGATGTCGTCAGCGACGATGCTCTTCGCTTGAGATTCGTTGACGGAAGGAATTCAAAAATACCTTTCGATACTTTGCTTTTCCATAGCGTCAGTTTTTCATTAAAAGACTTCAGTTTGGATGACGACGAAATGATGTTTTCTGATGGTCCTTGGAGGCTCAAGTTAAGAAAATTAAGTTTGTCGAACAGATCGGAGAGAAACTGAACTTTGAGCCACCAAATCTCGTCACGAAGATCGAATCCAAAATCTGTTTCCTCGACTTCCAAGAATGAAATAACTTCGACTTTGAGATGAACGAGACGCTTCAAAACTTTTCCTTTCGACAGCCAGTGAACTTCGGTGTGGTAAAGCAGAGATTTGAAGTCGGAATCCATGGCATCACAGAGTTGGGCGAAAATTCTTGAATTAAGCGGCCGAGACTTGATGAAGTTCACTACTTTAATAGCTTGATTCAAAACTGACTGCAAGTTTTCCGGCAATGATTTGGCGGCGAGGGCTTCACGATGAACCATACAGTGAGTCGTGATTATATCGGGATTTTCCTGGAGAACGAGAGTAACGAATCTTTTTTGATTTCCTCGCATAAAAGGGCAGCCATCGGTACACACGCTGATGCAGTTCTTCCACTTCAGCTTGAAAAGCAAAACCTTCTTGTTCACTACCTCGAAAATGTCTTCTCCTTTCGTTGTGGTCTTTAGTTCGTCGCAGAAAAAGAATTCATTTATGAATTTCTCATTTTTAATGAAGCGAATAAATGCCAGTAGGTGGGCTTTTCCACAGATATCCGTAGATTCATCGACTTGAAGCGACCACAGCACCTTTGATTCGAGTTCCATTTCGAAGTTCTCACGTATTCGATCTTTCAAATCGGATGATAAATCTTCGATTCGGCGAGACATTGTGTCATTTGACAATGGAACTTTCTTGACTTTCTCAGCGGCTTCAGGTCCAAGTATCGTTTCAACAACAATAGCAAGTGCTGGCGCGATTATTGTTTCACCTTCAGAGTGTGCTTTTTTTATTTTTGCCAATAGTTGAGCGACCTTGTAACTTGCAACAAGCCCTTTTTCAGGAAGCTTCAAATAGGTTGTAATCTTCTTCGATTGATGATTTTTTTCAGTTTTAAGCTTCTCAAAATATTCTCTTGGTTTTTCTTTGTGCCCTGGATGATTTGTCTCCAAATGTCGCTTCAATTTATTTGGAACCAGAGACTCATTCGACAAAGCTGAGTTGCAGATCAGACAATAAGGAATCTGAGCATCTTCAGGGCCTGATGCTATGAAACCATATTCAATGTACTCTTCCTTGAAATTTCGCTTCGTTCCTTTTCGTTGATTCGGTACATTTTCTTTTACTACTAAATGTTGATCAGATTTTTTTAGAAACTTATCCATGGCTAGAAAATTAAGTTTCTTTTACTAAAGATAATCAAAAAGTAGAAAATCAAATCAACTTACTTCACAAAAAGTATCATCAGATGAAAAACTTGGAAACAAATTTACTTTTAGGACTCATTCAAATTTAACGTCACTTAAAAAATTTCGAAAAATCGCGGCAAATTCAGTTCAAAAATTTATGTTAGAGTTCTAAAATCTTTGCCTTTTTTAATATTTTTGAAAAATCTCGCGACACACCTGCGAACCTCTCGCGACACACTAGTGTGTCGCGACACACAGGTTGAGAATCACTGGTTTAAAGTGATAATTTGAATTCGAAGCGATACATTTACTTCAGTTGGTGCAAAAGATATTCATTTAGCAATGTTAAAAGAGTTGATAAATGATTAGATTATTAGATTTTTTAATAATTGCTTTCAGAAAATAATTCATTCGCTTGGTTTTCTTTATAAGCCTTCCTTTATTTTTACGAAATGCCCTCATGGCTGTCTATTACAAACCTGTCCCTGGATGACCTCATTTTGGTGGTGAGCGACAACGAATTTCTTAAAGCGACTTGTTTTGAATGAAAACTGGTTAATAAAGGCACTAATCACATTTTTAAAAAAATTTGTCACTTTTAGGGTTGATGTAAAAAATCACCCTCAAAAAATAAAAATAATATTTTCCATCATTTCTAGAATTACAAAAATTCTGAAAAAAAATATATATTATGCGTTTTATCTATATCTACGTACAGTTTTATTTTCATGAAAAAATCTTTAATAGTTTCTTGAATAGTAACTCCAATACAAGTGGGGGTAGTAGGTTAAAATTGTGCGACAGTAAGTCTTTCATGAAGAGGAATCAGCACAGGGAATCATTTTTCAAAAACCGCCTGGAGCACTTTTCTTATGGCTATCGGGCTAGACCCTTTTGTATAGTATTATCTACTGGATTGATAATCAGGTTACCGTATTGAGTTGGTCTGACTTATATGGGGACACCAGATACTGGCACTGCCCATAAGAAAAAGGCACAAAATAATTAGTACCAAACATTGTATCGTTTATATTTCGAAAATGGTGGTGTTCGATTGGTTGAATGGAAAATTAAAGTAAACTGTATTGTTGGTGATGATGATACGTCGGAAATGAAGTTGCATCGAAGTTGTAGATTGTCCCAATGGATTTATTCGCATTTACATTGATAATAATTATTAGTTAAAACATTTAATTGAAGTTAATGTGCACTTGCACTTATTGCACGTGGTGAATTGGCGGACGGCCGGATGTTTTAAAGCGTGTTTTAAGCGATCTGTGGATCAGTAGTGACCAAGTAGGACGTTTCTGGTCAAGTAGGCAGAGAAATGTCAATTTTTTAAATATATATGATCTCGGGGGTAGTGGGAGTGATCCCACCACGATCTATTAAAGGTCGCATAAAATTCGATCGAACTTAAACGGGCTTAAGAAAATAAATTATTTGAGTAGATATAATTAAAGCTAACACGATTTTCAACAGGATTGCTTCTTAACTTTTTTTTCTGTTACTATAATAGTTTTTGAGATAAATGCCCTCAAGGGTAAGATCGCGTAGTCAACAATTCTCTTCCTCCCAACGCACTTTAAAAACCAGTCAATCTATTGATTGTTATACTATAATCTTTAATCTTAAAAAAGTAAAAAGGGGGTGAAATTCTTGGAAGAAAAGTCCTTGGGCATTTTGGAATCTGAACTACCGTTAATTAAACGTTAATTAATGTAATTAACTAGTTATAGAAGCGCCATAACAGAATCAATGGCTGGTTGCGTTGGAAAAAAACTGTTGACTACGGGATCTTACTTTTGAAGGCATTTATCTACACACCTTTCTGTTTTATTAGCAATACCTGGATAAGCCAGGCCAACACATAATCACTTGTTTATCTAGTTTTTTTTCCAGAGGTTGGGAAAATACTTATTACGTATCCAGGACTAGGTGTTGTGCCTGGTATGTCGGATTCGAATATCTCCATACCGACTAAAAACTTCCTCTGCCCTTTTCCCGCACGCAAGTGCGAGGAAGACTGGATCAGAACCGCGTTGGAATTACATCAATCCAGTCCGTGTTTACGTCTTGCGACTACTGCTCTTGCTTATTGGTCTCTTTTAAAGCTTTAGTTTACGTGTCCAATAGATACTACTAAAAATTTCATCAATTTCAATGTACATTAAACACGTCACTAGCTCTTGGGCTATACGAGTATAGTCAAATTGAATAAATAATATTTTAATGAAAATTTGTGTATTTATTATTATTTGGGTATTATAATTTATTATATCGACATGAGATTATAATTACTCTTAATTCGTGAACATTAAAATTAAAAATTGCAAACATGAGAAAACTGTAGAAACTCAATTTTATTGGGCATATTTAAGGGTATGTTTTAACACCTGAAAATATTTATCATCTGATAAAAAAAGTCGTTAAGATTTTCATGAAAAATACCATATCTCAAAATAAACGAATCCGGATGGGAGCACATGAGATAACTCCCTTGCTCGTAGTTATTAGTTTTGAAATAAATATTCATGCCTTCAGATTATTTTAAGATTTACATTGTAATTTTCAAGTTATAAATTATAAATTTAAATCAATTTCTCTTTTTTTAGTTTTTTTTTTTTTTGATAGATCTTTCTATCGTTCGCGGGCTATATTATCTCCACGCTCGACTTACTGGAATCTTCGCTCGGCAGCTGTTAGCAACAAGATTATCAGCTTAATTAAACTTTTCACGTCTCCCGAGACCCACGAGCCTCGACGGAGAAAATCAGTGAAAATGAGGAAAAGTATTTCACTCGTCGTGTTCGCGGCTTTCGAATCTCTCGACCAGTCGTTTCCGCGATTCACAAAAAACGCAATCGTTAATATGGATCCCGCTAAGATTGAACATTCCCGTGGGAATAAAAGGCGGAAGGAAGCGAAAACAAAGCAGACAATTTGCGTTGAAACCTCGATAATTTGAAAAAATTTGAAAGCTTTACAATTTTAATGTTTTAAGGTCTTTTTAAAAACTTTATTTTTCTACTGTGAATATTCACCCTTTAATGAGAAGACCAACAAATGGAATATGGAAAAAATTCTTTTATGAATGTGTTTGTAAGTAATAAAACCAATTGAGGTTTATTTAATTAAAAGCAGTTTTGATTATTATAATTGTTTTGTCACAAATAACAGGAAATTCAAGAATATTAAATGCAAGTACACGTAATAAAAGGGGGTTGTCAAGAGATGGGGATGTTCATTTAATTTAAGTAACAAACATAGAATATTACGATCACGTGAACGCTTACGATAATAATACCGAAACCAATTAAATTCCTAGCTGTAATTGTATTGAATATTATCCCTCTATTCCCTCTATCTCCATACTAATTACTCCCGTGCATAATCCTACTTTTTCCCCGCACAATAATAATAGTAATAATATAATAGCCCAAAACGCAGCAGTCGTATTGTGTGAAATATCAAAATTTACAATAATTATCCATCACTAACTGCAACAGTACAACAATAGCTGCTGTCAGTCCTACGGGAACGTCCCACTCACAAAACTAGATATTCCTGTTCGTGAAAACAAAGAACAATGGCTTTTCATATAATTCAATCATTTACAATATGACAAGATGTGGCAAAAAGATGAAAAAAAACTTCATTTAAGTTGATATGACTCAAACCCGGAAAACGGGACAAGAAATTAAGTGGGGAAAAAATGGCGAAGAAGAAACAAAGGAAGAAACGACGAAGACGAGTTTTCTTGCGAGAAATTGTTGAATGATTGATTTACTTTGTCTGACAATGAAATATTTTCGTATCAATTTCATTAAAATTTAATCCCAGTTGTTCCCCATTTGGTCGTTGGCACAGGGAAATAATTGAGTGTCAATAGTAGCAAATGCCGTGGCAATTGTTGTGTGTGAGCGATGCGGTCAATAAATTTAATCCTCTTTTATTCCTAACGCTCATTATTTGATGGGGTGTCCCAGTGCTGGCTGCGGGACGGGAGATTTGAGGATGCCATCAAAAATAATTTACGATAATTCCTTTGTTAGGAAAAATTGGGAATTGAAGGGCACGGAATTGGGATTGTAGGAAGTTAAAATTGGGGATGAGGAGAAAATTTGATTTGATTTCTGGATTTGTATAACTCCTGAAAATTTCAGTACAAAAATTAATTGATAACTCAATGATAGACTTCAGTGTATGAAGAAAAAAGCTGACGTTGCAGTAAATGCTAAAATATGCAAAAATCTCAGTTCTTCTAAATATTTAAGCATGGAAAAAAATTAAGTTTAAAAAATAATACTATTTTTTTTTAATTTATTTAAGGTCACATCAACTACTATGGTCATTAGCAACCGCCGAATCCAAAAACCCAAAAAAAAATTTTGGGCTTTCAAAATAATACTTAAGTACCTACCATGAAAATAATAAAAGTATGTTTAGAAAAAAAAATTCAAAAAAGATATTGTAACGAACAATGACGAAGGATAGAATGGAATAATCTAGCATCTAAATTGCTTTCTGGAAATTCTGACAATGGATAATTGAATTTCAATTATTGGCAGCCAACGGTTTTGGAAGTTTTTTCAAGGTTTGGCAGTTGAACTCTCTCAAACAATTCAGAGAGTTCGATTTCCTATATAAAGATATTCGATCAGTCAAATGGAGCTATTGTAAGGGAATCAGTCAGTGAATACAAGTAACACAATAAATAGTGATATAAGCAATTTCAAAAGTGATTACAGTAAAGTGATTTTTGTGACAAATTATTTATCAACGAATAAAAAATAAGATCATTTAGTTTATTAAACGTTTTTTTAAAATTTCCATCGAATAAGAGAGCCTTTAACGATAAACCCAAAACATGTTTGAGAGTATCCCGTTCCAATTTCTATAACTTAAAAGAAATTCGGTAAAATAATTCCAAGTTTTGATTTTATAACCCCCACCCCTACATTTGAAATAATAAATTTCCTTACCCTATTTGAAGAGTTCGTTATAATGAGTAGAAAAATATTTAAGAAAATACAAAAGCAGAAGTCCTTTACATTTATATGCAGATTGATTATTGGAAAAATTAGAAAATTAATATTTTCCAAAATTAAATGCTTAAAAGACTCAATCTTAAGTTTTAATTTGGATTTGGAGAACAGCACAACACCATTCCACAAATTAAAAAAAGGTCACAATTGTGACGACTCGAGAATTTCATCAAAAAAATTGTGCTCAGCTAAATTTTGCGATGGCCTTACAAAAAAATTATGCTGTAGTTCAAAAGATATTTTCTTTAAAACTTAATATAAGAAGACACGAGAAAAATGTTTACCTCAAATTTATTTTATATTCCCTGTCGAGTTTTAAAGTTTCCCATCTCGTTCTCCCGTCCGACTAATGCCATTCATGCATGCATATATTGTAACTTAGAATTACACTGACAATATTTTCTCTTCGCTCAGAAGAGATAAATTTTTATTACATACGGGAATATTGAACAGATTAATATCATTCTCGTTTCAATCCATCTCTGCCTCGCGAGCCAAAAATGCTCGAGGACTTCAACACAGATCCCGCTCGGGTGCGACAACGAAAATAAAACGATTTGACTCCGGCAAATGTGAGTGAAGGGCTCGCAAGAAATGCCGATGAAAACGAAAAGAAAATGAATTTTATCTAAACACAAAGCCAGGAAAATGAACGCGATATTTTCCGTAAATCTATAGCACATTTACTCGAGAACGAGACGGGGGAAGATTTCAATAAGAATAATAGTTGAAAATCCATTTTTTTTGGTGTCAGAATTTTATCGAAATGTGAATATAAATATTTAAATGTAAGTTTAATCTTTGCGTACGTGAGGGATGAATATTCTCTCATTTACCATTCCCTCATATTTTATTCATTTTTTTCTCTTAAGTCGCTAAAAAAACTTATCATATCATAAAAATTGCTACGAAACGAAAAGATAAAAAGGATATATCCTGTTTTAATACATGTAAAAGGTCGGGTTAACTTTGTTAACTTTATGTTTTCCTTCCAGGATATTTCCCGTTGCCGTCGGTGTACTGTTTGGCCTGGATTTGTTTGGACGTTCTTTTTTGTACTGCGTCTATTATGCATTTGTGCACGATTAGCGTCGACCGTTATTTATCGTTGAAATATCCAATGAAGTTCGGAAGAAACAAGACACGAAGACGAGTTACGCTCAAAATTATCTTTGTTTGGCTGTTGTCGATTGCGATGAGCCTTCCGCTCAGTTTAATGTACTCAAAGGTAAGACATTAATGATATAATTAATAGTTAATTAAATGAAGCATTATGGTTTTATGTAACCCCAAGAAAAATCGTTTTATAAAAACGAGTACCTACGTCAGGGACCAAATTCAAAATGTTGGCTTTTGAAAATTTTTACGGTGCCTTGTCCTATACAGGCAAAGGAAGTAATAGCTCCTTAAAAAATATTTATAAACAATTTAAATAATGTCACTTTTAGCATAGATGATACATTTTTATAAAAAAAAATATTTTGAAAAATTTACTCTCATAGATCCGTAAAATTGCCCCCTGAAAAGTATTTGCCAAAAACCGTAACTACTTACAATGGACACATGCTTTTATTTTTTTTAAGAACCGCCTACTTCTTACGATAGGTACTACAGGTCTTACACTTCCAAATTGGACATTTTACAAATCAAATTGGTTATTTTTAAAACCAATTTTGACTTTTTTTAAGATCAAATTGGACACTATACAAATCAATTTAAAGGTTATTAATGAAAGTCAGTTTGATTTTGATCAAAGCAAATATGTCAACAAACTATTCAAATTTGTAAGATTTAATAAACTAGTCTACGATCTCCGTCACTTTTACTAAATAATTGCTATAATTATTATAAGGTTTTTACGGGTTCTTGGATTTGTGTTTGAATGACAATAATTAAGACAAAAATAACAATACAAAATAACAATGATTAAGTTCACCGTTACAATAGTTACAATCACTAATTGTCACTCACTGTTTATATTTCACTATATTATGCACTGCACTGTCCACAATTTATTTAACACTCACGATTCAAGATTTATTTATTACTGCGATGACGATTTATTTATAGCTCACGTTGAGGATTTATTTATGACTGTCCTGCTTATGCTTGTTCTAGCTTATATAGGAACTCGGTCATTTCTCCAGAACATTTCTACCCACTTATTCAATTGCTAAAACGTTCGATTCTTTTGTCTTACGATCTGTCCTTTTTCTATTCATCAAAAATTACACGTGGAAAGTGCTAGAAGTTTGTCGTCTGTGTTCAACCGAGTAATCCTTGAATGGTCAATCTCTTCGCGCCACGGGGGTCCGACCTTTTGAAAATGTTCAAGATGCTTCTTTGTTAGTCGACTACGCCCCGCTTGCATCCACTCTTCACGCTTCGTCGGGTTAACTATGGTTTTTAAGGAAAACGGTGCCGCTTTATGACGGCCAACAAATAGCGGTGGATGACGACACCGGGACAGCCGTCTCTTAGCAATGCGGATAGTTGTTAGTTTACATAACTGACTATTAAGGTGATCTACTAAAGCAAAGTACCTATTTAGGCCTCAACTGCGGTGTAGAATGTATTATTTAGGTATAGCAATGATAGTATATTTGGAAGATGAGGAATCATCGGAAGAGAAAAAATATCATTCGGAAGGAAGTAAAATGTTTAAAAATGGTATTTAAAAAATGTGATATAGACTAAGTCCCTGCTTTTTAATATATTATGTCAAGCTTCATGATTTCGTACGAAATCGATTAAAAGCTCATTCTTTTCATCAGTCAAAATTATGATGGAACAAAACTTTCACACATAAACACAGATGTAGGGTCCGCTTAGAAGTCGGAATTTTGGGGATTTTTCCCGGTGATTTTTCGGGGCAATTGGGACCCCGCGCTTTCATATTTCTATCAATTATTAGTAGCTAGGGCAAGTTTTTGACACCAAATGCAACGTTTTTCACGTTGCAAAAGCCATGGCCGGCTTTGTACAGATGACGGTCACCGCTACCGTACAAAACCGCTGGATACTTGTTTATCACCATCATGACGGTCGTCATGTAAAATAACGGTACCTCTTGTTGACGTTCCAACGTATTTCAACGTTTCCTGGGAAACCAACTCTTTTGGCCCTTTTGATTTACACAAACTACGTTTCAATGACGTTATCCACCGCTATTTGTTGGCCGTCGTATAGCGGCACCGCTTTCCTTAGAACCCAAAGCTTTATTCAGCGTGAAGTTTAGATATATGGTCTTAGACGGTCTCAGCCTACACAGTCGTAAGCACAACCCCCCAGGCTTCCTAGACTGTGACAATATTTTATAAATACCTGAAATTACCAGCAGCTAACACAGAAGAATATTTAAAAATTAAATTTACATGTATCTTTGTTCCACTTTGACTTGCATCGATAATTTTTAATAAGTTTATATGATAAACAAATGGTCAAAACTATTTGTGCTTTTATTTCCATATGCTATTTCTTTTATTCCGTTCTGTCTCTTACTAATCATTTGTTGTGTTCAATGGGTAGTAATTATATATAATAATATATAATATACTTAATATAATAAAAAAATCAAATTAAAAAACATAAAATCTAGACATGAAAGGGAACAATAGCAAGAACACTTTGATTTTAACCCATGTTGGTCAATCTTAAATTTCACTCGAAATCGGCTTTTCCCTGGAATAAACGGGACATCTGTATTACAGGTAATAGCAACAATGTTTCACATGATAATTTAATTGTATGTAATTACATACAACATTTTATCAAGCAATTAATTTGTAAAGCAAATTTTGATTATGAAATATTTAGTTTGTTAATTATTTTCGGTCCGATTTCAAAGCCGCTTTTCCAAAATGGTGGTTTTGTAAATGAAATATTAAAGGGTTTTTTGCCAAATAAGCTCAACTAATATTTTAAAAAATATATAATTATCTCTAGCATCACCGAAATATGCTCGCTTTATCATAAAATTTTATTTTAAAAATAATTGCGATGCCCCAATTTTCTCGAAAAAGCGTCCTTATCTGTAGCGCCCCACGTTATCAACTGCATGTTTTTATAACGAAATTCCTGTTCGGTTTTTATTGTGAACTTTTCGGGCTATTCACTATTATTTATCTCAAACAAATAAATAATTACGTGTATCACACCTCATTCTGTTGAATCGGTCGCATCCCTTATGTGGGCCACGGCCGCGTTTATCAACCCTCGTCATTGAAGCTATCACCGTCATTAACAGTGAGGTTAAAACGCCGGTTTTATAAAACATGTTTATTATAATAAAATTAAATTAAATTCATCCTGAATAAAACATGACCAGATCGGGTGAATTTCCAGCGAGTCCACGCGCGTCCCGCGTCCCGATTCCGGATGTAAATCCCACGCGCAACGGGATGGGAATTGGAGAAAAAAGTAAATGGGAATGGTTTTATACTAGTTGCGTGTGTATGGGACTGCGGCTTGTCTCTGTTTCGAGATTCGTTTTGAAACGTAGCACCAACAGTTCCATTCCTACTCGTTCCTGCTCGTTCCCGTTTACCAATAATCAACTCGATGGCCCGTTACGGCTGTAACGACTCAAAATACATTTCATGATCCATAAAATAAACACATTAAAATGATCGATTAAATGGACTGTTACAAATAAAACGCGAGCTGGGACAGAAATATGAACTAACGGAAAGATGGGAGAATTATTTAAAATACCCAATAATATTTTATTATTTTTCCCCTTCATATAGGGTGAATAATAATATTTTCTTTCTTTTTTTTAGGACCACGACTCGGTTTTGATAAACGGGACGTGTCAGATTCCCGATCCACTGTACAAGTTAATTGGGTCGATTATTTGTTTTTATATTCCATTGGGAGTTATGTTGCTGACATATGCGTTGACAGTGAGGTTGTTGGCAAAGCAGCAGAGAAATTTGGGCCCGGGAGCGGGATGGTCCAGTGACTGGATGGGAACGCCGGGAGTGTCACCCTTAGGTAAGTACACGGGATTTTGTTTGAAATTTGTCGAAACCAATCGAATCAATCTGATTGCTTTGTGTCAGTGACATAAAGTAGACGCTGGTTATATACAGTCAGAAGGTCTGAAAAAAAAAACAATTTTAGAGAATTTTTCGTGAGAAGACTTTTGAATTTATTACTCTAAAAATGACAACTAATATGATAATATTATACTGTAAGTATTATATTATACTGTATAAACATTTTAATAGTAAAAATAATAATTTTGGAAGCTGCTATAACTAATCTCCAAAAGCTCCTCTCAGAAAAGGCATCTTACAGTGCCCACGATTACCCTGGACTGAAAAACCCAAATGAATTTCGTTAAACCAATGTATATAATCTTGTAATTCGATCGAAGGAATAAGCAAAATAAAATTTTTTGAGAACATGAAGAAAAAATTTCGATTTTTAATTAAAATTGTTTATACAAAGTATTGATCGCTGTAAAAAAACCTTCGATTAACTACTAAAAAAAATTTTAGAAGGTTGTCTTAAAGCTTAAAACTGATCGCTTCAGCCATTTCTGAGAAATCTTGGTCACCACCTTTAAAAATACAGTTTTCAGAAAAATGTGTTTAAAGTTTCAAAAGCACTTCACATAGAATGAGGACTGTATTTAAAGATTTGCGTAAAACTTGAAAATAATCACAGAATTAACTTGAAATTTTCTGGATGTGTACCTACTTAAATATAATTTCATTACAAAAAAGGTTATAAAAATTGATTAGTTGAAAATTAAACTGTGGGTGAACGAAATAGCTTGTCAAAATAGCAGCTCTAAATTTTAATGTTAAGAGATATCTAATCATGATTTTTGATTTTCCCTTGCAGTAAATAAGTCGGGAAAATTATTTTTTCTTGGTAGTTTATTGCGTTCTAACGAATTGTAACGTTGTAAAATCCATAGATTTAATAAATATTCCTTTAGGAAAATAAGCGATCTACAAAAAAAAAAATGAAATGATTTTTTCCTAAGTTAACTCGTTTTAATGTTTGTCGAGGCTTAATTTTATCCCTTCAAAAGGCATATGATGAATTCCTAATTTTTTTATATCATATAAAAAAACTAACTGATACCCGCTCGCTTTGCTGAGAGTATCTAAATTTAATAGATTCCCTACCTTAACAACGAAACTTAAAAATAAATTTATTTTGACAGAAAAATATGATAGATACTTTCAGACTTTAGATCCTAATTAAGTTCATAAAAATCCCTAAAATTACTTTTCTAGGAAGAGATATTAACTATCTTACAGGTTCATTACAATTTTAATTATAAAATTTTTCTTTAGAATTGAACATTTTTCATTTCAAATATCATTAATAACCGTTTAGCTATTTTAGAACAATAGATTCGTATTTATCCTACAGGAACTGTTCCTTTCTAAAGGATAAATGGTATTTAATACGTAAAGATCTGAAGTATCCTTAACAAAATTTCACTTAGATTAGTTCCGTTAAGTAATTGTTAATTATTTAAAAATTTAGTATATTATTTTAATTCGTATATTTCTAATTAATATCTTCGACAATGAACAATAACGAAATTTAAATATATTTAAAAAATGTCATTATTAATTTTATCGGGTGTTAATTGAAATTCATAATATTTATTTTCCAGTAAACTTTGTCAATTTTTTAATTTAAACTTTGTAGAGATTTCTTTCGTTACTGTGTAAAATTGGCCAGCCCTTCTAGAGGAAAATGCGTTAAAATGCTATTTCACGAACTTTAACAAAGCTTACCGAAAATGCTAGGAAAATACACGGTTCCTGTTAGATTCAATTGTTATGCTAACCTATGTGGAGTAACCAACCGTACTCTTTTAAGAGTAGATGTACCTGACATACCTAATGGGTATAGAAGTTTTTATCCTAAATAAGGACCAACATATCATTTTTATATTTATAAAAAAAGATAGCAATAAAACAGCCACTATGTACGACGTACAATATTCAGTCGCTCTGCTAACGCTTTTTAAATCTGTGATATTTTCTAAGATATTCATTTTTATGATATGCTGTAAGAGGCAATTTTGATCTACATAAAATGCACATCGTATCTAATGTATTTTATTTGATAACGAATAGTACGGTATTGTTTAAAATAACTTGGTAATTAACCAATATTTTCTTTGTATTACGTAAAAGATAAAAATATTTCCTGTGGGTTATCCTTAAGAGATAGACATATACCCGTCACGGACTTTTTTATCAATCTTTGTAAGATACACAATTTCGCCACATATAAATTTGATCTATCTCGTAAGGTTTAGTCAGCGTTTGCAATGTAAGTGCACAAAAATATGTTGGTTTTGATATCACATTACAAATCTTTAAATTTCCCGACTTTTCTCTAATATAAAATGCATGTTTAATACCTGAAAACCTTCCTCTTGAATCACTCTATGAATTGCTGAAAACTGCATTAAAATCCGTTTTGTAGTTTAAAAAAATCTAAAGGAACAGACAGCGGGAGCGACTTTGTTTTATACTATGTAAAGATAATGGCTCGAAAACATAAAACATCATCTTTTTCACGAGGCTCATTGAGTGTTCTCTGGTAATTTTTATTTCGAAATACCCATAATCAAGGAGAAAATCGATTCTTTTCTATACTTTATTTTAAGTGACTTTTTAGCTTCGAATAACATTTCAACGGACTTAACGGAAAATCATTTCAGACCTTTTTTGTAGATCGTTTAACTTCCTACAAGAATATCCAATGCTGGTTTTATCTATATGGTAAACAAGCTATTGTTTAGGGCCCCCACTTTCTGGGGGCCCCCAAGAAAATTTCTATGTGAGCAATTGTCATACCTATATACTTGAATATACTGAAGCATTTGTACCAATTATTTATGAAAATTTAACTAAATTTCATGCAGTATATTAGATACTTTTAAATGCATGTTTATATAGTTATATCATATTCTACCCACAGATTGCAAGATGCCAACCAGAAGTTATAAAATTGAAGCTCAAAAGAGGAAAAAGAAGCAGGGAGATAAAAAAGAGCTTTGCAAGTTAACAAAATTAGAAAGTTTCTTAACAAAGATAGCGGGCCAGATGAACCAAAATCTTTTACGACAGTGAGTCAGTTACGGGATATTCATCCTAATCTTGATACAGAGCCTGACACATCTAGTTGAATAAAATCTACTTTAACTATTGAAGCAACAAATTTTAAGATTTATAACTCAGAGAGTAGTACAAGCTTAGAAGATTCAGCATCAAAAACAATCAGAATGATGTTGGGTTATGGGGTGATTTAAGTAAAGAAGAGATTTTATACTGAGTAGAAAAAGGTCCGTCAGAATCTTAGCACTCAAATGCCTCATTTGAAAAAATCAAGAAAGGTTTTTTCGAACCAAGACAGATATTGCCAAAAAGCTTGTTCTATCCCAGTGGTGAAAAATATTGCGGAGAATGGTTTATTATATTCTTCAGCAACTGGTCGTATATATCTATACTGTTTCGTGTGTAAACTCTTTTCAAATACCATCATCATTACCATACGATGCATTTTGTGGTTAGCGCAACAACGATTTAGTTCAAAATCATGAAAATTCTGTAGACCATAGAACATTTGTTTGATAAAATATTTGTCACTAACACAGAATATCTGGACTTAGGGTCACAGATCTCAATTAGCTTGGGGATTTATCAAGTCTAAATCCGGCCTCGAGAATATCTATTGATTTTTACAACATTAAAATTCGTTAAAACGAAATAATATTAAGAAAAAAATAAATCCCGTATTATTTAAATTGAAAATCAAAAATTACGATAAGACTTATTTTTTGTCAACTGGAAAAATTTTTTCATACTTACTAAAGAAAAAAATTAAGTTGTTTTTTTGGCCCACCGTGCTGTATAAGTACAACTCCTTAAAGCTCTTATAGTTGGAAAAAATTTTTAGTTACTTGACTTGATGAATTCTTGATTTCAACTTCAGATGTAAACATACAAATGAATAAATTTTGAAAAATGATAAAAAACTACAAATATTTATGTTTTTCCTTTAACTAAAAAATTTATGAAATAAATCAGTTTACCCCATTATTATAGTAAAATAAAGTTATGTCGATTTTACCCTCGTTCGAAAATTGAAAAAAAAAAATAATTACTATACAGTGTAAAACTTTGAAAGCATGAAAAGCGGAAAATTAATTTGTTCATAGCCGAGCCTCGTTCGTCTAATGGACGATTATATTTTTATTATTATTTTTACAAAACATTTCTGAAATGTCTACAGGAGTGAATGGAAAAAAATGGCCAAACACGCAAGTAGACTTCCTCATTTCATCCCCATTGTGTCCCCGGATTTTCCCGTTCGAGCGCTTTCACACGCCATCCATCATCCCTCAATCGTCCATTACGCTCCCCATTCGCTCGTTTAAATAAAAGAAAAATTGCATTTGTGCATTTTAAGACAAGTGGTAATAGATTGACGAGCCGTCACTGTGCCTCGTACCACTTTCTTCAGCGGCTATTATTTTTCCCTTTTCTTTTAATGTTTTCCTTCAGTTCACCGATTTCTGGGTGTAATACCATATTCGTGGCTAATAGTCCTGTGCTGTAATAAAAATTTAAATGAGACCTCGATTGCATATCGAGGCGGTTTTTGTATTGCGCGTCGTTTTGTTCAAACGCATTTATGGAATTTTTTATTGCGGCAAAAGCATATTTTTCATATTTACTGGAGGGAAACCAGGTGAAATGGCCTTTGAATAGGTACCAAGCCGCGCTTTTCGAAGAGGATAAAATAAATTTTTACGTTTAAACTTTAGTCGTTTTAAATTCAATTTTGCGAGGCATTAAGCTTGAACAGGTTGAGATTGAAACTGTAGAGAGTAGAGGAAACTTTGTGAAATGGAGAGAACCATTTTGCTTTTTAAAACGGTTCAAAATAAATGCACAACTGGGCTTGTTAAATATATGCTATCAAAAAAAGCTCATATTAGCTATTAATTAATTGTCGGTATAATGCTTTAAAGCTAATGGAATAGCAAAAAAAAAAAACAACGGTAATGAGTGCAATCATTCTAAACACCTTAAGAGACGTTACACTTAACGTCTAATTGCACAATATAAAATTTACTTAGCACAAATCCATCCAAGAGATAATTAGCACCACGTGGCAAGCGACAAAAAAAAATCCTCAAAAAACACCCCAAAATATTCCCTTAAAAACAAAGTCCATAACCTATGAAAGTGACAGGCGAATATTTTCCTCAAATTTCTTCCTCTCAATCAATTTCGTTACTATCACATTGACAACGATAAGTAGCACACCTGAATACACAAGACTATCTTAAATTAAATGCATTATTGATAGCTTTTTCGCAAACAAAGCCCCTGGAAATGATAAAATCCTCAACAAAGTTCTAAAAACATAACAAAATAAAAACTGGTCCTGGCAAGCCTATTAAATATTTTTATATATCTCAAGGGTACATCTTAAAGTTATGGAAGCAAGCTTTCATAACGATCATCTGCAAACCAAAAAAGCTTCCGTATTTACCATCTAGATAGCCGTCCAATAAGCTTGCTACCTACTGTTTTAAAACTGTTTGAAAAAAGTATACTGAAAAGATTGGACACACACCTGCTAAAAGATGATATATGATGATGATGATGATGATATAATGCCGTCCAATTTGGTTTTCGTCACCAATTATCGAGGATTGCTGAAATATATTTTTAGACGTTGCAAACGCCTTCGACGAAAAATGTATGGTTCCCGTGGGATAGATTTTTTTTTGTTTTTACCGAGCCAAAGACTAACTTCCTTTTTTGCAATGTAGTAGTTTAGGAGTCAGAGAATGATATAGGTTACTTCTTATATCGGAATAATGAACGGTTCCCATGGGATAACAAAAAAATTGTATACTTTAAGAACCGTGTATTTAAAAGGAGTTTCGTTAACGTTCACGGAATAGAGTCTTAGCTCATTTTCCTTAAAAAGACTTTATATACTTCTTACTAAGAAAAAATTTACTATTCCCGTCGGATGGATATGATTTTGTTTTTCACAGAGCAAAAGAATTATATGATTTTTGCAATGTGGTAGTTTAGGGAGGAAATGGGGGGTCGCGGTAAATATCACGTATTTCTTATGCATGAAACAGAGTAATATTACGAAAAAGTAAGTAAAACATGTTCCTTCAATATTCCTTCAAATATTCCACAATAATATTTATAGTGGTTTTGCAAATGCCGCAACGCATTTACCTACACCAAAAACACACATTTTGAAAAATATCACATTATTTTGGGGGATGGAGGAAGGGGTCATGCTCACGACATTTTACCAGATAGGAGGGGATGGGATTCCGAAAATTGTCAAAAACGCCTTGCGGAATTAATGGATACCCCATAAAAAAGCTGAATGGTTTTAAATGACATTTGGTATGAAATATTTTTAAGTCCTAAAGGAAGGAATACAGGTACTTTTTTACTAAAAATCGTATAGAAGCTGATGTGAGACAGCTAACATCTCTTTCTTGAAAAGTAGTTTTACGGATGTTGATGAACGTACTTTGGATCTAAGGTATGAAAGGATCTATAATCTTTTTCTGTCAAAATAGATGTATTTTAATATATCGCTATGAAGGTAGGGAATCTTTTAATCAATCAGTTAAATTTAGATACACTCAGCGAAGCGAGTGGGAATAAATAATTGTTAAATGCATGTGAAAAAGCATTCGCCTTTAAGTGTATAAGTGCCTGAATAATCTTGTAAAAAATCCTGTGTGTAGCCATGGGCTGATCCGGGAAATAAACTGATTAATAAAAAATTAACTTAGCTTCTATCGCTTTATCAATAGATGTTGAAACAAAACTGTAAGGTGTTAATATCTTTAAAATTGTTAGAATAGTCTTAACGATAAAAAAGTTAATTAAAGAAACTTTTGCTTTAATCGATTAAAAAATACTTCATGCATTTTATTTTAAAAAAATAACTTAGATTCACATTCTTGATATCCAACTTTTAAAGATTTAAATGAAGTATCATCGAACAAAAGCATTTCAATTAAGTTCGTTTTCGCCTCGAATTTTGACTTTCCGTATTGAAAGCGTTGAGATTTTTCGTTATTTATTGCCGGTTTCCATTACATTTAGAGAGGTTCGAACACACTTTATTTATTTTTTCCGTTTTATTTCGTTTTCTTAGAAAAATAAAAGCTTTTTATTTTGAACTGAAGAGGATTTAATATAAGGCCAAATTTTATGTAAATGTTGAAACGTATATATAGGAGCGAAGAGTTCGAAATTCAAAAGAGAAAAAGGGATTTTTTAAGAAGGTGTTTTCAATGGCTGTGTGTGAGGGCGGCTGCTTGTTCTCTCTTCCAAAAAAAAAAGCTTTCATGCCCGACAAAATCAGAGGATGAGGTTGAAAATTGGGAAAAAATAACATCAAAAAAATGCTTGAATTTGAGAAACTAAAACCGTATAGGTATATTTAGATAAATGACTCCTGGATAATAAATTGTCTCAGTTAAGGAAGGATTATAAAATGTTTTTCTACATATTTTTATTTTAATACGACATTTATTACATGTTTAAGGTGTAAAGACAACGAATATTAATACGAACAAGAAAATGTTCTATCCAGGGGAATGACAATTTTTCGTTAAAATTCGATACTGAGAAAGAGTTTTCCTTCGAAATGAAAATGTTTACTTTGATATCACTTTACGATTAACTCAAGTCCAAAACAAACCAACCCCCTCCATATCGAGTCAATGTATAAAATTTAAATTTTAAAACACCCACACCTCCACATCCAATTAAGACAGACAAATATTAATTAAAACTTTATGTTAATTTCACGATTCATTTTTATTAGACTTGATAAATTTATGAACAATTAATCATAACGAAAATTAGGTTATAGCTTGCATGATTAAACCTATACAAAGTCTAAAAACCACCCCCCAAATTGCCCGTTTCTGTGCACCTTGAATTATTAAATTCCTTTAATTTTCATGAATGGAAACTTGATTAGATTTTTTTCCATGCGAGTCATTCTACAAATACAAATAGCAAAATCGTACTATTAAAAATGAAAATTTCAAATAGCTACGAAAACTCGAGTTTCTCTGACGGGTACATAATGAGGGATGGAGACAAATGAGGGTTATTTGACATGTGATTAATGATCAGTTTTATTGTCAAGCTGGAAAAAAATCAACAACATTTTCATAAAGCTCGAGACTTTTTAATGGTTGGGGTTAGTAAAAAATGAAATGAGAATTTACTGTATTTTGTCCGGCAGACAGATGAAAACTTTTAAGGTTTGATTGTTAAAATGAAAGGAGCTATAGTTAATTAAAACGTGGACGAAGGCCAAAGAAAAAATTTTTACAAATGACGGAGCGAAAAATTGGATTTAAATGCTTCTATAAAGAAATTCTCACAGAATTAAATTTTGCAGGAAAAAGATAATCGCATTGAAAAAGATAAAGAAGGAAGGAATTTTAATTAAGGGATGAAAATATTGTCTTTTGTTGCATTTCGTTGCATACATTTTTGGTGTACTTCATCAAGAACTGTATTATTATTAAATTTAGACAACATGTTTTGGAAGCTACCACTTATAAAAGTTTAAAATCAAAAAAAAAAAGTAAAAAAATCTTCAAGTCCATAAAATGTATTACTTATTGCAACAAATCGAACTTAAGGGTCACTTAGTGGCGTGGTTGACTAGATAGTTGCCCTATACGTCAGTGGTCCTAGGTTCGAATCCCAATGAAATCCCAAGATTTTTTTCATGGGTTTTCGGATTCGATAGTCGCTAATGAATATAACAGTTGATGCGACCTTAATAAACCTTAAATAAACCTAAAAAAATCGAACTTCTTAAATTTAATTTTTTATGAATTTTTTGCATAATTTTGACTTTAACCGATGTTTTTATTTTCCTGTGCAAATAAGATATTTTCCTATTATAAAAAGTATCCTAGATATTAACTTGAATAGACAGTTATCATCGTACAAAATTTCATTAAAATCCGTCCAGTCGTTTTCGTGTGATGTGGTAACAGACAGACAAAAATCTTAAGATAGTGAATTTGGCCTCTGTATCGATTTTATCTTTATTAACGACTATTAGAATATGCTTTTCCAAAAAGCACTGACACGGTTTAGTAAGAATTTTTTTAATTTATAGATTTAAGGCTTAGCACGAAAATCCAGTTTCAAATATCATGGGTAATGTCCGGTACTCCCAATTTCAAAATTACGTTTTTCACATTTTTGTTGGTTTGAATTTTGCTGGACGCCTTAAAACTTTTTGTCAACTCTGTTTTCTAAGCTACAACTTTAATTTTTTAAATTAAAACAAAATCTTTTTAAAATATTTGTAAGCAAAAATCAGCTCATGTTTCCGCTCTCATTTCCCTTTATTTTTATTTAGATCTAATCAATCATTTCCACGTGCAATAAAAACGTTGAATATTTAATGAAACTAATAACAAAATGATGAGGTGTTTTTTTTTTTTTTTTTGGTTTTCCAACCAAACCGACCCGGGTAAATAAAAAACCGATGCAATCTCTCCAAAGTGGATTACCGTGTGGGGGCCGGGCGATAAGGTGGCGATTTGTTAATAACGAAAACGAGGGCAAATCGATTGGTTGACATTTTATTTTTACGCTATTCGATTTTAATGTTGATAAATATCGCTTGTATTTATCAAACAGACGGCAACTTTGTAATACAACCTTTGTCCAGAACGAAGGGGATGAGCGACGACGTAACACAATGAAGTATAGGCTTTTCCAATCTGGTAGGTAGGGAAAAATCACAAATGTAAATGGAATTAATTGGAATTGGTTATTTAATGAAGTGATTAAAAAATTATTGCACGTTTTTCTTTTGATTCATGTTGTGCTAAATGAAATGAATGGGATGGGGGAAAATTGAGCGAAGATTTACGAGGGAAAACAAGGGTTTGCATTGTTAACTTAAAAAACAATCGAGTGACCTTTGGTATTTGAAAGTATGAAGTTAATTTTGTTTTATTTTTAATGAGTTTTAAAGGTGTTTTTTTGATTGTTTTCATCTCTTGTTTTATTTGAACAATGACTTAATACGATTTTAAAATTAATTCATTTGGGAGAAGCCATTAAAAAGAACTGAAACAAGTTTGAAACAAAAAAAATGTTTGAATTAAAATACCGTTGAAGATTTTTCATTGATGATTTTAAAGTAAGATGTTTCCATGTTTCCAAAACAGATTCTTTTTATATATAGTAATAAAACCGTAACATCTGTAAATAAAAACTGTCCTGGGAAAATTCCAATAAGAAGGGTTTTGGTGTTAAGGGTAGGAGTTTGTATATACGTAGAGGCTGTATGCATATAGTTCTGTTTATATAGTTATAAAGTGCTTATAAATAGTTTTTTTAAACAACAGCTCAGTTTTATAAATGAAAGTAAAAGAAATTACTGTGATGCCTCGCAGCAAATATTTTTTGTATTAGCCCCAAACTACAATTCTTAGATTTAAAGAAACTTTTCCTCTTTTTATAATAGTATGGGTGAAGACATGAATTGGGGCCTAGATATAAATGAAAGTAAGTTAATACATTTTTTACAAGCTCAAGGGTATAATTTAATCACAAGAAAACTACTTAAAGAGCTACCTAAAAAGGGACTAGTATAAATAACAATGATATTTAACGTCATAAATAGAATTTCACAAGTACCAAGACAGTGGAAGGTAGCTCAAGTCATCATGATTCAAAAACCAGAAAAACCCCCACGTGACGTCACCTCATACAGGTGTAAGGTGGGAGTGGTTACTCAAATTTATTTACATATAAAAAATATATTATTACATATATATATATATATATATATATATATATATATATATATATTACATTGGCCAGCACTGGCCCCGAACAAATTGAATTGCTTAAAGTATATAACGTCGTTCTTTCAGAGCAGTTGCGAGAGGTATCACTGCATGTTTGAATTCCATTTCTAGTCGCCACATCGTTCCCCTCTTAGTAACTTGGTCACGATTATTGTCGTCGTTGGGCTGTGAGACTCTGGGTTGCCGTGATTGGAACTGTCGTAGAGCCGGGGCCGCTGGGGACGAGCTGCTGTGGCTCGAGTCCGAAGACAACGTGGGACAGGTATAGGGTAGTACAATCAAAGCCCAGAATGCCGCTTCTCCATAGTTGAGTCCTTCGTGAAGGGGTCCGATGTATGTGGCGACTGTATGGTGTCCAAAATATGAGGCAAAACTTGCAGGTTTAGGCAGAATGGCCGTTCCTCGCTGCTGCGTTGCGTGAGTTAAAATGCTTAACTCGGAATTAGAGTTAGGTATTTTATTTAAATAATTTGAACAAGTTGATTTTATTAACGTAAACCTCGTCCTTACAATCTTACGATAATAGCTAGCTTATGATAACTTAACTCTAACTTATATACTAAGATGTTAGAGGAAGTTGGTTGTGGGAGAATAATGGCGACTCAGGAATGAAAGCCATTAAGGATTTTTTGGAAGGAATGTAAAGCCAGATTTAGGCATAAAACATCTGGCCTCCAAAAGGAATTACATCTCGTGGAATTGGTTTATGGTGGGTTATAAAACTATTGTTAGGAGATTGTAAGCCAAAGTCAAGTGCAAAGAAATTTAGCCCACAATAGGAATTGTAGGAATTGAAGGGTTGAATATGGAGAAGGTCGTTATGTGGTCCATAACTCGTACTGCAATTCGGGGTCACCAGAAATTAAGGTGGGAGTGGTTACCCTCATTTATTTACATATATTATATAAAATAAATTACATTGACCAGAACTGGCCTCGTATAACTTAAATTGCTTAAGGTATATAACATCGTTTCGTCAGGGCAGTCGCGAGAGGTATCACTGCATGTTCATATTCCATTTCTAGTCGCCACACAGGCCACTCAGATTGTTGCCAATACTGAGCAAGCTGTACGAAAGAATGCTATCGAGTAGAATCCAATCAGCATTAGCAGCCAGAACAGTGATTCCATCAGTTTGGATTTAGAGCTAAGCATTCTACACTGGAACAAGTTCATAGAATCATAAAAATATTTTGAGAAGCCCAAGAAAATAAAAATTATTGCTCAGCTGTGTTTCTAGATATACCACAAGCGTTTAGTACCAAGGACTTTTATGGAAAATGCAAAAACAAATCTCAGAATATTAGCTAGTACTCTCATCATACCTGGAAGGTCGCTTATTTCAAATAAAAACGAAAAATGAGGAAACGGCACTAAAACCAATGAAGGCAGGAATTCCTCAGGGAAGCGTCCTGGGTCCCCTCCTTTATTTATTATACACAAGTGACATGCCAACAACAAATGATGGCCGGATTGCTACGTTTACGGACGTCACTGCAATAATAGCGACAGCAGAAACCCCAGAAGCTGCATCAATAAAACTTGAAATCACCCTTCGCAAGATCGAGGAATGGACTAAAAACTGGAGAATAAAAATCAACACATCCAAGTCAGTGCATATTACTTTCACACTGCGTCGTGAGACCCCCCCCCCGGTAATATAAAATGGTTCAAAACTTCCTCAGAGAAATATTGTCAAATATTTAGGAATGTATTTGGATAGGAAATTGACTTGGGCTCACCACATCAAACAAATTAGAGACCAGCCAATTATATTGGTTTCTTAGAAAAAATCTTAGTTATCTATCTAGAACAAACTTTTGGTATGCAAATAAGTTTTAAAGCTAATTTGGACTTACGGGATCCAACTATGGGAAACAACTTCCAAATCCAATATTAAAATCTCCAAAGATTCCAGGCGAAAACTTCACGACAAATTATTAATGCCCCTGCTATGTAAACAACATTAAAATACATCAAGACATAAAAATGCCAACAGTTAAGGAGGAGATATGCAGAATTAACGATAAATATTTAAAAAGATTGGATGATCATCCAAACGATTCTGCATTGAACTTGCTGGGTAATAGCGAAGCGATGGTACGGTTACAAAGATGGAACCCAATTGATCTACCTGGAAGATTCCAATAGAAAAATCATCAGTATGGAGTAGTCCATAGGGATTACTCCTCTCACGAGCTAATCACGACCAAAAGCACTAATTACACCGCTGTGCAAATCGTGCATAATTTTGAAAAAAAAGGTTTATCACAAATCGTACAGAAAATTATTAAGTTCCTAGATAATTAAGTTTTAAGTAAACATTTCAGATTTTTGTATCCTATTTCACCTCCAACCTTTAGCCTATTAATTCTACACAAAATTTTTTTTTACTCCACAATCAACATGTTAAATCGTGAGGATAAAACTTGTCGAATCCTCTTCAATACCGTAGAAGCTTTTGACCAAAACTAACCATCACAAACGCCCCAACCCTCAAACCATTCACCAATTTCGTTCCGCTCTTTCAACCGCCCATAAAGCAAACACAACGTCAACAACGTACCCTTTGAAATGTCAAGTTGAAAACGAAACGACTACGTTTAATTTTCACGAAAATTGCTTTAATTTCAGTAAATACAAACCGACGAACATCGAGAGAAAAACAATATGTTGGCATAAGGGTTGCGTTGCCAATCGATTTGTTCCATCCCTGTCGAGCAGACGATTTTTGACTGAAGTGAAATTGACTCGAAAAACTGAAATAGGTAACTGGGTTAAAAAATCAACGTTCCCTAAAGGGACTAATATAAGGGTCACACGAAAAACTCGAACCGCAGCTAGAAGTAGCCCGTAACGAAATTAGTGTCTAAATGGACACAATATTTGCCTTTCCGCACCTTTTTTAAAGACTAAAAGCCTTGGTGTTTGATCGACTTAATTATAAATTGGGAGAGCTTTAAAATCCCATTGGCAACGGCACCTATCATATACATTTAAGACCGACGCTTTTCAGACGGGTAGAATGAGGGTGGTATTATGAGGGTCGGATTTCAAGTATAAACTCATTTTTGGAATTGAGCATATTATTAATTACGCGAGCTTTAAATTTCCTTATCGCTTCGAAATGGAAATTCGGAAATTATTGACGTAAGTCTCTTGAAGGGCTGGAGTATTACCTAAGCTCTTATATTTCAACTAATTATACCACACTTTCATTATGGTTTATTCAAACGAAAAATAGTTCATTTCAAAATATGAAATTAATTTATTTAATTTTAGAAAAAAGCTCAGCATTGAAACCAAATAAATTTCAACAACTGAGGAAAATATTTACTTTTAAAACGGGAATAACTTTTCCTAGTTGATATCTAAACTCTTTATTCTTCTTAAGTTTTTAAAAGAAATATTTTCAAAGAAAATCTCAAATGTACCGCGACCTATATTTTTCCTCGACCAACTCAATTTTTAATTCTTTCTCATCCTGCAAATACAATGAAAAACCATCCCCTAGTTTAATTTCCCACCTTTCACAATTCCCCATTCCATCGGTTATATCTTTTAAAAACCAAATCCATTTCAATCACTTAAAAACCACACAAACATCCAACCCACCAAGCATTAAGCTCTCAAATCTCGAAACTTAAAAATTTAATGCCGCACAACTTCCCCGCCCGCGGCTAAACGAAAATTTAAATCATTTAAGTCTATTAAAACGACTTGAAATGTTCGTCGAGTTTTCGTAAAACGTAAGAAATAATCATTTCATATTAGTGGGAGCCGCAGGGGTTTGATGGCGGCTAAACGATGTGATTATTACACCCTAAAGAAACCTGGCGCAAGCATTGGTAACGGAAATGGGAGGGAAAATATTTAAAACGCGACTGAAATCGAATCGGAGATTGAAATGAATTTTATTTGTCTGGCTGTAACAAGAAAATTTTTGCGTATATTAAAAGGCTGATTAAAAAACTCTTGGATTTACTTTTCAAATATTTTAAGGGTTTTAATTTTTTTTTTCTAGAACGTCGCGCGACATGGCGTCGTATCTTACACGTGACACGTGGAGCACGTCGTGCGGACCGAAACAAAAACAGTGGACATCTTACGCACACGAATTCCGGTAACGAGACCGGGAGCATCGTTGAAAATTTGCGGGAAAGTCGAGGAGAGAGTCTTCTGTTGCAGCGAAATGGTAGCGGGAATTTGATTATGTCGAATCGATCAAATGGTAAGGGAACACCACAACATTTACTGCACCACTCGGCAGCCTCTACGGACACGGACCTGACGACACTCGACACGCACGAACTCTGGCTCCAAGACACGGAGAGTGTCCCGTCCACGTTTTCAGCACTGCACACTTTCGGCACTGAAATGCTGAAACTGTCTCGAGGGTTGGAAGCAAGCGTGCTGGCAACCACGGGATTTGGTGGCACCGCAATCAAACCCGCGTCGCGGGAAATCCCACGGGATAGCGATCTGGGATTCGGTGCCGGAGTCAAACGGGATCGGAACGGAACGACAAAGTTTTGCACGGGAGGGTAAGTCACGAAATGGTTGCCAATTTTTTTAATGTTAAAAAAGGCTGTTATGGCTTACAAACCTTGAATTTCATTAAAAATGAAAACAAATTGTTCTTAAGGCTAAAAGCAGCATAATCTGTGAAACAAAAACAAATGTAACTCTCTACAAAATCTTCCAAACTTTATAACTTCAATAGTTAGTTTGTTAACTCTTGGGAACAGTAACGTCTTATCCATAACAACTGTAAATATAAAAGAGAGATAGAATTATGAAAATAACAGTTGCATTCTCGAAAATCTTCATGGACTGTGCCAATTTATGGAGTGCTATTAGAATAAATTTTAAAATAGAATACCTATAATGTAAGGAACACACAATACCTAACAAATTTTAAATAGGAATTTAAGTTGGAATTTTGAAAAACCTTGTCTTCATAAAGGACTCTTAAAATCTTTTTTCACTATAAAATTAGTTCATTGAAACTTAAAATTTCTTACGTTAAGTGTTACGTCAGACTACAGTTTTCGTCAATCTAAACTGTTTTACGCTTCTTTTCAAAGACAAGTTCGTGTTTATTTTCTTTCCACCAAAATATTCTTGCGAATATCAACCAGTTGTTAGCAGTTTTGGTTAACCGCATCTTTTTGGTATTAGTTGAAAATTTATACTGTTACGTTTTTATCTATTTTATTTTACACACATGTTTATTTATTTAACACTATGACACTTATTTATTTACAAACCAACAATCGTTTATTTCACTGTTAAACTTGTCACTGATTCACAGATTATTAACTTACAAAATGTTTACCATTGACTGATTTAAAACTTAACTGTTTGTTTATGACTGATTGATTCTCCCAGCTGTCAGCCCATTATAATATAACGGGCTGGCAGCTATATTATATATGGGCCTATGTTTCCAGAAGATTCGAACTCCAGGTTGTTCTATAATATTTCTGGCATATTCGAAAAATTAATTTTTTTATCTATCCTATTTCTCTTAAATAAAAAATTTTCAAAGAAATCTCTAGAACATCTTTCGGCTCATGTGCTGACCATAGGGATGTTAAAAAATAATCGATTTTTATTTAAATCGATTATTATTAGAAAATAATCGATTTTTATAATCGATTTTCATAGTAATATTAATCGATTTTTAAATAATCAATTATATAAATTACGCGTTTAAATCGATTTTCATAAACAGCGCAAACTTAAATGCAAACTAGCTGTAACGGTTTTTTTATTCTTGTCATTCAAATATTTGATTGTTAAATTTAAAATTCATTATTAAAAGATTGAAATCGAAAATATTTATTTATAGCACATAGTAGTTACATTTTGTGACAATACGTTATTACGTTAACGTTATCGTTTGGGTTTTTACTTATCGTTTCATTTTATTTTAATAGTACTCTTACGTAAAGCATAATTATTTTTCGTCTTTTGTTTAAACTTAAACCAAGTATAAAAAAGTGCATGTGAATTGAAAAAAATGAAAGATTTGTTTTATATTTTAGTTTTTGAGACCACAACGAATTCGATTAGTTTTTTAAATATCATTTTAAGTATTTCATTTGAAAACTATTCAAATATAAAATAGTACTAGAAAATTTATTTATATTTTAGCTTTTGAGGCAATAAGGTTGTAATTTTGTTAGGATGCTCATCATTTAATTTTTATTATAATAAAACGTTTAATGGTACTGAAATTGTGTATCAATAATCATATTTGCCTTATTCCTTACCTTGAAAGTTTAATGGAAGATTCGCTTTAATTTTTAGTTTTGAATTGGTTATTTTTTTATTCATATAATTGTATTTGATTTTTTTTTCTGACAAACTGTAAGTATGAATCTCTTAAGGTTTATTATTGGAATATGAAAAGCAAGTAAAATTTTAAAGAATAGAAAAAATCGATTTTTTTTTATTAAAATCGATTTTTGACAAATTGATTAATATTGAATAAAGAAAAATCAGTTTTTATTTAATCGATTCTTTTCCATTAAACTCACATCCCTAGCTGACCACTCCTCCTTGTTTACTTCTCATACTTCGCTGAGCATACAGCGGGGCGCTAGATGAAAGGCCTATGCACACACACATTCAAATCTTAGGCATGTTACCTTTGCCTAAGTGGTAAATGGAAAACGCATTTTTTAAATTTTTTTGTTTCACTTGCTTGATGTTTTCACTGAAAGTGAGAGACAATTTTAGATCAAATCAAAAAATCATAGTCAATTCTAGAAAAATCAGCAATGAACTTTTTTAAATTTTGCTTAAAACTTATCAACTTTGGCTCGTGCAGCATTATTGGGTTTTTGATACGATTTAAAATCGCTAAAGACAACGTTCTTGATGGCGAAGCATAGATTTTTGAATTTTATTTTAATATATATGTACTATTTTATCATGAAATCTTTGATATTCGTTAATTTTGAAAATGGATCTTTTCCAACTATTGACGACATCTAAAACTTAATATTTAACCCAAAAAATGATACTGTAACATTGCATGTTAAAAATTTGTTTTGCTGATTAATTTATTAAAATTAACGAACTCGTCAAAGAAAGCTCTCTGTTATGTTCTTGAATTATTTATTTAGTAATTTTGCAATATGTGTGTGGATGTTAGAACTGAATCGGAGTTTATTTATTTATTTCTAGTTTGTAGGCTCGAGAAAATAAGGAAATTATTACCATTCATTTTTATGATTCTTTTAACTAAATTATAAGGCTTTTGTTGAGGTTTATTACCGTAGAATTTCTATGAATATAAACGAATGAAATGATGAGAACTGAAGTTCTGAATGCATTAAAATTTAGTAAAAGTGACGCTTTATACACGGCGTACCTAAAATCAAATTTTGATGGAGGTCTTTATCAAATATTTCTATCGAAAGAATGCCTAATTTTAGTAATTCTCTTAAATAATTTTAAATAAGAAAACATTGAATTTTCCTATATTAATTTTAAAGAAAGCTACTAAGTTCCTTAACTTTTTTAATAAAAATTTGTAAATAATGTTTCTTCTCAATCTTCTTAATACATAAAATCTCAAGAAATCCATAATTTCTTACGTTTCTTAAATTTTTCTTTTAAGGATTAAAAAAAATCTACAAGGAATTACAAATACCCACGTCTCTACTGTCTCTATTTATGGTGTTGTTTAAAAAAAATTAAAAACTTTAAGATAGTAACTTTAAACATCA
This sequence comes from Sisyra nigra, assembly GCA_958496155.1. Classification (NCBI taxonomy): domain Eukaryota; kingdom Metazoa; phylum Arthropoda; class Insecta; order Neuroptera; family Sisyridae; genus Sisyra; species Sisyra nigra. The sequence continues at coordinate 12,661,118 of OY292318.1, forward strand.
TTATTGCATAGCTTTTTTTAAAGATGTGTACTCTACATAGGTATGTGTAATGTCTACCTACGGTGATGATAAGCATTAGCAGTTTCTTACATGTAAAAATCTTGAAGGTATAAGGTATCTCTTTAACTAAAACCATTTAGCTACTCTGAGAGACTAAAATATAAATGTCAAGGACATGAAAAAGTTTCGTAGAAGTGTTACGGTAATTACCCTGGAAAGTTCTTACTTTTCTTTGGGGTTAATCATTATAAGTTTTGTAAGAACTGTTGCGCAAAGTTAAATCTAAAACTATCCTAATAAGAAAAATAAGAGAAAAGCTCTTAAATCATTTTTTCATGGAGCTCAACTTGAACAAATTGAAATTTTCAAGGTTCTTTTTTTCTTCGCCGTATTTCTTAATAATTGTTTGTCTCACTTGCGTCTCACCTAAACTAAACATAATTTCCCTCGTAAAAATCCGCGAATAAATTGCCCCAAGAAATTTTCATAACACAGCATTACCATTATTAATTACATTCACAAAAGGCATTAATTTTCGCTGCGATAATCCCACACCAGGCGCACCCATCTCCAACAAACGCTCGCACAACGCCATGATAAACTTCTTCATTAATCTCAACAAAGCTCATCACACACACACACACATACACCAAACCAAAAGAAAGAGATAAAAGCACAAAAACCACCCTCATGCCTCAGCTCCGTGATTGTACAAAACTAAACAACTCAAAACTCAGAATCTCACCCTCTCCGACCACCAAGTGAAAAGTTCAACGCGGGTAACTCAAAACTGACATTAACAGCGAAAAAAGATAGAGTTGATAAACGCTCGTTTAAAACAAATTAGTTGTAATTAAGTGGGACGTGGAGTTGTTGAGGATGTTAATTATTTAAATTTTTTTCCTGCTTGCAGGTGCCAAAAAAGTTCACCAATTTTCTCGAAACTCCCAACGCCGCAGCGACGACGAGCTTCGATGTTCCACTCTTCGCAAGAAGCCGAATTTGAAGAAGGAAAAAAGCCTCGACGCAGTGCCAGCTTTCATGGCACCCTTGCGAAAAATGACGAGGATGAAGAAAAACGTGAAGACTGCAGTGAGGCGAGGGAGGTCAAAGAAGTGGGGGATAAGTATAAGTCAGATTCAAACATGCTCATTTTACCTCCACCTTGCACGTGTCCATATTTCGGGGTGAATCCTTGCAAAAATCCTCAAAATACAGACGTTAAGATTGTACCAACAAGAAATTTGGAGCCAACAGCACATTGCTCGAAATCAGGGTTGAATTCTCCGGTTAAAAATGGGTTTGGAATGAAAAAGTCGATAATGACAAAGCCAAAGAGTAATGAGTCGTCGCCGAGTAATTTAGTAGTAACCTGGGAGTCGTCTTCCGCGACTCAACGACATCGCCGTGGTTCTAGTTTAGGAAGTACAAAAACGACGTTGTTAAGTAGAAACTTGACTCGATCAGCGACTCTAAGGCATCATTTACAAAATGTAGAGGTAACACCAAAACATACCAGTAGTGTACATCGGCTTCCATTAACGACGACGTCCTCGTCTGACTTAAACTCGTCTTCAGCGACGACCGTACGTTCACATCACAGTCGAAACTCAAGCGTGATATCACGGACGTCATCCCGACACGGTCGCATCATTCTCCTAGAACAAAAAGCGACCAAAGTCCTTGGTGTCGTGTTCTTTACCTTTGTCATCCTCTGGGCACCATTTTTTGTCCTCAACCTCTTACCATCTCTGTGTGCCGAGTGTGAACGCCAAATTGACCAGGGTGTTTTCGACTTTGTCACCTGGCTCGGCTATGCCAGTTCCATGGTCAATCCCATTTTCTATACGATTTTCAACAAGGTCTTTCGACAGGCCTTCAAAAAAGTCCTCCTATGCCAATATCGTGACTCGAACTGGCGAACACGCCGATGGGAGGCTGAGCGACGACAACGCTGCTGTTGGGGATAACTTTTCCACCAAATGTTTTATAATTATATCAAAAAGAAAATATTATATTTTTCAAAAAAAAAAAAAAAATGAAACTCGGCCAAATGAAAGAAATATTTTTTTAAAAATGATAACTTAGGTTTTATAATAGGCACAAAGGCTTTTTGGTCAATTTTTACAATTAGTTAGGAGGTTAATTAAACGTGGAAGTAATTGTTTAAGTCTAGAACACGCACCTTATCTGATTCTAAAATCGTTTTCTTGAATAATTCAATTGTTTTCACAATATTGATCTTATTAGATTGGTTTGAGCATCAGATTTAGGTTCATTTGGAATATGGATATGACTTTAAATGGATTCTTACATAATTTAAGCATTTGTAATTACTGTTGAACTCGACAAAAATAGTTTTTTTTTTATTATTGTAAATTTTACTATGAAAATCCCTAGTAAATTTTTATACAAAATAGCCATTTTTACCACCGTTTTTACTTTGAAAATGTCAAATAAAGTTTATTGTAGTGCTAGATATACTTAACGTAGGTGCTGGCTTTCTGCTTTTAATAATTATTTATTTTTCTTTAAACGGTGTGGAGCCAAAAATATTATTGAAAAAATTTTCATCTATGCAATTGTAATCTAAAGCCATAAAGACTACATTTTTAAAATTGAAACTTCTCGAAAATAATTAAAAAATGTAAAGAAAACAAACGCACAAATTACAATATTGTTTTTAACAATGTGACTGCCAGATATAGACACGCTCGTTCCACTCGTTATACATTTAATATTTGGCTCACTCTGTTCTATTGAATAGAGCTATGGCATCTTTTATGCGGTATTTCACTGTGTATCATCCAAGCAAGCGAACCGTTTTAGCAAGTTGGGGCATTAGACACCGCATACGCTTGCGCGATTATGTTAAATCGCTGTATGTACAGTGGATTCTACAACCCAAACAGCTTCTACAGGATATTTACATAAGTTTGTCTCCTTTCATCATATCATTATGGTGTATATTGGCCACGCTGTTTAAGCCACGGATGTCAACTATGTTGTTGGGTCTCATATTTGCTTGTTAGTAAGTTAAACGTTTAAAAGTTATAGATTTGTTTGAAATTTTACTAACGTTTGAAACTTAATTGGAATATTTAACCAAAATTCTAATAAAGAATAGATACCTATATATATATATATATATATATATATGTACGCAAATTTGAAATATTTTTTAGAAACAAAACTTAATTACTCATATATTTTCGAAAGAAATTAGGGAAGCGGCGCTTCCACAGCTTTTATGGACTGCACGCCACTGGTTACAACCACATACTAAAGCCTTCCATCTCTAACTTTCTCTTGCTTTGATGTCATGTCTACAGGAACAAAATTAGATGTAATCTTAATTTTATTTTTAAATCACGCCTTTATTTGATTTTCCGGTAATCAGCCATAATTGGGTACCTTACCTAACAAATTAAAGTTTATATTTTCAAAAAACACTTATCCTAATTTTCCTCATTATTTTTTGAGACCAATTTTCGTTTACAGAGTCTATAAACGGCTGTTATGGGTGCAAGGGTGAGCGGTTATCTAACTTGCAATAGCTAAGCAACAATTTAATTACGTCTCTTTTAAATTCAGTTAAATCTTAAATTAAGTTGTTAGTTGGAACCCCAGTACCTCGCGTTAACCGAGTTTTGGTTTCGACATTATTTTACTAAACCGTTTCCACTACAGCTGAATTTCGAAAGAATCCATTTAAAAAGTTCATTTTTATAAAAAAACAGACAAACGGAAAATTCCAAACTAGAAATTTACTCAAAACATCAGAGATTCAAGCTTAGTAATTTCAACAATCCAATCAATGAGCAGTACTAAATATTTATCTGATCAGTAAATATATAATATATGTAATATATATGAGTCATGAAATATTTGAGTGGTATTTAAATTAAAAACTTTAATTTAAACTTCAGATTTTCAGACAACTTTATCATTTGACAACTTAAAAGTTATACGAGTATATTATGGTTTTCGAATTTGATTAATATAATTTTCTCCCTTTAAATTTTGTGAATTACAAATTTAATAGTAAAGAAATTATTGTGGTAACAATTGAATTAATCTAGTAAAACTATTCTTTTACAATTAGGTTGGTAAAAAATCAAAGAAAACAAATAATGCAGTCCTGTTATATTTAAGTTATTTTGATTAAAAGCAAAAAATTAACCTAATAAAAAAAATTTGATTTCAAACTAAAATAATTACAAATATATTGGTTTAATAACTTTTATTTGTTAAATCAAAAATTTAAATTAAAAATATTTTTATTGCATTAAATCAAAAAACCAGGACTGTATACTTTTTTAAAAAACCCATTACTACGAGTAAAAAACTAAATAAATCACAGGGTATTTTTACATTCCCATTTCACATTAAATATTAATGTATTATTATTAAAAAAATCAATTTAATTTTAATAAGTCATCTAAGTCAACAATAGTCAGATATACACTTTAGATATAATTTTTTAACAAAAAGAACAAAAATCACAAAATTATTCTTGACCGAAAAAATCAACAAATGCATAATGAAAGCACGGTAATTTTTTAGAAAAAAGAAAATTTTTTATTGATTTCATAATTTGAAAAAAGTTTCAAAGTTAAAAAGAATAAAAAAAAAAGTTTAAATAATAAATGGGGGAAAAATCAATGCTTCATAATGTAGTATATCTAAATGACAATTATACATTAATATGTGTACATAATATGTAGGAGTCTTAACGTATTAAAGGAAAAAAAATAATGAAACTTTCAATGTAAATTTCGTAGAAAAATTAGGAAAAACAAAGGAGGAAAAAATGAATGCATTGACAATCAATGAGTGAATGTCTTAGATTTAGTCTTCGCCTTCTTTTGAGTATTAAGTGTTTTAAATGCTAAACGATCCACTTGAAGGTATGTATGATAATGTAACTTAACAGTTTATATATCTATGTATAATGTATAATGTATATTAACAAGTGTTTCAAAAAAAAATTTTCATGGTGTCCAACAATTGATAGTATATTGTAAATCAAAAATTTTGACGCCAAAACGTGCTTAAAATCAATTATATTTAGGTTTGCCTCAGTCTATAAATAATACAGAAAAAAATTTGTTTATACTTATTTTAACTTTAGAAAAGTTTATCGTAACAATAATCTAAGAGAAGGGATTTAAAGGAAAAAGTATAGCCGGGTTTATATGGCAAATCAAGTCATAGACAAGTTAGAAGAAAATTAATCTAATTATTAGCAATGATGCTTATATCATCACTTTTAAGTAACTCTAATTCAGTAATCTCTAAAGAGTAAGAAATAGGTTCTGAAAGTCACGGCCTGTTGATTTGGAAAAAAAAGTTTTAATTTTTTTTTCATAATGTTCCACCACTCCAAAAAATATGAAAAAATTCATCAGTGTCGATTGGATGAGTAAAACCTTTAAATAACACAGTAAAAAATATTTTAGTTTTCTTTTTGCTCTGAAAAATCGGCTTTTCTTCAGAGATTCATTACGATAGTGTCATAACATCTCTTTAACTCCTAGAAATTTGAAAAAAAATAATTATTCATTAATTTTTAATTTTACTACTGAAAAGTAAAATAAAATCGAAAAATAAGCTTTTTTTTTTTAAATCTTGAAATCCGTTTGAAATATGGAGTGAATATGTAAATATTTAATTAAAAAAATTAAATTTTCTCCACTCGGGAAAGGATTATTTTTTAACGATTATTTTAGATCATTTTTAGTTAAATCAGCCAAATGAGCTAAAAAAATATTTTTTTTTTTTTTTGGTTAATTATTTTTGTCAAATCGATCCCCTAACTGGAAATCAAAAAAGCCGTGGGGGCAGATTTTCTATATAAACCCGACTATACCCTTTTACGTTCTATCATAAAGGTATTTAGAACAAAGTTTCTCAGATCAACCGTTTCAAAGAGATCAATGTTCAAAATACCCCTAGTTAAATTTTCTTCTATTTTCCAACAATATTATAAGATATCTGAAACATCTTGATCTATAAGAGATTCAGATCCAGATTTTGGATAATAAGATTTGTTGGAAAATAAGAAGAAAGTTTAATAGGTATTATTTTTGAACTTTGATATCTTTGAAACGGTGGATCTGAGGAACTTTGTTTTAACGACCTTTTTTGTAGAGCGTGAAATTTTAATAACAATAAACTTTTATAACAATAAACTCTTCCAAAGTTATAAAAATAATTTATTTAAAAATAAAGAATTAATTTCCTGTGTTATTTAAATGGAAAATGAAAAAATGTATTGCGAGAAACCTTAATATTAAGAGCTCATTTTGGCACCAAAAGTTTTGTTGTAATGATCTACTACTATAATATTCTACTAAAAACTTCAATTTTCTACTACTTTAATATTTAACCATCATTTTTTCCTATTTACAGCATTCCTTTAGGCTGCTGATCTAGTAGAAAACTTAGAAAATAAATAATTTTTTTTAAAAAAACTTTCAATTTTTGGACACAAGAAAAAACGTTTTTAGCACCCTAACATACAATTTTTATTAAAACCACTTTTTCGAACTCAGAGGACCTCAAAACGTGCATTTCTGGTAAAAACTCGAAATCGATTTGGCTCGATTAAAACACTTCCTTTACTAAGAATTAGTAAAAGAAAAGAAAAAATATCTAACCCAGAAATGCGATATATGGTTTTGGGTGCTTTTTTCATGGTGAGGACGAATCCATAGTCTGTTTTCCTTTAGAACCCTTCAGTTTGAGAAAATCACTGAAAAACTTTCATCAAACTAATGAAAATACTCCATCGCTTTTAATTTACATGCGTTATATAGTTTTCAGAGTTTTTTTGGACGCTGAGCATAAATCAGTAATCAGTTATTCTCCAGTTACTAGATACTTTTTTGTGTGGGTTTATGAATTTTTTTAAATAATGGTCCTGAAGAAAAAAGCAGCGGTAAATTTGAGTTTAGCCTGAAAAAAATACACTGAAAACAATAAATGTAATCTCTGGGTTAGATTTTTTTTGTGTGGTAACTACATCAAACATAAATTTTAAGCAATTATCAGGTGAAAAGACCAGTTTTTTATTTTAACAATTTATTTTCTTTTTACACTACGTTTCGTCGGTGTTATTCCGACCGTTATTTCGAAACGTAGTATAAAATGAAAATAAATTGTTAAAATAAAAAACTGGTCTTTTCACCTGATAATTGCTTAAAATATTAAACTATTAAGACCTGAAAATTAGTATTATCAAACATTAATTATTACTATCCTAATTTCCGTTCCTTCAAATTCTTGTTAAACTTCATAAATACGAGTAAAATTGACAATTCAAGTGGAACTTTAGCGCTTGATGCATTTAACTCAAAGCATACTTAAATATTTTTTATAGTAGCAAATTTTTGGTCCTCTTAGTTTCAAATCTAGACGTTATTTTAAATCAACTTTAACTTTCTCATTTTTTAAAAATGAAACTGCTTCAGTCGGGATGAAGAATGAAATAAATAAAGTTTAAATTTTACAAGATTAAAAATTTAAATAAAATTTAGTTTTTCAACATTTTTTATTTCAAATTTTCCTCCCATAAAAAATATGTTTGCTTGGAAAGAAGCATTTACAATTAGCATTGCCGAAAGTTTCCCTTTTATATCCCTCCTTTAACCGATTTTCTAGCAATTTAAAATCTAATAAAAATGTTTTGAAATGCCCAATTTGCCAAGTTGTGAAATGCTTCTAAAGAATTTAACAGTCGATTATCAACCGCTTAGAGGCCCCCACCGTCTGTGCAAAGTTTCAACGAAATCCGTTCGAAAAAAAAATTTCGTCCGAAAAATTGAGACGAAAATTCAGTGATTTTTGTGAAAATTCGACGAAATTTAAGGTCCCTTTTTTTATTGCAAATTCATTGGGGGAGGTTTTCCAATGCTCAATATTTTTAACTACGTAAAAATATCAAAAATGGTATAAAAACGATTGACGTTTAATTTCTTGCACCTTTACATTAATACACAAATCAATTTTTCTTCATGGTTATTAAAAAAACTGTTCATAAAATCATAAGAAAATTACATGATTTATTTCACTTGGCTTCTTCATCTTTTTTGTGCATTTATTTTTTTTTGGCCCCATTATCCATTCCTGGAATTTATCCAGAAATATCGCTCGTTGTAATACGTTAACATACCATATATCACACAGCTATCCACTTTGAAGATACGAGGACCAAAAAAAACATTTTCTAACTCATATTTTATGTGAAGAAATTTAAATATTTAAATAATGGCGCGCAAATTTGAATATAATGTCGGGCAAAAAATCGTGTTTTTCGTCTGACAAATCGAGCTTAAATTATTCAATGCAATATGTGTCGAAGAGGGTCGTAAGAAATCGAGAAAAATAAGCTGTTTTCCCCTATTTTTCTTTTGGCTCTCACTCACGTTCACACGATGTTGAAATGTCTCTAGTTTTCTCTCAAATAAAAGATATAATATGAAAAGTGTTTAAATATTAAAATATTTACAAAACAGGGTAAAAGTCTTTTAAAAATTGACAAGAGTCTTTTGACATCATATGAGAATTGAAAAAGGTATAAAAGAAGTATTAGGCTTAAAACAAATAGGAAATACAAGAAAAGTTTTATAACTACTGCTTTTTATTAAATAGCATTTCAAGTTAAATTTTAAAAAAAGTTTCACATTAATCAAGTTTGTGATTTACCTAGTTTTTTTTCTGTTTCTAATATCTTCAAAGCCAAAATTTCCAAGGTATATCTCTTAGAAATCTCCCTTTTATGTACGTTTTTGTCTGATCTTACCAACGACTAACCCCTTCATAATGACAACATTAACAAAATCCCCCTCCTTGCCCCCAAACATTCGTATTTAATGGTTAAACAAAGCCTTTCAAATCTTTGCTCTGTTTGTTCAGTGTTCGCACCCCAATTGCCTCTCAGCCAAATTTTCATTCTATCCCCAAACCGAAAACATCCCCCCCCCGTTCGTCTTTTATTCTTTTATTATCTTACATTAATCATTCATTCAAAAAGTTTTCCCATTTCATGAAAATATTTTCCCAGCTTCGCATCCTGGATGAAGAGAGCACGGGGGCTGGTTTTGTCGGTTTTACAGCCGTTTGCAACCCTTTTTTTTTCGTGGCTCAGTCTATTAAACGCAGTGTTGGAAAGTTTTTTGCCGGTGAAAAGCACGAACGAATGTTAATTTTTTAATTATATTGGCGCGAGTAAGAGATTTATGTCGTTTTTAATGGGATGTTTTTAATTTTTTTTTTTTTTTTGGGAAAGATAGAGGGTGAAATTAATGCGCGTAATTTGGATAAAAATAAGAGTTATATATGTGATTTAGACCAGAGTGATCTAATTACTTTAATTTGCGTGATTAATTACGAAAATTGAAAAAATAAGAGGCAAAAAAATATAAATGGGAACTTTTATTTTACTTTAAGCTTTCGTTTAACTTAATTTATAAGAACTATACCCAAAATTTTGTAGCTTTTCAAAGCCCTGCTTTCATATCATACCATTTGGTCTGAATCCAACCCAGAATCCTCCCCCCATTCCATATCCCCATATCTTATCTCTTCGACTGAAATGCACACGAAGAAAAAATCCGGCAAATATTTTGTTCAAAAACGACCAATGAAACCTTGACAATTTTGAAAAGAAAACCACCCTAACAAATTCTACATCACCTGAATGCATTCAGGTGTAGGTGAGAAAGACAGAGACATAAACTGAACAAAACCAAGAGTATAAAATCATCCGTTTCAAGTAGGTCAGAGCTAAAAAACGACCAAAAGAAAGAATTTCGGGAAGACTCCGAACGCGCAGGGGAATGTGAGGACGAAAAATGGGGGATAAGCAGAATATAATAGCGTCATTCCCTCGGGATAATGGAGAGGCGATTTTTTTTAAGTTAAAACGACCAAATATATTATCTTTTTAGAAAGACTCTGCACGAATGAATGGTTCATATGTATGAATCCATGAACGTTTTGTATGAGTGTAGATGTGTTTGATTGAGGGGCGAAAAAGTTACGTTACAGGAGTGAAAAAATTAGACATTGTGTGAATGAATCGAGAAAATTAAACATTTAAAAAAAATTAAATCTAAGGAAAATTGCCGAATTTAATTAAATATTTTATGTAATAATAAAAGCATTTAGATGAAAAATCGATAATATGTGAATAAGTTAATGTAAATATGAATTTAATTCAATAAGTGTTAAATTATATTAAATGTTTATTGAATAGCACAAGAATGAGAAAGATATTCGTGTATAAAGATGAATTTATATGTAATATGTTTCATAGATTTTCTTAAATATGTATTTATCTAATAAATGTAAATTTCTAGATTTGAAAATGTGATTTTCTCTAGCGAAAATTACGGGGGCTTTGCTTGATTATGACAACATTTAGCGATAGAATGTTTTGTTGTGAAGAGAATAAAGATTCATTTACCAAATAAAAACAAAAAATCATTAAAAAAGCTGTTTTTAGTTCATTGGTCGTTAACTTTATTTGTATCTAAAACTGTGGTAAATCAATACATAAGCACTTACTATACAGGATGGCAGAAAACCACATTTGTAAAGGATGTGTAGTTTAAATTGGGAAATTTAGTTGGCTTCCTTTCAAGTGAACAATTTAGTTTCAAAAGTTAGTGTTATAAATCGTACAGAATCAAAAGATATTGATGAAGACATCGAATGTGACTTATTTTCATTTAGATAACTGTTCTAACAACCAAATTTTTGAAAAAAAGGAAACGATTTGAAGTGCAATGTTTAAAGTTAGGATAATTAGCCTTATTTTTTGAGAAAGAACAATTGTGGGTATTAAAGGTGAATTTTGATTGTCACTTAAATTTGAGGAAATACTCAAGTGTGGTAATGAAGGTCGGCAGTTTTAATTTTAATTAGATAGAACTTTTCTATTACAAAATAAGTAAACACTCATTCCGAATATCTTTTCATAGACCAAATTACCCCTATTTTTACCATAAACAAAAAAAAATCTTTACTAACTTAGGCCAGTCAAAATTAACAATAAATTAACAAAACATGATGTGTCTCTTATTTTTTAGTAGGAGTATGTTGTTTGGACCAATTAGGGCTATGTATTCTCAAGTTTGCGACTCTCAAAAAGTTTTAGAAATATTTTTATACAGGACAAACCGTGAAATTTTTGAACTGATTTCAGATTCTGTTCGGTATCTCTTAATCCATGCATTTTTCTTTCGAAGCTTTACTGTAGGTTTTTAAGAAAATTAAATTTGTTGCAAGTTAAGCCCACCCGGAGCTCTGCGGATCATATTTTGTTTAAATATAAATCTGCGGGCTACCGAGTTACGGCCCTTTTAAAATAGGCCAGTTTCTTTTAAAATTAAATTTTTTGTTTTAGTTTTTTTTTTTTTTTTGGAGCAAAGTTGCTTTAAAAATATTGATCCTACGAGCAAAACTTGTTGAATATAATTTGTAGACATTTTAATTAGCTTTAAACAACGTGCAAAGTGGGATCTGTAGGCCTCATAGTTCTCTCAAAATCTTAGAGAATCCATTTAAGGTAAAATCGCATTTTGGTAGGTACTCCAATATTGGTGGATCGTCGGAGTTGTCTTGAGACTCGTTAACGTCGCCCTTTTCAATAATGATAAGGACAACATTCTTGCACATTTCCCCAGAGCAGGTAGCAGACATCACAGAACATTCTAAGCCCTGATTTCAGGCAAGTTTTGCCACCACTGCAACCCTTCTTGCATTTACAAGAAAGGAATTTTAGGAGCTCTGCGGGGGCAGGAGCTTGCCGACTGAAAATGTGGATGAGTCCAGCCGAGGGCATGCATGTTTAAAACCCACTTCATGCAATTTGCAATTTAGATATATAGTATTTCTAGAAAAAGCGATTATACCTTAAATGGGTTGTTTAAGATTTTGAGAAAAGTACAACGCTTACAGACCCCGCTTTGCACTTAATTTAAAGCAAACTAAATTACCTACAAATTATATTATATAAATTCTGCTCATTCGATCAATGGTTTCAACGCAACTTCATTCCAAAAAAAGTCTAAAACTAACATTTAAATTTTTGAAAAAATTGGTCTATATTTAAAGAGCCGTAACTCAGTCACCCATTGATGTGCAGAGCTCCAGTTGGGCTTAATTTGTAACAAATTAAATGCTCTTAAAAAACTACAGAGTAGCTTTCGAAGAAAAATACATGCATTAAGACATACCAAACAGAATCTGAAACCAGTTCAAAAATTGTACGGTTTTTTCTACAACTTTTTGAGAGTTACATACTTGAGAATACATAGCCTTAATGGATCCAAACATCATACTAAAAAATCACAGATATATCATGTTTTGCGATTTTAGCGATTTTTTATGTCGATTTTGACTGGCCAAACTAGTAATTTAAGTTCTCTATAATTTTTTGACAGCTAAAAATCCTATCCTTATTGCAAATGAAGTCTTCAAATCTATGCAATCGTGAACAAACACTATTAACAAGATAGCTGTAGATTAGTGCTGCCAAGATAAATTCCCAGAATCGGTATACACTTATGATGAGGTAGTTTTGCTCTCCTCTCTAGTTGGGAGAAAATTCTTTTAAAAAAACTTTAATTTATAATTTTTATAAATTGACATTTCAAGTTTTGAGAGTTGGACACTTTCAGATCTGAATTCATGAAAACCTTAGCTTTAAAATTTTATATTTACTTAAAATGATGAAAATTAAACTTTTGTTAAAATAAAAAAAAATCTTCCATTGAAAAATCATAAACTTCTATGCAAGACATAAATGTAGCCGCTGATATTTCTTTCATTAATTTTTCCCCATTCCACGTTCGTTTAAAAGCATCATTTCTACAATTGCAAAAAATCATATTACAACGATTCAAATAGATGATAATAAGAAAATCAGATCATTTCTCAACTGCATTCCATCTGAACAATCTTATAGAGAATTTTAATTTAAACGCCATTAAAAACAAAGTATCATCAAGCAAAGCTCTCCTTCGTTCCCCTTTTTTTTCCTTTTGTTATGCGAATGATGAATGAAATAGCTCCCGTTTCAATTATTCTCCTGAGAAAATCTAATTTTCCTCGACTTTGTGTAAAAATATATATTAAAATTAAATGTATATAGAAAAACGGTAAAAAACGAATATGTAACTAATGAATTAATTTATTAGCCCCGAAAAATGGGCTGTACAATTACAATATTCGGTGTTTGTTTCGAAAATAATTGGGAAAAAATTTGTTCCTCTGTATGATGACATTATGTGTCAAATTTCCGTACCCTAATTAGCTATAATTATCTTAATATAGGTTTATAATAATGTAATGGTATTATTTGAAAACGTGTGATAAATAAAAAAGATTATATATGTTAAAAAGATTATATATAAATATAAATATTAAAATTATACGTATAAATGAATTTCTTTTATTTTAAAAATAGAAATTTTACACACTAAGTCGAAAGTAATGAGGTAAGTATAAGGTAGTGTAAGGTGGGAGTGGTTACCCACATTTATTTACACATAATATATACAATTACAGTGGCCAGCACTGGCCCCGAACAAATTAAATTGCTTAAAGTATATAACGTCGTTTTGTCAGGGCAGTTGCGAGAGGTATCACTTCATGTTCGAATTTCATTTCTAGTCGCCACAGTAGTATATCGAGGTAAGTAATTTCCATTCAAACTTTCTTAGCAAAATACCGACTAATATCATTATTACGAGTAACTTAATTCCTCAACAAAGCCAGTGACTGCAAAAAAGTTAAGTCAATCTGTTTGCTAATTGATCAGTAAAGTCTAACTAAACTTAAAGAGCCCTTACTTGTTTTTCTACTAACAAAAAAAAAGTATGGTAGCATTTTAGGTACTATTACCACATATTATTACTCGTATTACTATTACTGTAACTCTATACTTTACTGTAGACTAGATTCTTATTTTCTTTCTCTTTATTATAAGCTTACTTTTTTGACTACATTTTCTTTTGCAATGGTTTTCAATTAGCCTTAAAAAATGTTTTTCTAATTTTTAAGGAGTGCCACTGATAGAGCTCCTCAAATCCACTAGTAGTAAATTTTTAAAAACACATAACTTTTTATGCTCTTCTAATTGTAGAATTGCATGTTTTGCCACAAATTCCCATTTGAATGCACATCAAAAATTATATGATTAACGTATTATAAAAAACACAAGCTGATACCCGCTCGCTTTGCTGAGTGTTCTTGAATTAACTTGATTAATTTCAACTTTGACAGAAAAAGATAGAAGTTATCCTTTAGTAATCATGTATTTTTCAGAAAAATTAATATTTTTTCGTAATTTACAAACTAAACATCCTTAAGGATAAAATTTCTATTTATTTAAAGGAAGAAATATTACCTATCAGTAAAGTTTCCTGTTTTTTCAGGATAATATATATTTGTGTTATTCAAGAACTGAGAACTTTTGTTACCAAATGTCATAAAAATCCGTTAAAATATTCTAGTAGAATGGACTAATTGTTATCCAACAGGAACTTTCCTCTCGTAGTCTCTTTATTGACCACTTGGTAAGATCCGACTTTGGTTGTCCACCGCCTGGAATATGCTGGACCCGGAAGTCTCTGATTTTAAACAAAGATGGAAGTCAATAAAGAGATCACTCTTCTATTGACAGATCTAACATTCAACTCTACGGCCATTATACCGATAAAGCAATCGCCAACACTACGATCAACTCTAAGTTGGTGCTGGAGTGTCGTCAACTCCTGGAGGACCTGGCTAAGCACAACCGAGTCAAACTTGGTTGGGTGCCGGGGCATAAGGGAGTCGAGGGCAATGAAGGAGCTGATGCTTGCGCGAGGGCTGGTTCGCTGACCCCACTCGTAGGCCCGGATCCTGGAATGGGGATCACTAAATCTACTGTCAAAAGGGATATAAAAGTCGGCTGAGACAGCAGCAAAACAAATACTGACTAGAAATTTCCGATCAGAAGGTCAGCAAGAGAATGATGGAGATAATTTTCCCCTCGCTCACCGCTGAGGTTTTACGGCTGGGAAGGAACCAACTCAGGATAGTAACGGGACTGAAAACCGGACACTGTGGACTGAGAAAGCACCTGCAGACTATTAGGTTGTCTCAACAAGACCCCAAATGCAGACTGTGTGGGGATAGGGAGAAAAACGCGACCCATGTCATTTTTGACTGCAAAGCGCTCTCAAAGTGGCGACACCTGTATAGGGTATATAACGCACAAACAGGCAGAAATCTCGCAAAATACTTACACTACACAAATACAGAATGCTGAACCTTAATTATGAAAGAATCGTTGTATATCAAAAATACATGAGCACAACAGGAGTACAATAAGCCTTGTGCTACAGTGCGGGGGAACGAACCCTAACCTGGTTTTCTGCTAACGAAAAAAAAACACCAACCAACCGATAAGTCATTTATTTATAGTTTTATTCTTATCTAATTGTTCCAGTAAAGATTGGTGAGTATTTATTTAAAAAAAAAGAAAATCTTCGGCACATTCGCAATTTTTAACGCCATCATAAATGAACATCGCCAACACCACAAGAACGCATTCAACGATGAGAACAAAAAAATCGATCATAAAAAATAACAGCAACTGCACTTTCTATGCTAACGGCCAAGTTATAATGATTGTAAAAACTAAAAATTAAATATCTCTTACAACAAGACCATATCGAGCTTTTTATAAAAGTAGTGAAAAATTAAAAACGATAATACTAATGAAAATTATTTTAAGAAGTTAAAAAACAGCGACAAAAATGTTTTTTCGTTAGGAAAATTGAGATTGGGTATAGGTACTCTAATAGTAATATTATATGATATAAACTACAAAATTCTGATATTGATGGAGAAAAAGCACCCACAATCATTTGAGGGAAATTTGTTTCAAAAGTTCGTAGATTTTTTTTAAGTTCAATGAAGTATTAGCGTGGCTTAACAGGTTTTCTTTATTTAATATTATTAGCCGTATTTCTAAGATAAAGTTGATACAATTTATATAAGACAGTTTTTCTAGTTTTAAAACCACAACAGCAGTTCGTTTCCACTATAACTAAATACATTATTCAGACAATGTATTTAAATTTATAACATCTTAACAATAGCTTCTCTTGGAAGAGCTTTTAGTAACGGTTGGGTTATCAAATCGTATCCAGGATCTTTATGTAGAATGATGAGTGGAAAAAGATAAAGAACACTGTTTGACTTGCAGTAAATATTAAAAATTGATTTACAACTTCAAAGTTCAAGTCAAAAATTCAAAATGATAACAATGAAAATTTTTTTTTACCCGTAATATTTTTATTTTCAATTTACCTTAATTCTTACCGCACTTCATTTCTTATATCAAAAACTTATCGAATAAAACTTTTACCAACGACAAATTTAATCAAACAAAAACTCGAAGATACTTCCTAATAAAACTTTTACATAAAAACCAATAAAAAAAAACTTAGACATTTATAAGAAACACTCAAACTATTTTCTTATTACAACCCTAATTCTCAGTCTTACGATCGTTCAGTTTACTTAGATCGTAAGCAAAAACTATTTTACAGAGAATAATATTTTCAATTAATTAATTCTAAATTAAGCTCCAAGAACATAATAATGAATAGGATATACATATATTGCAACAAATGTAGTTATTTGAAAATTCAAAAGAAACTATACAACTAACAGAGATGGAATAATCGTGTAGTTTGACACAGTGTAATCCCCTAACTAAGCGTAATATTATCCTTTAAAGAAAACACTTACTGATATTCTTCCTTTATGTGTAAGCAACGTGTAATTAATTTCTCTAAATGGAAAACTATGAATTTTGGAATGTTTTGTTGTAGATGAGGGTGGATCTATTTGATCAAAAGGTGAATTTATGAGAGAATGTGTCGCTTTGTGTAACTCAATTTCATTCTGTTAATATAAAATAATAATTCTAGGAATTAAATAAATGCGAAATTGAAAAGTGAACTTAGAATCCACCCATTTACAATTATATCATTAAAATTATTATTATTTTATGGTTTCATGAGTATTTTGTCAACTGTTTAAATGTCATGTAGTCACTACTTTAGGGTTACAAGTTTACGATTCTAACGTGCGTAAGTAATTAAACAGTGTTTCAAATTAGCCTTTTTCCTAGAAAGATTTAAAAAAGATCCGCTAGGGGCAGCACCGGTGGGGCGGTACATATATTTTGAATTCTCTATTGACAATAACGTCAAACGTACGTCTTATTATTATTAGAATAAATTAATATTGTGATCAAAAAAATTAAAAAAAAATTGTCATGCCTACAAAACATTGCGCATTTGCTAATTGTACGTCTGATAGTCGATACAAGCAGGATGGTGCAAAATCTGTGTCTTTTATAAGACCACAGATTGACAAAAAAATTATCTTATTATTATTATCTTCATATTTAACAGAAAGTCTCTCAAACAATATTGACTTCCTCTTTGAAGTGCTTTCGAGTTACCACAATTTAGAAGCTGTTTGTCATCGTCAGATAAAGTAGCATTCAAATCTAAAGTATCAATAGGCTGGCCCGACAAAGGGAGGGGGGGTTGACGGGGAAAATACCCGGGGCCCCTGGGTTCTAGGGGCCCCGGAGAAAAAATCTATCATGATTTAAATCACTTGATTTTTTTTTTAAAAATCATGATTTCAATTTGTAGGAACTATGTTCCTCTTTTTGTAGTGCGTGTGTGTGGGGTACGTCTGGAGAGTGTCCATTAAAAAAATGAAACTGGATGTATTGTTTTCCAACATAATAATAGCAGTAAGATTATTTTGTACGATCCCTGTAACCGTTGCTGAAGCAGAACAATCCTTTAGTGTTTTAAAAAGGATAAAAGATGTTTTGAGATCCACAATGTCACAACACCGATTGAATGATTTAAGAATGTTGTCGATTGAATCTGAAATGGCTAAGAAAATTGATTTTCAAGACGTAATTAATTTGTTTGCTAGGCGCAAGGTTCGGAAAGCAACATTCTAAAAAATAATTTGTTTTTTGTACTTTTTTTTTGTAATTTTAGTTGTAAACGTTTTCATTTTTGTAAGAGAATTATTGATGAATACATTGTTCCAATAACAATTAGGATATTTTTCGGTTTCCCGCTTCATTTATAAATAGCCCAAAGTCCGAGGGGAAAATTTTTTTTTCACGCTCTTGGCAGGGGCCCCCACAAGAAATATATCCCCGGAGCCCCAGAAGTCCTCTCGGCGGCCCTGCTGATTGTCATAGAATAGTTCAACAATTTAAACGCCTTATTGTATCATGTAAGAAGCTATTATTATAAATTTTATATTATTTATATATTATATATATTATATATTATATTATTATAAATATCTTCATCACACTTCTAACATGTACAAATACTCAGAAAAATTCAGCGCGCCATCTATATCAAATTTGGAATTTTGCCTTTTTTACATCTAGCTGTGTCGCGAAGCTTTTGGTTGATATCGATTCACCGGAAGCTCAACTTTATTCTATGGGTTTTTGAACTTTTTCAATTTTTTTCCACACGGCTCCAACGATCTTCTTAAAATTTGCTATAGCTCTTACTTAAATGCATTAATACCTACAACTTTTATTTGAAACTTTTTCCTTGAAAATTCAAATAATGAGGGTTCTGGGTTTAACGGTGAGAATTCGTATATATATAGAGGCAGTATGCAAATAATTATATTTAAATATTTTTCAATTTATAATTTTTAACTAGTCGTGAGTTTCATTTATGTTCTTTTAACTAACAGCGAGTTTCATAAAAGAAAGTATCCAGTTATTTTTATTTATTCTTTAAAAAAACGCCCAATTTGAAACACCCGTTAGTTGCACCATTTTTTTCATCTTAAGTTAAGAAAGTACGTCCAACATTTTCATATTATATTAATTTTATAAAATATTATAGTTGACTTTCAAAATAATAAAATTTATTCTATTTGAAGTGCAACAGGTGTTTTTTTTTTCAGTCTAACATCTAACTCCTTGTTCTCATAGGCTTTCAATGAGACTTTTCTGTTCATTCAAAGGCTCTATACATCTCCACAATGAATATTTGTCCCTTGACAAAACCATCATTCAAAACCAGGCTATCAGCTTTATCGTGTCTGAATACAACAATTTCTATGTTACAAACACAGGAAGGCAGGAAGCGAATCAACGGACGTGGCGACGAAGTGTGGGATGAAATAGAGTTTGTAGGATTTCGTTGTAATTTGATAGATCTCGGTCATGACAACAGACAGCTGGGTGATGTATGGACTTTAATACAATATATGAACACGGGAAGGATAGTCACAACCAAAATTCAATTATCATTTATTTAATACTTATTTGTAGATATAGATTGAAGATGTTGTCCAGTGTTTTAAAAAAGGTAAGCCCTGTGACCAAAGCCAGTATTGATTATTTCTTTTCTTATGATGTTTATAAGCTCTGAAATCTTCTCATGTTTTAAACAACTTCCCTGACTTTCTGTAATTTCTTGACCCATGGACACCATGTAAGATGCACTTTATAATTTTTTTTTGTAGTGTGAAAAATATGAAAGGAAAAATCACGGAAATAAGAATTCTAAATAAAAGCTTTCATATCTATTTTGTGTTATATTTATTTTCCGGATCAAATATTTGTTGAATAGAAGTTGTGTATTTCTCTATACTAACAAGCTGCTAACCCATCTACCTCAACTAAAAACATTTCTATTTTATATGTTCTTCACCACAATGCAACCGCCCCCGACATTATTTTCATTTGCGAAGAAATGCATTTTTCCTTGGTCATATTAAAAATTGCAGCTGCATCAAGTTGAGGATGATATGGAGCGCCTACATTATGTCGGTTTGTCGGTATATGGAAGTAACATATATGTAGTACGTATACCTATGCACGTATATTGTTTTGATTTGCAGAACGATTCAAGGACTTGCCGGTGTAACAATATGAATGCATTTGCTTTACAAATATGCATTTGCATCGTTATGCGCCGCTTCTGGATTAATGACATTGCAAATTTTTCGAGATGTAACGAATTTTGTTGGGATAAAAGATTGGAACTTTTTCGACTGAATGAGAACTTTTATAAGCTTACTTTTATTCCCTGAAAATATTATACAAATGGGTTTTAAAAACAAAAAAAATTCTCTACTTATAATCAACTTGTTAAAATACCCAGCGTTGTCCTAATTGTAATTGATTTAATACTAGCTGTTACCTTTACACTTCGCTGTGCATAAATTTTTTAAACTTTCTGCAGTTCTACATTGCTCAAAGCACTACCACAAAAACAACAATTCAAAGAACTTTTTTTCTAAAACAGTGGAAAAAAGCAATCATGATAATGATTCCAAAATCAGGTAAATCAAAAAAGGACTTTAAAAATTACTGACCAATTAGCTTTCTGACAATTTTCTCAAAAATCTTTGAAAATATAAAATTACTTCACTTTCTCCGCCAAGCAATCGAGCAAGTCCCAAATAAGCAATATGGATTCAGGCCTTTGCATTCTCGCCTATACCAACTGCATAGGGTCACAAAAGCGATTATGGAGGCTTCTGAGGAGAAGAAGGTTTGCTGCGGTATTTTCGTGGACACAACAGAAAGCAGAAATAATCCAAGAGCATACAGCATTGATCGATGAGTGGTGTAAAAAAAGTGGTTGCGTGTGCTTATGTACGCACGTGAGAAGTTATACTTCTTTGGCATCATTAATATTAGTTTTTAACCGACTTCAAAAAAAGGAGGAGGTTCTCAATTTGACTGTATTTTTTTTTAATTTTTTTTTTATTTTTATGTTCGTTACCTCAGCATTTCCGACTGGGTGTAGCAATTTTGATGATTCTTTTTTTATTTGAAAGCTGGTGCTTTCCGAATGGTCCCATTTTAATTTGAAGGAAATCGTTCACTTCTAAGGGGTTGAAAACTAAAAGATGAAATACTAACTTCTTATTGGATAGCTCGATTTTAAAAATTATTTTTTTATTTGAAATCCAGTGCTTTTTGTGTGGTTCCATTTTAATTTGAAGGAAATCGTTCACTTCTAAGGGATTGAAAACTAAGGGATGAAATACTAACTACTTATTGAATAGCTCGATTTCGATAGTTCTTTTTTTATTTGAAAGTTAGTGCTTCTCGTGTGCTCCCATTTTAATTTGAGGAAAATCTTTTACTTCCAAAGGGTTGAAAACTAAGGGATAAAATATTAACTTCTTATTGGATAGCTCGATTTTGATAATTCTTTTTTTATTTGAAAGCTGGTGCTTCCCGTGTAGTCCCATTTTAATTTGAAGGAAATCGTTCACTTCTAAAGGGTTGAAAACTAAAGGATGAAATATTAAATTCTTATTGGATAGCTCGATTTTGATAATTCTTTTTTTATTTGTAGAACACAACTTTAAATTAATCTCCTATCCATTTAAAAAAAAAACTCCACTCATAAGGGGTTAAAATTAGAGATGAAATAATATTATAAATTTTTCCTGGCTAACCCGATTTTAATAATTTTGTTTCTATTACGTACAACGTACCTTTAAATTGTTTATATTTCAATTTGAAGAAAAAAATCCACCCCTTAAGGATGAAAACAGGGGATGAAATAGTGACGTTTAACCGAATTTTAATTTTTTTTTTTTTTTTTTTTGTTGGAAAGAGTAATCCACTTAGTTTTGTTATTACATTTAAAAGTAAAAAATTTCAACCCTTATAGGCAAAAAGAGATGATGTTGTAACGTAGTATGTAGTAAGATCACTAAAACGCGAGAAATAAATAAATATTATAAAAAAATGAAAAACCGACTTCAAAATATATAAAAATTCTTAAACAAGAAATTCACTAAAAAGTAACAAAATAATGGCGTATCCTTGTAGTATCTACAACTTACAAATTATTAGGATTATACAATGTACAACTATTGTTATTTTTGGAGTTGGTGTCAGCCAAGGAAATATGACTATATTGGTACTTAACAAAAAACGAGAATACCGTAGTACCGTAGTACGAGTACCGTAGATACTGCAAGGATACGCCATCATTTTGTTACTTTTTAGTGCATTTCTTGTTTAAGAATTTTATATATTTTAAAGTCGGTTTTTCATTTTTTTATAATATTTATTTATTATTCATTGCATTCAAATAATCAATTTAAAAAAATTGTAAATTAATATTTAATAATAATAATAATAATAATAATAATAATAATAATAATAATAATAATAATAATAATAATAATAATAATAATAATAATAATAATAATAATAATAATAATATATTTATTTAAAAATATAATTATTAAAAATAAAATTAAGAGAATAATATTTTAATTTATATCAATAAATTATATCCAAAGGAAGCTGCCAGACGTTTAAAAATTTTGTCAGGATCATTTTTCTGGTTAACAATTTATGCATGTCGTGAAAACGAAGCTTCATAGAAATTGCGAAATAAATAAAGTAAGTAGCTACTTTACAAACTAAAAGTCTTAATCTTATTCTTATCTTGTTTTACTAAAGTATTATTCTAAGATGGTTGAATCATTTCAGAATCCCAGATATCGTGATAACTAAGAATATGCATGAAATGCAGACGTCATTTTCATTACAGCTACTGCAAAATTCGAGAAAAGTAATAACTTATTTTATAATAATATGTGTCATTTATATAGATAATTATTTTTAATTTAAATATAAAATAAATAAATAAATAAATAAATAAATAAAACAAAAATTCAAATTACGCGCGACAAGAAACCGAATGTTTTTGCGGCCAACTTCGTTTTGTTAATTTTTGTCTCAAGATGGCCATCCAAAAATTTCACTCTCATCATTTTTTCATAACGCGCCTAAAGAAGTATAACTTCAAAAAATGGAGAATCCGTGTAAACCTAGAGACATCCAAAGTAATAATTTTTAACCCTAAAATAAAATCAAACCACGTCCCAATAACTCTGGATGAAAAAACAGTGCCAACGGTGAACACAAATTAATACTTAGATCTAACAATGGACTCTGGACTTACCTACAACGCAACATTACGATTCTCAAAGCTGGACTTCGTATTCGCCTTAAGCAGCTTAAATGGCTTATCGGCAACAGGGCTCTATCCATGCATTTGAAGTGACTCTTATATCTTCAAGTCGTGAGACCTGTTTGGATGTATGGGTGGGAGCTCTGGGGTACAACATCCAAAAGCCAAATAAAGCGAGTACAAGTGACACAGAACAGGGCTCTGAGACTTGCGACCAATGCTCGTGGTACGTTACAGATGCCACCTTGCACCACGACTTATAAATGCGATAAGTGGAGGCTATTATCCAAAGCAATTATCGAAAGCTAAGAGAAACATTTGCATCTCACCCAAGCCCAACTGTACGGGAAAACCTAAATAATTTGCCGCTCCCCAGGAATCAATGAAGGCTCAAGAGAAAGAGGCATGCTGATTTATCGGAGGATTAATCTCAATTGGAATATTTAAAAATAAAAGGCTTTTTAAGGACCATCAAGGGATAGTGACCTTAATCTTGTGACAGGTAAATCTGACTCTAAGCCAGCTTCCGCATTGTGTCTACCCAACCATGCCGATTAGCCAAAAAGTGTCACCTATTAAAAAAAAGAAAAACTACGAAAACGCTATAGCGCAAATAATATTTTCAAAAATATATATTTTTTTAATTTTTCAACTGCTAATTTAATTGATACCAAATCTAAATATGTAAACAAATAAGCCATTTTAAACATAAGGATTAAACTCATTAAAATCTACCAAATACTTTTTCACTGGTTGAGTGTTATATTATTGCAGTAAGATTTTCGTTTAAATAAATTATTATCAGGACAAAAATTACTTCATAAGTAGCGGAACTTTTAAGATACAAAGCATATCCGATGCGCTTTAAATTACCAGCTTCATACTATTTTGTTCCAATATCAAATAATTTTTCATTCCTTAACTGTCGACACCCACCTAAATGCTTTATTGAATGCACAATTTGTTTCCGAGTAAAGAACACACTTTAGCTAAGTGCTACAATTACAAAGACAAACCTGAAAAAAATCGAATCCTCTTAGTTTCAAATGAGCCGCAAAAGAATGATTGTGATAATTTAAAATCCCATTTTCCTCGCTACGCCACATGAGAGACGACAAAAAAACCGGAAAATATTTTACAGTTCATTCATAGTACACGTAGATAGAAAAGGAAGCGGTAGAGAAAAAAGGCATGGAGCTTTGGGAAAGCTCGTGACAAAGAGCTTGCGGTGTAGGAAGTGAGAGATCGAAAAATACAATTCATAGAAAACACGACGCGAACGAACCATCGAAATAATGTGCATCTATTATTTTTGAAGCTTCCATGCATGAAATTGGCGGTAAAATATTCATTAAATTTTATCAAATGAAGCGCCCCCAATGTTTAGTACCCGATGCATTTTTTCTACATTCATTATATTTAATTCAGTGTGTGACAGAATCTTTTTGTATTAAATATTTTTTTAAAAAAGCAGTGCACTGTAATAATTAAAATGGAAAAAACGCTTAGTGGTCCATCGAATAAATTATTTTAGACATTTTCAAAATTAAATTATAAATTTTAAGAAATTGTTTTAGGTTGTTAAATTATTTTTAGCTACTTCTTCATTCAAAGCAATTAATTTTTCTTATAAAAGTTTCAAAACCAAACTTTGTTCTTTTAAGTCATTAAGACTCCACTGCTTTTAATTGTCAAATTTTTTGAAGAAATACAACTTGAAGTAATTAATAAATAATTTTTTATATTTTTTCCATTAAAATTTAACTGTCAAGGAAGGCGAATGGAACGCAATGTAGACTTTTAAGTATTATAAGGCAGCAATAAAATGCTCAACAGCAGAAGTTCTCAATTTCTTTTGCAATAACATAACCTAGAAACGAAGGGTTTGCAAATCCATTTTTAAGAGAAGAAAAATTGCTGTTTTGAACTATCAGTAGTTCCGATCTATGGCTCATGGCCTGGCCGAGCAGTATTTCACTTCTTAAGAAGAAGCCAATTGGGTCGATTTGTAGATTGTCTCAAAAGACGAGGAAATTTTTCAAATAGAAATCCGCATGCTATCTAAAAGGTGAAAGAAGATTCTAGCTAGCGATGGACAAAGCTTTAGATAAAAATTTATAATATTATGCATATGAGAACTCCCACCCGAAACCCCAGAACCCTCCTTATTTGAATTTTCCCAAGAAAAAGTTTCAGATAAAAGTTGTAGGCATTAATACGTCTAAGAACTTTAGCAAGTTAAAAGAAAAGCATTGTAGCTGAAATCGAAAAAAATTTAAAAAGCTCAAAAACCCATGGAATAAAGTTGAGCTTCCAATAAATCGATTTCAACCAAAAGCTTTGCGCTATAGCTTGATGTAATATAGAGGCAAAATTGCAAGTTTGGTGAAATTCGGATAAAGCTTTCGAATCGATATCGCTGTCTCACACACACGCGTACGTTAATTCTCCGGAGTGTCCGTTCTGTTCCGGAGTTCCAGATGATTCGGAACACGTGTTCTTTGGTTGTCCTCGTTTTGCTCCCTACGGAATGTCCTAGAGATGGTACTGAAACGGACAATTGGTTGAAGCGATGCTATCTTCGGAGGCTGCCTGGAAGGCGACCAGAGTTTTCGCAACGGAAGTACTTAAGTAATTACTTAATAGCGGTTAAGGAGAAATAGCAACTGCTATATCCTCTCCCCGCAAAGTAATGCCTAGCGGCGGTTTCCGTGGGAGAACAGAAGCTGGAGAAAGAGGAGGTTTTTAGTCGATATTGTATCTGAGTCCGACATACCAAGCCTAACAGCTAAGCCTGATAATATGTAATGGTATTTTCCTTCCTCTCTCTAAAAAAAGCACACACACACATAGACATGTGTGTAAAAGCCTCCAAAAACCACTTTTTTGAATCCAGAGGACCTAGAAATGTGTATTTCCAATTAAAACTGGAAATTGAAAACTATACCCGATTACAATACTTCTTTTACTATATAGTAGTAAAATAAAATCAAATTTTGTGCCAATTTCTTTAAATAAAACTTTAAGGGGGTATTCTAGTCTAGAGGCCCGAATTTCGAGCGTTTTTTGACAATTGATAAAAAAAGCATTTGATATTTATACCATCCATTTTTTTATCATTTGTTTATTTATATTCAGAGAGGACACAAAATTAATTTAAAAAAAAAATTTCATTGAGTTATGCGTCCTTGAAAAAAATGTCCTCGTCGCCATGATTTCTACCTTTGTGGTCATCTGAAAAATAAAAGAATGATGGATTCTTGATGAGTACGAATGTTGCTATCGCATGAACTTGCAAAACTGAAAAAAAAATTTTTTTTTCATAAAATGGCGGCTACTCAAATTGAAGGTCGTTTTTTTCACTAATTTTTTAACATTGTCGATTTTTTTAAAAATATTTAAAATTTCAAATTTTTGTTTTTTGTTAGTTCATGCAATAGATAGTTATTTAAAGAATACTCATGCCAAATTTCAAGTAAATCGGCTGATTAGAACTTGAGATATTGTGGCTACCGCATCGAAAAAGTCTCAACCGGTCTAATTGTCACGACACTAAAACGGCTATAACTTCGGAAATAATTCGAATTTTTCAAATTCCTAGTCTAGAATACCCCCTAAAATTTACAAAAGCTCTCAAAACGTATTTGTTCACCCTACATTATCATTACAAGATACACTTCGCTACAAATGGTGCCAAAACTGAAATAATTTTATATAGTAGATATTTCTACATGTTTTCAAATCACTTGAAAAATTCAAATCAAATGCATTTGCTTTTATTCTCGTTCAACTTTATTTAATGACATTAATCCATCTTTATCTCGTGAAAGAGCCTTACAAGTCCTTGAAAAAAGCTTTCGAACACATCATAATTGCATTGAAGAAGACAAACTACGTTTTTGAGTGAGAAAATAATGAATGTATTCGTTAAAATAAACATTTTGTTAGGAATTCTAACTATAACTTAATGCAACTGTACTAAACCATAATAAAAAAGTAAATTAATAAAAGTTGAAACAAAAAAAATTTAGCCAAAATTTATCAGAGTTGCAATAGGACGAAATTATAGGATGAAATCTCGCTAATAAGGCCATTATTTTCTCTGTCTCTCATCAAATCCTCATCATTTATTATTTTATGTGCGTAAACAGTTTTTATTTAGTAGAACAACCCTCGACCCGTTCTGCTCTCATCTCGTCTCATCTTTCGTGACTTTATCTCTGCGTTACGTTTCCATTAATTTGAGAATTTTTGCCTGTGGCTATAAAGTGTTCTGTATTTTTTTTCTCTGAGTAAGTCGCTTTCGTTTTTAATTGTTGCTTCAGTCCAACAGAAAAAAAAAATTATGTTTGTGCTGTACACAAAGAATATAAATATGAAACGGGTATGGGCGGGAATTGGAGAAATGTGTTGCGGAAAATTGGGGTGTGAGGGTGTCAGTGACAGAGATGCAAACGTGGCATGAATACGTTTATGTGCTGGGCTGGCAAAGAATTTTTGTGAGAGCGGCCGTAATAAGATGAAAAATAACAATAAAGTACTGAGAACGGGGTGGTTTTGACCACTTTTTGTTTTTTGGTACAAAGAAAAATTTTATATTTGCCATAAAACACGCCAGCTCTAACCTGGAAGAGGATTAGAAAAAATTTATGAGAACATCAAGGATGGGAAAAGATATAGAGGAATTTTGGCAGCTTTCAACATAAAAAAATTATAAACTCAAAAATAGGAAAAAAAAACTGTAATTCCCGTTTAATAATTATTTGGTACATGGAATGAGAAATACGAAAAAAGTGAATGTATTTTCTTCTCAATTGTTATCCTCAAAGTCATCTTCTATCGCATTATTTATTACTCGAAGGTAATTACTTGATAAGGTATCAGCTATCAAAGTGTCACATATACTATTTATTGCATTTTGCTCCCGAGATTAAATCCTCCTAAGGCCCAACCCTCTCATCTTTTGCCCTTCTGTTCTGTTGAACTTTCGGCTTGGCCTCGTTCTCTCTCATCTCTGGACAATCGGAAAATTTAACTTTGAACTTTTGTGAAGTATGATAATATGATAAAAACTTTTCGAGGCTAACATTTTTTTGTCTTTAAATAACCTTGTAAGTCAATAAAAATGTATTTAACTGAAAATTCACTTTTATATTTTGGACCAAAACGGCAAACTTGGTAATTTTTGATAATTTTTTGTCTATCTCTGATAGTTTGTAAAATATACTCCCTCAAAAGATACAAATTATGAGAAAAAAAAATTTGCATTAAATTTTCGTTCAAATTTTTATCTATCGAACCTCAGGTGTTCATTTTACAGTAAGGTTTTCATAATTAAAGTTGAAGAGCATTTTTTCTTTAAGATGATGACAATTTTACTACTTTATTTTAAACTTATCAAAAGTTACAACAGTTGAAAAATGTTTTGTACAACTTCCGCAGGAATCAATTTCTAGTTTAGTATTACCGGTATTTATAAATATAAATACTTGTATAAATACGTATAAATACCCCTTCATATTATATTTATAGTGCGACTATTTGTTTGCTGTTCAACTGAAGAATTAAAATGATTTTTACATAAGGATACATTTGGGTCTGTGGTACTAAAAACTTCTCTTGTCCCGAAAAAATGCACGGTTCTTGTGGGATAGTTGATTTTTAATTCTAATAAAATTACTGAACTAATTACAATGAAAGGTAGAAATATTTCGTGGATTTAAGAGAGCATAGCAGAACATTGTTGTTCCAGAAAAATTCATGATTCCTGTAAGAAAAATTTTTATTCATCCTGTTATAATATTAAAATAATAATTTTTCTAGGAAAAATAATTATCAAGTGTAACAATTGTTTTTTAATAGTAGATGAAGAATTAGAGCATTTGCTCGATGAGGACTCGTGTCAAACTCAAAGAAGTTGGCAAGATCATTAGGAGTGAGTCAACAAGCAGTTTCAAAACGCCTAAAGAACCTGGGAATGATCCTGAAGCAAAGATGTTGGGTGCAATACGAGTTGAAGCTAAGAAATGTTCAACGGAGTTTCTGTAATTGTGAACAATTACCCAAAAGACAACAACAGAAATGATTTTTAAATTACATTGGGACAGATGATGAAAAATGGGATTATTACGATAACCTTAAGTGCCAAAAATCATAGGAATATCCCGGAAATCGCCGAATATCCCTGGTTCTAAGGTCATGCTCTGTATTTGGAGGGACCAGCTCGGTGTAGTACATTATGAGCTGCTAAAAAAAGTTATTTTGCCACATGACAATGCTCGGCCTCATGTTGCAAAAGTTGTCAAAACGTACTTAGAAATGGGAAGTTTTATCCCACCCGCCGTATTCTCCAGACGTTGCTCCTTCTGACCTGTTTCGATCGATCGTACGGCTTGAAGGACCAGCACTTCCAACCAGCACTTAATGCAGCTCACGATCAGCGAGATATTAGATTAATAAAGATTTTTATAATTCTATTTTCTGTTTAGCAGTTTTTAAATATTTTTGTAGCTTTTTTTTAAATTATCTATTAGCATTTTTTATATTTTACTGTAATTATAGATTCAAAATACATGTTTAAGTTACAACCGTTACAATAATCAAATTACATTTCAACATTCCCTTTTATTATTGCAAATATATTTTTAACTAGAAAGAATTAAGTTAGCGAGACATTTTTTTAAAATTAAACTATATGCCAAAACATTGTTCCCTCAGAACCCGCAATTTCTCCAAGTGTATAGTTATTAATTGAATAATAATTAAATTTTTAAAAAATGTTTAAAGTCAAGAATTAAAATCGCTTTAAAAACCAAAAGAATTTTTATTTGAATTTTTTTTTTTAAGATTTCTATGTGCTCTTTTCATTACGCAAATAATTGATCAAATATTTGTAATATTTTTAATAATTAAATATTTTTAACTAAATATTTATACATGTATTTTGGTACTATGACGTCATCAACTGCCATTGGATCTAATAAACATGAATAGTTTAAAATTGAATTACTAATTAACTATACACATGGAGCAATTGCGGATCCCGAAAGAGTATTCAAAGAACAATTTTTTGAAAAAGAAAATAAAAGCAGTGATTATTTTGGATTATAAAGCAACTTTTATTTTTGAATTTACAAATTTTTGAAAAATTAATGTTGATTAACTACTAACTATACCTACACTTGAAACAATAGCGCATTCTGAAGTAGCAATTTAAGAGCAATTTTTTTGGCATATACTTAATACTGTGCTACGGTTCTTTCCGGTTATTTTTAGTATATTTTTGCTTTAAATTTTTTTAATGTTTTTCCTTTGTAAATTAAATATGTTCTTAACGTAATAATTAATAACCTACACAGACGACATTGCAGGTATCAGCTAGTTATAAAATAAATGGTATCCAAAGAGAATGTTATACTTAAAACATACTTTTAAAGAACATAATGCCCAGAAAACACAGCTATTGCAACTTAAGTGAAAAATGCCTATAGTGACAACACTTAAAACGAAATTCAGAAAATTCAAAATAATAATGTTAATCCAATTAAATATGTACCTACTCTTATTAAAGCTATCAACGTTCTTATATTATATACGATAAAGAAAACATAAACAAATTGTATAAATTGTAAATACTAGCAGCTCAATCTATCATTAATGAAAATTAATGAAAATTAAAATGAAAATGTAATAATTTCAAAAATTGTCTTTGAAAATTTATTATAGGTAATTAGACGTAAAACAAAAAAAAATAGATATTTGAAATTTGTTTAATTACACCTAAGTTATAATAATAATAATAATTTGAGCACTTCACTTCTCTTATAACATATTATAACATCCCTTATTCCATATGGTTTTTTTATTTTTGTACATGTAAAAATAAACCCACTTTTGTAAACTGTTCAATTTCGTTGTTATTTTTCCTCTGTTTTTGTTGTCTACCTACACCTGACCGTGTAATCGTTTCCATTTTCGACCCACGTAAACGAGAAAACTCACCAAAATAAAGAGCTCAAAAACGTTTTATTATTTCCACTTAATCTAATTGAAAGGAATGAATGATTTATTAAAAGCATTTGATGTTTTCCATGGAATTTTTTTCATGCTCTTTACCGGTAAGAAATAACTCCATTTCTCGGAACAACAACGACAAAAGGTCGCGAAATTAGCTAGCAAAGTAAATAACGCATTTTTTATCTTCTTTATAAAAGTTGAAAATAAATAAAAGAAAAAAGGCCGGCCATAAACTCCCGAAAATGGAACATTCCTCAAAGTCCGGGTAATTTAGCTGTCGAGTTAAAAATAAAGTCTTATTGAAGGTAACGTTTCATGACAAATTTAACGAGAATAATGAAAATATTATAAATGATGGAAAACCAATAACATATTTCTGTTATTTACGGGTGAAAGCTCACACAAGGACAATGGAAAAGCTGGGACAATAGAATGATAACATCAAATGAATTTAAATTGGGAATACCTATGACTTACTCCGTTGATTTAAAAACAATATATAACTAGTTAAAGTGACTTTGTGAAAAATTCTAATGTCACAGTATCATTATTCTTGTAGGTAACCATATTGAGATTATTTATTATTAATACTAGAACGAACAAAGATAGAAACAATAAATAGCGATGGAAAAGAATGGAACATTGTTCTATGGAAGTTTTAAAAGTGGACATTTGAGCCATCATTAATGAGATAGCCAATGGCTTTTGTAAGTTTCTAGTAGGTTCGGTAAGAACTCTCTAGAAGGTTTGATTGTTTGTCTGTAAACAATCGTATAAGCGGACACAGTTAATCCAATGGATTCATTCTGAGACAACCAGTCAGTGAATACAGGTGATACGAGTGTGCCGACTAGAAATGGAATTCAAACATGCAGGGATACCTCTCGCAACTGCCCTGACGATACGGCGTTATATACCTTAAACAATTCAATTTGTTCGGGGCAAGTGCTGGCCACTGTAATTGTAAATATATAAATATATATATATATATATATATATATATATATATATATATAAATAAATGTGGGTAACGACTCCCACTTTACTAGAGCGATCTTAAAAATTGATTTTTGTGATAAATTATTTATCTTCAAGTTAAAATTGATGAAATAATTTGATTTATTAAACGTTTGGTGAAATTTCTAACGAATAAAAGACCCCTTAACGAGAAGCTCAATACAAGTTTGACCAATCCCGGTACAATACCTTAGGTACAGAGATCTGATATGAAAAAACTGTTTCAATACGGTATCAGGCGTTTTGATCCCCGGACAAAATATCCTCAGAAAAAATATTCCCATGTTTTCGAAAAAAACCTGGATTTCAAGACGAGATTTTCTTATGGGAAATGATTTTGATAAATATGTCAATCAATTAAGACGTAACTATGGAAAATATCATGTATTTCAAGTTAATTCATATAAGGGAAAGGTGCACAAGATGATCCCATTAGGTAAGATGATCCTTTTCGATTGCGCCCAAACAGCTAACGCCATCTAGTTGAATTTTTGGCAAAACATAGCCTCGAATACCTCCCCGCCACTGTCCATTTGCAAAGACTGCATAACTAGCCTGTTGGATTTTACAGAAAAAAATATAAATTGTGCTCAATTAATATAAGGAAAGATTGAATTCAATTTTACATTACTTCTATTACATACTAGTAAACGCAATGATTCTTGTGTTTGAACATTCTTCTACGCCTAATTTTGATTTTTGGGTTACTTGGAAATAGCGGCGTGGCTATGGGTTATGTTAATTAACTTTAAATAAAAAAGTTGCCCTTGGGGCAAGATGATTCCCTTCCTTGTGTACAAGATGATCCCCAGGATTTTTATTAATTATTATTATTAATTAAAATAAAAGGTTGCTCGACATTGGGATAAGATGATCATTGGAATCATCTTACCCCAACCATAGAGATCATCTTAGCCTCCCGGGTGTATAAGATGATTACTTTCTAGAGTTTTAAAAATATGTACATATATATTATTATGTAAACTGAATTAATTAGAAATTTTGAGTATGATAAAAGTTAGATAAACAAATATGGCAGTAATAAATGCTATCAAGTTTGTTTCATAGGGAAATATGTATATTTTATTTCAATTCTTACTTAGAGGGATCATCTTATACACCTTTCCCCTAAATATCTCCAACAATACCAAAGGGGTCCAAAGGGTCCCACTGGCGGGGGTTTGGGGAGCCCTCAACAAAAGAAATTGTAGTCATTGTTTGTTTACCCGATTTTCATTCATTGACTGAATGTGCACTTCTACACAAAATTAATGTTTTAACATCAAAATTATGTTGTCAATACGATTTGCAGTTATTCCTATGAAATCTATTAGTTTTCAGTAGGTATTCGTTGAAAATTTTTATGAAAACAGATCTTGTATTATTAAAGCATTTTAAATTTACAAAATATTTTCAATATCTAGTGATCTTTAAAATACGTGGTATCGAAGGATTGTTATTTTGTCAATTATTTTCTATATTATGTACTTGCGTTCAAGCTCGAATTGCTTTAGTTAGAATGTCATTAATTTTATGATGTTTTCTGTGTTTTATTCCTGATATTTTTTTTTAGAAAATAATTATCAGATAGTTACTTGCAATTTTTTGTTTGAGGATATTTTGTCATGGGGATATTTTGTTGGGGGATATTTTGTCGGGGGATCAAAACACAGGGAACCTTCAATACTTTACATGAAATTTATAAATTTCAACCTATTATAGTTCGAGATATAAATTTTAACTTCGTTTGATCATTAATTATATTATTTATGACATTTTTTGAACCGCTTTTATATAAAACTATCAACTCGTATTATATATAAAGTTACTGTAAAACTACGGATCTGATTATTTTAAACATAAAATTCATGAAATAAAAAATATCTGCAACTGCAACTATCCAAGTAACTACTTTTAATCAGTGTGTGTCCTTTATATATATTATAAAGCTGCATGCTTTGATTTAAAACAATTTTGACGATATTTTCAGTTCTTTCAATATTCCCCCTTTTCTTAATTTTATGATGTCTGGAACGTCATCAAATTTTTTCAACAAAACCCATTTAATAATTTTTAATCGAACGATATTCAATTAAATCAAACATTTTCAATTTATTGCAATCACAATTAGACGTAGGTACATTTGGGCGAAATTCGCATCGTTAACAATACAATATCCAATATGTGTGTAATTAAATTCATTCACCAATATTCAATCAAATCAACGATTTTATTTTACAACAAAATTATATACATATATGATTCAAACAGTGTGTGGTCGCACCAAAATCGTTATTTCGTCCATCCTTTCATTACAGAGCAGCTTCAAGTCGAGCATTGGTACAACCATACGTTAACAGATCCATTTGGTCACCACATCGCGTCGCACCATACGATACCCAACATCTAGCCTGGGAACGCGTAGCAACTGGATGTTTAATTTGCATTTGGAATTCGTTTATATGGTTTAATATAATTAGAAAGATAATTTATCAACAAGCGTTGTTGAAATGCCGAAAATGGATGGAATACTATAACAGGGTAATGTTCAGTTATGAATTAACCACCTGAGGGGTTGACCGATAAGAGGGTGGGTGAAAGACGGAAGCTGAGAACAATACAAAGCATGCTTAGATAACTATGGATTCGTTGGGGTAACCGTATGGACTTCAATCGATTCATCATCAATTACAATTAGATTTTAGTTTTGTGATAAGCTGGTTGTTTCGAGGCGATGAAATGAAAATAAATGGAACTAAAAAGCTAATAAGGCTGATTTATGGCGAATGAATGCTGCGTGGACATTCAAGTTCGAATATTTAACTATCTATTCAAATATACTATACTTATACTACATAAATATTTAACCCTTAACTAAAGGTAGTAATAATTTATACTTGCATTTTAACTTAACTTCAATTGGATGGAATTACGCAATAACGTCTTAACCAACATTTATTGTGATATTATGATAAACATACTCAATAAATGATGGTCTAATATGTTATATTTAATTTACCTTCTATATCGAATCTCACTCCATTTGAGGCTAATTGTCGTAACTGCATATAGTGTTATTTAAAAATCCCATTTCACAATAACGTCGTAGGTATACCATACTCGTATCTACAAACTTATGGAAATATTTCAATGAATTAATTTCAAAGTTTTGAAATATCATATGATACGATAGACTAAGACGTTGATGGATATGAGGGAAACTTTAATTTTCAAATAAAAGTTACTGGAATGGAAGATAAATCAATTTTGAATATTACCAACCATTTGAATAATAACTTGATTATTGCCTTTCTTTTAAAAAGCAATTTTAGTTATAAACAAAACTAAATCGACTTTAGTCTCCACCTTGGGAATGCTGGGAACCTACGAACGATCTCAGAATGACCCAATATTCAGTGGAGAATACCCCGCCCGTCATTTTCCGAAACTTGTAGATAATGGGAAATAGTTGATACCCGGGTCTAAATTTTAAAACCCCGATTGAGCCTTGGGTAGCCTGAATCTTTTGAGGTGGTCCTTTGCCGCTTCGATTTGAAAACCTTCTTCAACCTAACTACGCTGAAAACAAACGTAAGTAGGTGCTACCAGGCTGAAACAGGGTTTGTTTTAATACATTTCCCTATATCTTAAAATCCATTTCAACCTGTCACGCCCTGACTTCAGGTTATCTAGATTGAAATAAATTTTAAGATGTAAGGAAATGTATTAAAAATAAACCCTGTGTCAGTCTGGTAGTACCTACTTATATTCCTTTTCAGAGTAGTTGAAGAAGGTTTAAATCGAAGCGAAAAATGACCACATCAAAAGAATCAGGCTCCATAAGGCTCAATCGGGGTTTTAAAATTTTGACTCAGGTAAGTACAATATATACAGTACTTTATGGATGGCTCAGTACAGGATGAAAAAGCAGGTTTTGCAATGGTGTCCAACAATGTAACCTACCAAGAAAAATTGCTAGATGATTCATCTGTTTTCACGTATGAAGCAAGAACCATTCTCAAGAGCTTACAGATGATGAGTGAGGAACTGGCGACTTAAAACCAAGCAGTTACCTTTACGGACTCCTTAGCATGCCTAACGGCTATAGCAAATCGCAATAGCATAATTTCGATTATCAGAGCCAGTCAGGCCAAGTTACGCACGTTGTGAGTGGGGGGCTTGTTATAGAGTTTGGGTGAATACCCGGACATCGGGGTACAGAAGGAAACTAACTGGCTGATGCAGTAGCAAAGAAAGCTGTAGTGAAGTTGACCGTGATCCAGGTACCGGAGCTTACTTTGGAGGACAGTGTAAATGTGTACCGGAAAAAAACTTACACATTTATACATAGGATAACATCTGGCGGAGCCGACCGCAAAAATTTCAGCGGGTCAAGTCCTCGGTGTTGAACAGAGCTCCCCTGGGACACCTATGAAGGAGGGATTCTGTAATTATTTGCAGGTTGAGAATTGGGCATACTACCTTCACCCACTCTAACCTTACTACCTATATAGGTATAATTTATGCTTCTTCTATTAATGATAAGATATTATATTGGTTTAAACCAGAAATCATATCGGGTTTTAAGGTTTCTTAGAAATAGGGTGGGGATCGATGAGAGTGGGGAAGCTTCTCCTTATAATTGCATTGAGAGTTGAAGATATTTTTTGCCGTGTAACCTATTCAGCTACATTAAATTTTTTTTATTCGATAAATAAAATTAAAATTTGTATAAAACGGAGTCTATCAAAGTTGTCCTGTCAAGCACTAACATACTTACTTGGAGTAAATTATTACACGATTTCCTATCCTTACGTTTAATATTTTCCTCAGAAATCCCCAAATGTTGATGATTTTGATATTGATCGACGCGGAATATTTGAAATGAAAAGAGCTATTGTGAGTTGATTGGAATCACGCCTAACTCTCTCCATTTGCACTGTAGTGAAGCAATTAAATTTTTTTTGTACATTTGTACATTTTTGTACTACATTTACAAAATCTGTAAAACAGTGGTTTACAACCTTTTTACCATGACGGACCGTCAAAAACTCCTAATATATCGTGCGGATCATAAGCATTTTTGGCATGAGGAACACTAAGGGTTGCCAACTATACAAGCAATTAAAAGAGGCATCATTTCTTCTATTATCCTCTCGGCTACTGGACTTAAGACTTTCAAAAAAAGAACCAATCTGCATAATTTAAGTTATTTTGGTATAAGAGGTATTACGTTATGCTGGTTGTCACTACCGTAAGATTTTGTATAATTTTGGTAGCTTAATTTTCTCCTCAAGTTAAAGAAGAGTATAGGATAAATACGTTGAGTGGCAGACACCAGCAGACCCTATTCACCCCGAACCTGTTACGATAGTTTTTCTATCAGACTATAGTTTGGGAACCATTGCTGAAGAACAAATGAAAAATAGTAACCTTTCAAAGGATCATGCAGCAAATGATATGCATATAACGTTACTATATTTTAAAAGACAAAAAAGCCATGAACAATGAAAAAATCTCACAGAAAAAAAATTTAAAAAAAAACTGGACAATGCTACATTTAAGCTTTATAATAATATCTTACATTTCTTTCTTGTTATTAACTTAATGAGACTAAAATTAAATATGAGAGTTGTCTACACATTCCTTTCTCTATACAAATCACGTAGACCCATTTCAACGTAGGTAACCAGGAACAAACAAGACAAGCCGCTGGAACAAGTTCATATTACCCTCTCCGTTTTCACATACCATACATTGTTATACACATTCATTCCGTCATAGTGAAATCCCACTCTCTTCCCAACTCATTTTCAACTCGCCATGCTTTTTGCCATGTTAATAATATGCAATAAAAGTAGCTCCACTCCCCAAGGCTCATACGTTTCAGGTGATTTGTCTTATCCTGACGTTCATACTGGTCGTGTCACTTTCGTTCCTTTTTGATTTTAGTAATCCCAAAACCTCCCATTTACTCTCATGCAACACTTACTTGTTCGTTCTCGTTAATAATGGACTCACGTTCACATAACGAATATGTGACATGATTATCTTAACTGGCATTAAAATAAACAGAAAATATTACGAAATGAAAATGATGTGCTGTACTGTGTTTGGGTAGGTATATCTGGGTTATCCTTAGATACACAGGTAAATGAAGATGACTATGGTTTGTCGAAAAAGCAATTAAATTAGAATTAGAGCAGAGATGCGTCATTTTGTCCTTTTTACTAATATTTACGGGATTAATTCTTTTATATTCAACATTGTGAAGTATAAGAGTAGCGTTTTTGTTATATAACAAAGAAGTGTTCTATTTTTGGTAAGTAATAACTTTAAAAAAATAAAATTTATACAGTCAGTGGCGTAGCATGAAATTATGTTACTTGCTATTAACCATTTTGTAATCCTAAATTTAGTAGTTTAAATATGTAAATCAGTAAATAACCCAGAATTCTCTGTTATTTCAGATAAACAACCAACATAAAATTCAAAAGTCCTTAAAATATTTTTCAAAGATTTTTATACTTTTTAGGATTCCATAGATACCTTCAAAAGGGAAAACGAAACTTAGGTAGCATCATTTTGTTGTAAGATCATTTTTTCGGGAACGAATAAAATTATCGAGTTGAAATTAATCCATTTTTTTACTTCAAATATAACTTTTTTCATTTCAAAATAAACTTTTTCTGTTTCAAAAGCAACCTTATCTATTTCAAACAACATTTTTTTTTCAATTGTCATTGTATGTTGAATGCAATGTTTTATTTTGTGTTTAAAAGCTCTACAAAGTAATCATCTTATACACCCGGGTGGCTTCAATGTCGAGCAACTTTTTATTTTTTCAATAATAAGGTAAGTAAAAGCCAAAATCAAAACTATAAAACTTCTTTATTTAAGATAGTTTTTGTAATTCAACATAACATATACCTACTCAGGTTGATAACTCAACAAAATAAACTCTTAAAAACTAATCTAGTCGTCTGAGTAGTGGCTTCATTATGCAACTTTTCTTAAAAGTATAATCGCTTTTTGGCCGGTGTTGTGCTACACATTTCACAAATAAATGGATTTGTATCATCTCTATGAATTCCGGCACAAGCTTCATGCCGCCATGTTCCACAAGCACAACACTTGAAAAATTCACCCTTGATATCGCCGAAAAACTTTTTCGTGCAATAAAGGCAGTCTGTGTAATCTTCCTCAGATGACTCAGACAAGAAATATTATGTTTTCTTAAACTTAATATAGGTAGTACATAGAGTAACATAATATAGTAGTACATAAAAATAAGCCATAGGCAGTTTGTATGAAAGTCAAGGTACAAGATGATCCCGGGATCATCTTGTACACAAGGAAGGTAATCAACTTGCCCCAAGTGCAACTTTTTTATTCAAAGTTAATTAACATAACCCATAGTCATGCTGCTATTTCCAAGTAATCCAAAAATCAAAATAAGGCGTATTAGAATGTCACAAACACAAGAATCATTACGCTTACTAGTATTTAATAGAAGTAATGTAAAATTGAATTCAATCTTTCCTTATTAGGATAATATAATTTTTAATGATGCCAAAGAAGTTTTACTTCTCACGCGCGTACATAAGTACACGCACCCACTTTTTTTCTAATTTACATGTAGATTGATAATTGCAAAAAAAGGATTTTAGGAGAAAGATTTTTAAAATGGAAAACTTTCCACCCGATTTTAACTACTTACATTAGAGATGGAATTTAAAGAAATATCTTCTTCATGTGGCCCATAGTCTACTAATAAAAAATAACACTTTTAACTTTAACTCTAAAAATTTAGAGTTTTATCTCCAATGGTTCTAACTCCGAGTCTGTCAGTCAATCTGTTTACTTCTTTGTTTATATAGATTATGTTTTATTGCGGATCTAACCAAATAAATCACGACATATTGGTCATGCAAATGCATTGAGATCGGATGATCATAAAATCGATCTTATTTTTTTTAACTTTTAACGCGAGGCAACTTAGGACTTTTGGTTTTCTTCACTAGTTTTCAACCAGGGTTAGGTTTTGCAGCCAGGGTTAGCCAGCTCTTACGGCAACATACCACCAACACATTGGCTCCGTGAAAGGCTACTA
The DNA here is from genome assembly GCA_958496155.1 of Sisyra nigra. Taxonomy (NCBI): domain Eukaryota; kingdom Metazoa; phylum Arthropoda; class Insecta; order Neuroptera; family Sisyridae; genus Sisyra; species Sisyra nigra. The sequence goes on from OY292318.1 coordinate 12,701,357, forward strand.
TCCCTGTTACTCCCCCATCCCTGTCATATGCTGCGCCACTACCAATAGTAGACTATTTAACCGAATTATAAGACTTGCAAAAAAAAGATTATTTAAGTTTTTCGTTAAATATTTTCCTAAAGTATTTCATTAAATTTTGCTTCAGAATATGTTCAAGTTTTCTATTGAATTAATATTCTTGTAATTCTTTTTTACTATCTATATTTTTCTTATTGTTGAGAATTTATTTTTAAAATTGTTATAAAGTTCTTTGAGTTTTGCGAAACATTTTCTTTTATATCTTTTATTTGAATTTTTATTTTATTTTATTTAAACGCCTTTTAGATGTAAGCTCACGTCAAATTACATGTAGTAAGTATAAAAAGAGTAGAATAGGCGTTGAGTGCATCTGAACGTAGCACTTTGAGTTCATGTTTCTGTACGAAATCAAAAGCAGAGCGCGATTCGAGCGGAGGAAATAGTTGCGGAAAACTTGTGGAAATTGTTTCCCTCATACGCGAAACGTCGCGTCATGACGTGCACCAAGAAGGAAACGAATTCCCGCAGGATATTCATCCACTTTAATCCACTTGGTTATATTTTTGATTAATTTCCTAATCGAATCATAGCACATAATAAGGCAATAGCAAATTGTCTCCCTAAACTACATTTAGAGGAGTAGTAAAAAAAAGTTCAAACACCCCAAAAAGCCAATTGTAAGTACTCGAAAAGATCAGCTTAGAAAAAATATTGAAGACACCCTCTAAAAAAAAGCATATCAATTATTTAAAAAATTTCAATGCTAAAATGTAGAGGTGATTCTTGACTTTCAACAAGTTGGAAATACGAATAAAAATACGATACGACCAAAGAGGATCAGGGATGTAGTGTAAGGGTACATTACGTCCAAGTTTCATATTCAACTTGAGATTTCGTCTCGAATTGAATCGATCGATCGGTGCATATCGTTGCATTAAATTGCATTTAAACATTACTTTTTCAAAAGATCAAGAATAAAGGTACATATACGGATATTTTATGAGTAGACAACATAATCTCTACGGACTTTAGAAAATATTTAAGTTGTTTTTTTTTCTCGTTTTTTCAATTTTATGTTGTTCTGAATCACTCGAGTACGAGATTTAAATGAGCGTCTCGATGCTATTACATTGCCAATTTTTTTTTCGATTGAAACGATCCTTTTTGTTGCATTTGATTCAGTTTGATGCTTTTTCATATAAATGTATTTTCAATTGAAAGCTCATTCATAATTGGTTGATTTATTGTTGATATCTGTGAAGTGTGTGCAGTTTATTCATTTCATTCAATTATTATTAATTAATTCAGTTGATTAAAAATTGATTTCAACAAATTGAGTAAAGTTTCTAATAGTTTGAAATAAAATAAAGCGGTGAAATTAACAAGTAAAAAGTCACTTTATAGTTCATCACATTGAAATAAAATAACAGTATAATAAGAAGTCTCAAGAGATGGGATATTCACAGTTTCTTTTTAACTTCAAATGCAACCTTTTTCATCTCAAAATAGCATTTTCGCGTTAATATTCATGAAAGAAGACTGCAGCATCTTGGAAAGACTCGGACATGACGCCTTGCCAGATAGCAACGGCAGCCCCTAGGCAGGTGCTGGCTTTCTTTAAAAGCCTGAAGCTCCCCTAATAACACAGAGGGTCACATCACAATAGACCTTCTTGGTCACAGTGATACAAGGAAGGAATATCCTGGCACCCGTTAAATGGAAAAAAAATATTCATGGATGTTTAAATGGACATGTTTGATGACCATTACTAAAAATTTAATTTAGAAGACGTCCACATATTATCACGGTTAGTCTTAATATATACTTTTGTTGATCATCAAGCTACTTAGCTTAAATTTGGCTAAAAATCAAATCAAGCTCAAGTCAATTGTTTATATTTAGAAATCAAATCAATTCAATTATTAAGTTTACAAATTATTTCATTTCGAGAAATATTAAGCTTAATTATTTGAATAAAGTCTCCAAATACTTGACTTGATAAATTCCTAAATTAAACAAATGCTTTTTGGGAATAAGTTTCATACGGGACTTTAAAATAGGCTTGATGAATATATATATATATATATAAAATGTAGAACGGCTTAGTCGAAGAAAACATAATATTTTGGTTGTCATGTGTGAATAAAAATATGAATGGCAGTGTTTTAAGAAAGAGCGTAAGTCGATTATTTAAAACACATACTTATTAAATAAGTCAGATTTAAAAGTTTTGTTTATAAATAGATGACTGCCAAGAGAAGGTTTTCTGAGATATAAGCAAAAGAAAGAACAACTTGGATATCAAATCACAGTTAGAAATAATCAGATAGAAACAAGTTAAATTTTATTAGTTAATAACTTTGTCACTAGCTAGAACTATAGTATCTGTCACATCAAATTGTAGGTAAACACTGATTAAACGAAACAGATCTGAATTCAAATTTGAAGTGTTTTCATGATGAATTTCTTAAAACTTATTTTAATGTAAAGAAATAAAATTGTACTCGCTTAATGATTCGAATATACACTTACTCTTGTACATTATATTACTTATAATAAATCCATAATATTTTCATTATTTTGTTATTTTTTTTAATCTATCTATCTTCTATATAAATAAAATAATAGCTGTTTTCCGATGTTCGCTTTTAACTCAAAAACTACTGGATAGATTCCTATCAAATTTTTTTTGTTTTACTTCTTATATATTTGGTCCTTATCTAAAAAAAGAATTATCACGATATCTTCATTAAAAACAAAGTAATTAAAGTTTTAAAAATTACGATTTTTCAAGCAGAGTATGCTTTCATTGTTATTTTGTTGCTTTGATAGAGCGGGGCAAACTTTGTTCTGCACATAGACTAGAGTGGACTAGAAGGGGAATGTTAGTCCTTCCACTGCCTAATGATTATTTCATATTTGAGCGTACGTGTTACGACTTCATGCAGCTAAGCGAGATATTAGAATAAATAAAATATTTTTGTTATCCACTTTTTCTGTTTTAAAAATTTTTTATAGCTTTTTTTAAAATTATCTTTTAACATTTGTTTTATTTTACTATAAATACAAATTCAAAATACATTAAGTTAAAACCGTTACAATAATCAAATTACATTTCAACACTTCCTTTTATTATTGCATATATTTTTTTACCAGAGAGAGTTAAGTTAGCAGAAACATTTTTTTTTTATTTAAACTAAGTGTATGACGAAAAATTGCTCCGAAATATAACTCAGAATAAGTAATTTCTGCAAGTGTATAGTTATTAATTGATTAATATTTAATTTTTCAAAAATTTGTAAACTTAAAATTAAAATTGCTGTAAAATACAAAACAGTCGCTTCTTTAAATTGCTTCTTAAATGCTCTTTTTGGATCCCCAATTGCTCCAAGTGTATAGTTTATAGTAAATTAATAAATAAATTTTGAAAAAATTTTCAAACTTTAGCATTAAAATCGTTATAAAATTCAAAATAATTTTTAATTGAAATTTTTTTTAAAGTTCTTTATATGCTCTTTTCATTACGGAAATAGTAATTGATCAAAGTTTTGCAATATTGGTAATAATTAATTATTTTTAACTATTTATACATGTATTGTTATGCTATGACATCATCAACTGCCGTTGGATCTTTTAAACATGAATAGTTTAAAAATTATATTTATATAAAAAGTATATTTTTGCTATCAATTTTTTAAATGTTTTTCCTCTGTAAATTAAATATATCCTTAACATAATAGCCTACGCAGACAACGTCGCGGGTATCAGCTAGTCTGTGATATATTTGATATAAAAAACCTGCAACTTGTGGATAGTATAATTAATTTACTATAATTAAATTATTTTTTTAATTTCGCTTGGTTCTCCATTGAGACCTTTTTTAATGTTATGTAAAACCCAAAAGCAAAATTGTCCTCATTAAAATTGTCTTTTAAATCAAAAACATTTTTAGTATCTTATTTAAAATTTACTTTTTTTATTTTTTTGCGTCTCTCCCAATTTTCTTATGTTGTAAATTTGTATGCGAAAACTTCATCCGTTTCGCACAATCAATCTTGAGCTTTTAAAATTCAAGAAACGATTTAAATTTTCTTGACCGTACATTCAACAAAACAACATATGAAAATGTTGAATGGGGTGCGTGATCTATATTATTACAGCGGTCTTGTTCCTATATTTCTATCCCGCCAACGCAGTGATTGTTGTTTGGTCGGGACACGGGAAAACTCGTCCTTTCTGGAGGCATCGAGCCACTTGAATATAGATAGATAGCAAACGGATGAAACGTGGTCCGAGGGCAAACAAATTTAAGTGGGAGACTATTGGAATCCTTCTATCCTTTTTGAAATTTGTCAATTTTGTATTCATAGCGTGCAACTGCAAAAATAATATTACACTTTTGACAAGAAGAACAACACATATTTGAAAAATTTCCCTTTTTCTACTCAAGAGACAAATAAAATTGACAAATTTCTTGCCGGATATATATAAATCGTATGCTCAAAGGTATTTAAAATGTGATGAATTTTCCAAATTTTTCATCTTTTTATCCGACCGAATTCCGACACAGGCTGTGCTGCGTGCCCGGATTATCCTTTTGAATAATTGCGACTCGCAACTGAAACGAAATGAAAAACGCCAACGTGGAAAATAATTTCCTCAAAACAAATTTTCAGAGGCGCTTTTACTTGAGAGAAATTATCCGTTGCTATAGGATCCGCTCAATTATGTGGTTTTAAGTCAACATGTTATGTTTGAAATGCGTCCCTTTCAAGTATTTTTGTTTTACCTAACGAAAATTTATGTTTTGATTTGGAAAATGGGAGAAACCCACGGTTTAAGGAACGTTGCTGGGAATAGAGAAAAAGCAGGATGAAGGATGATGGCGATTTTTTTAAGCTCTTAATCGTTTCGGACTAACCATCGTGGTTTTTCCCGGTCTTTTTTTGTATTTTTTATGAAATTACAGGCTGATTAATATTTTAGCAGTTTGACGAGAGTTAAATGAGATAAATAAGTGAGATGGGCTTAAAATAGAATCTTTTAGACTCAAAGGACTATTTCATAAGTTAAAAGAGAATATATCAAGAATTTATTGATTTTTTTTTAAATTAGGTTGTTTAACGAACTGTTTGACAGGTTTTTATATAATTTCGTTTTTATATCTCAGTTCATTTAAAAAAAAAAAGTTAAAAGGTTATGAAAGGTTAAAACGTTATTAAAATTAAAAAAGGTTTCAACAAATTAAAAAATGTATCTTTAAATTTATTATAAATATACATGAAAATTTGAAATGAACTGTAATCTTTCTAGTAATATTTTATAGAAATCAAAAAAAACTCAATAAGGATCCTTTTTACTTTGGCTAGATCTCTGTAAAGTTAACTGAAGTTTCAATGAATCGCGTAGCGTTTGGATAAATTTTATGCTCAAATTATAATTATTCAAATATAATAATGAAACCCCTTAGAAATAATTATCTATTTGCCAATATTCTATGATTCTTCTATAAATAGAGCGATTACAATAGATTTATATACTCGCACTGACCGTGAGATTTTGCCGTCAGGCAGGATGTTACAGCCGGCAAAAACGTCAGTCGTCTTAAAAATTAGCTTTTTATTAAAGTTGAAATGGATATCCAGCTACTATGTGGTATCTGGCCTATACAGCGGCGTAAAGATTATCCGGCCGAATACCGGATAACTAACTTGCCGAATAATGGAATAAAAAAATATTTTTAGGGAATTTATTTTTCATCTTTCTTGTATTCGCAATCTGTCTAATAAGAGGATAAGGATATTAAGCGAATGTGACCCATGTACAGGTCGGAGTAGCAGTCACATCCCCTTAATGGGAGTCATTCATGCAGTGTATGGATTCCTTATTGGATTCCAAATTTGGATATCGTTTAGTATTAGTTGTCCACCAAGAATAAGGGTCATAATTGCGATAAATTTGCACCGACTTAAGATAAAATTCAAGGTTATATCCTATCGCGTTTCTTTCTTCATGTTGAACCTGGCTAGTATGGTTTTCATTTGCTACCTCGTCAAAGCAATCCCAAAGCGTGTCATGAGCTTTGTGAGATACAGCTGACTCTGTCTCTTCTTCTCTACTTTTTTTAGCCGGTGTTGAAGATGAACTGCTACTGGAGGACTCTTCACAAGACATTTTTAAATATTTCAATAGAATCTCCTGGCGCGCGCTTTCAGCATCAAGTACCCCCAAGTAGTTTGTGTCAAATCTTGGTTCTAGGTAAGTCGCAATCGAGTAGTTTGAGTTTTGATTTATGGAGTTAAAACAAGTTTCTACTTCAGCTTTTAACGTTCCACCGGATATTCGGCGGCCGGATATGCGGCTATCCGGCTACAAGGTTAGTCGAATATCCGGTATCCCGCAAAACTGCTATCCGTTTCATCTCTACTTTTTTTACTATTACCAATAGCATATATAAAAATCAGATTTGTTAAAATACTTTTTTTTTGGTTCTCCTTGTTTGTCACTTGTTCAGCGAACCTCAAAAGTCGCCATTCATAGTGCTGATATAAGTGATTATTGTATTATAATAACTGGAGTATTATTGTATTATAATAACTATTATAGCGTTTTCTAATTATAGTTATTATTTATGTATTATAGTTATTATTTTCTATTTATAGTTAAATTTATGTTTATATAGTCTATAGATACATAGTGTTATTCTGAATGTTGTTATTATTATTGTTAATTATTGTTAAAACTTTATATAGTTAAACATTATCACTGTTATTCATTCATTCTGTTATATATATATAATATTGTCTTGTATACGAAGTCTGACAAATAAATTATTGACACCACTGTGTTTCTCTATGAATAAAGTTTTTTATTTATAATTTCTTAAAACTATTTACATATTATTTATAAAATCTTACCTATGAATAAAGAAACGACATTTAATGTTAATAATTATAAATGCCAATTCCCAAAATTAAAGTGTAGAATCATAATGAATATTAATAAACAAGTAACCATAGCAATATAAAAAATGAGGGATGAAACCTTACATATAACATACATTCTATCCTAGTAATATGATATTTACTAAACACTAATTGTGTGTACTTTAAATATGAAAGTCGCTAATGACCCTAGTAGTTGATGCGACTATAAATAAAGTTAATTAAAAAAAAAAAAAATAACTGGAGGTTTAACATTGATCTTCGAGCATTGTATTGTTTTTTTTTTTTTATAAATTCCTGTGGAAGCCTTCTCTTCAGTCTTCTGTGGGTTCTGCTATGACCCAAATTTAATTCGACGGCACTTGAGCAGATGGAGATGTTATCAAAGAATCTTTTAGCTAGACTTCTTGTTTTCTCTTTTATGCTTGTCATGCTTAATTCGTTATGGATTTGGGAGTTCCGAACGTACCATGGTGTTTTCAAAATAATGCGTAGCGCCTTGTTTTGGAATATTTGTAGCTTCGTAAAATTTCCCTCGGAAGTGTTGAACCAAACAGAACAGCCATAAGTCAATATGGGTCTGATCACAGCTTTATAGAGCATTAAAGAGCACTCGCTGCCAAGACTTGATTTTTTATTTGAAGGGGGGTACAGCTGAATTAAGCGAGCATTTGCTTCCTTTATTTTTGAGATGATATGGTCTCTCCAGTTCAGCCTGCTGTTAAAGAAAGGATATAAAAATCAGATTTGTTAAAATACTTTAGTTGATAGATGTAATTAGAGAGGTAAAGATCGGGATTTTTACAATAAATGCACCAAGAATATCAGTTCGCGACAGTTCGCTATATATAAAACCGCTTCGTCAGGCTCTCTGATCTATGCTCAGCATTTGTGTCTTATTGTAGCCTTGCAAATAATGCAATTGCATAAATGATGAGCATAGATCAGAGAGCCTGATGGAGACGTAATATACGGCGAAACGTCGCAAACTAATATTATTAGTGCATTTATTGTAAAAATCCCGATCCTTTACCCCTCTAATTACATGTACCAATAAAAAATAACTAGGATCTGAAAAAATATTGATTATACCTAAATCACTATAGATTTTTTATTTCAAATTTCCAAAAAAAATCTGCCATGAGATTCAACTTGCCGAATTGTCTGCCATTGCATTCTTCAATAGCAATAGTTGTATTCTATAATATATTCAAACGGCAGCTTTGGTAAAATATTTTTTCTCTTTATCTAATTTTTATACTTGTCTTATCTGAGTTACGTCATAGTTACTTTGCTGGGCTTAGTGACTCCCCATCTCAAGTAGGGCAAGTATAGGAGACTCCCCAACAGAGTCGCTGAGGGAAATTTCATCTTCGGTAAAATACATACAGTCTGACAAGTGACAGGTAATCCCATAAGAGTTCTTTTATTGAGGTACGAAACTCTAAAAATGAAACTCTGTTCGTAAGTACATCCGTAGAAAACATAAATCTGCAAAAACCGATTTGAAAATTAAAAAAAAAAAAAGAAAGAAAAATTAGAAAGGTTATCCGGAAAATTAGGAAACTCGGATAACTGAAAGTGTTTTTTTTTTCTGTAGAAGAGCGCAAGATTATACTCACAATTTTCGTTTCATTCGTTTCATGCTCCTTTCATACGTTATGGTCGTAGAACACAATTTTCGTTTTCATGAAAAAAATTTAGAACAACACAATTCCTGTAGGATAAGAAACTTTTTCTCTCGTACTTCTATCAAATTCATCTTATGTCTTATTGAAGGCCCTGAATTATCACAATATATAATTGGAACTTTAAGTATGTAGTGTTATTTCCAAATTTACTTTTTAATTGAGGAGATTGAACTCGGGAAGAAACAGGAATGAAAAGAGTTTTTCTCTTATTTTTTTAATTTTTTTTTGCTGGGAATAGTTGCTTGTTTTTCTTAATTGTCGCGTGTTACACGGTCGTTATACGAAAAGGAAATTATTATCTTCTTCGATCTACCTGGAAGCAAACTTGTGAGGTGGTGGAAGTGAAATTGATGCGAGGGAGTCAAGAAAATTTGTTGCGCCTGACAGAAACGGAAAAAAAATTTATTAACATATTATTTAACTGGATGGAGAACAATTAAATTTGTATCGATTATTCAGAGGGTAATTCTGGAAAAAAAACGCTTAAAATAGAAATAAGTGGAAATTCGGGGAACAATTTTATCTCATCAATTTCACATTGGGTTAGAGGGAATGATCTGTTATGGGGGAATAGAATACAGTGGCGTGATAAGGACTCGTTTTGGAAGTATTCATTTCGTTTGTGAGCTGTCCGAAATTTATTTTAAGCTTCCATTAAATCCTGTAAAATTAAAAAGAAAATATATCAATAGTGTGAAAAGCACTAATTTTTAAATTGGATATAAAACACATTTTTACTCACCTTTTTCATTCATTTTGACAATATTTTCCTTTGGAACATATCAAGTGAACATGTCTGAATGTTATTAGAAGCATTTGGTGAAGTTTTTCGGGATGTTTACAGGTAACCTTTTCTCTCGTCCCTGTGTATCTCCCGTTAGCAACCCGTCCCCAGCCGCAAGCCACCCTTTTATATTGTTTCCTTTTTTCCGAATAACGTAGAAAACAATAAAACGAAATTAGTAGCTCACTATATAACGATAAAGTTTTTGAAAGTTTCGAAATTTATGTCGTCGTAATAAATGTTTTAGAAAACTAAGTTATAACGGTTTGTTCTCTCTCTCTCTCTTTATAGATGCAAAAGCTGCCTTTTTCTGTAGTAACTTTCTCTCGTTTCATCTCGTTCAATTGACGAGAATTTTTTCTCAGTTTTGTTGTTTTCTTTTTGGTGTTATTACCCAGCTTTTTGAGATTTTGTTTCAGCAACGACGCTTTTTTTCTCTCTGTATGTTTCATTGCATGTGACACGTGTCGTTATTTTATTATAAATTAGAAAGTGTGATTGTTGGTGTAAATAGCATTGACACGGGCTGAGATCGTGAAAAGGGCGCTATATAAACGAATTAATCGCAATGAATGAAACGATTGTATGTTTATGGGTCAAGTATTGGGAAAATTGGCGTTGATTGAAAGACTTGAAAAGCTTTTTTGGGAGCTTAGAATAAGCTTTTGATTTCTATATAAGATTTTGACGAATAAAAGATAGGAAACAATGTATAAAAATTACGGTGTAAGCTCTTCAAAAGTAAAAAGATTTTTTTTTTACTTGTGATTACCACATTTAATTTATCTGTATAGAAGGTCTAGAGCATTTTTGGTCCATTTTTTATCCACTTCCCACTTCTCAATCGTTATGAAACGTTTCATCATTAGTTATTTAATCTTTCTTTAAGATTGTTTGATAGGTGCATCAAAATAATGACAAACGAACAAAAATGTAAACAATCTGCTCCCATACAACATGAGCTCTATAAGTAAAAGTATTGACATTGAACGAAGAGACAATGGGTAAAAAAATAGGGTAAATAGGTAAAAATAGAATACAAAAAGAGTACAGAAAAAGAATACAATAGTAGAATATAAAAAGAATAAATTAATAAGTGTACGCAAGACCATAAAATCGGACATCAGCCAACGTTGAAAATGTGTTCCTTTTTATTCATTCTTTTTTAGTTATTTAGTCTTCGTAAGGCGACACGTTGTTGCAAATCATCCGAGCATATTTTCTTTACTCTGTTGTTTGTTAGATTGGCACCGATCCTTATACCTTCTGGCGTATTGGGCTATGACTTTTCGTAAATTTCGGTGTGCAGCTTTTAATTGCTAATGTACCAGAGTGCCTCGATGATTATTTTAAGAGCTTTGAACTGCATTTTCTGGATGATGTTTATATTAGATGATTTTTCAAATCTCCACAGCTTCACGCCATACAGTCATTTTGGCTTTATAATGTTTACTTTCTAATGTCAGTCCAGAGCCTTTTCGCAGAAGCCACCACTCAATTTTTACTTTTATCTGGCTGTGCTTTGTCAAGGTATGATGACTCCACGTGAGCCGTCTGTCGAGAGTCATTCCTAGGAATTTCATCTTGTCACTTTGTAGTATGATTATATTATCCATTTTGAGTTGAGGGTCCTAGTGAATAATATCCCCGAGTCGAAATTTCAGATCTGCTTTGGCTCTAAAATGGTACTTTGACCCTCTTTTGGGCCTCCAAAGACTAAAATGAGGCTCAGATAGACCTAAACGATTCCATCGTCTTCATTTTAACCTACATGAAATTTTTATTATATTTTGTGAACATATCGTCTCGTTTTAAAAAAAGGTTTATGATCATAAAACATAAAATATGGTTGTAAATTTCCTTTTTTTTACAATACCTATTGCAAATATTATTTACTAATAACCCAAATTTTTGATCTCTATCTTTCCTTTACTTAGATGCTTAGTATAATATTGTGTATTCTTGTATCCATTACCGGTTTGTCCCTTAATCCTGTTCACTCTGGTTCATTTTTACTCAGCTTTAGTCTCTTGTTAACCGTTCGAGTGCTACACGAGTTATTATACAACAATTGAATAAACTTATTTCACTATTTGATTATTTTTCAATATTTTCTATATCAAAAGACCTAAAAGTGTAAATGTAAAAAATTTTAAAGTGAAAAAACCGAGTTTCAAAGAAAAATTGTGAAGAAATTTGCTTTAATTTATTACCTTGAAAGTAATCAGAGAGATGTTATACAATTAAATACAATTTCTAAAGAAATCCACATGGTTGGGTATATTGTGGATTATAATAAAATGAAATCCTGGAAAAAAATGATGGCAATGGCGACAATAAAGGAGCTGGTAAACAAGGACAAGGAAATTAAGAACTAAGAGTTGATATTTGTAATATTCTTATTACTTTTAAATTTATCGCTTATATTAATGAAACTTGTATATTTAATGAATAAAAAAAAACAAAATATTAAAATAAAAATCTTATTCTTTTTGAAAAAAACCCTACCAATAAAACAATAAAAGAGAGTGACAAAGAAAGAGAGAGAGAGAGGTCCAATTGAAGTTTTTTCCGTTAACCTCTTTTGGGTCTAGACATGGTATTTTGTCCGATAAATGCCACTTGTAGGTTCAAAAGAGGTCTAAAATTCAAATGCAAATGGTCATGTTTCAATCTACTTGAACCCAGATTTTGAGGTCTAAAATAGGTCTAAAATTTCGACTCGGGTCTGGACAGATTTTTTGGCGTTGACTTTCATTTTTTATTCCCACTGCCACTTCTCTAAGAGCCCGATATGATTTTGTATAGCTTTCGAGATGCCTCACTTGGGTCTTGATTAATTGCAAATATTGCAATGTCGTCCGCGAAGTTAGACATGTTAGTTTGATCCATCTGTGTGTTTAAATTAGATATAAGCACGGTTCGAGAACAATATTTTGTGGGCTTGTGGCCCTTTAGATCTAATTGGGATTAATTCCGATGGTACTCCCTCAACTTCTTATTTTATAGAGGAGCTCCTTGTACCATACTTTGTCAAATGCTTGACGTCTTTAAAGACTCCAGCACATTTTTTTTTTCAAAGGTAGTTCTTATTAAATTGATTATCCTGTGACATTGTTGTGTTGTGCAGTGTCTCCCTTTGAAACCAAATTAGAAGCCTAGTGTTAGAACCTCAATGAACATCGCTTCACTTACTCTCTTAAATCGAAATAGTGACTTTAGTGACTATTCACTATTTTTGCAGCGCATAGTATACCACTAAATTCAAATAGTGGTATACAAAATACATTACAAAATAGTGAATAGTCACTATTTGATAGTCGATAGTCACTATTTCGATTTAAGAGAGTAATCTTCGAAGTAGAAGTCTTTCTAAAAGCTTTGACATCACTGGAAAAAGGCTGATGGGTCTGTAAAATTAAGATTCAAGTAGATACTGTTTTACCAGGTTTAAGGATCATAATGACCCTCGCAAACTTCCTCTGTATGTAAACATGATAAATGCGTATGCTGTTGTAAATTGTTGCAAGCCAAATAATTGATTCTTAGGATTTTTGGTTCTTTCAATGATTATCTTTAAACTTGCCATGGTTGTTAGATTTATTAAATCTTACAACTTTATTTGAAATATTTTCTGGGAAAATTCAAATTAAAAGAATTCTGGAGTAGAAAGTGGGAGTTGGAATATGTTACAGTTAAAGCATCAACTTTGTTGATGTATGTATCCACTAGCTATAGTATACTTTAACTAAACTAATCAGAGAAAGTGTACTCAAATAAGTTTATGAATACTTCCACTAGTTATTGTATGCACATTCTACTGTAGATTAGTTAAAGTATTTCAATGGTTTGTTTATTATCTACTGTCTTACGTGATATATATTACAAAAATAAACCATAATAAACCAAAAATTATTCAAGAAGAAAGAAAGAAAATAACTAGATGTAACTTATTTGACTTAATCAGACTGAATGTACACTTCCTGATACCGCGAAGTCTTACACAGATAAGATATTTGGTTTTCTGTACAACTTCGTGGTGTCAGTAAGTGCATTTTCAGTAATTTAAACTAGGGTATAGTATGAAACCAAAAAAATATTGCCAGTGTAGATAGAATCATTCAACTTATACAATCACTAATACGAATCAGTGGGTTTATACACTCACTAGTTAATGAATTAATGAAATTAAATGAAATAATGTATACTTTTACTAAGATAACAAATGAAAGCTTGCATCAACTAGTTAGTGTATACACTCACTGCAATTTACGTTTTAACTGAAACATGTACATCTAGTTCTGTTTATGTATATAATAGGTATATTAGTATATTATTTTATTTATATTTTTTAACCAATTGTAGGTTTTATTTATGTTTTTTAACCAACAGTGAGCTTCATATAAAATAAAGTTCTGTGACGCGTCACAGCAGATATTTTTTCAATACACTAAGAATTCAAAAAGTTTAGAGTTTTATCAAATTAACTAGTTAGACATATTCTTAAATTAATTTTTAAAAAATTAAAAAAAAAACGACAAAGTCAATGCTCCACTTAATTTGACACTTAACTTGAGTATGACTTGATTTTAAGCCAAACTTAGACCAAGTACCTTTCAAAGCAAACCAAGTGGTGGATCCTAAAGTGAGTTAGAGAAAGTTGCAATAAAAATATCTAAACTTTTATGTTATAATCTTATCCTATCAGCTGATAATTAACAAAAGCAATAGGACATTGAAAAAATGTCAATCTAAAATATTCATTGAATCTCTATCGAACTCCTTAAATTAATTTTTAACAAGTTTAAAGTACGTTTTTAAGAATATCCTATTCTAATTTTTTTAATCATGCAATATTAATATTTTCTTTTATTTTCCACCGTATTTCCCTCGTTTCACTTAAACCGAAATAATTAGCGTACAAGTTTTGAAATGGCGTTTTATAGTACTTTTAATATTTTATGACTCTTGTATTTGCAACAGGATGAGACATGGTAGAGCAGGAGGATTTTAGAGGTTGCCGGTTGGACATGAAAATCATCTCGAGGCCGTTACGAGCTTTCAAAGCTCGACAAACTTGTTTGCTTGCGATGAGACGAGATGAGCTCAGCTTTATGGATACTAACTCAATCGTTGTCTTTCGCAGTCTCACGGGGCAAATGCTATATGTTATTTTTCTCTCGTTCAGTGAGAGTATGTCCGTAACGTATCCTTCCTTTTACATTGTAAAGTAATTGAATGTATTGCATTGTTACATTGTAAACGGGGCCATAACGAAAGCTCTAAATTTACTTGCAAAATCGCATAAAACAGGAGATGATTGTTGGAGTCGGGGAGTGTTGAATGGAGAGGATTCGAGATGAATGTAGATGAAAAACGGGATGTAAGGGAACGTGCACTTGAAGAAGACGAGAGCTTGGGACAGCGCTGAGATAATTCAGGATGAAACCCTTTCATATAACAGGATAACTAGCGATGTTTACGAATGGGAATTTTATTTTACTTTTTTTTTTAACTGAAGAGAGTTTGTTCACACATTTTTTTTATTCGAAAAAATCTGCAATGAGAGATTCTCGCTTTGTTTCCACCATTGTGAATTCCAGAGCTTTTGAATTTGAATTCATTACATTTGCTCGATGAACGAGAATGTGTTTCTCCGACTAATTAAGCGTTTTGTCAGTCATTTAATTAACGATAAGTTTTTTTTTTAATTTTTATTGAGATTCCATGCATTTTTTTGCATTTCATACATCCTATTAGTGTTACTATATATCTGCTGTAGCTATTAGTTTTTTTTAAATTTACTTTAACTTGAATTGCAGCAAATTATAAATACGACCCAATTACTATGTAATTTTAAGAAATAAAATCATTGTAATTCATTCAAACTTTATCCTAATCATTCTTCTTTAAATGCTTGACAATAAAGCAACTTTTAGTGTAATAATGAACTTTACATGTTATAAGTAGTCCAATCTATAGCACACTACCAATACCATCTTAAATTTCATCCCAGTCGGTGTTTTTCGAAGATTTTTTTAACCTCTACAATAAAGAAATTTATAGCTACTAGGTGATTCGGGAAATAGACCAAAGCTAAATTTACAGCCTTTGAAAATGGTAAAAAGTGAAAAAAAATTATAGTAGGATGAAACTCATTAGAAAAGGAAGAGATATAACAAAAATGAAAGAAAAAATAAATTACGGTCGATCTGTGGTGGGGAAGTGGAAGAGGGGGGGGTGGTGGGTGGGTAAGGGTAGAAACGAGTTATGTGGATTTTCGACAAAACTACAAGTCCTATGAAAAAAAATTAAATTGCAAAGTTGTAGGTAATAAGAAGATCTACAACTTTTGTGTTAACAGTTTTTTTAATAAATTGCTCAAAATTGTACATAATACAATTATACAAATACAACTTTGAGCAATTTATTAAAATTTACACTTTAATTATTGCATTTTCTGGGAACATTTAATATTTTAATGTATATTTTTTGCACCAACAGAACAAAAGTTGTAGATATTCTTATTACCTACAACTAACCCTCCTCCCTTTCCATTTCCCAACCTCAGATCGACCGTAATTTTTTTCCCTTCGTTTTTGTTATATTCTCTTACTTTTCTAATGGGTTCCCTTCTACTATAATTTTTATTGTATTCAAAAATTATCGTCTCTGATCAAATAGTAGTAAGAGAAAGTAAAAAAAGCAATTCTTGTTTTTATTATAAATTATATAAATGGAGAAGTTTTCTGTTTGTATCACCTATAGCTTGGAATTCATGTTTTATTATTATTTTTTTTTTATATCTAATCAAATATTTCAAATATAAAGTACGCTGTCGTACGCTTTCCGTTCAAATTCCAATCCGAGTAACTTTTCAGCGTTGATATTTGTAAGTGAAACACCAAACTTTTTGCGTTACAATAAAATTAATTTAATTTCATTTTAAATTGTTTGAACTGAAACTGTTCAACATGTATACCAGATTTTTTTTTATTTTTTTGACTATCCGACAAACTTTTATGCGACCAAAATTAGATGGATTGCCCGTATGGTGTGTGCATTGTGTAATATGCAATGTGCATACCTCGATGTTGAGTTATTTGTGAAAATAGTGGAAAGAGTAAATCGGATTTAACTCGTTTCGTTTAATTCAATTTTCCAGTGATTTACTCAATAAGTTTCAGATAAATAAATAAAACATGAACGTTTCTATTTATATTTATTTGGGAATTAACTTTTCAATGTTGTATATGATAATCCTCTTCAACTAGTGAATAAAAAGAAAGTGTTTAAACTACCAAAAATATACAAAATTGTATATAAGCAACAATAAAAACTGTTTTAGAAATGCATTTAACTTTTTCATTTATACAAACGATCTCCATCTATCGCACAAGCAGTGAATCAATGTACGAAAATAAAGATTTTCATTTGAGTGAGAATACTAGCTGATGTACACGACTTCGTTAGAGTTTATAACAGAGGCTACAACATGATTCTGTGAATTTAATTATTTACTAAGTTTTTTTAGAGATTCAATTTTAATACTAATTTTTAACTTGAGTTTGAGTTTGTACATTCACCTCTATGAATCGAAACGGCTTCATGTATCTAAACTCTTAATCGGGATCACTTAAGCCGAACTGTATACTTTGGTTATTTATTCTTACGGATATCATTTGGAAATTGGATATTTATTCTAAACAATGAAATTATATTAACTGTACAGAATTCCCTAATTATTCCAATTTTTACCCTAAATAAGTCAATGAAATAGTAAAACTCGACTCTTGATAATTCAAACGTTTACCGAGCCAAACTATAGATAAGAAAACTTTAAATTAACAATAGTTACGAGGAGTTCAATTTATCGAAAGTTCACTGTGGATTCCTCCTGTCTACTGGATTCATAACATAGTAACATCATGAAAATTGAAAGTTATATGATTTAGAATACGCATTACCAAAGTCGTGTAAAACTGTACAACTGGTAAGAAATTTAGCGAGTCAAATAGCAAGACTTGATATTGAAGTATTAACATTTCAGTTAAGTCTAATGTTTTGAGTGATGAGTTAGATTTTAAGTGGACTGTATTTGAGTTGAATGATGGTTGAAGAAAATTACACTTTGATTGCACAATGAAGACTTTATTTAATTATTTTAAATCTTGCAACGATTTTGTTTTATTCTGGTTATTTGATAACGTAGTTAAGTTAAATATTAAATTATAAATTGAATGATAAATGAAATTTGACCACGAGGTTGAGAATTGGCGCGAAACAAACTGCGGCTGTGCGACGAGGGCAGATGGATTGCCAAGTGTAGGTGGAAAATTTAAGCGGGTAGAACGAATTTTGGGTCGTAATGGCCTTTTATAGATTTGTCACAGATAGTGGGAGAACTAACTGTGGCGTAAAAATCATCGGTGAACGCTGCAACCCTGCAGGTTTGTGACCAAACATCTAATTTGGTTTTAAGTTAATTAGCTTGAAAATCAAGTCACGTAATAAATCCTTAATTGGAAGGGTACCTGAGTAAAAATGGAGAGCATTTGAATAAAGTAGTTTTCAAAAATTAAAATCTGCACATGACCACATAATGTAAATAAAATTCTATGGTAAGACTTTTTTTTTCTATTTATGTTTTAACTTGAGAAGATACCGGTAGACATAAGAAGCTGAGGTTACTTAGTGACTAGATTGTTATCCTATATTCCAGTAGTCCTAGGATTGAATCCCAATGGAAGTCGAAAAGTTTTCTTAGGCTTTCGGATTCGCCAGTAATTTATAATCCTTATATTTGATACGACTTTTCAAAAAATTTGTCAGGTATCTTTGGATAAGTCTTCAAAAATAATACAACTGATATAAATACTTTTTATTTAAGTTGGTAATTTAGGTTATTTCGGAGCTTTTTACTTTTGAGTTTAGAAAAATTGCATTCCTCTCCTCAAATTTTAAATTGTACTACAGTTGAGTATTTGAAAAGTTTAGTTAAAGATTTTAAAACATTAAAAAATTAATGAACTAAAATTTGGCATATAGTTGATATAATTTATTAATTTCTTCTTTTTCTTCTTATCCAACGCCCACGCTTGACATTTCTGTCATTCGGTGCCTCGCCGTCCAATAGAGGTTGGAGACTAGTTGGTTTTGGTTGTTTTCGATTTATTAATTGGTTGGTATAGTAATCTCAGAACAATCGTATTTCAAATTGTAAAACTTGATGCATTCCAAAACAGCATTTTGTATCTTATCAGTAAAAAAATTAGGCAAAGATGGACTCGAGGGAAGCCGGAGAAGCCAGTTCTTTGACAATTTTCAAAAATTCATCCAAATCTAAAAAATTTTAAACATTATACTAAAAAATTTAAATATTGTTAATAGACTTACCATAATCTTCAAGCAACATAGTTTCAGCTTGATTCCAAAGCTCTACTGATCGATTTAAGTCTTCTTCTGATACCGATGATGGACGGTTATGAAAAGATAAATCGTCAGAATCGGATGTATCGAACTGAACAGGCTTACATCTCGTTAGCAACAATTTAATGAATTCAATGTCATTCCGATCAATTGCATCGTTTAATGCATGTTCACAATCTTCTAAATCTAATTTTGACGTTGTCCAAAGCGAAAGTAAAAATTTTGCTATGTGAGAATGATTTCGTTTAACCGCGTTCTGAAGAAGAAAGTGCTTGTCGGAGGATTTAATTTCAGATAATTTGTAATTAGTTTTATGCAAATATTGAAGTATGTTTAAGTTTCCTTCGTAAACAGCTAAATTAGTAGCTGCGGCTACAAAATTTTGTCCATTATATTTTGATTTAATATAAGTTAGGATATAGAAATTTTTGATGTGAGAGTTTAAAAATTGTCGCACAACAGCAAATCGTGAGTCAACTAAAATTTTTTCGAAGAAGAAAGTTTTAGCTGGATCAGTCCAGGAACGTAATTTGATCAGGAAAAATGCGAAAAAATATTCAGCGTATGTTCGATGGACGAAGTTAGGCTTTCCTGCAGTAAATACACCATCGATTATTCCCTCGTAGGACTCCCAGTTTTCGATTCCGTCTATGAATGTTTCAGTTTCTTTTATTTCCTCTTGACTGAGAAAGTATACGCTTTCCTTCTCGGACAATAAAGTAACAACTGAAGCATTTGTAAATTGCAGTATCAAATTTTTTTTTAAGTCTTTCGAATATTTAATGACTACCAGATTCTCGGGGTTAAATTCGGCTTTCTCCTGGAATGTGATATCAAGTTTTTGTTCGATAAATTTTTCATACATCTTATATATGGTGAACTCTTTGAAAAATCGATCCATTTCTTGAAGATCTTTTGAGAACGAATATATTTGATTTTCACATAATTTAGCCAGCATGAAAATTTGTAACGGTATATTAATCACATCCTCGTAGTTACTTGGTACCTTTTTTTTAAATAAAGTGATTATTGTTGATGCTATTTTGTCCATGTTTTGAATGTCTGTGCTTTTCCAATTATTTTTCATACACTGGATTTGGTTGTTCGAAGAAAAAGATTTGATTGAAATTGATGAAGTATTTAATTGTCTTTCGAACTCTGATCGTAAGTTCACCCGTATTGTAAGTATGATGTGTTTGATTTTTGTTTTTGATAACTCATTTATTAATTTCATTAACGTGTCTGTATATAGAGGACTAATTTCATCTACTCCATCCAGAAATAGATAAACTTTATCTGTATTAGTGCAGTAAAATTTAAAAAGGACCCTCTCAAAATTGGTCTTCAACTGTAGAAGTTCTAATAAAAAGTTTAAATAATAATCAGGATCTGAACTATTATCAGTAAACTTTTTAAAGATTTCAGTTCTATTTTTTAGAATGATCAATGGAGCCCAAATAGTTGGATTTTTTTTGACCATTTGTCTTGCCACATTTTTTAATGTACTCGACTTTCCCATACCGGCAGTAGCAGCGATCAAAATAATTTTTTGGTAGTACAACTTATCAAAGAGACCATATTCCGAATAGTTTATGTTTCGAATTTCAAAATTAACATTTATAAATATGTCGGCATTTTCATCTCCGAAAGTATTTCGCCAAAAAAAGTTACCATCAAACTTTTCAAACCAATAAATATCAAAATATTTATTATTACTCTCATAAAGCTTTTCCAAGTATGTGTCTGAAACATTATTTAAGTGCAAAAAAATTTCTTTTTCAATCACCATTAAAGATTCACCATTTTCTAGGGTGAAGACAAAAATTTTTGATTTCAACAATTTTTGTTTTCGGGTCGACTCAAAAATGTCGTCCGAAGATCCATATTTGGAGGAAAACATTGAATTTAGGAACTCGTCAGATACAGAGCTTAAAATCGATTTTCTATCAGGTAAATAAAATGTTTGACCATCTTTTAAACTTATCCATAGATCTTTTGATTTATTTGGATTAAAGAATTTAATTTTTCCTCCCTTCAAAATGTAGTAGAGCTGCTCAAAAATGTACCCCTTTTGTTCAAAAAATCGTTCAATATATGAAGGCAAGCTTGAAAGCTCTGTTCCTACAATCACTTGAACATCGTTGAAAAGATAATCTGAAACAATTTGAGCTGAAAACATACTGTTGAAAAGATCAAATTTTTCAATAGGTTCATCTCTATTTTGAGTTGATTGTTTTGAGCTTTCATTAACTTGGAATTTATCTTCAATTGGGATTATATTGAGTGTAAAACTTTCAAGATTTTCAGAAGAACATTTTTTGTTTATTTTATCAGGTTTTTGCCTCAAATCGACTAGTTCAGGAAATTTAATATCATGTCGTGGAAAATTCATTGTCACTTCGTCGTTCACTCTTAATAACTGTGAGGTCAATTGCATATCATAAGACAAGAAATTATCGTTCTTAAGAGTGTCATTATTTGAACGCCTGTTTTCAGGTGAAATAATAAAGTTTGCTAATTGGTTTAGTTCGACATCTTGTCCTTGAAAGTTAACTTTAAGCTTCTCAATTATAAATACTCGAGAGTTCTCATTAAAATCGTTAAACTCAAAACTATCCTCAATTTCATCTGTACCTTCTTGAGAAGTCCAAATCCTATCCTTGTCCAGAACAAAGATGAACTGTTTGAAAATATCATCGTTGACATAATTTGCGATTTCTTCCCACTCCTGGATGGTCCTTTTACTGGATGTGTCGGCGATTACTAATAACTCGTAATTCTGGAAGTAGAATTTAACCTGTTGCTGATTGGCAAAATACGTCTCGGAATCAACAATGTAGGTGTTGTCTAAATTAAACGAACTCCCAATTTTGATAATATTTTGAAATATTTTCAAACATGTTAACTGAACGCTTTCCGTTTTAATGATAAGATTTTTCGGGTTAGCAATTTCCTTCGGATTTCTCCAGATTTCCTCAATGGACACGGCTAATGGATCGTTTGGTTTATCAAAATGGACGTGAAGATTTTCAATTTTTTGATTGAATGGCGTGATGAAAGTGTTATTATTTCTATTGTAATGACTGCGTAGATATTTGTCAAGATCTGGAATTATATAATTTTCGTAATATTCCAGTAATTTTGGAGCTTGAGCTAAGAGTATGCGACGTCCTTCGTCATTCCCGTAATATGCTAATACGTGATTTACACGGACAATCAATTCAGCATGGTACTGTTCAGGTGTATTATATGCTCGTACAATTATATTTTCAAAATTTGATGAACTTTGTATTTCGCTTATAATTTCGTATACAATTTCATCAAACTTATTTCTTCGTTCAGCATCATTCTTTGAGTAAGGTCTTGCGTTATTATCATACACTAATTGCATTACAAAATGGGTCATTTCATGTGCAGCCGTTCCCAACATTTGCTTAAATCCTTCTCCACCGGAAATAAAAAGTCGATTAAGCGCTGGATCAAACAAACCTTTCATAGTCCCTGTTCCATAAGGACAAATTCTTGTTATATCATTTTCATGATAATCCAAAACGAGCAACACATCTTGGCACTTACACAAAATCTTAATAACTTTTTCAAAGCCTTCGACTAGTCTCAATTCTTCATAGACCTTTTCAACACTCACATCCGTTTCCGTTTGATTTCTGGTTAAGGTTTTCGATTTCAAAATCCTCAAGTATTGATCTGAATATTGTTCAAATGGAAGCGTCTTGTTACGAAAATACTTCAAAAATTTGTCACTTTTTAGTAAATTTGCTTCATAATTTCTTACTGTTAATCCTCGACTATGCAAATAACTATACAGATCAAAATCGTTCATCCGAATTGCTTTAGCACACGCTGATTGGCATTTTTTATTGTTACAATATTTTAAATTTGGATTTTTTTTTAAATAATCATCAATCGCTTCCATGTCTCCTTTTTTGATGTGCTCATGAAATAAGTTACGAGATCTAATCCTTTCTTTTACCCGAGTAATATTATGAACTTCTGCCAGTTGTGGAACTACACAATCAGTTTTGAAAAGAAAATCGATCTGGTCATACTTTCCTTTTTTATTTAATACGGAAAATAACGTTTCTCCAAAAGAATTTTCACTTATGTTATAAAGTTGATCACACATAAATACTTTCCTATCGATTGGTTGATCGATTTTCATTAGCAAATCAATTCCAATTTCCACAAAATTGGACATTTGAGAGCTTAAAAATCTAATTGTTTTTATATCTGGCGTACATTTTTCGGTGAAGGTATCAAAATGATAGTAAAGCTTTTGATGTTTTAATAAAACAATGACTTCGACGACTTTGAATATTTCTTGACAATCGCAATGTTGCCATTTGTTCGACTCAAAATAACAATATTCATACACATCAATTTTTTCTTCTTCTTTTCGTGTCGAGTTTACTAAATGTAGCGGAACTCCTAGTGCATTTTTGGTGCGAGTGAAAAAATCGGATTCCGTTAAATTTTCCCATTCGATCGAAGTGAATTCGTTGTGGAACGAATCTTGTTTTGTAAGTGAAAGTTTGGGGAGAATTTTATTGGTAAACAAATATTTCAATTTCTCAGCCATAATCTATAAAAAAGAAAACTCATCACAATTTTTTATAACTATAAACTCAACCAATCTTAATGAAATCTTATATTTATTGTTTGTAAATATTATTCTGGATTTTCAATTGGTTTAAAAATACAGTGGAACTCTCGTAATTCGAAACTCCATAATTTAAACTCAACTTCAGCGTCTAAAGAAAACCTCTTGTCATCTTGGTTTTGTGAAAATGCAAGACCAAGACTGTCATTTAACTATCAAAAGCAAAACCAAATATGCGAGTCTAAAGTAAAATTATTACTATAGGTGAATTTATGATTTGAGATATTTATGATAGCTGAGCAGCTTTAATTTATTCTTTTTTTAGAAGCAAATATTTTTATAAGATAACTAACAAGATAATTGATAAGCATAATTGGTTTCATAATCTTGAAAACATATCTTTTAATAAAATCAGCAATGACATTAAAATCAGTCCAAGTCTAGATCTAATTACTTCCTTACGTTCGTGACATTAATTCGTCTATTCCTCCATTAACTCCCTGTCTGACATAGCTAATGTACCTCTCATTACAAGAAAAAGAAAACATTCTAAAATTTTATCTGGCACACCTGTAAAAAAACAATTCAAAAAAACCAAAAAGGCAAACTGAAAGGAAAAAAAATAAAAAAATCGGTCGTCCGAAATTTGAACAGGGTGTTCAAGGCAAGTTACGACGAGGACTATAACTGTATGTAAAATATGAATCTCCTCCCAAAGAAGATTGAATCATGTGTAACAAATGTAACAAGTGGGCCCAGGACCAGTGCACAAGCGGTCAATCTACGTCTAATGATCACGTCTGTAATTTGTGTGAAATATCGTAAACAATTATTAAACATTTAATTATATGTATCATTACCCAATTAAGTTTCTATTTCCCCCGTGGAGCGATATCAATTACTCCACACACTATTGGGTATTGATGAAATTAGTAATATTTTTATTTTTCTTTATTTTTTTAATTATTATGTTAATTTAAAAAACTATGAATTCAGATTTTTAAAGTAGATAAGTAATATAAATTTTGTAACAAAAGTTTATTATATTTCTTAATTTGTTTCATTAATAAAGAGTATTTTAAGTTAGATGTTCTCATATGGCCAACCTTCCCCTACACTCAGGTAAACGACGGGAATGTAAGACGACTACAAATGGTTTAGCAACCAGGAAACAACAATTGATATTTACAGATAGAAAACGACTTTAGTT
This sequence comes from Sisyra nigra, assembly GCA_958496155.1. Classification (NCBI taxonomy): domain Eukaryota; kingdom Metazoa; phylum Arthropoda; class Insecta; order Neuroptera; family Sisyridae; genus Sisyra; species Sisyra nigra. Next base: position 12,726,051 of record OY292318.1, read on the forward strand.
TAGCATAAGCTAGATAATAATATTAAAAATTTCCTTATTGTGTATCTTAAAAAGATTGATAAAATAGTCCGCGACAGCATATGTCTATCTCTTAAAGATAACCCACAGGATCCATTTTTATCTTTTGCATATTATAAAGAAATTATTGATTATTTACCAAGCTATTTTAAATAATACAGTATTATTCCTTATCCAATTAAATACATTAGATACGTTGTGAAAAATGAATATCTTAGAAGATATCACAGATTTAAATAGCGTTGGCAGAAGCGACTGCATATTTTACGTCGTACGGTATTGGTATTATTGGTATCTTCTTCTATATTATATGAAAATAATATGTGGTCCTTATCTAAGATAAAAACTTAAAAATTATATATACAATCCGCTTCCAGATTCCAAAGTATTTTATCTATATTTCGCGTCCAGTATTCGTCGTAGTGTTATATTTGTCTATGATTTTTCCATAATTAACTACAATGTATGTATCTATGTATAAGAGTGATCAACAGTGATATTACAATTAAATATTTAATGAATTTCATATTGACGGTAAATTAATTTAACAATAAAAACAACACGCCTAATTAGAATTTAAAAAAGCAACAATCAAAATTCAAAATAACTTGCTATTGTCTTAATATTTTTTTATTACCCTGCCGAAATCCAAATTAAAGCTAAAACTAGCTGTACCCGGACTTCGTTCACGTAAACTCCGTAATACTACTCATAAAACTTTTCAATGTGTGATTTTTAAAGATCCGCTATGTACATGAACAAATAAATTACAATGAAGCCTAGAGGCTCTTTTTTATTCATAAAATATATTTTCTATGCAGCAAAATAAAAACTTTTGAAATTTGGTAACGAAATTCGAAATTATGGTTTTTGGTAGCATTTCTATTGATTTAGTATTTCGAATTGATAATTCGCCTTTGTTTTGCCTCTAATGTAAAATGCCTTTACGTAATAAACAAAATCAGTCATTTACGACTTTAATTTTTGTTTTTTATGATTTTTTTTTAAATTTTGATTGTTACTTTAACAGTAAAACTGTGAACGTTTTACCTTAAACGAAAAACATTATCACTATACGAATTCAGTTTAAGAAAAAAAAATTAAGAATTGATAATCTATTTGATCAACTTTATTGAATCAAGATTGAATTAAAACGGAATATAAAAAAAATTTTGCTATGGGTGTTTCTATTAATCAATTAGTCTAATTTAATTATGTCCAGTGAAGCGGGTGGGTATTTTTACTAATTTTTTAACTTTGTCGAATTTTTTAATAATATTTCAAAATTTTTATTTTTTGTTGATTCATGCGATAGAGCGATATTTAAAGAATTCTTGCCAAATTTCAAGTAAATCGGCTAATTAGAACTTGAGATATTGTGGCTACCGCATCAAAGAAGACAGTTTCAAAAAGCGCGCGTTTAAAGTTTCGGGTAAAGTTACATCCAGTGGCCATGGTTACATCCAGTGGCCAATACAATGGTAGTTAATACTTACATTTTCTTAAAATTCTCTTAAGGGCATATTCTTAAAGGTTTAAGCTTTGAGAATATGAAAGAAAAGAAAATTCGATTTTTTCAAATTTCTAGGCTAGAATATCCCCTTAATAACATTTTAGTAGGGATCTATTAAATTCCACTTAAATCGTTGAAATTTCAAACCATTTTAACACTAACTTAATCAAAGTCACAATAATTATAAACCAGGTCAAATATGAGGACTATTTTGTATACAAACTATTTAACTTAAACTATTTCAAAAATGCAGTATTGTTGTCTTTGTAGTTAAAATTTTTTTTGTATCTCTTTAACATCTAAAGTTAAAGATTTGTTCCAGATGAAAATAAAACCGTACATTGTACGTTCCAAGTCAAGCGCAATATAAAATTATGGTAAATTTTCTTTTGATTGCGCGTGTTTTTTCATTGTATTTTATATGAATTGTACTGTACAGCGTACGTTTTTTTTTCATCTGGAACAAATTTTATATCACGGCTGTGTAAATAAAATTAAATTTTCTTTCGAATCAAAGTTCGAATCGAACCGAGCACCATTGATCAACAAAAGTTTGACTGAGTCAAACATTTTGTCGTTCAAGTCGATCGCGTCGACCCCGGTCAGTTTTCTTTCAGTTCTGCTCAATTTGCTTCCAATTCGACTCGCTTGTGCTTCACTTTTCGCGTCGCTTACCCCGCTACGGTCTAAAAGATTGTAAATTGTTGATCAACTGAAGTTGAACCGTGTGAACGCGGCCTTAGATTTTCTTAACTACACAATGGATTTAAATGCAATTTTCAGCAATTGATAGACTGCTTAAAGAGGAAGATTTATAGTAGAGAAAAGTCGGGAAATTTAAAGATTTATAATGTGAGGTCATAATCAAAATATTTTGGGCACTTAAATTGCAAACGCTGGCTAAACCTTACGAGATGGATCAAACGTATATGCGGCGAAATTGTGTATCTTAAAAAGATTGATAAAAAAGTCCACGACGTCATATGTCTATCTCTTAAGGATAACCCACAGGATCCATTTTTATCTTTTGCATATTATAAAGAAATTATTGGTTATTTACCAAGCTATTTTAAATAATACAGTATTATTCCTTATCCAATTAAATACATTAAATATGTTGTGCATTTCATGTAGATCATAATTGCCCTTTACAGCATATCAAAAAAATGAATATTTTAGAAGATATCACAGATTTAAAAAGAAAAGTGCTGGCTATTGTACGTCGTACGTATTGCCTGTTTTATTGGTATTTTCTTCTATATTATGTAAAAATCGTATGTTGGTCATTATTTGGACAAAAACTCGAAAAATTCTACACCTATTGAGATCAAATTTTGATATAATATATAATCCGCTTGATATGATATCGACTGCTTCTTATGCCGAAATAATGCACGGTTCCCATTGGATAGGATAAGAATTGTATCCAACAGGAACCGTGTATTTAAGAGAAGTTCATGAAATAGCTTTTTAACGCATTTTCCTCAAGAAGGCCTGACTAATTTTAGTAACGAAAGAAATCTCTACAAAGTTTAAATTAAAAAATTGACAATTTTTACTGAAAAATAAATATGTATTTCAACTAACACCCGATAAAATTAATAATGAAATTTTTTAAAATATTTGAATTTCTTTATTCTTCATTGTCAAAGATTTTAATTAGAAATAAACGAATTAAAGTTTTTAAAACTATTAACAATAACGTAACGGAACGTATTTTAATGAAGTTTTGTTAAAGAATGGTTTTAAAAGACCTTTGGTATGAGATCTTCAAACTTTCTTAAAAGAACTTTTTATACTTAAAAATGTATAAAACCTCTGTGAGATGGCTAATATCTCTTTCTAAAAAATTGTTTTACGGATTTTGATGAACGTATTTTGGATCTAAAGTCGGCAAGTATCTATCATCTTTTTTCTGTCAAAGTAGATAAATTTTTATAATTCGCTATGAAGGTAGGGAATCTATTAATCAATCAATTAAAATTTAGATACTCTCAGCAAAGCGAGCAGGTATCAGCTAGTATTCTTATATTCAGGAATCTATAAAAATAAAATTAGCTTCCATTGTATAAAATAATACGATGGCTTAAAATGACTAATCTTAAAAATTGAAAAGAAGTAAAACTTACCGTTTGTGATTGGTGACAATACGCGTCAAATATCCCCCTTAATTACAAATAATTTATATACGAGTATTTTTTGTTCGTTGTCCTCACACCAACAATGATTGGACACCAAGTTAATTCAATAATTCACTTCTATATTTTAGTATTTTTAATAAGCGGACTTCTCCACATAAGATAAATAGTTATTTTATCTCACGCTGAAATTAAATTACGAACCGATAAGATACATTGTAATTCTTATAATGTGGTCACAAAATTTTTAATCGGATTTAACTTTAAATTTGCGACGAACTGCGTTTTCTTCTTAATTGTATTAATAATATTTGAGACTGTCCACGCTTAAATTTTTATAGACATTTTGATGTTTATATTAGCATTACATTAGATAGCCACATTTCGAGTAGGTACGTTAACATATTACCTCACTAACACATTTATCATTTGAGTTCTTTTTTTATTTTGACCTTGATATCTGGTTTCTGTTGTTACTATTAAATTGGCTAGCAAAATTTTATTTTTAAATTTGCGATAAAATTCAAAACATTGAGAGATACTCTATGAGGTATTTTTGACACCCTCTACTTATATTCGTAAACGTCCGTTCTAATCAAATAAAAATGCTGCAAATCATACACATTGGTTCATTATTTCATGATTGTTGAATTTTAATTCCAAGTGATAGAGCTTGCACGTAAGTATTTGTTTAATTTTGTGGGTGTGATTATTTTAAATCCAAGCCAAAATTTTTTCGATTTGAAGACATTTTTAGTTTAATTATTTTGTGAAAATTGTGTGTTTTCAATTTTTAACAAGGCACTATCAATATTGCATTGGTTTTATTTTAAATAAAAAAATTAGTATCATATCATTAGTACTATAAATAGCAAAAAAAAAATTAATAACGAAAAAAAATTTAAGACAATGAAAACGATTTCGCCGTTCCTGGAATATACGATTAAAATTAATTTTAAGTTAATTAAAAATAGCTAGAGATGTTCCGAACATTTAAAATAATTATTTAATCGTGTGAAATTGCAAAATCACAACATATTTACGTTACATATTAAAATATTAAATAAAAATATTAAATAAAAATATTAAATAAAAATATTAAATAAAAATATTAAATAAAAATATTAAATAAAAATATTAAATAAAAATATTAAATAAAAATATTAAATAAAAATATTAAATAAAAATATTAAATAAAAATATTAAATAAAAATATTAAATAAAAATATTAAATAAAAATATTAAATATTTAATTAATCAAGCGGTTTTCACTTTTTTTTACTACCTACTATTAGGCTGTCCCAGCGTGACCGGTCATTAAAGGTTTCCGGAAAACCTAAATTAATAGAAATCTGAAAATTGGGATTATAGTCTAACTGGATTGGAGATACCTTCCTAAAATATTTAATTCAAGCCAATATTTTTTGGATTTGAAGACATTTTTAGTTTAATTCTTTTGTGAAAATTGTGCGTTTTCAATTTTTTACAAGGCACTATAAATATTGCATTGGTTTTTATTTTAAATAAAAAAATTAGTATCATATTATTAGCACTATAGAGAGCACACAAAAAAATTAATAACGAAAAAATTTAAATTTAGCGAAAAGTGGGGTATTTGAGAACAATAAACTTTAAATTATCCTAATTAATAAAATAAAATAACAATTTTAGTAAATTTTTGCTATAACATAAACTTTAACTTATCTACTTTAATAATTTGATCACAAAACTTTTTTAAATTAACATTAGAATAACAAAAATATAGAATATAAAAACTATTGCCATTCCTATTTCCCCGGTAGTGTGTGGGGTAATTAAACTCAATCCACGGGGGAAATAGAAACTGCATTGGGTAATGATAATATATATAATATAAAATTTAATGATTAACTATGTTTCACACAAATCACAGACGTAATTATTACATATGTATTAAACGTTCGTGCATGCGTCATGGGCCCATTTCTTACATTTGGTACACATAATCCAGTCTTCTTTAGGGGGCGATTCATATTTTTCCGTGCAGAATATGCAATAGTCCACGCCGTCACTTTTTCAAATTTCAATCGAACGCTGTATTGTTGACTGATGGTGGGTTTGTTGTACTTCTTTGTTGTTGAATATTTTTATTTTTCTTTGCAGTTTGCCGTTTTTGTTTTTCCTCTAATTGATGTTTTATGGGAGTTCTGGATAAAATTTGAGAATGTTTTCTTTTTCTTCGTTGTGAAATTTCTATTTTAGGAATGATCGGCACATTGGCTATGTCAGAGAGGAGTACAGGAGTTAACGGAGCAAGAAAGTGTGTATGATTAAATCGGTTTGATGTTCATGATTATGGTTGTGTGATGTTGTCGGTTGATCGTCCACAGGAATTGTTTTCTCAGCTGTAGTAGTAGTAGTAGTATCACGAACGGAAGAAGTATGTGGACTGTCATGACTGTCAGCAGTGTTGAATTTATCAATAAAAGGCATATTTGCGAAGCATTCGTTAAACTTGTCCGTATTGATGGGATGAATTCCAGCAACTCTAAAACCATTGATCGTTTTGCGCATTAGTAAACAGCTCGGCCACTTTGTACTGGGTGATCCGTTTGCCAGGATTGTTAACCATGTAGAGCTCACACTGTCGATTGTATGCACATTTCAGTGCACTGAAAAAAGTTAAGTCCAGCGGTTGCATTTTATGTGATACATGAGGCGGTAAGGAAAGAACATGAAGATTGTGTCCTCGAAAAAGCTTGGATGGTATGCCCCCAAGCTAATGTGACTTTCATGATTATCTAGTATTATCAAGACTGGCTCGTCCTCGGTAGGTTTAACAAAATTAATGAAGTGCTGTAGGTATTCAACGAATATGGACTCATTTATCCAACCAGAATCAGAAACCGTGCCAATCATATCGTTATTAACGCCATTCAGCAACAGGTCACACATACGCCTTCTTTTGAAGATAAACATTGGAGGTACATATGTATATACCGTTTGCACTTATCGCACAAACAACGGTAGTGGTGATACCGCGCTCAGCGCTTGTCGCTTTTCCAACTTGCTTCAAACCTTTCGGCGCCAATATTTTCGAATTACGTTGAACAGTGTTGATACCGGTTTCATCAATGTTGAATATACGGTGACTAGAAGAATTGTATTTGCGTTGGAGGGCTTCTAGTTGATCGAAAAATAATTTAATTTCGGTGGCATTGAACGCTTGAATTCGGTTAAGTGACGTTGCTTCTGGAGTTCGTAGACTGATGGAGGGATGTCGAGACATGAATGAATAGTACTAATCTTTACCAGCCATCTGAGATTCTTGGTTAAATTTATGGCTCAATTTGTTGGCTTCAGCAAATGTAAAGGCAATCTTTCGTAGTGATCTAGGTGTGATGCCGTAAAAAGACTCGCAACAATCGAGGATGTATTTTTCCAATTGATTTTCGTGACTATGATTGAAGACAGGGTGTCGTCCTTTTTTCGGTTTCTTAAATTCTTCTAGATGCACTTGTCGAAGCTAAGATTTTTATCTAATCTAAAAAATTTAAGGTGTTTTGCTGAATACTCTTTATTGCCTATATTTTCATATATTTAATACAAAAATATAAATGTCATTTACATTTTAATTTTCTCCAAAAAAAAAACAGGGTAATAACAGGGTTTGTCCAAGGTAAACTTGAAAACAGCTGAGCCGATTTGGACGAGATTTTCACTACAAGTAGTAAATATTACAAAAAGTGCTATAAAATACTTTTTATTCTGAAAAAATGTTGATAACTGAGAAAAAAAACATAAAAACTGCGCAACAAAAAATATACATCGGCAGGCAGCTGTGATACAATGTACATATACCATATCATATCGTAAAGACGATATGATTTTAAACTATGTAATTTGTTATTCTTATAAATTAATGTTCGCAAATTTGAAAATTATAACGATGATAGAAGTATAGCGATAGCTTAATTCATTCATTAAATTAATATATTGTTAATAGTTCGGCTGAGTAAACATTCGAATTGTCGAGGGAGGAGAAGGAAAATGCAGTAAATATGATTTCATTCATAAAAATAAATATCTTTGTTCAAAAATGCGACCCGTAAGAATAAATAACAAAAACATACAGTTCGACTTTAGTGATCCTAATTAGGAGTTTGATTAAGAGAGGGGAAGCCGTTAGGCAGAGCCCCCAGAACAAAAAGAAATCCAGCCCAACTTATTTTTCAAGAGAAAATAGCAACTTAGATGAAACCATCGCGTTGGTTTTTTTTACCAAAAAACGATATTCTTAATTTTCAATATATTTTAGCAAGATATATAAGAATTCGTTGTCTAATCTTGGACCTTGGGAAATAGCAGACTTGCCGATAAGACATACGTAAGTATTTCGTCATTCCGTATTCAGTCTTTCCGTCATGAAAAAATTATTCATTTACGAACTTAAGTTTTGTTTCTTATTATTTATTTAAATGTTGATTGTTACTTGAACAGTCTAACAGTAAACGTTTTACATGGAAAAAAACAAAAAAAATTATAATTAAAAAAGAAAGAATTAATAATCCTTTTGATCAACTTTTTTGCATCAAAATTGAATTAAAACCAAGTTGAAAAAAATTACAATTGAATGATAATTAAAAATTGAAAACGTTTGCAAATGGCTAACCAGTACTTAAAATTTGTTTCTCTCACTCGCTAAATTTCTTACAAATTGCACCCCTTTACACGACTTTTGTAGTAAATATTCTAAAACAAATTTTTTAAATTCCACAATTAAATTTTAAATTCAGTGAACTCTCGATAAGTTGAACTCCTAAATACCATAAATCCGTAGTTAATTTAAAGGTAGTTATATTATGACTTACCTGTAGTTCAGCTCAGTAAACGTTTGAATTATCGAAGGAGAAGTTTTATGTATCCATTGTTCGATTCATTGAGGGTAAAAATTTTGAGCAACCAGGAAATTTTCTGCAGTGAATATGATATCATTCTTAACAAAAAATACCCAAGTTACAAAATTACACCCGTAAGAATAAATATCCAAGGCCAAGTTTGATTTAGAGGATTGAAGCCCTTAGGAGTTTCATAGAGGATAAAATACACAGAGTACATAAGGATGAATAAGAACAAAAAAAAACTTATATAGGTACCCAAATTATAGGCCAAATGAAGTTTAAAGTATCTCAAACGTAATTTAATAATTAAATAATAATTCATTGAAAGAATACTGAACTGCAAATAGAAAGATGTCTAGGCAGGTAAAAATACGAAGATATCTATCACTCTAGAAAATTTACGATTCCTAAGGAATAACTTTCTATGCTAATATAGCTAGACTTACTTTTACATATTTTGTTATGATGGTTTCTATTAATCAATCAGTTTAATTTAGCTATGTCCAGCGACGCGGGCGGGTATCAGCTAGTTCTGTATAAAAGTAGCTGAGGTTACTTAGTGGCCTGGTAGATATAATACCAGATTGTTGTTCCCGTTGTTCAATACCCCAGTGCTCCTCGAGACGAATAAAGGTTATTTTAAATAAAAGTTGAAAATTTTTCTCAGACTCTCAGATTTTTCAATCGCTTATAACCATAATAATTGATATGACTTTCTTAAAAAAATTATGAAGTCTCTTTGGGTAGGTCTTCAAAAATAATTATTATTTAGGATATTTCGGAGTTTTTTCTACTGAGATCGAAACGAGTTCATCTCTCTCCTCAAATTTGAATTTGTATTACAGTTGAATATTTAAAAAAATCAAGTTTAAGATATTGAAACATTAAAAACTTTATTAACTTAATCAACAAAATAGTTGACTAAAACTAATTTATTTATTAATTGGTAGGTTTAGTAACCTTAGAACAAAATTATTTCAAGTTATAAAATTTTAATCCGATGCATTCCAAAGCAGCATTTTGTATCATGTTAGTACAAAATTTAGGAAAATATGAACTCGAGGGAAGCCGGAAAAGCCAGTTCTTTGACGATTTTCAAAAATTCATCCAAATCTAAAAATTAAAAATATTATATAAAAATATGTAAATATGGTTAATATACTTACCATAATCTTCAAGCAGCATCGCTTCAGCTTGATTCCAAAGCTCTACTGATCGATTTAAGTCTTCTTCTGATACCGATGATGGACGGTTATGAAACGATAAATCGTCAGAATCGGATGTATCGAACTGAACAGGCTTACATCTCGTTAGTAACAATTTAATGAATTCAATGTCATTTCGATCAATTGCATCGTTTAATGCATGTTCACAATCTTCTAAATCTAATTTCGAACTAGTCCAAAGCGTAAGCAAAAATTTTGCTATGTGAGGATGCTTTTTTTTAACCGCGTTTTGGAGAAAATTGTTCTTTTCGGAAGATTTTATTTCAGATAAATTGTAATTATTTTTATGCAAATATTGAAGTATATTTATGTTGCCTTCAATAACAGCAAAATAAGCAGCTAAGGCTAGAGAATTGTTTTTATTATAATTTGGTTTATAAGTTAGGATATAAAAATTTTCCATGTGAGAGTTTAAAAATTGTCGCACAACAACAAATCGTGGGACAACTAAAATTTTTTCGAAGAAAAAAGATTTAGCTGGATTAGTCCAGGAACGTAATTTGATCAGGAAAAATGCGAAAAAATATTCAGTGTATGTTTGATGGACGAAGTTGGGCTTTCCCGCAGCAAATAGACCATCGATAATTCCCTCGTACGACTCCCAGTTTTCAATTTCGTTTAGGACTGTTTCATTTTCTTTTATCTCTTCTTGACTGAGAAAATATTCACTTTCATTCTCGGACAATAAAGTTATAACTGAAGCATTTCTGAATTCCGGTATCAATTTTTTCTTTATATCTTTCGAATATTTAATAACTACCACATTATCGGGATTAAATTCTGCTTTCTCCTGGAATGTGATATCAAGTTTTTGTTCGATAAATTTTTCATACATCTTATACATGGTGAACTCTTTGAAAAATCGATATATTTCTTGAAGATCTTTTGAGAACGAATATATTTGATTTTCACATAATTTAGCCAACATGAAAATTTGTAAGGGTATATTAATCACATCCTTGTCGCTCTGTACCTTTTTTTCAAATAAAGTGATTATTGTTGATGCTATTTCGTCCATGTTTTGAATGTCTGTGCTTTTCCAATTATTTTTCATACACTGGATTTGGTTGCTCGAAGAAAAAGATTCGATTGAAATTGATGAAGTATTTAATTGTCTTTCAAACTCTGATCGTAAGTTTACTCGTATTGTAAGTATGATGTGTTTGATTTTCGTTTTTGATAACTCATTTATTAATTTCATTAACGTGTCTGTATATAGAGGACTAATTTCATCTACTCCATCCAGAAATAGATAAACTTTATCTGTATTAGTGCAGTAAAATTTAAAAAGGACCCTCTCAAAATTGGTCTTCAACTGTAGAAGTTCTAATAAAAAGTTTAAATAATAATCAGGATCTGAACTATTATCAGTAAACTTTTTAAATATTTCAGTTCTATTTTTTAGAATGATCAACGGAGCCCATATAGATGGATTTTTTTCGACTATTTGTCTTGCCACATTTTTTAATGTACTCGACTTTCCCATACCGGCAGTAGCAGCGATCAAAATAATTTTTTGGTAGTACATTTTATCAAAGAGACCATATTCCGAATAGTTTATGTTTCGAATTTCGAAATTAACATTTATAAACATGTCGGCATTTTCATCTCCGAAAGTATTTCGCCAAAAAAAGTTACCATCAAACTTTTCAAACCAATAAATATCAAAATATTTATTATTACTCTCATAAAGCTTTTCCAAGTAAGTGTCCGAAACATTATTTAAGTGCAAAAAAATTTCTTTTTCAATCACCATTAAAGATTCACCATTTTCTAGAGTGAAGACAAAAATTTTTGATTTCAACAATTTTTGTTTTTGGGTCAACTTGAAAATGTCGTCCGAAGATAGATATTTGGAGGAAAACATTGAATTTAGGAACTCGTCAGATACAGAGCTTAAAATCGATTTTCTATCAGGTAAATAAAATTTTTTACCATCTTTTAAACTTATCCTTAAATCTTTTGATTTATTTGGATTAAAGAATTTAATGTTTCCTCCCTTTAAAATGTCGTAGAGCTGCTCAAAAGTGTAACCCTTTTGTTCAAAAAATCGTTCAATATATAAAGGCAAGCTTGAAAGCTCTGTTCCTACAATCACTTGAACATCATTGAAAAGAAAATCTGAAACAATTTGAGCTGAAAACATACTGTTGAAAAGATCAAATTTTTCAACAGGTTCAACCCTATTTTCAGTTGATAGTTTTGAGCTTTCATTATTTTGGATATTATCCTCAATTGGGACTATATTAGATGTAATATTTTTCATTTTATCAGGTTTTTTTCTCAAATCGACTACTTGAGAAAATTTAATATCATGTCGCGGGAAATTCACTGCCACGTCTTCGTTCACCCTTAATAACTGTGAGGTCGATTGCAGATCATAACACAGGAAGTTATCGTTCTTTAAAGTGTCATCGTTTGAAAATCTTTTTTCAGGTGAAAAAATAAAGTTTGTTAATTGATTCAGTTCAACATCTTGTCCTTGGAAGTTAACTTTAAGATTCTCAATTATATATATTCGAGAGTTCTCATCAAAGTCGTTAAATTCGAAACTATCTTTAATTTCATATGTACCATCTTGAGAAGTCCACATTCTTTCCTTATCCAGAACAAAAATAAATTGTTGAAAAATATCATTGTTGACGTAATTTGCGATTTCCTCCCATTCGTGGATGGTCCTTTTAGTGGATGTATCAGCTATAACTAATAACTCGTAATTCCGGAAATAGAATTTAACCTGTTGCTGATTGGCAAAATACGTCTCGGAATCAACAATGTAGGTGTTGTCTAAATTAAACGAACTCTCCTCTTTGGTAATATTTTGAAATATTTTCAAACACGTTAACTGAACGCTTTCCGTTTTAATGATAAGATTTTTCGGATTAGCAATTTCTTTCGGATATCTCCAGATTTTCTCAACGGACACGGCTAATGGATCGTTTGGTTTATCAAAATGGACGTGAAGATTTTCAATTTTTTGATTGAATGGCGTGATGAAAGTGTTATTATTTCTATTGTAATGACTGCGTAGATATTTGTCAAGATCTGGAATTATATAATTTTCGTAATATTCCAGTAATTTTGGAGCTTGAGCTAAGAGTATGCGACGTCCTTCGTCATTCCCGTAATATGCTAATACGTGATTTACACGGACAATCAATTCAGCATGACACTGTTCAGGTGAATTATATGCTCGTACAATTATATTTTCAAAATTTGATGAACTTTGTATTTCGCTTATAATTTCGTATACAATTTCATCAAACTTATTTCTTCGTTCAGCATCATTCTTTGAGTAAGGTCTTGCGTTATTATCATACACTAATTGCATTACGAAATGGGTCATTTCATGTGCAGCCGTTCCCAACATTTGCTCAAATCCTTCTCCTCCGGAAATGAAAAGTCGATTCAACACTGGATCAAACAAACCCTTCATAGTCCCTGTTCCATAAGGACAAATTCTTCTTATATCGTTTTCTTGATAATCGAAAACAAGCAATACATCTTGGCAGTTATATAAAATCTTAATAACTTTTTCAAAGCCATCAACTTTTTGCAATTTTTTATAGATCTTTTCAACTCTCACATCCGTTTTTTTTTTTATTTCTGGTTAAGGTTTTCGATTTTAAAATCCTCAAGTATTGATCTGAATATTTTTCAAATGGAAGCTTCTTGTTACGGAAATAATTCAAAAATTTGGGAGTCTTCAATAAATTTGCTTCATAATCTCTTACTGTTAATCCTCGACTATGCAAATAGCTATACAGATCATAATTGTTTTTCTTTATCGCTGTAGCACACGCTGATTGATTATTTTTATCGTTATAATATTTTAAATTTGGATTTTTTTTCAAATAATCGTCAATTGCATTCATATCTCCATTGTTGATGTTCTCATGAAATAAGTTTCGAGTTCTAATCAATTTTTTTACTCTTGAAATATTATGAACTTCTGCCTGTTTTGGAACCACACAATCAGTTTGGAAAAGAAAATCGATTGCTTTATATTTTTCTTTTTTATTTAACACGAAAAATAAAGTCTCTTTAAAAGAATTTTGACTAGATTGTTTAACTTTTTCACACATGAATATTTTCATTTCAATTGGTTTTTTGATTTTCATTAACAAATCAATTCCAATTTCCACAAAATTGGACATTTGAGAGCTTAAAAATGTCATTGTTTTTATGTCTGACTTACATTTTTCGGTGAAGGTATCAAAATGATCGTAAGACTCTTGGTGTTTTAATAATACAATGACTTCGACGACTTTGAATATTTCTTGACAATCACAAAGTCGCCATTCGTTCGATTCAAAATAACAATATTCATACACATCAATTTTTTCTTTTTCTTTGCGTGTGGAGTTTACTAAATGTAGCGGAATTCCAAGTGCTCTTTTGGTCCGCGTGAAGAAGTCCAATTCCGTTAAATTTTCCCATTCGATCGAAGTGAATTCGTTGTGAAACGACTCTTGTTTTGTAAGTGAAAGTTTGGGAATAATTTGATCGGTGAACAAATCTTTCAATTTCTCAGCCATAATCTATAAGAAAAAAAAATCTCATCAACATTTCTTGTCATTTTAAATATAACCTGTCCTAATAACATTATATATTTACTGTAGTTAATATTATTAAATATTTTGGAAACAAGCATAAAAAGTAACACCCTAAAATTTATTGAAAACTTCTTCCAAAACAGAAAAATGAAAGTGCGAGTCCAAAAGCAATATTCTGATATCAAAACGCTACAAAATGGTGTACCCCAAGGATCTATCCTAAAGCCTACTTTATTCCTTACTAGCTGATACCCACTCGCTTTGTTGAGAGTATCTAAATTTAATTGATTCAATTATAGATTCTCTACCTTCATGGCGAAATATAAAAATTAATCTATTTTGACAGACAAAGATGATAGATATTTCCAGACCTTAGATCCAAAGTAAGTTCATCAAAATTCTTAAAACAACATTTCTAGGAAGAGCTATTAGCTATCTCACTGGTTCTATACGATTTTAAGTATAATAAGATTCTTAAAGAAAATTTAAAAATCTATCTTACCAAATGTCAGCTAGACCCGTTCAGCTATTTTAGTAGAAAAGATTAGGAACTATCTTGCAGAAACCGGTAGCTTTTTTAGGATAAATGTTATCCAATATGTTAAGATCTGAGTTATCTTTAACAAAACATTAAAATTCGTTCCGTTCAGTAATTGTTAATTATTATTTAAAAATTTAATATATTATTTTAATACGTGTATTTCTAATGTTTCTAATTAATATCTTCGACAATGAACAATAAAGAAATTCAACATTTTAAAAAAATTTCATTATTAATTTTATTGGGTGTTAAATTTAATTTTATTTATTTCTAGTAAAAATTGTCAATTTTTTTACTTTAAACTTTGAAAAGATTTCTTTCGTTCCTGTGTGAAATTGTTCAGGCCTTCATGAGGAAAATGCGTTAAATTGCTATTTTACGAACTTTAACGAAACTTCTTTTAAATACCCGGTTCCTGTAGGATTCTATTGTTATGCAATCCTATGGGAACGGTCAATTATTCCGGCATAAGAAGCAATCTATTATCATTCTCTGCCCCATCAACTACCACATGGAAGCGGATTGTATATTGTATCAAAATTTAAGCTCAATTGGTGTAGACTTTTTCGAGTTTTTTTCTTGAAACGGATCAACATAATATTTTTACATATATAAGAAGAAGATATCAATAAAACAGCCACTACGTAAGACGTACAATATCCAGTCGCTCTGCCGATGCTTTTTAAGTCTGTGATATCTTCTAAGATATTCATTTTTATGATATGCTGTAAAGTGCAATTTTGATCTACATGAAATGCACAACGTATCTAATGTATTTATTTGGATAACGAATAATACTGTTTTGTTTAAAATGGCTTGGTAAATAACCAATAACTTTTTTGTAATGTGTAAAAGATAAAAATGGTTCCTGTGGGTTATCTTTAGGAGATAAACATATACCGTCGGGAACTTTTTTATCAATCTTTTTGAGATACACAATTTTGCCTCATATAAGTTTGATCTATCTCGTAAGGTTTAGCAGGCGTTTGCAATGTAAGTGCACAAAAATATGTTTGTTATTGCATCACATTACAAATATTAGAATCTCCCGACTTTTCTCTATTATGATATGCATGTTTTATAACTGCAAACATACCTCTTGAATCACTCTATCAATTGCTGAAAACTGCATTAAAATCCATTTAGTAGTTTAAAAGATCTAAGAGAACAGACAGCGGGAGCGATTTTAGTTTATACTATGTAAAGGTACCAAGCGATAAATGATATCGCTAAAAACTTCATACCACCAATAAAGATATACATACTTACACGCCGATGACCTGACAACATCACCAACCATCAAAAATGAAACATGCGCTGAAAAACTTCTTCAAAAAGGATTATTGAAACTGGAAAACTGGTCAAAAAACAATGGACTATACTTTTCTGCACACCAAATAAATGGAATAATATTCTACTACTCCAAGGTGAAACCTTACAGCCTAGAAGTTAAACTTAATGGTAAGATGGTAAGAAAATAAAGCTCCAACAAGAAGTCAAATTTTTGGGAGTCACCATGGACAGTCGGCTTACTTGAAGAAGCCATTTGAGGCAGCTTAAATCAAACTGCCTTCACCGAATTATGAACATTGTAAACTGGAAAAACAACGGAGCAGACATGGAAATACTATTAAATTTATATCGATCTTACATCAGATCTAAAATAGACTATGGTTCTGTGGCATACGCATCAAACACAAAGCGGTTAAAATCCTGAACCCAATACAGAATTTAAGGATCAGAATGGTCACAGGTGCCCGTTGAACCTGTCCTATTACCAGCATACTTGTTGAGACAATCGAACTAGACCTGAACAACCGAAGATTACATTAGACTATGACGCAACATTTAGTTGAGTTGTTGTTTAGTTTGATCAATTTGTTTGCATCAATTTTATGTTGTGATGTTGTTTTCAATAATTAAGAATGGTCTAACGATAAAAAATCTTTTTAGATGCCCAGAAATTACGCAAGGAAAACTACACCGCGGTGGACAATTGAAAATTTTCAACGTGCAAGACAAGATGTGAGATGTCGACAACTTTCTTTAAGCAAAACAGCAACCAAATACGGAGTTCCAAAACTACATTATTCAGACAAGTGAATCAAAAAAAAAACTTTTAAGAAACCAAAAAATTTTTCAAATGACTGAAAGGAATTGGTCGGTAGATATAAAAATGTCGATGATTTTTATTCAGTTAAGTAATTATCAGCGTGTAAGACGATAACAAAGATTTAGCAATCAAGAAACATCAATTGGTTGTACAGACTACAGATAGAAACCGACTTGTTTGCTTAAAAAAAATATTTGCCTTAATATAGTTAAAAAATATCCTTATATTACTTATATGTTGTTAAGGAATCACTAACTAAATATTCAGAAATTTATAAAATAAAATTATTTTCTCTGCTTTCAACTTTATATTAACCGACTTCAAATAAATAAATATTATAAAAAAATGAAAAACCGACTTCAAAATATATAAAAATTCTTAAACAAGAAATGCACTAAAAAGTAACAAAATAATGGCGTATCCTTGCAGTATCTACAACTTACAAATTATTAGGATGATACAATGTACAACTATTGTTATTTTTGGATTGGTGTCAGCCAAGGAAATACGACTATATTGATACTTAGCTAAAAACAAGAATACCTTATAAAAATTATTTTTCAAATGAATTTTCAAACAATATACTCGAACTGTAACAATATCTAGCGACCTTTAAACTACAAAATACCAATTACCAACTAAACCTTTTTACAATTTTTACAAATTACCATTAATATTTATTTTCTTGACTGACACCAACTCCAAAAATAACAATAGTTGTACATTGTATCATCCTAATAATTTGTAAGTTGTAGATACTGCAAGGATACGCCATTATTTTGTTACTTTTTAGTGCATTTCTTGTTTAAGAATTTTTATATATTTTGAAGTCGGTTTTTCATTTTTTTATAATATTTATTTATTTCTCGCGTTTTAGTGATCTGAAGTTTGATAACTGATTTTATTTTCTTGAAAATGCTTAACCCTAAAAGTTACTTCATTATCCCTTTTTGCCCTTAAGGGTTGAAATATTTTGCTTTTAAATGTAAAAACAAAACTAAGTGGATTACTCTTTCCAACAGAAAAAAAATTATCAAAATTCGGTTAAATGTCACTATTTCATCCCCTATTTTCATCCTTAAGGAGTAGATTTTTTTCTTCAAATTGAAATGAGAACAATTTAAAGGTACGTTGTACGTAATAGAAACAAAATTATCAAAATCGGGTTAGCCAGGAAAAATGTTATAATATTATTTCATCTCTAATTTTTAACCCCTTATGAGTGGAGTTTTTTTTTAAATAGATAAGAGATTAATTTAAAGTTGTGTTTTACAGATAAAAAAAGAATAATCAAAATCGAGCTAGCCAATAAGAAGTTAATATTTCATCCCTTAGTTTTCAACCTCTTAGAAGTGGAAGATTTTCCTCAAATTAAAACTGGACCCCACGAAAAGCACCAGCTTTTAAATAAAAAAAGAATTATCGAAATCGAGCTATCCAATAAGAAGTTAGTATTTCATCCCTTAGTTTTCAACCCCTTTAGAAGTGAACGATTTCCTTCAAATTAAAATGAAACTACACGAAAATCACTGGCTTTCAAATAAAAAAATAATTTTCAAAATCGAGCTATCCAATAAGAAGTTAATATGTCATCCCTTAGTTTTCAACCCTTTAAAAGTGAACGATTTCCTTCAAATTAAAATGGGACCATTCGGGAAGCAACAGCTTTCAAATAAAAAAGAATCATCAAAATCGCTTCACCCAGTCGGAAATTCTGAGGTAACAAACATATAAAAAAAAAAAAAAATACAGTCGAATTGAGAACCTCCTCCTTTTTTTGAAGTCGGTTAAAAATAATATTATGGCTTAAACTGCCTAATCTTAAAATGATTGAAAATAATTAAAACTTACCGTTTGTGATTGATGATAATACGCGTCAAATATGTCCTCCTTAATTACAAGTAATTTATATACGAGTATTTTTTTGTTCGTTGTCCTCACACCAGTAATGGTCGAGCACCACGCTTATTATGATTCACTTCAATTTCTTCATTTTTTACTAAGCGGACTTCTCCACATAAGATAAATAATCATTTTATCTCATTCTAAGATTAAATTGCGAACCGATAAGAAAGATACATTGGAGTTCTTACAATGTGGTCGCGAATTTTTCAATTGGATTTAATTTAAAATTTGCGACGATCCGCGTTTTCTTCTTCATTGTGTTAATAATATTTGAGACTGTCCACACTTAAATTTTTATACATTATTTGTTTATATTAACATTACATTAGATAGCCACATTTCGAGTACATTAACATATTACCTCACTAACACATTTATCATTTGAGTTTTTTTTTTATTTTTATTTTGACCTTGATATCTGGTTTCTGTTGTTAATATTGAATTGGCTAGCGAAATTTTATTTTTAAATTTGCGATAAAACTCAAAACATTGAGAGATAGTCAATGAGGTATTTTTGACACCCTTTATTTATATTCGTAAACGTCCGTTCTAATCAAATAAAAATGCTGCAAATCATACACATTGGTTCATTATTTCATAATTGTTGAATTTTAATTCCAAGTGATAATGATTGCATGTAAGTATTTGTTTAATTTTGTGGGTGTGATTTTTTTAAATCCAAGCCAATATTTTTTCGATTTGAAGACATTTTTAGTTTAATTCTTTTGTGAAAATTGTGCGTTTTCAATTTTTTACAAGGCACTATCAATATTGCATTGGTTTTTATTTTAAATAAAAAAATTAGTATCATATCATTAGCACTAGAGATGGCACAAAAAAAATTAAAAACGAAAAAATTTAAGTTTAAGACAATGAAAAAGATTCGCTTTTTCTGGTATATACGATCAAACTTAATTTTAAGTTAATAAAACAGTTAGAGATGTTCCGAACATTTAAAATAATTATTTAATCCTGTGAAATTGTAAAATCACAGCATATTTACATTAAATAATCAAGCGGTTTTCACTTTCTTTTACTAGGTACTATCAAGCTGTCCCAGCGTGACCGGCCATTCCAGAAAACCTGAAATGATAGAAATCTGAAAATTAGGATTATAGTCTAACTGGATTGGACCTACCTTCTTAAAATATTTTTAGTTCTCTGAAACTTCCGGTTATTCCGGAAGTCGAGCTAAAATCGTTATTTTAGATGGCATGCCCTATTTATTTTTAGATAACTCGATTGAATTAATAATTCTGAGCCTCTTTTTAAATACCAAGACCTCATCTTAAGATTTTCGAAAAAAAAAACTTTTCTTTTGGAAAATTTGCAACAAACGGACGTCTTGTAAAAGGTCCGTAACTCCCGCGTTAAATTGTGTAAGAACCTCGTCATTGGCTCGTTTGAGAGCTCGAAGATGCTGTTACACTCAAGATTATCAAAAAAACTTTGAGCTTGTTATTCTTGCCAAATTTGGATATGTTTCGTTACACATTCTGCATAATATTCTGCTAATGATTTTGTCACACTGTTGACTTCCGGTATAACCAGAAAAGACAGAGAACTAAAAATATTTTAGGAAGGTACCTCCAATCCAAGTAGCCTATAACCCCAATTTTCAGATTTCTATAATTGCAGGTTCTCCGGAAACTTCTAATGGCCGTTCACGCTGGCACACCCTGTCCATATAGTAAAGGAACTATTGTAAGCGGGTCGATTTTTTGATTTTGATTTGTCACTGGAAATACAAGTTTTGAGGTCCCCGGAGTCCACAAAAGTGGTTTTTAGAAAAATGTGTGTATATGTGTGTGTTTTAGCAAAAGGAAAATACTTTTACGGATTGTAAAGCTTAGTTGATCGGCCTGGTATGTTGGACTCAGATACAATACCTACTAAAAACCTCCTCTTTCTCCAGCCTCTGTGTGCCCATGGAAACCATAGTTAGGCATTTTTTCACGGGGGGAGGATGTAGTTGTTTCTGCTCTTTCTTAACGGATAATTTTTACAGCAAGTATTGGATATTTTAGTTATAAATGCAAAAAGAAACAAGAAAGTTATCCTATTATTCATAATCATTTGCCTAATCAGCTTCATGGTCAATCCGGGTTTGCTCTTTGTACCTACTCAAAAAAAATCGCCATGATTTTTGGAAATGTTTAGTTAATGACCGTTGAAAGCATCTATTAGTTTTCCTGTAGATTACACGGTTCTTGTAAAACATCTTTTGTATCGTCCTATTGAAATAATTAAATTTTAAAATATCATAAAAAATATTTTTATAAATTAATAATTAATATTATTTTTGTAAATAACTCATTACTGTTACAAAGTTTATAAATTTTCTACGCTAAGACAGCTAAGAAAATTTGTTTTTCCGTATTTTCCCGCGTTTTTTTATTACGGGATAATATTGTTATGCATTTATGAATAATGGGTTGCCTATACAAACACATAGTATAAGTTATGATTGTAAAGAATGTACGTGGGTTGCTGGGAATGTTGTTTATACATAGGAACATTTAAACGGATCTAAATAAAATTAAATTTGGATGACCGATAGGAATTTCATGGAAACTGGAGTTCTTAAACAAACAAAAAAAAGTTTTTAATTTTACATCAAAAATAAATACAATAAATTGTACAATTAAAACGTTTATTTATAATAATAATAATTAAAAATAACTTTTGTTAGTTAAGCGTCATTTTATTTCTTTTTTTCGAGGAGAGTAGAGTTAGCGTGGCGCCAAGAATTGACGACGGTTCCTGATAAAACAAGTCAAAAGAAAACGAAAATTAAGAATGGTAATTTGTGAGTTTTCACTTCGTTTTCGATAAAAACCGGATTTCATGACGCATTTTTCTTATGGGAAATGATTTTGATAAATCTGTCAATTAAGACGTAACTATGGGAACTGTCATGTATTTTAAGGGGGTATTCTAGTCTAGGAATTTGAAAAAATCAAAAAAAAATGTTTGACCTTTATTTTAGAGTAGCCGCCATTTTATGGAAAAAAAATTTTTTCCCATTTTGGAGTTTCATTCGATAGCGACATTCGTACTTATCAAGAATCCATCATTGTTTTATTTTTCAAATGACCACAAGGGTAAAAAACATGACGACGAGGACACGGCCTTTTTTCCCCCCTCTACCTTAAAGACGGATAAAAAAAATTTTGAAATTAATTTTGTGTACTCTCTGAATATAAATATACATATGATAAAAAAATGGATACTAAAAATATCAAATGCTTTTTTTTATTAATGGCCAAAAAACGCTCGAAATTCGTACTTCTAGACTAGAATACCCCCTTAAGTTAATTCATATAAATTCATCCAACAATTTTCTACTACAAATACCAAAGGGGTCCAGGGGGCCCCCTTGGCGGGGGTTTGAAGGGTAGCCCCCAACAAAATAAATTGTAGTCACTGTTCGTTTACCTGATTTTCATTATTTGACTAAATGTGCACTTCCTGACACCACGAAGTTTTACACAAAACTACATGTTTTATCATAAAAATTATGCTGCAAATACGATTTGTAGTTATTCTTATAAAATCTATGAATTTTAAATATTCATTGAAAATCTTTATGAATACAGATCCTGCATTAGAGCATTTTAAATTTATAGAATATTTTTAAAATACGTGATACCTAAGGATTGTTTATTTTGCTAATTATATTTTCTATATAATATTACTTGAGTTCAAGTTCGAATCGCAATAGTTAGAATTTCATTAATTTTATGGTGTTTTCTATGTTTTATTCCTGAAATTTTGTATTATTTGTGATGTTTATAAAATATGTGTCCTATATTATCACTCAATGGAAATTTAAGATTGAAAACGTGTAGTAAATAAAAAACACTGAGTTGTTCAAATTGGACCATGTTAGTTCCCATAGTTACTCATACCTTGAATTTTGCAAATGGCTTGCTTAGGCCTCATGCTAACGTCAAAATTTATCGATTTCTCTTGAAATTTCGATTTTCGATTTTGGGATAACTGAGACGCTATTTAGCCTCTATTGGCCTTACTTTATGGTTAAACAAAAGCATAAAGTTGGGCGATTTCAAATACTCAAAGCGCCACGCTAACTCTTACTCCTTGCCTTTTTTTCTACCTTGATACGTCTATGGAGTGACTGGTTTCGCTGGTCTTCTTTTTTTTACCCGGATATGTACGCAGAGAAGAAGGATACGAAATCGTGACAGGTTTTGCGTTATCAAAAAGATCACATATTAACTTGCTATGTATTGCCATATGATTCGCAAAATCTATTGGAATTGGAAATTTTGTATCTGAAACACAAATACTGCATCTTGTAATCCCTTGAAATTAACGATAATGCTTTTAAAACAACACTTATACCAGACTAATGAAATTACTATTTAATATCTACTTATATCTTGTCGCGAAGCAACTAACTAGTTTCAATAATAAAAGAAACACATAAAATCCATTAATCTCGATTGTAAATCATCTAAAACGCCCAAAAAGGTCGACATATGTACGTCACAAAAAAAGAATGTAAATCGTTATTGAAACATTTTGTTGTTAACGAAAAGCAGTTTAAAGTTGAGAAATTAATTTTTGAAAAATTTTATCTATGAATTCAAGGACATACTCGGAAGATTCAATCGACTAAAACTCGGTCTTACTCAAGAGAACATTTTGTATAGGTACTCAAATAATAGACCAACTCACCGCATATCGAACACAAAAGTGGTACACCCTCATGTTTTACTAAGTGAGCCGTGAAACCTCGCACTGTTAAATAAGACCGTTGACAAATTGGGCAAGTGATAATTTCTTGTTGTTCTTTATGGAAGATGTCGTGCAAGTCTAAATCATCTTTCGTATCCAAAACTTCCTCTGAAAAATAAGATACAATATATACGATCGATAATAAGTCCACGTCTAATTAAAAAAGAAAGTCTTACAATTATATTTACAAAAAAGTATCGATTAAAGATATAAATCTAAGTAAAAACCAAACCAAAAAAAAAAAAAAAAAAAAAAGCAAAAATTTCAAATCATTAAATTTGTATCTCCAGATACGTATTACTAATGCCATGCAATCGTCATCAATTCTTGATGGAAACATCACGAAACAGTCGCCAAAGACGATTCGATTTGATCCACTGATGACATGGCATTTGTAATACTTATCTAGAGATACACAGGTAATGGTAGAGATTTTTTTTTGGTTTGTGTTTTAATTGTAAAAATAGTTTTCTAATAAAATATTTTATTTTCAAAATTTTTCAAGTTTAACGGCCGTTAAATGGAGATAATCAATTTTTTGAATATTAGAAATAATGACAAAGCCGGAAACGGAAGGTAGATGGTGCAATTTTAAGACGATAAGACCTTAAAATTTTTAAAGTGAAACTTTTTATACATCGTCTCAAATTTTTGGACCTGTCTTTAGCATGTCGCTAAATATAACAAATTCTCGGCAGGGAATCGGCAAGTGTTCGGCAGAGCTCGTATATACATTATTAGCTATATACCATGTCGTTTTACCAAGATTGTTGCGCCAGTTATTACTGAATGTAATGAGCTATTTTCCTCTCTATGACAACGTTTTAGTATATAATAGGTTGTCATTAATTGTCAATCATATTTGTATTTTGATCAGTGTATTGATATAAATGTTAATGTTCACTTGATCATGATAAACAAAGATACCAGTGGCGTGCGGTGACTTTTGAAACAGGGCATGCGGTTAGAAGTGGGGGGGGGGGGGGGTATAAGAACCACATTTTTAAAATTTATTTTTTTATTTGATAAACGTGGTGTTATAAGTATTTTTTTTAAATTAGCCTTATTCGACGCTCCTTATAAAAATCATCAACAGCCGCATCATATAACTTATTTAAAAACCACGAAAATAGTTCTTATCCTAAAGAACAGAACATTTGTATGGCCTTTGGGTTAATAATTCAAAATAACTCACGAAAAGTATCAGTAACAATTAAATTCACTGTTTAGATTCAAAACGGAAAACGCATCTGCCGTCCGTTAATTTGTTATTAGATATGCCGAGATAGTATTCGACCGTACTAGTGCGCATGCGCGACCAATTCGAAGCAAAGAATCGCATGCTACTGTCGCCAACGCATTCATATTTCATTCGGCTTTTGCCGTTCATTTGATTTGGTAAACTATGCCAATTTTATGAGTGATACCTTTCATTATTACGTAAATTAAAAAATTTATAAATGATAAAAATATATTACATTTTTAGAATGACTTTACAAATGCAATTACGTAAATTAAAAATTAAATGAATAAATCATAAAAAATATTCAATTTTTAAAATCGTCTTACAATCCAAAGGCATGCGCCGCATCTACAGCATGTATGGACCGTACGGTGATGTTACAATAGATAACAACAGGCAGATGATCGATTTAACAATAATCAACAAATTCAATAATGAAAATAACATTCGAGTATTAACATCAATAATGGAAATTCAAAAATAGTTGCAACGGCGCGCGTCAAGTCAGACAGCAAATTCGTGCCACATCCCTTTCTTTCTATTTCATTTTCATACCCTAAATCGAATAATTTTCCAAAAATTTTCAGTTACTTAAGTGCCTAAAATCCGAAAAAAAGTTTCACTTGCATCGTGGTTTCGTAAAGCCACACAATTTTTGTTTTGTTTGGCGCGCCGTTAATTGATTATTCATAAATAACTAGCCAAACAGAGAGTTTATAGAAGGAATGCATAAGTAGCATTATTTGTGTGTGAAAGCAACTTTTCGTTTCAATGCACTCCTCTTACGAGCTATCGGATTAACTTTTTATTATAGTAAGTGGGTCCTCTGGTTTGATAGGTTCAAAAATCGATTTTTTTTTTTGTATAAATTGTTTCCTTAATATTCCTAGAATATGGGAGTAAAGTGATTTTTCAAAATTTAAAGCCATTATAGACATATAGCAGTGAGAAGAGGCAGGTGTTTGGAGCGCTAAGAGGTAAAGATAAGTTAGTATTATTAAACTTTTAACCAGCCCCCTACAACGCCATGTTACAAAAATGTGCCTATTTTGACCGCATTTGCAGACATCGCTAGTAATATTAGTTGAAAACGAGTTGAACGAAGACCACGAAGACAAGACTTTTATACAGCTCGGAGGTAAGAAATACATTTTTTTTAAACGTCAAGAAAATTTTTTAAAATTGTTTTCATTATTGTTATTGTATGAGAATAATTATGATAAGTATTTTTATATAATAAGTATAATAACCCTGATAAGCGATGATAAGTATAAGTTTTAGGGGGCTGTTTGAGACGTATGACTCGTATAACAACACAAATAGTTAACAGCTGTTTTTCAACTAGCCTGCCAGCGCCACCCAAAGGTACTAAGGTTTGCGGAACAATCGGTCACTTTTTTTAGCCTTTCTCGTAGTTAAGTGATAGGGGGTTGGTTGTAACTGTTCTTGAAACTTCAAGCGCGTTTTTCTCAAAACTATGTTTTTCAAAATTTCCTCCATCTTTTTTTCCAAATGTCCAGCTATGGCGATGCACAGACACGAAACAGACAAAGAGCAAGACAACATTGACCAAGAGACAAAATGGAGTGAAGAACTGTTTCAGCAGATTCGTTCGGTGCGAACATCCAGCCCCATCCAGCAGTCAGTGCAGCCATTTACGTACATTTTCATGACGAGCGCTTATATCGACACTGTTTTGGTTTGCTTATGCACTGTTTTGTCTCCCCTCGGCCTAGGCTACAACAGTTCTTCGCTCACTCTTGTCTCTTGGTCAATGTTGTCTTGCTCTTTGTCTGTTTTCGTGTCTGTACATCGCCATAGGTGGACGATTGGAACAAACCTATAGACGCACAGAATGTGCCACCAAAATTAAGAATATTTCTATTTTTTTTTTTTAAACAAAGAGTTGACAAAGCCACCTATTGGCGCAGTGGTTAGAGCAATTGCTCTCTCTGCTTTATGCGTCAAGTGGTACTGGGTTCGATACCCGTTGAATCTTAAGATAAAATTGGCCAACATAAATGATCTGTGTTTAGACAGTCGTGAAATGACCTTAGATGTTAAAGCGACTTGAAACACTCAAAAATAAAAATTAACACAAATTGCATGAACTTCGATATTTTTTGTTCCAAATTCTGCCAAATATGCAATATTCAAAACTTTCTCTTCATTATAGCTCATTCTGAAATAAAAGGCCGCCATTTTTGCTTAGTTTCAGATAAGTCAGCCAGCTGGTTTCGTGGAGGAAGTGAGCGTCCATTTTTTTTCAAGGCAGGTGTCTTCAGAGTGCTATAACTTTGGTTCTAATGAATATTTATAACTAAAAATTTATATATGAACCGGTCAGTGCACACATCGATTAACTCCACTTTTTCAACTTTTCATGTCAAAACACTTGGTTGTCTCCTAACTTTATATATCCGAAATAAATTTTTCTAATAATAAGTAATAACAGCTTTACCTAAATGACAATTTGCTTTTAAGCTTTTCCATAAGAGGCAATGTATTTCAAAAGCCTATTTTATCAATTTACTCAACTTTTTGCATTACGGAGTTAATCGATGTGCCCACTGAGCGGCTCATATATACTCTTGAAACGTATAAATACATAAATGATAAAAACTTCCAAGTTCTATCTCTTTATTCGTCCTAACAAAAAATGCTTAACGATCAGATTGTCAAACCAGAGAACCCCCTTAAAAACTAATTAAAAGACTTTTCATCTTAGAATTGCATCATCTACCTCCAGTTTTTAGATTTTGCACTACTTATGTAACACCTTGTAAATATGTACTTACGGCAAACGTAACAAAAAAGCTCATTTATTTTTCCATTTTCGTGTATTTTAGGTATTTCTGTATGTTTTTCAAGTGAATGTTTACTCTTAAAGGTTTCATTACAAACTGGACACGTGTAACACTTTTTTTTGGACACAGGCTTTAATCTTTTTTTGGTCCTAATTGCAATATGTTTTTGTGAGTGGTTCTTTACTAAATTTCTTTCACCTGAAATAGAAAACTCAATCAAAAATGAAAAAGTCAACGCAAAAAATCTATTCCGTTAAAAGTATCACTTGTCAAGTTCAAATCCATTCTCTGTAAATTTTAGCATTCTTTGACATAGCGTGAATCGACATTTGTCGCTTTAAAATGAGAAATTCATTGAATTTGTTGTTAAGTAACAATTGTGATCTCACTTGACAAGTGACACGTCTTATGGAATAGACCCGCTGATTTATGACATATGGGACATGTAAATGTATTACGTCGTCTATGTTCTGCTAAATGACTCTTCCAAATTTTTCGAGTCCGAAAAGTTTTGTCACACTGGGAACAGGGATATGTGGGTCGCACTCTGTGTTGTTTTAAGTGAAACCTTAGAGTTTTTTTACTCCAAAACATTTCATTACATTCTGCACATGAAATAGTTTTTGGGGGTAGCTCTGGAGGTTTGGTAGTATCATTATTTATGCTCATTGCAATACGCTTCCTATATTTGAAACACTTTGTTTGATCTGAAATCTTGATTGATCTTCGAACTGAAATGAAAAAAAAAATAAATAAAATAGTGATGCTTGCACACGCATAAGAAGTGAAACTTCTTTCGGTTATACACTATTTTTACAGATTTCGCGTTTCAGATTAAATAGTCAGCGGATAATAAGTAGTTATATTGATTATTTATTTTTACATCAGGGATCATTCAAGTATTACGTAAACACCTAAGGGGAGGGAGGGGTATTTCTTTTTGATGGCATAGTAGCCGGGGGAGCTCTAGATGGTGATTACGTCAGCATTGTATGTTTATTATTTGTTTTTTTTTTTTTGCAAAATGAGTAGATTCTAATTCAAACAAATATGGTTACCCTAATTGTCTATGCTTGATAGCGAAGAGCATATACAAGGATTCCCCAAAACAATTGATATTGCTTAGGTTAGGCAACCAGTATCATCGAAAACTTGAAGTCATGGATCCAAGTTTCATGGACTGAGGACAAATTTTAATATAGTAAATTTAAAATAAAAAAATTAAAATTGTTTATAAGTTAAAATTTTTAAAAATATGTTTACATACGCATAGGGCGGGGGTTAGCATTTTGCTGACAAGGGGGAGAGGGGTTAAAATTCACTAAAATTCTGCTTACGTAATACTTGTACGACCCCTCAACAAAAAAATTGGATTTTTAAAAACTATTTAAAGGAGTATTTAAAAAATTTTATTTGAAACAAAAATTATTTATTCATTTATTTAAAAAAATAGTGTATTCCATATTTCTATACGCTTCGTAGGGTTTTCCAATGCTTCTTTGATTTGTCTAACAAAAAGAATATGAAAGGAAAACTACAGATTTTTCTAAGCTCTAGAATAGGACTCCCCACTTATATCGTTTTCACACATCCCCCATTCTCTTATCTATGGTAATTATACCATGTAAACGTATTAACGTTTACATGTTTTCATTAATATAATTTTTAAGGTTTATAGAGTACTAAACTTATTCCTACCACGCCTAAAGAAGTTTCACTTCACAAATAAGTTTTTCAAATTTTTTTTATTTTCTAAAAATAACTTTTATTTCACCTCTTCTTTTAGCCTGTCTTTTAACCTCTGTTGGAAGTTCTTCTGAGCTGCTTAATTCCAGTCTAAAATCGTCAGAGTCTGAAAAGTCTTCGGTTACAACCGTATTAGAAAAACAGCTTGAATTCTCTTGAGGGTTTCTTAGGACTTCTTTTCTATTCTCGGTGCTTCTTTCAGCAATGTCGATTTGTTGATATAATCGCTGTTCAGATTGTTGGCATAAAGTCTTGAAATCGTAACAGGAATGAATTCGAGCTACGCACATATGGCATAACGTGCCTTCATTTATTACAGTATCTGGGGCCTGTAAAAAATTTAAATGTATATTAGCAACCTGTGACAATTATTTCCTAAACAAATTATTTACTTTAAAAAACTGTAACTTTTCAAGTATCGCAACCAGAGATAGGTTATCACAGTCAGGTAAAACTTGGAACAAGAAAATTGTTGTTTTACATAGTTCTGAGCAAATAAGGCAAATATTCATCTCTTTTACTTCCTCCATTATCCTGAATATTTTCTTTTACATATTACTAAGAAAAAGAAATGTAAGGTTAACACACTTGAAAATTGAATCAGCACTACAAGGCGTAAACAGTTTTGGACACTTATTTTAAAAATGAAATTGTAGTGTTTAAATTTTAATCAAAACTAAAAGAAATTGATGAGAACATCTAAAATTAATTTTGTATGTAAACAGGTATTGATAATACTGCACGTTACTGTGTGATACTGCTGTCACTTGTGACGCGTTATGTGACATTCAAGAATCTAGTTATACTGCCCCCAATACGAAACTGTACTGCGGATTGCATCTATGATCCAACTGCATATAGATAACAGAGCGCGTCTCTAGTTATGAAAAAGCCGGAAACTGTTGTTTTAGAACTTCTTTTAATAGTTATTTCCATGCTTTTAGGAGTAATTTTTAGTTTTATAAACATGAAAATAGCTTTTAGAAAAATCTCAGGGGGAAAAATCTTAAATCATCATGAGGTGGTCGCTATCGAAACACTTAGTGGGGTGAAAAAATCAGGAAACTGACGGAGTTACTTTTAAAATGATGATTGAAAAACTACGAAGGGGCTTTTAAAAAAATGCTCATTGCGAAAAATAATTTAAGACCAGTGGCGGAACTACCATACCGCTTGACCCCGCTACGCGGGGGGTCCAAAATTTTGAGAAATTAGTTGCATTTTATACTTTAGTGTACAAAAAATTTAACATTTTTTTAATATTACGTTTAGTAAGATCTAGTATTGATTTAGCAAATCAATAACGAGATTGTTTATCCATATTCAAAATAGTAATACAATTCAAAAAATGCCATATTACATAACAACTAGAGTATAAATTATAACAAATAATTTAATAAATTAGTAATAAATACTCTTATTATTATAATATGATTAAAGGAACCCTACAAAAATAGCGCAACGATGTTTTTTAAATACGAAAAATATGTTAAACAGTGTTGATTGTTGAAACATGAAATTTTTTAATTGAAAAACGGTGTGAATTTATAATAATAAGAAAAGAACAGTTTCAATAATCGATTCAAATATGTCTTGTTTAATATTCAAAAGTTATTGTAACAAAAAACCTAATTCATTAGAACTCTTTTTTTACTATCGCAGTGTTTAAGTAGTAAGTACTTATTCGAGTACCTATACATTAATTTTTTATTTTTCATATTTGTTTTAGTTTTAGTGAATAGCTAAATTATTAATATAGAATTTTTAGGCTTTTAGGTTAAAGAAGTGAAGATTTGAAAAAGAATTTATTTTCATCAGAAGTAAACATTCAGTATTAGGCAAGTAGAATAAAATTTATTTTGTAAAAATAATCTTTATATTAGCTAATACTCAAAAATATATACTTATTTATGTATTTTGAAGTAATAAGTATTTTGTTTTCAATAATTCAAGGAGCTGAAAAATGGAATAAAAATTAAACAGTACTAGTGGTGGAGCAACAAAGAGAAAATTGAAAAAGGAACAGGATCGTTTAGCAAAACTACCAAAATTATATAGGACACTAAATACGAAAAGCAAAAATTCATATAAGGTTGGAGGGTCGATCTAATTTTTTGCGGGGGGGCCCAAAATTTGTAGTTCCGCCACTGTTTAAGACCCCTGTGAGAAAACTTCTAAATACTTGAAAATAACATTTAGAAGATAAGTTCTGAAACAACGTTAGGGTCGCTATTATTCATCGCATAGAAGTATACAGTAAAATAGTTAAAGCCGTAATCAATTTCAGACTATTTAAGTGAGTAAATAATAATCAACGCTAAATACCAAGATTACCTTAGAAAAATATGCTGGGGTCAATTTAAAAATAATAAAAATCTATGGGTGGGTTGTTTTTAAAAAAAATAAAAAATATTGTGTGGTTTTACGAAACCACGATAAAGTGAAACTT
The DNA here is from genome assembly GCA_958496155.1 of Sisyra nigra. NCBI lineage: Eukaryota > Metazoa > Arthropoda > Insecta > Neuroptera > Sisyridae > Sisyra > Sisyra nigra. Next base: position 12,757,950 of record OY292318.1, read on the forward strand.
TTGTTTTGAATTGTAGGCATTTAAGTAACTGAAAAGTTTCAGAAAATATAATAAAAATATAATATATATAATCGCGAATGGTGATTTCTGTGTTGCGCCTGTGGTGATTTCTGGTCACTTATCTGGTGATTTCAATACAGATTTTAATTAAGAGGAATCTGCTCCACTTACTGAATTCGTTGTGAACACTTCTGGCAACCCTGAGTGTGGTTGTTGTCGTTTGTAACGCGCGCCGTTGCAACTAATTTTGAATTTTCATTATTGAATTTCTTGATTATTGTTAAATCGATCATCTGCCTGTTGTTATATATTGTAAAGTTACTTCATCATGTCCAATCATTGTTAAATAAAGTTTGTCATGGCAAAGAAATTGTCTTTGCACGAAAGGGCTACACACTAACCCAAACATCATACTAAACAAACTATCGCTCCGACATTGTACATAAACATATGGACCAGCAGAAAGCTCTATTAATTTTAATAAATTCGCTATAGTAATTAAATCAACTCACCAGGAGCCTTTTTCCTGTCTCTATAAGCACGAACTCTGTCGGCAGTCTTTCTCTTACGGCATGAAATTAATTCACTGTCGGATATTTTTGCACTATTCTCACTAGCTGTATCTTTGTCTTTCATGATAAGTAATATAAGTAAAATAAGATAACAATATTTATATCAATACTGATCAAAACACAAATACCAACACAAATATGATTGATAATTAACGACAACTTATAATATACTAAAACATTGTGATGGAGAGGAAAATAGCCATTCAGTAATAACTCTCGCAACAACCCTGGTAAAACGACATGGTATATAGCTAACAATATGTATACGAGCTCTGCCGAACACATGCCGATTCCCTGCCGAGAATCTAATATGCGACATGCTAAAGACAGGCCAAAAAATTTGAGACGTTGTATAAAAAGTTTCACTTTAAAAATAGGAAAATCACATGAAAGGCACTGCTGCAAAAAGTTCTTTTAAACATAGAGGCAACTGGTAAAATAACGTTGGGGGCTCTGTGAATCATCACACAACAATACACAGTAAAAAAGATAAATCCATCGACAATTTCAGATCATTTAATAAAGATCAACAATAATTAATGCTAAAAGGTAAGATTATCCCGATTTTTTTTCGATAGTGACCACCTCGTCCTTTTAGCTTTTCCGTTAGTTATCTCCATGTTTTTAGAGTTTCTCAAGTAGTGACCCCCACGTGGTTTTCTTATTTTTTTGAAAGAATAATCCACAAATAGTTTTGCAACAATTTTTAAAAGTGGCCTTAGAAAGCTGAAATGAACTAAATATATTTATTAAATCTAAACGCCAAGGTTTATTAAAGGGATTAAATTAATCTCATTGTTACAATTTTTATGGATTAACAATATTGATTTTTTTTGTTTGTTTTGCCATCTATTAAAATTTTATTGAAACCACCTAATACATACACCAAGTTAAGTAATCTTTCCCAGTTTCTCTACTCGCATCATAATCGTTAGTGTTCCACTTTGACATTTACAAGTTGACAGCAGATTGATCAATTTTTTTATTTTATCCCGTTTTTCACTAAGAAAACTTATTATAAAAGGGTAAATCGAATTGTTAAACAATACGTGAAAATGTGTGGGGGCTTCACGTGTTCAAAAAATGCACTCACAGCTCTCAACATCCTATATATCGTACGTAAAATTTTTCGTTCTCAAAAACCAAGTCTCTGCGGAGACAATGTACAAAAAGTAGCTAATTGAGTTTTTCCGGTTTCAATCTAGTTGGTTGCGTTTATTTTAATTGGAGTGGCTGTATATGGTCGAGCTGCTTCCTACGTCAATCTACCGATTATCGGAGGAATCTTAGCATGTGGTATTCTTCTGATTCTGATCGCCATTCTGGGGTTGATCGGAGCTATTAAGCACCACCAGGTCATGTTGTTTTTTGTATCCTTTCCATTACGAAGTTTTTTTTGTAATCGTTTATAAGAAATGTTTTTCCTTAATTGGTCTTAGTACATGGTCATTTTGTTCTTATTGTTTTTGATCCAATTTTCAGTCGCTTGCGCTTGCCTTTCAGTCAATATGGAACAACAAGAACAACTGGCACAACAAGTAATCCAATCTGTTGAATCTCTTGATTAAACAGTTAAAAATTGTGTTGAATTTTTTCAAGGGATGGAGTCAAGTTCCTATGAAGGTCCGAGAAGAAGTCCAGGAGGTGTTTGTTTGCTGTGGATTTGATCGTAACGAGACAACAGTTGCCTCAATGGCTCATCCTTCTTGTGATTCTATCTTGGTAACTTTGCCTTTAAATCCTTCTCAAACGCTAGGTCTAAAAAACTGACTTGAAACTACTTGTATTGTATTTCTAAGATATTTGACCAGCAGGTATAAATAGGAATCTGTATTAAGACAAAGGATTTGCTATTTATTACTTCCAGTAGTGAAGTACCGAAAATTATTCAATAGATCATTGATTCATACCATTATGCCCTGGTACTTATGGGTGCCGCAAAAATTTAGAAACACAACCATCACATTATTTTATATATATTTTTACATAGCAAATCTGCATTCTCTTCTCTTTGTAGGATTTATTTTATTTTTTTTTTTTGTTTTTTTTTTTTTTGTTTTTTAAGTCGCTTTAACTGCTAAGGTCATATCACGACTGTCTAAACACAGAAATTTTCTGTTGGTCAATTATATCTTAGGTCTAGAATCTTAAGTCTAGGATTCAATGGGGATCGAACCCAGAACTACTTGACGCATGAAGTGGAGAGAACTACTCTCTAGCCACTGCCCCAATAGGTGGCCCCGATTTATTTTATTGTACACTGAAAATTAGTAGCATAAAAGGGTGTTCCACTAAGCGCTCACAACGCTCGCAACGTTCTTTCAGAAATGAAAATAATGGCTGAAATAGCATTTAGAACGCTGTGAGCACCTAGTGGAACGCATTCATTTCTTAGTTAAACTATCTTAAACTTATTCTATTATCAGTGTCACTAAATTTTGAAATTTGACTTGAAATTTGAAGGAAATCGTTTACTTCTAAGGGGTTGTAAACTAAGGGATGAAATACTAACTTCTTATTGGATGGCTCGATTTTGAAAATTATTTTTTTTATTTGAAAGCCAGTGCTTTTTGTGTGGTTCCATTTTAATTTGAAGGAAATCGTTCACTTCTAAAGGGTTGAAAACTAAGGGATGAAATATTAACTTCTTATTGGATAGCTCCATTTTGATAATTCTTTTTTTATTTGAAAGCTGGTGCTTTTCGTGGGGTCCAGTTTTAATTTAAGGGAAATCTTCCACTTCTAAAGGGTTGAAAACTAAGGGATGACATATTAACTTCTTACTGGATAGCTCGATTTTGATAATTTATTTTTTAATTTGTAGAACACAACCTTAAATTAATCTCCTATCCATTTAAAAAAAAAACTCCACTCATAAGCGGTTAAAAATTAGAGATGAAATAATATTATAATTTTTTTCTGGCTAACCCGATTTTGATAATTTTGTTTCTATTACGTACAACGTACCTTTAAATTGTTCACATTTCAATTTGAAGAAAAAAAATTCACCCTTTAAGGATGAAAATAGGGGATGAAATAGTGACATTTAACTGAATTATGATATTTTTTTTCTGTTGGAAAGAGTAATCCACTTAGTTTTGTTATTACATTTAAAAGCAAATAATTTCAACCCTTAGGGTCAAAAAGGGATGATGTAGTAACTTTTAATATTAAACTGCGCTGCCTCATATGGGCAGCGAGTTTGGAAGGTTAACCATTTTCAAGAAAATAAAATCAGTTATCAAACTTCAGATCACTAAAACGCGAGAAATAAATAAATATTATAAAAAAATGAAAAACCGACTTCAAAATATATAAAAATTCTTAAACAAAAAATGCACTAAAAAGTAACAAAATAATGGCGTATCCTTGCAGTATCTACAACTTACAAATTATTAGGATGATACAATGTACAACTATTGTTATTTTTGGAGTTGGTGTCAGCCAAGAAAATAAATATTAATAGTAATTTGTATAAATTTTAAAAAGGTTTAGTTGGTATTGGTATTTTGTAGTTTAAAGGTCGCTAGATATTGTTACAGTTCGAGTATATTGTTTAAAAATTCATTTGACAAATAATTTTCATAAGGTATTCTCGTTTTTTGTTAAGTACCAATATAGTCGTATTTCCATGGTTGACACCAACTCCAAAAATAACAATAGTTGTACATTGTATCATCCTAATAATTTGTAAGTTGTAGATACTGCAAGGATACGCCATTATTTTGTTACTTTTTAGTGCATTTTTTGTTTAAGAATTTTTATATATTTTGAAGTCGGTTTTTCATTTTTTTATAATATTTATTTTTTTACTTGGAAACACTTGAAGTCTTGTCCAGAAGCCAAAGCGGGGAGAGTATGGTTTATTAGGCGCCAAGAATTGATGACGATTATTGATAAAATAAGCCAAAAGAAAACAAAAATGAAGAGTGGTAATAAAGCTAAAAGCTAATAACGGCTCTGGGAAGTCGTCAATTCTTGGCGCCTAATAAACCATACTCTCCCCCCCCCAATTGTGCCATTTATGCTTTTACAATACAATTTAATGTTAACTTTTATTATTCCAGCCTAAGTGTTGTCCTGGAGGTCAACCTGATTGCCAGTGTGATCCTTGCATGAATAAACTCCAAAGTACGATAAACTATGCGTTCAAGTTATGTGGAGGAATTGGCTTGTTTTTCAGTTTCACAGAAGTAAGACATTTTTAAGATTATTTTCTCCCAAAAGGAACATTCATAAAATTAACATGCAAATTACTGATTCCCTCTTACTACGAATTACGTTTTTTTGTTTGTGTTATGTGGGGAAAAAATAGTCAATTCGCATTAAAGATAGAACAATGCTCGAGTGCCTATTTTAGTATTTGTAGTTGTATAGTTTTATAAATTTGCTTTAGTATGAAATTATTTCTTCTAACTCTAACGTGAATTGACTTGGGTTTGATTTGATTTCTTGGGTTTGCCGGCTTATTGGTAACTTGATTAATTTAGAACAACGATTTCCAATCTAAGTCTAATGGTTACTGTTTGTTACAACTGCGCTTCGTAGTGTTAAAAAATGACACTAACTCAATGGTGAAAATATTCTTACAGACAGAGAGAGCAGTTCATTGCACACATTGATTGAAAATCTAAAAAAAAAAATATTTAGAGCTGTTACTTTTTATTATTAGAAACATTTATTTTGGATGTATAAAGTTAAGAGTCAACGAAATGTTTTGACAAAAAAACTTTAACAAGTGGAGTTAATCGATATGTGCACTGACCAGCTCAGATATTGGAGGAATTCTACTTTCAACAAGAATACTAACATTTTGTTAAAAACAGTTTTGGTCCAATTAATTTTTTCTATAAATTTTATTTGAATTTTTTTCACAGAATATTATATAAGACATTCAGACGTTTATCTAAAATTTCAATTAAATTGCGTAGTTTATTTTCCCCATTGCATTAAATACGCTACTGTGACTCCAAATTACGTAATTATACAATTGACAGATATCAATAATGAGTCTTATAAATGACTTTCATTTACGTCAGAGGTACATCAAAGTGTTGTCAGTATACATAGGGTGTTAAGAGGAAGAGAGTAAAGAGAGTAGATAATATGCAATTGGGTAGGAATCAGGCACATGACGGGTAAAATACCACGGGCGCCCGGCCGTAGAAGTATCTAATATTTATTCTTACAAAATTTGGTAATTTTATAAGTTTTTTATTTAAAAAAAAAATGATTAACACTTATTTAAGAACTTCTATGGAAAAAAAAGGTTTCACAACTTAAACTTGTACGAATCTATAACAATCTTTACTTTATAGCTATTATACCTAACGCGTATTCTATGGCTATTAATATGAACTTTGATGATGGTATTAACACTTATGATGAACAAAAACTCAGAAAAAAATAACCATTAAAACTGTGTATTAGAAATAAAATTAAATTAAAAAAATTGGTTGTCTGTAAATTCGGTTTACGGACGATAGTTTTACATGATAACGTCATAAAGAAACATTGATGAAAAATTGCATACTTTTATGAATTGAATTGAATTGTTTTTACTGAATTATCATTATTTTGTATAACACAAAGGAGTTAATTGAAAATTACAATTTTTTCAAAATGAAATCAGACTGAAAATTATGAAGGAAATCAGTTTTATTAAATTGTAGAAAAAAAACACAGAACACGTTGTCTAGGATTCAACAATTATTGAATACGAAGCGTAGTTTATTGTAAAAGTTCTCGAAGAAGCTCGCGTGGCGGCCTTCCACTAGCAGAACTCAGGACATAATATGAAGTTCGTTGATAAATTGATACGAAATTAAAGCAAACTCTTAAAATTCTGTATAATGATTATTAACAATTTGATGTAACTAAGTATGACGAAAATGAAATTTTTTATGTGACCCAATATTGGTTCAGAGGTCACTTAGTGGTGTGGTTGAACAAATAATTGCCTTATACGCCAGTGGTCCTGGACTCGAATCCCAATGAAACCCCAAGATTTTTTAAATGGGTTTTCGGATTCGACGGTCGCTAATAACCATAGTTGTTGATGCGATCTTAATAAACAAACAAAAAAAAAATTGGTTCCGGTCAGTTGTGTACAATGGAGGATATACTACCAGACTGAGCAAGCGAGAGCTCAGGGCGACAGATTCAATTGTAAATAATCAAATTACAATTTCATCAGCAAAAAATAGTAGTTGATATGAATTTTAACTAATATATCAAATTGTATAGGTCGGTAGGGGCGGCAAAGTTGAAATAATAGTCTACTGGTGGCAACTGCGTAAATTCGCTGGTAAAATATTTGTCCTATCTGAAGCCTCTACAATAACTAACGTCATGTTGAAAAAAACAAATATTTCAAAAATTTAACATTGAATAATTTCTGTAATCATTAAAATATCAAAGTACCTCTTTAAAGACTCTCAAATGACTAATTTCTATTAATTAAAAATTACCACTTTTAGTTAATTTCTATAAAAATTACGATTTTATCATCACGCGTTTGACGTATACAAAATTACGTAACAGATCATTTAATAAGATTTTACGTCAATTTGCTCAAAATGTTCATAGATTACGTATTTATATTCAAGTTCTACCCCCTTTAATGGTTCGTCGCACTAACAAGAGAAGCTGCATGGAATTTTCTTGGAATCATGTAACGTATAAATTAAATGTTTTTATTCAAGGTAACATTATTATGCACTGATGAATAAGTAATTGCCTATCCATCAACATTGTATTAGTTACTGAATGCTTTGAATTTACAAGGGTTGTATGGAAAGATGCCCATAGTAACCAAATTAAAATAACTATTGAAAGGTTTTCTTTATAATCGAAAAGTTAAAGGTTCAGAAATTATTTTTTTTTATAAATTGCTTAAACTCTGAACAATTGGCGTTATATCAATAATGAATCACCCAAGAACTAAAGATTGGAAATCGCTGTATTAAGGAATGGGAAATGGCATGTGTTAAAAAACTAAATTTCATTCTGTGTGTGATGGTGTGGTGTTTTTAATAACATTAATTTCCAGTTTTTGGGTGTGTGGTTAACGGTTCGCTATCGGAACCAAAAAGACCCGCGAGCCAATCCGAGTGCTTTCCTCTAATCTGACTCTCGGACGGTTACTTCTGCGGTCGTCTTCTTTTCTAACTCTTAAATCGTCTTCTTTGGTGGGTTGATGACAAATTGTTCGCTTTACTTGCATGCAATCTAAACGCTTAATGCTAACCAACAAAAACTATTGTTCAAAATATAAAACATTTTTTTTTCTGATAACAGATCATTGGCATTTTTCTGACCAGAAGGTATAGAAATCAAGCTGATCCGGATGAAATTCGACCGAATGCCATATTTCCACGACAAAACTTTCTTTACTAGTCTTCAATGAGTTGAATAATTATTTAAGATTTATTTTTTATTGACAGGAACTTTATTTCAATCCCTAAGACAATTTTCACAGCGATTTCTTATTTATTTGTTTTATTTAATTGGTATTTTTTAGAGAAATATTGTATAATGCATGTCATAAAACTGCTAGTCTTAGTTTTAATTTATACGTATATTAAATATATTGAAAAGTATATTTTGTCGTAAAACTATTATATACACATAACATAAGAGATCTCGAAATAAAATCTTGTAAATCTTTAATGAGTTTTCCAACATAACACAGTAAGTTTTAAGATTTGATTTTTTTACGTGATGTTGAGTCTCAACTTGAACACATAAAAAAATTGAGGACAAAATTATGTCTAGTGCAAAATATTGTATCCTTTTCATTACTCGACTGGAATAAAAATGTATGCAAAACTTTAAAAAATATAATGTAATATTAGTGTATGAATACAGTGTTCAAGTGTAGACGCGGCATTAGGTTTTAACATAACTTATATACAGTCATTGGTAGTCGAGTGACAGAACCAAGTCGTGTAATTTGTGCTCCTTTCTCCATGTTTTCCTTCTCTCTAATTTTTCTAATAACTTAGTTAGAAACTGTGAATGTAAAATGTAGATGTTATAATGTAAAAAATAATAATAATAAATTAATTTTGATGAACCTAAATGTAAATTGATGTAAATCATTAAATGTGAAAAACTAAATAAAAATTAATCGATTGCATGACGTGTTGTATTTATTTTCATTCAAAACATTCCAATAAAACCTGGTAAGATAACAAATAAATTTAAGGGTTGTTCCAATCAATTTTTTGTGTGTTACCGTGACGATCAGAAAACTGTATGTATCTACTTTGCGCGTATATCCTTAGTTTTGAAAACGTCTATTATGAAATGTTCAAAGGAATCAATGCGTAATCTGTCACAATGATACTTGCTTGGGATCAAGCATTGATGGTACTATTTCAGAATACACAATCACAAGTTCATATGGAACAAAAAGAAAAACGTACAAAAAAGTCACAAGTCATCTGGAACAGAACTGTTACACTACGCATATCATTTTGTAAATATGAGGCTTTTTTTTGATCTAGAACAATCCAAAGGTATAACTAGTTTATGTCGACAATGTTCAAGTGTAGACGCAGCATTAGATAATGTAGCTTAGGTATGTGCTTTTAGATCTTCGTCTCGTGTGTCAGTGGTCTTTGTTTCGATTCCCGTTGAGCCATAAATTTTTGTTAGATAGATAACAAAAATTTCTGAAGTTCCTATGTCTAAATTAGTGATCTTCAATCACTTCGCCGCAACACTGGGGTGCCGCCAAATTTTAGAAATGCAAAAAATAAAATTTATTTTTTGTATACGTTTATACAGCGACTTAAAACACCCAAAAATAAATAAAGAAATAAATTTTGAATATTTAAATACCAATCATTATAATTTGAAGAGCTGAAGAAAATTTAATCGATTTTAGGACGTGCTTTATTACTTTTTTTTTTAGAAAATTAGATGGAAACCAGGTTGTTGTGATCAAAGGCAATAGACAATCCCCCATCAATCAAACCCTTACAATTTCATCCCTTTTGTGTCTCTTGCATCTGTATCCTGTATAAATCGTCCGGTCGTCTGATTTTCGTAATTGTTACGCGAGGCAACGCAAGCGCACGCCCACACTCGGAAAAACCTCCCTCGGTCGATGTTGGCGCTCGTCGTTACTAGGAAAACACCCTCAGACGTGCACTCGACGTCTACCCAAGTTCAGCTCAACTCAATCCGAGCATTAACCACCCCCGAAATCCCAAATCGAAAAAAGCTGTGATCTCCCGTTTAGTTCCGCGTGAAAATTCCAGTTTCGTGTGACTTTTGTCAAAGAAATCAGTCACCATTTTTCGTCTTACCAAAATGGGTTCGATTTCCGACGAGGAATTGGACGAGTAAGTAAATATTTTCTATCGCCATTTCTATAAGTGTGTTTCTTTTTTTTGGAAAAACCTCCCCAATTAAGTTCAACTAGAAAATAATCGACTTAATAAAATATTCAAACGTTTCCCCCGTCAACGATCAAACAAAAACTGAAAATTTATCGATTGCCACCACCCTCACAAACTCACCTTCCCGCCCCTATCTCATTTATTTTATTTATATTCATTTTACAAAAAAAAGACCAACTGTTCAGGGTTTTCCCGACCAACCCACAACCCCAAATTCGATCGAGGAAACCTTCAATTTTCAATCTTACCCAAATTTCTACAAACTGTTATTCTATTTAAAATTGCATTCTTGAAATTTTGATTGTTTCCATTGTTATTGTGTCCTCTAACAATGTCATTCATAAATTCTATAGAATATTTGAATATTAAATAATTTCTATTCAATATTTATCTACAGTTATTTACGTATTTATTAAATCGTTATCATATCTATAGATACTTTTTTTGATGATTTAATGTATTTTATCATTAAAACAACAAGTCGACGTAATGTTGTTACAAAGATAACGTCTATTTTTGCGATTTTAATTTAAAAAAGCTCGAACCCTATTTTTTGTCTTGTTTAATTCGAAAATTTAACGGGATAATCCATGGATATGCTTAGATGAATTTTAATTGGATAGCTTCTTTTGTTTTGGCGTTGCGTTGTTGCCTTGTTTTCAAAATTAAAACCTATCAAATGCTATATAATTTATTATTAATAAGTGGTTTAAAATATAAAATATTTCATAAATATAAAATATAAACCATCCATTAAATCTTTTAGTATAAAAAAAATCCAATTTGCCCCTGTTTTTAAGTATTTTGCTTCAGTATGACATATTTTTATTATCGGTTGGTTTAATACGTATTTAACTTCAGTCGTTTGAAATAACAACAATTAAACGAAGTATAATTAAATAAAGCGTATAAAAATAAAATTATCAACGTTCGAAAATAAACAACATTATTATACTTAAACGTTAAACGTTTTAAAAAAACGTTTTAAACGTTATAGTTCAAATCCACTGATTTCCACTGAAATCGTGTACTTAGGTACGTTAGGTATTAACTACTTAACTTGATTTTAAAACTACTTGATTCGATTTCCAAGCTATTTGGCTTAACTTTGACTTAAAATCAAGTTAAATATTAATATTTCAATGCCAAATAAAATAAAGTATTGATTTCAAGGCTTTTTAAACATTTCAAAGTACTTGACTTGATTAATCCCTACTTATCATTATATATTAGCCACATAAAATTGAAACAATTCAAACGTAAAGTTATTTTAGGTATAGATAGATATTATTTAAAAAGAAAAAAAATATTGTGCTCTCTCCCAACCCTTTGAAAAATTAATGAGTTTCTTTATTCCCCAGAAGCTTTCATTTAATTCCAGAAATATTTTCGAGTTATAACATTTATTATCCGAAATTGTATTAAACTTAGAACAATATCTACAGTTAAACCTGGATAAGCGAAAGTTCAAAGAATCGCAATCTCTTTTGTTTATGAAGGATTCTCAACCTATAGAGATTTATAATAAATACAGCAAATAAAAAAGGGTGTCATAAAAAATTTTTTTGTTGTCCATAAATTAATTGTACCTATGTAACCTTTTGTTTTAAAACAAAAAGTTTGACACCAAAACGAGCTCTTAAAATAATAATATATTAAGCCTCAATCCATGTTTTTAGTTTCCTTCCTTTTAAATAATAAAGGAAATTTTCTTATTATTTTTGAATTTTATAACTTTGGAACATTTTACCGTAACAACAATCAAGAAAGAATATAAAAGAAATTTTATACGCTATAAAAATTGTACGTTACATAAAGTTCCTAAGATCGACCGTTTCTATGATATGAGAGTTTAATAATAACACCAATTAAAATGTTTTAATGTTTTCTAACTCTGTTCTAAAAACCATTTTTCTAGAGCATGAACTTTCCATTAAATCCTTTAATTCAGATTGTTATTGATAAACTGTTCCAAGTCATGAAAATGCAAAAATAAAAATAAATTCCAACTATTTATATGGAAAATTACGTCAAAAGTTTGTTTTATTATAAACTACTCCAATTTTCCTATTTTTGGACACCATTAATTTTATTTTTTTTTTTCGAAACGCGCCTTATTCTTAAAACATATTTTATGCTAAATCATAATGGTCCTTAGATTGGTTCGACCAACCTAAGACCATGACTTCACTAAAGTCGTATTTGAAAAAGAACGTAAAATAATTAAAAATTTTAAAAAAGTCGGAAAATGTGTCAATATTGAATTTGGTTCTCAAAGTAATACTGCAGATAATTTTGATCCCAATTATTTTTTTTAAATATGGAGCTTATTATCTGTTTTGGCACCCGTTTCTTTGAACTGAACTGACCTTTGTTTGAATGAAAATATTGACGATTTACGCAACTATAGTTTCACAATAAAACCCACTGAAGTTAAAATCGTTTTTCTTTTGATATGTTTTGATTTTTCTATAGATCAAAAAAAAAAATAGGCTAAAACTGACATTTCAACGGTTTTATCGCACTTGGTTTTTCTTCAAAGAAGAATTAGTTTGTTTCACAAAATTATTATCGATATCAATACATGATAGGAAATTGAATAAAGAACATTCCAAATTAAAAATGAAATTTTAATGTTGTAAAATAAATTTTCTCTGTAGTAGGTACCTAATTACAATCTCTTTTGAAATAGAACTTGAATATTTTTCATTTTTTGAAATTTTCTTTTGTGGCAAAAAGTTCAACAATAGGCTCTAAATTATTTGATCTCTCATCAAGAGAATCAAAAGCACGCTTCTGGATAATTTAACTTGTAGGTATCTTGAAACATTTATTCATATTTTATCGTCTTATTCAAAATTTGAATCGTCTAAAACAAGAAATTTTAATTGCAGTATAAGAGCTAACACGAGGTTTTAATTTTATTTTTGTTGTAGCTACCCAGATGGATCAGTCAAACTACGAAATCCAAACATCGAGTTGATGGACCAAGACATTTTGTACCACTTGGCATTGGGAAGTGGTTCACATGATTTGGTCGAAATGTTTGGAGATGTTAAGGTACGAAAAATGTTCTTAAAATTGTTGTCTCTTTATCATAAACTACTACTATATAAACGAGTGGCTACCCGTGATCATTTAATAATTTCGCTCTTATAATAATAATATAATTAATAATAATAATATAATAATATAATAATCTATATAAATAAAATGATAGTTGTTTTCCAATGCTCGCTTTTAACTTAATAACTACTAGATAGATTTCGATCAATTTTTGTTTTGTTTTACTTCTTATTTACTTGGTCCTTATCTAAAAAAAGGAATTATCACGATATCTTCATTAAAAACAAACTAATTAAAGTTTTCAAACTGCGATTTTTACAAGCAAAACGCGTTAAGCGGTGAATTTTCGTCGCTTTGATAGAGTGGGGCAAACGATGTAACGCGCATGATCTGGAGAGAGGATGTTTATCCTTCCACTGCCTACTGATTATTTCATATTTGAGTGTAGATTTAATGCAGTTCAGTGATATATTAGATTAATAAAGATTTTTTGAATTCTATTTTCTATTTGTTTACCAGTTTTTAAAATATTTTTGTAGCTTTTTTTAAAATTCTCTTAGAATTGTTTATATTTTACTGTAAATACAGATTCAAAATACATTTTTAAGATACAGCCATTACAATAATCAAATTACATTTCAACACTCCCTTTTATTATTGCATATATTTTTTTAACCAGAAAGAGTTACTCAAGTTAGCGAGAAACATTTCTTTTTAAATTAAACTATATGCCAAAAAATTGCTCCCTCAGAATCGGGGTATCTCCCGCAATTTTCCAAGTTTTTTATTTATTAATTAATTAATAATTAACTTTTATTTTTATTTTAACTAAAATTAAAATTACTGTAAAATACAAAAAAGTCACTTTTTATTTTTTTAAAATTGCTCCTTAGATGCTCTTTCCGAATCCGCAATTGCTCCAGGTGTATAGTACGTAATAGTTAATTAACAATTAAATTTTTTTTTAAATTTCAAACTCAAGTAAAAATCGCCATAAAACCAAAATAATTTTTAGTTGCAATTTTTGTTTACCTTTTTTTTTAAGTTCTCTATCTGCTCTACTTATTACGCAAATAATTAACTGACCAAATTTTTGCAATATTTTTAAAATTAATTATTTTTAACTATTTATACATGTATTGTTGTATTATGACGACATCAACTGCTATTGAGTCTTATAAACATGAATAGTTTAAAAATTGAATTACAAGTTAACTATACACCTGAAACAATTACGGATCTAGAGAGAGCATTTAAGGAACATTTTTTTTTTTTTAAATAAAAACAGTTACTATTTTGGATTATAAAGCAATTTTTATTTTTGTATTTACAAATTTTTGAAAAATTAAATATTTTTTAACTATACACTTGGAGCAATAGTGGATTCTGAGGGAGCAATTTTTCGGCATATAGTTAAAAATGTTCTATAGGTTATTTTTAATATATTTTTGCTTTCAATTTTTTAAATGTTTCTCTTCTGTAAATTATAAATGTTCTTAACATAATAACCTACGCAGACGACGTCGCGGGTATCAGTTAGTTACATTATAATTTCATTCATTTAACAAAACAATTAATTACAGTTGAGGCTAAAAAAATTAAATTTTGTTTATGAAGAGGCAAAATTGATGTAAATGTTTAGGCATAACAGCAATAATAAATCAGAACTACTCGACCCTTGACCTTTGACAGACTAAATTGTACAACAATTTACTGGACTAAACCTTAAAAGAAAAATTTCCGATTGCCTAATCTTTCAATTCAACCACCTTCAACTTTTCTTGAATTGCTTTAGCTTGCTGAACTTTGGTCAAGGAATGAGACATTTGTTTAAGTACCAAAGTAAATTTTTTAATAGAAAGTGATTATATCCCAGTAGATTATTTAAGTTTAAAAAATCAATCGAATTGGGGTCAACAATTAAATTTTAATTTATTTAGAACAGGGCATATTTGGAAGAATTACGAAGATAGATATCTGAGTTATTTATAGCCCAAGAACAAATTTTCTATAGAAAATATCAATTTCCAATTTTCATTTGAAATATTTTCTTCAATGGTTATAAGTTTGGAAGTCATTGAAATCGGAAAAATATAATTTGTTTTAAAACCACACAATTAATACGACAATTTTGAAATAATATGACGCAATTAAAACAGTATTCCATTATCTAAAATTTTATTCCCTCTAAATTGTATGTCCAATATTTAATTACAGTTTGTCTGCATGGGCGGAACTCCAAAGCGAATGGAACAATTCGCTTATTACATCATGGAGCAAATCGGGCACAAACTACCAGTCGGGACAACCCTGTTGGATATTACACAATTCTCGCACAGATACACGATGTATAAAGTGGGACCAGTTCTTTCAATAAGTGTAAGATTTTCTTCTAAGAAATACTTCAAAATGCATCAAAATACAAATATTTGTACATTTTAGCATGGAATGGGGGTTCCTTCAATCAGTATACTCCTACACGAGGTAATCAAATTAATGTACCATGCCAAAGCAAAAGATCCAGTCTTTATTCGAATTGGTACTAGTGGAGGTTTGGGGATCGAACCTGGTACACTCGTAATCACCGACGAAGCCGTCAATCCGAATCTTAAACCTATATATGAACAGGTACTCATCAATCCACTATAACTACGGTAAAGAACAAAAACCTGGATAAAATTTCTTCTTTTTTACAGTGTATCTTGGGTAAGACTGTCAATCGCGTAACAAAACTTGACAAGAAATTGACAAAAGAATTGAAGGCCATCGCCGATCCTGAAAACCCATACCTCACCATTACCGGGAAGACTATGTGCACGAACGACTTCTACGAGGGCCAGGGGCGGCTTGATGGTGCTTTTTGTGAATACTCCGAGGAAGACAAAATGGCTTTTTTGACTGGCCTACAAAAAGGGGGTGTTGTTAACGTCGAAATGGAATCGTGCGCCTTTGCAGCCCTCACTCATCATGCTGGTATTCGCTCGGCTATCGTCTGCGTTACTGTGGTTGATCGACTCAAAGGAGATCAAGTAATCAACTTACTATACTACTTTTTAGTGGCATATTTTCAAGTCATTTTATGAGACCCTTAGTGGGGACTATAGTCCTCCCGGGAACAGCATTTTCAAGTTTTATGCTTTCAGTGGGTTAGCCTCCAGCTTGTCAGCCCGTTAGTCACGGTACTGTTTACATATAGAGAGATTTCTAATTACTAGTTTTGGAATCAAAACATGATGAACTTTAATGTGAAATTTTTCCACTTTGAATGAAGAGAAGGGTAGGAATGTGTATTGGCAATATTTTTTAATTAAGAGAAGATATTATTAAAAGTAGGGATTTATCAAGTCAAGTAGCTAGACAATTTTTGCAATAAATTGTGGTTGACATTTTGACTAGAAAATGAAATATTTTAAGAAGCTTGACTTAATTTGACTTGACTTGACTTTGAGTGATACTTAACTTAATTAAATGTAACTTTATTTTAAGTCAAATTTAGGCTAAGTAGCTTGAAAATCAAGTCAAGTTGAGAATCCCTATTCAAAAGTATTCTATTAAATTGTCTTCATAACTTCTACCACGACTACAATGACCACTATTTTTCATGCTCTTTCTGATCTTGGGGGTTTTACATGTCGGCCTCGGGGGACTGCCAGAATAAGGTTTCATTATTGAGCTGAAGTGTAAGATTTAATACCTTCACGACTTTTAAATAATCAATTGAAATAGGTCGCTAGTTCCAGTCTATTATTACCAATTGATTTAAATAGGAAAGAATTTGGGAATTCTACTTGAAGATTATAGAAACAAATTTTTAGGTCTTCTACTTTTACCTACTAAGATTGGCTTTTTTTAAGGTGTGCTCTCCAAAGGAAGTGCTACTCGAGTGGGGTACCCGGCCTCAGGAGTTAGTCGGACGGTACATCAAAAAGCAGTTGCAACTGAAAGGACGAATATCGTTCGATGGCCACGGCTCTATGTGCGTGAAAAGCCCTCGAAGATTCAAGTTGGTGCAACAGGAGTCTGAAAATTTCGACTAAATTCAACTATCTGGAAATATAACCCATAAAATATGCATATCCTCAACGACTGCCAGTTGGATACATTTTTTAAAAAAACATTATTTATAATCGAATATTCAAAAAAAAAAATGTTCTCGGATAACCGATAAAAATCAAGAAAGTTGCAAAAATTATTAAAATTAATCAAAGAATTGAAGCAACATAGATTAAAAAATAATAAAAATTAAAAAGCTTTAAATAGGTTGTTTCAAAATTGGAAGAGATTAAAAAATTTTGTTTTAAATTTGAAATCAATAAGAAAAATTTATTTCTCTTCGCATTTTTTTCTTCTCTACGGTACCAAAATATATCTTTTGGAGATCAGTAATTTACTTTGTGACTGAAGGAAAGATTATTAATCAAAATTACATTCCTATATAAGGATCATTTTAGAGTTTCGATGAAAAATCCTTGTTCGTCTTAAAAAAATTAGTAAACTTTTAAAACTATAAAAATGATAAGAATATACCAGTATTTAAATGGAAATGCTTTGAACTAGACAATTTTAGTTTGGAAGATCCAAAGCTTTGTCTGTACGTGTGTGAATGTATAAAAAAATTGTTGAAAATCGAACTAAATGATTTAGTCATTTAGTAGGGGAGGAATACACGATTTTTTCATGTGAATCATTTATAAAGAAACCTGGTCAAGGTTAATTAGAAATTTTTACAAATGTCAGGAATAATCTTTTACCAGGGGAATTACATAAAAATATCATCCCACTTTTAAACTAAAAACAATGTTTTTAAAGAATCTCAGAAAAGTTTTAAGCTTTGAAAATTGTTAAAAAGCAAAAATTAGATTCAGAGGTTTGACTTGAGAAATTCAAGAATCTACTTTCTTTGTGTTTTCAGTTAAAAACCCTTAAGAATGGAAGGATCCAAATAGTCTGATTTAATTGAATAATTAAGAAAGTTAGTAAAAGTTTCCTGCGTTTTCTTTTCCAAGTACCTAATAGACTATTTCTCGTTCTTATGTATCATTTAAAGAAGGAAAATAATCTTTTAGTATTTTTTTTCCAAAAAATTAAATCAATTTTGCAAACTGTAAATTGGTTTACGGCAAATTTTGAAACCAAAAATTCTTAAAGAAAATTTTAAGCCAGGGGAATTACATTATCACCCAGTGAGTACAAAACGTTCAACTACTTACGTTCGAGTTCTGTAAAATTTACGTAACATTCATTCGTTATGTGTTCATTCGTTATTATAGAACTATTACATAGTTGGGACGTTTTGCACTCACTGGGAAGGTTAATAGATCATCCCTGATAGTTGAGTCGAATTCCTCGTTTTTATTTAGCTTTGGAAAATCAATAAAATCGCCTTAACGCTGTTTTCAAAGTTTAAACTATCCTTAATCGTAAGCCTCTCCTTTTCAAAAACAAAAAAAAAATGTTACAATGAATATACTTGTTGATTAATTGATTAATATTTAAAAAATTAGCTTAATGGTTTACCGAAAATAATAAATAAATGTTGTTCATATTTTAATATATAATATATTATATATAAATGTTAAATTTATAAGGGGGACAAAAACAAATCTAAGAAACTAAGTCTAATTTAAAAACCGTTTAAACTTATTTATTCACTGAGTCTTTGATAAATTATTTAATCTATTTTTTTATTTTATAATCTTAATCATTTATTTAAAGAAAAAAAAAAGATTCGAACCCCTTTTTGTCCAACCAAGTGACAATATAATTTGAATTAACAACGATAATTTTTAAGCATAAGATAATAATTTATAAAAACCTAGGCCGGTGATATGTTATTTTTGATTCCGTGTTTTCAAAATGAAATTTTTGTGAAAAAAGGCCTTTGATTAAATGAGAAAATGTTATCAATATATGAACTACTTATATCTAATACAAATATATTATATATATAAAACCTTCTAAGCGACATATTTAACAAGAAAAATATCTACTTAATTCCAAAAACTAATCTCATAAAATTATTTAGGTAAAAAAGTTAACCATGACATTGTTGAACCCAATTTTCATATTAAAATCTTCTTTCTCGATTTGTATATAACGAGAAAAATAATTGTAACAAAATATTATTGTACTTATTAAATTAATTATTAATTAATAAATTATATAAAAGACTAATTGATTTTTTTCTAAATTTCATTCATTTATTAAACTGTAATTTTCAGAGGTGTGTGCAGTATGCACTTATTTTAACAATGTATAATACTTACTATAAGTAATTATATCATGCATATTGTATACTAGCTGTTAACCGCCTGCTTCGCTGAGAGTAGAAATAAAACATAATGATAATTATAGAAACCTATACACCCCATAACTTTCTACTATCTACTTTACCCAAAAAGTTAATAGTCATTCCCAGGGTCGTAACTAAATTTTTGTGGGCCTTATACGAGATTTTCAAATTGGGCTCTAAGTTATCTGCAGCGAAACAATATTTACCTATAGGAGTAAAAACAAATGAATAGACGCTGATGTGTGAGCTTACGGATTATAGGATAGTTGTGCAAAAGATAAAAATTGTTATTATATAAAGACAATTTATATATACAATCTGGGCCCTGGGTAAATAATTCCGTTCCCTCTGTCTAGTACGGCTCTGAGTATTCCACAAATTCGTGATTTTTCAAGGATAAGATATATTCTTTTGTAGTTTCTAACTACTTTAATATATTTATACAAAAATCCTCGTTTATTTACATTTTTTATTTATTTCAAGCCGCTTCGACTCCTATAATCCTTTATATCGACTATTGTAGATAGGCTAAGATGCACTCAAGTGTTTAAAATATTAGAAATCCATTTAAAATCGTTCTTCAGGCATTTATTTATGATAACTACAGTTTTTGTGTTGAGTATGATTCAATTACTTTCACTTGCAATCTCGCAGGCCCGTCTTATTCAGAGCGATGAACATCGCTCAAATTCTTCAAAGTTAGTTAACTCGACTTTACAATAAGACTTTAAGTAAATCCTTTCATAAAAAGTACCATATACATTCGTTAAATCATTTTGGAAATGAATTAATTATAAAGGATTAATTAGCAGCTATCCTGAAGGAACCATATATTTTTCCGAAATAAAAGAGTATTTCATGTGCTATTTCAAGATTTCGGAAATTTGTATGCATATAATTGCATTAAAATCTGTCTTAGAGTTTAAGCTGGAAGAAGTTTTAACTACGCCACAGGCACTAGCAAGGATAAAATACTCTTTTACTTCTATTGTTTTTAAATTATCCTTGCATAAAACATCCCGTTAATTGGTCGCTTTGCGTCTGCATGCCAGATACAAAACTCAATAATTGACAACATATTTTATACTTCTAAGATTTCTAACTATCCCGCACGTCACTTAGAGGGTAGAAGTTCTGAAGGCCGGATGAAAAATAATTCTTATTCAAAATACTTGTTAATTTTTTTATAATAAATAAATTATTTATACCTGGAAATCAAGAGTTTTTGAAATACTAGAAAATTATGGAGAAAAACCTTTGACGGGTCAGATTTGGCTCATGGGCCATAAGTTATCGACCACTGTAGGTTAATCTAACAATAAGTTTCTAAATATTTTCGATGTTTTTAAGCACACCATTGATTGAAGCTTTATTAATTCCATATTAAATATTTGAAATGCTACACCTAGTAATGTCCTTATTTAATTTCAAGGTTCAGTAGATAATTCATACAACTTGGTTGAAGTGAAATAGTAACAATGCAAAAAATTACACTCACGCAGTAAATACGTATAGTCATTCTTATTAAATTCAATTTATTTTATCTTTCAGACAAGAAATCAAAATAATTTTTTGTTACTAACGAAGATAAAAACAAACTTTTTAAATTAATTGCTTTCGTAAGATAGAAGACTTGGGATTTGGGAGTATTTGCTTATTTTTTTTTTAATAAAAATTTCAATAAATATCGTTTATATCAAGTGCATTTTTATTTGCTTTTAGTTAAATGTACTTTAAATATTTTTCGCAATTTTTTTTTTTAAATATTTCAAAGTCTTAAACTAAATGATATGAAAAAAACATCTTCAAAAGATTGTATGCCTTAATGGAAACTTTGCTTGTAACTATTTACTCTTCTAGGAAAAACCTGATCAGAATGAAAATAAAAATGTCCTTGGTATAAATAAACAGTTAACAGTTTTTTTCAAGCGTAATGCAAATGACATTTGAATGCAACTGCTATCATTTTTCAACAGGCTATTCAAACATTGGAATTTCCAGAATATTATCTATTGACGTGATATTTCTTTTATCTAAATCATTGGATTGTCCTGATTTTGCATTTTTTTTGCACTCGTACTGAGGAAAAACCCAATAATCGGGGTGAAAAAAATTTGATCTCGCTTGAAATGTTACCATCTAATATTTTTAAAGGCTTGAGTTGGCTAAACATGGGAAAAAATACAAAAAAAAAAAATACTGACACGTTAGCAATTTATTATTTATAGTGCACGTGTATTTGTCCAAACTTCAATACTTAATTGTAATTTCAAATTTAAAGATATCTTCGCTGTATATTTAGTAGTCTAAGACCCTTTCAAAGGGCACACAACATCAAACTACATAATATTAATGTATCGTAAAAGCTACATTACAAAATAATGTTCTGTTTAAGTTACAGATCTATTACGTAGTGTGATGTTTTGTGTTCACTGGGAATAATCGCAAGATCCCAAATATATCGGTCTATCTCCGTCGAGTTTCCCGTACTTGTTTTTGTCTCAAACCATGATTATTCCCAAATGATTTAAAATTTATTAATATAACACACGTAAACTTTTGTTAAATAATCTATTTTATTTTATTTTGTTGAATTTCAAACGTCTATATGACAAAACGGTACATTTTCGATGACTTTGAAAAACATTTTTTTTAACCATTATTTTCTTTGAAGTGAGAAGATTTGAAAAGGACCTACCAAAAATCTTGTGCTTTCAGAAATAATATTTGTATGTATATCGTAATATAGCCATTCAATATAAAATTATTTTTGGAAAATTAAAAAATATTTAATAAAACTTTTCATCAAATACCTCTAAAAATAATTAGTACCTAGATATATTAATGGATTTCACACCGTTTTTTTTATTTCAATTATGTTATTCGTTTTTAATAAAAATAGTTTCAGAAATTTTGATGAACTAACTATGAAATTTGAAATCTGGCTCTTATACCATGATATTTATTACTCTGTAAAATGTACGGTTCCTGAGGAATAATTATTACCTATATTTTGCAATGAAGACTTCTATTAACTATTTAGTTTAACTTAGCTATGCTCAAGAAAGCGGGCGGGTATCAGCAAGTGACGTATCTATTTTTAGTATCATTTTTGATTTTGAGTATCATTTTTTGGTTTCTATTTTTAATTTTTCACGTATAGTGCCATTACTAGTCATTGGCATCTGTGGCAAAACTTCGATATTGATTAAATTTTTTTCTCACTCTTTATAAATAATCGTTAGCAACAGCAAATATTGGCGAAAAATTCAAAGGGCATTTTTTGTAAAAAATGCAATTATTATCTTAAGAATTGATAAAAATATTTTTTATTATAATCTATAGGTAATTTTGATACTCGACGAGTCTAATAAATAAATATTTTACCAGGTAAGTGCATATAGAAAAGTAAAATAATAAAAATCACACCTTAGAATTAAAAACTCAAATAGATTCTAATACATTTTTACAATCTTATGTCTTATGTAATTTTTAAAATTAGTAACTTAAAATTTTGATAGTACAAGGTCACCTTAATCAAGCGATTATTGAAAATGAAGGTTATCACAATTGTAAGTTTCTTAATAAAGATTTATCTTAAATTAATTCTTCGTTCGTTTCTGGCTTCAAAACCTAGCTAAGATTTTTTCATTTTTCATGATCTCGCATTTCACACTTAAAAAGCTCAGCAAATACTATTGTTAATAAGTAAAGTTTATTATCAGTTTTACGCTAACTACTTTTTAATTTGCTTTAAAATTTATCATAACTATGATATTATACAAAGTACAATCAAAAAATTTTACTCTAAAAGTCATATAAGTAATAGCATATAAAAAATTCTTTTAATTGGAAACGTAATAAAATATTGTTTGAAATGACGCAATTATGGGACCTATTAAAAAGGGGTTTCTTATCAAAATTTCGATTAAATATTTCATAATAATTACGGCATTATTTGTAGTTAAATTAAATTATAAATTTTTTTTTCAAATAATCCAACTACGAAATTAACATCATTATAATTTAATCCTAAATTACGTCGCTATGCCTAATTATCGTTTTAAAGATTTCTAGATAGTTACCATAATGCCCACACCCAATTTTGAGAAGTCGACGAAGTTTACAAATTCTTAGATTTTTTTTTATATGTATCGTTATCCTATTGATTGTTTTCCAATTTAATCCTTAAATTATTTGACCTTAATTTGATCACTAAATCTAAAGAGATCAACTGTCTAAACATTCCTTAATTGAAACATACAAACTAATTAATCAACCCCCCACAACCAAAAAACGAACCAATAAAATATCAATTATCTAACCACTTAATAACATTAAAATAATTTTATCCAATTAATCGATCAGAACCTACTTGATCAACGGTCACTCCCAATAAATATATTTTTATCAACAAGTCCCGAGTCAATCGATTTATAGTTAATAGTCTATAGTCTAAGCATGGACGTATCTTGTTTTTGGTTAAAGGAAGAACACACTTTTAAAGTAGCATATTCTTAAAATACATATATAATTTTTAATTGAATCTTTGTTTTGTTCTTACTGATAAAAAGATATCATTACATCATATACCGTCCAACGAAAAAATAGTAAGCTAAAGTCAAGGGACCCCGATCTTTTTTGAACGAAGTTCTTTTATTGAGCTAAGAATAAAACCGTAGAGATCATAACGTAATGGAAATTGAGACCAGATGACCTTTTCTCTCTTTCTTTTTAATTCTAAGTTCTCTTACTTTCTCTTGCTACTTGCTCTTACTACTTGCCAACAGTGATTGGTTTTTAATGAAATGTGCTGACAATAAGCAAGAAAAGGAAAATAGAAACATAAGAAGAAAAGAGAGAGAGAAAAAAGAAAAAAACTGAATCCACTGACTACTAGATACGTCTAAACGCATACACGTCTATCGACTTTACTATTTCTCTTCTTTCACTTCCTACATATTCCTTATGCTTACCAACAGTGATTGGTGAAATTAAGTGCGCCGAGTGAGAGAGAAAGAGGGGAAATAGAAGGAAAGAGATAAAGAAAAACTGACTAATGACTTTTAGATGCCAATTAAAAGTTGTTAAAAATGTTTATTCTATAAATTAAATTCGAGCTGCGAACAAATCGGACAACGAACATTTTCACGAAAGATTTTTGTGTTCTGAGAACGAACACATAATCGGATAATTTTCGATACTCGATTTCACAAAAACATCTACGGTACAACAAATCGATAATCGGATAACAAACAATTCGGATAGCGAACATAGTCTTGAAACAGATTACAGATAACCGATTACTCACTGTATTAAAGATTGTTCTCAGTATAAAACTAAACCATGTTTACACATTTTAAATCAAACAAAAATCAATAAAACTGTTAAAACATAATTTTTAAATTTTGAGGGTTGAGGATAGTTCTGAACCGAAATGCAACTAAAAAAAAATCATACCCCACAAGTTAAATTTTATCATTTCATAAATTGTTTAGAAAAGTTTGACAAAAAAAAATCATCGATAAAACAAATTTACAAAAAGGTGTGTAGGAAAACTACAAAACCTTAAAAGATTTGAATAATAATTTTTTCTGTCCCCGTATATCACGATGTATGATTACTAAATACAATATTCTTCAAATACTATAAAGTTCATATACGACAAGAGAAAATATAGGAGAAAACGAGCGTGAAAGAGAGGCGCGCACTTGTGCCTAGTAACAATTAACATAGGCGACATCAAAAGTAAGGTGTGAATGAGAATATTTGTCAACAGCTGACAAGGGAGCAAGTTTAAGTAATAGATACAAAAAGAAATAAACTATATATCTTATTGTACAATACAAATCCCAATTTAAAAAGTATCCAAAATGAATGAGAGTCATTTAATAACGATTAAAAAAATTTTAAAAACCTTATTACAGTTATCTAACAAGAGAAGACTGATACACTGTGATAAGGCTGATGAGTGATGACTGAAACTATTCCTAAACGATCCCCACTTGTCCTCTCGTCTATAACCGCGATCTAGCCTATACATTTTAAGTGGAAAGGAAAGAATTTAACAACTGTCATTTTGGAACATCAATAATTAATTAATAAACTTTATTATTTTGTAAAATATTGTATACTTAAGTGCAATAAAAATGTTATTTATTTAATTATAACTGCCATAAATAATACAATACGATTAAAAATAATAAAATATTTATATAAAGGAAATCTTATAATCATAAGAAACATTTTTTAACAAATGTCCATTGTCCAACCACTAAATAGTTTTTGAGTTAGTAGACTTGAGATTTGTTCCAGATGAAACCGTTTTTTGTACGGTACAAGTAGAGCGGAAAGATAAATTTAAATGGCATTTTTTTACATTGTTCCATACAATGTACGTTTTTATTTTCATTTACCTAGTAATAGAAACAATTTTATTTATAGTAAAAATTAATTGTTTATATGGTTAACTCGCAAAATTTTAGAGTCAAATGAAAATTTTTGTCGGACCATATTATGTTGGCGATAACAAAATTAGACTACTAAATAACGATCTATATCGGAGTTTTGTCAATGACAAACCATCACATTGCCAATCGTTCATGATAATTTTGAAACAGGAGTTCACAAAAATTTACTCCATCTAAAATTTCCTAAAAATGGGTGTTTAGGTTAGAAAAGTACCTATAAACTGTTAAATAAATAATAGTCCCGGTGGAAGATAAACTGCCCTTCCCAGCCCGATCAAAACTGCCGACTCCACGTGCAACTTCTGTCTCACATTTATATTGTATATTCCGTCTTAAACCACTCCCAAATCCTAATGCAATTTAATCGGCGATCAACGTAAATATAATAGAATGAAAAGAATATTATTAAGTGGGGGGTTTTCAGTAGTGGATTGAGAGATAAAATGTTTAACTCACTTATTAATAGCTTTGCATATTAAGAATTACACTCAGTCGCATGTTGGCCTGCTTTTGCACCGTTGTTCATTTGAAAGTGAAACTTGAAAAAATCAAAATAAATAAAAATGCCGTGCAGCGATTGTACCGTGTCGGTCAAGGAGCTCAATAAACAAAATAATTGTAAAAAATGTGCATCTTACAGTGATGGGGACAATGCCGATATCGATCGAAATTGTAAAATGCTTCGGTATGCAAATTTTTTTCTATAAATATAAGTGGTATTTAACAAAGGTGTTGTTACTTATGCAAAACTCGTTGATTGGGTACAAAAAAAACAATAAGTTTGGTTTTTTTCACATAGAGATTAATCATGTCAAGTAGTTGAACGTTTTAAGAAATATATTATGCTGAAAATTTCGCAAGTATGTTTATTTGCTAAATCAATGCTTACATACAATTCTACTATTTAAATATTAATTTTGATTTCAGTTTGACTTGAATTTAAAACAAATTTAAGTCAAGTAGCTTGAAAATCAAGTCAAGCAGCTTAGAAATTAAATCAAGCAGTAAATCTTTACTTTCACGTCATTACATTTTCATGATACAACTATTTTGAAAGGAAAATAACAAATAGTAATATTTGAAAGCGTTCAACGCTACACTCAAGGATTTGCTATTTGACTTACTTCTCAAGCTCCTTGACCTTATTTAGCGTAAAAATAAATCAAACTCAAGTCAAATGTTAATATATAAATATCAACTCAAACGTTGAATTTGCGAGCTATTTCTTTTCAACGTTTAAATGCTAAAATCCATTCATTTTACAAAATGTCCAAATACTTGATTTGATGATTCCTTAGTTTAGTATACTTGAACATTAAACAAAAAAAATGTAGTACTTCAATGGCTTATTGTGAGTTTCAGCACAAGGTGCGAATTGTAAATTTGTCCCCTGATATTTTCGCAATTGATCTCATTTAATACAACAGGATTATTGTGATAATCGCAAACTTGGCTGCTATTTCTGCAAAACAGAGATTTGATTTAGATCTGCAAACTCTTTTTCAGAACTCAACCTTATATTTGAAAAACTAGTTAACTTTTAACTCCAAAAAAATATTTTAACCCATCTCTATTCTTTCTTTTAGGGGTCTATTCCAAATATCTCAATGCTCATCATCTTAGGTATGTTCCAGATGAAAAGACAACCGTACAATGTACGGTCCAAGTCATGCGCGGGTATTAAAAAGTTGACACAATATTATATTGCGTATAAGTTATAACGTGCATTGTATGGTTTTAGTTTCGTCTGGAACAATCCTATTATTTAAGGCGTAAATATAATTTCTATACAATTTTTTTTTTCAAGAAATTAATCAAGTCTGTTTTTTGTTTATATTTTGAATCAGAGGCTTCCAACTTTTTAAACAAGTCTCGTTATCGTCGTTGACACGCGTTAGCGATGAACTTTTTTAACTTTTATGAATAAAAATATTGACAATTTACGCAATTGTAATTCCAATGAAATAGAGACGCATTTATTTTCTTATTTAAATTTTCTAGATCTAAACAATCAGAAGACATTTGCATCTTCAACAGCTTTATGATATTTTATTTTAACTCTCGAATTAAATAAGAAACGAATATTTATATAGAAAGATGATTCAGACTTTTATCATAATATGAACTCATTATTATGACGTTTTTTGGTTGTATGATGAATGGAAATATATTTTTGATAATGCATCATGGAATTTAAGTTTTTTGTTTTTTAACTAACGCCATAAAAATCACGTATTTAAGAATCATTTTTCTGCTAGAACCGCAATTATTGAAATGTGGCGAGGCAATAAATTGCACGTAGTACAGCAAGAAAAAAATTGTAAAAGTGAAAGGCGTTATGAGAAAATCGAATTCTAATCGAGTAGCGAAATGTAATTTCCTCTAAATTAACAAAAAACTAATTACTTGATTTTGATAGCTCTTAAAAAGAAGAAAAGTACTTAAAAATTTCTAATATATTAATACTTAATAATATACAAAAAGACTTTAATGAATTTAAATTCCCACATGTGAACCCATATGTGACTACTAAGTCATAAATGTTTTTTTTTTCTTTTAAAGTGAATGTCAATAATATTGAACGATATATATAGTATATATACCTAGTAATGATTTTATCATTATACGACTGAATTACGTGTAATTGTCGAATGATTCAATAATTAAATATTTTTCAATGATTGAAGAAAGTCGCGGCAACAGTCAACAAATTTCAAAATATTTGAACTTCACTGATTGTGAGAGCGAGGCCACTTTTTTGGCCGATTCAAATATTTATCTATGCTTCTTATCGGATTAGGGTAAACAGGGTACGATTGTAACTATGCTTCTTGCATTGCTTACAGCAGCGGTTCCCAACCTGGGGTTCACTTACCCTTGGGGGTATGCAATAGGTAGTTTAGGTGTACAGAAAAATTTCGTTATAATAACAAAACAAAAAAAAAACGTTATATATCACAATTTTAACAGTGAAAATTGTACCTACTTGTTAATATTTAAAATTTGCTTATATCAAGCAATATGTACATATATCACATATATTGTCATAATAAACAGCGAGGAAAAAGAACACCCGTGGCGACATCTTCGATGCCATTCAATGAAAAATTTTGCAATCATTTGAATTTGAGTCACTTTCTGATAAAGCTAAGTTTTTGTTGCTATTTATAAGTAAAATGCTTGTTGAACGAGCCTTTTTTTCTTTCTTTATATAAAAAACTAGCTGACCCGCGCAACTCCGTCTGCGTCACATAAGAGTGAGAGAGGGTTAAAAGTGGGGAACCTATGGCCAGTGAAGCCAGATCGTGGGATTTCTTTACCCCCACTTAGCAGCACATACGTCATAAATTGAGGAGAAAAATGTCCCTTCCATATGACACGGATAGGTAAAACAACACCCATACAACGCTTTGTAAGTGTGTGTTACCTATCCGTGCATATCCGTGTCATATGGAAGGGACATTTTTCTCCTCAATTTATGACGTATGTGCTGCTAAGTGGGGGTAAAGAAATCCCACGATCTGGCTTCACTGCCTATGGCACAATTCTAAAGGAGTTGAAACTTTCTTTGTTTTATCCACAAATCACTTAAGAACCATTGAAGAGATAAAATTTGGTACCTATATAATGCTAATTTAAAACCACGCGGACGAAACCAAGAAAAACATTGTATGTCTGTAACGTTAAAAGTATAACAAGACTCATGAGCTATCTTAGGTACATCACACTATGATCAGTAAGAGTGGAACTATAGTAAAAAATGTCACGGGAACGGGAATAATAAAGGAACGCTGCATAACACTACTGGGGTGTTTTATTGATAAAATTTACGTATGTAAACTTAAAATATAATGAAGAACAAAGAATATATGAAACTTAAACAAAGAGTAACGTAAAAAAAAATTGAAATGTTATTTGATTATTGCAACGCCTGTAACCGTTGTAACAAATAATATATTTTAAACTTGTACTTCTGTATCTGATATAATATATTGCAAGGAGCTGAATGCCTGAATGTCTAATGATCTATGAATCAG
Source organism: Sisyra nigra (assembly GCA_958496155.1). Lineage (NCBI taxonomy): Eukaryota > Metazoa > Arthropoda > Insecta > Neuroptera > Sisyridae > Sisyra > Sisyra nigra. The sequence continues at coordinate 12,787,797 of OY292318.1, forward strand.
CTCAGTACTGACTACTGAAAAAAAGTTAGAAGTACACAAATATTGAGAAGGAAAAGCGCAAGCGCTCACTTAGGAGGCCTAACATATTTTAAAAAGTGGGGAGTCTTGAAAAATGTTAAAAATGTAATTGTTGAATTTTTAAATGTACTTTATCACGTTAAATTCTAAATATTTATCGAAAATTAACAATGAAAGAAATTTCAACGTTTTAAAAATTTTCATTATTTTTCGGATGTTAAATAAAAAATCATATCTTCAAGTAAAAATTGTAATTTTTATTTTAATCCTAAAGAGAAAATGTGTTAAAACGCTATTTCACGAACTTTAAAGATCTATTTCACGACCTTTTTTTTAACACACGGTTCCCGCAGGAGACAATTATCATGCTATCCTTTGAGCACCGTGCATTATTCTGGCATAAGAAATAATCTATATTATTATCTGATCTCTCAACTATCATATTGCAAAAAATCATGTCTATCTTTTACTCTGTGAAAAACAAAAACATATCTATCCCACGGGAGTAAAACATTTTTCCTGGATAAAAAATCGATCAAGCTTTCCTGAGGAAAATTCGTTAAAACTCTTATTCATAAACTTTTAGAAAACTCTTTTGAAATACTCAGTTCCTGAAAGATTCTATTTTTAGCCTATCCTACGGGAACCGTACAATATTCTAACATAAAAAGTAACCCATATCATTCACTGTCTCTTAAACCACCATATTGCAAGAAATTATGGTAATCTTTTGTTCTGTGAAAAACAAAAACGTATCTATCCTACGGGAACATACATTTTTCCTGGATAAAAAGTGGACTGTGTGAAAAGAAAAACTATGATTTTGCCTTGAGGACCTTATGAGTTATTACTTAACTCTTAGCTAATAAATGAGTTATTAAAATGTTTGGTTTCAGCATGATTTTTCTTCAAACCAGTTTTTCTCTATTTTCCCGATGAAATGAGAAATTTTTCCAAAATAAAACGTATTCTAGATAATGATTCGCATATTTATCATACTTAAATATCACCAAAATCCATTTTCAACTAAAAATAGAGTTTATGCATAATTCTTTTCTCCAACCCGTTTTTCAATTTCCCGGGTAAATGAGACATTTTCCCTTAATAAAAAGAATTCTATTTAATGACTCAGATTGTCATTTATTTTCACAACAAATTTTATTAAAAGTCATATTTATTTGGGTAAGAATTAATAATATGTTTCTAAAAACAATTTCGCAAATAATGAATTATTTTTGAAACAACCTTAACAACCATTAAAAAGGTTATGGCGGGCTAACCGTAAAAGATAGACATATGCCGTCGCGGACTTTTTTGTAGAACTTTTTAAGAGGAACAATTTTGCTGCACATAATTTTTGCGTAACTTAAACCGTTTACGCAGGGCAGGCCACGAACGCTCTCAAAAGGAAAATTTTTTACTGATTTTTGCAACATTTTCCATCGATGCTCTGCTCCTATTAGTCGTAGCGTGATGTTATATAGCCTAAAGCCTCCCCCGATAATTAGGCTATCCAACATTAAAAGAATTTTTCAATTCAAACCAGTAGTTCCTGAGATTAGCCCGTTCAACCAATCAAACAAACAAACAAACAAACAAACAAACTGTTCAATTTTATATATTAGTATAGATAAGTATTGCAATAAACTGAATGTGGTTCCAGATTTGAGATTATAGGTCATATCAATCTAAGGTTCACACTGAAGTTCTTCTTTTTTGTTAGTTGTCTTAGTGTTCTTATACAAGAACATACCCCTTTTATCTCCTATTGAGGTTTTTAAAGCATTTCCTAGTTATTTCCAATATAAAAAATGATAATATGAACATATCTTATACAATCATTCGTACCTCTTAGAATAGGCTATATAAAAATAAATAAACTTATTTCAATCTTGTTATAAGAACAATTACTTATGTAAATACTCGAATACGATAATTTGAATAATCATGTTCTCTATATATAAAACACTACCAAGTTTGGCTGACAGACACATTGGAGAAAATACCTCTGAAGATAAAGAAATGTAACTTGAAAAGTTGTTTCTGGAAGAACTGTTACATTCATTTCAGAAGGATTCTTCGAAATTATACTTCTAAGTGTTTGAAAGAGGGAGTTGAAAGTTTTGCATTTTTTGACTCCTAGCCTCCTAATTTATCAACTTTTTTATTTACAAAGTTTGAAATTTTAATTCATTATGACTGTACTTGAAATTATAATTATCGTCCATAAATTTCTTAGATAATATTTAAGGGTATCAGGAACGAAGATCAAAAATAAAAACAGATGTTAAATTTTTTAAATTTTACGAGACTTTGCTAATTTATTTTTAGCTTCTTCAGGTAATATTTAAGGCTAACATCCTTGTGACCAATATATAATTTCGTCATATTACAATAAAAATAAATAAAGAAAGGTATCCTGTTACATGTATGATATTCAACCAATTTTTCATAACAAATAAAAACCAAGTACTTATAAATTATTAAAAATAATTAAAAGCAATTAAAAACTTTTAAAAACAGAACTAACAACACACAATGTGTGGTGTGTCAGCTACACAACCATTGTATAACTGATTGGAAAATTGGTTGCATATCATACATGTAATAGGGGAGATATTTACCGTTCTTTATTATTTTTTTTTTTTTTTGTAATATGACGAAATTATTCAGAACTATATATTGGTCAAAAGGATGTTAGCCTTAAATATTGCCTGAAGAAACTAAAAATAAATTAGCGAAGCATCGCAAAATTTTAAAAATTTAACATCTGTTTTTATTTTTGGTCCACGTTCCCGATACCCTTAAACATTATTAAGACTGTACCTACCTACTTGAAACTACTTTTAGCGTTTCTTAATTCGTTCATTTAGGGTTAAAGATTTTTTAAAATTATTCTAAGCCCACTGTCCTTAACCTTAAATGTGGTAAAATAGTTAGTTAAATGAAACCCTATGAAATTGTCCTGGTTCTTGTATATGGTTTTGCAGCATCTTTTATAGGTTATTCTTTTAAAACCTAAAGTGTGGTGCTTAGGTATTTCGTTACACTTTACATGAGCAAAGTCACGGATAGCCACTAGCAAACTTATAAAGTCAAAAAGGTGTTTAAAAGCGCTACTTTTGGTTGCTAAAATATAAACGATCTCTCTATAAAGCTCTATTTCAATGGCAGAAATACACACTTAAACCTACCACTAGAAATAGTTTTGAGGTTTGCAATCGTTTGTGTAATTTCTTGTAACCTACACCACACAATGTCAAGTTCCAATAATATTCAAGTTGTTTCAACCGTACCCAGTCTACCCTACTCAAAAATTTAAGATCATTCCAGACAAACAAAAAAATAACTCCACCTAAAAAATATATTGGATACTGAATGAAGTTTTAAATATTGAACTAAATGAGGTTTTATTTTTACTGTAGTCGCCCAGATGGATCGATCAAACTACGAAATCCAAACATCGACTTGATGGACCAAGACATTTTGTACCACTTGGCGTTGGGAAGTGGCTCACATGATTTGGCTGCAATGTTTGGGGATGTCAAGGTGCGGGAAAGCATTTTTTTTATTTATTAAATTTTTTTAAGACAATACAGACAAAAGGTTTGTTCGAGATAACATTAAGACCGTACATTTACGTTATAATAATTGATATACAATGTACAAGAAGTTGTCATACTTGTAAACTGCATAGAACTTGTATCGTAACTGTACGGTTTTACTTGCATCCCGAACAGACCTATTATGTTGTGTTTTAATAGTCAGACTTATAAAATGAAGATGATGCTTCTTATTGACTTTACTTCAGGCATTGATTTCAGGAAAGAATTCGCCAAAGCAATAGAAATAAAAATTTCGTAAAATTGCCCATAAAAAAAGGATTTTGTATAAGGGTACAAAAATTAATTTATTAAAGTACAAAATTCTAGTTTTTCAATTCAATTTCATGATTTTCATCCACTAATTGGAAACTAGTTATTAATGATTTTATTTTTAGTTTATTTGCATGGGTGGAACTCCAAATCGAATGGAACAGTTTGCCTATTACATCTTAGAACAAATCGGACCTAAACTACCAGTCGGTACAACCCTGTTGGATATCACAAAACTATCGCACAGATTCGCCATGTACAAAGTTGGCCCAGTTCTTTCAATAAGCGTAAGAGATTTTCCTCTTAAAACAACTTAAATTTCCCAAAAACCTAAGATGACTTTTAAATTTAGCATGGAATGGGAGTTCCTTCAATCAGTATACTCTTGCATGAGATAATTAAATTGATGTATCATGCAAAAGCGAAAGATCCAGTCATCATTCGAATCGGTACCAGTGGAGGAATAGGCGTCGAACCCGGCACTGTTGTAGTCAGTGATGGAGCTGTCAATACAAGTATTCAAGAAATATACGAACAGGTATTCAATTCACTATTCTAAGCCTTCAAAAGCTCACTGATTTTCTTTTTAAGAGTATTCTGGGCAAACCGGTCACTCGTTTGGCAAAACTCGACAAGAAATTGGCCAACGAAATTAAAAGTCTTGCCAATCCCGAAAATGACTATCTTACCATAACTGGTAAGACAATGTGTACGGATGATTTCTACGAGGGACAAGGGCGGCTTGATGGTGCCATTTGCGAATACACTGAACAAGATAAAATGAACTTTTTGACTGGCTTACAAAAAGGTGGTGTTGTTAATATTGAAATGGAAGCATGTGCTTTTGCCGCCCTTACTCATCATGCTGGAATCCGCTCAGCCATCGTCTGTGCAACGTTGGTCGATCGTATGAAAGGAGATCAAGTATGAAAAACGACATAACCTACCAGTGTTTCGTGAAAATTCTAATTGATTTTTTTAAGGTATACCACCCGAAGGAAATGTTGCTCGATTGGGCTACCCGACCACAAGAACTTGTTGGACGATACATTAAGAAGCAGTTGATGCAAGACCCCGTAAAAGCCCCACGAAAATTTAGACATATTTCGCAAGGATCGGAAAATTCTGATTAAACTTAATCAATTCCACTTGTTTCATATACCTAAAGCAGGCAAATTTTCAAAGACTGGCATTAGAGGACCAATTAAGTACGCATATATTTCACAAGAACATTTAACAAAGTATATCCCTCGGAGCACACAACGTCACACCACGTAACTTGAATGTAAATATACTGCAAAATGGAAGAATGTTCTATTGATATTATTACACAAATGGAAAATTTACCAGCAAACTGAGTAGGCATAAAAATTACAATTTCATTGACAAATTTTAATTAAAGGGCCACCCATAAGCCACGTGACTCACTATACAAGAGGGAGGTAATGCGCTTATGCTATGAGCGGTTAAAGGATAGGTAGGGACGGCAAAGGCTCTGGCCCAATAGCCATAAGAAAAGTGCCCCAGGCGGTTTTTGAAAAATGCTTCCGTGTGCAGATTCCTCTTCATGAAAAACTTATTGTCGCACAATTTTAACCCGCTACCCCCACTTGTATTGGGGTTACGGGGAAAACTACCCCAGACGTTAAATTTTTTTTTCTAGAAAACTATTAAAGATTTTTTCATGAAATTAAAACTGTACGTAGATATGGATAAAACGCAAAAAATATTTTTTTTTCAGAATTTTTGTAAATCTATAAATGATGAAAAATATTATTTTTATTTTTTGAGGGTGGTTTTTTACAGCAACCTTTAAAGTGACACCTTTTTTTAAAAATGCGAATAGTGCGTTTATTATTCATCTTTCATTTAAAAATAGTTGTTTTAAGAAATTAGTTGTCGCTCACTACCAAAATGAGGTCATCCAGGGACAGGTTTGTAATAGACAGCGCATTTCGTAAATGTACTACTGTAATACTATCTATTACATGGTCTTTATAAATCAAAACGTAAAAAACGTAAGCCAGCAGAAATAATGAATAAACTTCAAAAGAATTCCAAAAATATATATAGACTATTACGCATATAGAAGCAGAATCCTATAGCGACTAAGCAAAGGTTAAATTCAAATTCTAAATTATTATTTCCAATAAATTATGATTGTCATTATTATTAGTTATAACATTATAACCTGTCCCTGGATGATCTCATTTTGGTAGTGAGCGACAACTAATTTCTTAAAACAACTTTTTTTAAATGAAAGATGAATAATAAACGCACTATTCGCATTTTTAAAAAAAGGTGTCACTTTAAAGGTTGCTGTAAAAAACCACCCTCAAAAAATAAAAATAATATTTTTCATCATTTATAGATTTACAAAAATTCTGAAAAAAAAATATTTTATGCGTTTTATCCATATCTACGTACAGTTTTAATTTCATGAAAAAATCTTTAATAGTTTTCTAGAAAAAAAAATTTAACGTCTGGGGTAGTTTTCCCCGTAACCCCAATACAAGTGGGGGTAGCGGGTTAAAATTGTGCGACAACAAGTTTTTCATGAAGAGGAATCAGCACACGGAAGCATTTTTCAAAAACCGCCTGGGGCACTTTTCTTATGGCTATTGGGCCAGAGCCTTTATAAGCCCGTCGCTGACTGTTGCGACTGTGGCGTTGTGTGCTCCCTGGAATATTATCTCAATAAAGAAGTTTTCAGTGAGAACAAACCGTCCAACTACGTAATAGTTCTGTAACAGTTACATAACATTCTTTAATTGTTTTAGAACTGTTTCGTAGTTCCACGTTTTGTAGCCACTGAGTTGTTTATTGAAGGAAAGATTGCTCAAAATTACATTCCTGGATGACAGCTTTTTAATAATTTTATCAAAAAATCTTTGATAGTTATAAAAATTGTACAAATATAAAAAAAAATTAACTTTAAACAATTAAGAAAATAAAATAGCATTGAACAAGGCACAGAGTCCAGTTTTTATTTTTAACAGGGTATTTTTAACAATATATCTGAAAAGTAAATCAAAATTAAAAAAGATGAAAATTTAGTAGAATGTTTGTAAATCATTGTTAGGTCTGTTAATAAAATTTGAAAGTAATTGATTGTACCATTTAAAAGTGGTTACAGTTTCAGAAACCTGTGTTTTAACATGCAATCTTATGAAGATTTGTTCACACAATAGATTTAATTCTTTATATCTAAAATAAGCTACCTAATGTATTTTTTTAACATCAACAGTCAATTTTTTAAATCATTTTCGTTGAGAAAAATTAAAAATAAAGCATTTGTACAAACAGTACAATTGTATAAAATATAATTTTTTTTTCGTTTTATGTATAATTTTTATTGTTTTTTATTTATTTTTTATTTACTTCAATTCATCCCTAAATGCTTTTTTTTACCTAATATTTCAAAATAAATAAAAATTTACCTCTGTCTTACTAAACTTTATTGCAACTTTCTTAAGATGCATCCCACTAGGTGTTCACAATGCTCGAAACGTTCTTTCTGCAATGGAAACCAATGGCTAAAAGAGCATTTCGGGCGTTATGAGCGTTTAATTGAACGCATCATAAGTAAGATAAATACTTAAAAAAAGATTTTTTAGAAAGACATTATGTTTTACATGGCTAATCAAAGAACTTTGGTTTGTCTTTACATGTCCTCATATTTTGACCTTAAGATTTGAGGAAAACTTTCAGCTTATAGTTTTAGAATTAGATTCCTTATATGTATACCTCTAAAGTAACTTACTTCCGTCATAGTACGAGAGCTAGCGACGTCGAAAAGAAAGAATTTTAGGTCGACCAGTTTTTATATATGTTATCTCTCGCTCTATCCCAGACATCATACGGGCTGTCTGGCTGTCGGGAGGGGTTGCGTTTATTATTGCGCATCGCACCTATGACAGGTATTATATTGAAATTTTCAGAAAAAAAGAAAAAGTTTCAGATGACATTTGTAGAAAATAGCATTTTACATAAAAATGTCCAGTAACTAATTTTCGTAAAGTTCCTAGTTTGCCCGCTACAAGCTTGTAAGCATTGTATACATGTCGGCACAACGACTGCATCTCTGAACAGTCGGCCACTCAAATGACGTTACGTCGAGCCAGCATTTCCAAGCTTGTAGCGGGCAAACTAGCCACTTTACGAAAATTAGTCACTGGACATTTTTTATGTAAAATTTTATTTTCTACAAATTTTTTCTGAAACTTTTTATTTTTTTTGAAAGTTTTAATATTTTACCTGTACAGGTGCAATGCGCACTAATAAACGCAACCCCTCCCGACAGCCAGACACCCCGTATGATGTCCGGGATAGTGCGAGATATAACATATATAAAAACTGGCCGACCTAAAATACTCTCTCGAAAACGTTGCTAGCTCTTAAACTATCAGGAGAATTACATTAATTAAAAAATTTTTTACTACAAATGCAACAACAAGAATGAAAAAAACTAATGAATATATCAACCATGATTTTTTTATTTGTTGAGTCGAAATTGTAAAATAAATAGTATTTGTTTAAAATGTTAATCTTTAATTTTGCATATGAAGACTAACCACAATTTCTTTTATTATAATGTTATTAATTAGATTTTACAACATGAATGAAATCAAAGAACTTTCTAATGAACATTGAATTAATTATTAATTTATCTTAAATTATAAGACGATAAAATTGCATAGGTATAGTTTCGACCAATTTTAGATATAAAAACAGATAAATAAAGATTTAAAAATTGTTGTTTTTTTTTTGGTGGTTGTAAAATTACTTTATTTTTATGTTTAAATAATTAAGATTCATTCTCATTGTTAAAATAAAAATTCAACTTTAAAAAAACTTCAAAATTTTTCTTACTACCGAAACATATCTTCAATACTGTACTTTAATATAAAGCTATTTAAATAATTAATTAATAAAGGTTTTGTTCATATAGTATAAATATGATATAAATAAAATATTAAATTCATTATTATTATTTAATATGTTCTGTATTTATTTTGCAGGAAATAAATATTTTCGTAATAAAAATCATGTTTTAAGGCTTTCCTACAGAAACTATTTTTACTTTCTTTTACTACTACTTACATAGTAAAGGAAGTATTGTAATCGGGTCGAATTTTCGAATTCGAGCTTTCACCGGAAATACATGTTTCGAGGTCTCCTGAGTCCAAAAAAGTGGTTTTTAGAAACACGTCTGTGTATGTGGCCGTGTGTGTGTGACAGCCATATCGTATCGAAAGCTGTATCCGAATTCACCAAACTTGGAATTTGGCCTCCATATTATACCTAGTTGTGCCGCGAAGCTTTTGGTTGAAATCGGTTTACCTAAAGCTCCACTTTATTCTAAGAGTTGTTGAGCTTTTTCAATACTTTTCGAAAACGGCTCTAACGATTTTTTTAAAACTTACTATAGCTCTTTAACTCATTAGTGGCTACAACTTTTATTTAAAACTTTTTCCTGGGAAAATTCGAATAAGGGTGGTTTTGGGGTGAAGGTTGGGAATTCGTATATCCATATATATATATTGGCTGTATGCATAATGCATATATCTATGTTAGTTCTGTTTATATGTATGGTTATAAAGTAGGTACTTATAGATCTTTTAACCGACAGTGAGTTGCATAAATGAAAGTAAAAGAATGTACTGTGACGCCTCGCAGCAGATATTTTTTCCTTTATTGAAACCCATGTATATGTTCAAAAAAGGGGACAAATTATCCTTAAGGATAATGCATTTTTCCAGAATAAAATTTAACCTTTGTCGTCCTAGGCTAATTTATCATTCAAATGGTCAAAGAAATTTTACAATCGGATGATTAGTTAAGGAGATTATCTCCAACATACAAACTTACAAACATTTCCTCTTAGTAATGTCAATGTAAATACATACATTATGTTAAACAGTACACACACGTGTGACTTAATCAGAAATAAGTTAAATCAAAATTAAACAAGGGAAAAACTTTCAAGGCATTTCATGGCTTTAAAAACTATCTCGCCACATTTCTCTAGCATCAATAGAAAATTCTTTCGTTCTGTAACTTTCACAAACATGTAACGCTAAGTAATGTTATTTGTTCTCTGGGTAATTGCCAAATAATAAATTTTGCTTGGAAGCGATTAAAAATATCCAAAGAAGTTCACTTAGATCGTTTATAAACGACTTTAAAACAAAGTTTTAAAATGTTTTTAAATCTCATGAAAGTCTACTTATACTCAAGCTTTAATTATAATAATCCCTCGCTACTAAATATGAGTCTATACCTTATTCCATAAGGGCCGTTTTCCTGTTGGTCCTAAAACGTATCAATTATTAAGTGAGACATTTGTCACTTTATGGCAAATACGGATCTGAAGTGTCGCCTCACTTGACAAGTGACTCGACTTACGAAAAACGGCCGAAAGTATTTTTAAAATCATGAATAAGCCCTTAGACCTTAATGCGTGGTTCTACTTACCAAGGAACTTTTTGTTTCTAAAAATATTGTGCCAAAATGTAATTTTTTCCTCACTGAGTAGAACTACTCTAATAACCAATGAGCTTAGTAATAAATTTTAAATCATTTATATAATTTGATTTTAAACAATTAATGGAGAAAAACTTACATTAAAATCAATCACTTTCACTGTAATAATATTATAACAACACAAACAACTTCATTTTGTATTTTTCATTAACCCACGCCAACAAATTCTTTCTGTTTAAACTGAAGCAAAGCTATCCAAAAAGTGAATGGATATATCATCAGAAATTAATGCCCCACAAAACAAACTGGTAAAATTAATAAAAATTGTTATAGCGTAGTGACTAAAATTATTTAGTTTCACTTAAAGTAATATATTTAATTAAAATTTTAATAATCTCTATACAGGAGTACAGGACGCAAACTATGCAAATCAGGGAAAGTCTTACAGCGCCATTATGCGATAATCGACACGAACTAATCTCATTTGTCCAATTGTTACGGCAAAATATAATTCTGGTGGAACAATAATTTTGTTTCAGATAAATTTAAGCTATTAAAAATTTAAGATGCCTTATAAATACAGGCTCATTTTTTGCAAAAATATTTAAACTAGCTCATTAAAGTTTTAGCTTGGTCGAAAAACAATTTTTTATTGGATAAATGTTTTAAGTCTTAAGGCAATATCCCACATACCTATAGCCCATACTCCCACAGTTCAAAACTTTTCTTTTTTCTTAGAAAATTTAACAAATCCTTGCTTAATAATTCGATAAGTTAATTGATTTCCTTATATTTACCTTCTACCACCGTTTTTTTTCTCGATATATATATATATATATATTACTTTCTCATAAATCCAAATAATTCAATAATAATCACCACACTAAGTTTTGTATTCAAATATTTCATTTAACATAAGCACAATTTTACTTTTTGTTTAGTTAACAAACTTTTTCTAGATTCTAAGGTTTTCATTATGGCTTTTCTTTGAAAGAGGTATAAGTAGATACATGTAATATTCAATACAGATATATAGGTATAACGGTATATGGGTTTGTATATAAACTTCATTATCGATCTAACAATGTAAATTTTACTTTGATTAAATGATAAAAATAAAAGGCTTTTTTTGAAACTTTAAATATAAAACCTTATCGTAATTTTCACTAATTGTTATCATTAATTTTTATCATTACTGGACTTACATCACTTTCATACTTAACTATTTTATTATTTTCTAGGAGTATTATTTATATTATATGTAACTTTACCTAGGCGTTACCTAGTTGAATAAATACTATTTATTCAGTTAAATGTTTTAATTCATTTTATATTATCAACTGGAAATGCTCGTTTCCTATTTTAGTAACTCCTATTCCTATTCATACTTTTATTAATTGTTAACGAAGAAAAAGCTTTCAGGCCTTAAAATCTATATCAAAGGTAAACTACTCCAGATTTGTTAGAGAGAAATGAAGAACTTAAAGTTTTCTGGTGTAAAAGATCATCTTTTATGTGTAATGTTAAGTTAAGATTTGATGCTTGACTTGATTTATAAGCCCCTCGACTTGATTATCAAGCTACTTGGCTTAAACTTGATTTAAAATAGCTCTCTCCACTTTATGCGTCAAGTGGTAGGGGTTTGATCCCCGTTGAATCCTAGACTTAAAAGTTAAAAGATTAAAATTGACCAACAGAAATTTTCAAGTGATTTTGATATGACCTTAGATGTTAAAGCGACTTAAAACACCAAAAAAAAAGAAAGAAAAATCAATATTTACTCAAGTAAAAAACTAACATTAAGATATCGAGTGAAGCGAAGCATGGACTTTGTAAGGAATGCTAGTTTCGAGTTGAAATTTTAAGTTCAATTCAATTCCTAAGATGTTCAACTACATGACTTAAATTTGGCTTCAAAAAAGGCCTGTAGGAAATATCAAAGACTTTTATAGAGATTAATTATAATGCCCTATGAACTTTTTCCAGAAAGTTGTGTTAAGAGTTGGAAAAATTTTAAAATTTACCACAAATCCAGCTTTAATCTTGAATAACTTTGGAAGGAATAAATATACCTATCAGAAATTTTTTTTTTTGAAGAACGTTAAGAATATACAACTTTGGTCATTCCAAAATATTGTTTACGACATGAGCTATAAAATTCCAAAGTTCAAGAGAATATTTTTCCCATGTTATTTAAATGGTAAATGGAAAATTTGGGATGTGGCACCCCCTTATATAAATATTAAGAGCTCAAATATTCACAGTATTCTTTCTCGTTATTTCCAATAACATTTTCGATGTTTTTCTTAAAAAGCCTTATTAAGAATATGTTGGCATTGTAAATAGAAATTTAAGTTGAATATTCTATGCACAAAAATAAGTTTATTGCTTTCAAAATTACCAAGGTTCAATTGAGAACAGTAAATGCAAAAGTTTATGTTAAAAAACGAACGAGTCTTTGTGGCAGCTGCTTTATTAGACAAAATATAAATGGTAGGTACAAATTACAATATGAAAAAAGTCAAGAGTTAAGTTTGAATCTCAAAACATAAAAAAATTCAAAGGTCTATGAAAAAGTAGAAGCGAAAATATTATTATGCTTTCTTTGGGTTTTACTTTTCTTTTTTATAGATAAGCACAGATACCTCCAAATAAAGGGAATATTATTTTAATTTTTTTTACTTACAAACTTAGACGTACAATATTATTCTGCATGTATAAGTGGATGTATTTATTGCGTCTTATATTAGACCTGAAAATAAGTTTAGTTGATTCTCACATCTCTTACTGATTTTAATTTGTGAAGAATGAAGACGGTGAAGACTATGCGACTTTAGTAATTTAGTTCAACAAGTATGAAAATCAGTTTTTTAATTTTAATTCTTGACTAAATTGTGTGAAAGAAATTGTGGAAACATCTTTCATCATTTAAATTAAGTGTAGATTAAAGCTTATAATGGAATGCATTTTTTTCTTTTTAAAATTAGATTTCTAAGTTTTCGAGAATCAAACATTGACTTATCAAGCAAATACAATGTTATCTCTAAAAAATTAAAAAAGACCATGCAAAAAGGCAGTGAAATAATCAATTTTGTCAACTTGGTGCTTTTCTTTTCAAATCCCAAGGTACTAATCTTCTTGCTTATATATGAGCCGTTCAGTGCACACATCGATTAACTCCTTAATGCAAAAAGTTAAGTAAATTGATAAAATTGACTTCTGAAATAAATTGTCTCTTATAGAAAAGCTAAAAAAACAAATAGTCATTTAGAGCTGTTATTACTTATTATTAGAATTTTTTTTTTTTTTTTTTGATATATAAAGTTAGGAGTCAACCAAGTGTTTTGACATGAAAATTTGTAAAGTTGAAAAAGTGGAGTTAATCAATGTGTGCACTAAGCGGCTCATATAAAACTTAACATATATTTTCTTTTAATCAAATGTTTGATTTTAGGAATTTTTAGAATTGATTTTTTTATTCTTCATAGAATTATCTACCGGTCTTATGAAGTATTGATATGGATTCCATGGTGTTTTCATTACTTCTAAAATAATTTTGGATTTTTAAAGATTCATTTGAATTAGGAGAAGAAACTTCAATGCATGTGTTGGATTATAAAAAGAGGTTTATGATTAAAGGCCAAGAATTTCAAGATTGTGGAAATTTCATAATAAAATCAATATATGTAAGCTGAAAATCCTATTAACTTATGATTTTTCTTTACAAATACTTACTTTGCAGGTTCTATTTCAATTAAAGCATCTACTACAAAAAGTGTAATATTGAAAAAGACGTGAGCATGAAGCATTGAAATCTTCCACATTGTAACTTAACATTTTCCCTTTGAAACTTTCAAAAGTATTACTCTAAATTTGTAACTTAAGCACTATAAAGAATAATATTTCACGGTAAGTTTACAAACTGTAATATACATATACCAAGAGTTACTTTACGTGGATTTAAAAGTGATTTTTGAATATCAATATTCAACGGAAACATTGTGATAATATTTGTATCGAAATTAAGATGATTTAAGTCTAACAATAATAAACCGAGATTGTAAAATAATTTATATTAAAGATTTATTGAATATTTTTAAATACGCCAAGGTTAAGCTGAAAAATTATTATTACATGTAAAAATTTGTTTTTAATATTTATTTTCTAGGTTCTTCAAATTGAAACGTTGATTACTACTAAAAAGTGAAAATGATGGAACATAATTTAGAGAAGACTAGAAAATAAAAAAACGTTTTCATTTAAAGGTGTAAATCTTATTACTTCATATTTTCAACGATTTTTCTATTGTATTATAATGCTCCGTCATATTTTAGAAATTAACCGAAGTCTTTTCTATTAGACTTTCGTTTCATTAAAATCTACTTATCATACAGTATACCCTATTGTGAATTTAATAGGCTATTTATGAACATCAATATTTTCACTTGAAACAAATATAAAAAGGTTTACATTTGAGGTACAAAAAATTTATTTTCAAAATGCAACAAGCTTCAATTGTGTCCCAAATACATAATCCTATTATACTTATGAAATACAGCCTCTTACAATAAATGAATTTATGTCATTAAAATTGTTTTAATAATTATAAATTAATTTAATTTATTACAACTAAGGCTTGAATAAATAAAGCTCAATAAAGAAGTTATTCCCAGTATTAAGTTCTTTCTCAATAAATTAACTATTCATTAAAATTTTTGTTTAAAGCATTTATTATTTTTTGACAATTATTTATTCCGGATGTTATAAAATTGAAGTTTGTATTATTTTTTTAGTAATTATTAGACCAGTTTTTTATTTTAACAATTTATTTTTTTTTATACTACGTTTCGTCGGTCTTATTCTGACTTCATCAGGTATCTAAGAAGACAGACAATTTATAAAATTAAATTAAATAGTAATACATAAACACTATAAAAATGTAATACCTTTAAAATTGTTAATTATATCAAATATAATAAAAATATAATTTGAATATAAATTTAATATAAGTTTGTATTATTGATAATAGAATTTTTATTAGTCTTAAAGATGGGTGCATTTTCATAAGACTCATGCTTATAAAAAATTATTTAAACCTTATTAATATCTTAAATAAATAATATTATAAAAATGAATTATGATAATTTATTTATATTTTTAACAAAAAATGAAACTATTAATTTTTTTGGGGGGTGTTGGCTCCACTGACGCACATCCGGCATCTTGGTCTCTTGACTTCCGATTGTTTTAATAGTGCATCTACGCTTCGATGTCAGTGATTACAATCGATCTATATCATTTAGAATTAATTAATCTTTTCTATACCATTTTGTGGTATGAATGATAATGTTTTAAGTGCTGAATTGACTAAGCTAATTATTTTTTTGATTGTAAGTAAGTTTTTGAATATATTTACTCTTCAAAATTGGATTGATGCAATGGCGTCACATTTTCTTTGGTATTGAAAAATCATTTCCTTTTAAAAACTAATCTTGTTATTATTCAATTATTTAAGAACAACATTTAAAGCGAACATTTTTTACTAAAATCTTCTTATACCTACATAGATTATGAGGATTTTTTTTCTCAACTGCTATTTTTTTAAACAGCTTCAAATTGCTGGGAAAATTGATTTATCAGCAAATACCTAAATGAAATCTTAAAGGATTTTTATTTAATTTTGATTGAAATCAAATCACCATTTACAAGTCTAGTTCATTTTTCGCTTGTTTCGTTTGTTCAACATATTTTTGTGACGTCATCGGCATTTTCCAACTATCAGAGAGCTTTTTTAAGTTATTTGTTTTTAAATAACAACATGTTGGCGTAGGCATAATTTCACATTATATTTTTTTTGGTTTAATTTTTTAAACTAGGAAGAAATACAGAAGGAAACTGCTTTCTGGAGCTGAAACTGAAGCAGTTGGTAATTGAAAGACTATCAAACGTAAGAACGGACGACGGAATTGGGGATTGAAAAAACTGGGGTCAATGCTGTTTTCTGGAGCGATGGTGTTGAGGGTGCAGCTATTTAATTGGATTTTTGTTTAGCTAACATTTACAAGAATAGATGTTGGTCGCTGATGTCGATAGGATCCCATCAGCAAAGTTAAGTTCGTAGTTTTATTTTTACACTTTAGTCCTTTTTTGTAGCTTTTCTTTGAATTAGGGGGTTGGGCTGTTAGGAGGAACTATTTTAGTCACTACATTTTCCGTTTTTGTTCGCGCGCAGTGTATTCTGTAAATATATATTTTTAAGTTTAAAGTATATCGGTCTAGAAATGTTCAAAATAAACATGGCGTTAGCCTTGGCCCTTTGGACGTATATGATATAAACATTTATATACACTTTTTAACGTATCGTCTATATCAAAGTAAAATATAATAGTTACAAGTAATGCAACGAACACCGAAAAGAGGTCACCTTTTGGTGCTTTCAGGCGTTTTAGGAATCCCTTATACCCGTTTTTTTTTCTGTTACTGTCGTAATTTCCGAACTTACTATTATCGGGGCTTAGTAAAGCTACGCCTGCCCTTTCCTGTCGCTAGAGGAGTTTAAAAAGAGAACTACTTAGCAAACCAAGAGCTGGGCAATCGACAATCAGCCACAAATCTACCACATTTGAAGCATTTGACAAATGAAAACTGGTGAAAGATTTGCATAGGTAACGCAAATATTATGCGTATAGGTAAATGTGAATGATTTTATTTTAGTTGTGTAGATGCAATGGGAACTTTAGTCAAATGCCTGCAACTGTGTTATTAGTAGAAGATCCGAACCTACCTCGACCTTCACCGAGTGATAATAGAATGAAACATATTTTATCATGAATTTAGTAAATTAGAAAATATATTAAAAATGGGTTGCCTAAAAAAATCCCGGACAGACTATTTTTAATTTATTTAAAAAAAAATGATTTTTAATAAAATATTGCAGCAAATAGAAAAAAATTTACACATCACAGGCGACTGCGATGTTTACGATTGTTATGTCCTTTATTATTACACAGTATACTTACTTCGGATCTCTCTGTCACACATTTACACGCCCATTAAAATTTAAATCTTTAAAATTTGCAAACCCCTAATAGGACCGTACTTTTTGCAGACAAACTAATATAAATGCCTTTGCAATAAAACAGCGCTTATGATTATATAAATTTTTTTTTATTATTTTGATGTTACTATATTTAAAAAATATATTTTTTTTTAATGTTTAAAAATAGTCTGTCCAGTATTTTTTTAGCTAACCCATTTTTAATATATTTTCTAATATACTAAATTCATGATAAAATATATTTCATTCCAATTATCAATTCGGTGAAGGTCGATGTAGGTTCGGATCTTAGACTATATGTTTGTTTGTGGTTTTTGCATATACATAAAAATGGTACCTATATTTATATGCATTGGATATGAGTCAAAAATATTATTTCTAAAATATAAATCTACTGAGAATTATTATATAGAAGTTGAACCATTTTTATAATGCATTTACTGAGTATAGGTAAAGGCGAAACTTCGTTAAGTATATAAATATGAAGGTGCATTGGAAACTTAAATTAACTTTAAACCAAACTTAAATATTTGCATTAAAAGTAAATATGGTTACTTCTTTCCATTTCCTTGATGACTTTGGTATAGGCCAAACATAAAAAAGTTGAAAAATAATTTGACAATAATTATATAGCATAGGTACTTACTACAAGCTTACTAGCTGTTTTCTATTTAAAAACAAAAAAAATACCCCTATTAAATAACATGTTAAATTTCAATTTTTTTCAAAAGGGTGAAGGGTTGTTGTTTCGCAAGTTTTTAGAATAGGTACATAACTTGATGTTGTTCAGCAAACCAACCCTTCTGGACAAAAGTCCCTTTGAAAAGTTAGTTTTCAAAGAGATTTTCTTTTTTCATATCGTTTTCGAATCCTATATGTTAGATAGAATAGTGAACTTCAACAGAACTACCTCGCCGTCTACTTGGACTTGGTCATATTCCATATGATTATGTGATTTTGAGGATATTTCGTCTTAATTGTATTGTTTTAACATATTGCCTCGTAAAATAAGGTCAATGATGAATTAATTGAAATTTGTAAAAAAATTTCTTAAAATATTTTTTTTCTGTTGCTACTGTCCTATTCACAAATAAAAAACCGAATTTCACGAATTTTATATAGCCAAGCTATACACCCAAAAAAAGGCAATCATTTTCAAATCTTCATAAATTTTTCATTTGTTTTCAGCATATTAAATCTTTTCTAAGGGAAATTTTATGATTCTGAGCTAAAATAACGTTTAATATAATTTTAATGACCTAAAATTTCTTTGTTTTAAAAGAAATCCCCTCCCCCCAATGAATAGAAATTGTCCGGATCATTTTTACATTTTCTTGGCACTTTCAAGACACACTTTAATAAGCACCCGAGTCGAAATTTTAGACCTCAAAATCTGGGTGCAAGTAGATTGAAATATGATCATTTGCATTTGAATTTAAGACCTCTTTTGAACCTCCAAGTGGCATTTATCGGACAAAATACCATGTTTAGGCCCAAAACAGGTCTACAGCAAAAACTTCAAATGGACCTCTCTCTCTCTCTCTCTTTTCTCCACTCTTTCTTTGTCACTCTCTTTTATTGGCAGGGTTTTTTTCAAAAAGAATAACATTTTTATTTTAATATTTTGTTTTTTTTTATTCATTAAATATACAAGTTTTATTAATATAAGCGATAATTTAAAACTAATAAGAATATTACAAATATCAGTTCTTAGTTCTTAATTTTTTTGTCCTTGTTTACCAGCTTTATTGTCGCCATTGCCATCATTTTTTTCCAGGATTTCCTTTTATTATAATCCACAATATACTCAACCATGTGCATTTCTTTAGAAATTTTATTTAATTCTATAACATCTCTCTGATTACTTTCAAGATAATAAATTAAAGCAAATTTCTTCACACTTTTTCTTTGAAACTCGTTTTTTTCACTTTTAAATTTTTTACATTTACACTTTTAGGCCTTTTGATATAGACCAGAGGTTCTTAAACTTATGTACTCTGCGAACCCCCCCTTGACAAAATTTTTTTTGACGGACCCCATCCCAACTTTAGGTACTTTACGTCATTTTATTAGTTAATTTCTGGCTTACGATCTCACAAGGACAAGGATATATGATGAATATTTCTAACAGTGATTGGTGAATAACGATTTTTTTGCATATTGTAGAGAACATTTTATTAGAAATTATAATATTGAAGAAAGAAAATATAAACATTGTCATAGCAACAAATCTCACAAATTATAATGGGTACTTACATTAAATTTTTATAAATATTTAATAAATTAATGAAATGGATGCAGTTGTTTTCTTGAAACAAGAAGCTCAATATCTGGCTTAATACTGGAAACTTTTATTCTAAGATCCGGCTCTATAATTAATTTGTTTCTATATTTAGACTTAATATAAAATAGTTCCGAAAAAGCTTGTTCGCATAAATATGTTGTGCAGAATGGAATCAAATGTTGAAGTGCTTTATTTGCAAGCGCAGGGTAATCTGACCTGAGAAGTAACCAAAAGCTGGTCAATTCTATTTTGTTGAATTTTAGTTTATAAGTCGTATCACATGATAATTCCGCGAGAATATCTTGTTCAGGTGCAGATAAATATTTAGCATTTGCAATTTCCATGTTAAATGGATCTCTGATCCAGTTATTGCAAGAATCAGGAGTAGGAAAATACTTCCTGAAGTTGCTTTTCAAAGTAATTAAATGTTCAGCAAATAATTGACGCGTTTGAATAAGCAATTCTTCACTGGAGCTTTCTATGAAATCATTGAGAGTTGGAGAGTAGGATATACTTAAACAATGAACTTTAGATATTTATATATGTATATATTTTTACAATGTTTTTTTTCAAATGGCTTTGCGGACCCCCAGTAATGGCTTCGCGGACCCTCAGGAGTCCGCGGACCACAGTTTAAGAACCTTTGATATAGACAATATTGAAAAATAATCAAATAGTGAAATAAGTTTATTCAATTGTTGTATAATAACTCGCGTAGCACTCGAACGGTTAACAAGAGACTAAAGCTGAGTAAAAATGAACCAGAGTGAACAGGATTAAGGGACAAACCAGTAATGTACAAGAATACACAATATTATACTAAGCATCTAAGTAGGAAAGAGAGAGATAAAAAATTTGGGTTATTAGTAAATATTTGCAATAGGCATTGTAAAAAAAATGGAGATTTACAACTATATTTTATGTTTTATGATCATAAACCATTTTAGGACGAGACGATATGTTTACAAAATATAATAAAAATTTCATATAGGTTAAAATACAGACGATAAAATCGTTAAGGTCTATTTGAGGCTCATTTTAGCCTTTGGAGACCCAAAAGAGGGTCAAAGTACCATTTTAGGGCCAAAGGAGGTCTGAAATTTCGACTCGGGCAAATATGAAGCAGAGCTACTTCCCTAACAAATAAAACAGTTCGAATAAAAAAAAGTAAGTGAAAAGGATCAAAATTGAATTTTACTTACAACAGCAATAACAGAAAAACTAGACTCTTAAAAAATTAAAATTTTATTATAAGGGTAGGTAGGCATTTCAAAAGTAGTAAGCATTTTTTTGTTACATACCAAATTTTGTTGACCAAAATTTTGTTATATAAATATTTTTATTACACGCTTAAAAGGAACATAAGAAATAAATCTAACAAGTCAGTTTAAAAAAAAACTAATTTTTTTTTTTTTTTTGGTTATATTAATAATCGAGTATAATGATCTATTTTTATAATTGTTTTATTTGGAAAAAAAATCAAGGCTCCATACGACAATAAATTTTCGACATAAAATTACAATTTTTTTCCGATTTATCGCTGAAAGAAAAATGTAAAAAAATTGTATGTACTTATTGAATATATTATCAACCAGCTGGTTTGTAATTATGTTAAAGCACTAATTGATTTTTTTCGTATTATTCATTTTTTCCTTTTGGGTCTTACACCAACAAAGCCGAATAGGTTTTTAAGACGTTCGACTGCAACTCGGCGTTGTGCTGGGTCAAAAAGTCGAGTACATTCTTCAGAACGATTTTGTCGGATTTTTCCAAGAATAAAGCCACAATTTCGAAACGTGGAATTACAATTAGTTGTGTCAGTATATTTTTGACAAGATGAATATCACTCGGGTTCATGAAAAACAGTTCCAGACACTTGAGAACATCAGTCAACATAGGGCCGTCCAATTTTGTACCAATCACTAAAAGAAAAATCAAAAAGTTTCATATTTTATAAAATCTGTTACATCAATTTTAAAAATCTTAAAACTCATTGTCTTGTAATATAATATTATATTACCCTTGAAAACAAAAATTTCATGATTGTGCTTAAGCGAAAAAAATTAAATTTAAAGAAAAAAAGTTTTTCAATCCTATTAAGGGATGAATTAAATGTCTTAATGAAAAATTAAAATGGAGAACTTAAAATTTAATTACATAGATGAATTAAGCATTAAAATGTTACCGTTTGCTAGTAAGTTTCCAGGAATATTTCTTAGTAAGACGGCTCGTTTTTCCAAGGTAGTATCATCACGTGTTGCTTGCCATTCCAGAGTGAACTCATACGGTGTTGTAATAAGTCTCGACTCAATATGATTTGGACTTGGTTCTCCACATGAACCCTTATCGATTTTAACCGGTTTCTTAGGCAAGGGTTTCGATGGATTTTCATTAACTTGTAGTCTAATCTCCTCGGTTTTTCGTGCCGAAACTTCCACAACTTTTCGAGACGAACAGTCCTGGTTTTGAACCTCGGATTTTTTTTGATTGATCACGATTTTTTTCACTTCCCGGGCAGGTTTCACTTGACTAAAATTCAATTTCTTATTCTCGTGTTGTGTAATTTCATCAGGCGAAACGGGAACTTCGACTAGTTTAACTCCAGGACCTCGAGACTTAGACGTACTAGGAATCGAAACCATTACAGTTTTAGTCGGTTGCTTATATTTTGAAGCGACTTCAATATTCTTATCACGTTTTTTTAGAATTGATGGAATTTCTTTGATTTCCGGTATCTCCATTTTCCTTTCATTTTCCCGTACGTTTTTACGAACTTCAACTTTTGATGGTCCGACATTAATTAATGGCGGTGGCATGTGATCAACGATTTCAGTAATTTTGGGATCGTCATCAAATATTTCAACGATTTTCGGAGAACTTTCCTCTCGAGTTGACATTTGATCAAAGTTCCCGTCATTGATTTTCAGACGATATTTCTTCAAATTGTTTTCTGGAAGTTTTTTCTGAACTTCATTCATCAAATTTTGAGCAACTGTATCATCCGGTTCGATAGAAATCAAGTTTTCCAACGTTTCATACGCCTAAAACAGACATTTAATGAAATGATAAAGTTATTTGAAATAAATTTGATTTATCTTTGGAAATACTTGACGATAGTTTTGAGTAGAGTTATAGATTTGAGCTTTCCGAAACAAAGCTTTGATGTTTTTTGGTTCCATTTTGAGCGCTTGTTCACTATCTTCCAATGCAGATGCGTACTTTTTCAATTTATAATCTGTAAAATTTTAATAAGTTTCTTGAATTTAAAGTTAAATGTTGACTTACTTGTAAGGCATCGATTGTTGTAAGCAGCTACTGTAGGTCGTAGTTGAATACTATGGGAATAGTATTTTTTCGCTTCTTCATAATCTCCAGCTTTGAAACATTCATTTCCGTAATTCCTCTCTCGATCAGCAAAAAGTAAAATTTCTGTTTCGGTCAGATTTTCAGTTGGTACAAACGACACTGATTTCTTCTTCTTGAGCATCTGCGCCCGTTTCTTGGCTTCTTCTTTTTTACGTTCTTGTTCGGCAAGATCTTCTTTTAATAGTTCCAAATCGGGATCATATTTATCCCAAGCGGCATAGTCATACGATTTAATCCTCTCTGATTTATTGGAATTTTTATCTTTGGTCTCCCCGTTCTTAGTAACATTCGCTTTACGAACCTCGGGCAAATTTTCATTTCGTTTTCTATACCGATTCTCGTTTAAATCCGAATCCACTTTAGTTACCTCGTCGGACCACTCAGTCAAATCATTCACCACCTCATTCCAAGTATCCGAATCCAAAGTAGCTTTTGTTAAAGCTGGTTCGTTTTTTATCAGTACTTTACTCGAAGGCTTCACCGAGGCAAGTCGAGCTTCCGCTTTTGCTAGCAAATCGGGATAAATTCCTTCTTGACCCGAGCGTAGGATTCGTACAATTCGTTCAAGCTCTCGATCATTGGTGCACTTTTCGATATATTCGTATTCCAGATGATTGATGGGAATGTCCCATTTGGCCAGAAGGCTTTCTGAACGACCATTGTAGCAACTCGTCACTTCTTCACTGTCCAAATGAACCATTTTTAAAAAAATTCTATTTAAATTCGATTTGGTCGGCGTAGAACAGCCACAACATTAAATAATTGCGACATGACAGGCTGAGGTCAATAAGAAAATTGAACGCAGCGTCGCTAAGAAACGGATTGGCGTGAGGGTACTGTTATTGATCAAATATCCTTCGAAATATTTGAATGAATAAAAATTTGTGCCATGTATTTTCTTCAAGTTTTTTTTTTGTAGTACAGAAAATCCATTTTTTAAGTTTTTATTTAGGGGTGCTTTTGTTTTGAATAAGGTCATGTTTCTCTTTTTGGTACTTATTGTTGCCATTACCTAGTCAGTCTTGATTCATTTTAATAACATCTACAAACCCCCAATTTTGTTTACTATTAATTGAGAAGTTTGCAGAAGTAATAAAGTTTCTAACTTTTGAGTAGGTACATTTCGGGACAAGCTCTTATACGCTATATGTTATTCTTATATGTTCATTTCCAATCAGTATTTAATAATGATTGAGATTTTAAAAAAAAGTTCTATAAAGGTAAAGGTGAAAACAATAAAAAATTGTAACCTGTCATAAGGAGACATCCATAAATTAAGTCACACGAATTTCATGATTTTTGACCCCCCCCCCCGTCCTTGTCGTAGCTGGTCACATTTGTGAGACCCACCTCTCCTTAGTGTGACGTCACATATTTGTTTAAAATAGATTTTGAAATGTGACGTCACGAAATTTTGGACCCCTCCCACCACTTTGTCACACACTGTCACACTTCGTTGATCCCGTCCCTCCCCCTTAACGTGTGACGTAATTTATGGATGGCCCCTAATAGGTAATGCTTTGTCATTGAAACTAAACCAAACTTATAAAATCTAAATTCTGTACGTTAAAAAGTTTGTATTGGCAAAGCTTTGATCTAAAAGTTACCACCAACTTAGAATTGAAATTTAAAATTCAAAATTTTTATACAAATAAATGTAAACACGAATAAAAAAAATGATATAATTAAAGTTAATTAACTAAATCTCTGCAAAATATAACTAATTCTGTGTATTTGTATAACGAAAAAAAGAAACTGCGACGCAAAATATTAAAAGCGTAGACCTTAATCCAATCTTCGTAATTAAATTAATAATATTTATAATAATATAAATATTTATGTGCTCGCGACCATTAATGTCGTCATCGGACACTAACTTCTTAGATCATAAATAAACCTCGTTTATTATTTTTACGTAGATTAAAAAGATCATCAATTAAATTGAGCCGTTTTATGTAAATTGAAATTTGCTTCGTTTGATTTGATTCAGCATTAATCTTTTATAAACAGTCATTAATAATAAATATTCTTTTTATATTAAAAAAAATCATATTAATATTAATATAAAATGTATCAATTACGTTGCAAACGCATAAGTTGCAGCTGTTAATAAATTACCAAAATGCTGCATAAAACTTGAATTTTTGTTTTTAAATTTTTCCAGTTTCCACCGGCAAAATGCCAAAATGTTCAATGGTTTAACTGTTTTCTTCATTTTTTTTTATTTTGATAAAAATTTAATAATATAGTTGAAATAAGTGGGATACTTTTTTGGATGATAATATTGACCTGTTTTTCGAAATACATTAATGCTTGATTCTATTGCTTTTACGATAAAAAATATCTAACCTGACGTTACACCTACTTACTGCTATATTGGAAAATGCCGCCTATAACACTGTTTCTTGACAAAATGTCCTATCCGACTCATTTTACGACAGAAAAATTTCTATGCAAATCGAAAGTAGAGTAAATTTCCTACAATTTATGTAATAACCTTTATTTTCGTAAAACCAACAGTTTTGGTGTGTGAGCGTCTAAAACTTTTATACATCTACGTTACCGTAACATTCTATTAGAACTATATATAGTATATATGCATTGTAATGCCACGGGTTGGCGTAGATGTTTAAAAGTTTTCGGCGCTCGTACACTAAAACTGTTGGTTTTACGAAATAAAAAGTTATTACATAAATTGTAGGAAATTTTCTCTACTTTCGATTTGCGTAGAAATTTTTCTTCCGTAAAATGAGTCGGGAAGGTGGTTTCAGGTGGCATTTTCCAGTATGGCGGCGCGAGTGGTAAAGATACGAGGTGGCAAAAATGTAAAATCAGAAAAAGCACATCGTAATCTTTAAAATTACTAATTTTCAAAACTCCAGCAAAACTTTGCTAGTAAAACTACCAAATGACTCGACTATTGTCAAAACACAGAAAATCTGTACCATATCCATATTTAAATAAAAGAATTGGATTCAATAGGAATCGAACCAAGCACCACTGACATATAAATCGATGGTATAACACTAAGAGACCATAACGTTCCCGAGAGGATAAAATAATTTACTTCTTAAAAATGTTAAAAACTGTAAATATTTAAGGGACTAACAGACCCAAATTTTTTAAGTCTGAAAACATCTGATAATTTTTATAGCTATTAAAATTACTGAGGTCGGTAAGATTTCGGTATTATTAAACCGTACATAGCTCCAGTAGCGGATTCAGGGGAGGGGTCACAGGGGTCATGACCCCCCACCAAGCTTTTCTTGCATTAAAAAAATAATAAATTAAGTTTATTATTCAATTGTTTAATAAATACTAAACCTAATAGAAATTTGGTTGTCTGGCTCACTGTCCTTTCCTTCCCTTAGCGTGAATACTGACCATAGTATCAATTGTTTATCATTAAAATGGCGAATTCAAATTTTCTTCTATATAATACCAATTTTTTATTTTAAAATGTATGTAGGCTAACGAGTTAGCGTGTTAGGCACATAGCAAATAATTATCAATGTAAGATGTCATAGTTTTTAAAATAAATATTTAGGCCTAAGTCAATTTTCATTGTGTTAAATTCCAAGCTAGTTAGGACCTATGGTAAAATTTCTTTTTATTTCTCGGTCCATAGGCTATGGTCCATTCGTTGACTGTATTGAATTAACCACTAAGTTATCAGTTGTATACAAATATTTTCTGTATGAGTTTTTAATCTAGACCTAAACCAAATAAAAAAAATAATTTATTTGCGGTCATTAGCGACCGTCGAATCCGAAAACCCAGAAAACATATCTTAAGCTTTCGTTGGATTCGAACCCAGGACCACTGGCGTATAAGGCAACTATATCTAGTCACCACGCCACTAAGTGACCTTTGTTTGAGGTTGTCTATTAAATAAATAGTACAAAATACAATCTATTAGGTATTGTTTTTAACCAAGAAACGCCTAAAAACACGTTTTTGAGAGATATATTTTCAAAAAATTTCTAAATGATAATCCCCGCGTTAGGGGGGTATCCCCACTCCACTCGGTAGTGACCCCCCACCAAGCTAGGGGTCCTTTAAAGGAGAGTTAATAGGTAGGTACACTAATAGTAATAATACACTAATTCTTACTGGGTTATATTAGGTATTTAATTGCAAAGAATAACTTCACCAAATGTGTTGAGAATCTACAAAGATCACCCTGAAAATGGAAAAGAACTGATTTAGTTTATAAAAAAGTTTTTGAAACAGAAAAATCTACAAATCTTCTTTCAAAATGAAACTTTTTGTATGAGGAAACATTTTTAGAAACAAATTACAAAATTACAAATTATTTTTTGTAAGAATTTAGTTAAAAAGAAAGTTTTATCAAGAATATCTTTTAATATTTGAACTTTGTTACCAGCTTTTTGCTGGAAATTGAATTTTATTACAAGTAATTTGATAGTTATCAGAAATTTACATTTTCTAAATCTGTTATTTAATTTGATTCAATAACATTTTTGGAATACAAATTTTCAATTTATACGTTTCTAAACTTGAGTTCTAGATTGAATTTTTTCCGAGAAATAAATTATTTCCGGTTCTTCTTACGTTATCTTCAATAACCAGTTATATATTTTATTTGGCATGTTATCAAAGACTTTATACTTAATTTAACAAGTATGTACTTAAATATGTTAAGTCATTAATGGAAAACTATTACACACAATACATTGAAAAAATCGGGGTTGTCAAGGAATACAAATTAGACTCCAAATCCAAAGTTAAAAAAATTGAAAGTTTGGTAACTTTACTTGAAAAGTTAGAAAATCTGTTAAGTATCCAGGGATTTACGACTAAAATTTGAGACTAGAATTTTTGAAATAAAATAAATGCCACATATCTCATACTTTGCCTTTAATTCAATCTCTTCATGATTTCAATCACGTAAACATAAAATCACTCGACTCAGATAAAATGTTCAATTTTACGAAATTGAAGAAGATAAAATCTTCCAATAGATTATAAAAATTTGTTGAAATAGCATCCAGCTTCTTAGGGACAAAATTTACAATGAGTCACACTGTGCTATAATCTTCTTGAAAAATTTCAAAATAAAATCTATCAATTTTTCGCTTTTTAACGCGAAGTCAAGGAGTATTAAAAAGACATTAAGTTATGGCTTTTGTGTTATTTATTTTTTGACTTTAATTTTTATCTTTACCTATACATAATAATGATATGTAGTAATATGTGATAACGACACGTTGTCTCCGATGGTAAAACCAACGGCGCCGGAGCTTGCGGCGCCATTATGACGCCGGGCGTCGTTCCTGCAACGCGTATCCCATCTTTCTATCCCGGATCCCGTCTCTTCCCACGCAACAAAAGCATGTCGCATTCAAAGTCCGTGACGTCGCGTGCTAGTTTTCACAGTTCTTCATATTTTTTTTTACGCCTCGTACTTGAAATTGTAAAGCTCTCCGTTAAAGCTAGAAAGAAAACGTGTAGGGGTCTGGGGGGGCTTTTGTCGAGTGAAACTCGAAGAAAAGATTTAACAATCTCTAATTTATATTTAATTGTCTGTAAACTTTTTTTTATCTAGTAATTGAGACGTTCTAATGGACTTAAAACTCGAGACAAACAGAACTTCTCGTTTTTAAATCTCACATATCACAAATAGAAGATATCACGAAGCTAATATCGTCATGACAATTAGATCAAAAAAATTTCGATTTATCATTTTTATACGTATTCTTTGTAATTGATAAGTTAGAAACTAAGTTTTCGTGTGTCCCACACACAAAACAAAAAACGGAGAAACTTTTCCTTTCAATTCAACTTTAATGAGATGAAAATATTAAGTGGTGCTTGAAAATATTTATATCAGCAAATTGTTGGAATCGATTTATTTTCTCAATAACGGGTTGAAAAAATGGACCAGATAAGATTTGAGTTAACCACTAAATTGTTATGTTCGTGAAACTATTTCGATTGTGTTAATTTTATTGTTTTTTGGAAGAAAGATTGACGTTGAAATCAATCACATGTGTGGGAAAAAAAAATTAAATCCTATTTTCTTTTTAATTTGTCAATTACTTAATATTAATAATTTGTAATTTTCTGTTACATATGATATATCTTAATATAAATAAATATTATTAACCTAAAAGATGATTTACTACCTACTAGTAATTTAATGGTTAATTACTATCTCTATATTTAAAACAGTAAACTAATTGACTGACAGACATGGCTTTTAGGGATTGAAGAAAATAAAAGGAATTTTTAAGTAATAATTCTGAGTAGACTGTGATTCCTACTAAGGAAGAATTTTGTTGAGATTTTAACTCTAATTAGTACTAATAAGAGGTTGAAAGTTTATATGCCCATATATTGCCTAATTTATTGAAACAGATAATATATCAGAACTCTCTATACTTTTATTATTTTAAGAGATGAAGCTTCTAGCTAATGAATGATCTATGAAAAAAAAAAAAAAAAAAAAAAAAAAAAAAAAAACAAATCGTAAAACTATAGTCGTAAATAATAAGGTGTTTAAAAATTAGAACATCCACAAAAAATTTCTGTTTCAATCTTTCATTTTTATTATGTAGGTGTGGTAGTTTTATCCAATAAAAATGAAATTCTGAGGTAGATACTAAATAGAAATTGATGTTGAAAAACCGTGCAAAGCTTTCTTATTTGCCGATGACCTGACCTTGATACGTAAAGGAGTGGACCCCAGAATTACAGAACAATTGATGCAAAAAGATCTTAGCAAAATATTCAAATGGACCTTACAAACTGGATTTAAGATATCAAAAGAAAAAACAGAAGCAATAATGTTTTCACGTCGACGCCTTAAAATAAAATTAAAACTATCAGTAAATGGGAGCCCAATTAAAATTGTACCGAAAGTAAAAATATTAGGGATGACCCTGGACCAAGGAATAGCCTGGAGAAGCCACATCAACAATCTAAGAACCGAGTGCCACAAACGGTTGAACATCCTGAAAACATTATCATCTAGGAACTGGGGGGAAGTTAACTTCCAAACCCTGAAAACAACATACAGGGCAATCATTCAACAAAAATTGGATTATGGAGCTGTCTTGTATGATGCAGCATCCAAAAATATATTGAAAAAGTTGGAGCCCATACTTAATACGGCAATGCGGATTTGTGTAGGAGCCTTCAGAACAAGTCCAATCCCAAGCATTTTAGCAGAGGCAAACGAAATACCACTAGCCTACAAAAGGAAAGAGCAAGTACTGAGATACGCTTCTAAAATCCAGCAACAACTCCAAAATCCAGCCAGGAAAAGCTCCATCAATCATAATCCAATGGAAATAAGTCGAGAAGCTCAACCATTGCGATATCTTCCACTGCGCGAGAGAGTATCAAAATATGAAGACGAACTAAATATCACCATCCCAAAAAATAATGACCCAATATATTACCTCCGCCCACCATGGGAACTGTGGACTGCACCAGTTGACATATCGCTGGCGGAATGTGCAGCGGCCACCGCACCACCACCACTTGTGCGAGCCCTATTTAGGGAAGTACAGGACAAATACAAAAACCACCAGGAGTTCTTTACTGACGGATCAGTACTTGATGGACAGTCGGGATTCGCCGTTTATACTCAACAACGGACGTACAGCTGCCGGTTGAAGGATGGCTCATCAATATTCACATGTGAGGCTAGAGCTATCTTAAAATGTTTGGAGATCATATCTGGCCAAACAGTAACCGGTCCGGCTGTTATATATTCCGACTCTCTATCATGGCTGAAAGCTCTACAGAACCAAAATAATAAGAACTCGATCATTGCCCAGCTGCAGGAGAAACTAGTTCGGTTGCTTAGTAATGGATATAGAATTATATTGGTTTGGACTCCTAGCCACCAGGGGATAGAGGGCAATGAACTAGCGGATTCTGCAGCAAAGCGGGCAACGGGGTTGCAGCTGCTTCAGGGAGAGGATCTGGCCCCGGAGGACTTCAGACGCCAAATTGGGGCTGCGAGCCGAAGGGCATGGGGAACGTGCTGGAGGTCTACCCCACAAAAATTGTTTAGTGTACGGGATTCGATTGATGCTGTCTCTCCTGCCCAATCACTACCAAGAAGACAAGCTATGTTAATCAGTAGATTAAGAATCGGCCATACAAAGATCACACACCAACATTTATTCCAGGGGGGTAACCCAGATTGTGCGGGATGTGGGGATGGGCTGTCGGTGCAACATCTGCTGTTGGAATGCCGATGGTTATCCAATTGCAGAATTGCATGCAAGATGGGGAACAGTTTAAGGGAGAACTTAAATTCAGAAGAAGGAGTGAACAATATTATAAAATTTCTAAAAATTGCAAACCTAATGGACAAAATATAAGTGAACCAAGTGTAAGTGAACAAGATCTCCTAAAAAGAGATATATAAGAAATTATCGCTACTACGGTTATTATTACTATATATAATTATATATAATATGTATTTCTACAGTAACTATTGTCGTTATTGTTAGTGTTATTGTTGAGTTATCAATATTGTTTATTACTATTATTTGTTAACTATTAATTATCTATTAATAATTGTCGCTATTGCTATGCCTACATGCGTTAACTTCTCCCTTGATAACTCGTTAAGCTAATTTTAGTTTTATATATACATATATACATATATTATATTTATATTCTTACCATTGCCGTTACTGTTATAGTTATTGATATTCATATTATTTATTACTTATTTATTATTTATTAGTGTTTATTGCTATTACTGTTATTAGTACTATATACGTTTATATATAATACAGGTAACCCTCCTATAACACGGTATCTTATAACACGGTTTCGCTATAACACGATTCATAAATTGCGGGAACCCTCCTACAACACGGCATCCTATAACACGGTTTCGCTATAACGTGATGAGAAAACTGCAAATCCTTTGTACATACAACACTGTATGTACTTCTAAAAACATCAACCTTAAATGCGTGCTGGAATGAGATATGGCCCTCTTCAATTGAAACAGAAAACATCCGTGAAACATCAGAAAATGAAATTGGTGCCATATTAGAAATCGCTAAATCAATCGAAGGCGAAGATTTTGTGGATATGGCTATCAAAGACATTCAAGATTTATAGTGGAAGAAGAAGTTGACGAAGGGGATTTGATGGAAATGGCATCCCTAGATGCAAATCGAATCGATTTTGAGGACGCTAGCTCTGATGAAGGTTGTGCAGTTAAGAATTTAACATAAAAAAAATACAATAAGGCCTAAGTTTAGCGGAAAATCTCGAGTCATTTTTCTTGAATACAGATCCTTCTACGAAAAGAAATCGAAAATTCAAAAGGGTGCTGCAAAACTGTTTAGCTCCATACCGCGAAATTTACAATGACCTAGTAAGAACCAGCAAGCAAATTTTGGTTGCAGATTTTTTAAGAGAGGAAAACGCACAAAAACTTTAAATAGAGAAAAAATGTTCTAAAAGTAAAGGCGTTATCGATCCACCGAAAAACGTTCTCCTTTGATTATACTGAGCAGTGACGACGAATAAATTCATTAAATTATGGTTGCGTTAGAATTAAATATTTTTTTTTTACTTTGTAATGTACTTACATTTCTATTTTTAACAAAAATTAAGTTGTTTATGTCGAATTAAAAAAAGTTGTTTTTAATAAGTTTTTGGAACGTAACCCCCCTTTTTGTACTAGCTCTGGGTCTCATGCAACACGGTTTCACACAACACGGCATTTTCTAGGAACCTAACTACCGTGTTATAGGAGGGTTACCTGTATGTATTTCTACAGTAACCATTGTCGTTATTGTTAGTGTTATTGTTGAGTTTATCTATATTGTTTATTACTACTATTAGTTAATTATTACTTATCTATTAATATTTGTCGCTATTGCTATGCCTACTATTATTGTTATCATTGTTGCTGTATATATATACTATCATTGTTTGTCAGTACTTTTGATACTAACTAGTTATCTCAATTATGTCGCTAATGACCATGTTGTTGAAGCGACTTAAATTTATAAAAAAAAAAAAAAAAAAAAAAAAAATATCTGCTGCAAGGCGTCAAAGTACTTTCTATTACTTTAATTTATGAAACTCGCTGTTGGTTAAAAGAACTATAAGTATACTCTATAACTATATATAACCAGAACTTAATGCATACAGCCCCATATGTATATACTTATTCTCACCCTTAGCCACAGAACCCTCCTTATTTAACTTTTCCCAGGAAAAAGTTTCAAATAAAAGTTGTAGGTATGCGTCTAAGAACTACAGCAAGTTTAAAGCAAATCGTATAGAATATCTTAAAATATTACATTTTCGCAACTGTCAGTAGAAGAAAAACTTGAAAAATGTAAAAATGTCATGAGCCACTACTGAGAGTGACCCAATTATAAAAGATAGACATATTCTATCGCAGACCTTTTTTTTAGAACTTTTTAAGAGAAACATTTCCGTCGCACATGATTTGTAACATTTTTCATTAATGCTCTGCTCCTATTGGCCATAGTGTGATATTGTATAGCCAAAAGCCTTCCTCGAGTAATAGGCTGTCCAACACTAAGAGAATATTTCAACTCGAACCAGTAATTCCTGAGATTATCGCGTTCAACCAAACAAACAATCTCTTCAGCTTTATAATATTAGTATCTATAGATCAGTGATGCAACGAATATTCGCATATTTTTTTCCATTCGCATTTGCAAGAAACGACGCGAATGTTTAGCGAATGTATTTGACAAATAAAAAGGAAAATATTATATGAAATGATAATACAACTAATAAAATTTAATTTTTTTTTATTTCATTAAAACATTTGAATAATTAAATGATCAGGGAACAGTCTTGAAATAGGCCACTAAACTAAAAATACTTTTTTTTTATATTCTTGTTGGTTTAATTAATAATGAAAAAATCACAACTAAAATAAAAAATTTAATTCTTTCTTTACGTTTACAAAAACTGCATTTCTAAATTTTTGTATATTTTTTGAAAAACGAACTTCAGAATCCAATCAAATAATGTAGTAATATTATTCTAGTTCTAATAAATCTTGTTGCACTTTATATAATGATGTACATATATAATTTATATAAAAATGTAGGATTGTAGTAAGAAAAATATACACAAAAAAAAAATATCTGAGTACATCTATAAGATTTGTACTTATTAAGCAGATTATAACTAGGATTTTAATTAAATAATAAAATTTAAAATACCTATCTTTTTACAGAAAACAAAAAGAAACAAAATTTTAACCAAAGCTTAAACTTTAGTTAAAGTTCTAGTAGGTATCCAAAATCTTTCGCTTTAATTTAATATATTTTTCTATTTAATTAATTAACAAACTCAAAAAAACAAAACAATTAATATTATTAACTAATAAGATCTATTCGTTATTTGTCCTTCGACAAAAAATCATACATAACTTGTAGGTATTCTATAGTAAATCATATTTTAAGATCTTTCATTAAACTAATTTAACTATCTTCCAACATTCTATCTTCAACAAAAATAAATACCAAAGTTTCCCACTCAATGGCAAATATGGCAAATGTTATGTCTGTTCTTCAATTTTCTATAGTTTTGAAGAAGAGGTTTTTAGGCCTTAATTTTTTTCTCCGTTACTTAGTAGGTACAAAAGAGTGCCTCTATTAAGAATCTATGATTTGTACTTTATAATGTTAGAGCTTTATTTTGTAAGAAATAAAATAAAAATATAGGATTGTAGTAAGAAAAATATACACAAAAAAAAATATCTGAGTACATCTATAACGAGAATATTTTTTCTCATAATGTAGTTTTAGGACAGTTTTTTATGTCTACTAGACAAATATTAGCTTTTGAAATATCGCTTCATGTGTTGAAACTAAATTTATATTTGTTTGTATAACATTTCTTGGGGAATAAGTAAATAATCCGTAGGTATACCGCATATAAACCATAAAAGCTTTTTCCTCAAATATTTTCTTACTTTTTTGCAATATGATTTAATAAATTTTATATTCTCAACAAAAAATGTTAACAAGCAAAAATATTTTTTTCATCTTTGTATTTGAAGAAGCTTTTATATTTTCTCTATGATATCATAATAATTGATCGTTTAACTTGATAAAAACTTGACTAAAGAAAAGTTAATCTTCACAAAAATTATCTAAATAAAATAAGTCGCTTGTAAAAATGTCATATATTCCATTTTTCAATTGCGATATTAAATCTCAATTGAGAAAATCTCTCAAAAATTTTAAAGAGAAAAGCTTCGGCTCTCCGGAAATTGTTATGGTTTATGAAACTTGAATTTGAACTGGAACATTTCTTAAACGACATGCTATCAAACATCGTAAAATAGACATTCGAAAAATGTTAACCGATTTACTGAAGCAAAAATAATGTATCAAGGAAGTTTAAGCTGTCTTCTTTTTACATGCATATCAATGTGGTTTATGCTTTTTTGTCGAAAGTTTGACTTAGGAAAAACTAACGGATGTGGTTTGAGATTTGTGAATATTTTCTATCTACAATTTGATAGATATTTTGTGAAGAAAATGACTAGGACTAAAATAAAGTTAAAAGTCAAGGAGAAAGGAATCGACTTCCAAAAGCCTTCGTCTATTTTCAACCGAAATTATTTGAATCGAACGAAGCTAAAATTATTTTCTTGTATTTTTTGCGTAGAAGATTAATCAATTTTAAATATCGATTTATTCCGATAGTCAGAAATTGGTCTAAAACAAGATTTTATCTGTCCTTTGACTTTGACACTTACAGTCACACATTTGATATAATAGTCTATGTATAAATCTATATAAATAAAATGATAGCTGTTTTCAAATGTTTGCTTTTAATTTAAAAACTACTGGATACATTTCGATCAATTTTTTTTTTTATTTTACTTCTTATATACTTGGTCCTTATCTAAAAAAATAATTATCACGATATCTTCATTAAAAACAAAGTAACTACAGTTTTAAAAATTTCGTTTTTTCTAAGCAGACGCCGTATGCTTAAGTTCTTCTTTCGTTACTTTGATAGAGTGGGGCAAACGTTGTTGTGCGCATGCGTGTATGATTATTTCATATCTAAGCGTACGCGGTACGACAAAATGCAGCTAAACGAGATATTAGAATAAATAAAATATTTTTTGAATTCTACTTATTTTTTCTGTTTTTAAAATATTTTTTGTAGCTTTTTTTAAAATTCTATTTTAACATTTTTATATTTTACTGTAAATACAAATTCAAAATACATTTTTAAATTACAACCATTACAATAATCAAATTACATTTCAACAGTATCTTTTATTATTGCATATATTTTTTAACCATTTAGCGAGAAATATGTTTTTTTTTTTAATTAAACTAGTTATGCCAAAAAATTGCTCCTTTAGAATCCGCAATTTCTCCAAGCCAAGCGTATCAGTTGATTAATTAATTAATTTTTCAAAATTTACAAACTAAAAATTAAATTTGCTGTAAAATCCAAAATAATTTTTAATTGAAGTTTTTTTTTTAAAGCTCTCTATAGCTCTTTTCATTTGGCAAATAATTGATCAAAGTTTTGCAATATTTTTAATAATTAATTACTTTTAACTATTTATACAAGTATTGTTGTAATGTGACGTCATCAACTGCCGTTTGATCTTATAAACATGAATAGTTTAAAAATTGAATAACTAATTAACTATACATCTGGAGCAATTGCGGATCCGATAAGAGTATTTAAGGAACAATTTTTTGAAAAAATAAAAAACAGTGACTATTTTGGATTATATAGCAATTTTTATTTTTGAATTTACAAACTTTTGAAAAATTAAATATTGATTAACTAATAACTATACACTTGGAGCAATAGCGGATTCTGAGGGAGCAATTTTGCGGCATCTAGTTAAAAATGTTCTACGCTAAGTTCTTTCCGGTTATTTTTAATATATTTTTGCTTTCAATTTTTTAAATGTTTCTTGTCTGTAAATAAAATATGTTCTTAACATAATAACCTACGCAGACGACGTCGCGGGTATCAGCTAGTGCTAAATAGTATATTTACGGTAGTATCATTCATCTCATTTCACTAGATGGAACTGGAAGATAGATGATCAGGAAATGTTCAAGGCACGTTCAAAGCAAGAATAAGACAATAGACACCAACAACTATTTTTCAAGAACAATAGCAAACTTTCAGATTATTTTTTGAGCATTTAGATATTTATTTTGTATTGTATGGAAATTCCAAATTGTAACACTAATGAGAATTTTATAGTTATTCTGATAAAGTCAAGTAAATTTCGTTAAAGTTATACCCCATTAAACGATATTTTATTCCACCAATTATAAACCAATAACCATCAATTATCTCTCGCCTGTTAGAGTAGGTCGTATGAAATCAAATAAATGTGACCTAATTGCACAAAGTTTTCAGTTTCCAATCCTCTTCCTCGTTTTTAATTCCATTTTATTAATATATCTTTGTTTTCAATTTTAAAAAAAGCTTCGGAACATTAATGTATTATTCATTGAACGCCCACGAGAAAGTTCAAAGCACAAGTTTTCTTTGTCTCGATTCGTTACACATAAATTTCTACGTAAATCGAATGGATCAGTTTGGTCTTTGTGTTTTGAATAACGTTTTTCGATGTCTGATTCATTTATTTTTTGTGTGGATACAATGCCAAAACTTCTTTACAAACATTGATCTATGACGATTGGACAAACCATCGTATGTTCCATGTTAATTTTGTTTGTGTGTTACAGATGAAGTATGCGATAAGTATTGATTGGTTTCAAATAAATTACATTGAATCTGGTTTTTAATCTGTGAATTTTCCAGATTAAATGTTGTTCATTTGTTCCTCTTATCTTGAAAAAAAGCATTAGAATAAACATAAGGATATTAATATAACAAAGTTTTAGATTAATATAGACTTACCAGTGGCTACCTGTCAATTTGTTCGCGTAAAATTTAACAAAAGAAGAAAACGCAATTCAGTTTTAAGAAAATAATTTTTTTTTAACTTTATTAAGAGAGAAAAAAATATATAAAGAGTTTTAAAATGTAAGAAAAGTCAATTTACTTTAAAAGACGTTAAGGTGGAGTGGGGTAAGATCGTAAACGGGGTAAGATCGTTAACACCTTAAATCTATTCTAATATCCATTACATTATATAGACTAAGGAGTAGAAACCTGCATTTGATTATTATGCAGTCATCAAACTATATTTCGCTCGTTGAGAAGTAAGTTTTCTGTTTTTATAACCAATGTAAATTCTCACTCATTTTGAAGTTCACTTGCAAGTTAGAATTGACAAGATAAGTGCCGTGATATTGCATCAAATCTTTTATAGTTTTATCCTGAGCGATTATTTTTGGTAGGTATTAAGAAAAATGCTTCAAATTTACTTTAAATGAATACATTTTATTAATTGTTTCAAATATTTTTAGAAAATCACTACTCCGGTCTTACCCCAAAAATATAAGTACATGGGGCAAGTTCGAGGTACATGGCAAATTTGTATTAAAGGTATCTAACTACCTAACTAAAAATAAACTAATCTCAAAACTTCTTTATAAATCTATAATTTTGAAACTAAACAACCGATTTTAATCTAGTAAAAAGCATTTTATAATTGAATGGAGAGTTACGATTTTGTCATATAATGTATGAATATTGATTTCAATGAGCTTTAAACGGCTGCTTACGGTCTTGCCCCTTCTTGGGGCTAAACCGGAGAAGTTACGAATTTTTTTTTGATTTTTTATAAAAGTTGTAATTTCCAGTACCTACTTATAAGTTTATGTTTATGTCAATGCAAACTAAAAGAGTGTTAGTTGCACTTTACGATGATACCAACATAATGTTTAATACTTGAAACATAGTTTTAAAAATAAATGGTAAACCCATACAAAGTTTGGCGACAGGGCCATTAATGGCCCATTGCTTAGCCAGAGATACTAGTTGTTGGCCCAACATCGGCAACTGTTAACGGCCCAAGTACGGTTGCCGGCTGGATGATAACCCCGGGCCGCTAATGACAGTCGACTATCGGCCGACTGCAGTAAAAGTTACCGGGCCGTTAATGGCAATTAACAATCGGCCGACTGAAGCAAAGGTTACAGGGCCGTTAATAGAAACCAACAATCGGCCGACTGCAGTAAAAATTACTGGACCGTTAATGGCAAATATTATAAATTAATAAAACTACTTAAATACTGAAAAAAATGATATAAAATCAGCTCAACGATTATTATGATACAATCATTTATTCACTTTATAATACATACAATCTTAGTAAAAAATCAGACAAAATCAATAATTAATACAAAAGTAGAATTTTAAACCTGGCGTACATAACACGCACTCTAAAATTAAAAGGGAATTTTTGGTGGTTTATAATGAAGATCCTCTTTCTTATCGCCCATTCTCACGGTCCACCCAACCAGAAAGCCATCGGGCTAATTTACCAGTGAAATATTTAGATTCCTCTGCATCCTCAAACTTCTCAGTTACAACATCTAGAATATGCAAAATCAATTATAAATAAAATTGTTTTTAAGGCACAATATTTGTGAGTGAAGGAGTTAGAACTAAAATAGTATAAGAG
Organism: Sisyra nigra; assembly: GCA_958496155.1. Taxonomy (NCBI): domain Eukaryota; kingdom Metazoa; phylum Arthropoda; class Insecta; order Neuroptera; family Sisyridae; genus Sisyra; species Sisyra nigra. The sequence continues at coordinate 12,827,474 of OY292318.1, forward strand.
GTGAAAAAAAGAGATTTATTTTCATAAGGGTATGAAAAAAAATTTTATCTGTAAAACTATTCTTAGGATGAGAAAAAATTCTCTAGAAAAATAACTAAATGACTCACCTGCATAATAGAGAATTTCTACTAGATATTTATCCCAATTTTCATTTGCATCGCTTAAGTCTGCAGCAAACTTATCAACTAGATCAATGGTTTTTGTATCGTCAACATTTTCTAAAAAATCAACGACTGCGTAGAGTTTCTACCATAAAATCCTTCCATCTGTAACATTAAATTTAACTATTAATATTTTTTTATTTGATTATTTCACACTATGAGAAAACTATTAGATTATCAGGTAAATAAATATAAATTATCTATAGTTTAATTTGAGAGAATATATTATTATTCAATTATTAAATAGAACTACTTACTTTAGTCAGAGACTTTAATATGCTGGTTATCAACAGGCGATATAGTAATAGACGAACTATTCTGAAATACAATAATACACTTTAAACACTACCATGCGACTGTATTGTGTTAACGACAATTTCTGTGTTAACGAAACGAATCCTCTTGCCCCTGTTCACCCGTTAAAAGTATAATAATTTACCGCCAGATAGCACTTAGAAGAAGAATATATTCATACTTTGCGTTCATTGGTTAATTTTGTAACACATTTGGAAAGTATTTATATGGTGCGAATATTTGAAAATAATTGACGCAATTGCAGAGAGAAAAAATGCATTTGAAATTTATGTTTCAAATAGATTTATTTTGTTCATATCCATTATTAATTTATAATTTAAATGTTCATGGTATTGTGAATGAATATAGCATATTAGTTAATGTTCAATGATTTTTATTAAATCGTCATATTACGTTTCGTCCCTTTCAGCACATTATTTAAAAAAAAAAAACGCTTGATCCATTATCAATTATTTTTCTTTTTACACAACTTATTTTATATAATATTAAAACATATTACACCCTAAACATAAGTCAAATATAATAGACTCAAAGTGACGTATAACTCAGGGTGACTTAGGGCCCCCTCAGGGTACTTAGGGTTTATAGTAAGGCATCTAACTTTTAATTATTTGCGCATGAGCAAAAAATTATTTAGCCAGGCTTCGGCCTATTGTTGGCCGACGAACGAATATTGAATGATTTCGAATAGACGGCGACCGGCAATTAACCAGATATGGCCCATTAACAAATTCCTATTAATAGGCCGATCGTTGATAGCCAGACATCGGCCGAGAAACGGGGCTTTTGTCATTAACGGCGACTTTGTATGGGAAGTCGGACTTATCAAAAACCGCTCCGATCTTATCCCACTCCACCTTATTAAGTTCATAGGAATATTTCTTTAGGTATTGTCAAAAAATTAAAAAAAAAAAACTTTTAGCCCTTGAATATACCCTTAATAAAAGTAGTAGTAGTATCTAGCTTTTTACATTTGCATGTAGATCCATAATTCTAAATTTAGAATTTTTAAATATTGATAATTTGGAGTAGTATTCGAAAAATGCTAAACTTTCAACCCCTGGACTGAGCCAATTAGGGGTAGAATTTTGAAAAAATCCTTCCTTAGTGGAGGTTGCGGTTATTTCAAAGATAACACTTTCAAATGTAATGTTTATCTTTAATGGTTTAGCATCCTGCATCCAACGTCCGTTATAATCAAGCTATTGTTTGATATAAAGACATCAAAATATCCTTAAATCTACACTCAATTTTAAATCAGTAACTGTGCTGATTTTAAGGCATTTAAAAATGTTATTATCCATTGAAAATCTCATAAGATGAATATTGAATCTTTTTATTAGCTAAAATTTTATGTCCTCTTTCTTATACATATATGTAAATGAATGGTCATTAGTTTGAAGAAAACTTGTTGTTTAAGTAGTAAAATATAATACAGCTTTTGTGGTAACATTAAAACCGTTTATTAATTCTTATGGCCTGAAATTTTTATAGATAACTTTATATGCTATCATTAGCCTTAATATCTTTTATGAAACGAGTATTTGATACGATTTTCAATTCGAAATTTTTGAAATTCGAAGGACACATCTATACGTACTACGTATTTGTTGTCAATAAAAATTCGTTAAAATTCATGTTAAGGAGAGTTTTAATCTAAAATTTTTATTTGTAATACTTATCATAAGTTTCTCCAGATATTTTAGTTAGTATATTCTTCTGGTTTAATAAAGTTGCTATCTAGATCAGGAGTCTGGGTTCTCTGAAACGTTAAATGGCTCTGCAAGTGCTCCCAATTTGCTTTGCTACCAGCTACGTCGCTATTGCCTTTGAAACGATTATTTTTGTATGCTTAAACTTTAGGTTTCTCCCAAAAAATCGTGAATTACTTGTGAATTATACTCCGACGTTCTTATAATAAGCTTTATAAAAACGAAGAGCCTTGTTTACTATAGGAAATATGTAATATGTATATATAATGTGGGAGTTCGTATACACATACAGGCTATATTTCTTTTCTTTTACTGTTATATAGTAAAAAACGTATTGTAATCGGGACGAAATTTCGATTTCACTGGTAATACACGTTTTGAGGTCCTTGAATCCCAAAATGTGGTTTTTAGAAAAATGTCTGTGTGTGATAACGATATTGTATCGAAAGCTTTATCCAAATTTCACCCAACTTGGAATTTTACCTTCAAACTTCATCTAGTCGTGCCGCAAAGCTTTTGGTTGAAATCGGTTGACCGGGAGCTTCACTTTATTTTTTGGGTTTTTAAGCTTTATTAATTTTTTTGAAATCCGTTCCATCAATTTCTTTAAACTTCTTATAGTTCTTAAACTCATTAGTGCCTAAAACTTTTATTTGAAACTTTTTCCTGGAGGGGGGAGGAGGATTAAGAGTGGGAGTTCGTATATACTTAGAGTCTATATGCATATAGTTTATATAAAAATTTAAATATTATTGAATTTATAATTTTTTTAACAAATCGTAGATTTTATTTATGTTCTTTTTACCAATAGCGAGTTTGATAAAAGAAAGTAGGTACTGTGACGCCTCGCAGCAGATATTTTTAGTTTCTTTATTCTTATTGAAACTATTTATTTACTTTGCGAGAAGCTATAAGTAGTAGATATTATGAATTAAAAATGTTCAATACTTTTCCACCTAATTGTATCTCCTAAAGATCTTTAAGTATCTCTTCTATCTAATCTCTTATAATATTCTCTAGTACCACGGTTCCCAACCTTATCCCCGCGGGTACCATGGTGCCCGGAGACCCTTTTTTAATTGTCCTTCGCTATGAGATCATGATAGAAAAATTTTACTCTAAAATACAAAAAAAAAACATAAAAAACAACGTCCATCTATAAATTTATCTTGGAAAAAGTAAATGGTGCCCGGCGCCCGACCGGCATGCTAGATATATGCTCTTAGGTGCAAGAAGGTTGGGGACCACGGCTCTAGTACTGAGTACAACAAATTTTTTTAAATGTTTCAAGTTGCTTTAAAGTCTAAGTAGTTGACGATTAGGCAAAGTTTCCATTGGGCGCACTCTCCACCTTAAAGATTCATTAAGCCAATTAATTGGTCAACAACGAAACGATTAAAAAGGCCCCACAAATCTGTTCCACCTATCAGGCGGCATGATGGAGAGTGGGCCAGAACAGAAAGAGAAAAGGCCGATACGTTTGCAACCCACCTAGCAAATGTTTTCCAACCCTTCGAAAACCAAAACAATACCCACAACCTTGAAGTGGTGCCTGAACAACAAAATGATGAAGTAGAAGCATCTTCTTTCCATATATCAGCTGAAGAGGTGTCTTCCTACATTCATGAAAAAGTAAGATTCAAGAAAGCTCCAGGATACGAGAAAGTGACCGGAAGAATGCTGAAGGAACTGCCAGATAATGCAATTGCACTCATTGCCTCCATTTTTAACGCAATTATGGACAAGGGATATTTCCCTTCTTTTTGGAAAATTGCTAGGATAATCATGGTTTACAAGCCAGGTAAAGCCGAAAATGACGTTAAGTCGTACAGGCCTATCAGTCTCCTACCCACAATCTCAAAGTTGTTTGAGAAGATATTCTTGGAAAAGATGCAGCCAACTATCAGTGCTAAAAACTTAATACCAAGCCACCAATTTGGATTCCGGAAGGAACATTCAACCATAGAGCAAACCCACAGAGTTGCTTCTACAATTATGAGGGCTCTACACGATAAAGCATTCTGCTCTACAGCTTTTCTGGATATTACACAGGCGTTCGACAAAGTTTGGCATGAGGGTCTGCTTCACAAACTACGGAAAGCGCTACCCTATCCTCTCTTTTGTGTCCTACGATCCTATCTAAGTGACAGAAAATTCTTCGTGAGCTATAATGAAGAACGATCCGAACTATATGAAGTGGGCTCTGGAGTACCACAGGGTAGCATATTGGGTCCGGTGCTGTACCTTATCTATACAGCAGATATGCCTATCCCGGAAGACATCATTTTAGCCACATATGCAGATGACACCGCCATTATAGCAACAGATGGATGCTCTCGGATTGCTTCAGAAAAACTGCAAAATGCCCTCGATCAGCTGGCTCCTTGGCTCAATAAGTGGCGTATAAAGGTGAATGAAGCCAAATCTGTCCATGTGACATTTACAACTCGGCGAGATACTTGCCCCCCAGTGGTCCTCAATAACCAACAAATCCCACAAGAAACAACGGTCAAGTATCTCGGGAGGCACATGGACAGGAGACTCACATGGCGAAAGCACATAATGGCCAAGAAGGACCAGTTAAAAATTAAAAGCAGGCAGTTCCAGTGGCTCATTGGCCGTAGATCGCAACTGTCCCTGGACGCAAAGCTCATGATATATAAAGCTGTCTTAAAGCCTATATGGACTTATGGTATCCAACTGTGGGGAGCGGTCAGCAGCTCCAACCTGGAAATCATCCAACGTTTCCAGTCTAAGACTCTAAGACTCATCACGAATGCCCCATGGTTTGTCACTAACCATGACATTCATAAGGACTTGAAGATGGCCACAGTGAGGGATGAGATCGTTAGGTTTAGCGAAAAATATCAAAAAAGATTGAATGACCATACCAATCACCTGGCGATCAACCTGCTCGATAATACCGGCGACACAATTAGACTTAGACGCATCAGCTTCCTTGATCTGCCATACCGGAAATGAGCACATATTAAAGAGCCGAGGTTACTCCCGAAAGTAACTAATACCTAAGTCTCTACATTCATCTGATTTGCTTATTGTCCAGGGACAGATTGCAAATAAATAAAGCAAAAAAAAAAAATTAATTGGTCATTTTGAACAATTAATTTATCATAACATTTTAACTTTACAATGAAATAACTTACTTTGCTGCTTGACTATAGGCTTAATACTTACATATTAACATTGACTTAAGCCTGACTTAATATTAAACATTTAAATCAAAAAACTTCCATAACTAATCTATCATGCCAAATTCCTATCACGCAAATTGGTTATAGGACTAAATTCCTGATGACCAATTAGTTATTATCATTTAAAAAAGCATTTAATATCAAAGATATTACACTTAGAAAATTTCTTTAACTAATTAATGCTAGGAAAATCTAGGATTCAACTGGTATCATAAAGCAATGATCTAAGAAATCTAACCAATACGATACTTATTGGGTCAATTTTTTTTTACAAATAAGGATAATTTAAATAGTAGTTTTAACTTTCTAGTACTTTTATGCTAAGAAATTGGAAAATATCATTTTTTTAAATATTATGGCAGACCATAATATATTTCAAAATGATCCATTTTACTATAGTGTTATACTAAAAGCTAGTTCTAAATAATAAAAATGCAGTTTCCCAAGTACTTTAACATTAACATGGATGCATGTATGGAGTAATTTTATAGTAAGCTTTATTATGCAGGTATTTTTTTTAAATTTCATTACGATGAAGTGCCTCAAAACATCACCACAAGAAGTTAATATGCCGTAGATTTTATAAACTTATTCCTATTAAGACAACTCTTCGTTTCTATTCGATATCTATAAAAAAAGTTCCATTTACTTTTATTCCACCCTAATAATCACATATTTAAAGACTTGATCGACCAATTGATGAAACTTAAAAAGAGATAAAAAACTTTTTATCAAAAACGAAAAATTGTCCTTGACTCCCAAAAAAAAAACTTCAAGCACCAAACTTTAAATGCGATTTAAACTTTAAAAGTTTCACAACACGCTATAAAGTGATAACAATGTTATATTTTTAGAAGATAAAAACATATTGCCCGAAAAAGGAGATGATTTATGCGTCTTGCCATATATCAAAAGTGGAAAATTTTCATAATACAATAAAAAAAAAGTCCCATTCATAATCCCGATTTTACGACCTTCCTATCGCGAAAAGCGCATATACATATATACATAACTGATTCATTCCGGTCAAATAAAACTTTTATTGGATGAAATCGATATTAAACGGCTATAAAAAATCTGTTTCCTTCACGATTTTTTTCGGTCCAGCCATTAAATCGAAATCATTTGCAAAAGTTATTAATCCAGAATTAATAAAATAAGATTCCTAATGAAGCTAATTGAAAATTAGTGCCTTTTCTAAAAGCTTTCACACAAATGAGTTTGACTGTTTTGTTAACATTTATACATGTAATAGTATATACAAAGTTGATAGATTCTGCGTCCTCCGCGAGGACACCGATTGAGTCCCGATCCTTTCGGAAAGAGATAGTTTTCATTGTTCAGAAAGAGATAGTTTTACAATGTAACCATTTATAAAAGGATGCTGCGTCAGAATCTTCTTCACAGTCATTGATAAATTGCGAAACCGCGTGCTTTGAAACGTTTGTAAAGAGAAAATTTCGCGAAAAAATTTTCGTTTTCGAAACAATGTTTTCGAACTTATCGTCACCCGTATACAATGGGATTAGGTCACAAGGAAAAATTCGTTGGTTTTATATTTTCATGTTAAATTTGCTTATCATTAATTACTGCTGTCTGGATGTGACTGATGCCCGATATTTACCAACTCGATCCCAAGATGATCGTTTGGATAAACTAAGAGAACTCTTACGAGATGTAAGTAATTAAAACCAATCTCGCTCATCGCTAATTTTGAACCTTTTCTTGCTAAATTTAGTTGTTGGAAAGTGAGATTCAAAAAACTCGAGCGATTAATTGTAACTTAGAGCCAGCCGCTGATATATCTGCGTCGGTTTCCGATGGACGAATGCCCGGCAACAATCAAGTGCTCCGGGAGCTGGGTTTCATGGATCGAAAACGATACTTCAAAAGGGAAATTTCGGCTGCTCTAAAACGAAACGTTAATCAACCCCATCATAACTAAATTTTCCTCAACTTTCGCCTTTCAATGACAATAATGGTTTCATTCAAATTCATGTTTCGTATACGATTAACGATTTTATCGAGTCATTTGAAAGATATATTTTTCAATTTGAATTTAATATTAATGACAATAATATCACTTTTCACTGGAGTTTTAAATGTATTTTCATGTTTTAAAAGTTCGTTTTTTTTTCAAGCGTTCGAGTTTCGATTTCTTGTTGAATCAAAATGATATCAATGTACATTTAAATATTATCTAATAAAAATTGATAATTCTGTAGTTATGTGTGCATAAAACAAGGTCCTGTTTGATTTGTATAAAAGCTGTGAAAATTTAGAAAATGTTAAGATTTAATTTATTTTTTCAGAAAAATTTTGCTTGAATAAAATTGAATGGAGAAAAATTTTTCTTCTTCATGGATGATCAATCATGGAGTTAAACTTATAAATCATTTACCAGTTTCAAAAGGATTTCGCGCTGAAGTGTAATTTTAAATATTTTGTTCAAGTTTTCGATACGTTTTTTTAGTAACTACAAAGTTAGATTTTTAAAGTAAAACTTTTTATACATCGTCTCAAATTTTTTGGCCTGGCATGTCGCAAAATGTAACACATTCTCGGCAGGGAATCGGCAAGTGTTCGGCAGAGCTCGTATACACATTGTTAGCTATATACCATGTATTTTTCCCAGGCCTGTTGCGCGAGCTATTACTGAATGTAATGAGCTATTTTCCTCTCCATGACAACGTTTTATTATATTATAAGTTGTCATTAATTGTCAATCATATTTGTATTTTGATCAGTGTATTGATATAAATGTTATTGTTCACTTGATCATGATAGACAAAGATACAGCTACTGAGAATAGTGCAAAAATATCCGACGGTGATGTTACAATACTCGTAGATAACAACAGGCAGATTATCGTTTTAACAATAATCAACAAATTCAATAATGACGGTGCGCGTTACGTCAGACAGTGAATTCGTGCCACATCCCTTTCTTTCTATTCTATTTTCATACCCTAAATCGAATAATTTTCCGAAAATTTTCAGCTACTTAACTGCCTAAAATCTGAAAAAAAGTTTCACTTGCATCGTGGTTTCGTAAAACCACACAATAGTTTTTTTAATTTGTCATCTATTTTTGGCTTTCAACAATAGATTTGCCAGTGATTTTAAAAACTCGAATATTTACTTTTGAAATAAATCAAAATTTACATCAATTGTGTGGATTTGTTGACAGGCCTCACTATGCAATATTGCAATATTTTTCTAAAGCGAGATTTTATCTATTATTTGATTATTAATTTTATTAATTATTATTATTATTATTATCTCGTGAAGGTAACCAGTGACCAATATTTGTTTGTTTTACATCCCTAAAAGGATAACTTATGTTCATTAAAAGTGAGATTACAAAGGTATAACCGTATCCCCATTACAAACTATAATATGGTGCTTTTTCTTTGATAAATGTATCACAGTTTTATTAACATTTAAAAACATAAGTTAAATTTTAAGCTTCCAATATTAATGTTCAACTTATGAAGGCTCTTAAATCTTTGCTCATATCGAGATGTTCATCTGTTTCTCCACAGATATTCAAATAATTCAAATCTTTGTCGAATTCTGATTCGTCCATAGCTAGCCAACCAAATTTAAACTCAGATTTAAAATTCAAAAAATTGTTCACAAACAGAACAAATGAATAACCCTATGGAAAAGTAGCTTAAACATTTTTACATATACAAATATCACTTGAAATATTCATTTATTTCGTAATTAGTATTATATTGGGCCGTGTATTCGTCTCTTGAATTCTATGCATATAGTATACTAGCTAATAACCGCTCGCTTTGCTGAGAGTATCTAAATTTAATTGATTGATTAATTGATTTCCTACGTTCACAACGAAATTTAAAAATTTAATTATTTTAACAGAAAAAGATGATAGATACTTTCAGACTTCAGATTTAAAGTAAATTCATCAAAATACTTAAAACTACTTTTCTAGGATGGAATATTAGCTATATCTTACAGGTTCATTACAATTTTAAATATAAAAAGTTCTTTTAGACTTGAAAATTTTTAATTTCAAGTGTCATTTATAACCGTTCAGTTATTTTAGTAGAATAGGTTCGTAGCTATCCAACAGGAACCGTTCCTTTTTTTTGGGTAAATGGTATTCAATACGTTAAGATCTGAGGTATCGTTAACAAAAATTCTTTAAAATTAGTTCCGTTAAGTATGTAATTGACAATTGTTAATTATTTTAAAATTAAATATAGTAGTATTATTTTAATGCGTTTATTTCTAATTAATATCTTTGACAATGAACAGTATAGAAATTCAAATAAATTTTTAAAAAATCATTATTAATTTTATCGGGTGTTAATTGAAATTTTTTTTTAATTTATTTATTTAAAGTCGCTTTAACGGCGTGGTCATTAACGACTAGTCAAAATTTACATTATTCTAATACAATTTCTATGGACTTATACACTTCACAAACATAAGGTATAATAACTGAATAATATAGGTACTAGATATAATTAATGATACATATAGCAAATGTATAAGGAAATAGTAATAACAAAATAATGGTAATAAAACAAAATAATACCAAAGGGAAAACTAATTAATTAATTGAAATTCATAATATTTATTTCCCAGTAAACTTTATCAATTTTTAATTTTAAACTTTGAAGAGATTTCTCTCGTTACTGTGTAAATTAGTCAGGCCTTATTAAGGAAAATGCGTTAAAGTGTTCTTTCACGAACTTTAACGAAACTTTGTTAAATACACGGTTCCTTTAGGATTCAATTGTTATGCTATCCTATGTAGGGTGACCAACTGTATTCTTTTAAGGGTACATGTACCTTACAAACCTAATTGGTGTAGAATTTTTCGATTTTTTGTCCTAAATAAGGACCAACATAACATTTTTTTATTTATAAGAAAAATATAGTAATAAAACAGCCGTACGCTATACAAAATAGCCTGCCGTTCTGTCAACGAAATGCACAACGTATATAATGCATTTAATTGGATAATGAATAATAATTTATTGTTTAAAATAGCTTGGCAAGTAACCAATAATTTTTTTGTAATATGTAAAAGATAAAAATGGTTCCTGTGGGTTATCCTTGGGAGATAGACATATACCGTCGCGGTTTTTTTTTATCAATCTTTTTAAGATACGCAATTTCGTCGCATATTGGTTTGATCTATCCCGTAAGGTTTAGCCAGTGTTTGATTTCAATGTAAGTGCACAAAAATATGTTTATTATGACATCACATTACAAATCTTTGAATTTTTCAACTTTTCTCTACTATATTATGCATGTTTTATACTTACAAACCTTCCTCTTGAATCACTCTATCAATTGTTGAAAACTACATTAAAATCCATTTTTTACTTTAAAAGATCTAACGGAACAGACAGCGGGAGTGACTTTATTTTATACTTTGTAAAGATGAGTTAGATTTAGGCCCAAAGAAATTGACCTGACTTCAAATGTATATGGGAATAAGAATTGGACAATCTAACTCAGAGATGGGCAACCTTTTTGAAATGCGGGTCAAAATTGAAAACAACCAAACTTAAGCGGGCCATTAACATTGGTTTTGTAGGTAAATGAAAATTATGTTTTTAGAAAACGGTGAAGAAAATTTTTAGAAGTACGTCTAATAGTAGATATAATAAAAAAACCACAATTGACAAAAAATGATGTTTTTGGTATGTTATTTACTTTAGTAATTAATGTCATTAGAAATAACTCAATATTTTTATAAATATCATAAAAACATTTGAAAACCATAATTTTAAATATGTTCGCAGGCTGCCGTTTATGTGCACGTGGGCCGCATTTGGCCCGCGGATTGCTCACCCCTGATCTAACTGACTATATATGAACATTTATTAGATTTCAAAGCATCGTATAGGCAATCAAACATACAAACCTTAACAAACATTTGTAAATACTCTACGACTTTGCTTTGCATTTCCTTTATGGTAGCCTACCTAAACTATGAAAGCATAAAATATTAACTTTTGTAGGACAATAAGTAGACGGAAACAATTTTTTAATAAATTTAGTATTTTTATTTTCATCAGCAGTTATTTTTTCAGTAATACAATTAACAATAATTAATTAGTTGAGTTAATCAAATAACTAAATATAATATGAACTCTGAATAAATCAATTGAATCAACGTGTTTTAATGACTAAAAACCATCAATTAAATATATCAACACAAAGATTTCATTCAAATTAAAGAGATTCTATCCGAAGCGTTTATCAATTGCACATTGTAAAAGTATATAGTCTATAATGTATGCTTAATGATAATACTGAACTTACTTTTACATTGATTACAATGAAACCATTGATATTTGAAAATAGTAAAATTACATCTTATTTACATATTTAAATACTAATATCAATTTTCATTTTTCTAAATATACTCTTGGAAATTATCGACTTAAATAGTATAACATTGGAATGATATGAAAGTTCAATGAGTATTTTATTAAATATAATTAGGGGTTATTTAAAAGCATTATATTTTGATAGGAAAAAAAATATCAAATACCCATCACTAATTCAATTTATGTGCCACTCTATATGTATATCATTTTAAATAAATTGAATTTGGCATTTTACGTATTTTTAATGACTGTTAAAACTAAGCATTTAAAACTATAATTTCATGGAAGTTTTTTTTCATAACTTATTAAATTTGCGTATATTCTAATTATTTCTATTAAGTCTAAATTGGTGGAATCAAAACGTAAAAATTATTCGTTTCCTATAAACATTAAAGTTTAATTGATTTTTATTCTGGAATGTATTTTAATAGGAAAATTTGTAAGAAAACTCTGACTATTGTGCAAAATTAAAAAATAAAATAAAAACGATAGGCGATAAAAAAAGATTTATACTTGCGGCTGTACAACCTATCGCAGGTGGCATCTCTCGAAGTGCCACTTGTCGGTCACTTAAGCCATTTATCGCCTACTGTCATGAACCTTTCTAATGATATAACGTTGCGATACATTTATTACGATATATCGCTTATCACCTTAGTATGAACAGTACTTTTGACATAAATTTCGTGTTGTATGTCATAATGTCATAAAAAAATCGCTTTATAACTTTAAAGGTGGAATCTTAAACTATCGTTTCTCAGTCAAAAATACAAAATGAACAAATCTATAAAAGAAAAAAAAAACTATTTGTTCTTTAAAGACTTTCAATATAAAACAACTAAAGACGTCATCCTTGAAAATGATCACGAATACATCCAATATATTATACAGGGTGTATTAAAATCAGAACAAACACGGGTAAACCAGGAACTTTACGTTAAATTACCAACCGAAAAATTTCTATAAAAGCATAGTCTATCTTGATCTAATTTTGAATAATAACAGTTTTCCGAATAATTTTAACAATTTTAACCCCCCAAAACATCTAAGTGAGAAACAAAAACATCTATAAAAAAAATTTGTTTTTCACCTGCACCACTATAAACTAAAAATTCAAATTAGTAAGAATTCTTCAAAAGCGAAAAAAAGATCGCCGCCTAACCCACATTTATTGAAACTGAAATACAAAAGGAATGTGCCATAACTAAAAAAAAATTTCTATCGAAACTATGCCCATTTAAATTTTCGATGATTTGCTGAATTTTCTCCAACCTTGGCTATTTGAAATTTTATAGCTCCAGTTCTACTATTCGGAATAATGCCGTTTTTTTTTTTTATTCCACACTTTGTTACTTAAGGTTTCAAAGTGTATTTTTTAAAAAAATTGATTACATTTTATAAACAATTGCAATTCAATTGTTTATACGCTTTTAAAACCCCCTTGCCCCAACTTGACTCACATTAAAAAAAATTTCATTCTGTTCCTTATTTTATCATCTACAAAATGCATTTTATAAAAAGTTGGGATCTCTATTAATTTGGAAGATATTAAATCATCGAAATTTTAAATGGGCATAGTTTCAATAAAAAATTTTTGAACAAAATCCTAAAATAAGGGTCAATTAAATTTACGTAAAGAAACTGTAAATAAAAATTCAGATGATTTTAAAATGGCAAGTTCAAATTTGTTCAGTTTTTATGCGGTTTGTAAAAGGACGACCCATAGACAAATAACTAGTTATTATTTAGACGTATTATTAAGGTACCCATATACCATACGCTTTTAGTTATGTAAAACGAGTAATAAGTAATGAAAAAAGTTTGTTTAAAGATTGCTTTTATGTGAAGTTTTTGATTGTCAATTTGATGAAGAGTTCCTGGTTAGCTACTGGTTAGTTACTGTACTGATTTTACTGAAACATGCTGTCTAATAGGACATTGAGATTTCAACGAGAAAAATATATTATTGCTCTTATTTAGGTATGTCGTTTAAATATACATATTATGTATTTCTTGTTTCTTTTGTATAACACAATGAACTTTGTTTGCAAAAATATTTAATAACTTCTATGATATGAACTGCATGTAGAATTAGTTGAATTTTTAATATTATAGCACTTGAAGGTAAAATCTATCATATTATCATATTGTAAGACATACGTGCTTATCATAATATTATCTTTTAGTTTAAATTTAATTTTAGCACATCGAACGATAATAATTTAAAAATATATTTCATCTACATTAAAATTTATATTAGAAAATTACCATTTCAAGTATTAAATATGATAGAATTTAATCGCTTTGTTCAAATTAAGATTGAGGTACCATTTCTGATATAATTATACGAACACCCCCATCCATCAATCATATCAATCGATATGCATTATTATGTTATATTGAAATGCCAAATAGTTTGTATTGATTTCAAAAGAAACTTTAAACGCGGACGGAAATAGCAAAATAAAATTGATTGTGGAATTGTAACGTTTGAATATTGTCGTAAAGCACTATGTCGATTTGGCTGTAGCCAAATGGCCCAGGGCAGCAGGTCGCTGAATATCAGCCCCTTGAATTACACTGCCGTGGGCTTTCGTGATTGTCAATGCCACTTGGCTTTTTGGGCGAATATGTCGGCACGTAGGTTTTGGGCGAAGCATATGCCAAGAATCTGAAAATGAGAAATATCACGATTAAATCCTCTTCAGGCTAATTTGAAATAACGGTTTAGGGTTGTTAAAAACATATCGAAGGGTAGTTGAAGTGGGTAGTTTTTTCATGCTTAATACAAAAGTTTATAAAAGATACCTGTTTCTAGTGTCAACCTCTTATCAAAAAAATTGTTGTGTAAAAAAGTAGATAGGTATATGTTACGTGGGTAGGGTGAAAAGTTCTGACATAGAAATGGGGATGCAATTAGCAAAAATGTATTTTTTCAACTGCGTATGCATGTCATTAGTTCGTATGACTAGTTTCAACTATTTCTCTTAAGTAGTTTGTGTACACGAATTTTTTTCTTGCGTTCATTGCGTTAAATTGAATATTGTATGGTGATAAAATTTTTCGTTCTGGACCGTTTACTCCCTATGGAAACTCATCCAAAGTTGATAAAAGTTTACGGGAACTCTGGTTCTTCCATTTCAACAGTTAAACAGTGGTCAACAAAATTTACACGTGTTCGCACGTCTCTCAAAGATGACCCACGTGAAAAACGGCCAAAACCGCCATCATACCGGAAACAATTGAAAAAGTTCACGACATCGTGTTGGACGATAGGCGAGTGAAGGTTCGGGAGATTGCTGAGATTGTGGGGATTTCGGAAGAAAGAGTGCGAAACATCTTGCAAAAAGAATTAGGGATGCAAAAGCTCTACGCGAGATGGATGCCGCATTTGCTCAATTGCGATTAAAAATAAACGCGAAAACGGTTTTCGCTTAAAGCTTTGGAGAAATTCAATAATTCCGAGCGATTTTGTTCGAAAATTTGTAACCATGGATGAAACATGGGTTCTACACGCCAGCAACGAAACAGCAGTCGAAACAATGAATGGAAGTCGTTGGTTCAGCCCCAAAGAAAGCGAAGTCGTTGTATCTACAGGAAAGATCATGGCCAGCGTGTTTTGGGATCCGAAAGAGATTCTGTTAATCGATTTCCTGGAAATGGGTAAAACAATTACGGGAGAATATTACGCAAACCTTCTTGGTCGGTTGGACGCAAAAATTCAGGAAAAAAAGCCTGGCTTGAAGAAGAAAAATAGCATTTTCCATCAGTTCACAAGGGGGCGTTGGCGATGG
Source organism: Sisyra nigra (assembly GCA_958496155.1). Taxonomy (NCBI): domain Eukaryota; kingdom Metazoa; phylum Arthropoda; class Insecta; order Neuroptera; family Sisyridae; genus Sisyra; species Sisyra nigra. Next base: position 12,843,047 of record OY292318.1, read on the forward strand.
GAAAACTGCGGGTTTATGATTTATTTGGTCATTCCCTATTTTCTAGATTTGGCTCTATCAGACTTTCACCTTTTCCCAAAATTGAATAAATTTATTTCTGGAAAGCGCTTTTCAATACATGAAGAAGTTTAAAGGGTGATAAATGAATATTTTGACAGCCTTCCAGATTCTCACTTCTAAGAAGGGATACTAATGTTAGAGAAACGCTGGACGATGTTTTTTGAAGTCAAGAGAGACTACGTCGAAAATTTAAATTAAATCTAAACTGAAAATCTCTGTTTTTCATTGTTAGTCCAAGAACTTTTCACCCCACCCTTGTATATAAAGTAACGGCTATGCATTAGTCTCAAACACAGTACGATCGATTTGAATACTTTTTGTTTTGTTTTGCTCGTCTCAATTCAGGGGTAGTTTAGAGAGTTTCATCATCGAAATGCATCGATTATTTTAACCTTTTATAAATTTAATGAACAATAAAAAGTGAGTTTTATATAAGACATTAAAAGTACCAAAACTTAATGGTAATTTAATGACATTTTCACACAATCATTGATTCAATCGCTTTCATTTGAAAGTATACCTAATGCTCTTTTTCACGTTACATAAATTCCTAAAAAAGTATAGTAATTTTTTCTTTTTAATTCGTATTAAATTCAATTCGGGTAAAAAAAAGAATTTTTTGTAATTTATTGTCAGTAATTTTAAGATGTCCAAAGTTAGCACTTTCGATTTTTCAGTTGTTCCCTCAACTTTCTCAGCTATTCTTGAAATTTGTAATGGATAATTAAAAAATGTTTTTCTAAAACTCTGAATTGAGACGAATCAAACAAAAAATATTATAGGAGTATACTTTTTAGGAAGACTTGATTGAAGCCTTTAAAAACCAGAAAAAATAAAATTTTATATTAACAAAAATAATTTTTTTATATTAAAAGTAAATATTTGTCCAATTTCCAAGGCAACCAAGGTTTTTATTTTTCTGTTTTTAGTAAGAAAAATATCGATGCTTCGCAAAATCCAACGTTTCAAGGTTGAAAAATAAGTTTATCCTTTAATTGGATTAAAAATGATATTGAGAATCGAACAACTGTGTCGATTATTTTAAATTTTGATAAATTTTATAAGACTACAATAGAAATTTTACAGATAATTTTTTATAATTTTAGAAAATTTATAAAATCTCTTATTCAAAAAGTAAGTAATAGATATTTCGGTTTCACACTGTTGTTATTTAATTGTATTATACGTACAATGTACATATTTAATTTAACGGATTTTTAATTGAACTTACTACAAATTCTAACGCTTATACCAAGATATTTGTCTGGGAAAATGCACGGGTTTTGAGATATTTTTTTTTATAAAAATAATCAAAAAGTTTTTTTTTACTATGTTGTAATATGATTTTTAAACTCATTTTAAGGCACGTTCAGATAGTTTTTGAAATATTTATAAAAGAACTGTTCTTCAAATCCATACAAACTGAAATTTTATTTTTTTTGGAGAAAATATTTTTTTTTTAATGATTTGGCAAAAATGCTACTTTTTCGTATTGAGCGATTTCTGTTTCGTCTTAAAAGTTTAAAAAATATATAGACTTGAAATAATGATTAGTGGGAACCCCATTATTATGTCGTGTTAACCAATTTCTACTGATTTATTTTTCATGAAATTTCAAATTAATTAAACCATTTTGTTCAAGAAATAGACATAGGCCGACAAAAATTCGCAGTTAACGTATGAATAAATACAAATAAAATATTAGCTTTGTTCGCCGATGTGATTCTGAACCAATTCAATGACTATTCGTATGCACATTCTTTAAAAACAGCGTTCGCGGTTTAATAAATGTTGAACTTTTAGTAATAGTTCGATATTCGCGGTTCACACCAAATTAGTTCATTATCAATTTAGAATTAATTCTAGCGATCCTCAAATTTTTGTTAGAACAAAAATTTCGATTTTTTTATTCATGCGAAGTTTGTTAGACCGTGGTTCAATGCAGTTGTCTAACGTTAATTTCCATTTAATTTTTAAGGGGGTCATCCCATATGATGAGCTCAAAAAATCGATTTTTTTTTGTGTTCATAAATTACTTTCTTAACATGTCCATAATACGGTAGTAAAGTGATTTTTGAAAATTCGAAGTCGTTTTAAAGATACAGCATGTAGAAGAAAAAGCTGCTCGGAGCGCTGAATTGGCAGTTGAAACTTTAAACGCGTTTTTCTAAAAACCGTGTTTTTCGAACTTTCCTCCATCGTATCTCAAAAACGGCTTGACCGAATGACTTGAAATTTAAAGGGTATACTCAACACATGTAAACGCATGGAATGAACTATTATCAATCGAAAATTTCGATATTTTTATAGCAAAAAACAAAAACAAAAAAACGCAAAATTCGCAACTTTTATTTCAAATGTCTACCAAAAGTCCAATTTTTTGTATATTAATTTGATAGCAGTTCATTCCGTGCATTTAGGCTTACAGATTAAAACGCCGTTGTTTTTTTTATTTCGGATAAGCCAATCAGCCGGAATTGTGAAGAAAGTGCGAGCTCATTTTTTCGAGGTGGGGGTGTTCAGAACGCTGTAACTAATGTTCTACACAATATTTTTAGCTTAAAATTTATATTTATACTGTCCAAATATATGTTAATAAATGATAATAAACTTAAACCTCTATGTATTTACTGGTCGTAGAAAAAAAAATCCTAATAAAACCCTAAAAAACAGGACGTCACATTGGATGACTCCCTTAAGTCGTTCGCAAAAAAATCCTTTACCTGTTGTCAATGGAGCATACGACGATAATCCTAAATTTGATAAACAATTGATAATAAATACCGAAATACATTTTTGTAATCAATTCAAAATGAGACCCGCGAACAAAGCTATAGACTAAAACACCAAAAAACTTACCTGTAGGAAAAAATTAAAAATCACAATAAATGCTATTGTTAAAAGATTACGTTCGAACCACTCCTTCCCCGCCTGGATACATCCCTTGTCATTGATATCACTAACGACGACCGGTCCAATTTTTCCTATCTCGTCAAAATTCTGCAAGGCCAGAACGATAATTACACATCATGCACTTTACTTACTTGTCACCATTTGCCCAACAAATCGCATTGCACGCCAAAGTTGAAGAAATTAGCCTTGCTGCTAAATAGAGTACGTTTAAACAAGCATGCCTACACAAGAAAACACTAAGAAAATGTATCTAACTGGAAATCTACCTGAAGAATCATAATAGCAACTGAAAATCCCGCCACCGGTACCAAATTAGACTCAATCCATTCCTCCCCAGCTCGTAAGCAACCTCTTTCGAAAATGTTTCTCTCTCCCAACTACGAATTTATAATAATCACATTAATTCAAACATGCAAGAAAACCTTTCAAAAAATTAAAGCAAAAATTCAATTAATTAAAAAACCTTGAAATTTCAATTTTAAAAGCAACCATTGTTCTTAAATTCAACCTCTATTTTATTCTTAAGCGACTAGACATTTGGTTATTTATCTATTTTGAAAAAAAGCGAAATCAAAATTAAAATCCCAATTAAATAAAAAAGAAAAAAGGCACTAAAATCTAACACAACATACATAGTCAACTCTTCTGGCGTTATATCCGCATTGTTTACTTTTTATAATTTCCTGGAAAATTAAAGGAAACAATTAATGTTGGATAAGTGTCAATATTTAATGATTTATTACATTGGGCTTTCGTTTACAACACGAAAATGGAACTCCACAAGGCTCACCACTGCCAATAGTTGGCGACGAACAATTGAAATAATTGTTACCATCCCAATCCTTGGGGCCTTCAATTCCACAACATTGTAACTAAAAATATTTTCCCGTTGTATAAATTTTTTTAAGATATTTACCGTACAAAATACTAAGAGTACTTAAGGAGGTATTCTAGTCTAGAAATTTGAAAAAAATCGATTTTTCTTTTCTTTCATATTCTCAAAACTTCAACCTTTATGAATATACCCTTAAATGGATTTCTCAAAATTTTAATTATTTTTGTACCAGAAATAGCCGATTAAAAAAATGTAAATATTAAATGGCCATTGTATGGCCATTGCACGTAACCTTACCCGAAACTTTAAACGCGTTTTTCTCGAAACTACTTTTTTCGATGCGGTCGCCATAATATCTCAAGTTCTAATCAGCCGATTTACTTGAAATTTGGCATGAATATTCTTTAAATATCTCTCTATCGCATGAACCAACGAAAAATTATAATTTGAAATTTGTAATATTTTTAAAAATTCGACAAATTTAAAAAAATTGAGTAAAAAATCGACCTTTATTTATAAGTAGCCGCCATTTTATGAAAAAAAAATTTTTTTTTCAGTTTTGAAAGTTCATGCGATAGCGACATTCTTACTTATGAAGAATCCATCATTGTTATATTTTTCAAATGACCATAAGGATAGAAATCATAGCGACGAGGACATGGCCTTTTTTTTCCTCCCTCTACTTCAAAGACGCATAACTCAATAAAAATTTTTTTTTTTAATTAGTTTTGTGTACTCTCTGAATATAAATAAACAAATGATAAAAAAATAGATACTAAAAATATCAAATGCTTTTTTTATCAACTGCCAAAAAACGCTCGAAATTCGGGCCTCTACACTAGAATACCCCCTTAAGTAAAGAATCTTTATTTAGCTAAAAAAATTGGGCTTCCATTGGTATTCGGCCTTAGGATTACTTATGTATAAGACGACACTTTAGTCACCACACCACTAAGTGCCCTATTTTTTTTTTTTTTTTTTGTTATTTAGGCGCAACTATTTTGATTATTAGCCACTATTTTAAAACCCAAGAAAATTTTAGATTTCTTTTGGGATTAGTCTTTAAGACCACTGACTTATATGGCAACAATTTAGTCACCACGTCACAAATTGACCCAGGCCTTAACATATTTTTTTTTAAATAATATACAAACCCAATCTTCTTGAATCCAATCGATCAAATTTTGTTGATCGGGATCTTCCCGATAGTGAATGATAAATGCCTTAAATCCATCAGTTGCCTGAGTTTTAATCTAGTGATAATTTAAAAATAAAATTTAGTTACAATTTAAATAGCATTGTGTACATTTTTTATTTACCCAATCTTTGAAAATGAACCCAAGGACTCCAACGGTCATTTCAATTAAAAGAATTATAGTTAGGAAAATTGCATACTAAAAGAAAACATAATGAATATAATTAGCCATTTTCAAAAATAAACTGATAGAATGAAGGTGCGTTACAGTAAATGATTATCAACATCACAATTACTTAAAGATTAGGAAAGTAAATTAAAAGGATGACAAATAAACGAAATTTCATTTGGATCTTCCTTAGTTAATTCTTAATCTAGAACTAAAACTTGAAAATGATTTACTAAATCGTTTTATGCTACTTGAACAATAACACAATTTAACTAATATTTTTATTATAATCAAGGCGCTATGTTGTTCAGACTTGTTAAGCCACTTAACTTAAATTTATTTATTTAATTTATGCTTCATTAGTATTTAGTCCAGTCAATTAACCGTTTAAATTGACCTTCGTCCTGGGGGGGTTGATTTTTCGATACAACATAAAGATGGATTTCTAAGAAACTGCTAAAAAATCAGCCCCCGAAATTTTCAATATTCACAATTTTCCAAAAACTTTTGGATAAATAGGTTTTTTTTCTAATTTTCCTTATAACTAGAAAACGTCTAATAATTCGTGAAAAAATTTAAAATAAACGTTGTAGAAATAATATTTTACATAAAAAATGTCCAGTGACTAATTTCTGTAAAGTGGATAGTTTGCCCGCTACAAGTGTGTTAGCGTGTGCTTTTGAGCGCTCAAAAATTTGTGGCTCAGCCTGGCGTCATTGGAGTGGTCGAATAGTGGCAACCGTGTTCAGAGAGAGACTTTTTTGTAAACGTTTTCATTAACATTCACGCGCAATTTCATGGAAAATAAAATTCAAAAATTATGTTTATGCACTTCCTTACGGAATGGGCTACTTTTGGGCCAATTGAACACCTCTCATCAGCAGGTCTCGTTAAACTTTTTCTGGCAATACTGTCCCTAAACGAACCACCACTACTCCTCTAACACAATGCTTCTTAAACTTTATGAAATCACGGCAAAACTTGCCTTGACTTGGAACCCATATCCCCTCAACACATATAACCATATAACATACAACCCACAATGGACATATAACCCTCAATATCCCACGGTCTCCCTTTTATATTGAATTTTGTAAATGCATACAATTACTAATCAATGCCATGCATTTGATAATTTTTCACAGTAAAAGGGCGAAAAAAAGTAAACACGGTTATTGTGTTATTATTGTAAAACGTACGTAGGTTAACTCATTTAATAATTAAAAATGTATTTGTTTCATTTGCGACTCTTCGCGGCTTCCCAGCAAGTAGTCCACGCCCCCCCCCAGGGGGCCAACGCCCGTCACTTTATGAAACACTGCTCTAAACTATAACCTTGATCTCGCATAAGTAGATTTTAAGTAGTAGAAAAAAAATCTTTTAAATAATGAAATAGTTTTTAGTTACAAAATCAATGAAAAATTTAAATATAATTTATATAAATAAATCCCAAAAATCATAACAAATATTTCCTAAAAATTCATAAAAACCCACCAAATAGTTTTTGAGTTAAGAGGATTGGTTGAACTCAGGTACCAAGCACCTAATATATGAGCCGTTCAGTGCACACATCGATTAACTCCATTTTTTCAATTTTTACTTTCCTTTACTACTATATAGTAAAGGAAGTATTGTAATCAGGTCGAATTTTCAAATTCCAGCTTTCGGGCCTACATGTTTTGAGATGTTTAGAAATATGTCTGTGTGTGACAGCCATATCGTATTGAAAATTTTATTCGAATTTCACCAAACTTGGAATTTGACCTCTAAATTATACCTAGTTGTACCGCGGAAGTTTTTGGTGGAAATTGGTTAACCGAAAGCTCCACTTTATTCTAGGAGTTGTTGAGCTTTTTCATTTTTTTTTTTTTTAAACGGCTCGAACAATTTTCTTTAAACTTGCTGCAGCTTTTAGACGTATTAATGGCTACAACTTTTATTTGAAACTTTTTTTCTGGGAAAATTCGAATAAAGCGAATTCGGCCAAATATTGTGTACTATTCGGGCGAATACCGAATATTAAATCATAACAAAATAAATGTTTAATTCAAAATTATATATATTTTAATTAGAAATTAAAATTGAAAATCTACTAGGGAAAACTAATTATGATGAATCAAACAATTTTTTCTGCATTTGAGTAAAGTTTCCTCGAGCAGGAACCTGCTTTGAGTGTAGAAACCCCTACTTATATGGATCTAGTGTCCGATCTAGGCGAATACTTTGTAAATAAAAATCAATTTCGGTTGCCGTTAAATTTTTATTTTTTTTAAATTAAAAATAATGCGTCTCGTGATACGATTTACTCAGAAATGAAACGGCCGAATATTCGGCTATTCGTCCGAGAATGTGGCCGCATATTCGGTATTCAGCTAAATCACTATTCGTTGCATCTTTAATATCTACATATAAGCTGTATAGGTACATATTACTTTCTCTTACAACTATATAGTTAAGGAAGTATTGTAATCGCGTCGAATTTCGAATTCGAGTTTTCACCGGAAAAACACGTTCTGTGTGACAGCAATATCGTAACGAAAGCTTTATCCGAATTTCACCAAACTTGTAATTTAACCTGTTTATTAAATCTAGTTGCGCTTCAAAGCTTTTAATTGAAATTAGTTGGTTGAAACCTCAACGTTATTCAATAGATTTTTGAGCTTTTTCAATTTTTTTTCGAAAACGGCTCCAACGATTTTCTCTAAAGTTACTATAGTTCTTAGACTCATTAATGGCTACAACTTTTACTTGAAACTTTTTCCTGAGTCAAAACACTTCGTTGCCTCCTAACTGTACATATCCGAAACTAATATTTTTAAATAATAACTATTAACTATTTGAAATGACAATTTCTTTTGGCTTTTGCATAGCAATGTATTTTAGAAATCAATATTATCAATTTACTCAACTTTTTATTTTACGGAGTTAATCAATATAAAGATATACAGTTGGGAAATCTAAGGTAGTTAATAATTATCAATACTTAAAACAAGGCCTTTCTATAGTTCACGATCCTATTGGAAACAATATTATAATGATTACAATTAAAGAATTCATTGTTGATTCAAGATCCATAAAAAGTTACAAAAGAATATTCAAATTAACTTTTTGTCAAGTCATTGTTCCAAATCTTTTCAATTCTCTACTATGAAAAAAAAACATTTTCAATTATCAATTTCATAAATATATGAACATCTCGGTACATATATTGTTATAGTTTCAAAAATCTAAGTTATGTCAATACTAAATTAAAAATTATTTTTTTTAAATTAAACTCACACATGCAAGAAGGCAAGTATTTTCACGTAACGCCCCAATGCAACCAGTAAAACCTATTATGAAAGTTACAGTACCTAATAAAAAAAAAAATAAATTATTAATATAATTAATTTTTTTAATTATAATAAAATTAATTGAAACTTACCAACACATATTAACATAAATGCTGGGTCTAGGTAAATATTTGTCGCGACACGGCCCAAATTGCTGAAAGTGTCTTTTTCATTCCAGGCCCATATTCCAATCGTTAAAACACTTAATCCTAGCAACTAAATGTAACAATTTATTAAATAATATTAAATATAAATAATTAAATTTTCTCACCCAAAACAATACATTGAAACCAAAAATTATATACTTTAAACAACAGCTAATTTCACTATTATCACGTCTATAACTTTTACGCACGGTCATTTTGGTCATTTTATGTGGCAAATATTGAAAATTGATTTCATATATTCAAATATTTCAGTGGAATATGGAAATTTTAATTCATTTTTTGTAACTTAACGAAAAAAAACCTACAAAGACTTTGACACAAATTGACTGGTGTTTGACACTGACAGCAACTGACAACTCGAAAAATGAAATCGCTATTTGAGCATGAGCGAAATCAATTGGTGTGGAAGAAAATACATAGAACACTTTAAAAAGGACAGCGCTATCGACTTGTATGCGGATAAAAAGAAACAAATCGAGTCTGGCAATGGCACTTTTTTTCTTTTAGTTTGAATTCAAATAAGAACACCACATAAATGATTACATAAAAAAATTTCAAACCGCAACAATTTATTAAATTATACAATTATTGACTTTAATTTTTTGCTGAAACCAAAGACTAGACATTTAAACATATATAAATGGAACATTGATTCACACCTCTTTTTTCTTTGTAATATTTAAAAGGTACCAAAGTACCATATTGAAAGCTCCTTATCTTGCACATAAAAGAATTAAATGTGCAACCAACAATATTTTTGTTATATTAAATTCTCTACTTACATAAACTAGTTAATGTAATATTTAATTGGAATTAAAATATCTTGTTCGATTAAATTTTCAAAATATATATGCTATTCGTTGTTGATATAAACTAATGTAAGTATTTTGACTTAAGCATAAGCATTTTTTTAACTTTAAAACCTCCCCTTGTAACTTCATTACCTTAAAGAAAACCGTACACCTTTCAATAACCATTTAAAATTTGTTACTATGTGCAATTTTATATGAAACCCACGTACATTCAAAGCATTCAGTAAACAATGCTATGTTGAAGGATAGGCAACCCTTCATGCACCAATGCTTATCATTAAACTGGTCAACAAAATTTTAGAACAAAATAAACTGTACATATTAAGTACATACTCACACATTTTTAAATCCTTACCTACCCTTATTATTAAATCTTATTTATTTTTTGATCAGGTCTAGTTTTTGTATAACTATAATTACCAGTAAAATTCAGTGTTAATTCTTTTCATTTACTTTGTTTTAAAGGGAAAGTGTTTTGTTTTCCATTTAATTAGCTCTATTTCTTTGCCTTAATAGTGAAGTGATTCTTAAAAAATGCGAGGAAAATCAAAAATCAACGGGAAAAATTTATTCCATTGTAGTTAAACAGTTATATAAATGTTATTTTGAATTAGAATCGTAGCGTGCCTTGGAGGGACCCTGAATCAAAACTAGTTGGGGGGGCCAAATGAAGGGTACAAATTTCTCACAAAAGAAACAAAAATGCTTGTATTAAATTAAAATAAATATTTATTGGTAAGAAGTTACCACTTCCTCCTAGAAATTGAGCTAGCAAAACAATTCAAATTAAATACACACTTTAAGTTTTATTAATTTTTGCACACGTTAGGGGCCTGTGTAGGCCGGGGGCCCCGTATCGTTGATACGACGGTAGCTACGGCCCTGATTAGAATCCCATAGAAATTTAGAATTTCTTTTCGGAAAGATTCAATATGATGAACACAAATGGAATATTATTTGTGGGAATTTGAAAGTTGTTGTCTGGCTTTAAAGTTACAACTTACAAATAGAAAGTTTTTTTTTTTTGGGAAATGGGACAGTAGGGACAGAAAGTTAAATTTAAGGAAAACTAGCCCAAAAGAAAATCTATTACTTCAAGGCAGAAAATTGTTAAAAATACTCCATTAGCACCTAATTCTATGGACATTTTATCACCTTTCCATATAAAACTTGGTCCGATAAAAATTCTGTGAAAGTAATGGATTAGGACGGTGCTGGATTTTCATATCTAAAAAAAACATTTTCCAAAATCAAAGAGCGAATATTTATAGGTCTCCAACCAAAGATAAAATGTTTTTTTACAGTTCTTTATTTTAATACGAGTATATAAAGAAAAGTTCAATAATTTGGAAAAATCAGCTCGCAAATCATTAATAAAAGTCACTGAAATTTTTTCGTCAATCACCGATCAAATGACGAAAAAATATCATCGAGGAGCTTTTAACTTCTTAAAAGGTTTAAGGTTGTAGTGTGTCCCTAAAAATTCATTTTCTACTTTTTCGTTTCAACTTTTTTTCAAAAATTTGGTCGCCGTTAGTGATGAACATGGTAAAAGATTTCACCCAGATATTTCTTTTTTTTTTCAATTATATTTAACAACTTTTTGTACATATATAATATTATACTATATAGTTCAGCTCTGAGATATTTCTACAATAGAAAAACGATATTGGGGAAAGTATAGTATAGGGTCCAAATATACTGACAGATTACTGTTGATTATTACAAAGAGACGTTCCTGAAGCAAACTATAGAAGAAAATCTTAAAGCAGTATTTAATATAAGTAATGTTACAATAAAACTATTATTCGTTTTAAAATTTTTTAATAACACTTTTATTACGTCTAATTTTGTTTAAATATAATAAGTAATAATTTTTCTTGTTTTACACAAAACGTGATATTTTATTGATCGGTATAGTAATAATGGATAAGAGCAGATAAGAGAATCGACATTACTGCTACGAATAGCAGCAAATGAAAAATTTTAATAGTTATTAGCACTACCTCTCTTCACCTTCGGTTAGTATAACATGATTAAAAGAGTAAACATTTAAAAAAAAATTGCACAGTTACACAATAATTAGTAGTTTATTCTTACCGCCTAAAAACTTGAGTCAAAAGATCAAACTAGATCTGTGTTTCTCAACCCAAAACTCCCCGTGGACCGGAAAATGTCTGTATTTACGCAGACCGGTGACAATATTATTTTTAATTTTAAAAATATCTCGATAATTTTAAGTTTGAAATGGACAGGAACGGATTTTCAAGTTTTCGCGAACCGGTTATATTATGATTGTGGACCGGCGGTTAAGAAGCACTGATCTAGATAATTAGCAACTAACAATTAGTAAACAGCAAAAGAGCCCACACTTTAAACATTAACCTATCATTAAGGTGGATCGCCATCCCGCTTTTTGGTGCTAAATCCCCAAAAATGAACATTTTTTCACTCACCCGTGCTCCACCGCATATGCCAACATGTTGTTATGAAATATGATGCATGCAAACATTTAACGAAGAAACCGTTATTGTTAAGTTTAGTTTTTCATATTTTATCCGGTCCCTAATAAATCTCCAAAACAAATTTAAATTTTGCTTATAGTTTCTAATTTTCAAAACTAACATTTATGAAAAGTTTTGAGATATTTCAAGAAAATTCACAAAATAAAAATAAAAGAAAAACTTTGTCCATTGTCCATTTATGGCATTATAATAGAAACATTTTTGACCTCAAATAGCTCCTTTGGAAAACCTATAAATGTTTAAACCTAACTTTGTTTAAACTATCATCAAAGCCTAAGAAAACAGTTTGAGGGGGTAGTCCACTTTAATTAAACTTGTTTGAATCTACTAAACTGAAATACGAAAAATAAAATCTAATTTCTAAAAATCTTACAATTAGTTAGTGTAAGAAACTGCAATTTGTAAGTTAAATGAATTTTCAATAAAAATTTTACGATTTCTGAAAGACATTATCGAAAAAGCAAAATTACAAAAGTCCACCAGAGGCGTAGTGTAATATTACAAGGTACCCTATGCGAAAGGGTATAATGACGACCCCTTCTTTCCGTCTTATAATCATCTTTAAAATATATTAGAAAATTATAGAATCGTACAAAATTAAATTCATTACTGCAATTCTATTACAAATATCTGTTATTCTTCGCTTTTATCTCGGCGTCTTTATTATTCGGGACCTGATGCCAGAGTACCGCTCGAGTCACCAACACTTCGGCTCTGGGGTCCACTTTAATATTATATAAAAAATGAATCATCCTCGAAAAAAATAATCAAAATGATCACTAAAAACAATACCTTCTTATTAATCGATCGACATACTAAAATAGGATACATAATTAACGAATATGTACTATAACTTACAGAGAAATTTAAATAATCAAAAAAAAAATCTTTGATCTACCATATCAATACCCATAAATACTTTGTTAGCTGTTGTTGATTCCTTTTTCCAAATTCTTTTTAGCGTATAATTTAATTGAATACAATTTTCATAACTTATTAAATATAATGAAATTATACGACATATAAACCTAAAAAGGTGATATGATAAATAATTCCAAGATAATGAGGGCACAATAAATCATTCAGGTCATTCGTTTCTATATCTTAGTGCACTATCTTTTTAATGTGAAAATTAAAATGTATTTAAGTGGACATAGAACTGATTTATGTATCTACTTTATCGATATTGCTATTTATTTTCGATAAATATGAACATAAAATTATATAATTTATCGTCGCAAATATACGTCTTTTAACATTACTGAAATAAGTTAAATTAGTAAATTTTTCTATATTTATACTTTATGCAACAATAAACTAAATTTTTATTTATGTTGAAGTGAAAAAGTGCGTTGAAAATCAAATATTCATTGAAATTCATACACCCACTTAGGAGTGGACATTACGATTCTTCAGTACAACTCATTTTTCTTTAATGCTACGTAGTGATAGTGAAGCCAGCGTCGGCCTAGGGGTAGAGTGAGAGGAGCGGTCGCTATAGGCGCTATGTAACCAGGGGCGCTAACAAACAAAACGCAAAAAACAATTTTCAGCAAAAAATTAAATTTTTAAATTTTTATGGTGCTTTTTGGAAGACATAGGTACTTATTTAATGTTAAAGAAGCAAGGATTTGATAACTAGAGTTGCTTATTTTAATTTAAGTTCAATCTGTGTTGATATTTGAAATAAAAGTTAATTTTTAAAAATTGGTGTTTATTAGTTACTCATCATAAAGTCGAAGTAGATTTTTGAAAAAAATTAGAGAGCTGACTAAAGGGCGCTGAAGGACAATCTCGCTCTACCCTGATCAAAAGCTAGGGCCGGCACTGAGTGCCGCTTTAATTTATAAATTATAATGCACATTTTTTTCAATTTCTTATTTTAAGTCCATCATCTTCCTAAAATAGTTGAAACGGTTGTTTGAAATGAAATTAACATACTAATGAATAATGATAAGGGGGATCAATTTCATGATTTTTGACACCCTCCCCCGTCCTTGTCACAGCTGGTCACGTTTGTGAGACCCACCCCTCCTTAGTGTGACGTCACATATTTTACAATTTTACATCTACAAATAATTATTGAATTAAAACAGCAGTTTAAAAATTTTTTTTATTTCAATTTTAATTATGTTTTAATAAAATTAACATCAAATCAAACATTTCAAGAAATAAACAAAAAAACGACTCATTATATTAATTAATGATCCAACTTAATCATCTTGAAGGTCAATTGTCAAATGAAACAAAAACAATATCACCGCTAGGCACGGTGCAGCATTTAGCGGCATTTATCAAAGGGCAATAGCATCGGCGCGTAATACTACACCGAGAAAAAAAATTCTTTTCGAATAGTTAAATCTAAATATTAAATATTTGATTGGCAATGGGCTATCAAATCATTTTGTTAGCGTAAATGAAATTCAGTTGTCAGAAGAAAATTTTTTTCTTAGTGTAGTAGAGCGAGTGGCCGACAAAACAATGTGAACCTTATGTTTCTACAGATAGTATTGCAAATGTTTTTAAGTTTTTCGTTAATAGTTCAAAGTTTGTAATTTACTTAACATTTAGATTAAAATAGATTTTGGAATGTGACGTCACGAAATTTAGGACTCCTCTGACCCCCTTGTCACACAATGTCACACTTTGTCGACCCCTCCCTCCCTCTTAACGTGTGACATAATTTATGGATGGCCCCTAACGAATGCTAGTTAAGTAAATGCAAATTGCTGAACATGTAGAAATACGATCAAAATCAAATAATTCTGGATATTACTAATTGTAAGTCTTAAATTTTTATCGAAAATTATCCAACGAAAGATCGGTGGCTACGAAAGACTTAACAACGTCACAGAAATCTCTCTCACAATCAAAAAATTTTTCAAGCTTAATTCAGTTTATAGTTAACGTAATTATTTACCTATATTAAATGATAAATTTCATTGAAACTAATTGAAGATATGAATGTTTCACTGCAAGTTATAATAACGTAGGTATTTAAATAGGTACCTTGAAGAAACAAATTAGCGACATTAAAGAGATTAAAATTATCATTTTACATAAATTTATTTAAAATTCCACGTTGAATTAAGAACATTTTTAACCGACTTCAAAAAAAGGAGGAGGTTCTCAATTCGACTGTATTTTTTTACTTATTATTGCTTTGTCTCGATACAATTCAAGTATTGTTATTTAAAATCATATTTTTTGTCCCTAAACCGAATAGTTTATCACGGTTATTTGTTTTATAAATAATCAATAATAATAATCATGTAAAAAATGTATGTAGAAAGAGAAATGTTAAGATTATGCACGAAATAGTTAAGAATTATTGTAAATCATTGTTTTTCATATACAGAGGTGTGTTATGACCTGTTCGAAGTAGAATTCTCAGAAAATTTATGAGTACTGATAAATAGTATGTACCTACATAAATTTGTTTTTAAGAAGCAATCAGTTCTTAAAAATGATAATTGTAGGTGCCTATAGAAAAAAGTAAAGATAACACGTAATCTTATATTCGTTTTAAACAACAAAATGGTTTTCTACTTAATCTTCATACATGTCAATGATAGTATCTTGAAAATTAAAAAAATTTAAGTGCATTTAAAACTACAAGGTGAATCTTTTAAAAAAATGAGTGTGCTTGTGGGCCATCACTAGAAGTATAATTTCTTTCGCTATCTATGTGCATATCAGAGGCGTGCGGTCCATACATGCTGTAGATGCGGCGCATGCCTTTAGATTGTAAGACGATTTAAAAAATTGAATATTTTTGATGATTTTTTCATTTAATTTTTAATTTACGTAATTGCATTTGTAAAATCATTCTAAAAATTATATATTTTATCATTTATACATTTTTTAATTTAAGTAATAATGAAAGGTATCACTCATAAAATTGGCATTGTTTACCAAATCAAATGAACGGCAAAAGCCGAATGATTGGGTTGGCAACAGTAGCATGCGATTCTTTGCTTCGAATTGGTCGCGCATGCTCACTAGTACGGTCGAATACTATCTCTCTCGGCATTTCACATAGCCAATTAACGGTCAGCAGATGCGTTTGCCGTTTTGAATCTAAACAGTGAATTTAATTGTTGCTGATACTTTTCGTGAGTTATTTTGAATTATTAACCCAAAGGCCATACAAATGTTCTGTTCTTTAGGATAAGAACTATTTTCGTGGTTTTTAAATACATTATATAATGCGATTGTTGATGATTTTTGTAAGAAGGAGCGTCGAATAAGGCTAATTTAAATAAAATACTTATAACACCACGTTTATCAAATAAAAAAATAAATTTTAAAAATGTGGTTCTTATAAACCCCCCCCCCACTTCTAACCGCATGCCCTGTACATATGTGTATATGTAGTATATGTAGGATGAGTTTTCACATATAAATCAATATTTTAAATTTTTTTATGCATTGTTTTTATTATCGGTTACATCAGTAATTACTGTAGTTGATTGTAAGACTGAAACAAAACAACGCAATGAAAGAAAGAGAGAAAAAAATTACGGGCTCCCTTGCTTCTACAGTACATCTAAATCTATCTAAACTCTCGACTCTAGACGTAAAACTCAATGTAAGAGTAGCAACACACGAAGATCCATACAATAGGGAATCGGAAAATAGGTCTGCACTCTGTATTAGATATACGAAAGTAACTCTCTCTTTCTGTCTTTAACAGAGTATATCTCCGCCTCTCAACTTCCGTTCGCCTCGCCAGATGGCACTTTTCGTGACGCTTCTGTACCATATTCGCTAGTTTAATCTTTAAATACAGCGCGCGTAAAGAAGTTATACTTAAAGAACTATGATTGCGACATATTCAATCCAGATTCTATGAATCAGCGTTTTCCAACCTATGGGTTGCGACCAGTGATGCTTTCGCAAAATTTTACCAGGGGGATTCGGATTCGCAGTAATTATATTCTAACACTTTTTTTAATATTAATAATCCCATTGAAATATATTTTGGCAGAGTAGCACACTAACTGATGAATATAAAACTATCAGAAAAAAAACAGTTCAAAATCTAAATAGTAGTAGAAAATCATCGATAATCGTAAAAAATTAATTAAAATAATTTTTTCTGATGAACTTCACATCAAAGCGTCACATCGTGCAAACCCCTAGGAACCCCCAAGAAAGCAACCCTGTTCGCGACCCCCTATAAACCCCCGATAAACTTCGATATCAAGTTTCATGCAAGTACAGTAACAATAAAATATAACGTTATAATGTTAACACTATAATAAATTTATAACAATTTTTGACACAAAAAGTATTTTTCTCAAAGTTTTTTTCATATATACCTAGAGGAAGAGGCTGATTGACTGACAGACCCGCTGGAGGCTAAACTATTAAAGATAGAAACATGCATTTTTAAAGTGTTATTCCTGAGTGAACTGTTATATTTTTTAAGAAAGGATTTTTTGAAATTCCACCCCTAAGTAGTTGGAAAAGGAGTTGAAAGGTTTTTCATTTCTTACGTCTTTCTTCTAAAATATCGATTTTCTAACATTCTTTATTTTTACAAATATCAATCTTCATGTAAATGTTAATAACCCCTGCTTTTTGTGTTTCTTTAAGAATTTAAAGAAAAGGTTATTTTCTAAGGGCGCGTTCAGACGGATCAACTAAACTCGCCCGACTATTTTCAATCTTGTAGACTGTAGCAGAGTAAGCGACGCGAAAAGTGAAGCACAAGCGAGTTGAAAGGAAAGCAAATTGAAAGAAAACTGATCAACTAAACTCGTTCAACAAAAGATTGACTGAATCAAACTTTTGTTGAACGAGTTTTGTTGATCAGTTTTCTTTCAATTCCGAGCAATTTGCTTCCCTTTCAACTCGCTTGTACTTCACTTCTCGCGTCGCTTACCCTGCTACAGTCTACAAGATTGAAAATAGTCGGGCGAGTTTAGTTGATCCGTCTGAACGCGGCCTAAGAAAAGTACATTTGGTAACTAAAAGATATAATAACTAAACGATTTTAATTAATTAAGATAAATAAAATATTTTATTTACCAACGATATCTATTCTTAAAATAATTAATTGTTTTATCTTACTTAGATATAGATAATTATACCTTTAGCCTTCTGAAAACAATAAGTACGATTTCCATTAAATATAGATCTTAGATACTACTAATAGAAATATTGCATTAGTTGTATAATCTATAATTTTTATAAATTAAGTATAATCTATATGTTCGTACTATGACATTTAAATTATTACCATTTAAAGTGTTAAAAAAACTTTACAAGGTCTATTTGGCTCTTATCCTTTGTACGATCATACGGTCCTTTTAACAATAAAAAAACATCAAGTAAATACAAATATCATACCGGCAGATTAATAATAAGTCAATGTACAAACGGTATAATTGCTTTCCTGAAAAATCACATTTTGATTGCAGCAAATTAAAAAAAATATCAATTTAATCATCACGCTATTGCGAAATATAAGATAAAAGCAAACATTCTTATAGATTCAAAACTAACGATAATCATAAGTAACTTTAGTATAGCTGAACGCAATGGGTGCAATTTCAATTAAATTTAAATATCGTTAATAGAGATAATCTTTTGAGTTATACCTACAAACTTTTATGTACGTTTAAGCCCTGTACTTAAGTGTATAGTCACTGCAGATAAAACACGAAATTTGAAAGTGTTAATCCTGAGAAATGCTGACCTACACTAAGGAAAGAGCTGGGAGGTAATTCCTAAGTGCTTCAAAGAGGATGTTGAAAATATCCCATTTTTTGAGTCCTACTTCTAAATTATAATTTTTTTAAATTTTAATACTTATCGAAATTATGAGTCTACATGGAAATGTATAGGACCTCTGTTTTTAATGTTTCTTCCCAGTCAGCATAGAAGTCAGAAAGACTTTTTAGACAAGTTTTTTTAAAGAAGTCGTTAAGAAATCCAAATATGACGGCTTAACGACCTCATTTTTTAGGAATCTTAATTAACACGTCTTTAAGTAATCTTTTTTCTGACTTTGTAAGACGTTGAAACTATGAGGTCTTTAAGAATTGTTTGTCATAATTTATTATCTTTACAGAGTATAAAACAAAGTCGCTCCCGCTGTCTGTTCCCTTAGATCTTTTAAACTACATAACGGATTTCAATGCAGTTTTCAGCAATTGATAGAGTCATTCAAGAGGAAGGTTTTTAAGTATAATATATGCATATTATAGTAGGAAAACGTCGGGAAATTCAAAGATTTATAATGTGATGCCATACACAACATATTTTTGTGCACTTACATTGCAAACGCTGACTAAACCTTACGAGATAGATCAAACATATATGCGGCGAAATTGTATATCTTAAAAAAATTGATAAAAATGTCCACGACGGTATATATCTATATCTTAAGGATAACCCACAGGAACCATTTTTATCTTTTACGTATTACAAAAAAATTATTGCTGATTTACCAAGCTATTTTAAACAATTCAGTAGTATTTCTTATCCAATTAATTACACTCGATACGTTGTGCATTTCATGTAGATCATAATGGCCCTTTATAGCACAACATCAAAATAAATATCTTAAAAGATATCAGAGATTTAAAAAGCGTTGGCAGAACGGCTGGCTATTTTGTACGGCGTACGTGGTGGCTGTTTTATTTATATCTTCTTCTTATATATGTAAAAATATTATGTTGGTCCTTTTCTAGGACAAAACTCGAAAAATTCTACACCAAAGCTCAAATTTTGATACAATATCCGCTTCCATGTGATAGTTAACGAGGCAGAGAATGATATAGATTATAGATTGCTTCTTATGCCGGAATAATTGACGGTTCCCATAGGATAACATAACAATTGAATCCTACAGGAACCGTGTATTTAAAAAAAGTTTCGTTAAAGTTCGTGAAATAGTATTCTAACCCATTTTCCTCAAGAAAAAAATCTCTGCAAAGTTTAAATTAAAAAATTGAAAAAGTTTACTGGAGAATAAATATGAATTTCAATATAACAGCCGATAAAATTATAAATGACATTTTTAAAAATATTTAAATTTCTTTATTGTACATTGTCGGAGATACTAATTAGAAATAAACGTATTAAAATAATATACTAAATTATTTTTAAATAATTAACAATTACCGAACTTGCTAGTTGCTCTTCAGGTGGTACATCCAGCATCCCCAATGCGTCTTAAAGACTTTATTTTCATTATGTTTTAAGGGAAGTTAATCTTTAGTTCATTTTTATAGGTACCTAATATATTTATAAATCTATGTAAATAAAATGATAGCTGTTTTCCAATGTTCGCTTTTAACTCAAAAACTACTGGATAGATTTCGATCAATTTTTTTTTGTTTTACTTCTATATAATTGGACCTTATCTAAAGAAAGAGTTATTGCGATATCTTCATTAAAAACAAAGTAATTAAAGTTTCAAAAAATTCGATTTTTACAAGCAAAACGTATTGGTTGCTTTCCATTTATTAACACAGAGCGACTCTGCGTTACTCTGCGAAATGAAACAGAGTTATCTCAAAATAATACTAGAGCGACTAGAGCAAATACTAGACTGCATTTTTGGGTTTTTTAATACCAACCTGAAGAACCTGAATAACTAATAAGCATAAGGAATCATAGGCAGAGAAGAGAATTCTTCTCTTTGTGTTGGTAATCCTGGGCAAAACACGGTGAAACACGGCCAAACACGGCTTTTTCGAGTGTCGCGCAGTGTTCAGCCGTGTTCGACATTCTAATAAATGGAACGCTGTGTATCGAACACTGCGTTACACAGAAGTCGTTTTTGTGTAAATGGAAAGCAACCATTAAGTGGTGTATATTTCGTCGCTTTGATAGAGTGGGGCAAACGGTGTAAGGCGCATGGGCTGGAGAGAGGATGTTTCTCCTTCCACTGCCTACTAATTATAACAAATTTCATATTTTAGCGTAGAGTTAACGCAGCTCAGCGCAATATTAAATTAAAAAAGATTTTTTGAATTCTATTTTCTATTTATTTAGCAGTTGTTAAATATTTTTGTAGTTTTTTTTAATTTCTCTTTTAGCATTTTTTATATTTTACTGTAAATACAGATTCAAAATACATTTTTAAGTTACAACCGTTACAATAATCAAATTAAATTTCAACACTCCCTTTTATTATTGCATATATTTTTTAACCAGAATGAGTTAAGTTAGCGAGGTATATATTAAAAATAACCGGAAAGAACTTAGCGTAGAACATTTTTAAATAAAGGCAAAAAATTGCTCGGAATCCAAAATTTCTCCAAGTGTATAGTTATTAATTGTTTAATAATAATTAATTTTTCCAAACTTTACAAACTAAAAATTGCAATTGCTGTAAAATACAAAAAAGTCACTTTTTTATAGTTTTTTTTTTAAATTGCTTCTTAAATGCTCTTTCCGGACCCGCAATTGCTCCAGGTGTATAGTTAAAAGTTAATTAATAATTAAACTTTTTAAAAATGTTCAAACTTAAGAATTAAAATCTTGAAAATAACTGACTTATTGTTTTTTTTTTAAAGACTTCTATCTGCTCTTTTCATTGCACAAGTTTTTGATCAAATTTTGTAATATTTTTAATAATTAATTATTTTTAACTATTTATACATGTATTGTTGTACTATGACGTCATCAACTACCGTTAGATCTTATAAACATGAATAGTTTAAAAATTGAATTTCTAATTAACTATACACCTGGAGCAATTGCGGATCCGGAAAGAGCCTTTAAGGAACAGTTTTTTGAAAAAAAAAATAAAAACAGTGTTTATTTTTCTTTATATAGTAATTTTTCTTTTTTGAATTTACAAATTTTTGAAAAATTAATTATTAAGTAACTTATAACTATGCATTTGGAGCAATAGCGGATTCTGAAGGAGCAATTTTTTGGCATATATTTAAAAGTATTCTACGCTTATTGTTAGTTCTTTCCGGTTTTTTAAAATATATTTTTGCTTTCAAATTTTTAAATGTTTTTCCTCTGTAAATTAAATATGTTCTTAACATAATAACCTACGCAGACGACATCGCGTGTATCAGCTACTGTTTAATCTTTTAAACAAATTTCCTGTGATTGTCCTGCAGCTTGCAGGACCCAGCCAGCGATTTGACGCCTCGAAGAGTTCTGAAAGAGCTCTTCTTTAAGATTTGGACGTTTTAATTGTTAAAAAAATTAAATTAAGATGTCTTAAGGATGTCGGATGCACCACTGTAGGAACATTTTTAAAACTCCTGCATTCTTGAAGAGCATTCTTTTTTCTGAATTCAGGAAAGAAAGCTCTTTTAGAATGCAGAATGAATTTATTAATTAGTCTAATCTTTAAAAAGTTTATATGACTTTATCCTTCGTATGGTCATTTTTTTTTCTTATTATACTTAGTGCTTTAACAGCTAGGCCATAAGCGCTGATATCCTTTTTATAAGAAAAAAAAAACAACCAATCAACAGCAAGTATTTAGAATCATCATGGCGGCAGATTTTAAATAAGCACATGTCAATGTCAGTGTGCACACGGTATTTGTGTTTCGGTCAAAAATCACATTTTGATTGTGACAAATAGGAAAATATATCGATTTAATCATCACATTAACGAATTATTAGATAGGTGCAAACATTTTTATCGATTTCAAACATATTACGTCAATTATTCAAACGAAGTACACATTACAAACTCTTCCCCACCGCCTCCCACCCCGACGGACGGCCTTGCAGTGAGTGACGGACGGACTCCGTATCAGTGTGTGTAATAAATGTTTCCTCACTTGACACATTAAGTTTTCATTAAAATTCAGTTGATTTTTGGATTTGTCGTGAACGTACGTATTATTCGGGCCTTAGACACTTCACCGTTTATTTTTTATACCGAGTCACGCTTACATTAAGCCGATTTTATCAGTGCTGCATTAACTAATCATTGACAGATTGCCGGGAGGAATTTATTGAAACTACTTAACATCTCCAATAATACGCACTTTAGAATGGGTTTATTGAGTGAAGGAAGTCCACTATCATGGGAAGAAACGAAACGCCTTTCACGTCATGTCCGAGAACATGGTGTCACCCAATTCATCAACATGTACAAACGTTTACGCGACCGCCAAGGTGATGTGTTAAAATGGGGTGATGAAGTTGAATACATAATCGTTAAATTCGACGATGAACAGAAAAAGGTCCGTGTCAGTCTTCGCGCCATTGACTTACTCACGGAACTTAATAAACGGGAAATGGAACATCCGACCGAAGTGAAATGTCTGTGGCGGCCCGAATTCGGAGCTTATATGATAGAAGGAACACCTGGAGCACCCTATGGAGGTTTGCTGGCTCATTTTAATATCGTCGAGGCCAACATGCGACTACGTCGGGAGGAAGTAACCGAACTATTACATCCCGGGGAAGTGATCATGTCGATCACTAATTTTCCACGGTAATTAAAATCGGTGTTCTTATACATAGGCGTACCCAGATTTTCGTCTAGGGGAGGGCAAACTTGTTTTTTGTTCCCACAAAAAAACTTCAAAACCTTAACATTACGGTTCATTTGATTCTCAACCACTGTGTCGTACCATTCTTAAAATTTTGAAATTTATAAAATTACCACAAAAAAGGCTAGAGAATCACTAAGCTAGAAAATATCCGGGGGAAAAACGACATGGTATGTTCCAGATAGAAATAAAAACGAACACTGTACGGTACAAATCATGCGCTATAAATGCACTTAACAAATTTTTTTGCGCATTACTAGTAATGTGCAGTGTATGATTTTATTTCTATCTGGAACAAATTTATAATATTGCGGTCATTGTTAACTATAACGTGCACTTCAAAACATCAAAAAAATTTTCCTATAAAATCTCCATTCAATTCCAAATACATAACTAAATGTCTTGGTACACTCAAAATTAATTCACTGCTACAATTTGTAGTGATGGTAGTCCAGGTCTGTAAAACTGATCGAATTAAATTTTTTTTTTGTTTTTACTTCATAATGGTACTAGGCGTTTTGATCCCCGGACAAAATATCCTCATGACCAAAATATTTGCAATAAAATATTTCTTATTAATTCAAGTTTAGTTTCTATAGTTTTTATATTAAAACAAAAACAAGGACAATTTTTATTAAACTGACATTTTTGTATTTCATGTGTCGTATTCATTTGAATAATTGTCATCTAATTAATTAATTAATTTCTGGGAAGAGTAAGGTTTGCGTGGCACCAAGAATTGACGACGGTTCCTGATAAAACAAGTCAAAAGAAAAAGAAAATGAAGAATGGTAATTTGCAAGTATTTGCTTCATTTCCCATAAAAACCGAATTTCAAGACGAATTTTTCTTATGGGAAATTATTTTGATAAATCTGTCAATTAAGACGTAACCATGGGAACTGTCATGGATGTTCTAGTTAATTCATATAAATACATCAACAATTAATGCCAAATGGGTCCAGGGGGTCCCCCTGGCGGGGGTTTAGAAGCACCCCAACAAAAGAAATTAAAGGCATTGTTCCTTTATCCGATTTTCATTCATTGACTGAATGTGCACTTCTTGACACCGCAAAGTTTTTTTTTTTTGACGTGATAACATTTTATAAATTGATGAACTACGACAACAAGTCTGAAAAAGTTCGGCCATTTTATCACGTTACCTACATTTGAACCTGTGCGTGCAAGCGAGAACGCGATACAAGTGATAGAGAGGCACGATATTATTGTTGAATCCTAGGCAACGTAGGGATGGGCAAATGTATAAAATATATCGAAATATATCGTATCGATATTTACAAGCAATATCGATAGACGCAGAGTAAAAAATATCGATTTTTCGATATATCGATATTTTCATCTCAAAACGCGATTACTTGAAAAATTGTCAATAACTATAAGTGGAATAAATTATAATTATTATAAAATATAATAAAGCTCATAAAAAAATATCGAATTTGATTTGGAAATAAATATCAACTATCGATTTTTTGATATATCGATAGTTGGTGCCCTTACCTAAGACAACGTGTTTTGAGTTTTTCTTTTACAATTTACTTAATAAGATTTAATTGATTTTTTCCTTCATAATTTTCAGTCTGATTTCATTTTGAAAAAATTGTTAATTTTTAATTAACTTCTTTGTATTATACAAAGTAATGATAATTCAGTAATAATAATTCAATTCATAAAAGTACGCAATTTTTCATCAATTAGGTGTTGTTCTTTATGACGTTATCACGTAAAACTATCGTCCGTAAACCGACTTTACAGACAACCAATTTTTCTTTTGTGAACAAGTAATTATTAGGTACTTGCAATTTTTTGTTTGAGGATATTGTCATGGGGATATTTTGTCAAGGAGATATTTTGTCCGGGTATCAAAACGCATGGGACCATAGTACTATTTAAAATTTCATTAGTCTCTATATGTTTTCAATGGTATCTGATTACACTGAACACACTTATAATCCAATTTCTGGACTGATTTTATTTTATTATGGCTATTAGCATAAAAATTAGTAGTGCTATTTTAAGCCTTCTCACTTAATCGATCTCTATGAATAAGATTTCAATTCAAAGGAGTTATTTACGGGTCCATAAAAAATGCCATTTAAATCAACAAGCATTACTCACAGGCATCGAAAATTGACGGTTCTGTCAAGTAGCTTGAAAATCAAGTCAAATAGCACAAAAATGAAATCAAGTAGTGAATTCTTAAGAATTAATGTACGGATTTCGTCAGACACCAATGACGAATTATGGCATTGCCCATTGTTCGTTACAATTTCATCATTTAAAATATGAACTCATAAATTTTATTTCATCTACGATTTTATAAAAACAAAAGTATTTAAGAATAGAAAAATAAATATTCAATTAGCATAAAAATAACAATAGTCACGATTTCAGGAGGGGGGAAGGCAGCTTTTCCTCTACCCCTTGCCCTACAGTACGCTCATGTCCTTCTACTTTAATTTATACTCGCGATTATTTTATCTGGTAAATATTTGTTCCATTAAGATAAAAGATAATTTATTGCTTTTAGATTGGGATGTCCCGATTTTACAGATCCCCCGACTAAGCCTAACCCGGACGCTGGCGCTTCTCGTTCGTTATTTTTTCCGGATGAAGCCATTTTTCCGGGACATCCTCGCTTTAAGACGCTCTGTCGGAATATTCGCGAAAGACGGGGCGAAAAAGTAGCTATTAATTTACCAAGTTGGTTACTTGTTACGTAAATAGTTCAAAGAATTTTATTAAATTGATTGGTTTTTAGTTTTCCGGGACGTAAATACAGTCATTCCAATCGATGATTCTTGTAAGCACTCGACAGCAGCGAAGCCTGATCATGTTTATCTGGATGCAATGGGTTTTGGTATGGGCTGTTGTTGTCTACAATTAACATTCCAAGCTTGCAACATCACAGAAGCTCGAACTCTTTATGATCAATTAACGCCTTTATGTCCCATAATGGTAATAATTTTTATATTTAACACACGAAAATTTATAAATAAATAAATTTTAGGCAAAGTCGACTTTATTTGAAAAATTCTAGAAAAATATTTGATTATGAATTTTTAGGTTTTAAGAATAATATGATGTTTCTTTAGTATTCATTAATGGTTTTAGTTGGCTTTATCGGCTGCATCGCCGATTTTCCGAGGATTTCTCACGGATGTGGATTGTCGCTGGAATGTGATATCAGGCTCGGTCGATTGTCGTACCCAAGAGGAACGTGGCTTGAAGCCACTTAAGGAAAATCGTTTTGTTATTAACAAGTCTCGTTACGATTCCATTGATTCATATCTTTCATCTTGTGGAGAAAGTTACAACGATGTTCCGCTAATATACGATCACGACATTTACGATAAGCTTCGTGCGAACGATATCGATCCTCTTCTCGCTCAACATATCGCCCATTTATTTATCCGAGACTCGGTTTCGTTATTTTCGGAAAAGGTGAATCAAAATGATGAAGAAGACACGGATCATTTTGAGGTGAGATTACTCTTCCCGAAAAACTGTATATATTCTGAAATACATACCAGGGTGTTTCAAAAAAAAAAAAAAAATATGGTGTCCAAAAATTAATAGTAGACAAAAAGTTTGACGCCAAAACGAGCTCTTAATATCTTTCTTAAGGATATCTCTATTAATTTTTAAAGTGAAACTTTTTATACATCGTCTCAAATTTTTTGGCCTGTCTTTAGCATGTCGCTAAATGTAACACATTCTCGGCAGGGAATCGGCAAGTGTTCGGCAGAGCTCGTATACACATTGATAGCTATATAACTTGTCGTTTTCCCAGGCCTGTTGCGCGAACTATTACTGAATGTAACGAGCTGTTTTCCTCTCCATGACAACGTTTTATTATATTATAAGTTGTCATTAATTGTCAATCATATTTGAATTGGTATTTGTATTTTGATCAGTGTATTGATATAAATGTTATTGTTCACTTGATCATGATAGACAAAGATACAGCTAGTGAGAATAGTGCAAAAATATCCGACGGTGATTTTACAATAGATAACAACAGGCAGATGATCGATTTAACAATAATCAACAAATTCAATAATGAAAATAACATTCGAGTATTAACATCAATAATGGAAATTCAAAAATAGTTTCAACGATGCGCGTTACGTCAGACAGTGAATTCGTGCCACATCCCTTTCTTTCTATTCTATTTTCATACCCTAAATCAAATAATTTTCCGAAAATTTTCAGTTACTTGTGTCTAAAATCCAAAAAAAAGTTTCTTTTGCATCGTGGTTTCGTAAAACCACACAATAATTTTTTCATTGTCTATTGATATAACAAATAACTTTTTTATTTTTGAATTTTCATAACTTTGGAAAAGGGGAAGGGATTCAAAAAAAAACTTTACGTTCTCCAAAAGAGTTCTTAGGACAAAGTTCCTCAGATCAAGCGTTTAAATGATATCAGAGTTCAAAAATAACACATAATTTTTTGAAAATATTTTCCAACTTTGTTTTGAGAATCTTTTTTGTAAAACGTGAAATTTCCTTTAAACCCCCGCTTTCAGAATGTTGTTACAATGAACTGTTTCAAAGTTATGAAAATTCATAAATAAAAAATAATGCTTGTGTTATTTAAATGGAATATGAAAAAAAGGATTTAGGCAAGCCTTAAGGTTCCATGCGTTTTGATCCCCGGGGAAAATATCCCCATGAAAAAATATCCCCACGACAAAATATCCTCACAAAATATCTTCAGATAATAAGTCCTCCGACAAAATATCCTCAAAAAAAAAAAAAAAATTGCAGGTACCTGATAAATTCTTGCGCAAAAAAAAAAATTCGCGGTGTCAAGAAATGCACATTAAGTCAATGAATGAAAATCAAGTAAACGAACGTTGACTATAATTTCTTTTGTTTGTGGCTCCGCTCCCCAAACCCCCGCTAGGGGGACCCCCTGGACCCCTTTGGCATTGTTGGATGAATTTATATGAATTAACTTGAAATACATGTTCCCATAGTTATTACGTCATAATTGACAGGTTTATCAAAATCATTTCCCATAAGAAAAATTCGTCTTAAAATCCGGTTTTTATCGAAAACGAAGCGAAAACTCACAAATTACCATTCTTCATTTTCGTTTTCTTTTGACTTCTTTTATCAGGAACTGTCATCAATTCTTGGCTTCACGCTAACATTACTCTCCCGAGGCATTAATTAATTAGATGCCAATTAATCAAATGAATACGACACATGAAGTACAAAAATGTCAATTAAATAAAAATTGTCATTCAAATATAAAAACTATAGAAACTAAACGTGAATTAATAGGAAATATTTTATCGCAAATATTTTTGTCATGCTAGTAGAAGATCCGAACCTACATCGACCTTCATCGAGTTGATAATAGAATGAAACCTATTTTATCATGAATTTAGTATATTAGGAAATATATTAAAAATGGGTTGGCTAAAAAAATCTGGGGCAGACTATTATTAAATATTTAAAAAAAAAAGATTGTTAATAAAATATTGCAACATCGAGCTAATAGAAAAAATTTTACACATCGCAGGCGACTGCGATGTTGGGTCCTTTATTATTATACACAGTAAACTTACCTCGGATCTCTCTGTCAGACAAACCTTTATCAACGTGTTCATAATAAAACAGCGCTTATGATGATATAAATTTTTACTATTATCTTGATGTTGCAATATTTCTTTAAAAATAATTTTTTTTTAAATAATTAAAAATAGTCTGCCCTGGATTACTTTAGCCAATCCATTTTCAATATATTTTCTTAATTCATAATAACATATGTTTCATTCTATTATCAACTAGGTGAAGGTCGACGTAGGTTCGGATCTTAGACTATGGGGATATTATGTCATGAGAATATTTTGTCATGGGGATATTTTGTCCGGGAACAAAACGCCTGATACTAGTCTTAAATGTTGAGCATTATATTAGTGTTTGCTGTTCTCACTATCAGATGTATTTTTTGGAACAAAAATCCTCATTATTAAATGGTTAATAATGTAATGTAAATCGCCTTCAAATATAGCTCGGTTGGGTGAAAAAATATTCACTATATACTATCAATTAATTTTTGGACAAAATAAAAAAAAATTTTGAAACCCCCTATTCAAATGTTAAGATTCTATAAGAAAAAGTTAATGCTATTTTAATTGCAGAATATTCAATCGACCAATTGGCAAACGATGCGATTCAAGCCGCCGCCACCAAATTCGACAATCGGATGGCGAGTCGAGTTTCGTCCATGCGAAATACAAACGACTGACTTCGAAAACGCGGCGATCGTATGTTTTGTCGTGCTGTTAACGCGTGTTATCCTTTCATATCAATTGAACTTAGTTATTCCAATTAGTAAAGTTGATGAAAACATGCAAAATGCACAAAAGCGTAACGCAGCTCGCACGGAAATGTTTTGGTTCCGTAAGGATGTACTCACATGCGACAGTCCACCGGAAGCGAGCAAATGTTGTCCTTCAGGCCATGCCGAGGTCTACGAACAAATGACAATCAATCAAATAATTAATGGAAAGGTATTTTTAATGCTTTTTATTAGGTTTGAATCTTTTTTAATACCTTCATTTTAAGGAAGGACAATTTCCTGGTTTGGTTCCTATGATTAATAGTTACTTAAACGGTATGGACGTTGATGCTGATACACATTGCACGATTCAACAATATCTTAAGTTCATTCAACGGAAAGCTAGTGGTGAACTGGTAACAACGGCGACCTGGGTTCGAAATTTCGTCACATCACATCCGGACTATAAGTAAGTTTTTGAACAAATACGTTTGAGACCCTCTGGTTTAAGGCTGATTGTTATTGCTAGCTTTGTCTTTCATAATAATTAGTCCTACATCTATATGTATCTGTTCTGTGCATCAAAGTTTTCTTATAATTAGTGTCTATTCTGCAGTATTTAATTGATATATCCCCTGTTATATATTACTAGCTGATCCCTGCCCGCTTCGCTGGACATAGCTAAATTGAACTGATTAATTAATAAAATCTGTCATTAGAAAATATAAAAAAGTTATTTTAGCTATCTTGGATTAAAATGATAATAATACCTCAGGAATCGTAAATTTTCCATAATAACAAATATCTTCTAATTTTTACCTGTCTAGAAATCTTACTATTTGCAGTTTAGTCATCGTTCAATGGATTTTTACCCATAATTTACTTTTGACATACTTTGAACTCCCTAGAAATTACACCCGTGAATAAGTTAATTTTTTAAATTCCAATTCATTCCTCTGTAACTTTGTATTTTCCCCTCTATAAATCGAACTCCTAACGGCTTCATCCCTCTTAGTCAAACTCCTAATCGGGATCACTTAAATCGACCTTCCTGCTTTGGTTATTTATTTTAAAAAATTATCATCACTATTTAAATTGAAATTTGATAAACAGATGTTAAAAATTGATTGAGGTTGTGAAATTACCACTGGCACCACCTTCTCTTGAGATTAAGACACTGCAATGGACCATTTTTGTTACATTTTAGCAAACTATTATCTCTAACATAAACATTATCGCTGTACGTTAGTTCGTCAAATTCAATCAAAGCATCATAATGACCCTCATTAAAATGTCCCGTAAACCGTAGTCGTTCCACACCGGTGTCCGACCAGTTTTTCGAATCACAATTCTTCGAAACACAATTTTTCGAATGCACAATTTTTCGAAAGAACAATTTTTCGAAATAATGCAGTCTAATTCAACTTCTACAAGTAGAGTTGGTGTTTTTGAACAAAAATCAGTGTAAATGGAAATAGGTACATAAATGTGTCAGTACATATAACTTTTCTTTTCACTTTTTACAATTTCTGTATCTCTTTTTGTTCTGGAAATAGCGATAATGTAGTACTTAAAATGAAGGGGAGAGTAAGGTTAGCGTGGCACCATGAATTGACGACGGTTTCTGATAAAACAAGTCAAAAGAAAACGAAAATGAAGAATGCTAATTTGCGAGTTTTCGCTTCGTTTTTGATAATAACCGGATTTCAAGACGCATTTTTCTTATGGGAAATGATTTTGATAAATCTATCAATTAAGACGTAACTATGGGAACTGTCATTTGTTTTAAGTTAATTCATATAAATTCATTTTACAATTTCTTACTACAAATGCTAAAGGGGTCCAGGGGGGCCCTCTGGCGGGGGTTTAGCGGAGCCCCCAACAAAAGAAATTGTAGTCATCCGAATTTCATTATTTGACTGAATGTGCACTTCCTGACACCACGAAGTTTTACACAAAATTAAATGTTTTAACATAAAAATTATGCTGCAAATATTTATGAGTTTTCAGAATTCATTGAAAATCTTTATGAATACAGATCCTGCATTATTAGAGCATTTTAAATTTATAGAATATTTTTAAATTCTAGTCATCTTTAAAATACGTGGTATCTAAGGATTGTTTATTTTGCCTATTATATTTTCTATATCACTTGAGTTCAAACTCGTTAGAATTTCATTAATTTTGTGGTGTTTTCTGTGTTTTATTCCTGAAATGTTGTTTTATTTGTGATGTTTATAAAATATGTGTCCTTTGAATTGCAAAAAAACTGAAAATTATTATCACTCAATGTAAGTTTAACATTGAAAACGTGTTCGCAAATAAAAAATATTGAGTGTTCAAATTGGACCATCTAAGTTCC
Organism: Sisyra nigra; assembly: GCA_958496155.1. NCBI lineage: Eukaryota > Metazoa > Arthropoda > Insecta > Neuroptera > Sisyridae > Sisyra > Sisyra nigra. Next base: position 12,875,228 of record OY292318.1, read on the forward strand.
CATAGTTACTCATACCTTGAATTTTGCAAATGGCTTGCTTAAGCTTCATGCTGACGTCAAAATTTATCGATTTCTATGGTACACAAAAGCATAACGTTGGGCGATTTCAAAATCTCTAAGCGCCGCGCTAATCTTACCAAAAATGAACAATCTGTAAACTATAACTTATAGGTACCTATTTACAAAGGTAAATTACATGGTTTTTTGTTTAGTAAATATATGTTAAAATGTCCAAAAAATTATTAAATTTTATTTACTAAATAAAAGTTTTTTTTTTCAATTACATTTGTTTTGTGTAAACTGGCAAAGAAAACTAAATTTATTCTAATTATTTCGGTCCCTAAAATTATTTATTATTAATTTTTGGAAAAATTGTTCTTTCGAAAAATTGTGTTTCGAAGAATTGTGATTCGAAAAACTGACACCTAACCTTCCACACCTTATGTTGGTTCTCCGATAGAAGCCATGAGGCAGCCACTTTGAAATACTTTAAATTGATAAGGAAATAAATCTTCAGCTGACATAACGTCACTAATTGATCCGTATGTGTCATGCTTATATATTTCAGCGCGATAGACTTCTTTAGTGCTTTAAAGAGCGTCGGATGGTAAATGAGTCAAGCATCCGAATCGATTCCAGTTATTAAATAGATGTACAACAATTTTTTTTTCTGTCTAATATTTTTTTTTTTTGGTCTTCCCCATGTTAAACGTTCACAACTTCACTGCTAAAGTAACAAATAACAATCAACGTTATAATAAATAATTTAAAAAAAAAACAAAACTTAAGGTCTAAGTGATTTTTTTTTTATTAGGGAAAGAGATTTTCTATTAGGAGCCTGACAATGGCGTATAATCAATTCGAAATATTGTTTCTATGAAAACATAAAACAACAAATCTGACGTCACATTTATATTAAATTTGTTATTCCATGTTAGTTGCGTTTTGTTATACCACGTTTTATGTTACGTCCCACGGGAACGGGATAAAAAGTATCCTATATCCGTCTCCTGGTTTTAAGCTACCTCCCCACCAATTTTCAGTCAAATCGGTTTAGCCGTTCTTGATAAGTAGTGTAACTAACACGAATTTCTTTTACATAATATATAGATATATATTTTATCGTTCTTAAGGAATAAATGTTAGTCGCATCTCGAATATAACACGCACATTTTTTGTTCTAGGAAAGACTCAGCCGTTACCGAAAAAATGAACTATGACCTACTTAAAACTCTCCATGGAATTCAACAGGGTGAAATAAGCTGTATCGACTTATTAGGAACTTCTGTGATATCAAAAACGAAAGATAACGTTCCAGCCGCGTATCGATCGGCCGAAACATGCTAAATAATACTACTACAATTTAGCAATACTGCTGCCTCCACGGGGCTAAGGTTTGACGACGATTCTTTGTAGATCTCGACAAAATAATACTAAAAGTAAGAATCGAATCTTTTGAGTTTTCGTTTATTTTTCGAGATATCAAATTTTAAGTTACACCCAAATATGAGTAAATGTGGTACCTTAAATATCTTATATATCGTGATATAAGTATCTTATATAACTTATATATACCTTGGATTATTGAGTACGAAATTGCTATGAACTTTGGACACAAATTTAATTTAAAAAAAAGGTAGAATTATCTACACTACACTATTTATGGATATTAAAGTTATGAATCATAGATAAGGATGTATATCTCTTATGGAAGAATACTTAACTAAACTGGTTAGCTGTTGATTGGTCAGGAAAATAGTTTTAAAATAAGGTAGATGCAGACTTGTTAAAAAATAATAATTAATTGTGAAACATACCAAAAACTTTGAAAAATGTTGTTTTTACTATTAGTTTTATTTTCTCGAGATTCGCAAGGACTTCAATCGTCAAATCTTAGTACCACAGAAACAACAAAATCCCTTACATTGTTATATTATAGGTTTCATTGTGTGGATAAACGTGTGACAAATTGTTCTCTACAAAATCAAATCAATTATTATCCGTAACCAAATAAATTATGAAATTTTTTAGAAGAAATCCTTAAATCAACATGATACAACTAAAATTGATTTCTTGGTTGTATCGTGATAGAAAATTTGATAAATCATGGAAACTATTTGATATTGCTTGCAATCATATTTTATCTATACATTGTTAATATTTCTGAGTACTATTTAGAATTTTCGACTAAAAATTACGTTAAAAATTCTTCGTTAAGAATTATCATTTGTATTGTCATATTCTATGAGGATAACAACAATATTTTAAATATCTCCACAATGATCAAATAGACTAAATAGAATATACCCAATTGAATTCATTCTTGCTAAGCTCTTAATTGGAATTTCTATTAACTGTTATAATTAATTGATTTAGTTAAGGTCAAGTAATTTTTAATTGGTCAAATTAGCTAAATGTCGCACTAGACAATGTTTGATAAATATATCAATAAATTAATTTGTCACAACGATAATTCATGGCGATCATAAATTACAACTAATTGCAATTTCATTTTTCCCATTTAAATTCTTAACATTTAATTTCAAACTTTTATAAATGCTTCAATTAGATGATAAAATTCTTATGGATACTAAAAGTATTGATATTAAGTTCTTTAAAAAAAAACTCCAACTTTAAGTGCCTCAAATAATTGGTGGTACTTTAAAAGCCAATTATTTAGATTTAGTAACATAATGATAATAAAAAGATTATTAAGACAAATATTTCATTCAATTCATAAAATAACGGATAATTGTTGATTTGATCCCGTACTATAGTAATAAAGACCACACTTTTTTCCTTTTATATAATTACGTAGTTATCTATACAGGATGTTTCGATATTAATGAAAAAGTCGGACATTGGAGGACGAAATGTGCTTTAATTTTTTTATTTATTTAAACAGCGTTAAGGGGGTATTCTTGTCAAGAGGTCCGAATTTCAAGCGTTTTTTGGCAATTGATAAAAAAAGCATTTGATATTTTTACTATCCATTTTTTATCATTTGTTTATTTATATTCAGAGAGTACACAAAATTAATTAAAAAGAAAATTTTCATTGAGTTATGCGTCCTTGAAGTAGAGGGGGGAAAAAAGGCCGTGTCCTCGTCGCCATGATTTCTACTCTTGTGGTTATCTGAAAAATAAAACAATGGTGGATTCTTGATCAGTACGAATATCGCTACCTCATGAACCTGCAAAACTGAAAATTTTTTTTTCATAAAATGGTGGCTTTTCAAAAATAAAGGTCGATTTTTTCACTAATTTTTTAATTTTGTCGAATTTTTTAAAAATATTATAAATTTCAAATTTTTATTTTTTGTGGATTTATGCGATAGAGAGATATTTATAGAAAATTCATGCCAAATTTCAAGTAAATCGGCGGATTAGAACTTGAGATATTATGGCGACCGCATCGAAAAAAGTAGTTTCGAGAAAAACGCGTTTCAAGTTTTACGATAAGATTTTTTCAAATTTCTAGACTAGAATACCCCCTTAATTAATTATTAACAATCTTCTTAGAACTCTCTGAATTGACTAGTTTATTTTGTTAGTTACTAATTAACGGTGCGTGAATTTAAAAAAAAAATGGCAAAGGACTTTTCATCTTAGAAAATCGCCATCTACCTCCATTTTCGGACTTTTTTATCGCTTTTAAGTCCTTTAAAATTATCCTGTATATTAGTTGTAAAATTGATTTTTTTCCAAGAAGGAAAATTTGAATAGCACATTGTAGATTGTTCCTTGATGGAAATGAAAACGTACATCATACAGTAAAACGCATGTGCAATATAAAAATATTAATTTTTTCATATTGCGCATGACTTATATCGTACCATGTACGGTTTTTTCATCAGGAACAACCACTTACACCATTTAACTTGTCGGTTCATTTAAAATCATTGTGTTGATTTTTTTTTATTGCAATTTAATTATTTTTACAATGCTATCAAATAGCGAGTCTTATAATTAACTTAATATTTTCATTGATTAAACTTAATACTTAAGCTACTTAACATAGAAAGATGCATTATATAGAACCAAGTTAATTGTTTTTAGACAAATTTTAATTTATATTTTATAATTATTTGTTAATAAAATAAATAATACCGTTAATGAGTTGTTAATTGTTTTTATTTTGCATGTAACTACTATCGACTATAGGTTTAGGGCGTGATCGGAATAGAAGTTTATGAGTGATTAAAGCCTGCACTGTATATTCGACGTTGGAAGAATCTGTTTTCTTCACGATTACTGCCAGAGGTTTGGTGAGTTTTGCTTCACGTCCTGAAAGAATGTGATGTCCAATGATTAGGTACGGAGTTCCGGCTTTGCAATAATGGAGATCGCCGATAAATTTTCCTGGAAGAAAAATAAGAGATGTACATTGCTCTAATTGTTTTTAGAAAATATTTTACCGTGATTTGATTCATTTGAATATGATTTAAGATCGCCTTGAAGTTCCACCATGCCCCAACGAGGAATGGAGTTCTCTTTTTGACTATCATCGGGTCTAATAAAAATAATATAAGTTAGTATTTATAAGAATAGGTTTCTAAAAGAACGTCGAATCTACTGTGAACGACTTTTGCAATATTAAATACAATTTCGTAATTATTAAGTCGTAAATTTCCTGTTTTGGGATATTTATTGGTTATCACATAATTCCCCCTTTTTTTAACCGACTTCAAAAAAAGGAGGAGGTTCTCAATTCGACTGTATTTTTTTTTTGTTTATTACCTCAGCATATTTCCGACTGGGTGAAGCGATTTTGATGGTTCTTTTTTTATTTGAAAGCTGGTGCTTCCCGAATGGTCCCATTTTAATTTGAAGGAAATCGTTTACTTCTAAGGGGTTGAAAACTAAGGGATGAAATACTAACTTTTTATTGGATGGCTCGATTTTGAAAATTATTTTTTTATTTGAAAGCTAGTGCTTCTCGTGTGTTTCCATTTTAATTTGAGGAACATCTTTCACTTCTAAAGGGTTGAAAACTAAAGGATGAAATATTAACTTCTTATTGGATAGCTCGATTTTGATAATTCTTTTTTTATTTGTAGAACACAACCTTAAATTAATCTCCTATCGATTTTAAAAAAAAAATCCACTCATAAAGGGTTAAAAATTAGAGATGAAATAATATTATAAATTTTTTCTGGCTAACCCGATTTTGATAATTTTGTTTCTATTACGTACAACGTACCTTTAAATTGTTCACATTTCAAATTGAAGAAAAAAATCCACCTCTTAAGGATGAAAATAGGGGATGAAATAGTGACATTTAACCGAATTTTGATATTTTTTTTTCTGTTGGAAAAAATAATCCACTTAATTTTGTTGTTACATTTAAAAGCAAAAAATTTCAACCCTTAAGGGCAAAAAGGGATGATGTAGTAACTTTTAATATTAAACAGCGCTGCCTTATATGAGCAGCGCGTTTGAAAAGTTAACCATTTTCAAGAAAATAAAATCAGTTATCAAACTTCAGATCACTAAAACGCGAGAAATAAATAAATATTATAAAAAAATGAAAAACCGACTTCAAAAAATATAAAAATTCTTAAACAAAAAATGCACTAAAAAGTAACAAAATAATGGCGTATCCTTGCAGTATCTACAACTTACAAATTATTAGGATGATACAATGTACAACTATTGTTATTTTTGGAGTTGGTGTCAGTCAAGAAAATAAATATTAATGGTAATTTGTAAAAATTGTAAAAAGGTTTAGTTGGTATTGGTATTTTGTAGTTTAAAGGTCGCTAGATATTGTTACAGTTCGAGTATATTGTTTAAAAGTTCCTTTGAAAAATAATTTTCATAAGGTATTCTCGTTTTTTGCTAAGTACCAATATAGTCGTATTTCCTTGGCTGACACCAACTCCAAAAATAACAATAGTTGTACATTGTATCATCCTTATAGTTTGTAAGTTGTAGATACTGCAAGGATACGCCATTATTTTGTTACTTTTTAGTGCATTTTTTGTTTTAGAATTTTTATATATTTTGAAGTCGGTTTTTCATTTTTTTATAATATTTATTTATTTAAAAAAAGACCCTCATGTAGTACTTCAAAAATGTTTTGCAATGTGACCCTCTATAATTTCCTGATTTTTTTAAAATAGTAACCACCACATCGTTTGCTGATCATTTTTCAATAGTGATCCCTTTACAGTTTTTTATTAGTAACCATCTTGTTATTTTAGAACTTTTTCCAAGAGACATCGTCGCGTTTTAAGGGATAGAATCACTTTCGAAAAATCTAATTTTTTTTTGTCTTATCTTATTGTTAAACATTTCAAGAATATATTCTCAAAAATTTAAGTCAACCTGAGCAAAACTCTTGAAGTTATTGTCTATAGTTAGTATCCTGTCCTTTAAGGGCGAGAAAAACGCATATTTTTATGATTTTTTTGCGGCAACATGAATAATATAATTTTATTAAATTTCCTTACAAATTATTGTACAACTTTTGAAGTATGTCAAAAAAAATTTCAAAGAAAAATATTGATAAATAAGCCGGTAACGGTGAATCTCCAGAGGTGCCTTCAAAAAAAGTGGTTTTGGGGTATACATTATAACTCGTTACCGGATTATCGGAAACAAAAAAAAAAAAAAAACATTTTAATGGTGATGTATTTCTCGAGGTAATCAGGAAGAGTTTTCTTTTTCTACTTTTTACTGCACTTCGAAGTGAAAAACGAGTTTAGCTCAAAAAATCGCGGTTAATTTTGTTATTAAAAAATAGAAAAAGATGAAAAAAAACCTCTTCCTGATTATCTGTTGATTTATGTGAAGAAGTAATATTCAAATTTTCAAAAGGATCGGTTCAGTAGATTTTGAGTTTTGATATTCACGAATTTCAAAAAAGACGTTTTTGGGAAAATTGATTATAAAAATATAATATTATAAGAATCAGGTAGCACGGCCGGTCGTTTGAAACGCTATAACTCCGTTAGTTTAACTCGGATTGACTTAAAGTTTGTACATAATATTCTCAACATATTGTTCATTCAGAAAAAAAAATGAAAAAAAAAATTTTAAAACCATACCCATACGCCCTTAACTGTTCGGGAAGGCAGTGCAGCTGTCGCATTGCAGCTCATAAACTTTAAATGCGTTTTTCTCAAAACTACTTTTTCAAAATCCGTGTTCACTGCCATTTCTAAAATTATTTATTTTTATTTGACCGATTGATTTCAAACTTGGTACAAATTTTCTACATATAAAATACCTCCCCACAACGTTAAATTTTTTTTTTTCCATTAAGGGGGTTTTGCACCCACAAAACGGCAAAATTTTTCATACAAAATAGTAGTTTTCTCTTTAGATAGCCACCAACAATTTTTAATGAAAAAAAAATCGTAGTACGTTGAGGGAGGATTTAATAATACTTTGACTAAATTTGAATGGTTTTTTGATTTCCGATAATTTCCAACCGAGATACAGTGAACACCCAGCCAATGGTTTTTTTTTTCTAAAACGTTCTGGGGCAAACTCTGTCATCGGCTTTTTTGCAATATTTCTGCATGAAAAAATTACAGGAGATTGATAAAAGTATGCTTAATAATGTACAAAAGGTTTCAATAAATTTGCTCAATCCATACTTTCAAAAAAAATTCACAAAAAAAGTGTTTTTTTTACGCTGAAAATTCCCTCCCCCCTTATAGCTGACAGGGCTGTACGAAACATATAAAAAATAATTGTGAAATATCGCATAATATTTTATAAGTCACAATGTGACCATAGATGTTGGAGCGACTATAAAAAAATTAGTCAAGCGAGGCAATATCTTACGAAATTTTCTTGAAATGTTTAAAAATTGATTTCAACCCTTAAATAGGTGAATTAGGAAACTACAATAGCAGTAGTTCTTACATTTACATGTATTTAGATGGTGGTGAAAGAGGTTGTGAGAATGTACAAAAGGTTTCAATAAATTTGCTCAATCCATACTTAAAAAAAAAATCACAAAATAAGTGTTTTTTATTTACGTTGAACCCCCGCCCCTTAAGAACTTTTCTCAATAGTGACTACCACGGAGCCTTTCAATCATTGTGACTTTTGGAAGCTAAATGTACTGTTCATAATTACCAACGCTAAAACGAGCTCTTAATATCTTTCTTAAGGTTTATCTCTATTAATTTTTAAAGTTAAACTTTTTATACATCGTCTCAAATTTTTTGAAACGGTCGCTAAATGTAACACATTCTTGGTAGAGCCCATATACAAATTGTTAGCTATATACCATGTCGCTTTCACAGGCCTGTTGCGCGAGCTATTACTGAATTTAATGAGCTATTTTCCTCACCGTGACAACGTTTTATTATATTATAAGTTGTCATTAATTGTCAATCATATTTGTATTTTGATCAGTGTATTGATATAAATGTTATTGTTCACTTGATCATGATAGACAAAGATACAGCTAGTGAGAATAGTGCAAAAATATCCGACGGTGATGTTACAATAGATAACAACAGGCAGATGATCGATTTAACAATAATCAACAAATTCAATGATGAAAATAACATTCGTGTATTAACATCAACAATTTTCAGTTACTTAAGTGCCTAAAATCCGACAAAAAGTTTCACTTGCATCGTGGTTTCGTAAAACCACACAATAATTTTTTTAATCTGGAACATATTTACTATATTTTAAGCTAGCATTGAATACACCAGTTGTCGAAAACTCATTTGAAGTTGCTACAAAAACCGATCTCAAAACACAGCAAGTGACCTATGAAACAGAGACGTTTGAGAACCTCTGGTTTAACTCCTTAAAACTATAGGGCATATCAGAAAAACACCAAACACCGTATTTTTCTTTTAATACAAATTTATTACTAATTATTCTTTGAATACAAAAATTATTAACAACGAAATTTTTTAAATAGAGGATGTTTATTTGTAATCGAGGAACCTTTGCGATGCTCATAGTAAACTCCATCGTCAGCTCCAGACATGCTAGATAAAGTTCCACCCCGTCGTACAACCCCTCTCGCTCCTCCCTCGCCAGGAATTCTCTCATCTTCACAATCAATATCACTTGCGGCTAATACCTTAAAAAAAATATTTATAATAACTTGAAAATTATTTAAAAAAAAAATTACTTGTTGCAATAACTGGCCTTGTTCATCTCGAGTTTTGTAGTGAATATCCGGGTCGTCGTCCATACCGGCTAATTTGGTTACCACCTTATAACTATACCCTTGATTAACCAAAAATCTTTGTCGTTTCCTCGAGTAATTCATTTCCATGGTATCCTGCGAAACTAGAGTATAGAAAAACGCGTTGTACTCCTCGGCGATGGCTCCTTTTTTGGCACGTAAAATACGACCTAAACGTTGTGCTTCCTGACGTCGGGAACCTCCATGTGATGAGATTTGAATCAGAACATTTGCCTCAGGTAAATCAAAAGATGTATCAGCCACTTTACTGACAAAAATTGTGTTCACTTTGGGGTTGAACTTAAAATTTTGCAAGATTTGAATTCGTTCACTTTGTGATGTCGGACCGTAAATGTACGGCTTATTCAGTTTAATGGCGTAATGTTTCAGGGCGAACACATTGTCGCTGAAGACGATTGTTTTATCGCCACGACGTTCATGGTATCGAATCAAATATTGACAGTTCCGGAACTTACTCGGGTTCATCACATATAAAAGTAGCCGTTTGCTCGTTTTACAGACTAAATATTCGCGGTAGAATTCCGGAGTCATCGGACACCAGACTTCAGCGCATTGTACCCGGGCGATAAACCCTCGTTTTTGTAGCTCCAACCAATTGGCTTCGTATAGTTTCGGTCCAATCAGAAAATTTAAATCGGCGATTTTATCGTCTTCACGAAGAAGTGTCGCGGTTAAACCAAGTTTACAGTGGGACTGTACGAGAGTTAAGACTCGTCGAAACATTTTCGCTGGAATTGTGTGGACTTCGTCCAAAACCATGATCCCCCATTCCTGTTCTTGTAACCACTTCATGGTTTGTTCGGCTTCCCAAGATCTACGCTGTGTGTGCGTTATCATCGAATAAGTGGTAACCAATATCCCACATCCCATCGGTTTATCTTTGGCTTCTGACGTAAAACGACAAATCATGCTATCATCAGCCGACGACCACATTTTAAACTGTTGCTTCCACTGTTCGACGGAAACACCCGAATTGCATAACACTAGCGCCCTTTTACGAACAGTACAAACAGCCGTGACGCCAACTAAAGATTTTCCAGCACCACAAGGCAAAACAATAACCCCTGAACGAGCTCTTCCATTTCCAAACATTTTTCTTAAACTCTTTTCCTGATAAGGTCTCAAAACAGCCGAAGGCTTCAAATCAATATTAATATCAGGATTAATCGTATCATTACGAAAATCATATTCAGCCAATAACGGATGTTCCAGTTCAATACATCTCTTCTGGATCACTTCAATTTTTTCTTGATCAACTTCAAACGAGACAGTTTTTAAATTGGACTCCTCTTCGTCTTCTTCATCCTTATCAATTTTACTATAAAAGTTTGTTATATCATCAGGAACAATAGCGGCTTCTGACGGATTGTCACCAGCTGCACTTGGTTTAGCCCCAAAACTTGGTAGGTTTTTCTTCTCCTGTACCTGTGTAATAAAACCATCTGCATCTGTAGTTTCGTCATCCACTGATCGGCGAAGCCGACAATTTTGAATCACAGGATCTTTAAGGAGTTTCTGTAATACTTCTGGGTATGGACTTTCGACGAAATATTTGTTATGCTTAAGGACGAGTTTCACTTTTCCGTATGATAACGTGCAGAGTTTTATGAACTCGATGATACCGTCAGGAACGCTACATTTGCTCAGTCTTTTTAAGTATTCGATTATGTCTTGCGTTTGTAGACCGACACTAACAGCGGCATATAGGGAATATGCGGTTAGTTTGTATTCGTGGATATGTTCTGGTCGACAAACTGGTTCGGAAATGGCGATTAAGAAATCGTGGGCGTGCTTGTAAACGGGTGAAAATGACTCGAGGAAAATGTGGCCGTTAGGTGCTACCCATAATGGACGGGACGCAGAATCAGGTTTCAGTTCCATTTGAGAGCTAGAAAAAATATTTTAGATTATTTTTAAACGTATAAAGATATTTTAAAATTTACAGTTTTGTTTTCAATGAAAATTGGGTTTTTGAAAAAAGAAAAGTTTTATTTATAATAAATAGAAAGATCAAATACGCGTTTTATAACAGAACGAGTTTTATTTTTTTTTTTTTGCTTCAATTAAAAAGTTTTTTGTATTAAATTAAAAATACAAGTTTCAACCCCACACCGAATCAAAATGTTAATTTTTACTAATTATTTTACTATTTTTTGATTTTTGTTTTTTTTTTTTTCGATTTATTCGGAAACAAGAGTAGATGAAGAGCTGAAACTTGCAGAATTGACGTATCTTATTGGTACCAATTTATACCCTCAGATGATAATTATGCTTATCGTTCTATGGTCCTTAAAATTTTTTAAGTGCTTTTCAAATCGATTATTAATATCATCTATATCTATTTATATAATAAAACTGTAAAAGATTTTTGTCTGTTTGTTTGCTGTGCCTCTTTCACGCAAAAACTACTGAACGGATTTTGATGAAACTTTTTTTGTTATATAGCTATTAGTCCTCGGTAATATAATGGCTATAATTTATACATAATTTAGTAGAGAAAAATCGGGAAATTTGAAGATTTGTAATGTGATGTCATTACAAACATATTTTTGTGCACTTACATTGCAAACGCTCGCTAAACCTTACGAAATAGATCAAACTTATATAAGGCAAAATTGTGTATCTTAAAAAGGTTGATAAAAAAGATCGCGACGGTATATCTCTATCTTCTAAGGATAACCAACAGGAACCATTTTTATCTTTTACAAATGACAAAAAAATATGTTGGCATAGCGGCTGGCTATTGTACGACGTACGTATTGTCTGTTTTATTGGTATCTTCTTCTATATTATATAAACATGTTATGTTGGTCTTTATTCTGTACCAACTGAGCACAAATTTTGATACAATACACAATCGGGCTCCAGAATGGTTTTTATCTATATTTCGCGTCAGTAATATATAGTGAAAAACACGTGAATTCCATAAGATCGCATAACAATTGTATCCTACAGGAACTGTGTATTTAAAAAAAGTTTCGTTAAAGTGTTCGCAAAATAACATTTCAACGCGTTTTCCTCAAGAAAGCCGAACCAATTTTACACAGTAGCGAAAGATACTCTCTACAAAGTTTAATTTAAAAAAATTACAAAGTTTACTGGAAAATAAATGTAAATTTCAATTAACACCTGATAAAATTAATAATGATTTTTTTTTAATATTTTGAATTTCTCTATTGTTCATTGTCGAAGAAATTAATTAGAAATAAACGTATTAAAATAATAGGGCATACTACATTTTTAAATAGTTAACAATTACTGAACGGAACGAATTTTTTAATGAAGTTTTGTTAAAGATACCTCAGATCTTAACATATTATTGAATATCATTTATTAAAAAAAAGGACGGTTCCTGTAAGATCCTAATAGTTTCTACGAAAATAGCTGAACTGTTTTAAATGATATTTGGAATGAAAGATTGTCAAGTCTAAAGGAACTTTTCAACTTTTTATACATAAAATCGTAATGAATCTGTAAGATAGCTAATTTCTCTTCCTAGAAAAGTAGTTTTAAGGATTTTGATGAACTTACTTAAGATCTAAAGTCTGGAAGTATCTATCATCTTTTTATGTCAAAATATTATAGATTAATTTTTATATTTCGCTATGAAGGTAGGGAATCTATTAATCAATCGATTAAATTTAGATACTTTCAGCAAAGCGAGCGGATATCAGCTAGTTTATGATAAAGTTTTAAAATACATTAAAAATTTGTTTTTTTTCAAAAATTCAATTATACCATACATTGTACAGTATGTCATGCGCATTATAAAATAAATCACTCTATTTTCATATTGCGCATGACTTGTAAGGTTTATTATGTAATATCCATTGTCTAGCTCTACTGTCAACATTGTCCAATATTAGTCTCGTTTAATTATGAAAAAACTTTAAACCTGTTCATAACGTATTAGATAATAAACCTGAATCAGGCTTGAATTGTTTCATAATCGGTTCAAAATAAGACTCCCGAACAAATCTAATATCAACTTTACATACCGATAATCTTTGGCCCCGAACTCGTCTTCTTGGATGCCCTGGTCGTTGTTTTCGGCGTTTCGAGCGGCTGCTCCTGGAACGGCGGCTCCCTCAACATTTGTCTCGGGAATATCATCATCGTCCATTGGCACATTCCACTCTTCATCATCTTTCTTTTTCTTCCATTTTCCTTCGAGTTTGATGGTTTCCTTCTTAACACGTTTAGGTGGCCCCATTGAAAAGTTGAATTCGTTGAAATGTGAATTTTTCTTTCGTCTTTTATTCAACTACATCAATCTGGTCTAGAAAAATTGGTAACTATGCAAATTATGATATCTTGTAGAATTCTTGCAAATCTTCCCCCTTCAAGCCATATAACGTATCAGTGTTACTCGTTATTACCCTCGATATGTCTTATTAAGTGGCACGACAGTTGTTACTTCATGACAAATCTTATGAATGTTAAAGGACTCCAAAAAGAACTTAGGATCATCACATTTGTCATGAAGCAACAGCTTGAGTATAAATTCGGAATATGGATGTAAAGTACGGAATAAAAATCTTTTAAGCGTAAAATTAAAATAATTTTACATAGGATGGATTAATAAAAAAAAGCCCAACAAGTATATTTCAGTGTTCACATTACTGTTTGCTAAATTAAATTCGCTATCCCATAGAACAGTTTCATTCGAGGTTCGTTTTTCAAAATGATGTGACTGTCGCGGTTTATTTAGTAGATCAGGGGTTCTTAAACTTATGTAGTCCGCGAACCCCTTCTTGAACCAATTTTTTTTCGCGGACCCCATCCCAACTCTAGGTGTTTTATATAGTTTTTGAGACTAAATTTCTAGTTAAATAGATCATAGGTTATTTTAATACATAAACAGTTGTGTACACTTAGTAAACAATTTTATTAGCATATACATAGAATAAACACAGTTGTGTATACAATAATAGTACATACTATTAACGAAACAAATAAATTTCTTTTTAGATGGTCACTCTCCACTTGGTAGGTAGAGACGTGGTGTACTAAAAAGACACATTTGAGGCGAAATTCGCCCATCGAGACAAAAATACAAATTATGTAAATGTCTATTTAAATTTTTAAATTATGACGATAATGCTCGCGGACCCCACAGGGGTCCGCGGACCCCAGTTTAAGAACCTATGTAGTAGATGATTAAGGGTCGTGCAATCACATGATGTTACGCATCCTCCCCTCTATAATGAATCGCGTGTATTTTATGTATTAAAAATCTAATATTGGATTTAATATTATATTGGTAATAATAATAATAATAATTTGATAAATACTAATAAATAAAGTGTATACACAGTGTACATACAAATGGGGTAAAAATGAAATTTTTGGGGGGCCAAGGGACGTTTTTCTACTTTGCTATTTTTTAAAAGTGTTGGGATTTTTACAAACCTTTAAACTTACATTAAAAAGCCCCAATTTTGAAGTTCTCCAAAACCTGAAGGGGAAAGATTTCAACAAATTTTTGTTTTGTTTGGTCCAATATGACAATTTTATTTTATTTGTCTATTACATACTTACTATTTTCAAGCAAATTTTTCATTTTCCTTGTAAATTATTCAGTAAATGTTTAATTTACATATACCGTGTTTGCCGGACGATAAGACGCACTTTTTTACTCTGAAAATTTGACGTAAAATCAAGGTACGTCTTATGCTCCGATGCGTGTTATAGTCCAAACCATACTTTTTTCTAAAAATTTATAGATACATTTTGGGATGCGTCTTAACACATTCACGTCGGGTGGTTTATTTGCCCATCTTACTTGTGTAGCGGGGCCAAATTCACCAAATGATGTTAAAAAAATTGTTTTAGAAAAAAAAAACGCTGAAACGTTTTAACCAATCGTTTTATTTCAAAATAATTTGAAGTCAGGTGTTAGAATACATTGCTCTACAACAATTAATTTTTTTAACTTTACAGTGATTCTAACGAACACGGAAAAATGTAGAGAAATACTGAAGTTTTGAAAGAAATAAAAAGGAACATATTTCTCGGAATATCAAAAAAATGGTTGCAATTCATTTAATGGCATTCCACGAAATTTACTCAAAAAGGTTTTCATATTCTACGCGTGTACATATTATTATTATTTTAAAACTAAGCTAAGCTAAAAACAAAACAGGTACACTTACATATTTGCTCAATAAAAAGTTCTATCCTATAAAAATCGATTTTTTTTTTAAATTATACGGAAATATTTTTTTTATATATAAATATGTAATATATATAATTATAAATAAATATATAAAATATTTACGTATAAATTATAATGTTTAATAATCTACAAGGCAGAAGACGCATATATGCGTCTCCCGCGTCTACGGTAAGGTCTCTGAAGACGCATCCATGCGTTCCCCGACGTGAATGTGTTAACATCCGGCAAATACGGTATATTGATTGCCTTCTTCTCAAAAC
This sequence comes from Sisyra nigra, assembly GCA_958496155.1. Taxonomy (NCBI): domain Eukaryota; kingdom Metazoa; phylum Arthropoda; class Insecta; order Neuroptera; family Sisyridae; genus Sisyra; species Sisyra nigra. The sequence continues at coordinate 12,890,858 of OY292318.1, forward strand.
GCGGGGGTAATATCGACTTACGCAAAAATATTTTAGGGTAATGGTTAAAAAAGTTCCCCGATCGCTGCGCTAAGGTCACTCAGACCTATCTCTTAAAAAGAGTTTACCTGTTCCTAAGTGATAATTAATGGCTTTTTCGACCAACACTTAGACCGTGGTTACGGCTGAAAGAACGTTTTTAAATTGGTATTTAAACGTCGTTACCTCTTACCGGAACGTAGCCTATATATTAATTACACGTCATACTATTGAATGTAGTTTTTTATTTATTTTTTTTACTAATTATTTGTACGTTTTACCCAATACAGACCCCAAATTGACATAGATTAATCACCATTAAATCTATTACAAAAAAAAAATTAATTCAAATAACTTAAAAATGTAATTGATGTTATTCTTAAGAAAATAATTTTGAGGTTAAGACCATTACTTATTAAAAAAGCGTGTTTGACAATACTACTGCACAGTGTGAAGACTTTATAATGTATAAAATATAATGTTTGAAAAAGGATGATTACAATTTTTTACTTGGAAGATTCACTCGGTTTAAAACCAGAAGATTCGGTACCGGAGATTCAATTTAAACGTCATTAGGCTATATGTCTTTATGGGAAAAGAGGAAGATTTGCAAGTTTATGTCACTTGATAAGAATTAAAGAAATTAAATAATGAATGTATACTTACTGGCACTTAATCGTAATTATTTAATTAATTTATTTTATATTTTATTGAAATTTTCACAAAACTATTTCACTTCTTGACAATGTCATGCTTTGTATGTCATTTGTAAAGCATTGACATCTGAGCAGAGAAAAGGCGCGGAAGTGAACACGGTAGAAAACATGTAAGTAATGTTTTTAAATTATTTATTCATTTTAAACGTTATATTATTAATTTTTTCATTACACTAAAGTTAATTTATTATTTTTACAACTTATTATAAAACTACAAATTATTTTATACTTACAATTTAATTAAAATCATTATAAAAACTCTGTTTCACTTCATTCAAAACTTGTTTTATCTGCTCGTAGCATCTGCCATCTATCGTTACTTTTATAAACTACATTTAAATTTGGTGAATATTAAGTACAAATAACACAAAATGAGAAAATCTTTGGCTCCATCGAGAAAAGGTTTTCAATCGCCAACACTTGGAAATAATTTACAAAAAAATTTACAATCTACCAAAAGAAATGTTGGGGAAAACCCAAAGAAATTAAATTCAACGACAAGTGCCATTATTGAGTTGCTGGAACAATCAAAATCTTCTTCGGATGTTCCAATAAAAGATTCATCACCTTCGATTGAAAACATAGAAAATGTACAAGAAGAAGTAGTAACAAATAAAAAGATATATAAAATTGTTTGGGGAAAGAAATCGACAAAAAAACATAAAACGTGGCAAGGTGATGGCTTCCTGGAAGTCGGCGAGCAAAGCGCAACTTGTAAAGATGATGGAGGAAATTACATTGGAAGAATCACGAATTTAAAATCGAATGAATTTGAAGACGGGCAGATATTATCGTAATTACATAGATTATTTAAAATTTTTTGAAGTGAAACTTCTTTTGGTATAGGGAAAAAAAAATTCAGTGAGAACAAAACGTAAAAAACTTCCATGACTTAGGAAACATCTTTTTTGTTATTTAACTGTTACAAAACTGTTACGTAATTGGATTTTTTATGCTCATTGAGTTAGTCCAGTATAAAATTTTTAAATATTACGCTACGTTGCGCGTAACGCTTATTGCAGCTCGCTGCATTTTTATAGCAACACAGCCAGCAATTTGACGCATTAAAAAGTTCTTGAAGAGCTCTTATTTAAGATTTAGACGTCTTAATTGTCTTAATTTTAAAAAAATTATGTCTTGAAGATGTCTTATTTGCCAGTATATATGAGTAATTACGTACTTCTTTGAGAGCTCTTTTTTGAATTCAAAATATATTATTTTTGATTCTTTAGGAAATCGTAAAAAGGACTTCTTATAGAGTTCATATTTTAAATATCTTACGAAGTCAAAGAAAGACTTGTTGAAAAGTTCCCAGAAAATGTAATAATTAAAGCGTAAATTTTAATAAATTGCTCAAAGTTGTGTTTGTACAATTGTATTATGTACAATTTTGAGCACTTTATTGATATGGACACTTTAATTATTGCATTTTCTAGGTAATATATATATTTTTTTGCATCATTAGAAAGTAAAGATTTCAACGAACAAAAAGCCCACCGACTTCTTTAAAAAAGTGGATATTTTGACGTAAGAATTTTCGATTGAAAATTAGGGTGTTTTTCCAATATTAAGTCAAAATAAAGTGAAAAAATATATTTTTTAAATAAAAAAATTACAGTGCGTTTGGATATTTAGAGGTAAACTTTCACCAAATTTCATGACTCAATTTTTTTTAAGAGGTAGAAATAAAAATCCAAAAACTTGGTTATTGGAATTTTTCACATAAATTTCGAAGTTATGTGAAAAAAGTGTTAGCAGGAAAGTTGTAGATCTCTTATTATCTACAACTTTGCTATTTAACTTTTTCCATAGGGCTTGTAGTTTTGTCGGAAATCGAGATAAACCGTTTCTAGCCTTAAACAACCCCCCCCTTTCCACTTCCCCACCTCACTTCAACCGTAATTTATTTTCCCTTTCATTTTTGTTATATTCTCTTCTTTTTTTAATGGGTTTCATCCTACTATAATTTTATTTGGTTTCAAAATTATCGACTCTGGTCTCACACCTGATGAAGGTCAAATAAAATGACCGAAACGTAGTGAATTGAAGATTTTTTTTTTATTTCTCTTTTTTAGCACGATCTGCATAGTGATGCAATAAGTGCTCTTGTTCTTTTGGTTAATTGTGATTTGGAGTTGTCCCATTAGACTACTCCAGTTTGTATTTTCTCTTTTTTTTCCTAGTCCTGAAACCGGTCAGAGAGGTCCGTGGGGTTCCATCTTTGGAGTCGGCGTATTGTCTCGCTGTTATCTAGAAGGTTCACCGCTAAATTGTTGGGATGGTCGTCAAGCTTCTCCAGATACTTTATGCTGCGTTTTTGAATTTTCTGTCTTACAGTTGGATCTTGGTATTGTTTATATACCAGGGAGCATCTATTATTTGTCGTAGTGTTTTTGACTGGAATCTCTGGAGAATCTCGATGTTAGAATTGGATGCAGTGCCCCAGAGCTGGATACCATAGGTCCAGATGGGCTTCAATATGGCCTTGTAGATTAGGAGCTTGTTCTCCGCCGACAATGAGTTTGATTTTCCCATCAGCCAATACATTTTTTTGTATTTTTTGTTCAACAGCTCTCTAGTTTTTTTTTTATATGGGCTGCCCATGTTAGTCGCCTATCTAGATGCATGCCCAGGTATTTAACAGTGTCTTTTTGTGGCAATTCTGCACCGTTCATCACCACTGGGGGAAAGGTATTTCTGCGGGTTGTAAATGTTATATGGGCGGACTTGCTGGTGTTGATTTTTAGTCGCCACTTCCCACTCCATTGGACTATTCCATCCAAGCAACTTTGGAGCATTTCGGTAGCTTTTTGTGGTGTTTCTGCCGTCGCTACGATTGCAGTGTCGTCCGCAAATGTGGCTGCTAGTGCTTCGCCATTCATTGGGATATCAGCCGTGTATATCAGGTACAGCAGTGGGCCCAGCACGCTACCCTGAGGAACACTCGCTCTAACAGGCCGTAAACTAGTCGTTGCGTTTTTTACTTTTATCTGGTAAAAACGACTCTCCAGATATGACGACAATACAATGAAATAGTCCGGGATCTCCTTCACGATTTTATAGAGGAGACCCTGATGCCATACTTTGTCGAACGCCTGAGAGACATCCAAGAACGCAGCTGAGCAGTAGAGTTTGCTTTCTTGCGCGTCTCTGATGACTTTGGCTATTCTGTGGATCTGTTCGAGTTGAATGTTTGGGTCTGAATCCAAATTGATGTTCTGGTATGACCGATTTTTCCTCGAGTACGGGTAGTATTCTAGCTAGTAGAATTCTTTCATAGACTTTGCTCAGTACTGGTAGTAAGCTGATAGGCCTGTATGAGCTAACTTCTTGGGGAGGTTTTCCTGGCTTTTGGATCATTATTATTTGAGCCACCTTCCACTGTCCTGGCACTTTAGATATTCTATTTATGGCATTGAATAGGGTTGTTATGTATACTATGGCCTTTTTTGGTAATTTTTTCAATAGTTTTGCTGTGATGAGATCATATCCTGGTGATTTATTAGGCTTAAAGGTTTGGATAGTCATTTTTAATTCCTTTGGTGTAGTAAGTCGTATCGGTGTTCCGTTTGTGTCCATATTCCTAATGATTTCTTCAATGTTGGTGAAGTCTCGGTGGTGTTGCGGCAGAGTCGGATTTGGTGTAAATACGTTTTGTAGATGTGAGGCAAAACATTCAGCTTTCTCAATATCGCTACGTGCCCAGCTGTTATCACGTCTTTTTATAGGAAAGTTTTGCTGGATTGGTTGTTTTAATTTTCTGGTGGCTTTCCAAAGAGAGTAATCAGCGTTTCGTGTTGGTGCTAAGGCTTGAAGATAGCTCCCAAGTGTTTTCTCCTTGTTTTGTTTAATCTCCTCGCTGCGACGTTAAGGTTATGCTTATTTTGTGGGGATTTTACGTAAATAATTATGTTCAATTTCCTGATAATTTAATCTTTTAAATGATAGCTAGTGTTGTGCTATTTTAAGGGCTTAAACAGAATAACTCCATTTCTACAAATTTTTTTGATGAAAATGCCCCTTTGCAGTTCTTAAAAATCCGTATCGAATAAAATAAATATTTTAGATTTTAGGTATATTCCAGTGAGCATAAAACGTTCAATTACGTAGCAGCTACTTCTGCAACAGTTGTATAACATGCTTTCGTTATATATCTGTTACAAAAATGTTTTTACTTTCGTAGAACTTTTTAAAGATGAAGTTATACTGTACTGTTGTTCCTCTGAGCCCTTCATTTGTGTTTGTATTTATGGAGGTGTAAAATTGAGTAAAAAACAATTAAGACGAAACTGAAAGGACTAAAATATTTTTTCATATAAAACGGTTTTTATCTTAAAATAAAAGAAATAATTTAAATGGACGTACGCAGCTTTTTGTTCAAGGGAGGAACCCTAAAAATTTATTATTTTTGTATTTATTGCATATAAAAATCATAAATTCAGATTGCTTCATTTTGTTCTTACAGTCAAAGTTTTTATTATCAATATTAAATATTGCTCTAGTTGATAATAACTAACTACGGTACATATTTTCTATTTTCTATATTCTATAATTTTTTTTAAATAGAAACTTTTACATTTTGTGACTAATTCAAAAAATTTTAAGAAAAAAAAAATCTTTTCTTTCTACTTTAGCCATTTTATTTATTTTCTACGCAATTTGTATTGAAAAAATACAAAATTGGTGTATATCGAAAGAAGTTTCACTTCTTCCACATGTACACTGCCGGCCAAAAGTTTGAGACCAGTTGTAATATATTTATGCTATCACTTATTGTATTCAAAGTTTCGGTAATAAAATAAAAATTGTTGTCCATACATATTTTTAAATTACTGATGAACATCTAAAGAGACTTTTGTAGGTATGTTTCTCAGGTACAAATAGAATTAATGGGTTCTGTTTAAAAACATCCAAGACCGCAGGGTGTCTGGCCAGTGGAAGGGTCATCATTATATTTAAAGTAGCTCCGTATTAATTGTTCTTTAATTCTATTCTTCTTTAATTTTGCACTGGCTATTCTTTGTTATTATTTAGACTTTCTAAAACAGGTTATTTTAAATTTTTTTTTAAGTTATGTACCATTTTGTACGAATAATTTAATTTAGTCTTAACTTGGGGTTTCTATAGTTAAAACGTTTTAAAAATGGGAAAAGTACGAGAAATAAATATCGAAACTCGATCTACCATTGTTACTTTACATAATGAAGGCAAATCCAAACGTGAAATTGCGTCTCAACTTAAACTTTCGAAGACTTGTATTCATCGCACAATTATTCGGTTTAAGGAAACGGGTAGTTTTCAAGATTTTCCACGTTCATGAAGACCGAGAGCTACTACTTCTAGTGAGGATCAGTTTATCGTTATTACCAGCAAAAGGAATAGACGCTTAACAGCACCAAAAATTCGTGCTGAAGTGAACAAATCTTTAAATAAACTAGTTTCGCTAACCACAGTGAAAAGACGGTTGAGGAACGCTAAACTGTTTGGTCGTGTTGCCGTTCGGAAACCTTTACTAAGGCCGCAAAATAAGAAAAAAAGGATGCAGTGGGCCCTATTCCATCGAGATTGGACAGAAGATGATTTTAAAAAAGTTCTTTGGACTGATGAGTCAAAATTCCAAGTATTTGGCTCAAATCGACGAATTTACGTTCGGCGTAGCACCGAAGAAAAGATGTTACCAGATTGTGTAGTGCCAACTGTTAAGCACGGTGGTGGTTCAATAATGGTCTGGGGTTGTTTCTCAGGCCATGGAATTGGAAATTTGGTTAAAATTGATGGAATTTTGAAGAAAGCGGAATATAAAACAATTCTCGAAAAAAATGCTGTACCATCAGGCTTAAGTTTAATTGGCAATGGGTTCATTTTCCAGCAAGATAACGATCCAAAGCATACTTCCAAGCTATGTAAAAATTATTTATTACAAAAAGAAGCAGAAGGAGTTTTAAAAATCATGAAATGGCCACCGCAAAGTCCGGATCTCAATCCAATCGAGCTTTTGTGGGACGAGCTTGATAGGAATGTCCGAGAGGAGTGTCCCTCTTCACTTGAAGACTTGTGGAGACTACTATAAGAAAGCTGGAACAAAATTTCTCAAGAAACCATAAATAAATTAATAAGTAGAATGCCGAGGCTAGTAGAAAAAGTAATAAAGTGCAAGAGAGGAGTTTTTGATGAAAAAACAGTTTGAGTAATTAGTTCATTTTTTTTTTATAGAATAATTTTTTATGTTTATTTTCTATACTAAGTATGTTTAAAGATTATAAATATAATATTAATAAACATTTTTACTGTATTTGTCTTTGAATTTTTAAAAATATTTCCTTTTTTTGGCTTAAATCTATATGGTCTCAAACTTTTGGCCGGCAGTGTATATTTATTATTTATGCATGTGGCAGTTTTCAGCTAATCTAATATATGTATTTTAGAATTGGAGGTAAGGATGTTCAAATTGTTGAACTCATTTCAACAAATCCAACTCCGAGACTTGAAACCTCTGCAAAAAGTGAAAATAATCTTAAAAGAAAACCAGAGGCAAACAAATTATTTCGGTTAACAAGAAAAAAAGTTAAACTTACTGAAACTGAGTATGAGCCACTATTTATGCCACCACCACCCCCGGAACATCAGGTAATATTTAGATATTATTAAAAGCGAAAAGTTGTTTAAACGAAAATATTTCAGTGGTTGAAAAATGAGAATAATTTAAGTGTACAAGAAGTGGAAGTAGACGCATTTTTAGCTCGAGTTCTACGTCCACATCAACGTCTTGGAGTTATGTTTTTATATAAATGTGTCTTGGGATTTTATAGCACGAAAGAAGACAATTATGAGGGTGCAATTTTAGCCGATGAAATGGGCTTGGGAAAAACTTTACAATGTATAACGCTCATTTGGTATGGAAAAGCTATAAAATTGGGGACATAATTAGATGCATTGGACGTAGCGTAGTGCAGTTTTTTTTTGTCTTTTTTTGTAATTGAAAAATTTTGAATTTAGATGTAATTCATAATTACGGTACATGCTGACTGCGTTCATTTGAAGTTATTTGAAAGTAGTCATTTGAGAGTAGATTTATGTAAAAGCTGTTTACTTATATTCTATCTTACGTCCCTTTTGCCGAGTGATAGAACGTCATGAATTTTCTTCTTGGAGTACTTTATGAAGTTTTTAGCTTGTTTTTGTCCTGGAGTATTTCTTCATTACGTATTGGTTTTAGTCTTTCAAACTACAATGAAATGGCGTTTGTTATAGTTGACGCCTTTGATCCCTATAGTCTTCTGTGGATTTGTTGTATCTATTTCTAGCAAGCATCAAATCAATGAAAATGAAATAATTTTTCCACCTTAATACCATTGATAATACTAAAATGAACTGAAATATATTACAACTATAATGTGTTGGAATTAATTCGTAGCGTTTTTTGAAAGAAAAATAACGACTAATTTTAAATGAAAATAAAAACTAAATTATTGAAAATACTGTCAATCGCTTGACACTACTTTTTCCCATCTTGCCCATTAATCGGAACAGGTGGTAGTCCGAAGTAATGTAGTAAAATTCCCCGCAAAAAAACTTTATTGGAATAAATTTTTACTTATTTAAATAGCTGCAACTTGTTGTTATTAACAATTAAAAATCAGATGTGTTGTAAAACTAACACCTAATAACAATTTTTTTACGATAAATTTGTTTTTGTACTTAAAAGCAGACTACTGTAATAACTATACCATTTTCCATCAAATGCTACGAACTAATTCCAACACCTAATATAATCACAACAATCCAATTGCAGTCAAGTTCTATTGCGATTAATTTAAATGATATTGATTGGTTCATGCTTTGAATATCTTAAATTCAGTAGACAAATGACGTTGTAAACACCAATAGTATTTAAAATTAGGTCTCTTTATTTCAAATAAGTCTTTTTTGGTGGCCAGAGTGGCAGGTACCTGATAAAAAAATGTTTAGTACTGCGTTGTGTCACCTGTGTCTAAATGTGCGCCTGAACTGAAAATATATTTGAAGTTGAATTTTTGTATATTTTAATTTAAGGACATTATTGAAAAAAGGTCCATATGGAGGGGTTCCTGTAATTCGCCGCGTTCTCATTGTTACACCGAGCAGTTTAGTCGGAAATTGGGAAAAGGAATTTTACAGTTGGCTTGGAAAAGAACGAATTAAAGTTTTCACAATAGATAACAAAAATAAGCCTAAGGACTATGTGAAATTGGAACATATTCCCATCATGATAATATCCTACGAAATGTTTGTCAGGTATTAATTTGCTCATAATATATTAGAAAAAATCGGTCCCATTCAAGGCGTTTAATAACTAACATAATGTTGATGTATAGGCAATCACTTATTCATCAATGCATAACTATAATACCCTGTAATAAAAAAACTTGAAAACATTAAGAAAACGATTTTTCTTAAAAATAAGATCAAACAAGATTAATGTTTCACCCTCAAAAACTTCTTTAAAGAAAATTTCATTCATTTTCTAGAACGTGATTGCAACTTTACAAATGCACCGTTCATTGCATAAGTACATTGATTAATTCCGTAAACCGAAAAGTTGAGTTAATTGATAACATTGACTTCTGAAATACATTGTTTAAAAAAAATTATTCCAGGTATATAAAGTTATTTGTTAACGAAGTGCTTAGAGATGAAAATTTCAAAAGTTGGAAAAATGGAGTTAATGCACTGTATATGCCGTATATATGCACTGACCGACTCAAATATTGCTCTTGTAAATAGTATGGCATATTAAGCTGGTGTTACAGAAAAAAATTTTTTTAGTTTTGTTTTGTTTTGTTTTTTTTTTTTTATTTATCGTTGCATTAACTACTCTGGTCATTAGCGACCATCGAATCCGAAAACCTATGAAAAAAATTCTGGGCTTTCATTGGGATTCGAACCCAGGCCCACCGGCGTATAGTACGACTATCTAGTCAACCACGCCACTAAGTGACCTTTTGTTTTTCTTATTTTATTCAAAAATTGATAACATATAAAAAATCAAAAATTTAATACCAAAACGGGCTCTTAACATAATAGTAAGGTTTCAATTCATTTTTTCATTTTCCATTTAAAAAACATAGAAAATGTTTTATTTTTGAATTTTTATAACTTTAGAACAGTTCATCATGACAAGAATCTGGAAATAGAAATTTAAAGGAACTTGCACACTCTACAAAAAAGGTCCTTAGAACAAACTTCCTCAGATCAACCGTTTCAATATATCAGAACCGATATCAGAATTCAAAAACAACACTAATTAAAATTTTTAAATATTTTCGAACTCAGTTTTAAGGAACTCTTTTGTAGAACGTGCAATTTTCTTTAAATTCATTCTTTCTAATGTAAACTGGGTTATTTAAATAGATAATTAAATAATGAAGACAACATTAAATATTGATTTTAAAAGCTCGTCTTGGCGCCAAAATTTTCATCCATTTTAGACACGATAAAAATTATTCTTTTAAACACCCTAGTCTATATTTTACCTGTAACTGCTCTCCTTAAGTGAAAACTCATTGTATTTGTCAGTATAAAATAGTTTTCAAAGAATCCCTGTTTCGATTTGGTTTTAACTTGAATTAATAACATTTCAGACATTTTGACGACATAAAAAATATAAAGTTTGATCTATTAGTTTGCGATGAAGGACACCGCTTGAAGAATAGTTCGATTAAAGCTACGATATCACTAAATGAATTGCCGTGTTCTCGCCGAATCATACTAACAGGAACTCCTATTCAAAACGACCTGCAAGAGTTCTATGTACTGTCGAATTTCGTGAATCCTGGAATCTTGGGGCAAGCAAATGAATATCGTCACTACTATCAGAATGTGATTGTGGAGTCTCGTGAGCCAAATGCCGATACAGATTTAAAGGAATTGGGTGAAAGTCGAGCATTGGAATTGAATCAACGAACAAATAATTTTATTTTGAGACGCACGCAAGATATAAATGCGAAATATTTGCCAAGCAAACAGGAATTGGTGGTTTTTTGTAAGGTTTCCGATTTGCAGCAACGATTGTATGAGGCGGCTGTTGATTTTTGGGAAAGTCGTTGTGTTTTGAATTCGGTAAATGTTGCATGTTAGAGAACTCATTTTGGTTTAGCGACTTAGCATTTGAAGGGCTTGGTGCAAAACTCGGTAAGTTCAAATTTTTCAATTTTGTTTTTATAGCATTTTTTCCTTGGTACAATATTATTCTTTCGATTACTCCAAGAACCGGAGTAAAATGTAACATCAGTACTGTCCTGTGTGGTATATGATGTTGGCATAAGGTATAAGGGTTTCCTTTTTTTCCGTTTTGCGGGTCCCAGGATATTTCTTTCTTTCATCACTGCGACCAAAGAGGTCTATTCTGATGTGACCCTCTGTGTTCACTAGGGGAGCTCCAGGCTTTTAAAGAAAGCCAGCACCTGCCTAGGGGCTGCCGTTGCTATCTCGCCAGGCGTCATGTCCGTCCTTCCGAGATGCTGCAGTCGTCTTTTGAAAGCTGCCTCACATGAGCACAAAATGTGCTCCGCCGTTTCTGCCGCTTTCCAGCAGAGACGACATATGTTAGTGTCGGCTTTACCGAACTTGTGAAGATGGTAATTCAGGGTACAGTGGCCCGTATAGAGGCTTGTTAGAAGCCTTACGTCCCTTAAGGACTTCCTTATGTAATCTTTAGTTTCATGCAACGATTACCGAAATTTTGTCAATCAGGACTTACCGGGCTCTTGCACCAAGCCCTTCAATTTTATTTGGTTTTATATACAAGATGTCTAATAAGTAATTGAAAATCTGGTAACTAGAGGCATATAAACTTTCGCTGTTCTTCTTTTTAATTACTTATGAGACAGCTTGTGTGATACATTAAAACAGCGATTATTTTTTTTCTTAATTAAATAAAAAATGTTGTTGGAAATGACAAAAAGTGTGAAAGTTGAGCTCTTAATATTTTATTATTATAAGGTTATATTAATATTAAGAGGAGCCACATCGCAAATTTCCATTTTCTATTTGAATAATACAGAAAAAACAGTCTCTTGCATTTTGGAATTTTACAGCTCACGTCGGGCTTAGTATTTTAGAATAGCCAAGATATGTTCTCATAGAAAATTTAACGCTCTACAAAAAAGGTCTCGATTAATTTTTTTTTTAAAATATTTATTCCTTCAAAATTTATTCAAGGTTAAAAATGTATTGATGTTAAGCTTTTACATTTTTCCAAGTTTTTGAACAATCAGCAATTTTTGGAAAAATTTAACAGGACATTTCTTCTAGAGCATTTTATATTCAATAAGTTATTTCCATAAAAATTTTTGATATTTTATACAGATCGTAATTTATTCGCATTGTAATGGTTTACAAAAATATCCGATGAAAATTTTCCATAAAGTTGAAAGTTGTGTCAATTAATTGGAAATATGTTAACATTTATCATCAACCCTATACTTTAACCTTGAGTAACTTTTGAGGGAATAAATATATCAAAAAATTGTAAGAGATCATTTTTGTAGAGCGTTACATTTTCGATAAAAATATATTTTGGTCATTCCAAAATATTGTTCCCAACGTGAGTTATAAAATTCCAAAGTGCAAGAGAATGTTTACCCCATAAAAATGGAAAGGGTCATTTGGTAGTTTTACTTGGAAAGTTTTCTGGAAGTTTTGAGAATGGTAATTTTATAGATTTCGAAGTACTCTTTCCGAATTTCAACTTTTTGAAAAACATTTTTTTCTGCCTTATATTTGGTTTGAAAATTATAGTAAAAATGTGTGAAATAATTCTAGTTACTATAGACCAGAACTAAAACGTTTAAAAATGAAAAAAATATAGTAGGATGAAACCCATTAGAAAAGGAAGAGAATACAACAAAAATGATAGGAAAAATAAATTACGGTCGATCTGAGGCCGGGAAGTGGAAAAGTAGGGGGTTTTTAAGGGTAGAAACGGTTTAACTCGATTTACGACAAAACTACAAGTCCTATGGAAAAAAGTTACATGACAAAGTTGTAGGTAATAAGAAATTCTACAATTTTTGTGCTAACACTTTTCTCACATTAACTCAAAATGTATGTTAAAAATTCAACTTTTGTGTACAATTGTATATAATACAATCTACAAATACAACTTTAAGCAATTTATTAAAATGTATACTTTAATTATTGCATTTTCTGGGAATATTTAACATTGTAATGTACATTTTTTTGTACCATCAAAAAGAAGAGATTTCAACCAACAAAAAGCCCACCGCCTTTTTTAAAAAGTAGATATTTTGACGTGAGAATGTTTGATTAAAAATTTGGGTACTAATGTGAAAAAATAAATATTTTAAATCAAAAAAATGACACTGTGTTTGGGGCATTAATAGGTAAGTTTTCACCAAAAGTCATGATTTTTTTTTAAAAGATAATAAAAAACCAAAAACTTGGTTATTGGAATTTTTCACATAAATTTTGAGTTTATGTGAAAAAAGGGTTTTGGCACAAAAGTTGTAGATCTTTTTATTACCTACAACTTTGCCATTTAACTTTTTTTCATAGGACTTGTAGTTTTGTCGAGAAATCGAGATAAACCGTTTCTACCCTTAAACTACTCTCCCTTGTCCACTTCTTCACCTGAGATCGACCGTAATTTAATTTTCCTTTCATTTTTGTTTTATTCTTTTTCTTTTCTAATGAGTTTCATCCAACTATAATTTTTTTTTGGTTCAAAAATTATCGAGATAAGGTTTCACTTGCAACCCCTATTTTTTGAAAACGAGTCGAGTTTGGGGGTTTAAATTTGGCCTAAAATTATTTCTTGCAACTAGCAACAAAATAACGGAACCAATCCCAAAAAAAAATGTTGGTGCAGATTTCATATTATGGAAACGCGGTGAGACCCTTTGCGATGCGGTACCTCTTAATATTAATATTAAGAGCTCAAACTTTCACAGTTTTCCTATTTCGTCATTTCCTACTAATTCTTGATATAACTAAGAATTTTTTTTTGAAACAATTTACTTTACATATTCTTTTCATTAGCAGTTGATATTTAACATGTAATCTTTTGTATATTGTTTAGATTTCAATTAAGTCCGATGTAACACATTTAAGTGTTATTACGGCCCTGAAAAAAATATGCAACCACCCTTCATTGTTAACTCAAAACTCAACAAACGACGAGGAAAATTCGACAATAATTGATCATCTCTTAAACTTGTTACCTGAGTGGGACGAAATGGCAGTCTCTGATTCTTACAAACTGCAACTGGTCGAAGATATTTTAAAAGTGGCTCTCGATGCAAATGAAAGAGTGATTCTCGTTTCGTATTTTACTCAAACTTTGGATATGTTTTCAGGTTTTAAAAATTTACTATCCCATGCATACATCTTATTTAAATTGGCTATTTTTTTTCTAGGATTATGTGATCATAATGGGTACAAATATTGTAGATTGGATGGGTCAACTCCAACTTCTCAACGAACTGAGATTGTGGCTCGTTTCAATGATCTATCATCGGATAATTTTGTTTTTTTGTTAAGTGCTCGAGCTGGAGGAGTTGGACTGAATTTAACGGGAGCCTCGAAATTAGTTCTTTTCGACAGTGATTGGAACCCTGCCACTGATTTACAAGCAATGTCTCGCATATGGAGAGATGGACAAAAAAATAATAATGTCTACATTTATCGTCTTTTAACTGCTGGTACTTCATTTTTTTCCATATATTAGCAATCATTTATAAGAACATAAAGCAAATGGGGTATCAACCTTATAAGGTAACGAGGCATTGAAGCTTCTTATTAAGTTGCTTCGGTGGTCCTCCCTTTTAAATTCGTGATAGATCCGTTTCTACGGTGTGTTATGGTGTAAACTCAGTGTAAATAAAAATTACACCAAGTATACACTGAAATTACACTCAAATAACAAGGTGGATTTGTGAACATTTTAGTAGTTCACACTTTTTACACTGATACATCAACACTTGATTCACTCCGTATAAACACCAAATCCCTATTAAATAAGTGAAATAAATTATAAATACTAATAAATACGGTCTCATTTTTTTAAAATAATTTATAATTATGGTGTATACCCATTTTATAAGAATTACAATGTGTACAATATGATTTCAGTGTAGACATGGTGTAACACATAGTTATTCAAACTGCACCGGATCTACACTATATCACACCGTGGTACTTTAGTCTAACTGTTCACATGTACACGTTAGGATTTCATTTTGTACAGTGTAATCGGAACCGTTAGGGATAAATTGTTTAAAAATAACATTTTAATTTTTCAAGGGACGATTGAAGAGAAAATATTCCAAAGACAAATTTCCAAAACAGGACTTAGCAGTGCAGTTGTAGATCCCAACAATGCAACTCATGGGATTAAATTTTCAATGGAAGATTTGAAAGATTTATTTACTTTACACTATGATATTGACAGTTTAACTCATCAGATGTTAAACTGTTCGTGTTCTGGCGATGGTTCTATTCCTGTGGTAAATGAGGAAGTTAGTCGGGAAGATGATGAAATTCGAGATTGTCAACTAGGAGTTACGGAATCTTCAGATCAAGGATTGCGGATGAATGAATTGGGACGTTGGGAACATCATGCAGCTCCTTTTGATTCAGATAAACTTTTAGAAATGGCATTGAACACATCGGAATCGATTACTTTTATATTTAGAAATAAGTGTAAAATTTAATTTTTTTAAATTTTTTTTATTGCTTCAAATAATTTAAGATGCTAATTAAAAATGCTCCATCTTAATATGTCATATACCTAATTAAAAATTAATAAAGCGATAAATTATGCATTCAAATAAATATTCACAGACAAATTTTTTTTTGCCTGTCTTGTCTTGGTTGCATTGTGATTTTGCTTGCTTGATGTTTAAATATTTAGTGCAGCGACTATCTGAGAGCTGAATCATTGAAATAATTTGGAAGGCTATCATCATCGAGCTGAAATTTTTAATCTACGCTTTTTCCGATAGAATGTTGGGAATGAGCTGCCAATTGATGTCCGATTAAATTGAATTTGTCTCTGATCGTCTTTTTACGGAACTTAATTATCTAAAGGTAAATTTTTCTAAAGGGAAAATCTTCGTCATCGTGTTAGTTATTTTTTATTTTATAAATTATTACAATACAATAAGTCGTTCCAATTTAATAAAGCTGATTTCGTTAGAGATATAAACCAACTTCTTCGAGAAAAAGATCGGCAAATATCAGAAGGGTGGCGTTATTTCCAATCGATTGAAACTTTTCACGTTAAACGCTAATTTTTTAAAATCGAAAATAAGAAAACTTAGGTCATATTGAGAAAACTCCTTGTACATTATATATTTTTTTAAACTTTATTTAAAGACGCTCAACTGCGCGCTTTTGCGTCTGTTGTCTTTGTTAAACTGAGGTCTTACAATTAGTTGTATTTAACTTCTTATTAGGTCACTTGCTATTTTTTAACCTCTATGGATCTTTGATAAATTTTTAATATTCATCGTTACTACTTACTAGTTATCCAGATACATTATATTTATTTATTATATATTTGTACTTTTTAAGAATTTTCAACAAAATCTCAAGGAAGTTACTATCGTCGCCCTTTTTTATTTTTTTTTTATGTATTTGTCTAATCTTTAAAGCATAAAGTTACTTTATATTGGTGTTTCAACTATATAAAGATAAGTTCTCTTATAGCCTAGGTGTTTGAGATGTCGGCAACCAAGCAGTGGACCCCCGGTTCGATTCCAGCATCAGCCTGCATTTTTTTTATTTCTAATATTCTAATGTTAATGTATTACAGGCATGAATTTCATAAGATAACGTATATTTGAATTTTCCAGTTATCCTTCGGTTTCATTCGATCCTTCGATCTTTTTAAGTCGTTCTTCGTGATTTGAACGTTCTTTGGATTGAAGTAAAATGTTACTTTTTTCTCATTATAAAAATTTATTTTAATCGTAAAAATTTATTAAAAATTTTGTTGGAAAATTTTGTGAGCAGTTATCAAATTTTCAATTTTGGAAAAGTGAGGTTTCGATCGTGCTTCAATTTCCAAAATTTTCAAAAAATTTGATTGGGCAATTTTATTTTTTTTGATGCGGCGCCGCGGCCGCATCCAAACCGCACTAAAATCTGAGGAATACCTGAAAAAGTGGCAAAATTGTCACTTTTGGTAACTTTAATGTCGAATATCTCGTTAACTATCGATCGTACGCTAACAATAGTAGGCTCATGGGAATCAGCGTGAATTACTCTATCGATTGACATCAACAAAATTCCGGAAAAGCTTAAGGGTAAGAGTTTAATTTTTTTAATTTTGAGGTTCTTAGAATCCACGATGAAATGCCTGTCGATTTTAATGCGGCGACCGCAGAAAAAAGTTGAAACTTTTTTGGCTACGTTGTGATGAAATTCGGAATATAGTTAGAGGAAGGTGAGATCGGAAAAGTGTTTTCAGCAATTTTTCAAAAATTTTTCCTCCTTTCAGAGATATTCGTAATTTTTGATGCTGTAAAAATGTAGTTTATTGTTTCACTTAGGCAATTTAAGTATACATAATTGTAATAGTGGTTGCCTATGCAGTACAAATGCATACATGTAGAACGAAAATAATATCTCTGAAAGGAGGAAAAATTTTGAAAAATTGCTGAAAAATTTTTCCGATTACACCTTCCTCTAACTACATTCCGAATTTCATCACAACGTAGCCAAAAAAGTTTCAACTTTTTTCTGCGGTCGCCGCATTAAAATCGACAGGCATTTCATCGTGGATTCTAAGAACCTCAAAATTTAAAAAATTAAACTCTTACCCTTAAGCTTTTCCGGAATTCCGTTGGTGTCAATCGATAGAGTAATTCACGCTGATTTCCATAAGCCTACTATCGTTAGCGTACGATCGATAGTTAACGAGATATTCGACATTACAGTTACCAAAAGTGACAATTTTGCCACTTTTTCAGGAATTCCTCAGATTTTGGTGCGGTTTTGATGCGGCCGCGGCGCCGCACCAAAAAAATTAAAAATGCCCAATCAAATTTTTAGAATCGTTTGGAAATTGAAGCACGATGGAAACCTCGCTTTTCTAAAATTGAAAATTGGAAAACTACTCACAAATTTTTCGAACAAAATTTTTATTAAATTTAAAATCAATCTCCATAACGAGAAAAAAGAAAAGCTTTATTTCAATCCATCGATCGTTCAAAATCACGGAGGACTTGAACAATTAAAGGCCTAATTAGATCGGCGGATTACTGGAAAATTCAAGTGAACGTTATTCTAGGTAAAATTCATGCTATAATATTTATAGAAATACATTAACATTAGGATATAAGAAATAAAAATTTGCGGGTTGATGCTGGATTCGAACCGCGATGCTCTGTTTGGCTGTCGACGTCTCTTACACCTAGGCTATAAGAAAACTTATGTTAAGTTTGTTTAAACTGCAATATACAGCATTGTCATGTTTTGTTTATAATTTCAATGTCTAAGTATACAATTAATAGTGTCACAGGAAAAAGGTCGGTCGGGGGTTACGATTGCAGAAAAGAATAAAAATTCAGAATAAAGACAGTCGAGAGTGAGATCGGAAAAATTGTCACAGCCGATTTTCGACATTATTTGCTCTCCAAGATATTCGCAATTTTCGTTTTTACAAATATAAACGAATTTTGTGTAGTTTTGCTTAGGCAACCTATGTTACAATTAAGTATATAGGGTTTGCCTAGGTTAAACAATGCATAACATTTTTACAGCATGGATAAACAACGAAAAATGTTGCAATCTGTTCAAAATTTTCCGATAACACCATTTTTCCTGAAATTGAAAGGATTTTTGTAAATAAAAGATTCAATTTATTAAAAGAATGTAAATTTATTGCGATGTAAATTACAAATTGTTTAAGATACAGAAATGGAAAAAAAAATGAGTTAGAATCCGCAGATGTTTGATGATCTAATACTAATCTTTCAAAAAAACAGAAAAAAAACAAAATGTTTGAACATGGTAACAAGTGTTTTTTTTTTGTCACAAAAATGATGAATACTATAATTGAGCCATGTTTTGCTGTTAAAGTTTATGTGAAATTGGAAAAAGGGCGATGGAAACTTATGAATTAGCAGTAAGAAGTAGATAATTAAAGGTCGATTTAAAAAAAAAAGTTTGTATAAAATAATGTATAGGTAAGTTGTAATGTAAGTATATAATAATCGGAAACACTAGAAGCCGTTTTGGACGCTCTTATGATTACTTTCTGAAACTCCAATGGTCCGTGGACCACTGGATGGAAATAGAGGGTTATTTTTCCCGGTTTATATTTGTCCCCGGGAAACGGGAAATTCAAAAATGAATTTCCCGGAAATCCCGGGAAATTAAAAAAAAATTAAATTTGAGTTGGAAATTGTAAAAGTTTTAGGGAAAAATTAAATAAATATTGTTTTTGCAAAAAATAAAATAAATTTAACTCAAAAATAAAATAAGTACAGGAAGATATAATATATAATCAATGAAATATAATAAAAACATAATTATTTTCATTTAATTGTTTAGAAAATAATATTTTAAAAACGAGAGGCAATTAGGGAAAAAGTCACTTAAAGATGATGTTCTCTTGAAACAAAAATTGGATGACACAGAAGGTTTGTTCCAATCATCCGGCCATGGCAATCACAAATACCACCAACAAATAAAGAGCAAGACAATATTGGCCAAGAGACAAGAGTAAGTGAAGAACTGTTTCGGGTTAAAACCACTCGATCGCATTACGTCGAGAGTCGACCCATGTCCGTATATTTTCGTAACAAACGCTTATATTGACACCATTTTGTCAATGTTTAAGCACTGGTTAACCGGTTTGTAACTCAAGCGAACGTGTCACTTTATGTACTTCACTCACTATTGTCTCTTGGTCAATGTCGTCTTGCTCTTTGTCTATTAGTCAATGTTTGAACATTATCAGAAAGACAATTGGAATAAACTTAGAGAATACATTTTATATACCGAAGAAGGACGTTTTGGCGCCACTTAACCACTGATGTTTTTAATGGGAAACCGAAAGTTGATACAAAAAACCACCCCCACAAAATCTTAGGACCACGGTACAATGGAGCGAAACCCCCCGTGAGAAAACGTCCTGCGCCAAAACGGCGGCATCAAAATGTCACGTACCGATAATATAATGTGGAATGTATAGTCATTAAAGAATTCAATTTCTTTTGCAGAGTTGTAGTAATATTTCAGCATTTACATAAAGGCATTTTATAATTTTTCCACGTCACGTATCAATTTTTGTTAAGCGATTTTTTGATTTATAAAGTTATGAATGCTGATTTGATAAGTGCGTTAATATGTCGATTATGAAATTTGATATTTTTTACGACTATTACAGTTAACTAAACAAAGATTTTGGTATCGGTATCGCAATTGGCATAAATCATTTTTTTCTGGGAAATGTTTTGTTTTTGCCCGGGAAACGGGAAATAAAAATTGAAGAATTTTCCCGGGAATTCCCGGGAATAACCCTCTAGATGGAAACCGCTGCTTTATAATTATGTATTTGCAGCGCAAATGGGAATTAATAAAAAATGTTCATAAATACGACATTATGAGCAAAATAATGTTAACTCGACTTCAAAAGGAACATTTAGAATGGCTTTTAAATTGAACAAATTAATTTTGTACTTCTCTTCGCTACATACATCAGTGGTACTGGGTTCGATCCTCGTCATTTTATAAATTTTTTAATTTACGTAATAATGAAATGTATCACTCGTAAAATTGGCATAGTTTACCAAATCAAATGAACGGTAAAAGCCGAATGAATGCGTTGGCGACAGTAGCATGCAATTGTTTGCTTCGAATTGGACGCGCATGCGCACTAGTACGGTCGAATACTATCTCTCTCGGCATTTCACATAGCCAATTAACGGTCAGCAGATGCGTTTGCCGTTTTGAATCTAAACAGTGAATTTAATTGTTACGGATACTTTTCGTGAGTTATTTTGAATTATTGACCCAAAGGCCATACAAATGTTCTGTTTTTTAAGATAAGAAATATTTTTGTGGTTTTTAAATACATTATATGATGCGGTTGTTGATGATTTTTGTAAGAAGGAGTGTCGAATAAGGCTAATTTAAAAAAAATACTTATAGCACCACGTTTATCAAATAAAAAAATAAATTTATGTGGTTTTTTATACCCCCCCCCCCACTTTTAACCGCATGCCTTGTTTCCAAAAACACCGCACGCCACTGATATATATATATATA
The DNA here is from genome assembly GCA_958496155.1 of Sisyra nigra. Lineage (NCBI taxonomy): Eukaryota > Metazoa > Arthropoda > Insecta > Neuroptera > Sisyridae > Sisyra > Sisyra nigra. The sequence continues at coordinate 12,911,869 of OY292318.1, forward strand.
TATAATTTTAAGATTTAAGATCTAGAGAAATTTTCTATGTGTAAGACAGACGTGATATGAATATAGATGTTAAAAATACTTAAAAAAAATTGAAATCAAAATAAACATCCGTAAGCCAAAACGAGTTCAAACGCTTATATTAAACATAAACAATTTAGATCTCTTAATAAGTAAATATTGATGACACCATTTATTGGAGTCACAAAATTTTTTTTCAACAAAAAACACAGAAAAAAATATTTTATAAGTTCTTATATATTCAAAGATCGAAATACTTAGAAGCAGACTTTTGAAAATATTGCATTTGTTATTTACGACTACAAATCTATTTATAATTTGTACATCGAAATTCATTTACAGATGTGAACTGACATGATTAGATCTTAAAAATAATATTTATAGTTAGTATACAGGAATAGTTAATGTGATTGAGATTTTCATAGAGATTTTTTTTTGCTGGAAATCAAAAGGTTTTTCTAATTTTTAAATTTGATTGTTGGATACGTAAAGTTAGCGTGCATAAACTTTTTGCAGAACTTTCATTACAATGCATCGTTTTAATAAGTTCGGAATTAGTTTTTACAAAAGGATTATATTTAGTTTAAAAATGGGTAGCAAGAAAGCATGGTACGCTGAGCTTACATAAATTAGTAAAACAGCATTTTTGAGCTTAATTAAGTAAACATTTTTCATGACATGGATGCTGAGAAAAGATTAACCTAGACGATGTCCAAAGTGCCAACGTTTGTGAGACTAAAATTTTTTGCATATAAAAATTATTTTTCGTTATCTAGCTCTGATTGTTACATTTCGTATTTCAGATTAAACTCAAAAAGTGATAGAAAAATAAATCAATTCCTACCGATGCTAGCGTATAACAAAACTTTAAGGAACTTTAGGATTGTTTCATGGCTCAAATTTTTTGATTTGTTAAATAAAAATTTTAATTTTGATTAAAACAAATATTTTTTCTTTAAAGAGGCATTGTCTTATTTGGAATTCAATAATTGATTAATTAAAAAAATTAAAAAAAAAATAATTATGACTAGATTAAAATTTTGATAGTGCACATCATGTAAATTAACTTTTACACATAACTATTAGCTATTAGAAATTTATAAAATATTATCTTTAGAATATTTTTTAGTGAAAAATTCTTATTTTAAACATTTATACCGCTTTTCTTTCACTCTAAAATTCAGTTTTTAGATGCGATATCATTAGCCTGCACCCTGCACGTAAGTATTAACGGCTCATGAAAAAGCTTTTTGGAAGGCAAAATTACAAAAACATAATTTGGTATAGAATTAAAATTTTGAAAAATTTTAATTAAAACCGTTTTGTACTTTAATAATCTATGATTAAGTAAAAATATTCAGTTTCGTTTTTTAAATGTATTAGGAAAAGGTTGCCTAAGTAATAACTCTTAAGGGGTTATATCATATTTATGTTGTACACATATTTAATTACACATCCAGAGTTAATTCGGCGATTGTTTTCAAAGTTACACGCAAATTTTAAAGGACAGTTTTCACTCTGTGTATACTGCTTTTGAAACTTGAAACGCGCTTTTCTCAAAACTGTGTCTTTGAAGTCTTGGCCACCGATTTAAAATCTTCATATCTTGGAAAGGACGAAAAATGTCGACAAGTGGCTTTGACAACTTTTCCGATCTTACTCTCGAATGTCTATATTCTGAGTTTCATTCGATTTTGCAATCATAACATCGTAACTCCCGACCGATTTTTTTCCTGTGACAGTTTTAAACGCATAATTACACATTGAAATTATAAAAAAAATAAAACAATGCTTTTGGCGTTTAAACAAACTTAACATAAGTTCTTTTATAGTCTAGGTGTAAAAGACGTCGACAGCCAACCAGTGGACCCCGGTTCAAATCCAGCATCTACCCGCAAATTTTAATTTCTAATATTCTACATGTATGAAAGCATGAATTCTCATAAAATAGTATCATTTGAATTTTCCAGTTATCCTACGATTTAATTCGATTCTTTGATCTTTCTAGTCCTTCGTCACATTGAAAGATCGATGGATTGAAGGAATTTTTTTCTTTTTTCTCATTATGGAAATTGATTTTAACCATAAATATGTTTTTATTTTTAATAAAAATTTGGTCGGAAAATTTTGTTGTCCATTTTTCAATTTTCACTTTTGGAAAAGCGCAGTTTGAATCAAGCTACGATTTCCAGCCGATCGCAAAATTTAGATTTTTGATTTTTTTTTTTGTACGGCGCCGCATCAAAACCGCACCTAAATCCCCTAAATCTGAGAAAGTTCTGAAATAGTGTCAAAATTGACATTTTTTGCTACTTTAACGCCGAATATCTCGTTAACTATCGATCGCACGTTAACGATAGTACGCTCATTGGAATCAGCGTGAGTTATTCTATCGATTGTCACCAAGAATGTTCCAGAAAAGTTTAACGGAAAGATTTTAACTATTTGATTTTTGAGGTTTTTAGAATCCACGATCAAATGCTTATCGATTTTGATGCGGCCACCGCAGAAAAAAATTGAATCTTTTTTGTTTACGTTGTTAGAGGACGATGAGATCGGAAAAGTTTTAGTAGCAGTTTTTCGGTAGTCGGTGACCAAGATTTTTCAGAATAGTAATTTATCGAAGATTTTTTCTCATCGATAAATATTTTTCTATTTATAAAAAATTTAAGGTCAGCATTTTCAATTTTTTTTTTTTGATTAGAAGCCGTTTTGGCAAAAAAATAATTTTTTCCTGATATCTTCGATTAATTGTAAGATAATACATTCCTTTTACAAAATCCCTTTTGTTTTTATTTTAAATGATCTACTCCAGAGATATCGTGGTTTTTTTCTAAGGAGCTTTTAGAGATCAGTTATAGCAGCTTTCAAAATTACTGTTTTACAAATACAAAAATGTTAAAAAACAGTTTAAAGTTATTATAATGTGTACAAATTTTTATATTAATAAATTCAAAAGCCTTCTCGAGAAAAAATTTTGAAAAATCTTTTTTTTAAGCCTCTTAACTATATGATATAATTCCTTAAGTATCTTGAAATATACACGATTAAGTGCTACTTTTCATGTTAGTTAAACACAGAAATAAATTTTTTTCTAAATTTTAGCGTAAAAGAAAAGCGGCCATTGATACAAACGTGTGAAAGACTGTACGTATATATAAACTTGCTTCTCTAATTTAATAACTATCTTCATATTATTGTTCGTTATAAAAATTCATATTCGATATTTAATTATAAAAAAATAGTAAAAACAAAGACTAGAAAAAAATAAAAGCTTAAATTTTGCACCTTAAATATTATATAAAAAAATATCAAGATATGTTCAAAAATCAATGAACTTGAAATAAATCACAAATTTTACAACCATTTGATGGTTGTTTAATATTTGGCCGCAAACAAATTTTTATTTTGTGTGCAATTAACAGTTTCTATCTGATCCAAATCGAGATTATAATAATTAGGGATTCACTACTTGCCTTGATTTTTACACTACTTGGCCGACGTAAATCTGACTTGAAATCAAGTCGAATCAAGCCAAACTCGAGTTAAGTACGAATATTTAAATGTTAAATCAAGTTTAGTATTGGTTCCTCAAATTATTTCATTCAGAAGTCAACATTTTGAGTACAATTCACCTTAAAACTCCAACTACTTGACTTGATGAATCCCTATTTATGATACTATACAAGTGGCCCAAAAGTCACAACATCGTTTTTTTTTCATTTCATTCAAGTTATTGGTTTCTTGTAAATACATTTTATTGAGTTTTTAAAATCATCTACTTTAAGTAACTTTTACTTTAAACATTTTTATAATAATTGTTTTTATCAGAATTGTTTAAAGAATAAACTTTGCTTCATTGCAATATTTCGTCATTTTTTAACAAATTTTTTGACTTTTCATAGGATTTTCTTGGCTTATCATGACTAATAAAAATTTTAGCTTTCTGAAATTTCCTGATCATGCGACTAAATACTATTTAAGAGAAGTAATTTTGAGAATTAAACAAAACTTATTTCCAAAAAATATGGCTACCCGTGACTTCGTACACGAAAAGTTTAATAATAAGTAGCACACAACAAGCTTAAGTAAATAAAGCTCAGTTTCTGAAGAAAAAAAAACTACAAAATAACCAGCAGGACAATTTCATTGCAAATATTGAATACCATAGGAACATAAAATACTTAGGTGGTAAGATTAATCAAAATTCATTCATTTAATGAAAGTGGGGTTGGAAAAATTTGGGAATTTTTCCAATTCTTAAGTCACTGTGGGTATTATTTTTGCGTAATTCTTAACTGTGGGTACATAATCTAAGCAAATTTTTCAAATAATGATTAATAATCGCAGTAAATGAATTTTTGACTTTTGCATAACAATGTATTTTGAAAGTCAATTTAATCAATTTACTAAACTTTTTACTTTACCGAATTACAGAGCACTGAACGGCTCATTTATAACTAAAAAATTAATTTGAGAAAGCTGATAATTAAGAAAGTAAGATTCAAACAATACAAACATTTTCGTTATAAGTGAAAGTCAGTCCTTTCAAGAAAAAAACATAAAAATAATATCTTAAAAATTCAAGTTTATGCAGTTTTCTTCAAAACTATCCTTTAAAAAAAAAACTTGGTTCCTACCTTCACTGGTCCTTATACATCAAGAATATAAAATTTTAAAAAAAATCGGAAGGATAGAAATTTCAGGCTAAAAAAAACGTGGACTCACTAACAATCGTTGATTTTTTCTTTGAGATATTTTCGTTGAAGTTTTGACCAAAATCGAAATTTTTAGGGCAAAAATTAAAGTTATCTTTTTGGAAAAAAAAATTATTTCTAATTTCATTGGTGCTTACACGTCACGGATGTCAAATTTTAAACGAAATCAAAAGAATAAAAATTTCCCAAAACACAAAACTTACATTTTTAGGGCAAAATTTAAAGTTATCCTTTTTGAAAAAAAAAATGATTTCTACCTTTACTGGTCCTTACACGTTAAGAATATCAAATTTTAAATGAAATCGAAAGGATAAAAATTTTAGACCAAAAAAAAACGTAAACTATTACTAACAATCACTGATTTTTTCTTCGAGATATTTTCGTCGTTAAGTCATCCTTTTTTCAAAAAATTGATTTCTACCTTCATTAGTCCTTACACATCACGGATATAATATTTAAACGAAATCGAAAGGATACAAATTTCAAACCATGAATATTGAACTAAATCGTTGATTTTTGCTTCGAGATTTTTTTATTGAAAATTTGACCAAAATCGAAATTGTCAGGGCAGGATTTAAAGTTAGGTACCCTTTTTGACAAAAATCTTAAATTCTACCTTCACGGGGTCCTAACACATTAAGGATATCACATTTTTAACGAAATCCAAAAGATAAAAATTTTTGATCCAAAAAAACTATGAAGTAATTCGTTCGTGAAAATTTTGACCTAAACTTACATTTTAAGGGCAAAATTTTAAGTTACCCTTTTTGAAAAAGAAACTTAATTTTGACCTTAACTGGTTCTTAATCAATTGACTTCTAACATGTTTGCCAATTAGTCGCGATACTGTTTTGTATGTAGAAAATATAAGGTAGAAAATATAATTTGAAATAAGGTTGTACCACAGTGATTTCCAAACTTTTTTGGCCCATGACACAGTAAAAAAAAATCAAAACTTTTCGCGACACACTTCTTTACTCCAATGTATGAATTTCTAAGAAATGATGAAAAAATTGAATCAAATTCAAATTTCTTTTTCCAAATTAGTCTTATTATCAATATCCCGCGACACACTTTGAAATCTCTCACACATAGTTTGAGAATCACTGTTGTACCACCTATTAGCGCAGTGGTTATAACAGTAGTTCTCCTTGCTTCATGCGTTAAGTGGTACGGATTCGATTCCCATTGAATCCTAGACCTAAGATTAAAATTGAGCAACAGAACTTTTCTGTGTTTAGACAGTCGTGATATGACTTTAGATGTTAAAGCGTCTTAAAACCCCCAAAAAAAAGTTGTTACTTTTGGCTCACTTATATTATATATATAAATACTCGATTTTAACTTTTACAATGGCAATATTTACGTAGATCGGGAAACAGTGAAAAAATACATAGAGACTGTGCACCATATTTATCAATTCTACTGATATCGTTATCATTGACATGAATCACACCATTGTTGAAATGCGTAATACTTGCTTCGTACACCCCATTGTTGGGGCTTGTCTTCACTTTGATTTGATATAAATGCGATTGAATTGTTACTTTGGCCGATAAATCGGCAACAAACCCGTCGTAATCCGCGCTTCGTTGAAATTTCAACATGTTGTTATTAGGAGACAGTTTCATAGCCCAATAAATCTTCTTAATTCTTAATTCGTTACATAAATGCCGTACGTTAACCGTAAGAGAATTGAGCTTATCGACTAGAGCTTGAGAAAGATTTGTCACGATTTGGGAATCAATCGATATTTGTTCCCATTCAAGACAGGTACACCAATGTGCTTCGATATACGCATCAGCACAGCTACGTTCTTCTGGAATCTGAGAACATATCAATATATATATATACAACATTATATAATTGACAACACTTCAACCTTGAATTTTTTTCAAGATAATGTCTCAAATATATGATAAAAATTTGAACAAAGAATAAACTTGTTAATTTATTTTTTTTCTTATAGAAAGTCACTTTTTAAGTATCAGTCTGATCTTTTAGTTCATATTTTATCTTCATGTAGATTTAATATTAACTTACTTGATCGAATAAGGATATTGAGCGTTGTTTCAAGTCTCCCAGTTGAAACGAATTCCAGTTCAATAAATGTTTTATCGTTGGATATATATCAAATGGAGTTGTTAGTCGTTCAACATTCGATCGTAGGTTATTGAAAGCGGTTGGGTATTTTTTTCGTACCCATTCGGGTAAGGCTATCGAAAAGAATGGTAAACGTTCTTCTTGTTTTCCCTGAATTGTATCCCTGATTTCGGTAAATCTGAAATTGTAAAAAAAAATTACTCCTATTATTTATAAGTTATCAAAGAGGTATTTTTATATGTGATTTATATAATTAAGATTTAATAAGATTTTATAGTTAAGATACTGATAATTAAGATTTTGTTATCGTTCCTTAAAAATTATTTGGTATTCAGTTATTCAAGCATAGAAAACGTTATCTCTTTAACCAACCAATAGGTACATATAAATTTCGATAGATAATAGATATGAAAGAATGTATATTGAACTAGCTGATACCCGCTCGCTTCGCTGAGTGTATCTAAATTTAACTGATTGATTAAAAGATTCCCTACGTTCATAGCGAAATATAAAAATTAATCTATTTTGACAGAAAAAAATGATAGATACTTTCAGACTTTAGATGCTTTAGATCTAAAGAAAATTCATTAAAATTCGTAAAACTACTTTTCAAAAAAGAGATGTTAGCTGTCTCACATCAGCTTCTATACAATTTTTAGTACAAAAAGTACCTGTATTCCTTCCTTTAGGACTTGAAAATCTTTCATACCAAATGTCATTTAAAACCGTACAGCAATATTAGGGGGCATCCATTAATTGCGCGAGGCGTTTTTTGCGATTTTTGAAATCCCACCACCTCCCCTCTGGCAAGATCTCATGAGATTTGGCATAACCCTTTCCCCCAACCCGCAATCTAATGTGATATTTTTCAAAACGTTTGTTTTCTTCAAAAAATACGTGACATTTGGGAAACCTTCCCTTTGCCCAAAGTAAGATTAGATGAGATTCGGCTCGGCCCCTGAATGCCTCACGTAATAATTAATGGATGTTCCTTTAAAAGAATAGATTAGTAGCTATTCTACAGGATCTTTAACCAAACCTTAATTAAGATTCGTTCCGTTAAGTAATTGTTGAATTTTGAAATTTTAGTTTATTATTTTAATACGTATATTTCTAATCAATATCTTTGACAATGAACAATGAAAAAATTCAAATATTTTAAACAATTTCATTATTGATTTTATCGGGTGTTAAATTGAAATTCATATTTATTTTCCAGTAAAAATTGTCAGTTTTTTAATTCCAACTTTGTAGAGATTTCTTTCGTTATTTTGTAAAATTGGAAGAAAATGCGTTAAAATTCTATTTCACGAACTTTACCGAAACTTTTTAAATGTACGGTTCCTGTAGGATATAATGATTTTGCCATCACATGGAAACTATGCATTATTCTAGCTTTAAAAATAAGCTATATCATTCTCCCCCAAACTACCACATTGCAAAAACCATATCAATCTTTAATAATAAACAAAAAACATATCTATCCCACGGGAATAGTACATCTCTCCTGAGTAAAAATTAGATCAAATCTTCTTAAGGAAAATAAGTTAAGACTCTACTTCGTGAATTTTAATGAAACTGCTTTTAAATACACGGTTCTTATAGAATACATACTTGTTTTGTTATCCCATGGGAACCGTTTATTACTCCGGTATGAGAAATAATTTATATCATTTTCTGACCCCCAAACTACCACATTACAAAAAAGCAAGTTAATCTTTTCCCCGTAATAAACAACAAAATATCTACAAAAATATCCCACGGGAACTGTACATTTTTTTTGGATATAAAGTATACTATATGTTAAGCCGGATTATAATCTATATCAATGCCAAATTTCATCCAGATCCATTCAGTACTTTTTGAGTGAAAGAGCAACAAACATCCATTCTTACAAACTTTCACGTTTATAATATAAGTAAGATTTATATAATTAAGATTTAATAAGATTTTATAGTTAAGATACTGATAATTAAGGTTTTGTTATCGTTCCTTAAAAATTATTTGGTATTCAGTTATTCAAGCATAGAAAACGTTATCTCTTTAACCAACCAATAGGTATAAATTTCGATAGATAATAGATATGAAAGAATGTACATTGAATATATAAACACTATAAAATGAATATATATGAATAAATTATTTATTTCTTATAGTTAAACAAAATGAAACTATATTTAAACTATACAAAGATTTATTTGAATTATATTCTAGAAGTACATGTACTTGTAATTGTTAAAATAGTAAAGCTTTAAAATACATTTATTTGTTTTATTTTATTTCACTTAAAATTTTCAATTTTTTCACGATTTAAAGAAAAAATGCGCACTATTGCCTCACATGACTCTACAGTTCTTAAGCTCATAAATTTCTACAACTTTTATTTGAAACTTGTTCTTGAGAAAAAACAAAAAAGCGGGTTCTGGGGTAGGTAACGCATAGGAGTTCTTGTACAGGGTGTACCAGCTAGACCGGCTATTAGAAGTTTCCGGAGAACCAGAAATAATAGAAATCTAAAAATTGGGATTAAAGTTTAACTGGATTGGAGCTACCTTCCTAAAATATTTTGAGTTTTCTGTCACTACCGGTTATACAGGAAGTCGACACTAAAATCGTTATTTCAAATGGCATCCCCTGTTTGTTTTTACATATCTCGATTGAATTAATAATTCTGAGCATCTTTCTAAATTACAAAACCTCATTTAATCCTAAAGGTTTTTGAGAAAATAACTTTTATTAGAAATTTCGTATCAAACGGACGTCTTGTAAAGGTCCGTAACTCTCACATTAAATTGTGTAGGAAGTTCGACATAGGCTCGTTTGAGAGCTCAAAGTTGCAGTTACACTCGAGATTATCGAGCTTAATGTAGGGATTTTTAAGAAGAACCAGACAAGGTAAATAAATATATATAATATTTTGCACAACTCAGCAAGTGTTATTTTACAATGCACTTTAAGCTACTTAGTAACGACATCTGATTATTTTTGATAATTTAAAGTTTAACTGCATCTTTAAGCTCTCAAACGAGTCTATGTTGAGTTCCTACACAATTTAATGTGTGTGTTACGATTTTAATTTCGACTTCCGGTATAACCGGAAATGTCAGAAAACTAAAAATATTTTAGGAAGGTTGCTCCAATCCAGTTAAACTTTAATCCCAATTTTTAGATTTCTATTATTTCAGGTTTTCCGGAAACTTTTAATGGTCGGTTTAGCTGGTACACTCTGTAAAAATTTTTTTTCAATTAATTATAAGCAATTAAAAATTGATAACATTTTTAAAAAAATCACGTGACTGTGAACGCGCCATGATTGGTCACCATAGTTTTGACGTCATAATGGTAACGCTTTTTAATAACAATAGAGCGTTTACGGCTACTCTATTACGTGTGATTTTTGTCAATAATATTGAAAATTTACTGCTAAAAAACGATTTAACCATGACAACAGAACTAAATAGATCAAAACATTTTATGAAAACTACCAATAAGACGTCACACACGCTCGGATTTGTTCGAGAGCTGTCGGCGTGTTTCCAATAAAAAATACTTTTGTTATAAAACTTATATATGATCTTTCCATTTATCACAAAAAAAAAAAAAATTCAAAAACCTAATTTTAGGACATATTGTATGCACCTTTCTCTAATGCACAGTCCTAATATTCCCAGGTAGGTCAGGCCAACACATGATTGTAGATAACCTACTTATCTATCTATACTATTATACAAAATTTTAACGTGCAACAGTTCATATTTCATGTAAATTTTCTTCGATACTTAAATACCCCTATTTTACATGCAAGTATACCCCAAGGTTAACCCTTTCCAAGCACATTCAAAATACATCTAAAGCCCGTTACAGACTCACGCTGAGAACTCCCGAGAAGCGTGAATGTGATGGGTTTCTCGCAGTGAAGCCAGATCGTGGGATTTCTTTACCCCCACTTAGCAGCACATACGTCATAAATTGAGGAGAATAATGTCCTTTCCATATGACACGGATAGGTTAAACAACACCCATACAACGCTTTGAAAGTGTGTGTTACCTATCCGTGTCATATCCGTGTCATATGGAAAGGACATTATTCTCCTCAATTTATGACGTATGTGCTGCTAAGTGGGGGTAAAGAAATCCCACGATCTGGCTTCACTGGTTTCTCGTAGTCTCGTTCTCGCGCTCGCCTGTTCTCCGATTGGTGTCGGTTTTTTTCCCGCTTCAAAGGGTTTCTCGGGCGAGAAAAGAGAACGATATCATATTTTTGTTGAATACAATGGAGAAGGTTGCATGAATGTGGAAACTTTCTCGGTTCTCGCACAATATCTCGGCAAGACTTCTCGCGTGAGTCTATTGCCGGCATAAGGTTTTGGTACGCACTTAAAGCCTAGGAGCCCGCTGCGTGATTGCTACCAATAACGTAACTTAATCATTTATATATTAAATTAAAACTCTTTTTTTCAATGCATGATGATATAAGGGTGCCAATATAAAATTTCCCGGGAATAAGCGGAAATAGCTGTTAAAGATGCTGTAAATTAAAGATAAAGTAAGAAAGTGCTGGACGATATTTTTCAGACAAGGAAGGCGAAAACTAGTCTGGCAAGTTGTTCAACCCTTTGTGTGCCTTAATATATATCGAGACACGCCATCGAGATAAAATTTGTAGGGTAAACACTCGTAGTTCTCGTCTGACAAATGTCGCAGCGTGTTAACTCTTCCTCGCTTTAATCTCATTTTTAACTGATATTTTTGCTTATTTTCGGGCAATTTTAAATTGGCTCCCTTATATCATAATGCAGTGAAAAATGAGCTTTAGTTTGATATATAAAATGATTAAACTACGTTATGGGTGTAGCAATCATGCAGCGGTCTCCTAGGCTATAAGGTGTTATTTTTTTGAGATTATAGTATAGTTATAAGGCATCAGAGGAATGACCATAGAACATCTAATTATGTAATAGCTCTGTAATAATTTTATAATTTTTGTTTTGCTTTGTAACTTTTATGGTTAAGTGCTATCCAACGTGGAGCCAATGAAATAATTTCACGCAAAAAACTTTGATTAACTATTTATCCAAGATTAACAAAGCAACTAATGAACGATGAGTTTAATTCATATATTATCATCGAGAATTTGAGCGTTCGCAAAATTTCAACTCGATTGAATAACAGAAAGTGGTGATATTATCGATTATTAGTTTCCACTTAAGCAACAATCAAGCAGAAGAAATTAACATAAGAGATTAAGAAAAAAAAAACTTTAAAGAAATTTTTTTTTAATTACCTATGGCCATGGTCTGACATAAACATCAGCAGTGTATTATTGAGGATTCCAGCTGAAGAAAGTCGTTGTAACCACTCAACCACATCCGAGTCGGCAGTTCCAATTAAATTGATAGAATCATGCGAAAGTTCTCCATGAAATCCAAATAAAAATGCTGGTTGATTTTTATACTTATTAAAAAACTAAAATTAAAAAAGGATTATAATTTCTTCCACCAATCAAAAACAGGTTCAAAAACGATACATTTTCAATGTAATTTAGCATTATTTTGTGGCGTGGAATCGCTCCGGCGCAGTATTTTGGATATGATTTAAAACTATCATCGGCTGCTAAATAATATGGACGCATGTAGTGATCAGTTGGAGGTTTCTAACAATAAAAAATACGCTCAATATTTTAAGAGGGTACTAGTTTTAAGCTTACATCAAATCCTCTTAGTCGATAGGTGAAAATTCCAGTCGTTGGTGTATCTTCCAGATAGCCAGTTACGTAGCCCAAACGTTGAAACTCTTTCCATACAAAAGGATATACGTTCACAAAGTTCGAGTTAAATATCCGTTTTCGCGTCTCTGGTAACTCTAGTTCGGTTTGCCCGGTTAAAATTGGAATGAGCGCTTGAGGAGTTCCATCTCCAACAATATTATAACCGTTCAAAACTTGACTTTTGAGCGTTTCCGTTAAGTACTCGTAGGTTTTGGGGAGTTTACGTATGAATGTGTTATGCGACAATGAGTCAAATCCAAATATCAAAACATTTAATGGAAGCACATTGTCAGGTATCACAGCAGAATTGAATCGAGCATGAATCCTCTTGTCGTCCCGGATTCCCGTTAGAACTGCTTTCCAATAGTTTCCCGTCTGGGATTTGCATTGGACACGAACCACATCACTGATGGTTAGTTTGTATCGTTGGCTCGTGTGTTTTGTTTCGCCTTCCGAGATGGAAAAGTCGTTCTTCCGAATCAAATCGGTGAATTGGCAGTGAATCTCGCCAAATTTTCGTTTGGCTTCAGCTGATATAATACAATAAGATCCCTAAAATTAATCGAACATAGTTAAATAATGTCAATTTAAAACAGGAATCATTCAATGATGAATGGTTTTTATGGAGGAAGTAGCGGGGTAGAAGCACGCTTCTGGGGAGGCAAGTTTTGTTGGTTTGTAAGAATGATTTAGTAAAAATAACAAAATTTCCTCATTTTTCCATTTGTATTGAAAATTCAAACACATTAGAAAGCAGGATTAGGTTCAAATAAACAACGATTAAAAATTCAGATAGAATAGGATCACCTATATGCAAGAGGCCCAAAACGATAAGGAGCCCGATAAAAAGACAGAAAGAAATTTAAATAATTTTCTCAGTTATTTTCTCTGTTTATTTTCTCTTTTTTCTCAAACCTGTATACATCTGTAAATTTTTCAAAACGTTTAATAAACCAAACTATGTCTTGATCCTTTTTACTTTGTTGATTTGTTGAACAATTTATCACAAAAATCACTTTTTTTTAATCGCTCGTATCACTATTAGGTACTTGAATCATTTGTATTCACTGACTGAATCACTTAAAATGAATTTATTCGACCGCCTGAATAACTTTATAAAGACAATTTGAATTTTCTCAAACAGCTTAGAAAGTTCGATTGCCGAACCTTTTACTTTTTCTTTCTCCTAGGCTTTTCTCTATTCGGGGTCGCCGTTCCGTATCTTTTCTCCCTATATCCTACCCTATTCTTGTCGTCCTCCTCTATCAGTCTCTTCTCTTTTATGTCTTCTGAGACACCGTCCTTCCATCTCTTCTTCGGTCTTCCTACTAGTCAGTGGTCTCCTTCTTTCCACTTGAATTCTGTCCACTCGCTTCCCAACATAGTCCTCTCCCCTTCTCGTCACATGTCCAAACCACTGCAGCCTTCTTTCCTGTACTTTCTTTGAGCACTCTACCAACTGTCTTTCTTATCTTTTCATTCCTGATTCTGTCCTTTCTCGTCTTCCTCAGCATCTACCTTAGCATTATTGCCGAACCTTCTACAAACTTTCAAAATGTTGACTGTCAATAATGAAGAAGTTCAAATGTCCATTATTGGGATTTCTAAAGAATTATCTAGAATCCATCGCTGTTCGTTATCTCCGCTTTTATTCATTCAATATTTCAACGAACAAAGACAGAAACAACGAGTAAATAATCGATTGTTCTATTGATAGAAATTCCAACAATGAACATTTGAATCTCAATTATTGACAGCCAACGGTTTAAATGTTTTTAGAAGATTCAGCAATCGAGCTCTATCGAGTCTCGAGTGTAAGAACATTCAACATATGCGTTGTCCATATAGGGGAGACCAGGGCAAGACAAAGCTCGGGGCAGGAAGGGAAACCGTCACACGAGTCTGACCGGCTCGTCTTTGTCACTACTTGTTTTGGCTGTGTGGCGAGAAAAAACAGCTTTTTGGAGAATTTTTACCAAGTATATGGTTTCTAAGAAAATGTGCACAGAGGTAGATATCAGTGCAATTGTAAAATTTTAAGACCTACTTTTAGTAATGGTGAAAGACTAATGAATTTAGATTGGATTTTTGCAAAATAATTCTTGTAGATTGGAACTGTTGTTACTTTTACAAAATATGTCTAATGGGGCAAAAAGGTCGGGGCATAATGGGACTGCAACAAATAATAAAAAAGTAAGAAAAATGAAAAGAAACAAAAAAAAGCATTTGAATAAAAGACACAAAAAAGAAACTGAAACGGAAAGTAGTTCATCCAAAGAAGAAAATTATGACTGTGATTGCATCTATTGCGTGTAATTATACTCAGAGTCAATCAAAGGTTGGGTTATCTGCAACGTATGCCGTGTATGGGCACATAATTCTTGTGGTGGAGTTGATGAAAAGGATGAGGAAGGACACACTTGTGAACAATGTCTAACGGATTGAATATAATATGCAATATGAAATTTAATATGAATATGTCTTTGTTTTGCCCCGCAATGTTTCCCATTTTACCCCGCCCGTGGGGCAAGATGGGAAATTTGACAACTTTTTTTAAAATTCTATTTGTCAAAACAATTATGTAATTTTAGACGTTAGAAGGTGTAATTATAATAGATAAGTCTATACGTTTTATTTCTTTTGTAAAAGAATTTCAATAAAGCGTTTATTTTTCTTTCTGTGACGATTTTTGTCTTAGTTATCCCGTCCTGCCCCGGTCTCCCCTAAAGCAACTTTATAAGAACGTACAGTCAGTCTATGAATGGATTCTAAGTGATTCATTTTGTGAATACAAGTGATTCAAGTATAAGTGATATGAGCGATTTGAAAAGTGATTGAAGTAAAATTATATTTATGATAAATTGTTAATCAACGATTTAAAATAAATGAAGTATTTTGGTTCATTGTAGCTTTTGTAAAACTTCCATCGAATACAATAACCCTTAACGAACCCCTCAATACAGGTTTAAGAAATTCTGTGGCTAGATAAATGGTATAGTTTTATGGTATATTTTATGGAACTATATTTTACATATTACGAGATTAGTGATTTTCCCTTCGTAGGGCTAAGAATGACTGACTCCTTACTGTTCAATCTCTGTAAGGTTGTTTAAAAGAAAATCACGAGTAATGAGAAAACATTGAAATTAGTACAATGGATAGTCGACTATTTGAGCCTTGTTTCCGTGAAATTTCAAGTCGATTATGAGCTTATTAATGGAAGAAAAAAAATCATCAAGTTGCATCATTTTAACTGCTTAACTACAGTGTAAATGGAGAGAGTTAGGCGTGATCGCAATCAACTAGCGATAGCTTGTCTCGTTCCATTTAACTTGTCTTGAAAAATAGCAACGATTTCTTCGAAATATTCTTGGTTGATCAACAGTGAAATCAACAACATTAGGAAATTTCTGAGCAAAATTTTTCAACATAAAGATTTACCTCTAGTGGGTAAAAATAATCCAGAGTAAAATATGATTATAACTTTTATTAAGACTCTGTCACATTTTAATCATATTTATCTAGTTAAATTTTTTTTAAATATAACTGGACATTTTTCAGATTTAGACATAAACCTTTGATTTTTTTTTAGTACAAAAGAGATCGTTTATATGATCGCAGCGTGGGTGTTGCGAGTGGTGCACCGGTACAAGGTGCCGAACAATAAAAACAGCGAACAAAAGAGATTTACCCTTGATTTTTTTTTATAATGAGTCATGCATTTAATTTTGTATTATTTCCCTATATATTTCAAAAAAGATTATAAGATGGGGAGGGGTTTTTTTTTTGCACTGGTTGTCGTAATATCAGATTATGGCTCTGGTCGTAGATCAAGAATGTGGGAAACACCCACTTATGCTCTTGATAATTAAATTAAAAAAAAAAAACGAACGAAAAAATTGCCAAAGAAAACCGAATGGAAGTTCGCGTATTTACATCGGAAAAGAGTTCGCATTTAAAATTGGAAAACCGAAAATTGTGATTCAAAATAAGTTGATGACGCTGTAACATGGTCTCTCATCAATTTCTATTTTTAGCTCTCCTTAGATTCTTTGAATATTTTTCTTAATCGAATTTAAAAATCTTGTAGGTGCTTTATATTATAACTGAAGTGAGTTTAACAATAAAAAATATTATCTAAAGTAAACGCCTCATTGTCATTAAGTTAGCTCCCACATGATATATTTACATGCTCTCATTAACTAAATAAATTACTCGAAAATCCTTGGTTCCAAACTTTATATATTTCTCTTATATTGTTTTGTAGATGTTACTTACTTTAACAATAACCCAATCAATTCCAGCAGCACTACAATTAATTGGTGGAACATCGAAAAAAAATTTATTCATTTCAGGTGAATTAACTGGTAAATTTGGATGTTTGCACGCTTTGCCACTACTCTGCTGCTTAATCGCCTTTTCAATTTCCTCTCTAAAATTAGAAATTCAAATAGTTATTTAGATAAGAAAAAAAAAATGAAATATTCATACAATGTGCTCGATCTATCCATTATTAATATCGATTGCCTCTGCACGTAAATCACGAGAAATATCACCGATACAACGATAAGCGTGAAAAACAAACGTCGAAAATAGCCCATTTTTAAACGCATTATACGGTTTGTAACTTCTGGAAATGAGAAAAAACGATTAAATATATTTTTAAAACAGAATATACTTAACGTACGTTTATAAGCATTTAAATCTACATATACTACATAATATGTGGATTGAAATAGGAAAGTTGTAACTGTTTGTATTTTGTGTATGTACGCCCCTCATTACAATCATATACTTGTAATTGAATATGAAAAAAACGCAAGGGAAATCTATTATTAGATAAATAATAATTTGATGGCATACATTTACGAGTGTATGAGATTTATGATAATGTAGAAAACGACGGAAAAATATTTTTTTTCTTTTTTTTAAATGAATTTTGATTCAACAATAGAATTTCTAAGTCTTACGTAAGAAAAACATGTAAAATTTATAATAAGTTACACTTGTTGAGATAAACAAGAAAGTGTTGCTTATAACAAAAGTTTTGTTAGTTTTTCCCTATAGATTTACCTAAATATTGATTTAATAAATAGCTCGTTAGCTCTCCGAAGTTTAAACCTTCCCAAAGTGCGAATTAAAAAAAAATGAATAATTGCCAAATAATTGCTCCTCAATAGCTTCTTCTGAGTCCGTAAGTGCTCCGCTTAGTTAATTAATTATTAATTTTTAAAAAAGTTGCATGACCCAAAAATTAAAATTGCTATAGTAGGTATCCAAAATAATCAATAATTTTTCTAAAAAAATTGCTCCTTAAAAGCTCTTTCAGGATCCATAATTACTCCAAATGTATACAGGGTGTACCAGCTAGACCGGCCATTAGAAGTTTCCGGAGAACCTGAAATAATAGAAATCTAAAAATTGGGATTAAAACCTAACTGCATTGAAGCTACCTTCCTAAAATATTTTTAGTTTTCTGGCACTTCCGGTTATACCGGAAGTCGACACTAAAATCGTTATTTCAAATAGCATGCCCTATTTTTCTTTACATAACTCGATTGAGTTAATAATTCTGAGCATCTTTCATAATAACAAGATCTCATCTAATCCTTAAGTTTTTCGAGAAAAAATACTTTTTTTGAAAATTTTGCAGCAAACGGACATCTTCTAAAAGGTCCATAACTCCCACAATAATTTGTGTTGGAAGCTCGACATAGGCTCGTTTGAGAGCTCAAAGATGCTGTTACACTCGAGAATATCAAAAACAATCAAATTTTGTTACTAAGTATCTCCAAGTGCATCGTAAAGTAACACGTGCTTAATTGTGCAAAATTTCAATTTTTTAAATGGCACTACCTAATTTTATTTGCCTTTTTTAGTTCTTCTTAAAATTCCCCACATTTTCATAATTCATACCCCTATAGCCAAGTGTGAGGATTTTCGAGTTATCGTGGAAAATATGAAAATTCAACGTTACATCTGTAATTTATACTGCGTAGCCGAGCTTTATGCTGTAGTTGGCTATGTCTTCAGGTAGGTTTGATTAATAACACTGTGTATGAAACATAGAGGGAGATAGATCTTTAGGTGAACTTAGCTCTTTATCCACTGAATCAAGCGATAACGAATCAAACCTACCTGAAGACATAGCCAACTACAGCATAAAGCTGGCATCAATAAAGATGGCATCATAGGGCAACAGTACATGAACAGACAGTTTATAAATATCTGCTGCGAGACGTCACAGTACTTTCTTTTATGAAACTCACTGTTGGTTAAAAAAACTATAAGCACTTTATAACTAGATAAACAGAACTATATACACCATACAGCCTCTGTTTATATACGAACTCCAAACTCTTAACCCCATAAACCGTCCTTATTTAAATTTTTTCAGGAAAAAGTTTCAAATAAAAATTTTAGGCATTAATGAGTCTTAGAACTATAGAAAGTTTAAGGAAATATCTTAAATGTGTAAACTTTGCGATGTCAGTAAGTGCCTATTCATCAAATAAGTCACATTGGCCATCCATAAATTACGTCACACGAATTTCATGATTTTTGACCCTATCCCCCGTCCTGGTCACATTTGTGAGACCCACCCTTCTTAGTGTGACGTCACATATTTTACAATTTTACATCTACAAATTATTATTGAATTAAAACAGCAGTTCCAAAACTTGTTTTATTTCGATTTAAATGATTTTTTTAATAAAATTAACTTCAAACCAAACATTTCAAGAAATAAAAAAAAAACTACTTATTATATTAATTAATGATCAAACTTAATCATCTTGAAAATCAATTGTCTAATGAAATAAAAACAATATCACCGCTAGGCACGGTGCATTTAGCGGCATTTATCAAACGGCAATAGTATCGGCTCGTAACAATACACTGAGAAAAAAATTCTCTTCGAACAATTAAATCTAAATATTTGATTGGCAATGGGCTATCAAATCAGTTTGTTGGCGTAAATGAAATTCAGTTGTCAGAAGAAAATTTTTTCTTAGTGTAGTAGAGCGAGAGGCCGACAAAACAATTTGAACCTTATGTTTCTACAGATAGTGTTGCAAATGTTTTTGAGTTTTTTGTTAATAGTTCAAAGCAGTTTGTGTTGTACTTAACACTTAGATTAAAATAGATTTTAAAATGTTACGTCACAAAATTTAGGACCCCTCCCACCCTTTTGTCACACTATGTCCCACTTCGTCGACCCCCTCCCTCCCCCTTAACGTGTGACGTAATTTATGGATGGCCCCCAACCACTTATTTTCGATACAAATGATACAACTTCTATTTGTACATGATTGGAAATTGCATTGTACACCAAGTACGAACAATGTAAATCTCGGGGAACTTTACCGTTATTTTTATTTAATAGCAATTTTAACTCTTGAGGAGCTACATGCACATTTTTTTAAATAATTAATTAACTATCCTGAAAGACCATTTAAGGAGCAATTTTTTAAGAAAAGAAACCTCAAAAATAATTATTATTTTGGATTTTATAGCAATTTAAATTTTTGAGTCATGCAAAATTTTAAAAATCTTTATAATTAATTAACTAAACTGTTATACGCGTGAAGCAATTACGAATTCTGAAGGAACAATTAAGGAGCAATTTTTTGGAACAAGAAACTTCAATAAAAAAATGGTTATTTTGGATTTTATAGCAATTTTAAGTATTGATTTTTACAAATTTAAAAAGAAATAATTTTTAATTAACTAATAAATTGGAGCAATTGCGGATTCTGTAGGAGCATTTTAGAAGAAATTTTTTAGTTTATAGTTTAATACAAAAAATAAATGTTCTACGCCATAAATTCTTGAAGTTCCTATTTAATGAATTAAAAATAACCTATAGGCTTCATGGTAGCCTCTTTGTTTAGGTCTCTGACTGGGCTTCAAACATCGTAAATCCAAAAGTTTGACAAACAATATCCTAAAGCTCTCGTGAACGAAGTCGCGGGTACAACTATTACAGAATATTTTGGTAATTAAACTCGGCCTCAGACAAAGCAAAACAAACTGAACGAGTAATCGAGTAGGTACCGGGTACTCGGCCCATCACTTATTATCACATAAGTTATGATTTTAAAAGTGATATTGGCACATTTAAAATCA
The DNA here is from genome assembly GCA_958496155.1 of Sisyra nigra. Taxonomy (NCBI): domain Eukaryota; kingdom Metazoa; phylum Arthropoda; class Insecta; order Neuroptera; family Sisyridae; genus Sisyra; species Sisyra nigra. The sequence continues at coordinate 12,932,602 of OY292318.1, forward strand.
GTTATAAACCATATAGATATAAGTTTGTGGTACGAACGATGTAAAAGGTTCACCATCCCTATCCTAAAGTGCAATTTTACCAAGCATAAATTAACCAGTTTTATTGTTAAAATTAGGGTTCGTAGACAAATAAAATATAAGGGGAGAAATATAACATACCTTATATATAATTCCTGTTAGAATTTCGATTCAATAAAACCCTGAGTTGTTACACTGTTTGTATTACTTCATGAAGTTAATGCACTTCTTACTACCCGATAAAATTATAATATTTAAAAACGATGCTTTTATTCGTTGAAATTATAAATAAGCAATTAGTATGTAGAGAACTAACATATGATCGACAGAAATAATTAAGTATATACATTAGATTTTAATTTACAACATTTTCACGTTTTTAGTTTTGTTTTTAGAATGAAAAACTTTTAACAAATCGGTTTTTATTTACAGTCCATGTTCAGTAATATTGTTGTTACTTTGTAGGCAATGTGACCTGTGTGATTCCCGTGATGTACTTCAACACTTTGGTAACATGTGGTAAGTAGTGACACAGGCTTCAGCATCGGAACTAATAAATCAATACTGGCTATTTTTAACATTTGAAAAGTTTTAAATCGTTTATATCCGCTTCATTATTTATTAAAAATAATTACTTATTGGAAAATGTTATCAAACGAATATTGAGTTATTCTCATGTACTATGATTCATTTATTATGTTCTGATTGAAATTTTCAACAGTATTTTTATAGCCAAGATAAAGTTCAAGAAACGAATCGTTAGATGATAAAAACTAACAAAGAAACGAATCGTTAGATGATAAAAACTAACAAAGAAAAAATCAATTTAAAAATTTACACACTCACAATAAGCGATGATCGCGCTTGTACCATAAAACTCAGACTAATTAAAGAACGAACCAATGTGCAAAGTTATGTATTACAATTTTGCTTTATCGTTTTTTTTTAGTGGTCCGCTTGACAAATAGATATAACTACTAGTTATTAATATTTCATGAATTCTTTTTCATTAAAATACTTGTGAACAAACCAATGGTATTTGGCGTTTAATATTTAAATAATGATGCAGATTAAATAACTATATAAAAAAGCATAAAAAATAATAGTGTATACAAAAAATATGTAACTTGGGTTGCCTACACAAAGCATAACATATTGAAAAAATATGAAAGTACACCTATCCCCCGATTTACACGGTACTCGTTTTACACGATTTTGCTTTTACACGGGTCATAAACTAATAAAATTCGGAAAATTTCTAGAAAAATTTCGGAATATTCTAGTGATGTAAGTGACATTATACCAATTAAGAAGAAAAAGCTGATAGTTCCTCAAAGTGATAGCGAATAAATTTCGAACACACCTGACTTTGTTAAGTTTCAGCAGGTACTTTTTGAAAAATTTTTCATTTCTATTTTTGTTTTCATTTTTAGAATAAGTTCACTACGACATCACGCCATGTTTTGGGAAAACTTTACCTAGTTTAAAGTTTCTGGATATGTTTTACTCTTGTTCCATTTGAATAAATGACTTAATTGTCCAGTTTTTTCGTTTTACACGGTTTTATATAGGAAAAACAAAGATTTCATTTTACATGGATTTGTCTGGAACCTATCTTCAGTGTAAATCGAGAGATAGGTGTATAGTAAAATCTATTTTAATCGCCCCCCCCCCCCCCCTTGATCATGCGTCGATGCAAAACAATAAAACGTAAAAAATTTTTGCCAAAACAAGCAAGCATGTACTTAGTTTTTTTTTTTAATTTAAATTATAGTCGCTTGGACTGCTGGGTCATTTTGCGCCTTTTTGGTTTGTTGGTATAATGTCCGTAGAGTTGGGAGTTAGATCTGTCGATATAAGAGTGATTCCTTTATTGACTTTCATCTTGAGTCTAGCATATATTCACCCCTTGCTGGGTGGGAAGAGGTGGACAACCAGCTTTCCAAGTGAGTCAACGTCAATAGGCTCTCCACAAGTTGAACAAACTGCGACCGTTTTCCCAGAAAATATTTAAGCGTGGATAACTTTGGTATGGTTCGTCCTCAATCTTGTAAGGATTACCTCCTCAACTCTTTCGAGGTCACCAAAATCAGCCATTATTCCTACCGAAGGCTTATAACCTATCTCAGCTTTTCGAATAATAGGTCCTAACTACGTTCCCAATGTTTGATACTTATTTTTAAACGATATAAAATAATTTAAAAAAAAGATGTTACGCCATGATGGGCTTTTTATATCAATATTTAGCATCAATTCATTTTTTCATTTTCCGTTTGAATAGGCGGATCTTTTTTTAGAAAAAATCCCTAAAAAAAGATCCTTAAAACAAAGTTGAAAAATATTAAAAATATTAGTTAGTGTTTTTTTTGAATTCTGATATCTTTGAAACGGTTGATCTGAGGAACTTTGTTTTAAAGACCTTTTTTGTAGAGCGTTAAATTTTCTTTAAAGTATTTCTTGTAGATTGTTGTTACGATGAACTATTCCAAAGTTATGATAATGAGAAAAATTGTTATCTGTAAAGCCGGTTTACGGACGATAGTTTTTCGTGATAACGTCATAAAGAATACCTAATTGATGAAAAAAATGCGTACTTTTATGAATTTAATTATTATCACTAAATTATCATTATTTTGTATAATACAAAGAAGGAGTTATCTAATTGAAAATTAACATTTTTTTTTCAAAATGAAATCAGACTGAAAATTATGAAGTAAAAACAATTAAATCTTATTAAGTAAATAGTAAAAGAAAAACACAAAAGGCGTTGTCTAGGATTCAACAATAATACCAAGCATCTCTATCACTTGTATCGCGTTCTTGCTTGCACGCAAAAGCTCAAATGGAACGTGAAACTTTTTCAGACTGGCTGCCGTAGTTCATCAATTTATAAGACGTTATCACGCAAAAAACGGTAGCGTAAACTCAGTGTAAATGCAGATTACATCAAACATACACTGAAATTACACTCGAATAACACGGTGACTATGTGAAAATTTTACCTGTAGTTTTACGCTGATGTACACTTGATTCAGTCCTTATAAACACCAAATTTCCACTGAATAAGCGACACAAACGATAAACATATACCTACTCATAAATACGGTATAATTTATTACTAATATATGATAAACACCCATTTATATTTCACTGAAATATTTGTGAGTAAACCAATGCTATTTGATACCTTTTTCGTTTTAAAATAATGATGAAGAATAATTAATTTGATAAAAAAAGTATCTAATTAAACTCGACAAGCTATTAATGTAACTTAGGTTGCCTACACGAAGCATAAGATATTTGAAATATGGTGCAAGTACCAACAGTAAAATCTATTTTTAATCGCCACTTTTTGCTATCTATCGCTGTTAAAAAAATAAAAGTAGAATAAATATTTATAGATCCACATTCCACACTTATAGGATATATAATTAAGGTTTCAAATTTATTTTTCTTATTGATTAAAATTTTTTTTTAATTTAAAATATCTCGCTGTACCAAATGTTGATGAATATTAATTATAATAAATAACAAGTATAGGCAATGATTATGAATATCGAAAAAATTGTTGCCTATTCGAAACACATGACGTTTGTAGTTACTAAATACGTTTTAACAACAAAATTTGACTCATTTATGTACAGTTTAAAACGTTTACCTACTCGTTTAATTATTATCTTCCATTGGCTTCCCATTAATGTGTGTACATAGTTTGAATAAAATCAAAAGACATTTTAATTTCTTTATGTTTCTTAACACTTTTTTATCAACTGCATACACTTAATAAAATCTAAAATCTCTTGTAAAGTAATTTTCAAAGAAAAATTTGTATGATTATATTAAATTGACAAGTCACTAATGAACACGCTTCTTAAAACGACTCCAAAAAATAAATAATATAATCGATTTTTGGAAAAACCAAAATTATTAATTCTAAACCACATCCTCCACAAACGCAACCAGCTGAATATCACCACCCGGAAACTGTGATGGTTACTGAGAAGAAAGTCTCAACTGTCCCTGGACAGCAAAGTAACAATATACAAGTCCATACTTAAACTCATTTGGACATACAGGATACAGCTGTGGGGAGCCGCCAGTAACTCCAATGTGGAGAAGATTCAGCGCTTTCAATCTAAAACTTTGAGGACTATAACTGACGCCCCTCGGGACGTCTCCAATCACCCCATCCACCGGGACCTCAACGTGGCTACAGTGAGGAGTGAGATAGCCAGATTCAGTCAAAAATAATTGCAGAGACTGAACGAACACCCCAACTATCTGGCTGTCAACCTCCTGGATAATTCCGGCCACCATCAAAGGCTGAATCGCATCTCATTTCTGGAGAGTTACCCTTTAGAGAACCACTAACACCTTAAGGTACCCCTTCTAGAGAAGTGTGGTCTTTCCCACCTGTGCATTTATCATATTTGATTAATGTCCAAGGAAAGATTGCAAATTAATAAAGCGGAGAAAAAAATAATTCTAAATAATTTAACTCTAACAATTTGGCCCCTATTTTAAAGCTCCAATAATATAGGTAATTGTTACGAATAGCAAAACAAATATTGCCTAAGTATACGAAACATAGAAGTATAATAAAAAACTACATTTATGGTAATAGCATTGGTAGTAGTCTGGTACTTCGCACCGTCTTTCTTGTTTTTTTTTAAAAGGTTTTTTTTAAAATAAATATGCAATGTTTTGATTTTATAATATTGTCACAATCCCAAAATGAAGACGGCGCCATTTTAACGTCTACACTTACCCGGCCCAGCGGGAGTGGGCGTCACCATCAGCCGGCCAATGAGAAGGCTGTCTGTTATCAGATTAATGGAGGTGAAGTACCTCATACAGAGAGGGTGGGCCGAAAAGGACTACTGGATGAATTAAGAAGGATTAAAGATTCTGGAATGATCGATAATTCAGCGAATTCTAGAAAGTGGTGTCGACAAAAATAAATTCCGAGAAAAATAGAAAGTCCAGGGACAATATAGCCGAATTTTCTAGAAGGATTTTGAAATCCTATATAAGCCCCGGACAAGCATAAGGCGAGCCAGTATTCAAATAAATGTTCGACGAGTATTCAAATAATTCATCGACAGTATTAAAATAAATCTTCAACCATTGTTGAAATAAATCAAGTGAACATTGTTAAAGTGCTTAAGTGATCAGTGAATTGTTAAATAACGTGTACATTGTGAATATTGTGAAAGTGTTATATAAATTGTGACAGTGAACATTGTAATAGTGAATAAGCGACTTTAAAAACTGACTAATTGTTAACGTATAGTGCATAAGTGTTAGATAAATAATTAAACAATTGTTAAGAAATAAATTCGTTGTCATTAAACACAAACCAACGAACCCATAAAAAACGTTACAATATCTTAAAATACGCTATTGAAAGTGCGTGGGTGGGCCGGGTGAATTTTATTCTTGGGACATCCGAAATTAAAAAATTAAAATTTGTTATTTATCCATAAGTACTAAATAATATGTGATTCTCGTCGGAACTAGAACTGTTAAATTTAATAGAAAATTAATAAAATGGTAAACTTTAAAAAAGTCATATAACCATAAAAAGGATTGTGAAATGAAAAGTTTGGGTGACAAAATTTAATTCTAGTTTTAACGACAGATACAGGTGTGTGTGTAAAATAACCAGTTGAAATTTCAGACAAATCGGCTGGATAGAAAAAAAAATTATGACCCGAGCCGAATGAAAAAGGGTATTTTGAGAAAACACTTATCGAAAAATGGACCAATTAAAATTGCACTTCCTTTTAACGACAAATGCACAAGGGAGGGTTCTCGATGCTCGTATATCAAAAATTTCGTCTTAAACATATTCAACCATTCAATTGCTAATGAGTTGGCAAATGAGACGTCTATAAAATGCGCTAACCAACTCATGTTGTCTTTAATTCTTTTCCAGAACCAACGTCACTTAATCGAATAAAAGCGTTTAACGCCACCGAAGTTAAACAATTTTTTCGACCAACCAGAACTGGTAGGTATAAAACTGGTGTAGAAAACTGGTATAAATATTGTCCAAATTCAAAAATTTTGACTCCAAAAGGTTTGAAGCAAGTTTTTAACAATGACCTGTATTTGAAGAAGCGGTACTTAATGCATATAGAGATCATTATGCTTTATTGTGGTGCTTTCGGTATAATTTTCTTAGAAAAAAATATAATTTACCAAATGACATGCCTATAAAATGCATGCTTTACTTCATTACTAAACGATTTAGGAAAGTTTACCGATAAAATATTTTGTGATGAATTCCCATCAAACAGTGGATTTATACATTTGCCGTCAGTACCAACGCTATTCAAATTTTTCCACCCTACGTACACCTCTACAAGGCGATATTCGACAATCATATTAATTACAATATTGTATCAATGAAAATGACATTTTTAACCGACTTTAAAAAAAAGGAGGTTTTCAATTCGACTGTATTTTTTTTATGTTTGTTACCTCAGAACTTTTGACTGGGTGATCCGATTTTGATTATTCTTTTTTTATTTGAAAGCTGGTGCTTCCCGTGTAGTCCCATTTTAATTTGAAGGAAATCTTCCACTTCTAAAGAGTTGAAAATTAAGGGATGAAATATTAATTTATTGTTGGAAAGCTCGATTTTGAATTATTTTTTTTATTGGTAGAACATAATTTTAAATTAATCTCTTATTCATTTTTATAAAAAAACTCCACTCATAAGGGGTTAAAAATTAGAGATGAAATAATATTATAAATTCTTCCTGGCTAACCCAATTTTGATGATTTTGTTTCTATTACGTACATCGTACTTTTAAATTGTTCACATTTCAATTTGAAGAAAAAAATCCACCCCATAAGAATGAAAATAGGGGATGAAATAGCGACATTTTACCAAATCATCAAATTTTGATGATTTTTTTTCTCTATTGGAAAGAGTATATAAGGGCAAAAAGGGATGATGTAGTAACTTTTAACATTTAACGGCGCTGCCTTATATAAGCAGCGCGTTTAGTAGGTTTACCCATATTCAATGAAATAAAATCAGTTATCAAACTTCAGATCACTAAAACTCGAGAAATAAATAAAAAATCTTAAACAAAAAATGCACTAAAAAGTAACAAAATAATGGCGTATCCTTGCAGTGTTTACGACTTACAAATTATTAGGATGATATAATGTATAACTATTGTTATTTTTGGAGTTGGTGTCAGCCAAGAAAATAAATATTAATGGTAATTTGTAAAAAGGTTTAGTTGGTTATTGGTATTTTGTAGTTTAAAGGTCGTTAGATATTGTCACAGTACTAGTACATTGTATAAAAATTCATTTGAAAAATAATTTTCATAAGGTATTCTCGTTTATTGCTAAGTACTAATATAGTCGTATTTCCTTGGCTGACACCAACTCCAAAAATAACAAAAGTTGTACATGATATGATCCTTATGATTTGTTAGTTGTAGACACTGCAAGGATACGCCATGATTTTGTTACTTTTAGTGCATTTTTTGTTTAAGATTTTTTATTTATTTTGAAGTCGGTTTTTAATTTTATATAATTTTTATTTATGTTATTTGTATCTATTCAAAATTTTGATTCTAAATTTGCCTCTCCTAAAGTCTGTCACCCAATTATACTCAGACTAGTGGTGAATTCGCCACAGTCATCAAAGTATGTACACCATTAATTAAATGAAATCAATGGGCATAACATTTTTATTAAAATGCATTTTTATATGAAATTTTTTTTTCCGATTTTGTCTAACACAAAATTTCTGTTTATTTTTTCGTTTTTGTTGATCAAGAAATTTGTAAATATTTTTTCTATTTTTTTTTCCAAATAAAAGCTTTCAATCTATCAGGTGTTTAAAAAAATTTTTTTAGAAGGAAATGATTAATTCCAGTAATGAACAATTACAAGATTTAATTTATAATTATTTTGTATTCGTAAAAAATAAGCTGCTAGTCTCTCTCAGCAGTCTTTCTCTCAGCAAGTGAGACTAAATCCTAATGAGATACTTTAGGAACCACTATTAAATATGCATCATATTGTCTAGAAAATGAGCCAAAGTTGTTAACAACGAGCTGTAATTGAATAAGATGTAATTTCTACATAGAGACATCAACCATTAGACGAAAATCTAATCAATTTTCGATAATTGTATTTTAGAATTCTATAATGATTTTCCAGTTAGTATATATAGGCAAGTCAATTTGTATAAGTATTTTTAGTTAGTAAGAAATTCCTGTAGGTGCACCAAAAATATTATTCATGTTATTTTCATTGAATACTTTTTTTTTAATTATCTGAAAATGTTTGAAATTGATGAAAAAAAAAATACTTAATATATTCATACGACTAATTCCATTTATACCGAATTAATTCATTGACTTGGCAGAGAGGTTTCGAATTAGGAAAATGTCGTATGTAAGTAATATTTAATTTAAGTACGTGTAGCAATGTCGCATCGCACTCTCGCGTTCCCTTTCGCCCTGTTTTTTATTCTAATAAATAAGACACTTAATTGGAGCTGAAGATGAAGAGAAGAAAAAATGACACCCACTATTTTATTTAATGTGACTGACTCTAATAATTAACTGGCAAAACACATTTGACTGAACGAACTCGGAACATTCGAACATTTTATTATCGTTTTTGTCTTCGATCATAAGCGACGTTTTCCTCCTCGATCAAACCCAGAAAAGCCCCCACACACAAATCTCAATAATTGTAGTTTTTCGTGAGTAAAATCCAGACGAATTATAAGTGGATAATTTAATTTGATATTTCTCGACTTTTCGTTAGTTTTTCCTAGACATAATGACGATTGTCGCGCTGTTACCGTTTTTTCAAATCTTTTTAAGTGTTGTTTTCGCTGATTCGGACTACAATGGACGAGTGAATCATTGTGTGGATTTAAAACCTCAAACTTCGTTAGATATTGAACAAGTAATTTGAAGCTTAAAAATTGAAATCAATATGAGTCATTAATGACATAATTATTATAAATTTTTAGATAATGGGAATTTGGCATGGAGTTGAAATAATTCAGCATCAAAATCGTCGATTTCCGCATCCGACCGAGGATATTTGTCCCGTGATTTTCATCTCGGAAACGACGCCGTTGAGTGAGTTTACGACTGAATATCCGAATTTTCGAGGATACGATCCGATCAGTTCGGGAAGTTACGACCAACAGCGCAATTATAACAATCAGCATAACAATAACAATCAGAACTACCAGAATCGACAAACTGGTCGTCCGGGGTACAACCGCCAATTTTGGCGCAATCTCAGCCTCTTGTGGGACGAGGGAGCTTTCACCGTGGAATACAATCTACGATTTGAACGCACCAAACCTGGCTTCTGGATTAGTTCCGGGCCTCAAAATGGTGAGTTGTTTTTGTCTTACAACAAATTACCGAATGAATCATTCGTTATTTTTTTACTTGAAATTATTTTTGATCTTTTCTTAATATATGCAAATTATAATAAATGAATATTGCGCGTGATACTTCCTCAATGCAATTATATAAGTGGTTAAAGTATCTATAACAGTGCTTTTCAATCTGTGGTTCGCAGACCCTTAGGGGCCATCCATAAATTATGTCACACGAATTTCATGATTTTTAACCCCACCCCGTCCTTGTGACAGGTGGTCACATTTGTGAGACCCACCCCTCCTTAATGTGACGTCAAATTTTTTACAATTTTACCTCTACAATTAGGTAATAATTGAACTAAAACAGCAGTTCCAAAATTAATTTTTTTCAATTTAAATGATTTTTAAATAAAATTAACATCAAATCAAACATTTCAAGAAATTAACAAAAAAATATCTGCTGCGAGGCGTCACAGTACTTTCTTTTACATTAATTTATAAAACTCGCTGTTGGTTTAAAAAATATATAAGCTCTTTATAACTATACATATAAACAGAACTATATGCATATAACCTATAACAAATACGAATTCCCAACCTTCACCCCAGAATCGTCCTTGTTCGAATTTTCCCAGGAAAAAGTTTCAAATAAAAGTTGTAGCCACTATTGAGTCTAAGAACTATAGTAAGTTTAAAGAAAATCGTTGGAGCCGTTTTCAAAAAAAAAAAGGAAAAGCTCAAAAACGCCCCGAGTAAAGTAAAGCTTTCGGTTATCCGATTTCAACCAAAAGCTTCGCGGCACAACTAGGTATAAAGTGGAGGTCAAATTTCAAATTTGGTGAAATTCGGATAAAGCTTTCGATACGATATGGCTGTCACACACAGACACACACACACACACACACACACACACACACACACACACACACACACTATTTTAAAAACCACTTTTTTGGACTCAGGGGACCTCAAAACATGTATTTCCGGTGAAAGCTCGAGTTCGAAAATTCGACCCGATTACAATACTTCCTTTACTATCTATATAGTAGTAAAAGAAAGTATAAAAACGATTAATTAAAGATCAAACTTAATCATCTTATGTTCATGGACTTTTCCCACTCCTTTAAACACTTTGATTAAAATAGATTTTGAAATGTGACGTCACAAAATTTTGGACCTCTCCCACCCCCTTGTCATACAATGTCACACTTCGTCGACCCTCTCTCTCCCCCTTAACGGGTGACGTAATTTTTGGATGGCCTCTTATGGGTTCGTATGACTATCATATTATTATCATTGTAAACTTCCGTTATCAGAGTTTCTATTAATAGCTTTGGGGGTCTACTCAATAGGTTGCAATTTTTGACCATAATGGTATAAAGGTTGAGAACCACTGGTCGATAGGTTCTTGGATATTTCTTCTCCGGACGAGAGAGAGCCTGAGTTGACGGTCATCTTTGACCTAATCATATTAATTTATTGTATTAATTAAAGACGATGCTCATTGTTATTATTATTACCAAGACATCATTCGTTTAATGAGTTGACATATGTTTCATTCATAGTTCTAATTACGCACGATTTAATTGTAACCGCAGCATTAAGTCTTCGAGCCAAATGCAAACGGATGTTTCAATTTTTTTAAAAAAGGCAAAATAAATTTTTTCCAGATCAATAAAAGTTTTTTTTTTCCAGGATCTTCCGTTTCGTTAATGGATAAGAAGTTCAACTCGTTCGCGGGTCATGTTCAAGTACTAAAAGCGGTTGGAACTCATTTAGTGTTGACATTCTGTCATATTTTACCGAATAATGAGCTTTTTACAATTGTCCTCGCTCGGCAAGTTCAACTCGATCCTCAGGACATTGTCAGTGTGCACAATTTGTTGAGTCGACGCCATTTGAGTACGGCTAATGCACGCAAAGTTTGTCGCAACAATGGAATGAAATTAAAGTACAATCAACTAGCTTTAACGGCTGTTATCATAATGGGACTGGGCAAATTTTTATTATAATCGAAAAAAAAAGAAAATCGCTCTGTTTGGCTTGTATTAATTTTTTTCCTCATTAATTGCAGTGTACATGTCGTTTTATTTTTTCTATTGTTTCACTAAATTAAAATTTATTTATTTTTAATAAAAATTTATTGATATTTATTAAAACAATTGTAAGGTTATTTTTCATCCTGTACTGGTTAAAGTTTTTTTAAGAAAGCTCATTTCAAATTGTATTTATTTTGTTTGATGCCTTATAAGATAAACTTGGTTTTGTGATTCATTAGTTCTAATTTTGTTAGTGTTATATGTGTGGAAAGAATGCAGCTTCAACATTAAATTTGCATTGAAATCAGGGTCACAAAAATTTAAGTATATGTTATAGATACGTCATATGTTAGTTAATTGAGTCATTTTACAATAGAGAAAAATTGATGCATTTTTATTTTGGTCAACAGAATACGTAAGTAGAAATTTAAATTTTTCCATTGCTAATTATAAATTTCGTAGACAAAAGGGAAAAGTAAAGAGTAAGTATTCCTTTTCCATCTCCTTACTTCACACAAGTCAAATTTAGTTGATGATAATTTAAAAAAAAAAAAATACTTGAGCTTGAGATATTATCTTAAACATGAAATAATACCTAATGACTTAATCACTTTAAATGACTTGGTGCCAAGTCAAATTATTAAATTATTAAGTCAAGTAGTTTGAAAATCAAGTGAAGCATTCAATTTCAAATTTAGATGTCTCACATTAAATTATATCTCCTTTAATATTTTTATGGTTACTTGTTTGCAAATCCACCTTTCGTTTATTCAAACCTTTGACAATATGAACCTTTCGATAATTATCTTATATTTCGAGTTAAAACAATTCATTTTAGTACAGTCAATTCGAAGTAAATTCTGTGAGTAGTTCTGGTGAAACTGCAATACTAAATAATTCGAAGTTATCTTCCATAACTTTCGATAATTCAAACTCTTGGTAACTACCCTAGCATCCTGTTTAAGCATGCTGGAACTTGTATAAATTTATACTACATAAACATACAATGACATTTTTTTACCCATTTTGATATTTCTAACACAATTTAGCCTAAGTGCCTAAGTATATGCCTCTCCAAATTCAAATTATCGAGAGTCGACTCTATTGTAAAGAGAAGATGTTTGTATTTTGGGAGTAATCTCTGAAACTATACATTTGATTTTAATTTTTTCCCGCCATTTGAGGGTATATTTTTTTCATATTGACTTAGATTATTGTTTATCCCAAAAAAACTCTGTTCTTTAAAAAATCTTATAGCGGTATACTTTTCTGATCGAATAGCCGAATTTTTAGCTTATCTAGTAAAGACGAATTTTATTTCTAAAAAAATACATCCTAGGGTTGCCACCTCAAAGTTTTAGAGCTTCACGAAGTCGGGGGTATTCGGGGTATACTTATAATAATCTCCGTTTGTGCATATAAACTTGTAACAACATGTTTTTAAAAAGAAAGAGATTTCAAAAAAATCCAATCTAATGTGCCCAACCAGAAATTTTTCCCGATTTTCCTAGTTTCCTAGTAAAAACATGATCAGAAATAATAAAGATTGCTTTAATAGGGTAAACCTGACGTGGTCCAAAACAGAATCACATTTGATATTCCTGCTCGGGTTCTACTGAAGTTTTTTTCAGAAATAAAAATATAACCATTAAACACCTAGTTTGATCCACCTGAGATTATTTTCAGGATTGATTTGTTAAGAGAAACATTATTTAGCGCAAGATTTTTTCGATTTATACGTAATAATGTGGGGACACAATTTGTACCCCATAATTCAGTAGTCTTAGAGTAGAACCTTAATAAATGTACAGGATTTATAACTTGGGATTCTGGATTTACCAGTCCCCAAGGACTAGAACAGTTGAAGCGACTTTAAACAATAAAAGAAAGACAGATATAATAATTTTCCTTCTTTTTAAAAAAAGAGGTAATCCTGACAAGAGCTTAGAAATGCGATCCTAACTAGGAATATATAAGGTCATCCTGATAAGGACCTCATGAGTCATCTGCGTTACATTCTTGTCAGATTCCTCATCAGGTAATCGTAATCTTAACTTACCAAGATAGAAAGTTAATTTAACTAAGTACTTACGGGTACTTTAAACAAACTATAGCTGGATATAAATACTTTGAACAATCTAAAAGTACTTTACATAATTGCAGAAATACTCAAGAAAATAAATTTTAATGTAAAAATATTTTACTATTATAAAAGTCGGGAGTTGAAACTTAAAATTGGGAGAAAAACGATACGTTGTCAGGAGTCTTCCGATCAAATCGGGAGAGTTGGCAACTCTCCTATCAAATAGGGTAATTTTTATCCTGGAAAAATGCGTCGTTCCTTTAGGATAGCTATTAAAAATAAAAAGTTAATTTCTTTTCTAATACGAAGAAAGAATCGACCTGATTTTTCGTATAGACTTTGTTTATATATCTAAGATTACCTGTGTATTAGATATTAATTAGGAAAAAATGTATGGTTCCTGCAGAACAGCTATAAGTTTTCAATATCTTTTTAATATTCATGTATTTCAAAAAAAACTAATTTTGACTTAAAAATCGGTTCCTGAGACGATTTTAGTAGGGGTTTTTATTTAAGGGGGTATTCTTGTCTAGAAATTTGAAAAAATCGATTTTTCTTTTCTTTCATATTCTCAAAGTTTAAACCTTATATGCCCTTAAGAGGATTTTCCAAAATTTTAATTACTTTCGGACCAGGAATCGCTGATTAAAAATGTAAGTATTAACTACCATTGCATGGCCACTGGATGTAACTTTACCCGAAACTTTAAACGCGGTTTTCTCGAAACTACTTTTTTCGATGCGGTAGCCACAATATCTCAAGTTCTAATCAGCCGAATTACTTGAAAGGCTTTGGCCCAATTGCCATAAGAAAAGTGCCCCAGGCGGTTTTTGAAAAATGCTTCCGTGTGCTGATTCCTCTTCATGAAAAACTTATTGTCGCACAATTTTAACCCGATACCCCAACTTGTATTGAAGTTACGGGGGAAACTACCCCTGACGTTAATTTTTTTTTTCTAGAAAACTATTAAAGATTTTTTCATGAAATTAAAACTGTACGTAGATATGGATAAAACGCATAATAACTATTTTTTTCAGAATTTTTGTAAATTTATAAATGATGAAAATTATTATTTTTATTTTTTGAGGGTGGTTTTTTACATCAACCTTTAAAGTGACACCTTTTTTTTAAAAATGCGAATAGTGCGTTTATTATTCATCTTTCATTTAAAAAAAGTCGTTTTAAGAAATTAGTTGTCGCTCACTACCAAAATGAGGTCATCCAGGGACAGGTTTGTAATAGACAGCGCATTTCGTAAATGTATTTATTGCTTTATGACTTGTATATATATATGCCATAATATGGTTTTCGTCAAGAAAAAAGGTCCTGAGAGAGAAATTAATTTTTGAAATTTTTTATAGGCCTATTAACGATATAGTGTAGGGATTTTTTATCCATTCTTTTACTAATAATAAATTCAAAGACAGTTTGATAAATAATACCTACTTGTAATTATTTTCCATCTCAGATTACCTACATACATACTCAAATATTGTTAGTATTATTATTTGAATCAAGTAATATTTTTATTATTTGTTATAACTAAAAATAATTAGTAGAGTATTAATTTAGAATTTGTATACTTACGGAGGAAGTAAAAACATTTCGATTTGAACAAGTGCGTTGGGTTGTCGAATCTGTACATGGTACGATCGGTCAATAAAACAGTATTTGGCATAAAGATTTAAGGAACAAATTGTTATTTTCGGTTTAAACAATGTGCAAGATAGCTGGATCTTTGCACTATAGGTTTGGGAAAAGACTTAGGTAAATCAGAAGTTGTTATGGCGGATAAAATAATTTTTTATATGAAGGAACGTCAATAAGAATTTTAACTGATGTAAAAAACGTTTTCAATGATAAATTCTACGAGATTCCCAGAACTACTAAAGAAGATCTTAAAATAATATTCAGCGGCATTTATCAATTGGCGCAAGCAGTTTGTTATCTTTCCAAAATAATAACTAATGCAGGCTTAAGCCTACAATATTTAAAACATTTATACACACAACATAGAACAATTATAAGAGGAAGAGTGCAATCAAAGGCATTTCAATAGAAAAACCAAATTACTTTCTTGAATATGCACCTTATGATAATATAAAACTAAAAAAGTTATGCAGGTGTTAAAAAATACGTACTTATATGTGATTGTGGTAATGGAAATAGAATTGGTGGCTGTTTTGTACCTGTGCTGCAGAGGTTATATACTCCTACTATTTATTACATGGTCTTTATAAATCAAAACGTAAAAAACGTAAGCCAGCAGAAATAATGAATAAACTTCAAAAAAATTCCAAAAATATATAGACAATTACGTATATAGAAGCAGAATCTTATAGCGACTAAGCAAAGGTTAAATTCAAATTCTAAATTATTATTTCCAATAAATTATGATTGTAATTATTTTTAGTTATAACAAATAATAAAAATATAACTTGATTCAAATAATAATACTAACAATATTTGAGTATGTATGTAGATAATCTGAGATGGAAAATAATTACAAGTAGGTATTATTTATCAAACTTTCTTTGAATTTATTATTAGTAAAAGAATGAATAAAAGATCCCTGCACTATTATGTTAATAGGCCTATAAAAAATTTCAAAAAATAATTTCTTTCTCAGGACCTTTTTTCTTGACAAAAACCATATTATGGCATATATATACAAATCATAAAGCAATAAATGCATTTACAAAATGCGCTGTCTATTACAAACTTGTCCCTGGATGACCTCATTTTGGTAGTGAGCGACAACTAATTTCTTAAAACGACTTTTTTTAAATGAAAGATGAATAATAAACGCACTATTCGCATTTTTAAAAAAAGGTGTAACTTTAAAGGTTGATGTAAAAAACCACCCTCAAAAAATAAAAATAATAATTTTCATCATTTATAAATTTACAAAAATTCTGAAAAAAATAGTTATTATGCGTTTTATCCATATCTACGTACAGTTTTAATTTCATGAAAAAATATTTAATAGTTTTCTAGAAAAAAAAAATTAACGTCTGGGGTAGTTTCCCCCGTAACTCCAATACAATAGCGACATTCGTACTTATCAAGAATCCATCATTGTTTTATTTTTCCGATGGCCACAAGGGTAGAAATCATGGCGACGAGGACATGGCCTTTTTTCCCCCCTCTACTTCAAGAACGCATAACTCAATGGAAAACATTTTTTTTTTGAAATTAATTTTATGTACTCTCTGAATATAAATAAACAAATGATAAAAAAATGGATACTAAGAATATCAAATGCTTTTTTTATCAATTGCCAAAAAACGCTCGAAATTCAAGCCTCTAGATTAGAACACCCCCTAAAGAAATTCATATTTTCGAATAAAACATAAAATCTTCGCTTGAAGTAATAAAATAAAAAAATAGATTTTGTTTTTTTGTTATCTAATAGTTTAAGATGAAATTGGTGATATTTTGATCAAACCTTTAGGAATTTTATGAACACTTAGGGTGGAAAAATATGATCTCGATTTGTACAAATTTGTAACATTCACCGTACGTTAGTATCAATATATCTTTAATTACCCTTATAAATGTTATAACAATGCTTCCCAAATATTGAATTGAACTATAAAATCTAAAAAATGTTTCAATATTTGTTAATTTTTCATCTGTCTTTTCCAAAAAGTCACTTCCAAACAAAGTCGGTAACTACAAAAATGCTTGTCAAAAGTCAATATCCAACAAAATTAAACTTTCCATACAATATTTAAAATGTAAAATTAATAGTTTCATTTTTAAAATTTATTATAAATTATTGTATGTAGTTACTTTAACAACAAAATGCCTCGCATTCATTGTCCTTTGGTAGATATAAAATTAGTTTTTTGCTATTTTAAATAGTTTACATGGGGAGATAAATCTGATCTTAAAAGCTTATTTTTAGCTCAAGTTTCTCTCCTCATATAAGTTAATTTTTCTTTGATTGTTAACTGAAAGATGGCATTTTAGTGCTGTTGTTTAGGTAAAGTTCGTAAACGAGGACACAAGAGGAATCCTTACATAGAATTTTTGAAGGAATACATAGGAGTAAAGTATCTAGTTGAATGATGCAGTTATAAAATTGTTTAATTAAAATTTTAATCGACCAGAATCACAAACAACAAAATCTTCCAATGAATGCCCTTTTTGTACGAGCTGGCAAAGTGTGGCATACTTTAACTCTAAATCAAAAGCAAAGCTATTGTTCGAATAGTCTTCGAAAGACAATGAAAAACCAGGATTTAGAAAAATCTCAACCGTCATCTAGAAAATGTCGTGGAAAATCAAAATCTACACATAAGTCGACACATTCACTTAAAAGTACAGAAAAAAGAGCAGCCTATTGCAAACCAGTTGATTTAACCGCGTCACAAACTACACATTCCCGTAGTTCAACTCCTGTAAGTTACAGTGTAAACTTAAAAAAATCATTTGAAATTAGTTTCTGTCTAGAAATTTTGTTTCAATCGTGAATCGAGTAAGACAAGAGGAAAATCAAGGCCAAGACGTAGTTCTAGAATCAAAAGAGGCCAATCGAAAAGAAAACATGGTTTTCATGTCCGACAATCATCAAATGAAAAACGCAGTGGTTCTGATCAAAAAAGGACTTCACTATCGCGACAATCTAAATCTAGCGACGAAAGTAGAGTCATATCAAGAACCTGTTCTCGTTCAAGCAGACATCGATTCCAACGAAAATCAAGTCCTAATAAAAAACGAGAACATTCCCAAGGAAGTTCTGGTTCTCGAACATCAAAGGAAAGTCGTAGTTCTCGTGATAAGTTTAAGGGACTAATGAAGAAAAGTTTTAGTTAAGAAATCAATTTTCGATAAAAAATTAAAGAAAGAAATTATTTGCTAAACAGGGCTAACA
This sequence comes from Sisyra nigra, assembly GCA_958496155.1. Taxonomy (NCBI): domain Eukaryota; kingdom Metazoa; phylum Arthropoda; class Insecta; order Neuroptera; family Sisyridae; genus Sisyra; species Sisyra nigra. The sequence goes on from OY292318.1 coordinate 12,951,006, forward strand.
AATCAAAGTCAATTCGTTGATTTCAATTCCAATTTGACTCAAGTAATTTGGAAATCAAGTCAAGTAACTTGATAGTCAAGTCCAAAAGTGAATTTCTACCTATAAGGATTTAAACCGCATGGTAATCCAAGTATCCATGCACCTTAAATATTCCCAAAATCATTTATAATATGATTCCTATTCGTTCTATCAAAATCCTAATTCATAGTCCTTTATCAAACTATTCCCATTCTTTGACCAACTTTGCTTTAAGCTATATCGCTGATTTCGTCAAAAAATTTTTTTAATGAAATTTAACATACATCGTTTTTGTTCTTTGATCTATAAATGCAGGGTAGACATCCCTTTAGATGCTGCTAATCTTAAGATTACAACCCTAAAAATCATCTAGGACATGCAAACAATTTTCAGAATAGAATCACAGCTGGTTTAAGCCATATCTGCGTTCAAGTAGGTGTTCACTACTTGACATGCATTTCAAGTTACTTGACTGAATTTTCAAGCTTCTTAACATTAAATTTGCCGTGAAATCAAGTCAATTATTATTTAAATGTCTTAAGTCAAGAATTCATTTCACAAGTTGTTTCATTTACAAGTCAAAATTTTAAGCATAATTCATTAAATGTGTGTAATTACTTTACTTGATAAATCTCTTCGTCCAAGTATCGCGTTGCTCCCAGATTTACTCTACTTCTACATTTGATTGAATTTTGATGAACTAGATATATTAGACCAGAGCTAAAGCTTTTGCAAATGGTAAAAAGTGAAAAAAGTTATAGTAGGATGAAACCCATTAGAAAAGGAAGAGAATATAACAAAAATAAAATGAAAAATAAATTACGGTTGTTCAAAGGTCAGGAAGTGGAAAGGGGGGGGGGGGTGTTTTTAAGGGTTAAAACGGTTTATCTCCTCTGTCTCTCCGAGAAAACTAATAGTCCTATGGAAAAAAAAATAAAAGGCAAAGTTGTAGGTAATAAGAAAATCTACAACTTTTGTACTAACACTTGCCACATAACCTCAAAATTTATGTGAAAATTCCAGTATTCAAGTTTTTGGTTTTTATTTTTAACTTTGCAAAAAAAATACCTTACAATGTTAAATGTTCCAAGAAAATGCAATAATTAAAGTGTACATTTTAATAAATTGCTCAAAATTGTACATAATACAATTGTACAAATACAACTTTGAGCAATTTATTAAAATTTACACTTTAATTATATAGCATTTATTTAACATTGTTATGTGTGTTTGGGACATTAAAAGGTAAGTTTTTACCAAATTTCATGTAAAAAAATTATTTTGTATAGGATAAAAATTAAAAGTTAAAACTTGGTTATTGGAATTTTTCACATAAATTTTGAGGTTATGTGAAAAAAGTGTTACCACAAAAGTTGTAGATCTTCTTATTACCTATATATTCCATTTAACTTTAAGACTTGTGGTTTTGTCGGAAATCAAGATAAACGGTTTCTGCCCTTAAAAACACCTCCCTTTCCCACTTCCCCACTTAAGATCGACTGTAACTTATTTTTCCTTTTATTTTTGTTATATTCTTTTCTTTTTCTAATGGGTTTCAGCCTACTATAATTATTTTGAGGTTCAGAAATTATCGACTCTACTCTATTCTTTATAAGGGATATTATACCCTTGTGTGCACACTCTTTCTCTTCAGATAGTCTCCTTTTTCAATAAATTACATATTTTAACTATTCAATATCTATATATAGAAAAAAAGGCGTTCCCAGAGTCGATCTGTAAAATCGAAAAATCTCGATTCGATATGTGAAAAGGCCATGCGAAGACTTCAAAAACAAACAGGAACAAAAGGCCAAGATAAACAGAATGAAAAGAATAAATTGTACTGTAAACATTTGAAAGACAAATTGGGAATTCGTGATCCCTTGAAACAGCAAGATCCCATGTGCAGTATAGTAGAAAAAAGAATTAATAGTGAATCAAAATTATCAAAACGCCACAGCTTAAAAAGTTCAAGTGGTTCTTCGATTAAAAGAACTCATTTTAAAAAATGCAGTCGACTAAAAGTATCCCGTTCTTTGTCTAAACGTCCTCGGAAAAAAATAAAATCAAAAACAGCTTCGTGTTTGTCGCTTAAAAATTCTGACAGTGAAACTCAGTTCAACAGAAATTCTGACCATAAGGTACAATAAAACATTGGCTAACATTTGAGTTTGCTTCTATTTGTTGATATGTTAAAGGTTCTTGCTGGATTTGAGGCCTCTTCTGATGAGTCGTCGTCATTTTGTTGCTGTGATAAACATTAGTATTTGTCTTAAAGTCGGTATCACTAATCTTAATCAAATTATAATTGCCAATTAGATAACACCATCTAATAAACCGTTTTAAATTGACAATTATATTAGTTTATTGAAGTTGGTGAGATCAAGCCTTCATCAAATGAAATTCATTTTAAAGTGTTAATGTTACGATATTTTAAGTTTTTTTTTCAAACTGTTCAATAAATATTGACAAATATGCGTTTACTATTTTCCTCATAAGATAATGTATGATATTAGTTCTATGTATTTGGACAGAAATCCAGAAGTAACGAAGAAATAAAATACAATACGAGAAAACTAAAAGAAAATATTTTATTGTTTAACCTGAAAAGACTGAAATAACAGCTGGTGATAGTTAAAAGGTTCCAAACTACTGATAAGACTTAATTGTATCTAAGTACTTGAAAAAGTAGCACTAAAATTGCAATCAATTCGTATTTTGAAAATAATTAAGTATTATATTAGTCTAAGATCCGAACCTACACCGACCTTCACCGAGTTGATAATAGAATGAAACCTATTTTATCATGAATTTATTATATAAGGAAATATATTTAAAATGGGTTGGCTAAAAAAATCCGAGGCAGACTATTTTTAATTATTTAAAAAAAAAATATTTTTAATAAAATACTGAAGGCATCAAGATAATAGAAAAAATGTATATCATCATAAGCGCTATTTTTTTGAGAACACGTTGATAGGTATAGGTTTGTCTGCAAAAAATTCGGTCCTATTAGGGATTAGCGAATTTTAAAGATACAAATTTTAATGCGTGTGGAAATGTGTGACAGAGAAATCCGAGGTAAGTACACTGTGTATTAATAAAGGACCCAACATCGGAGTCAACTGTGGTCATATAAAATTTTTTCTATTATCTTGATGTTATGCAATACTTTATTAAAAATACTTTTTTTTAAAAATAATAAAAAATAGTATACCTCGGATTTTTTTAGTCAACCCATTTTTAATATATTTCCTAATATACTAAATTCATGATCAAATAGGTTTCATTCTATTATCAACTCGGTGAAGGTCGATGTAGGTTCGGATCTTCTACTATATTAAATTAAACAAATTTGTAATTAAACTTATTACTGACCGTTTTATGAAAATGAGACACAACAAGTTAAGATTTCGGTTAATTAAAAGATTTAATGTATGACTGTATTTCGTACCTATTTTAGGTGTTACATTAAAATTTTCTGTTTTCGGGCACTATTTTGTTTGTTTTTCTAAATTCATTATATAACACCAGTTTCAGAGACTCAACAATAAATATTTATAGATGCATGTTTTCCACGTTTGATTGAAGTTAATTCTTACTTAACGCACGCATTTTCTTGTGCACGAAAAAAATATGTAAAATTAAGTTGAGTTATGTAAAATTTCTTGTGAAAAAAATTGTGAAATGCACCAGTAAATATTAGTTTTCCAAAAAAATTAGCATGAATACAAATTTCTTAGAGATTCCATTTTCGAGAAACGTATAGCATAAATAATACAGTTGAGGTTAAATTTAACCAATTCAAATTAAAACGATTGTTCATATACGTTAATTGGTAGATTTTTTGATTCCATAAATTGATTCTTCCAGTAAAATATTTCTGATGAAGGCCTTCATATAGTACGTCCAGAATTTTCAAAAAATCAATTTTTTTTCTATCGTAATTGTTGTCCTCTAAAGGAGGGGTTGGCAACCTTTGGTTGTAAAAAAGCTAAATGCAAATGCTGAATAGAAACACCCCTACCCCCCGGCGTGCTCCCTGAGATCCCCTTGTGGGTCATGCATCGTGAACATTAAAAAAATCGATGTGCGAACTACCGATGAAAAATACCACCAAATTCCCTTTTAATTCTAGCCCAAAAATAAAATATCCTCTATTGTACAATCCTAGCCATTTTACTTTCGGAATCCCACAATTCAGGAAACTCCATGCGAAATGATACCAGCCTACAAAGGGAAATGTAATAGCAAATTCAAATTGGCGAATATCTTAAGGGCTGCATCAAGACGTCTCACGGCGGCCCGCGGGCCGCTGGTTGCCGACCTTCTATGGTTTCCGACCTTTTCTTCTCTATAGTTTCAACGGGAATATGTATAATTTTTTTTCTTCCATAATAGTCCAGTCATTTGGTTCTCGAATAAGAGGTTACCTGGAAACTTTTCTGGGAGTTTTGATAATTGATAATTTTATATACTTCGATGTGCTTTTTCTAATTTTCAACTTTGCCACTTAGTATCTTCGCCGCTCGCGCCAGCGTTTTGTAAAATGCAATCTATATCACTGTGTTTGAGAATATCTCCTTTCCGACTCATTTTACAGCAAAATCATTCCTATATAAAAGGAAAGCAGAAAATTTTCATCATCATTCAAAATCAACAGCTTTGGCAAACGAGCGCTGCAAACCTTTATACATCTAGACCAACCTTTATTTGTATACAATACACAAATACACAGTTCAAATTGAATATCACGGGTAGTATAGATGTATAGAAGTTTGCGGCGCTCGTACGCCAAAATTGTTAATTTTACGAAAAAAAAAGATTCTTTCCTAAATTGTAGGAACTTTTCTCTATTTTATTTTTGTATAGAAATGGTTATGGCGTTAAATGAGTCGGAAAAGCGATATTATAAAAAACAGTGTTATAGGCGGCATTTTCTAATATGGCGGCGCAAGCGGCAAAGATAATAGCCTTTCCAGGTAAAACTATCAAATGACTGACCTATAAGTTGCTAAATTTTTCAAAATTCCGACATACTATTTTGTACAAATTTATTTTAAAAGATTTTTTTTTAATTTTGTAGATCCATTAACATAGAAATATGATGTATCTAAAATTGTAGCCCACGGAGCAACTTTTTTGTTGATCACGTGATATTTAATATAGTAGGTAAGTAATTATTGTAAAAATAAAGTAAAAAAAAAATTATAGAATATAAATACCTAGGAACAATGTTTCCTTTTATTTTATTGCTATCCATATTTATTTTTTTGGTTTATTTAAAGTCGCATCAACTGCTTTGGTCATTAGCGACCGTCAAATCCGAAAACCCAAAAAAAACACCTTAGGCTTTCATTGGGATTCGAACCCAGGACCACTAGCGTATATGCCAACTATCTAGTCCACCTTCATTAAGTGACCTAAAAAGAAGCTATCCATATTACAAATTCTTTTATTTAGCACATTTTTGGTGTTAATAGACGAATAGAATGCTTAAAATTTTTTTATACCTAATTACTATTCTTATGTATAAAATTCTAAGATTTTTAGTTTCAATTTTCTTTTAGTTTTTTGAGATAAGAAACAAGTCCAGACAGCACATCCTCAAAAGATCCCCTTCAATACATAAACGACTACAATATTAACCTGCACATAAAATAAAATATTCTTTGCAGTTGAAAAATAAAAATTACACGAAAAATGAAATCTTCATAGGTAATACCCCTAATTTATATAATCATATTTTAGGAATCCAGAAGTTAAAGAATTCTGTTGAAATTGGCTGCTAGGTATTTAAGAATATACATTTCTTAAATAACATATTTCTAATGGATGTCTACTTCAATTTTCTAGATTTTCTATTTGTTTTCTGATCATAGTTTTGTCATTTTCTTTTCAGTGATAAATTATTAATTTGGTAACTGTTTATGCCTCATTCATTGAAGAAAAAAAATTATATTTAAATTTTTAATGTCTTATTTCTGCTTCTTGCCAAAGAAATGTTTCTTCATACAACAATAAAGAAATATAAAATTCTATTCGTTATTAATTTCTTGTTTCTTGTTTGTTTAGCTCTAAGCAATCGAAGCAATTGCTAAGACAATACAAGACACAAATTTCGGCTCTTATATAATTCATAAATTATACGACCATTTGCTCACAACTCGATCACAACAAATTGAATAATGCCATATGAATATTTACAACGATTGTCGATGAAACACAATAAAATTGTGGCACGATGCTGATGATGGCAAAGAGGTTCGTTATGACGTACAATCCACCAAGAATATGTACGATTTGAAGAGGATGGCGTCGCTGGTTATAATATATACAAAGTGAAGGGACTTAGTTTATAAATATAAGTGGCGTACAAATAAGAATTTTAGTGTGAAGAAAAACGCTCGTCTAGGAGTTTAATAAAAATTCAACATTCATCATGTTCATTCAAAGGTAAGTGGAGATTTGAATTTTGATTCTTTCCACCCAACAAAATTTAACTTTTTATGCTTATTAAATAAGTGGATTAATTTTTGTGATTGTGAAGTTTTACTTTTTACTTATGATAAGATATAATTAAGGAGTTTCAAAATGTACCGTTTATTACGTGATAAATCAGTTTATTTTTGATAATAAAATATCTTAATTAACTTTCTAGCTGGCTTTAGGATACACTACTTATACAATAAGTTGATTTGTAAGCATTACACTTACGACCCTTCAACTATTTTAAATAATTACATTTTTTCAATAAAATTTTTTTTTAATTTTTGAAACTAAACGAAATTTATTTAAATTTTTATCATCCTTCAAACTTCATTATTTTATTATTGGCCATTTAACTTGTTAATTTATTTTCGAGTTTTCTTGTGTGTTGAAAGTAAGATCGAGGCAAATCAATTCCTTAATAAGGAACTGTGTCAACTTGCCATGCAGTTTTCAAAACGGAGATCATAATTATTCACATTTATAAATGTCAATGTCTTCTTGTTTTACCTACTCGAACCTGTTCACTAATTAAAAAACGATAAATTTTTTTTTCTAAATTTTTCTAAATAGTAGAAATTTTTGAAATTGCAATTTGCCAGATTCGAACAGTTAGAATGATTTGAAATGCTTCGGTTGTGTGGTGTATTTTTTTAAATGCAAACGATTTTAAAAGTAGATTAGGTTTTTACTCCTCGAATTACGTAAAAACCAAAGTGGGTCTCAATCGAGCGAAATAAAACTGGGGTGTTGGATAATTATCGGACAAGAATGTTGTTGATTCAATAAAGCATTTCACATACATATATATACATAATACACGTATGAGTGTATTAATGCCCATTAATACTCAGGCTCTTGCATTTTTCCATCTTCCTTTTCGTATTATTAGTTGGAAGTAGAAAAAGTGGTCGGTTTATTAGTATGACAAAGATAAAACCTAGCCTGAAATCAAGTTATAAATCTCTACATGTGTTTTTCCCTCGTCTTTCATTACAAAATAACAACAAGAGAAAGTGTATGTGTATGGGTATATATAACACATTTAAGTTTGAATATCGATTTTGCCATAGCATATAACATAATATCATACCTAATAAATTTACCATTTTTGTTAACCTTTAACGAAATTTTTCAAATTATTTCCCATTTAATATTCTTGATAGTTGATGAAATTTTTTGTTAGCAAATGGTAAATCTCAACGTTTACTTATCTATCAATCAATCAATCGTAAAATTACAATATTTATTAATTTCAAATAACACTAGTTTGGTAGCTCTTCAAGACTTTTATTAAAAAAATCTTACGAAACGATTAATCAATTTAATATAGTTAAAAGTTTGGATGAATCTTTTCAAAATTTTTTATGTCCATTCCCAATAGTCAATATAGTATTTCACTTCAAATACAACCTTTTTCATTTCAAAATTTTTTAAATTTTGATTGATTATTCGGTGAAATGTTTTGCATTTAAACCCGTGTATTTGTCTTGTACACTTATTGAAGTTGCAATTTGGGAATTTTGTGTGCAAAATTCTAAAAATGATTTCATTAATCCCCCCACTCTCACAGATAGATGATATAATTATGATTATTATTATTATTAATATAAGCGTGGTAAAAAGAAAATAGTAAAGTAGTTGAGTCTTATTTTAAAATTGAAGACTGGAGATCAATAATGGGCTAAGTGCCAAAAACAAAAAAATTGAGTTATACCCGAAAAAGCAAGTTAATGTGCCATTGCCAACAACTTAAAATGATATGCTGAGGTATTTTAGATTGGGTGATCAAATAATCAATTAATGATTAAAATAACTTATAAGCGCAGAAACTTGGCTAAAAACTAAGAATATTGTTAGTAAAATTCAAAAAGCTTTTGAGCAAGTTTTCTTGACATGATTTACTTATGTGTTAAAAGAGAATAAAATTGTTACTTAAGATTACATCTGAAAACCACGATGTTATGATTTTTTTAAGCATCTGTTGGTAGTAAAATTTGTTTCTGTTGGTTTTGGTGTGAAAAATCATGTAAACTTACTTGCAAAACCGTAGCCAAGTCTGATAGCAGGGGCAACTTCCTTAGGTATGTAATCCAAGAGGCCGATTTGTGATCCTTTTCATTTGATAACATTGATGGTTTGGTACCAGAATATGAGTATCGGTATAACTCATAACTAAGGAATTTAACTTGTGGCAACCTGAAATTTTGATAAAGTTAGTATTACGTAATTTGGGCAGGACTTTTCTTTGTAGAATAGTAATTAATTCTTGATAAAATGTTATCAGTGGGTTTTCTAGGATTATGTGCGTTTGCTTGTTACAAAAATTACACGAAGTAAAATCATTTACCAAGTATGTTTTCAAACTTAAACTAAATTTTGGAACCTGATTAAAACCTTTTCTTAAAACAATTGAAATTTTGGATAAACTGTAAATCTATAAAGCTTTATGTTGCTCCTTACATTGATACTTATTCTAATAGTTTACTTATGATAGATAAATTCCTTATAATTTTATTAATAAAGCCAAGTAACTTAAAAAAAATTAAAATCATTTGTTCGGAGAAGATTAACTTCACCAAACTTAAAACATATTTTAACTTAAAATTTTTAAACAATTTGGAAATAAAAAAAATTGGTTGTCTGTAAAGTCGGTTTACGAACGATAGTTTTACGTGATAACGTCATGAAGAAACATTGATGAAAAATTGCATACTTTTATGAATTGAATTATTATCACTGAATTATCATTATTTTGTATAATACAAAGGAGTTAATTGAAAATTAACATTTTTTCAAAATGAAATCAGACTGAAAATTATGATGGAAAAAATCAATTAAATCTTATTAAGTAAATTTTAAAAGAAAAACACAAAACACGTTGTTTTAGGTAAGGGCACCAACTATCGATATATCAAAATATCAATAATTTTTTAGAAAATAATCGATAAATATCGGTGAAATTTTTAATTTAGAAATATCGATAATTGATATTTATTTCCGAATATCAATTTCGATATTTTTTAAGAGCTTTATTATATTTTATAATAATTATTAGACTTTATTATTAGAATTATTATTACAATTATAATTACTAATAATTATTAACAATTTTTTAAGTAATCGCGTTTTGAGATGAAAATATCGATATATCGAAAGATCGATATGTTTTATTCTGCATCTATCGATATTGCTTGTAAATATCGATACGATATATATCGATATATTTTATACATTTGCCCATCCCGCCCATTCCTACGTTGCCTAGGATTCAACAATAATATCGTGCCTCTCTATCACTTGTATCGCGTTCTCGCTTGCACGCACAGGTTCAAATGTAGGTAACGTGACAAAATGGCCGAAATTTTTCAGACTTGTTGTCGTAGTTCATCAATTTATAAGACGTTATCACGTCAAAAAAACCTAATATTTAATGAATTATACATATTAAGGTAGTTATAAAGGTAGTATTAAAAATCAAACCGCTTTTTAAGCTACGAAGCTTTGCTATAAATTCATTGTCATTGCGCATTCGATTATGAGTTAAGAGCACAAATTACAATTACGATCTTCAAAAAACTGAATAAATTACCTAAATGATTGCATTCTAATTATTAACAGGAAGAAGATTTAATGGTTTATTTAAGATCATAATTTGTCCTCATAAATTGAGTTAAAAAAAAGTTTCTACTGAATTTTTTTTAACGGATATTATATTATTTAGTTGATGTTTTTTTTTTTTTAAATTTTGTATTTTATAATTTTATTATTAACTATGGATAAGAACTCGAATAATTTCTACTGAAGATTTATAAATGAATATGGGATTAAATTATACTTAATATAATGGTTTTTAATGTTAATTCTTGCGCTTCTTCTTTGGAAAATTTCAATTTGATTCTATTGATAAAAAAAAATTTGTTTATTCTGTAGCGGTTTTTAAGCTTAATTAAAGTAAAGAGGTATGTAATATGAAAAAGCATTTAAACAAAAGTTTTTTTTTTGTTTAGTTTTTTAATATTAATTACTTGAAACTTTTTAACATGTTATCATTTGTAGATTCAGAATAGTACAAACAAGATCAAGTTTGAAAAATAATTTTGGCTTTAATTACAATTATTGATTTATGTGCATCGGAAGGAAAAGAGACTAAATACAGTTCTAAAAAATGTCAACAAGCTATTAGAATAATTCTTTTACATGTTTTTAAGCATGCTGATAACATGAAATTAATAATTTATTTTTCTAACTGGCTAACTTTTTTTTTTTTTTTCGTTTTGCGTTTTCTAAGATATTTCTTCCTTTTATCACTGCAACCAAAGAGGTCTATTGTGATGTGACCCTCTGTGTTTACTAGGGGAGCTCCAGACTTTTAAAGAAAACCAGCACCTGCCTAGGGGCTGCCGTTGCTATCTCGCCAAACGTCAAACTGGCTAACTCTTAGATTTTTTATTGCTTTGTACCTCTGATAATACTTAAAGGTTTATTACTTGACTCAATTTTTTATGCAAAACTGTTGAAACTGTTACATATTAGGCAAGTAGTTGGATAGTTTTTTAAATAATTTTTTTTGATATCTTGACTTGTCAATGAAAAAACATTTAAATGTTAACATAACTCCAATTGAAATACAAGTTAAGAAATAAATCTTTCAACATAACTGATAATTGATTATTGTATCAGTAACAATCAATCCCTAATTTTGTTCTGTGAGAACTTAAAAGGTACATATAATAAAGCAAAATATCACTACAATTTGTCAAAAAAAAAAGGAGAAGAATCAAATTTCTCTCCATCAAATTTTATTCTTTGGCTAAAAACAGTTTTGGAAACCTTTATCAATAATTATTAAATTTCATAATAGCATATTTTTATTTTTTATTTTTATAGTCGCTTTCAACAGCGTGGGTCATTTTCGGATAGCTTATTGATTTTATAGATTGACGATGAGGGTTAATATTGATTCCCGTTAAAATAACGGACCTTTACAATTAGAGTTCACAAACAATGTTCACAACAATTCAAATGTTGGCTATAATGCACTGAGAAATTTTTAGAAATCTAGAAAACATTGAATGATTGTTCATGTTTAAATCTTATTAAAACAGATGGTGAGTTGCAAGGTTCATTTACTTACAAATAATCTCAAAGAAAAAAAAAACGGAAGTATAATATGAAAAACAAGAAGCACCAAATTGATTTTAATTACAATTGATTAAACACGATATATTATAAAAATTAAATTTACCAATTGATCACATCATTAGTTTGATGGGTCTTACAAATGGTGCCAATGCAATGAAGAGAAATTCGTTGCTTTACAAATAACTAGTTTGCATTTGCATCTAATAAATGAGAAATCGCAGTGGCACTAAAATGTGACTATCTATATTCTATACGGTTTGTTTTTATGATTTTCTTTAGAGAAAATTATTAAAATTATTTAAAGTAGCGAACGAGTCATTAGTTTTTAAAGTGAGACATTGATATCTTTATTAAAAGAAACAGTTGAATTGAGTTCAGAAGGAAATTTAATAGCTGAAAATAACTTCTAAAATTTCATCGTCAAGAGATACACAAAAAATTTAAAAAGATCCCTAATACTTCAAAACAAATATAATATGTTATAAAACATGAAAATTACCATGGCTTGCACATTGAGAAATGAGAAAAAAGTGATTTATGTAATAAGATTCCTTCAAAGTTTTTGATTCCATAATTAATTAATGTATATATAAATTGGCATTTTTTAAATCTTTTTTTTTGGGTGTTTTAAGTCGCTTTAACATCTCAGGTCATATCACGATTGTCTACACACAGAAAATTTCTGTATATCATGTAAAACTTAGATATTAAATATTATATTCGATTCGATAGGGATCGTACCCATTACGACTGACGCATATAGCGGAGAGAGCAAACTGCTCTAATAGCCTAGGAGCCCACTGCATGATTGCTACACCCATGACGAAGTTTAATCATTTATATATCAAATTAAAGCTCTTTTTTCTGTATACGATGATACAAAGGTGCCAATCTAAAAGTGACCGCAAATAAGCGAAAATAGCTGTTAAAGATGCTGTAAAGTAAAGATAAAGTGAGAGAACGCGCGACGATATTTTTCAGACAAGGAAGGTGAAAACTAGTCTAGCGAGTTTTTAAACCCTTTGTGTGTCTTAATAGATCGAAACACGCTATTGAGATAGAACTTGTAGCGTAAACACTCGTTGTTCTCGTCTGACAAATGTCGCAGCGCGTTAACTCTCCTCTCTCTCTCACTTTATCTCATCTTTAACAGCTATTTTTGTTTATTTCCGGTAATTTTTAATTGGCACCCTTATATTATCATGTATCTACAGGAAAAAAAACTTTAATTTTATATATAAATTATTAAACTACGTTAGGGGTGTAGCAATCATGTAGTGGGCTCCTAGGCTATAACCACTTTGCCACTTAGAGGAATTTTTTATCTTTTAAAATGTTCAATAGAGCTCTTTTTTATATAGTTTGTACAATATTTGATTTCCATTAAAATTATTTGTAGAATATCGAAACAACTCATCATTAGCAAGTTTTTAGAAACAAAAGAACCAAAAATATGTAAGCCATATTAGGTTTGTTCCAATCATCCTGCCTTGGTGATGCACGAACATTGACAAAAGCGAGTGAAAGAACTGTATGCAATTACTTTGCGCGAGTCTACCATCAGCTTAAGCTGAGGCCTGAGGCTCGACCTAAACGATGCCGCACAAAAAACTAGAATCGGTTAGCATGTAGATCCAACCAGCATAAAATGATAAGTTCGCTTGAGTTACAAAACAACCAACCAAAACAACCAGAAACGGGATTTAAACGTTCGTACACATAAATGTTCGAAGATGGTCGTGTTTTGAGTGCTTGGAACAAACCTATTATTTCATAGAAAATGTTCAAGTAAAATGCAATTGGTACCCACTTTTGTACACTTTAATAAAGCCTAAACTGATTAACTATTGATATAGTAAACTGATACAAAGAAAATTTAATTTCTTCTTAAGAACTCAAACAAAACATCTTTGAAAATCAAAGGTTATTTCAATTATGAAAAAATTTAACCAATTACAATCTCAAATTACTACGGTAATCTATTTTTACCAATTACATACTTGGTGAAAGTATAAATACTATTGTTTGCAAATTTTTATGCTAAATTTAAGTCCAAAAATTGATGTTGCTGTGATCTTGAAGGTTAACTTCAACGCACTAATAAGTTTATCAACCTTCAAAGTTAAATTTTCTTTTTAAACAATATGAATTTGTGGACTAATTTACCATTAATGACCCCATTTATTTATTTATGTGAAGCTCAAATGGAAGAGATTTCGATTATCAAAACTGATGAATACGATTGAATTCGTTCCATGTTATGTTTATTGACAAATTAATTGATTTTCGATGAAAAAATGTGTGAGACGTATTATTAAATCGTTATATTATTGAAAGGTGTTTGGCACACCTTAACGACAGCGGAATATGAGATTTTAGCCGAAGGCTTTTAACGTCCGTCATTCCATTATGCAGGTCGAACCGAGAAAATTATATCACATTTTACATATTTAAATACAATTGTATAAATGGATTAAATGTTAAAATTTAACATATTGGAATTTATAGGTACGTTTCATTTTATTTAACGAGTTGGTTATGAAAATCTATCGCTGTAGTTCAAGATCAAAAAATAAGAGTTGAAAATAATTTATATATTAATTAATTATAAATAATTTGTGGGTAATTAATTTGGATGGCTCGTGTTAATTTTTTTCTACGAGTAAACGACATTGAAATATTTTTTACAAGATCCTTAAAGACATTTACTATTAGATTGAGAAAATGTTATTAGAGAAAATAAAAACCGCATTCTTTTGGGAGCTACGATGATAAACTATAGGGATTTAGATCAGGTGAATTTTATCATAGAAAATTTTTTACAAAGAATAAACCTATAAAAATTAAAAAAATTAAACATTTAATATAAAAGTAAATGTAAAACTTAAGTCAAAAAATTTTTGTGGAATTGTTGATGTTAAGGATCAAAAATTAGAGTTGCTCGAAAATAATTTTAATGTGTCTGTAATTAATTAATGTAATTAATGGCGCGTGTTAATATCGACAAGTAAATGACATTGAAATAATTTTTACAAAATCTTGATAGGCATTTACTATCAGTTGGTGTAGGTAATTCATTAAGAAATTATGAAATGCGGAAGAAAGTCCTTTTGAAATATGTAACAAGGCAATCGTTGTCGTGGACCCGGCCTTCATTAGCTCCAACTGTAAATAATAGAGTAGGTACTTATGTATAACAGCTATAATATATCGATATGTAAAATATGCACACACTGAAATTGTATGATCGAATGGCCTTGCTCTGTTCGAATTGCTTTTATTGTGCCGTTATTATTATCAGAGTTTCATTTGAATATGTGACTATAGTTTTAGGTATGTGAATGAATGTCGAGAAAAAGAGAAAAACGAAAAATTATATGTTAAAGTAAATGGTGAAACGGCAAGGTTTTTACAGATTTTAGCAATCAATGTAACTTCGTCTTGCGGTCAAATTTGATGATAGCTGTGAGGAAGAATTAGCGAAATTATAATAAATAAAACCAATTTTAATATTTCGAGGAAGTAAAATGATTTACATTAAAGAAAATTGTTTGTCCTATCACCTTTTGATAGTTTATTTCGGTACTACTTCCATGTTTTCTTGACCTAGAAGAACTTTTTTTGTGGCGGCATATATAAATCACAGAGTTTAATCTACACCCTAAAGAAATAATATTTTCCATTAAAATATTTTTTTTTTCAATATTTTTGAAGGGGATTTGTATTTTTAATAATTTTAACACCAAACATTTCCAGTTTAATTAATATCATTAAATTTTTTAAATCCTAGCAAGAGCGAAGACTCAGGATGATCACAAAGAAACAATTTTAAAATTCTCTGATAATTCCAGGTTTTCCAGGATTTATTATATTTTTCCAAAACTTGAGAATTTTATTTTTATGTTTCAGATCTATAAAATTTGGAAATAAAAATTTTGAGTAAATTGTATAGAAACTATTTTATGTGTCCCAATGATCACATGTTGACCTAATTTTGCCATCACATGGATTAATTAGTGTAATAGGTTCTAAAATACCATTGGTTAAGAAATGTATACACAACAGTAAAATATTAACAACTAGAAATTTTGTAGTTCCAAAATGCTTTTGTTTTACTGAGTACTTAACTTATAAATTGGATTTTAAAAAACTGTTTAGAGGTCGCGTGAGTTTTTGAGAATCAAGCTATGTATGTCTCATTTATCAATGGATTAGAATAAAAATAAAATAAAAAAAAAACAGATTTTTAAAAAAAGTAGTTGCGTGTACTTATGTACGCGCGTGAGAAGTAATACTTCTTTGGTATCATTAAAAATTAGTTTTTATTAATTTTTTTCAAATAATCAGTTTTAAAAAACTGTAATTTAATATTTAATAATAATAATATATATATTTAAAGATTTAATTATTAAAAATAAAATTAAGAGAATAATATTTTAATTTGTATCAATAAATAATATCCAAAGAAAGCTGCAAGACGTTTATAAAATTTGTCAGGATCATTTTTCTGGTTAACAATTCATGCATGTCATGAAAACGAAGCTTCATGGAAATTGCAAAATAAAGTAAGTAGCTACTTGTCAAAGTAAATGTCTTAATCTTATTCATATCTTGTATTACTAAATTATTATTCTAAGATGGTTGAATCATTTCAGAATCTCAGATTTCGTGATAACTAAGAATATGTATGGAATGCAGACGTCATTTTCATCATTAAATTTCAAATAGTATAACAGCTACTGCAAAATTCGAGAAAAGTAATAACTTATTTATTAATAATATGTTTCATTTGTATATATAATTATTTTTAATTTAAATATAAAAATAAATAAATTAGAAAATAAATACAACAAAAATCAAATTACGCGCGTCTAGTTAAAAATACCGAGCCGTTTTGCGGGCAATTTCATCTTGATAATTTGTGATGATAAAATAGAACGCTACAAATGCTTCTGAAACCGCGCCGCGATGCAGACGTCATTTCCATCATTATACTTCAAAAAGTAATTTTAACAACTACTGCAAAATTCGAGAAAAGTAATAACTTATTTATTAATAATATGTGTCATTTATATATATATAATTATTTTTAATTTAAATATAAAAATAAATAAGTTAGAAAATAAATACAACCAAAATTCAAATTACGTGCGCCAGGAAACCAAATGGTTTTGCGAATAACTTCATTTTGTTCATTTTTGGCTGAAAATGCGCGCGCATCTTAAAATTTCACTCTCATCATTTTTTCATAACGCGCCCAAAGAAGTATAACTTCAAAAGTGTTTCAAATGCAATTGAAGATTTTAATACTTTTTTTTTGGTGTTTTAAGTTGCTTTAACAACTAAGGTCATATTACGACTGTTTAAACACGGAAAATTTCTGTTGGTCAATTTTAATCTTAGGTCTATGATCTTAAGTCTAGGATTCAACGGGGAATTCGATGGGGAACCCGTACCACTCGACGCATGAAGTGGAGATAACTACTGCTCTAACCACTGCGCCAATAGGTGGTCTTTTAATACTTGTTCATACATTTTTTCTGCATTTTTATAGTATAGAACTACTTTAAAATTCATACAGAAAAAGTTTACATTATTGAACGTATAGAAATTATCATGACAGAAAAAAAATTAAGGATCAGAATTTAAAATGTCAATTCAATTCCCTCATAATTCCAGGTTTTCGAGGTCTGCGGTCACCCTGAAAGTGTACAGACGCTTGTAAAAATGGTGCTTCAAAATTTAATTTTTTTTTTTTTGAATTTCTAAACAACTTGATATCATATACCTAATTAAATATCACTGAATCTTAGGAACAATTATTAAAAACTTTTATAACTTTTATTTATAAGTTTTATAGCTTTTTTTAAAATTAAAATATGCGTATAAGTACAGTAGAAAACACTTAAAACAAAATTTGGATAATACGAAACTTTTTTTTTTCAAGAGTAATTTATTTAATGCGAACAAATTTTTTGGTCTCTTCAGTATCGTTATAAGTTATAACCATTATTCAATGTATATTATTCGGCCTAGTTTCTTTAAAACCCAAACGTTGGATTTATGAAAGGTATACACTTATTGTTGGATTTATACCACGAAGAACAGTAAATAATTATGAGTTTGAGTTTTTTTAGAAAAATTTTTCTTGCTACAAACAACTTTAAGATTCCTATAAGATCCTGTTTTTCTATGTTTATATTGGAGCTTAAGTATTTAACAGATTGCTTAAAATGGAAGTAAAAACTCTCAAATCTTACAAAAAACAATTCAGTGGCTTCCTATTAAAAAAAATCACCTAAGTTACGTTTTTTTCGATTGAAGAAATTCAACCCTTCATCAACTATCACAAAGAGGATCCCTGATTCTTATCCCTGACACTTATTTATGAAAAATCAGAATATAAAAACAACGTACATAAGTCCATTTTACATAAACGTTTAAATGTCAAAATGAACTTGGGTAATTTTACAAAAGAACCACACAGTGTAAACCTACTCTTAATTCATATTAATATAAACAATAATCAAGTCAAAACTTGGATCATCAATAAACTATTAAAACATTTATAAAACAATGACCAAAAATTGATCAAAACTTTTCTTGTTATTGTAACTTACTTCTAGAATCCTATTAGGTAGTCTTTATTTGTGATTTATTTATATTTTTATCAAATAAAAGTAAATTCAATCTAATTTGTGATCGTTATTACAGATATTTCTAGTACGAGTTTCTATCAGACTAGGATAAAAAGTTCATTCGTCATGATTTTTTTTTCGATCTTGATGATCTACCTAACCCTTTTTTAAATACCTCAGTGCACTTTCTTTTCATTGACTCAAAATAGGATTGTCTCAATAAAAACCTTGTGATATAGGTAGGTGCTTTAAAATCTTACCTTTCGAAAAATCGATGGTCAGCAAAACAGCACAAAACATCTTTGAATAACTGGAATCAAAAATGAAAGACTATTAATGTATGTTCATTCACATGCACTTCAATCTGATAGTGTTTAGTATAGAGGATTATTTACAAATTAGATTAATTAACCTATTAATCATTCATTATTTGTTTTTATCAAGTGTACCTATTTTCTTTAGTCTTTAGTATAGAAACTCAAAAGTGTATTTCTTTCTTTTTTTAAATGCCTTATTAATTAAACTCAATTTCTTACATCTGCGACCTTTTAAAACTCAACATGTAATTGAATTCCAGAAGTACACAACAACTCCTTGATAAACAAGCAAGTTCACAAATGAACCTTCATAAATTCATACATACTAAGTATGTAAACTAAAGTATTCCATATAAAAATTATTTTTACTGCTCTTAAGTATTATTTTTTGTTACATTGGTTAATATCAATTTTAAGTTTGGATTTTCTATAATTGATTTTGATATTTTGCCCATTATCAATTAGACAAAAAATAATTTTGTTTGAAAAAGTTTCTTTTATTTTTATTATTATTAAACCTTTTTTGTACCATGAAGGTACATTACAGTTATGTTTTACATGAAAAATTTACTTTTGAAATTCGAATTTAAAATATTAAAAAACTTTCACGCATATTTATGAATAGGTATAAGTATTAAAAAATAGACTTCAAATTTGAAGAATCACTTTTATGCAAAAAAAATAGTTGAAAATAAAGTATGTAGTTAATTTCTAAATTAAATGAGTTCAAATTATTATTTTTTCATTGGTACTTATTTTATGTAAGTATGAAATTCGTTATCAATTTCTACATTTAACGTCCCAATAATATTGTTGTTTTTTTTTTTTTGAATCGGCGTTTATATTATTTTTACTTTAGTCTAATCGCAAATGGTCCTATAATAATAATAGGTAAATGTATGAATGTCGACATTGTATAGTGGGTTTATATTAACGATTTGTTCAACGTCACAACGTTATTTTTGTGGCCTAGCGCTTAAAGTGACGGTCTCTCATTTTAAAGGCCTAAAAGGCGAATCCCGCAATTGCTTATTTTTTTAAAATTATACTGAAATTTTGATAGCTTTATTACAGTGTGATCGTGAATATTTCACGGATTGCTATTAGTATACCTTAAAGGCTTAAGGGATATTAGGCAGCCTATTTGTATATTGCTATCAAGAATAATTATAATGAAGTTTTGTCAATTCTTTGCTACAATCTTTTTAAAGATATGAAGTTTGCTACAATCTTCGCAAAACTTCAAATTCATTATCAAAGCAGATTTTTTCTCTCTAATTTTAAAACATTTGCCAAATTTTGGCCAAGTCAAAGCAATACTTCTTTTACAGATTCTTGTTGTTATTTTTGATGTTAGGAGGACATTAGAAATGTTAAATATATCTAAAAAATAACTTAGTGACCTTAAGTCAGAATAAAAATATGCTTCTAGTGCTTCTCTCGTTTACCCATCCCTTAATTGTTAAAACATACTGTTCATTGTTCGTTCATTCAAAAACTTTAGTTTTTCATTTATTATTGTGAAAAGAGAGAAATCAAACTTTATTTTTAACAAATAACGATTTGTTTGATTTTAATAAAAATTTTTTGACAAAAATTTGTTTTGGCTTGCATTATGGTAGTTTTAGTGTTTCTCACTTTATATCCTTTTTTTTCGTTCAGTTTTACGTGGATAAAGTCACGGGTAGCCGCTAGTTATTCATACACATAGTTATATATGATTCATAATGATATAAAGGTGTCGATCAACAAACAAAGAAAAGTATAACAATCAGAGGGTTATTATGCTTTGAAAATAGCTTTTTCAAGAACCGAATCACATAAAAATATTGTTAAAGTGTAAATTAAAAAGAACATAACGATTAAATATGTAAATAAATGTAAATGAAGGATAAACTTAATAACTATTACATGAATTACTGAAGAATTGGATTTCATATAATTCATGGTATATTAAAACGATTAAAACAATTCCTCTATCATCTTATCAACTTTCTTTATAATACCGAAGTTTAAACAACACATTCAGTATATCTTGTTCTTTTTATTAAAAAAAAAAAAAACTTAAAAGTTTTACCAATTTCAAAGCATTAATATACTTTTGTTACTCGTACAGAAGCTTCGAGTTTTTTGTATTTTAAAATCAATTATTTGAAAGCTTTAAAAATCGTCTTAAAGCTACTTAAATATTTTTAAGTATTCAAAACTTAAATTTCAAAAGGATCATTATAGGATTCTACTATCACATAAAATAAAGAAAGACATTATTATTCTAAAATCTGAAACGTTTTGAAACGAATTGAAGAACGATAAAAATGCAAACATTATTTCACATTTTACTTCCTACTTTTTTAAAATTTTAACAAGGTGTTTGTAACGTTCAAGAAATTATTCTAATTTTATTTTTCAATTTTAAATAAAATCAGGTTTTGATAGTTTTATATAAATATTTAATTGATTTTTTACAAATTGTTTTCGTATTAAGGTCATCAGTTGATTCCTGTGTCCTTTTTTTAAAATATTCATTTTTATTCCATTTCAAACATAAAACAGGTGCTGATCAAGGACAATTGTACGCCAATAAAATATTTCCTTGATATCTCAATTTTTCCATAAAATAAAAGGTACGATAGAATGCCTAATGTCTGATCATTTTTTTTTTAATAATTATGCTAAGTCATGATATCTGAAGGAAACTTTTAGATGAAATAAAAACCAAATTAAAAGAAAAAACAATTTTTAAAATTAAAAAAGTTTAAACCTTTACAATAGCAATATGTGGTTAAAAAATATTTTTTTGGTTCAGGTGTGATGAATTTAAAATAAATTAGAAAATGATAGAGGTGCCAATAAGAACGATTACGATTTTTTACAAAATTTTTTTTATGATGATTGAATTTAAATGAATCATTAACAAGGAAAAATCACTTATTAATTGGTCAATAAAAAACCTTAGGAAACAACGAAAGTGGCTAATATATTATTCATGCAATAAAAAGTAGACGTGATGTTTCGTCAATCACAAAAACTCTTAAAAGAGTTCCATCGATTTTGGTAATTTCACATATTTGAGGCAGTTTAACGCTTTGCTTAGGTACCTTCAAATTTATTCAATTTTTCAAATATTTTTGTTTGATAACTAAAAGGATATGAGTTGTAAAGAATGCCTTAAGTTGATAAAATTTTCGAAAAAAAAAAACTTTCATTTTTGTTGAAATGCAAATGCAAATTCCAAATTGATTATTCGTACTAGAAAGTTTGTTTTTTCTCGAGCTTGTAAGCAATGAGTCATTATAAAAAGATACAACAACGCAAATTGCCTCATTTGAGAATGGTAAAGTATTGGCGAATGACGAGAATCTTCTTTGCATGTTAAACGGTTGTAAGTCAATATAGTGGTATGGGTCATATTTATGTTACAAAGAAATCTTTCAGTTTGTGGTAACCTTTGATGAAAACTTTTTAGGGAAGTGCTGGGCAAGAAATCGAAATTTTATTTATTCAAGAATGCATGTTATTGAAAAGTTGATGAGATTTTTTTCAAAAACTTCAAGTTTTTTGTCTGCATTTTTTCGATTTTACCTGCATTTACATATTCTACTTTCCCTCCTACGTTGATTGTATTATTCTATTTATGCAAATGTCATTCGGAACTGAATTCACACAAATAAAATTACAACAATTTTAGATAGGTTCAAATAGCAGGTTGCAGTTTTTTTTCCGTAGATCAACAAAAAATGCTGATTTTTTGAAGGAAAAATGCACCATACTTAATATGAATATGTTTGTAATTTATGCGTTCGTGTTATTCAACTATTTGGGTTGAAACTTTAAATAACCATTGTTGATACTTGTGTGAAGATTTCTGGTATAAAACCATAATTAAGTACTATGTGACACCATCGTAGTACCACAATAAGAATAATGGTCTATCCGTAGTGACAAGATTTCTTAATTAAAAAAAAATAAAAATAAAAAACAAAATTGAAAATCTAATTTTCTGAACTTCCGCTTTGTTTTTTAATCTCATTTCTGATGAAAATAAAAGCAATAAAGAAATTTTTTTAAATTATTAGTTAAGGTTGAAAATCTGAAAAATGAATTTTGGTGTTTAGTATTCAAAAATCAAAATATGTTACAAATTGGTACATGAAACTCGCTGTTGGTTAAAAGAACATAAAAAAAGCTCACGGATAAAAATATTATAAATTTAATATTATTTAAATATCTACATAAACAGGACTTATTATATACACTATATATATTATATACAAAATAAAATAGTTAATAGAATATTCGTGAACAATCAATTAACTGCCCCGCTAAAACTCAAGGAAAACTTTGTTGTCAGTGCATTAACTAATTATTTTGAATTTTGTAAAAACCAATACGTCGAAAGACCTTTGAATACTCGAACCAAACTACTATCTCTCCCGAAAATTAATAAAATATTAAGTTCTAAAAATGCTTATTATGTAGTAATAAAATATTGCAATTTCCTTCCTACCAATATGAAGCTTATAAATTGCTCTAAAAAAATACTGCGTAAAAAGTTAGGGTTGTGGATAAAATCCATACCTACTTTAATTCATTAGTTATTTAAGTGTCTTAAGTATTTAACACTAATTATATAACGATTTTGCATTGTACAATGAAACTACATTTGTTTTTATTTTTTATATATATTCTATTGTAAAAATATTGTAAAATAATTTTTTGGTTTCCTTCTGGTTTCTATGCACAGGTGTAACTCATCTCTATAGAATACCTCCAGAAGTAAAATAAATAAATAAATGTGTACCTACAGCCACAGTTTAAATTTTCTCAGGAAAAAATTTCAAATTAAAGTTGTAAAATTATTAAAGCAATATATATACAATTAAAGCTCAAAAACCCATAGAATCAAGTTGAGTTTCCGGTCAACCAATGATATCAAAAGCTTTGTGGTATAACTAGATGTAATATGAAAGCAAAATTCGAAGTTGGTGAAATTCGGATACAGTTTTCGATACGATATCTCTGTCACACATACATATAGATAATAGACATGTTTCTAAAAACCACTTTTTTGGACTCAGGGAATCTCAAAACATGTACTTCCGAAGAAAGCTCGAACTCGAAAATTCGACCAATTTACAATACCTCCTTTACTATATAAATAGTAGTAAAAGAAAGTAAAAAGAGAGAACAAACCAAAAGGCTTATAACATGGAAAATTTCAAACCAAGTTTTTTAAGAGCCTCCAAATACTAAGATTTTTTATTTTGAACTTAAACTTTTTCAAGGAATATTAAAAAAATCTGTGGGAGCTTCAAAATAATTTTAAGTGCTTTTGCGGTTAGAATTTTAGTGCAACTTAAGTTTTCTTTTTGGGAAAATTATCTCCTACAGTCAAATTATATGTTAGTGATGACCAAATGTCAGTACAAGAATTTAATAATTTCTCATTTACTAGAAATTAAATAATTAGTTTAATCGATCAATTAATAAGTACTTATTGATTTTATCGGTTGTGAAAGTATAATTTAATCGAATTAATTTAAAAAAAATAATTACGAGATGACGTAATGATTCAGATTTGATCCTAAGAGCAACTAAAGCAGCGAACTACGCAGGTTACTGAGCATAACAACTACCGTTGATTCGAGAAGAGGAATAGGAAAATACAGTTTAATAACTGGCATGAAGTATACCATATTCCTTACTGCCGATCATAGAATGAAAAAGTTAAATTGACTGATACGAAAATAAAACAGAGAGAACAAACCAAAAAGTCTTTTACATGGAAGATTCTATGCCCAGTTTCTTATGGACCTTACAATGATAATTTTCCATAAGTACCAAACTACTTGATACTTAATTCCAAGAAGTAATCGAAAATGCAATGAAAAATTTAATGTTAAACAAGCTCCAAGTGTTTTCCAAATAAAAATTTTCATACACCTAATTATTAATCTAGGAAAATCTTCTCACATTACACTTGATATTATGTCAAAGATGATTAAATTTCAATACACCAGTTTTGTCAAAGTTTTTACTTACTTGAATTGAAATAATTGGACCAGTCGATTAATATACTTATAATTATTGATTAGACGGGATTTAAGGGTTTGTTTTAATCGAATTAATTAACAAACTAATACTTAATTACAAAGTGACGTAATATTAACTTGTACTAAACATCACTAAAGCGTCGCATTACGCAGATTACAGCGCATAACAACTATCGATAATTTGATAGAAACGTTCAATGAATTAATACGAATACTAAAAAAAGAGAGCATTCTAAGAGGTTTATAATATATGGAATATGCAGATTCCAGGTGAAGTTTCCTATGGGCATTATAATTTTTTCTCATCCAAATTATTTAAAAGAAATTTCAAATAAATCTGTCAAACATCCTATTTGGAACATATTCCAGGTGGTTTTTCTTTCCATTATTAATGCAAACTTCTGGGAAAACTTTTCCACATTATATAGTATGTCAAAAATGACCAAATATCAGTAGAAGAATTTAACAAGTTTTTTACTTACTTTAAATAAATGTTTGGCCCTGTTGATTGATTTATATGTGATAATTGATTGAATTGCATTTAATAGTTTTATTTTGTCAAGTTATTTTAAAAATTAGATCATTTCTTTTGAGGTGACTGATAACTGATTTAGGTGTTCCTTATAGCGAGTAATCTATCGTACTACGCAACTTACTGAGCATAACAATTACCGATTATTTGAGAAGTGGGATTGGAATACAATGCTTGATAATCAACATAAAGCATAATAAAGCTCGTAGAATGAAGACGTTAAATTGATTTTTACGAAAATCAAAAAGAGAGATCAAATCGAAAGGTTTAAACTAGGAAGATTCCAAACCAAGTTTCTTAGGGGTCTTGCTATGCCGAATTTTCAATTCAAAACCAACATTATTTCCAAAGAAAATTAAAATAAATCTGTTTAAAAACCCAATGTATTGGTAATTGAAAAATTCAAGATAAAAAACTTTCAAGCTTTCAATGAGATTCGAACCTAGGATCACTAACACATTCACCAATAGACCACTATGTTACTTATATCTAAGAGAACATTAACTTATAGTGTTTAATAGCTAATACCTAATAATAATAGCTAATATTATGTTAAGAACATATTTAATTTACAGAGGAACAATATTTAAAAAAATGAAAGCAACAATATATTAAAAATAACCGGGAAGAACATAGCGTAGAACATTTTCAACTATATGCCAAACAATTGCTCCTTCAGAATCCGCTATTGCTCCAAGTGTATAGTTATTAGTTAATCAATAATTAATTTTCCAAAATTTTTAAATTCAAAAATAAAAATTGCTATATAATCCAAAGTAATCACTGTTTTTAATTTTATTTAAAGTTGTCCTTTAAATGATTTTTCCGGATCCGCAATTGCTCTTGGTGTATAGTTAATTAGTAATTCAATTTTTAAACTATTCATGTTTATAAGACTCAACAGCAGTTGATGTCGTCATAATACAACAATACATGTATAAATAGTTAAAAATAATTAATTATTAAAAATATTGCAAAAATTTGAACAACTATTTGCGTAATGAAAAGAGCAGATAGAGAACTTAAAAAAAAATCAATTAAAAATTATTTTGGGTTTTATAACGATTTTAATTCTTGAGTTTGAACATTTAATAAAAATTTAATTATTCATTACTCCCAACTATGTATTAACTATACACCTGGAGCAATTGTGGATCCGAAAAGAGCATTTAAGGAGCCATTTAAAAAAAACTTTAATCTTGCCAACTTAACTCTTTCTGGTTAAAAAATATACGCAATAATTAAAGAGAGTGTTGAAATGTAATTTGATGATTGTAACTTAAAACTGTATTTTGAATTTGTAAAATTATGTAAGTAAAATATAAAAGATGGTAAAAGAGAATTAAAAAAAATGCTATATTAATCTAAAATATCGCTGAACAGCATTAACTATTAATTCTACGCTCAAATATGAAATAATCAGTAGACAGGGGAAGAAGAAACACTCTCTCTGCAGCAGCTCATGCGCATTAAACCGTTTGCTCCACTCTGTCAAAGCGACAAAAAAATGCCCGCTTAACGCGTTTTGCTTGTAAAAATCGCATTTTTAAAACTTTAATAACTTTGTTTTTAATGAAGATATCGTGATAATTCTTTTTTTAGATAAGGACCAAGTATATAAGAAGTAAAACAAACAAAAAAAAATGAACGAAATCTGTCCAGTAGTTTTTGAGTTAAAAGCGAACATTGGAAAAGAGCTATCAATTTATAAATATAGATTAGAATATAGCATACTCATAATAATAATAATAATAATACTCACATAGTAATACTCTTCCATGTTTTTGTGGAATTTTGTTTTTTTTCACCAAATATTTTTTCTGAACAGTTGAAAAATTATTCATTTAAAAACAAGAACTCAGCAAGAATATTACATCGTTTTTTCAAAATATTAACTCATTCCAAACATAAGGCGAATAGTTTTGAAATTCTTATAATCTATTCATGAACTAACATAGTTCATTTATTTATTTTCTCATCAAAAACTTAAGCGCCACAAAACACGAAGGTCTATAATTCTTTCGTTTTAAGTTATTTAACACAAAAATTAATTTAAATTAGGTTAGCTAATTTTAAAATATTTCTTATGTTGGTTTTTTAATTTTTATGACACACATTTAATAAATTGAATTTACTTTTTATAAAATGCATGATTGAAAGTTAAATAAATCCATCATTACCGAAAACTATGATGATATGATTCTTATTGTTTCTGCTTAATTACATTAATTTAATTATTCAATTTAAAGAGAATTGATTGACTAAATTATTATCCAGAAAAAACTTTGTTAAGAATCAATTAAGAACCATTAACTTACAACATGGCAAGATCTTGTGAAAGCAACTGTTCATTATACCTACAACTTCTTGATAAAAAAAATCTATAGGTACTACCCATTTATTATAAAATTCTGATTTCTGACATGTTTTTTAAGTTACTTTCTGCATAGTTTTAGTGTGAATAAAAAACGCTTTGCCAATTTCAATATAAGGTCGTTTTATATAGATTTTTTACGCACCACTGGTTTTGTAAAATTATCGGCTATCGATTAAAGGTATTAAAAAAATCAATGGACATGTTGAAAAGATCTTAAAGACATTGCTTCCATAAAAGAAATATTAGCGTGTAAAACCTTGGTTTTGTTGGTTTCTAAAACCATTAAAAACATTAAGAATAAAAGATTTTATAAATGGGACTATTTGGAATATTTTTTGCTTCATTTTTATACTTTTTTTTTCATCTTTTCCACTTGTGTAAAATAATATCAGAAAAAAAATATATATAAGCATTTTTAGTGTAAAAGCGAACGTAGAGAGAAATATACTAATTTTTAAATTTTTTAATTAGTCATTCCTTTGGAGTTGTTTTAGTTTCATTTCTTTTTTTTTATTTAAACTATCATTGAGAGAAGTGGGATTGGAAAATACTACTTAATTACCAACATAAAGCATAGCTACGGTTGTTGGATAAAAAATTATAATTGATTTTTACGAAAATTAAGAAGAAAGATCAAATCGAAAAGTTTAACCAAGGAAGATTCCAAACCAAGTATCTTATCGGTCTTGCTATGCCGGATTTTCAATTCAAAACCAAACTTTTTCGCAAGAAAATTAAAATCACTCTGTTCTGGAACACTTCTTCTTCTAATGGAACACATTCCAAGTATTTTTATCTTGAATTATTTAATGTCAGTTCAAAGTTTTCTGCGTACATATTCTCAGATATACTATGTTATTTCAAATATAACTAAATATCAGTAGAAGAATTTAAGTTTTTTTTGTTAAATATTACTTGAACTAAAATTAAAAGTTCAATTGTGCAATTCAAAAGCAATTATTAATTAAATCGCACTTTTTACATTTACTTTGATCGAATTCAATAAGAAATTTTTAACTAATTAAGAGATGAAGTAATGATTCAGCTTTTCCTAAAGCAGCTAATATATCGCACTATGCAGGTTACTTAACATAACGCAACTACCGATCATTACAAATTGATCATCGATCATCTATTATGTACATTTTTTTGTAGTTTATTTAGGGGCTAGCAATTGTCCACGATTTCTTCCACATAAAATAATATTGTTGTTGTGTATAAAAACTTTTATTGTCAAAAAAATTAAATATCAGCCTTTCCAGGTGGATAATAATATACCTACTTATAATTAGGATATATACTCTTATAATTAAAAAAAAAATATTTTTATGACTATATTTATGTGATTCAATTATATAACATGTACTGTACTTAAAAGGGACCATGGCTAAAATTAATGAAATGACAATTCATTTTTAGAATACACCCATACCTCGCTTTGCGTCGCGGTTACGTTCCAAAAAGACACGACGCAAAGTGAATTATGATTTTCTATAGCAAACATTTTTACATACAAGACTCGAACCCAAAACAACGCAATTTAGAAAATCTAACGACGCACAGTGAAAATTAGTACTAATTCAGTAGCGACGCAACTTCGAAAAAAACGCAAAACGAAACAACGCATAGCAAGGTATGGGTGTATATGAATTTTTTTTTTGGTTTAATGCCTATATTTTAAGCCTAATAGCAGTCTAGCAATAAGACCTGGATCATAAAAGGTGACAAAAATATTATTATCACCAACTTTAGTTATTGAAGGTATAACTAAAATGTGTTCATAAAAATAACCTTTTAGCTATTGTATCAGAACTAGTAAAGATATAGAGTACATAAAAAAACTATACGTAATTATGTTACTTAATTGATGATTGGAAAAATATGATGTACCTATCATAATAAGTACAGGATGTTAAAAAAATAAAATTATTCTTCCAACAGAACCAAGAACCAAGAAGAGCTTTCAATTTAATTAACAGTCAGGTTGAAAATATTAAAGCGTAATACATATTAAGCTATATTCCTTTACAGTTTCAGGATTTTGGTATATTTAAAATTTTTCAGTAGGTACTTCTTATCAAAAAAGTTAATCATACTTAATCAAAACCACTGATGAGTAAACACGCAAAAAAAACTATTAATTCGTATACTTACTTCATTATTTAAAAAAAAAAAAAACAGAAATAAAAATATCTAAAAATAATAAATTTCAATAGAAATAATAATTTATATAGTCCACTTAGTGGCGCAATGGATACAGCAATTTGCTCTTTCCGCTACATACGTCAGTGGTTCTATGCCCGTCTAATCCCTAGATTTAAAACTTTTTATCTAAGATTAAAGACCTATAGAAATGTTCTGGGTGTAAGACAGTCGTGATACCTTAGAAATTAAAGCGACTTAAAACACAAAAAAAATCTATATTATTATTTAAGTTTCGTTTTTACAATTTAATGAAATTATAGGATAAACTGAGCTAGCTGTGGTTTTTATGAAGCTTCTTTATGACTTAGTAGCGACTAAGAAAATATTTTTAAGCGTAAACATGTCGCCCACAGTCTTCCAATTCTTCTTAGAAATGTTTTTCACAAAAATTGCTTCCCAGAAGAATGTTTTTCAAAAATTTATTTTTCCAAAGAAAACTTTTCCTAAAATCATATTATCCATTTTGAATAAATAAGTTTAATAATATCGAAAATCAACTCCAGGTTAAACTTAAAACACTTCAACTAATATAAAAAGATGACAAATGTTTTAAAGTCTTATTAGTGTTTCTATGATTTTGCTTCCGATTGTATCTCCTATTTATCTTTAAAATATGCAGACATTCAGTTGAGAAAACTGCATTTGTGAACTACTCTAGTTACAAATATGGTAGTATAAATTAATATAAATTTTTATAAATTATTAAAATTTGCAAATTCTTAACTGTTCTAATCAACGAAAAAAAAAATCAAAAGATGCATTTGTGATGTTGAAAAATATTTTCTTTAACTGCCCAGTTTTTAAGTACATAATATTTGTTCAAATGATTGCATTATGAGCTAAGTCCATGCATAATTCCATAAATTATAATTTAGTCGCAGCAAGTGATAACCACATGATTGTAATAAATTCAAAATAATTTACGATTAGAAGAATCTCCAAAGAACCTCCTTATTATAATAAACGATGGTAAATGTTGCTAATATGTATATCTACAGCATGATTCGTAAATGCACTATCCGTATAATGTGCCCAGATCAAAACTGACCTTTAACCCAACTACTTTCACTGAATGTCTAGGATTTGTATCGTACAATTGATGACGGTATTTGATAATAAAATCGAGTCTTTGTTCATTTTAAAAATGAACAATAATTTGATCTCGAGGCAACATTCAATGCATATTGCACAAGAATTGAATGCCTACATGAGGGAGGAACACACGATGCTTCAAATTGCAAATTACTTCTTTATGCTTAACAATATATCTATAGAGTAACGGAAAAAAGTAAACGTCGATTGAAGACGAAGCCTTGGATGGGTCGTGTTTTAACTATTTAGTCGTCTAACATTAACTTTTCCTCGTGATCATTATTGTATATATTAGATAATATCTATTGTTTCTAATTGACGTTCGATTCGAGTGAATTTCGTTTTCTTTTCACAGATTATTGCTCCGATTGTTGATCTTAGTCGTGTTACTATGTGGACTGTTGGCCGCCCCTCAAGATAATTTCGACTATGAAGAGGAAGCTGAAAATGTAAAACCACCAGCGCCGGTAATTCCAGCGAAGCATACGAGTTTGTTACGAAGAGGTCCTACCAATCGGAGTAATCCTTTGAATAAAGCTACAACTACCACGACAACAACACCAAAACCGGTACATTTTCCGATTTATAGTTTGCTTGTGCATGGCCAATTACTATTACTGTTAACACCAGCAATACTTATCTAAAAGAACGTGAACCTTTACATGAATAATACAGGATGTAAACGCTAATTGAGAACATTCAATATCTTCGCAAAGCGACCTGTTAATTCTGTTTCTCTGCGTGAAGCTTTTAAGTCAGTTAATTATTAACTGCCCGCTTCACTAAGCATAAAATAAAAAAGGTCGAAAGTTTTTTTAAAAATATTACTAGTTCACCATCTTTCATTCAGTAAATATTTATTTTAGGTGCATTTTTATTTTAATAGTAAAATTCTGGAAACAAAAACTAGTGAAAATTACACTTCGGTATTTGAATTTTTATAACATTGTAACAATTCATCGTAACTACAATCTAAAAATAAAGATTGTATGGTTTTACGAAACCACGATGCAACTGAAACTTTTTTTCAAATTGTAGGCATTTAAGTAGGTAACTGAAAGTTTTCGAAAATTTCTTTGATTTAAGGTATGAAAATAAACGATATAATTGATTTTCTAGATTTTGCATCTAACCATTTGCTACGCCTTTGGCACAATTTTTCTACTATTTGCAAGTAATTTTGAATTTTCATAATTGATGTTAATACTCGAATGTTATTTTTATTATTGAATTTGTTGATTATTGTTAAATCGATCATCTGCCTGTTGTTATCTATTGTAAAGTTACTTCATCATGTTCAATCATTGTTAAATAAAGTTTGTTCTTGTGAAGAAATTGTTTCTGGACGAAAGGGCTTCACACTTACACAAACATCACACTAAACAACCTATCGCTCCGACATAAATAAACATATGCACTAGCAGAAAGTTGTAATAATTTTAATAAATTTAATATAAAAATTAAATCAACTCACCAGGAGCCTTTTTCCTGTCTCTATAAGCATGAATTCCGTCGGCAGTCATTCTCTTACGGCGTAAATTTAATTCACTATCGGATATTTTCGTACTATTCTCACTAGCTGTATTTTTGTTTATCATGATCAAGTGAACAACAAAATTTATATCAATATACTAATCAAAAAACACAAATACCAATACAAATATAATTGACAATTAATGACAACTTATAATATACTAAAACGTTGCGTTGTGATATAGAGGAAAATAGCCATTCAGCAATATAACTCGCGCAACAACCCTGGTAAAACGACATGGTATATCGCTAACAAGCTTGCCGAGTTCTGCCGAACACTTGCCGAATCCCTGCCGAAAATGTAACACACGTTTAGCGACATGCTAAAAACAGGCCAAAAAATTTGAGACGATGTATAAAAAGTTTCACTTTAAAAGGAAATGAAAAAATAAAATTTTACACCTTAAAAAAGGTCCTTAGAAATTTTATAAGTAAGAAAATATTAAAAATTGTTATATAGTGTTATTTTTAAACTCTGTTATCATTGAACCGATTGCTCTGAGGAACTTTGTTTTAAGATTTTTTTTTGTTAGCGTTAAATTTAAAAAATTGGATTGAGACAAACGC
The DNA here is from genome assembly GCA_958496155.1 of Sisyra nigra. Classification (NCBI taxonomy): domain Eukaryota; kingdom Metazoa; phylum Arthropoda; class Insecta; order Neuroptera; family Sisyridae; genus Sisyra; species Sisyra nigra. The sequence goes on from OY292318.1 coordinate 12,983,972, forward strand.
TAATATTGATATTAAAAGCTTAATACTGACACCAAAATTTTTGTTTTATTGTATAGTCTCGATTTTTGGACAAGATAATTTTTTTTCTATATCTAATCTAGGTAAATCAAAAAGTGCATATTATTAAATAAAAATAAAAATTCTAATCAAATATCTCTTCGTACAGATACTGAATGTTCTTTATTAACGTTTGCACTCTGTATATACTTTGTAATCTTAAAAGTTATCACGATATTAAAAAAATATAATATAGAGAGCATGGTAATTGATTAGGGTGTCGAACTAAAGTGCCCTATGATAAACATTCAGGGTGAGTTACACCAGTGGCATATTTTGAAATTTGGACATAACATTTTTTAAAAATTAGAAAACCGATGAAGTTTGGGCGAATTTTTTAAAGTCCTGCATCAATTTTGAATATACATATCTGCTAACAATAAAAGACATACATCATGTATTCTAAACCCATTAATGGTTTGATTTCTTTTGTATTTAATATTTCCTAACAATGAAAAAATTTCAAAACACTTTACATAACTCGATGAGTAAAAAAACCAAAACAGATTTTGACACAAGTGTAACTAAACAATTCTGGAATCAGAGCAATTTCATACAGTTCCAAACAATAATCTTTTGTATATGTTTTAATTTCAACATCGTTTAAGTTTTCCCTTTTGCTTAGCCAAGAACAAAATAATTTCAGTTAACACATGCTTAACTTTCTCTCTTTACTTGTAATTTTTAGGTTGAAGAGGAGCATGTAGAAGACGAAGAATATTCAGATCACGAAGGAGAAAATGAAGCAGTTACTTCTTCCACAGAAGCACCGGTCAAAGTTCGTGGAGGCTTCGTACGGCCTTTTAGAAGCAATGATGACTTGTTGGCGGCTCTTAAAAGACGAAGAACCCAAGTCACATCAGGTATTTAAATAAATAAAAAATTATCGTCAAGGAAAAGATATGATTGTCAATTTTTTAGCAAAATCTTTGACGACCAAAGCTCCAGTTCCAAGCATTTCCGAGGAACCAAAACAAGTGGTTCCAGCTAAAAAGTCTCAACGATTTGAAAGTAAACCAAGTAATGGAAGGAAACGTTTTAATGCAGTTTCAAAACCAACACCAGCCGTGGAAGAGGTCTCGGAACAGCCCAGTTCCACTCAAAGAAGTTCCCGAGGGCGATTTTCGTCGAGAATACCACCCAAAGTGCACCATGGCGACACAGAATTTCAAGGATCGGAAACAAATCAAGAAAGTGTCCAAGTACCAAGTAGAACACGGAGTTACCGATCAAGAAGTAGGACGTAAATAACATGCCTTGAACTAACGATAAATAGTAAACCACATTATTTAAATTAATTACATATAAAATTCATTAACATTATAAAAACACGAAAACGTATAATTTTCCGTAAAGTTTCGTAATAAAATTTCGTCAATATTTCTGATGTATGGTAAAAATATATTGTTTAAAGTAATTAAAAAAAAACTTGTTTTAATATCAAAGTTTTTCCTTCTATAAATGCCTGCAAGTAGCTAAAATATTTTGTTCAAATTTAGGTTTTTGATTCGCACAGATATTATGCAAGATTGATGATGAAGAAGACAATTCGCTACTTTCTAATTTTATATTAAATATCATTCAAGGTGTAGATGCAAATTACTTATTTGAAAATAAAAAAGTTTAAAAATCACGTTGATATTTTCAACACTAATTTTGTATTGTGTTTGATAATATTTATGCGGAAGTTCGAGACTATTAGAAATGTACACATAGTACCTATAAATGTGAAATCAGTACCAACACATTTCTTCATACATATTATTAGACACTTTATTTGCTTTTTTTGTCTGATTTCAGAAAATTTTAATAAAATATTTTATAAATCAAATGAAGTTTTTTTTCGTCCAGTAAACACAATCTAAAACTATTAGCCAAGGCTTGAAAATAAATATCATAAAGATGTCCTTGAGAACTAATATTATTTAAAACTGTTTTCTACTTAATAAACTATCATGACTTAAAATAATAGAAGTACAATGTGCTTTTTACTCGTGGTGAAAAGCAAAAACAACTTTCATTAGGATATCAATTATGAGAAAATACGAAGCTAAAACTGTTGAAAGTATGTACAATAGGATGGAGCAAAAATTCAGGGGAAAACTTTGTGCTTTTTAATTGCTTTAAATGTTTTTTTGCAAAGATGCCCTAATATGAGTTAATATGATTAGTTTGGTTTATTTAAAATCGCATAAATTACTATGGTCATTAGCGATAATATGATTAGTAAGGGTTGACTTAAAGCCTTATTTAAGTCTAGTATCTTAAAAATCAAGTAATATAGCCAAATTTAAGACTTAGACTATAGACTTAAATTTGGATTTCAGTTCAGTCACTCACGTCAAAAGTTAATATTTAAACATTGACAAGTCAAACAAGCCAAGACAGCCATTGACTTTGAATTTGCAAGTTTCTTCATTTTAAAAATTAATTAATATACTCGTAAAAAATCAATTCATCATGCCATATCAGTTATCAGCTATTTGATTTGATAAATCTTTATAATAAACCATCCTACTTTGCTGTTCATGGGAAGTAAGCACATCATATGGAGTAAATTATATTAGGTATCTATATATAAATAAAATTATAGAGGTCTGTCGTTGTGCGCTAATAACTCAAAAACTACTATCGATAGATTTCGATCAAGTTTATTTTGTTTTACTTCGTCGACACTTGGCTCTTATCTAAAAATTAGTTATTACGATATCTTCATTTAATGCAAAGTTATTGAAGTTTTAAGAAATTATGATTTTTACAAACACTAGGCTTTAGTAATTGTTTCTATTAATTTCCTTCGAAAACTCAATGCATAACCCTTTTTTGATAGCTTGGTAACAGGAGAGTATCGCATAATATTTAAAATTAGTCTTTAACAAGTTTCATTTTCGACCTCTCCATTGCCACACAAACAAACAAAAAGGAATGCACTCCGAGTACCATATATAGAAACCTGTATTACGAAATGTCACGTAAGTACCCTACCCATACGAAGGTGTTTTCCGATGGATCATGCCATTATGGGAAAAGAGGATGCGCCAGGTAACCAGGTGTTCCGCTATTAGCTCCCACTCGATCTTTTGTGAAGTGTATGCCGTGCTTGTGAGTCACTCCCTCATCAAACACCAAGGTCTAGCAAAAGTCCTCATATGCACTGGCTCTAAATCTACAATAAATGTCCTATTAAACCCATGCAACACTGACGAGTAAATTCAAAACTGATGGAACAGGTGGAACTGATTGGTATATCTGACTCCACGGATATTACCATCGCCTGGATCCCATCCCATCAAGGAATATCCAGTAACGAAAATGCCAAACTAACGCTGACTAATGGGGAAGACTTTACAGGCACAATATCGATCACGGACAAAGACTGAAAAAAAACAGACATACCGGAGAAAAATGGAACGTGGTATGAACCACACGAGAAACCTAACTGAAATAATATATGGAATATTGTACTTTAATCAAACAACAAGAATGGCAATTTTCACAAGGCTCAGAATAGGTCATACCTTGTTCTCTCATGGATACATCTTAAAAAAATCTACACCCAGACCATACACCAAATCAATTATCAGTTTCGCATGAAAGCATGTGTCTAGAGAATAGAGTCGAGACCTATGCCCGTTACTGCAGTGGGACAGAAAGAAGGATGGTATATCGAGAGGAATCGGCAATTCACTAAGCACCCTTTCGTTTATCGACTCGATCAAGAAGTTTCTCCGCTCTCAAGAATTACTGGAAAAGATGTAATGATCCCTACTAAAGTTGCTAAGGACTCCCAAGTTGATATGATGTTAAATAATAAAAAAATGTCATTCAAAAAATAATTCAATAACTTTTCAATAAGTTACAGGCCTGGCATAAGTTTCGAGTGGACTATCTTTGGGCGTAACTATAATAAATTAAAGCATCCCCTCATAGCATAGCAAACTGTTGATAGAAGTTTAATACACAACATTGCAATCCTAGTCCTAGATAAACAAATTATAATTTTTATACTAAAGTAAGAATAAAATAAAAATATAATTGATTAATCCATATATAGGAATTCCATTATACCCGTGTATTTTATTTTTTATCAAATTATAATAATTAATATAACTCACAAAACTCTGGGAGTTACAAGTTAATTTGGGTATAAACCTGCCTGACTCCACAAACTATAAAGGACCCTAAAATTCCCGAGATCGTCTCAACAAATCAAAAATCTGTGGGAATTCATTTCAGATAAGTATGTGGTTGAAAGTTTCATTGAAAATCGGGACTTCATTAAATTCGCCCTGTCCATCCATTGTATATGTCACAGTCATGTTACCCGAAAACTATCATCTCTAAAAAAATGAAATTTAAAAATTAAGCGACTACCATAAACCCTAATACTTATACAATTAAGGTATGAGAGTACAAATATATTAATTAGAGGTAGCACCACATCCATCATTTTAACTGAATAATAAAAAAGTCAGTGTAGATGATCGAATAAGGTGTTTTTGGATAGTTCGTCAAAAATTTAACAACTGTTTAATGAAATATTTTTTTATCTATTTGAACCAGAGATTCCCTAAGCTATTTAGCCTAGCATCTCTTTAAAATAAAAATCTAGCCAGACGCTTATAGTCATAGTAATGTTTAAATTTAGTTTTAGTTATTTAAATTTAGCGACTTTATTAACTAAAAAATAGTTCCTAAAAGATTATCTTCTATAATCGAAGAAATTGTGTCATTGATTTTAAATTTTATTTGTTTTCAATAACAATTTCTTATTTTCAAACAATTTTTTGCCTTATTTTAGCACGATTTGCACAACGATATAAAAAGTGCTAAAATTTCAACAATAAAGTTAACCTTTCATCACACACCTATAAATCCCATCTCAATAGTAACGTATAAAATATTAAAAGAAGTTTCATTAAAGTTCGTAAAATAGCATTTTAACGCACTTACTTACCTAAAAAAAAAATTCTACAAAGTTTAAATTAAAAAATTTACATTTTTTACTAGAAATAAATATGAATTTCAAGTTAACGCCCGATATAATTAATAATAAAATTTTCAAAAATATTTGAATTTCTTTATTGTTCATTGTTGAAGATATTAATTAGAAATAAAGGAAATAATTTATTTTTAAATAATTAACCATTAGTTAACAGAACTAATTTTAATGACGTTTTGTTAAAGATACCTCAGATTTTAACAACAAAAGATTGATCTTGAAAAGATCTTAATAACAAATAGATTAATTTTTATATTTTGCTATAAAGGTAAGGAATCTAGTAATCAATCAATTAAATTTAGATACTCTCAGCAAAGCGAGCGGGTATCAGCTAGTAACGTATAAAATATGTAAAATAATTACATAAAATTTAAACGGTATAATCATTAACAGCTTTTAAATTGTTTAGATTATTATAATACAGTTATGTTCAACCAATTGCCTAAGCGTGATTTTTTTTACTCTTACTAGACTTTATTAATATCTATCAATTTCAAAAGCTAACTGTTTTTTTTCTAATTAACTAATTTGCTGAAATATGAAGATTTATAGGTATATTATGCATGATATATTGTATGACATTTTTGAATAAATCTGATTTTTCTTAATCATGATCATAGGTAAATGACTTTGTTTGTAATAAAATTTTAGAATATTTTTTTAAGCAAACGTAGGATGTTTGATAAATGGTTATCAGACAGAAAGCCAAGGTTTCTAAAGTATAATTATAAGTTGTACCTACAGTTTACAGTCGAAGAATTAATTTCTTGGTATCTGTAAACTTCTAGTGCCCACATATTAATTAATTCCTCTCTATAAACTTCCTTCCTATAATTTTGGTACATTTTTGGACTTCTCTTAATAAGATATTATAATTTATTTATGGTTTTAATATGATTACAATCTGCATCAGTCAATGTTTTCTTTTTTTCTTTATCTATATTTTATTAATTACTTAATAACTTCTTTCATAATTTTGTATCAAATTAAGTTTGGTTTCAAAAACACAATGACTTGTTAGATTTAACAAATATCTTATAGTTTAAAAAAAATCACAGCAGTATCCAATAATGTCATTAGCATATCAACAATAAAAGCACATTTATTATCATATAATTGACATGAAACTTATCTACTGATTTAGATCATTAAATTAGCATTTATTAATGAGAAACAAACAATTTTCTAATGAGATTATTTTATGTCCAACTAACAATATAATTGAAAAATAAAATGATAATTATTTTAAACTTTGATTTTTCTAGCTGATATATTAGACTGTAAAATTAGTGCGTAAGCTGCTCATTCAAATGGATACATTAAGAAAAAAACATCTCTTCGAAGGACATTCAAGAAATAAATCCTTTCAAATCGAGCATTTCTTTCAACTTTTCTTACCATTTGACCAACTCATCTTCAACGAGAAGATAAAATATGGCATAATAAAATTAATTCACATAACAAGTTATTCATGATAATCACGAGATTTTTTGCAAATGGTTGTTTTCAAATCACTGAAATTCTTAACTTAATTGAATTTACCGCTATCAGCACACGATTTCAATATTTTCAATTTGACCTTTTTGATCGCTTATTTTGTAACTTATACTTATCGTTTATTGAATTATTTAATGTCCTTTAAAATTAGAATGTCAACCATCGCTTCAGTCTTTTACATATATTCTATGCATATCAAAGGTGGATCCCAAGGTTTTTTTTCGGTTTCTTAAATCTAGGATTACCGTTATCTGATTTATATAATTTATTTTTAGATATTGAAATTCAAAGATTGAATCATTTTACTTAATAAACATACAACAATTTCTTGTGTTCAATGTGTAATTATAATTCAAGTAATTATTTCTCACTTCAGCGTAGATAATTTGGTATTAAAAGATGGAACAATTGGATATGGAAGTAATGAGATTTTGTGAAAGAGACTCCACTTCACAAAGTGAGACTGAAAGTGTTTCGTTTGTAGCATTAAAGAGTTTGTATGAGGTCATCATTTGACATTAAAATGGCTATGAATAACGGAACTAAAAATAAAGGTCACTATTGCCACACACTAATAAGTGACTTACAAAACTTGATATTACTAACTTTAATATTGCAACCGCTGCAGTTGATCAATCACATTTAAGTCTTGAAATATAGTCGGTGTCGTGATTCATCAAATACACTACAGTTACAAAAACTGAACAGAAAGTTTAAAAAGTGAGCTTTTTATAGTTTGACATTTATGCAGTCAGAGTTGAGTTTAGAAGATTATAGCTTTAAAAAAGTAGGTAATGGTGTACTTTTCGTGGACTTGGGGTTAATAAATGTAACTTGCGTTAAGTAATCACTGAAATTACTGAATAATTAAGAGTAACAAAGAACGCTATATATCTTTAGCTAATATACCAAGACATTTCACAAAACTGATCAGCTTCATTATGATTAATTAAAAATATTATACTTAGTTAAATCGAGAAAATTTTCCAATTTATGAAATATATTGTTATTCAATAAAAATACTTAGTATTTAAGCCAGTAAATTTTCTGATTTTTAAGTATGTTATTTGAACCCATTAGGGCTCCATGTATTCTCAAATTTGCAGCTCTCAAAAAAAGGTGTGGAAACATTTTTATATAGGAAAACCGCTGAAATTTTTAAGTTTGTTTCAGATTCTGCTCGGTATCTCCTAATACATGTATTTTTCTTCAAAAGTTATTTTGTATGTTTTTTGAGAGCATCAAATTTGTTAGAAATTAAGCCCAACCGAAGCTCTCCACGTCAATGGGTTACCGAGTTACGGCACTTTGAAATTGAGCCAGTTTTTTCAAAAATTGCAAATGTTAGTTTTAGATCTTTTTTGGGTCGAAGTTACGTCGAAATCATTGATCGTACGAGCGGAACTTGCAGAATATATTTTGTAGGTAATTTAATTAGCTTTATATGAAGTGCAGAGCGGGGTTTGTAAGACTCGTAGTTCTCTCAAAATCTTAGAAAACCCATATATAGTCCAGGCAAACTAATCAAAATAAACGAAAAAGTCATGTAGTTCCAATTTATTCGGGAATGTATAAGGGAGGGTCCCCTGTACACGTAATAGAAAATCCCCTGCGATCGGGGTGCCGCGGGGGGTGGGGGAGCGATTTAAAGGGACCTTTCCGCGGTTGCGCGCGCATATCTGGAAGACGGTGCGTCGTAGAAAGAAAAAAAAACAAGAAATAAAAAATAAAAAATAAAAAATAAAAAATGAAGCTGACAAAATTTTCTATATTTTTTTTTCTTATATTATTTGAAAAAAAAAAACAACCGTTTCCAAGATATCCTCCCTGGAAAATGGGAAATTTTTTGAAAGTTTGTTTTTTTCGCCAAACTTTTTGTCCTAACTCTTTCCAACATTTTTTACACTATGTTGTGAGTTGGAAAGTTGTAGAAAATTTAATTTTCTTCAAGAATATATACACATATGTCAAATAACATTTATAACATTTTTTTTTGAACCTGATGTGATCATTATTACTATATTATTACTAGTATATCCAAGGATCCTAGGAGCCAAGATCAAACATGCTTAAAAATCACTCCTTGAAACAAAAAAGTGTTTAGGTGCATTTCTTATGGGAAAATGAATTTTTAACTTTTATGGTTTTCTTTTTAAGATTTTGAGAGAACTACGAGGCTTACAGACTCCGCTTTGCACTTCACATAAAGCTAATTAAATTACCTACAAAATATATTCTGCAAGTTCCGCTCGTACGATCAATGATTTCGACGTAACTTCGATCCAAAAAAGATCTAAAACTAACATTTTCAATTTTTGAAAAAACTGGCCCAATTTTTAAAGTGCCGTTACTCGGGAACCCATATTTTTTACTGCACTTTGTGTTCACTATAACCACAATTGTAACATTAGATAACACACTGTGTTGTATTCAGCTCTAACGTATAGTATTTTTTACTACCATAGTGTAGTAAATATATGTAGCTGTTACAACTGCTGAGTGTTGTACAATTAACTAATTTTGGCGTTTCTGTTACTGGTGCGCATGCGCCGCGTACAACAATACCAATAATTTTGTCAAAAATTCAACTACATTTTTACTAGTTCGTGTTGTAAATAATACTACAGTTTTTTTAAATACACTTGACTGGTAAACGTTACCACACGTAGTATCATCCTATATAATACTAGTTAATGTAGTAAAATTAACAAGAAATGTTGTTAAATCTACAACACATTTTTTTCCGTGTAAATTACGTTTAACGCAAATGTTTTATTTTTACTATCACTTTCCCACAGGAATCGTGCACTTAATGGATGTCGTATCACATAATATGATACGCTTAAAAATAATAAAATATTTTTTAGTTTGATGATGATAATGATTTACTGATCAATTGCCGAATCTGATACTAAAATGCTAATTGCCATCGAGATCATGTGTAAAACTCGATTGAAAATTGGAAAGTGGGATAAATATTGATTATAAGCTTCAACCCAAAAAAAAAATAATTTCACCACCTATTGGCACGGTGGTTAGGTCAATTGCTTTCTCCGCTTCATGCGTGAAGTGGAACTAGGTTCGACCCCCGTTGAATCCTAGACTTAAGATCCTAGACCCAAGATAAAACTGACCAACAGAAATTTTTTTTTGTTCAACAGTTGTTACCTTAGATGTTAAGGTAAAAAAATAATAATTATATATAAAAGATATAAATATTTTTCGTATATTAATCTGGATTTCTAAGAACTAATTAAGAAAATCGATTAAAAGCAACTTAATTTTTATAATCATAATGACAATAATGCTCAGTTTTTTATAATAATAATTAGCAATATATTTTACCAATCTATTGATATCATTAATGCAGTTGCATACAAATTATTAATTATAATGTCTCAGAGGTAAAATTACTTACAAGTTAAACTTGTTGAACAAAGCAAGGACAGTGAAGATATCCTTTTATTGAAGATAAATTATACAATGAATGTCAAGGTTTGTATTTTACTTAAAAGCAATAATTTACTGCTTTAAATAAAAATATGGCAAAGAAGAAATTATATTGTACGAATATTTTAAATTTTTAAATAAATTATAAAAGAGATTTTAGTGATTACAAAGCTTCAGGCGAGTAACATAAGGTTACTTGCTTAAAGATTGCAGTACAAGATTTGAGAAAAATTATAGGCTTTAGTAAGAAAGCCCTTGAAAATCGTTCATCCTTTTAAGTTCTTTAAACCTGAAAGAAACTAGTAAGAAAATAAAATAATTTCGATAAAGTATAAAAATTTGAAAAATTCAACTACTCTTAAAAAATTTAAAATTTAAATTAAAAATCTAAAAGTCAGATTTTGGTTTTGTTATGGAAATTGAGAAAATTAATTTTTCGTGATTCGAATGAGAAATTTGAGGGAAAAATTGACGTTTTCAATTTGATAGTGCATTGATTATGAGCTGAAGACGCAAGTATGAGATTTTGGATTAAAATTTGTGTCTCTCTCATCCATTAATATGTCGTGTCTTATTTTATCTTAAATGGCGTTAGCATAAGTTCATACCGTTTTTTAAAAAAGCCGAGCCTTAAACTTTCTACATATTTACATATATAAAAATATTATTCCCCTTCACTTCTCATTATACAAGGTGTGTGATTGTCGAAGCATTTGTCTTTTAGCTTTTTCAGTCTATTGAAACTCACGTGAACTTACGAAATTGCAATTAGAATTAAGACGAACATTTGTCACATGTAATACAAATATTCTAGATGAAAACAGTTAATTTTATTTAATTAATTTTTAAGAAGTTGAAGTAATCGTTGAACTTTTAAAATACGTTTAGGTAAACCTTGACTCGGATCTTTAGCAGGATCTTAGCATCTTCAGACTTGTCAAGTCCAAATGTAATCAACATCCAAATTTGGAAGAAATTTCAATGCATTCAAGACAAGTTTGAACCTTTCAAAATTTTACACAATTTTTGAAGAGCTTATATTAATTAAACTAATTTAAAAATTTCACAGAATAAGATTAGTAATACTTATATTACTCTCTCTCTTACATTTTTTTCCAAATAGGAAACTTAAAAAGTAATTATGTCTTACTTAATGAAAAATATTTTTGTTTCTTCACAAAAAATTAATTTTTCCATTTCGTTTTTTTTAATGTCGTTTACGCACAAAAAATGTCTTCAGTTTTAAGTTTATTGGTCTGATCAAGGCTTATTAAGACGGAAAGATTCGATTTAAAGAAAGTGAATAGAAGATGACGGCCTTGTAAATTTGTGGCCAGTCACAGACACCATTGGAATTCTTTTTTTTTTAAATTGTTGAGACCTCATTTTATAATTAATATCAACGTTAAAAGCACATAAGACTTGGAACACAATGAGGACGGTTTGTCGTGGTTTATAGTGAGATACATGTAGGTATACAACTAACAAACTTGTTCGATTATATTTTTGAAACATAAAAAAATACCTAAGAACTTATTTTTATAAGAGTTATGACTTGATTCACCATTTTTCGGCTGTTAAATTTTTATAAATAAAATTTGGTTTTGATTAAGTTGGTTCAAATTCTTCTTATTAAAGGCAAGAATGTGAAAAGTTGCACGTTATTAATAGCTAACTTACTAAGGGCTCATCAAGTCAAAATGTTGGATTTTTCTTAAATAAATTATGTTTGGAATTTTGGCTTGTTAAATTATATACTTGCGGAATCAATGCTTAGCTAAACTTGATATTTTAAGTTTAACATTTGACTTGAGTTTAACTTGATTTCAAGTCAAATTTAAGTCAGGTAATTTGAAAATCAAATCATTTAGTAAATCCCTAATATTTAGTAAGATACTTTGTATTTTTATCTAAAATTTTCAGCAATACTTATATTCAGTTAACTAAATAATAGGAAGAAATAGCAACAATAAGTAATTTTATAATATAAGATAGTTGCCAAGGTTTAATTGACCTAAGGTTTTCGAGCAGCATAAGAAAAATGTATACGTACATAATAACGTGAAATATGCAATTCTCAAATTTTGAGTAATGGAAAACTTGGACCCAAAATATTTGGATTTAAATTTTCACAATAAAGACAAAAAGTTAGCAAGTGTTTTTATAAGAGGGGTTAAAAAACGTATTTATTTTTTTCTAATGGTGTTCAGAATTGATGGAATATATTTTTTTTAAGTTTTTTTTTTCCGCCAAAACGAGCTCTTAACATCAATTAAAGTTTGCCTCAATCCATTTTCCATTTAAATAACACGTACCTAAAGGATTATTTTTATTTTTAAATTTTTATAACTTTAGAATAGTTCATCGTAAAAACAATCTAAAAAAAATAAAGGAAATTTAACGTTCTACAGAAAAGGTTCTCAAACAAAGTTCCGCAGATCAATCGTATCAAAGATATAGTTCAAAAATAACATTAACTTTTTATATTGTTGTCTTTGACTAAAATTTCGTTAATTTTGATGATCTTTTACTTTTTTTTTTTTTTTATTAAACTCTGTCTGTAACTCATGATAAATAATATTTTTTCATCAAAATTATAAACCAAATTTACGTAATTTTAGACAAAATATGAAATCATGAAAAAAAATGTTTATTAGGTATAGTTTTGTTGGATATACCTACTAATTAAACAATTTTAATTGTTATTTTTTAAACGGTCGATCTGAGGAACTTTGTAGCATACTTTTAAGTAGCGAGATAAGTCACAATCCTAATCCTGAGTTAAGGATAGGGGACATATGGAAATGGGATAAGTGAAAAGCGCTATCATAGAACGAAAACGGGTCCCACTCTGACTCCCATTATGGTAATGCTTGACATGACTTTGTTTTTTTTTTTAATCTTTTAACTGTCTGCAAGTAGTTTGATTTATTGTTGAGTTCATAATGTAGTCATATAAATGACGCTTGTGTTTGGGTCTTGGGTCGACACTCAATAGTAAACTCACCATGTTTTTTGATGATACCTTGGTTATTGGTACCGATAGTTTCACTTATCTCCATGGTGGTTCCTTTTAAGGTGTCTTTGTTCTCTGGCTGGGGAAAGAGATTCAATGGTGTTTGAAAGTAGTGGGTTTTCGTGATTTGCTATTGAGCAGTAGAGCCGAGAGTAGGCTTTGTTGATGGTTTCTTTTACAGTGGGTATGTGAAAATCCCTATGTAGGTTTGCATTACGGACGTACCATGGAGCGTCCATGATTATTCTTAGTGCTTGATTTTGTACTACTTACTGCGCTCCTCAAGAGACTGGCGCATACTACCAAACAAGCCGAATGATAGAGGTATATAGAAGGCACTTATCGTTTGAGTTAAGTGGATAGTACCTTCCCAGGTGTGGCCTGAGTTGCTTCAATCTTGCCCGAAGTCTTTTTACTAGATCATCTATGTGTTTGGCATATGTAAATCTTTTGTCGATCGTAACTCCAAAAGAACGTGTCAAATCAGATCTTGGAACTGGTACATGCTCCAAGTGAATCTCAATGTTTTCACTAGTTTTGCGTAAGGTAAACTAAATTAGAGAAGATTTTTGTTCATTTACAGTCACTCTCCATCTTTTGTTCCAGTTTACCAAAGAGCCAGTTATGGCTCTGGATGCTTCTGGTTGCCGTACGCCAGTATAACGCGCAATAAAATTCCTACTAGATAAGAAAATACAAAATTAAATCCAAAAGAAATAAATTTTTGGTCAAAAATTGCCTCGCTGACATTATAGAGTGTAGAATGTAGATCATTATTATAATAATAATAATTAATACTTCTTCTGATCCTTGTTATTTTGTATTGATAGCTAATAGCAATAGATCGGGATTTACAATGAATACAACGAGAGGATCAAGTTGCGACGTATCGCCTTATATTATAGCTACATCAGGCTCTCTGATGTATACTCAGCATTCGTGTATTTCTGTAGCCTTGCATATACCAATTATAAATAATTTTTTTCTAATTTAAAAACCAGTTTGACACTCATGATTGACAATTGTAAGAATTGTTGTAACCATATAAACATCATATTATTATGTTGCATTCATTGTAAATCCCGATCCATTGCCCCTCTAATCTATATCTATCAAAATAATAATAATTTATTGCCATAATTTTGAATACATTTTTACAATACATATTGGTAGTTTGATGTACCGTATCCATTACCAGCATTATTGTTGTTTAGAAGAGTAGACTTTACTTAGGAGTGTAGATCGTATAGATATTAAAAGTGATAATATTAATTAAGGAGTTCTATATTATTGATGAAATATTCACGATCTATATCAAGGCAAAAGCTTTTGATTAAAAATTTATTTTTTCCATTCGAAATGTTTATTTAAATATAAGCTTAGTTTCTTAAAAATATTGTCGCATATAATATTTTAAAACATGAAGTGGAAAGATTCCAATAGTTGAGTGAATTTATAAACGGGCTAAGTTAAAAAAGAAGATTTCCATTCTTAGTCATTGATACAAAATATTTGTTTTTGAAAGTTTTTATTATGTTATATCATAATATACATGTTGATGCCTACTGGTACCTACACAAAAATGTACTCAAAACTCATAGACTCTTAAAATGTTGTGATTTAAGTTTAAAAAAGAAAGAAATAACATTCATTTAGTGTAGTATAGAAGAACTTAAACATTGTTAATTGAAGGAATTTTTTAATGCAACTTTTATTTAAAATACATTTCGATTTTTATATGGTGTTTATATTTTTATTGTCACATCATAATAATATATGTTCTAATTATGATATTTTTTGATTTAATGACCGGATGCTACTTTCCCTGTTAATGAAGCAGATGAAGGATGAAGATATATCTTCAACTCCAAATCTTAGTTTAAAAAAAAATTACATTTTAATCATAGTTCTACTCTTATAATGCATGCCGACTAATAAAGTTTGTTAAAAATATTTAATTAAATTACATGTAGGTATTGTTAAACAATTTCGACGAAAACAGTGATTGGAGCACAACTAAAATATAAGATGCAAAAGTAAAAGTGAGTAACCGGTTCAAACTGCTTCTGCAGGTAGAAGTAAAGAACTGATGAAAGTAAATGTGTCTACGTATATAGAAAAGTAAAATACCTGCATATAATAGTAATAATATTAATAAATATTTTTGTTGGCATCATAACCCAAATTAATAATTTCTTTTAGAATTCATCTTATAACCGAGTGATTTGTATGAAAAAAAAAATATCTCTGAAAATTAAAATGAGTGAGAAATGGAGAAAACGTTTTTAAATTGACTGTCATGTTCGAACATTTATTTTCATTTATCAACTAATCAAATTTTAATTTTTTTTCTTTCTATCGTGTATCAATCTATGGCTACCTTCTGTATATCAACCAATGTGGAACTTAATATGTTAATAATAAAACTAACTTTTCCTATCCACTCGGTAGAAATTGTTAAGTTCAAATTTCAATATCGCGTATAATTTTTATTTCACACTGCCCTTCAATGATATATAAAGTAAAGGTTATTTGAGATATCTCATTCCATCGTATCGAATATAAGAAGAAATTTATAAAAACTAAATGTTCTTAATATGCAAATAGACCAGGGTAGGAAAATAATTTTTGAACAGAAAAAATATTATAGTAGAATGAAACCCATTAGAAAAGGAAAAGAATATAACAAAAATAAAAGTTTAAATAAATTACGGTCGATTTGAGGCGGGGAAGTGGAAAAGAGGGGCGTTTTTAAGAGTAGAAACGGTTTATCTCGATTTCCGACAAAACTACAAGTCTTATAGAAAAAAGTTAAATAGAAAATGTAGGTAATAAGAAGATCTACAACTTTTGTGGTAACACTTTTTTCACATAACCTCAAAATTTATGTGAAAAATTCAAATTACCCAGTTTTTGGTTTTGAATTTTTATCTTTTACAAAAAAAAAAATTACACGAAATTTGGTGAAAACTTACTTTTTAATGTTCCAAATACTCTCTTTTTGTTTATTTAAAATATTAATTATTTCACCTTATAATGACTTAATATCGAAAAACCAACCTAATTTTTAATTGAAAATTTTCACGTCAAAACAACTATTTTTTTTTGAAAAAGTCGGTGAGCTTTTTGTTCGTTGAAACCTCTACTTTCTGATGGTGCAAAAAATATATACATTACAATGTTAAATATTCCCACAAAATGTCATATGTAAAGTATAAATTTTAATAAAATTGCTCAAAATTGTACATTATACAATTTTATTACAAATACAACTTGGAACAATTTATTAAAATTTACACTTTAACTATTGAATTTTCTGAGAACATTTAACATTGTAATGTATATATTTTTGCAATATCAGAAAGTAGAGGTTACAACGACCAAAAAGCTCACCGAATTTGTAAAAAAATCATATATTTTGAAGTGAGAATTTTTGATTGAAAATTATGGTGCTTTTTCAATATTAAGTCAAAATAAGGTGAAAAAATTTAAATCAAAAAAACTACAATATGTTTGGGGATATTAAAAGGTAAGTTTTCCCCAAATTTCATGATTTTTTTTGTAAAAGATAAAAATATTATAAAAAACCAAAAACTTGGTTATTGAAATTTGTCACATAAATTTTAAGGTTATGTGAAAAGGTGTTAGCACAAAAGTTGTAGATATTCTTATTACCTACAACTATGCAATTTAACTTTTTTCCATAGAACTTGTAGTTTTGTAGGAAATCGAGATAAACCGTTTCTACCCTTAAGAACGTCCCCCTTTTCCATTTCCCCACCTCAGATCGACCGTAATTTATTGTTTATTTCGTTTTTGTTATATTTTCTTTTTTTTCCAATGGGTTTCATCCTACTATAATTTTTTTCACTTTTTACCATTTTCAAAGGTTTAAAGCACTGGTTTAAATAGGGAAATTAAGAGTTAGCTTTTACTTAAATTACCAACCCTCCAGTTTTCATGGTGTTTGCTACTGAAAATGATTGCAAATCAAAAAATTAAAATACACAAGTGAAAGATTTAATAACAATTTTTTCCGTTAACATTTCCATCTGCGTTTCAGATGCAACGATTTGTGAAATCTCTAAACACTTCTATTAGAAATAATTAAATTTAGAAAACTTGCTTCTTCATAGTCGAGAACAAAATGATTTCCGGATTTGATTCTATAATCAGAGCAAGCAAATCACGTCGATGTGCGTTTTAGATTCACTCCAAACAAGTCCATGAACGAAACAGATAGCGTTTTCCAACAATGACGTGTCGAAACAAATTTGAATCATATCAAATTATCAATTCACATTTTCATTAAATACACACACCTATCTAAATCAAATTTAGCCCACGAATGACCAACCTAAATTACAATGTTCCGCAATGTGATGAGAAGAATGTAAGGTCGTTGAGAAAAAGAAAGTGATGCCGTAAAAAGTTCAAGTTTATCGCCAATCCATCAATTCAATTTCAATATTTCAGATTTGCATTGCAATATGAAAAGTTTATTTTTAAAGAAATTATAGAAACATTAATTTGATCTTAATGAAATTCTTTTTTAAAAAATGATAATTTATATTTCAAATAAATTACCTTGTATATATTTATGAGTGATTCACAAAGAAAATAATTTCAGTTAAAAGATTTTTCTTTTAAATACATAATTTTAAGTTTAATATGTACCTAAGTTTTTTTAAAAAAAAAAAAACAAAATGAATGAAAACTTAAAACTACACCTTTTTTGCTTTACTAATTACTTATTGTATGCCTTATAAAAACCAAGGTAATAGTAATAAATTACTTTCAGCCTAAAGATACACGTAATATGTAAATATACAAAAATACTTATAAAATAATTATCTTTGACTAGTCATCCACTTAAAATATATCGTAAAATATTTTGTAAATGTGATGATTAAAAAATTGCAATGATTAAAATTGTGGAGAAACAAAACGGTTGACAAAAATGTTTTATAAAAAAGCACTTAAGTAAGTATACGCTCAAAATTGGATTATGAGTGCATTCTTTACGACTCAGCTTCAAAAAACAATCTTAAAAAAATACAGCATATAGATTAATGCTAAGGTTATTCATCAGAGCGTTCAGTACTAATCCGATCTCTAGTATCCTGACTGAAGCAGAAGAAACCCCATTTAGCTACAGGAGGATGAAACTGGTCTCACATGTAACACTAAGCATTGCCGCTGATCCAAAAAAAACCACCTCTATACGTACCTACTTCAACAAGCATTCGAGTACGGACAAAAATACGAAACCCAGAATTATCTTCCAAGCCACTAAGATTAAAAGCGATTTATAATCTGAATAAACTTGAACTTAACGATGTCCCAATAATAAACAAAAATAAAAAAATATAAACCCCTACCCTTATCCACCTTGGGAACAATTCACACGAGCCATCAATTTGGAGCTAACTGAACAGAAAAGAACAACACTAAAGGAAATACTCCACCAAAACTATACAAAAGTCTCTTCCTAGAAATGCAAAACAAGTACAACAAAAAGAAAATACTACTAGGCGGATGGATCAATACTAGATTTCAGAACAGGAAACCCAATACACATATCATGTCTCAAAGTCCTACAATATACCAATAATTTCAACCAATTAATTTTGAATATCCATCAAATGTCAAGACTACTAAATGATGAAGGTACTACAGAGACATACATCTGGATACCAAGTCACCAAGCAATAAATAGCAACGAGCTAACCTATGGAATATTAGAAACTAAACTCAAAACAACTAATTAAGAAGACGTAAAATAAGCGATTAGAATTGCGATAACCCATTTTTGGGACACAAAATGGAAAGCCCAACAAGCACAGCTCCATGACTGTAGATCCTCTTTCAAGGAAAAATCGCGGGTGGGAAAAACTAAACTATAATAACTAGAATCGGGCACAAAAACTCTAAACATTTTTAACATTTTCAAATGAACCTTTCTCTCTTTATGCATCAAAATGTGTATTAGCACTATTTTGTCCATATTGGTTCTAGTTGGAAACGTTGTTGCTCTTAACTACAATTTGTTTCAAGTGTCTATACTCTATAGTGTAAATTCAGTGTTGTTTATTAAGATTTACTTACTAACTGATTAATGTAAGTTGTAACTGCCCTGTTCGGTGTTAATAATTGATTATTGTAGCTCATCAGTAAGAAAATATTTGTTGCGAGGCGTCACAGTACTTTCTTTAACTTTCTTTTATGAAACTCGCTGTTGGTTAAAAGAACTATATGCACTTTATAACTATATAAACAGAATTACATATGTATACAGCATACAGTATTTATATACAAATACCCACCCTTAACCCCAAAACCGTCCATATTTGAATTTTTCCAGGAAAAAGTTTTAAATAAAAGTTGTCGGTATCAATGAGTCTAAGAGCTATAAAGTTGAAAGTTGAAAAAAAATCGTTGGAGCCGTTTTCGAAAAAAATTAAAATAACTCATAAATTTCTAGTATAACGTGGAGCTTTCGGTTAATGGTGAAAGTCAGTGAAATTCAAATTAAGCTTTTGATACGATATGGCTGTCACACACACACAGACATATTTCTAAAAACCACTCTTTTGGATTCAAGGGACCTCAAAACATATATTTCCGGTGAAAACTCGAACTCGAAAATTCGACCCGATTACAATACTTCCTTTTTACTATATAATAGTAAAAGAAAGTAATATTAAATTACCTAGTAATAATAAACACAATTATAAACTTTCGAGGGTTGTTTTGAGTTGAAATATATTTTGATTATAATTTTGTATCGACAACAGCACTATTTATATTATAAATATAACACGTACTTGGTCGAATTTATAACAAGTTTGAATCAACGAACGCATTGTTATATCATTTACAAGTCTATATTTACAGATGACATAAAACAGCTTTTAATTTAGTGATTCTTTAGTAAAATCACTTAAGCTCACTTTTTTCTTAGAAAGAGATTATGGTGGATTTTCAATCTCCATTATACCCTCTATCAACTGTCACAAGGAGAATTCCTGATTCAGTCTTTTATATCAGAAATCAGAATATGAAATACAACCTAAGTCCATTTCCGAATGTGTATACTCGTATAGCTATTAAAATCATGATATTTCGAAAACGTTAAAATAGACTTATGAGTATACTAATTTGATAGTAATATGATATAATTATACTAAGGGACCACAAAATTTTAAAAGGTACGTTTTAAATAATTTTTAGACGTGTTATATTTATATATGCACTTAAAAAATTGTTTTAAGTACTTATGTTTACTCACTCTGTTTTTAGGTCATTGCATTTTCATTAGAAAATAACCTGAACTAAGTATTGAAGGAAATTATTTGTTATGAATAACTTTTAATGAGTTGCAACAAGAGAGAATAAAAGAAATGAATTGGAATTTAGAATCAATCGCCACGCCACATATTTTTTAATTAAACGTGTAAATCATTGGTGAATAATTAATTATTATAATTTTTTAGTATAATTCTGGCACAGTACCTTAGTATTTTGAAAGTGTTTTACTGACAGATGAGGAAATCCCCTTTATTTTACTTTTTGGCGTTAACACTAACATTAAAATTTGCAGAAGACAAGGTAAAACAAAAAATTTCACTTATCCAAAGGTAGATTGATAAAAAAATTTCTACCGGTATAAATTAAAATTAGCATTATAAAAAAGCTGCGTAAAGTTTTCATTAGAAAATACCACAGAAAAAATTATCATTGAATAATCATTTATATAAATAAGTGTTAAGTGACATTTTTTTAAAGTAAATAACAAATAAAGTGACAAAAAGGCTATATCATGGTTACTTAATTTAATTAAAAAGAAATTTAATAATTAAATTTATTAAAATTTCTAACACCACCTATACGTAAAAATGGCATTTGAATACGTAACAAAACTGTTCAACAACCAAGAATTTTATTGCAAATCCGGGAAATTTAACTTGCATTTTATGAAATAATGCAAATTTTATATTATTTCCTACATTTTGCAACTCAGCCAGCCGTCTAAATATTAATGTTAACATTCAAAAAGTTGTTCAACAATGTCTGAATGACTTTTTTTTCTATCTAAAACAAGAAATTCAATAGGAAAAAAATTATTGTAAAGTTCAAAAATGTTGTAATCTATTGACTAGATTTATATACTTACATACACTTGGTGTGGATGAATATTTTAAATTTAAAATTATAAAAATTGTCAAATATTTTAAATATTCACAGCACACACCTTATATCTTTTACTCTGATGGCGGAAAACGGATAAATGGTGGCGTCATTGGAAATTAAAATGTAAATGTTTCATCAAAATGCAACCGGCGAGAGTCAATAAGTACTGTGCCAAATGCACTTTCAAGATCAAAATACTCACCACTGTGTACATTATAGAATAATACATTTTCGCAAACTTTCAGTTTTTAAGTATTTATTTTTGGCGTAGAAAGTATTTTTTCTTTATTCATTAAATGAAAACTAAACAAGCGTTGTCTTCTTAATTTATTAGTCGTTATTTGATGAGATCTTAATCTTAATTTTTAAATCTCAAAAACAAAAATTTAGTTGTTTAATTACGAGATTCTTGAATTTAGAATTTATCTAAATTTGAAAGAAATAAGTGAAAGAAATTTGGAGAAAAAAAACGATGGTTTTAATATATAAGATTAAACAGAAAGAGACTTAAATTAATTAAAACTAAACTTAAGTCCAATGAATAGGAAGGTAAGAAGTGCCAGTATATTTTTTGATTTAATATAACCTTTACGAGTATAAGAAAGAAGTACTCGTACATAAATTAATATCTGCGACTTGAGCAATAAGACCTTTTAGCCAGAAAAAATTTGGTGTTAGCATGTTTAGTTATAGTAAGCTTATAACTGAGATGTTAAGGAGCTCACTATACGTAAACAAAATTATTGCATATTCGAAATAAAAATCTATCCGTAGATCTATCCATATCCGGATAGTTCCGGATAAGCGAAGTCTATTATAATTTTGTTACTGTTGCAGTTTAAGTAGACAACACCTACAATTGGTAGCTGAACTAATTCTTATATAAGACTGATTATTATAGTACCTACTAAATGATAACTTATAAATTAAGTTAAATTATTATCATTAGTGTTTTAATTTTACAATTTCATAAAAATCAAACATCTGTAACGAAAACTAACAAATAATCCAAAATAATTGTATATCCGTAGATAATCGTATCCCAAACCGATATAATATATTATACTATGCCTTTATCCGTGTCCAGATCCCAAATTATATATCCATAGCATCTTTACTTATAGCATTAATAATGCCTTTTACTTAAGGTACACATACCTATTTAAAAGATAATTAAATTGTAAAATATTTTCAGAACTTTTTATCAAAAACAATATCCAGTGGAATTAAGTTTATGGTTTTCAGCCGAATGTATTAGATATTATATTACATAAATTACTATAATTTATTTTTACTTTCCTCTGCTACTATAAAACGATTAAGTATTGCACAATAACAATACAATCGAATTTTTGATTTTGAATCTTCACCGGAGTTACACGTTTTGAGGTCTTCTGAATCTAAAAAAGTGTATTTTAGAAAAATTTCTGTGCCTGCGCCTGTGTGTGGCAGCGATAATGCACCGAAAGCTTAATCCGAATTTCGCCTACACATTATTATATATTAAGTGCTGCCGCGAAGCTTTTGGTTAAAATTAAACCTTTTTCTATGGGTTTTTGAGTTTTTAAATTTTTTTCTATAAGATCTTCAACGATTTTCACACTTGCTATAGTTCTTAGATTTATTAATGGCTACAGCTTTTATTTGAAACTTTTTCTTGGGAAAAACAAATAAAGTGGGTTTTGGAGTTATGAGTGGGAGTTCGTATATACTAAAGCTCTGTATATATATTAATCTTTTAAATATATTTTTAACTAATCGTTGGTTTTATTTATATTTTTTTAACCAACAGCGAATTTCATTTAATAGAAAGTACTGTGACGCGTCGCAGCAGATATTTAACCATGTTTAAATTGAGAATAACATGGTAGGTGTGTAAGTATATGATAAAAATATGAAAACTTAAATTTTCAGTTGTTGGAATAAAAACAATCAATTGTAAATATTATAATTTTACACTTCAAAGAATGAAAAGAATTTTTACCCTTAAATTATTGATTACCTATCAATTTTAATTTTTTCGTTTTGCAGTTTTTTAATATAAGCTTTTCTCAAATTTTGGTATTAGTTTAAGAAAAAGATTTTTAGTCTCAAAATTTTTGAATACAATAGTGTTTCCATCTTTGTTCATTTTCTTTGGATTGAGATAACGTTGGATTTTTCAGCTATCTTTATCTTTACATAGTATAAAATAAAGTCGCTCCCGCTGTCTATTACCTTAGATCTTCTAAACTACACAATGGATTTTTATGCAATTTTCAGCAATTGATAGAGTGATTCAAGAAGAAGGTTTGCAGGTATAAAATATGCATATTATAGTAGAGAAAAGTCGGGAAATTTAAAGATTTATAATGTGAGGTCATAATAAAAATATTTTTGGCTTTTAAATTGCAAACGCTGGCTAAACCTAATGGGATAGATCAAACTAATATGCGATGAAATTGCGTATCTTAAAAGATTAATAAAAAAGTTCGCGACGGCATACGTCTATCTCTTAAGGATAACCCACAGGAGCCATGTTTTATCATTTGCATATTATAAAGAAATTATTGGTTATTTACCAAGCTATTTTAAATAATACAATATTATTCCTTATCCAATTAAATACATTAGATACGTTGTGCATTTCATGTAGATCAAAATTGCCCTTTACAGCATATCAAAGAATGAATATTTTAGAAGATATCACAGATTTAAAAAGAAAAGTGTTGGCTATTGTACGTCGTACGTATTATCTGTTTTATTGGTATCTTCTTCTATATTATGTAAAAATCTTATGTTGGTCATTATTTGGACAAAAACTCAAAAAATTCTTCACCTATTGAGATCATATTTTGATACAATATACAATCCGCTTGATATGATATCGACTACTTCTTATGCCGAAATTTTGCACGGTTCTTATTGGATAGCATAAGAATTGTACCCAACACGAACCGTGTATTTAAGAGAAGTTTTGTTAAAGTTCATGAAATAGCATTTTAACGCATTTTCTTCTACAAGGCCTGACTAATTTTAGTAACGAAAAAAATCTCTACAAAGTTTAAATTAAAAATTGACAATTTTTACTGAAAAATAAATATGTATTTCAACTAACACCCGATAAAATTAATAATGAAAATTTTTTAAATATTTGATTTTCTTTATTGTTCATTGTCGAAGATTTTAATTAGAAATAAACGTATTAAAGACAATCGTGATATGACCTAAGCTGTTAAAGCGACTTAAAACACCGAAAAAAAAATAAACGTATTAAAGTTTATTAAATTATTAACAAATACGTAACGGAAAGTATTTTGATGAAGTTTAGGATAGCTCCTAATATTTTTTACTAAAACAGCTGAAAGGTTTCAAATTATATTTTCAAGTCTTAAAGAAACACAGGTACTTTTTATACTTAAATTCGTAAGATTACCTATAAAATCTGTGAGATAGCTAAAATCTCTTCCTAGAAAAGTAGTTTTACGGATTTTGATGAACTTACTTTGGATCTAAAGTCTGGAAGTATCTATCATCTTTTTCTGTCAAAATAGATTAATTTTTATAATTCGCTATGAAGGTCGGGAATCTGTTAATCAATCAATTAAAATTTAGATTCTCTCAGCAAAGCGAGCGGGTATCAGCTAGTATTGTATAAAAAAATATAGTGATTGGTTTACAGACGGTTTAGACGCTGGAGGTTAAACCAACGAAGATGAAAATAAAATTTGATCCTTTACTGCACCTCTACTGCAGAAGGATTTTTCAAAATTTCATCACTAATTGGGTTAGGAGGTTTTAAGTTTTGAACTTTGTGAATTCTATTCTTACATTCTCAACTTTTTCCAATTTTTACTCTATAATTATTAATATTACGTGCAAATAAAAACCTTTCTTTTTGTTAGATAATTCTTATTTTATTCATACGAGGGTTGAAAATATTTTTAAAGTTTACTGTCTAAAATTGAGGCCATTACTTCATCTAACGTATGTTATGTTTACATTTTAAAACTATTGAAAGTTGAAGGTCCTTTATTCATGCACGGAGGTATATTTTTTAAGTCTGAAGTGGGCTTTCTTATTTTTTTTTTTGTGAATAAAGTCACGAGGAGCCCCTAGTAAAATTATATCAATGATTAATGATCATCGTCTACATTTAGATAAACTAAAACTAGTCCTTACCAAAAATGATATTGCTTTAGCTTGATCTATTAAAACGTGCCAATAAATTATTATTCATCCCAGACAGCTTGTAGCTAAAATTTCAGAAAAATACGTGACTGCCTTCATCTGGTTGAATTTGTCACGACTTATAAGATTTTTTCATATATGATTTAAAATATAAAATGTAGAATTCATACACCTAAAACCTAACTCGATCTTAAATCATGTTTCGTGAGTTAAAACCCACTCGAATTACAAAAAAAAATTGATAATAAAAAATTTTAAGTATATCTACCTATACCTATTTTGTTTGTTAAATTTTAACCATCTCTGTCGTTTCAAGTAGTTAATGACGTTTTTCACATTATCTACAGAGAAAACGGCTTAAATTTTTATATTTTTATGTACAATTTGTGTGAAAAGAAAGTCGATTTTCACAAATCGAGTAAAATTTTACTTTTACAGGAAAGAAATTATCAGTTTTTGAATACCTATTTCAAAAGATATTTGTCGATTAATGTTGCTAATGTGATATTTAACTATTAAACAAATAATAAAAATGTTACGTATTTTAAATGTATGTAAAGCTTAAAAGTTACGTCGTAAGCTTAAATACTTAAAAAAAACATTAAGACCAGGAAGAAGACTTAGAAGAATATAAGATTTATACCTATGGATGTTAATTGAGTAGCATTCACAAAGCATTTTAATTAGGTATAACTTAAACACTATCAGAGTGAAGATTATTAAAGAAATATATAAAAAATCGGGACACTATTTGTCTTATTACCATATTAAAGCAAAAATTAAATTGAAAACTCACTTTATTGTTGAGATATAAAAATTGTTAGATGTTATTTTTCCTGTCATTAAAACCCTCAGAACACTCAGGAAAAATATTCAAGTTTTCTGATTCCTGAAAAAAAAAAATACATTTAGTCAAAGAAAATTTACATAACACTATTAAACGATAGGAAGGATTCAATTTATTAAACCTCAAATAAAGTCTTCTATACTTCAAAATTTTGAAGATATAGGTACCTACTGCTTTAAGCTTTAAAACTTTTTGTTACTATGATATGATTTTATAGATGAATGTAAATCAAAGTAATAAAAAGTATAAGGATTAGTTATGAAAATTATATTTTAAATGCATTTTCTTAGATCTTAATATGTAAGAAAATAAGATCTAGAAAGTAAGAAAATAAACTTAAGTCTTAAGATCTTTACATGCTTAACGTTGATTTTTTTATCCACAGAATTAGATCATTATGAGTTTAATAAACTCGAACGAAATCGGGTACATTCACTAGTAAGTGATAAAATTATATACAACGCTTATTCCTGTATGTAATTAGTAGGATAATTAAATAATAATTATCGGCACAGCTAAGGACTTAAGTTGAATAATAAATTTATTAAAATTAAAATAAATTAAAGTTACGAAGTTTATAATAAAATCTGAGACAAAATGTTAATATAATTTATATGTTTAGGATTTCTGGCTATTTTGGGACATATGTATATTCATACTAAACCATGTGATTTAGGTGGAAATCTTTAATTAACAACTTGACAGAGTACTACAGTTGTTGTGTGCACATTTTGATAACTTTGAATAATGTTCGAAGACTCTCAGATATTCACCAAAAAAATTGGAAATGAAACATGATTTTTTTTTTTTTACTAGCTTTACTACATCTTCCTTTATATTAACAAACGCGTAGAGTGGAAACTCTTAGCATTTTTTTGTTGTTGTACCATTAAATTGTTAATCATCAAGAAACCTCGAAAGAAGGGGAAATAACTTTACAAAATTTGAAAAGAAAAGCAAAACTTAAATAATACAGTAAGACCTCGATATAACGGAACTCTATTTAACGGATTTCGGACATAACAGACAAAAAATCCGATCAAATGTAAAAAAATTAAAAACGCCCTGTTAATATTATACATGTTTAAATTCAAGTTTTGTCGCATGTGAACAATTTTTACCGGACATTTCAATCACGTCATAGTTCTAGCACCAGAATTTTAGATATAATGGTCCAGCTGGTAGACTGCACCTATCCGGAGTATAGTGTATAAGAGGATTCCCTGATATAATAATGCAAAGGTTTCTATAGGTGATTGCCACGCTAGCCGGAGATTCCCGCAACTCAACAGCAATTTGACTTGTTTACTCGAAGTGAATGAACGGATTTAGTGTATGTACAGTGTAGATACCTATCTGGTAAATATTTAAAAAAAGTTTTTTTCATTTATTTTCAACCTATATTTATATAACGGACTTTCGGCTTTATCGGATACCCGCCCCCCCATTAGTCCGTTATATCGAGGTTTTACTGTAATAAAGATATAATCACTACTGGTATAAATTTACTTTAAGATGAAAAACGTAGAAATCATTGGATGATCTTTATTTTACACTATTTAAATTATTATATTTTAAGTCATCATTCTGTGTAATAATCTTACTTATATATTATAAAAGTGAAAGTTTGTAAGAATGGATGTTTGTTGCTTTTTCTGGATCTGAATGAAATTTGGCATAGATATAGATTATAATCTGGTTTAACATATAGTATGGTTCCCGAGGGATAGATATATTTTTGTTTTTTACGGGACAAAAGATTAACGTCCTTTTTTGTAATGTGGTAGTTTAGGGGCCAGAAAATGATATAGATATACTTCTCCTACCGGAATAATAAACGGTTCCCATGGGACAGCAGAACAAGTATGTATTCTATAAGAGCCGTGTATTTAAAAGCAGTTTCATTAAAATCCACGAAATAAAGTCTTAACTAATTTTTTTTAAGAAGATTTGATCTACTTTTATTCAGGAGAGATGTACTATTCCCGTGGGATAGATATGTTTTTTTTTTTTTATCACGGAGTGAAAGATTTATATGATTTTTGTAATGTGGTAGTTTTGGGGAGAATGATATAGCTTACTTTTAAGGCTAGAGTAATGCGTGGTTCCCATGGGATGGCAAAACAATTATATCCTACAGGAACCGTACATTTAAAAGGTTTCGGTAAAGTTCGTGAAATAGAATTTTAACGCTTTTTTCCAATTTTACACAATAACGAAAGAAATCTCTACAAAGTTGGAATTAAAAAATTGACAATTTTTACTGGAAAATAAATAATTAAATAATTATGAATTTCAATTTATCACCCGATAAAATTAATAATGAAATTTTTTTAAAATATTTGTATTTTTTCATTGTTTTTTGTCGAAGATATTAATTAGAAATAAACGTTTTAAAATAATAAACTAAAATTTTCAAAACTTAACAATTACTCAACGGAACGAATTTTAATGAAGTTTTGCTAAAGATCCTGTAGGATAGCTACTAATCTATTCTTTTAAGGGAACATCCATTTATTACGTGAGGCGTTCAGGAGCCAATGAGGTCGAACCGAATCTCATCTAATCCTATTTTGGGGAAAGGGAAGGTCTCCCAAATATCACGTATTTTTTTGTTTTGAAAAATATCAAATTAGATTGCGAGTTGGGAGAATGATAATGTCAAATCTCAAGACCTCTTACCAGAGGGCAGGGGATGGTATTTCAAAAATTGCAGATTTGGTATAAAAGATTTTCAAGTCCTAAAGGAAGGAATACAGGTACTTTTTTACTAAAAATCGTATAGAAGTTGATGTGAGACAGCTAACATCTCTTTCTTGAAAAGTATTTTTACGAACTTTGATAAACTTTCTTTGGATCTAAAGTCTGGAAGTATCTATCATTTTTTTCTGTCAAAATAGATTAACTTTTATATTTCGCTATGAACGTAGGGAATCTTTTAATCAATCAGTTAAATTTAGATACACTCAGCGAAGCGAGCGGGTATCAGCTAGTATTATAATATATCTTCATTTATTAGATGTCAAAAAAATAATTTATTCAATAGATTTTAACAATAAAATATCATAAAAAGAATCTTTTGAAAAAGAATAATTGCTTAAAGGTCAGCTTTTCTTAATATTTTTTTTTATAGTCATCCCGAAAAAAAGAATTGGAAATCGATTAGTATCAATTTTATAATTAATAGAGAACATAATCAAATAAAATATTTGAAATATATAACAACAAAAACTTTCTCTCACAATTATTTGTGGCCAATGAGGCGATAATGATCATTGAAATGTTTCAATAGAATTAAGAAAATAATATTTACGATCAGGACGTCCTAACACTAAAACTCATTATCAATTTGTGTATTACAATTTAGCTCCAGGAAGTTTTTTTCAGTTTCAAACTTTTAGAAAATGACATTAAATTTATTTCAATGTCATGTAAAAGTAAAACTATTTACTTGTTAAAAGGAAAAAAAATTGACTTGCAGAGGAAAAAAGGCAAGTGTAAAAATTTTTGTCTGAGTTATTTTCATAAATATTTATTGTAATTGATTAATAATGAGGCATCGTTTGAAAAATATGTTAAAATACTTTCTGCTATTTTTTGTATAGGATCCGCTTGAAATTTTACTTTCCGTTGAAGGTAATCTAGCGAGTAATAGTTAGAAAACGATTTTTTTTTCAATAATGATCAAACCCGTTTTTGTATAAGTCGAAAAAAAAATCTTTTAAAAATTTAAATTTAAAAGAAAATAACTATCGGTTTTTTCGTGAAGTTTGAAATTGAGAGTTTTGTTAAGTCTTCTTGGTATAATATAATTAAAACTAAGCTTATTGGTATGAAGAAAAAAAACCATCCACTAACTTATGCCAAGGATAAATTCTTATTCGCAAGAATATAACGATCTTAACCATGAAATTAATTTCCTACACAACACTCATTATATTTCACTTCGTCTTTGTTCCATATTTTACAAAACAAAAATTTCAATTCTCATAAATGGACGCATTTTGCCCGCTTCAGTTTCTTAATCGTTTCGGCTTTTTACGATTTCAATTCATACAAATTCTTGGACACATACCATTTTAGCCAATTTGGGAACACCATGGAAGGCCACCATGTTTTGAACACACAAATAATTGCAATTTCGTCACCTGCATGAAAATTTCCCATATTCGCGCTATTGAACGCCAAATGAAAAACATCAAATCACACAAAGCGAAAAGGCTATAAACACCACAATCGAAAAAAGGGTCATTTTACAATTGATCTCTGAATGTTTTCATCTCGAAAACCCAATGACAAACTCTTGACCTCAATATTGTTTCTTTATTAAAGAAATTAGATTAATAAATTATATGAATTCAATTTAACTATATGATAAAAGTAGAACTAATTGCTTTCGTTTCCCAACACGCCAACGAATCTAAAACAAACTCTCCGATGAAGAAAAAATGGATTATTAATACGTTTATAAACACTTCCATCATGTGTAATTTGTGAAATTGTTTATTTAATAAACCGATTTATTTGCTCTGAAAAATGCAGCATGCATCTTCACATTTTCTTAGTGACCAATAGTAGGATGTGCATTTACTTTTTAGATTTACCATAAAGTAAAAATTACGTTGAGCAACCAAATGATCGTTTCGCATGAATAAAAGTAATGCACGCTTTGAATTTTTTTTTCTTTGCTAAATATGATTGAGCAATATTTGTTTTTGTTCGTTCGTTACTTTTATACCATTACCGATTGGTTGTTAACCCTCAATATGCTGCAATAATTTCTACACGATTTAACTTTAACAAAAAAATTACGATTCGTAAGGAAATCATAATTCTTCAAAAATACGGTCCTCTTAACGAAGCACTGTAGTAGCTAAATATATTAAAGCTAACGTTAAGTGGCTATACATCGCTAAATATAACGCTTTATGTAACAACTAATAACTACTCATGAGTTCGTACTGTAAAATGTAACAAAATAAGCAAAACTAGTCAAAGATAATGAGTCCTCGTTTATGCAGAAAGAAACTACAAAATGGCTTTATTGCAAGCAGCAGGAGTCAGGATAATAACCGAGAATTTAGTTAAAATTTATTAAAAGCATTAATGATCGTAAGCTTAGAGATTAACTCAATTAAAGATAGTAGAAGAATAAATTTTCATAACTGTTTCAACTCTTTATCGAATGAATTAAAAAATAAAAATTCAGAGATCCAAAAAATGAAATGAATTGTTTAAATTTAATAAGACGCCAATTTTTAAGTTTATTAAGCCTTTTATTGAACTGTGAAGTAAAAATTGATTGAATTAATTCATAGGTTTTTGGTACTTTTCTCTGGAGAAACATATAGTTTGTTTGTCTGTGCTTTGATGGGATTCTCTCTGGAAGCTAACAAGGAATTCGAGGATACTTGGTTTTTGGTTTAAATTTTATTCGATTGTTAACTCGTTATATTTACGGGAAGAAATTTACATAAAATCCAATTAAAGGGTGAGAGTAAACTTACAAAAATATTACTTAAGCCCTTACGAGGTATAGGTTTTTCAAGGTTTATAAAAAAACTTTTGAACTTTGAAATTAAGTTCATTCGAACTTGATAAACTGCCTTTTGAGATCAAGTATAAAAAAAAAACTTGAGAAATGCAAAAAAAATTTAGGCTGTGATACAACCCCTAAAAGGGTTTTATCGTTGATAAAAAATAAGCCACTTGAAAATTGCTTAGAATTCTTACAAGATTGGTTTAAGCTATTTAACTTGATTTTCAAGCAAATTTTTTGCTTGAAATCAAGTCAAACGTTAATATTAAGATATCAAGTTAAGTCAAGCATTGACTTCGATCTTTATTTCTTGTTAAAGTAAAAATATTAACTCAAGTCATTGCCTAATTAATATTCAAATAGTTAACTTGATAAATCCTTAGATTTTGATAGAAAATAACATAATATTTCAAACTTAAAAATGGACTTTAGGCAGGTCCGAATTGAAACCCAAAGAACTCCTAGTGAGAAGTCCATTTTCTTAAGCCTGCAGTAAATTACTTACTTCTTGTATAGAAAATTTATCATTGCAATAAATATTTTGAGAGTATTCTAGCACTGTTTCAACTCTTATCGAATGAATTTTTTTTTATTTTTTATTTAGATAAAAGCGCTCAGCAACTGATGGCTATATGCGCTGACGATATAGTTATGTCATATAGTACAGAATAGTTTTTGTATAATAGTTATTTATGTACAATACTTGATTTTATAACTAATTGTGATTTTTAATAATTAAATACCATATATGAGCGATAAATAAAAATAAATATATATGCTTACAGTCTAATGAATAAAGTATTTTTTTTTTTTTTTGTACAGTAACAGTAAATAATTTAATTTTATCAATATTAATTTAAACCTCTAAGTTTTAATACTAAAATTGGTTTTACAATTAGACTTATAGACTAGGTATTTCACTAATTCACTATTTTTAATATTTTTTGGTTTTTTGAATTTTTTTTTTTAATTTTATAAATTTATAAGTTAAAATGGTATATTTTATTAATTAATTAATATATATTAGATTTGTAAGTTCATCACTTTTATTTTATAAAGTAAAATTTTTATCTTAGACGAAGATGGGTCGAGTTCTTTTTTGTCGTATATACGGTTTCTGCTAATCACCCCATTACATCCTGATAGTAGATGGTCGACCTGTAGCACCACTTGGCAGCTGGGGCATCGTCTTGGTTCCTCTCTCGAATGAATTAAAAAATAAAAATTCAGAAATCCGAAATTGTAAAATGAATTATTTGATAACTTAGAAGTAGGACTAAAAAAATAAAGACCAACTCTTTAGAGTGAGGTACAAGATACCAG
Organism: Sisyra nigra; assembly: GCA_958496155.1. Taxonomy (NCBI): domain Eukaryota; kingdom Metazoa; phylum Arthropoda; class Insecta; order Neuroptera; family Sisyridae; genus Sisyra; species Sisyra nigra. The sequence goes on from OY292318.1 coordinate 13,017,066, forward strand.
AGATCCTTTTTTTTATTACCTTTTTAGTATTAAAAATTGTTATTATTAGTTACACCATCAGAAGTGTCTAACAGAAACAAACTGTGGACACTAAAAAAAGTAGTGACCTCTAACTGGTCTCTTATTTGGAAAACTTTCTTGGTATTTTTTTCAGTTTGCTTAGCGTCATAAAAATTAGTATAAGAACTTCATAATCTCAGCCCATAGAGTAAGGATTGTACCTACTTAAATTACACAATGCAATAAGAAAGCAATTTTAACTCACATTACATATATCAGTGGTTCTCAACCTTTTTTAGGGGAAGGCACCTCTATGCAAAATATAAGATCTTCGCGGTATCCTACTATTAAATATGTCATTATTTATTCAATTAATTTTTTTTTTTTTAATTTAAACTTTAAAATTCTTTTGATTGATTATACTTTAAATTTGTGAGCAAGAACACATTTCCCGCGTATTTTTTGTAAGACATCATGAATCTTCGATTCCGAGAATAGCGGCGAATTTATTTTGAAAAGCTCGCGGCATCCTGGTTGAGAACCACTAGGTACTCTATTTAATAGAAATGTCCTCTCATAAATTGTGCATAATGCTTTAAAATTTAATTGTTAATAAATGTTATAATATAATAAGCTACTCTCTTAAATCGAAATAGTGACTTTAGTGACAATTCACTATTTTGCAGTGCAGAGTATACCACTAAATTCAAATAGTAGTATACTTTTCACTACAAAAGAGTGAATAGTCACTATTTGATAGTCGAAAGTCACTATTTTGATTTAAGAGAGCATGCATATACTTGCTCAACTTTTTGTTACTACTGTAAATTTTAACTGTTAGTTGCCTCATAAAAACAAAAGATTCACTACTTAACTTGTTTTTGAGCTATTTGCCTTGATTTTCAAGCTCATATTTGACTTTAAATCAAATATAACCCAAGTTAACTATTACCATTTAAATATCAAGACAAGTTGTTTCAAATTTTAATTTTGATTTTAAGGATATTAACAAGTTGGCTATAGACAAATCTGGCTTCCCAGTTTAATTTGAATTTTTTTATTGATCTGAATGTACCTTTTTTTTAAATAAATTACATATAAAAATAATTGAATTGCAATTTAAGAAGGATCCTTATACTACTGAAAGCACCTACCAACTGAATGCATTTTTTGAGCTTTGTAAGAAACGCCTCACTCTTAAGTTTTAATCTTTTTTAATTACGTAGCAATCACAAGATAATATTATTTTAATCCGCAAATTAAACGACGAGATACTGCGATTGGTACAATTTACAGATTATCTTAGAAAATAGTTATCTTAATATTAACAATTCGACAACTTCTAATGAAAAAAATCATTTAAGTATAAATGAAACAGATTAAATAAATAAATTTTTAATTAATTTTGTTATATTTTCATACTATTACTTTCATACTATCACCATACGATTATAACCGCTCCATTTTCTCATGAATAAAAAGCACATTCTCTAAAAAATTCAGATCGATTTTAACATTTAAATGCAAACTATATAATTTATAACAATCATGTTACAGAGGAAAAAAAAATGTTGAACGATTTTAGCTCAAACGTGATAAAATAAAGTTTAACGAAACACTATAATTCATTTGGGTTTCAGTTATAATATAATAATGATGCAACAAAACGAAGAAATTATTAACTTGAATTGATTCGCTCAAAACAAACAATAGGAAGTTAGAAGCGAAAAGAAAAAAAATATTAGTTCAAAGTGAAAGCTTTACTTTAAATATTTTATCTAATGCAAGATCTTAGAATAAAACGTGTTTTACAATAACACTAATAGGATGAACATAACGACGATTCTTTCACGATTTTTTTGAATCGTTGAAAATTTTTTTTTTGTTTTAGCAAAATTTGTGTTGTGCAATTTAAAATGTAGGAAGATGAGTTTATTTGCATTTTTTGGTACGTTAACTCTTGACTGTTAAATTTAACCATATCACGTTGTTGTGATTCCTATCTACTTGTATATGTACCTACTTCACTGATGCAATTAGAATATAATCCAAAAAAATAAACAATTTAGAGCTCAAAATACTTAAATACTGAAGAGGGCATTAAACTTTCCAAGTTTATAATTTATTTACGTCAAATAAAAAATGGCATTGCTGTAACATGTTTAAAAATCTGGTCAAGTGCAAGAGCAACTCACAATAGAATCGTTTCGTACTACAGTTGGAATATCAAAAACCCTTTTTTCTACTGAAACGAATTTTGCTTTTATACTAGAACTACAACTTACAATTAGAGCAGCGGTAGGGGAATTTTTTTTTACCATTACCCCAAAATAATTTTGCATAAGTCGATATTACCTTCTCATTTTGAAAAAGAGACAATCAATGTAAAGTTAAATTATAAATTATTTATTGAATTAACTTACACGAAAAAAAGTTGCATGAAAATAGTAAGTAGGTAATACTCAAAATAAAATTCTCACATAGGTATTGGAACAAACAAAAATTAAGTAGGTAATTGAAAACTCTCGCTCTTTAAATTTTGGAGAAATTATCTTGCTTCATCGTTTGATACAATAACTTCAACATTGGGGCTTTTTTGATGTGAAAACAATTTAAATAAAGTTTTCGCCCATAATAACACACTTATAAAATAGCCATGACAAAAGATTTCCTTATTACCCCCAAAAAAATTTTACCCCACTTGGCGTAATTTACCCCGGTTCCCCGACCGCTGACTTAGAGCCTAATGTGGTATTGGTAAGACATTTTGCTTATATTATATTTTGCTTATTTAATCCATTTATTTTATGGCAAGTAAAAGACACAGTTTGTTCTTATAAGACAAAGATAATTTAAATTATTTTTAAATATTTTCTAAATATACAAACGAAGGAAAACGATGTGCAACAGGTTTAAGAATCTACACTGGCTTTTGAGAAAACGCTCCAAACTTTCCCTTGAGAACAAAATATTTTTCTCAAAAAAAAAAAAATAGTTCCAATCTGGACGAACGGGATTGAGCTATGGGGCTCTGCTAGCAAATTCAACATTAAGATATTAGAAAGAGCTCAATCAAAAATGCTCAGAGAGCTGGCAGACGTCTCATGGTACATGACCAGTGAAGCCCTGAGTACGGAAAATAACATCAGTAGCGTGTAAAATTGAGACTCGTGCCACCAAATAATATGAAAAGCTCTACCAACACCCAAATCCACTAATCTCATAAACTCAATCAAGCCCGATCCAGACAGCAGATTGGATAAAAGATCCATTGTCCTGATGGCCAATAAATTAACATATAAAAAAAATATAAGAATGCTTGGGAGAAAATCAAATAATGGTATTTTAACAAGCATTTGATAGACTATACCTGTTAAAGTTTTAAATTGACTAAATCGTTACAAATTTATAACAACTTAACAAATCTGTATCTGTACAGTATCTTAACATTTTGTGGAATAAATTGAGCTTAATATTTAAACGTTGAAATAAAATAGCATAGAAATTCAATGCTTGTCTTAACTTGTTGGTTAAATAATAATATTTGGCCGACTATTGGATCAATGCCTGTTGATCAGATTAAGGATTAGACACATCTTGAAAAAGACAACTCCAAAAAAGTGCCCCAAGTATGAAAGTAAACGGACAGTGACACATTCAATCAGTGAGTGCCCCTTTTTAATTGCACCAATCAACCCCACTGACCTAAAAAATACCCTCAACAAAAACCTAGTGGATTTCGACGACATTGCTCACTGAGGCTCCTGGGTGTCCTGGAGGATGTATAAACCAACCCAGTCAACACAATTGTCGCTGACAGAAATGTTGACGCGACATAAAGAAAAAAAAATATTTGAAATGAGTTTGACTTGATTTGAAGCCAAATTTTAGCCAAGTAGCTAAAAAATCAACCCAAAGTAGCAAATCCTTAATGTTACCTAGCATTGACGGGTTGAAACTATTTATTTACTTCGTAGAAATCTACAAACAGTGAATGATGATGAAATATCAGAGTTTAGTACTTTTGCTTCCGATTGTACATCTTATCTTTAAAGACTTGAATTTGTTGTTTTATTTTTTCCATAAATTTTAAATTAAAAACTATAAGAGATATTTTTTCAAAAATTTAAGCTTAATAATTTCAGAGGTAAAGATGGGAATGGTCATTGTTTGTCTGATTTCTTTATACCTTTTGAAGTATGCATTTTAAAAATAAAGCAAAATTATATTTAAAATCCTATAATAAGCCCTTTAAAGTTTGATAGTAGTATCTATTAATACAAACCCATGATGCATTTAGCAGAAGTTTTTTTTTCACTCTATCCCCCAAAAATAATCCTCAAAATCGATAACTGCATTCTTTCAATAGAGTTCTGTCATTGCCTTACCAAATTCTATAAGTGTAAAATATTTATAAAATTTTTGTCGAATATATTTAGATTAAATTGTTAATATTAGACGAACATTTAACCAGACATGCCAATGATCTTCTAAGGGTTTCATTTTTCACATACGAATCCTCAACAATAAACCTGGAGATACCAAGCAATACATTTCAATACTAAAATTAAGATCTCTTAGGGAAGATTAGACCATAGGATGTACAAAAGATCAATTTGCTTAAGTTGAAATTTCAAAAAACTTTACGTAGGTAAAAACAATTTCTGATGATAGAAACTATTTGAAACTAAGTTTCATAATAATGAAATGGTCGTGTATTGAAAAATAATAAAATTCAAGTTATAACAACGTGTAAAGTAATTTAAAGATTTTAAGTAGTTTAATGCATTTTCGTAATATGTATGCGAGTGTGTTTTATGAGATGTAGTTTAGATTTATCGAAATTTCGTAAAATGAAAATAATTAATTTATTGCAACATTTATAATTGAGATTTAAATCACATTGAGAAAGTTATTGATCTCTTTTTAGTTGTACGTTTTGAATGCTTTGCTCAAACCGAATAAAAGCATAGAAACTTTCAATGGTCATATTATTATAGCTACAAGTATTAAATGTTCTGAAAATTTGCAATAATAAGTGTAAGCATTTAATAGTATGGATGTAAATGGTGCAATTGAGAAGTGACTGATAACGAACGTTAAGCTACCATTATTAAGCTACCATACGTATATGAAAATAGTTTTTATAATGTTGAGCTTTAAATATTAACAATTTAGATACTAATTTTACAGATTTAACAGAAATTAAAATAAAGGGTTATCTACGTTATAGAATAAAATTTCTTACATTTGCATTTTTTAATTCCTATTGCAATAATGTATGCCTTAAAAAGGCAAAAAAAGGTCTTAATCTATTAAATTTTGGGTCAAGTTAAATCCCCACGTACGTCACTGTTTGATCCGTGGGTCATAAGTTTCCAATCACTATCGTATAGTAATAAAGATTCACTACTTGGCTTGTTTTTCAAGCTACTTGACTTGAGTTGAAAGCAAAAAAAACTTAAGTCAAATATTAATATTTAAATTCTAAGTCAAGTCATGCATTAAATTTGCAAGTTATTTGTACTCAATTGTACAAAATATCCAACTACTTGACTTGGTGAACCCTTCCTTTAGTAATAACTATCTGATTAAAGCAAAAAGATTTTTTTAACATCTTCATACTAAGTTTTTTTTTTCTACTAGATTAACTAATGAATCAATTAATGTCTATCTTCCAACTAATTTCATGATAAAGAGTCATTTAAACAAGGCATTAATTACTTAGATCTTAGCTACAAATTCTCATTAGATAATTATTTTAAATCATTTATCTATTCTTTTAACACAGCTATTTACAATAGGTAATATTTAAATGATTTTTCACATCTTCATCTAATCGCCCACAATGGATGAAAGAACCTGTAAACTTTTATTCAATCTTGCATTGTCCCCATTTGCTTTATTTACATCTTCAACAATGAAATATTCGAAAGAAATTATTGAAATTGGTGAAGAAACGAGGATTTGAATGCATTATGCTGATGACTCACCAAAGACATTTTATGCATACTAAATAGTTAGTTGGGTAGAGTCATAAAAAAAAACAATCAGTATAAAAAAGTTCTTATTAATGAGATAAGGATTTATACATGTGTAAGAAAATGTCGTTGCACATCACTTTTTTTAGATTCTCATTAAAATTTTGGTATGGGCAAGGCCAATTTTAAAAGATAAACCACGCCACATGAGGTACATATGGTTGAAAAAAGAATTGATCAGCCAAGATGGCTACTAGAAATTCATCAAGTCAAGTATAAGAATATTTTGGGCAATGAACTGAGCTTAATATTTATACTTTGCAATGAAATGAAATAACTTGTAAAATTCAATGCTTGCCATGACTTGATATTCAAATATTAATATTTAACATGATTTTAAGCCAAATTTAAGTTTAGTAATTTTAAAATGAAGTGAAGCAGTGAATCTTTTAATGCCAACGCATCCACCTGAACCTCTGGCATTATTAAAAAGATGGGGAATATATAGAAATGAAATGAAAGAAGAGTTCTCTCGTAGAACGAAGATAAGCCTCATTCTAGGTTTGTTCCATACGACGAGTTATGGCGATGCTCAAACACTAACCGACACATTAACCAAGAGACAATAGTGAATGAATAGTGTTTCAGCAGGTTCGTTCCGTGCGAACATTCCATCCCCATCCAGCAGTCAGCACAGCCATTTTTGTGACGAGCGCTTATATCGACACTGTTTCGGAATGCTTATGCACTGCTTTGTCGACCCTTGGTCGAAGCTGGAACAGTTCTTCACTCACTCTTGGCTCTTGGTCAATGTTGTCTTGCTCTTTGTCTGTTTTCGTTTCTATGCATCGCCATACCTAGACGTTTAGAACAAACTTTCTATAGTAGCGGTCGGGGAACCGTTATCAGGCGTTTTTATCCCCGGACAAAATATCCCCATGACAAAATATCCTCAGACAAAATATCTGCATGCCAAAAATATTTGCGATAAAATATTTCATGCAATTTCAAAACCCCACAATTTTCTGATTAAAGACCACTCTTGATTAATTCTGTAGACAAAATATTTTTTGAGCTCAAAAACTAAGATTTTATATTTAATCATTTTTAGTAAAGACGAGTTAAATGGACCCCCAATTATTTATTGAAAAAGTGTTAAATTAACCCCCATGTATTCGTGTCAAATCCACAAAAACTGTGTTAATTAACGCCAAAGGGGTCCAAGGGGTCCTCCTAGCGGAGCCCCCAACAAAAGAAATTATAGGCATTGTTCTTTTACCCGTTTTTAATTCATTGACTGAATGTGCTCTTCCTAATATCGCAAAGTTTTACACAAAACTAAATGTTTTAACATCAAAATTATGCAGCAAATACGATTTGCAGTTATTCTATGAGGAGTTTTTGTCTGAGTATATTCTGTCATGGGGATATTTTGTCTGAGGATATTTTTTCATGGGGGTATATTTTTTTTGTTATTTATTTAAGGTCGCATTAAATACTTTGGTCATTAGCGACCGTCAAATCCGAAAACCCAGAATAAAAATCTTAGGCTTTCATTGGGATTCGAACCCAGGACCACAGGCGTATAAGGCAACTATTTAGTCCACCACGCCACTAAGTGACCTTAAAAGGATATTTTGACCGGGGATGGAACGCATGGAACCGGGGTAAATTACCCCAGATGGGGTAAAATTGAAATTTGTGGGGTAATAAGGACATTTTTTCTAATTTGCTATTTTATAAACTTGTTATTAATATTTTTACAAAACCATTCTCTAAAATTAAATCAAAAAGCTCCAATTTGGAAGTTGTATCAAACATGAAGCAACATCATTTCTCCAAAACACGAAGGGGAAAGTTTCAATTAATTTTTGTTTTGTTTGTTCCAATATGAAAATGTTGTTTTATTTGTCTATAACAGACTTACTATCATATTTTCATGTAACTTTTTTATTTTTAATATTCAATAAATAATTTTTAATTTAAATTTTAATTGATTGTCTCCTTTTCAAAATGAAGGGGTAATTTTGGGGTAATGGTTATAAAGTTTCCCGACCGCTGCTCTATTGCAATACCTATCACGGGTCCAGAATAGGCCTGCTTTCAAGCTACATACTTGATTTAAATTTGACTTAAAATCAAGTCAGATGTAAATATTTAAATATCTATAGTCATGTTAAGCATTGAATCTGCACAAGTTATTTCATTTCAAAGTTTAAATATAGTACACTCATTTAAGCGTCTAAAATGTCCAATTACTTGACATGAAGAATCTCTAATTTTAAGAAAGATCTATTCAAAGATTTTCAAATTGCTTGTTTTATTTAAAAAAAATATATATTTAATTTGCTGCCAAATGATTAATTTAAAGAAAATATTTTACAAATAAATATAGGAACTATTTTTAATAAACTGTTTAAATTATTTTTTTTTGTGAGAAAAGTATTTAAATCAATAAATTAGTTGTGGCTGAAGAAAATTGAAATTTAGCAAAAAAAAAATTTTTAAAATTGCAGGGTGAAGGGTTAGTGGTAGGCCGTGGTGTATAACAGTATATAAACTCTTCATATGGCCAGCGAACGTTTATTTAAAGTTGTTCTTTCGGAGCGAAAGTTGTCTGCAAGTGTTTGTTGGAAACAACAAAGAAGTTGTTCGATAAATGTCTAACATTTAAAAAAGTTAATTCTTCAATAACATTCACAATCAATAATAATTAATCGAAAATTTATTTTCGTTTCCCTCTCCGTTTTTTCATTACGACAAAAATCAATATGTGTTTGTGATTGAACTTTCCAAAAGCGGATATTAAGTGTAGATTTTGTCTTATTATCTCCAGCTGGATTTTAAGTGTGAAAAATTTGTTTAGTTTTGATAACTGAAAAAATTCAAAAAAAAAAAAAACTACAATGAGGTAAGTGGTGATATTTTGCGTGTGTTTTTGTGGGTCGCAAATGGCTTTTGGCAAATATTGCTGAATACACGGCGTTTAACAGTTTTGAACTGAATTGCATTGTTACCACATACTTAATCGTACATTGATACATTCGAATAATTTAAAAAACCGCTTTAAGCGGCACTTGTTTAGTTCCATTAATTTAAAAAAAAAATTAACCTAAATTCCCATAATCTGATGTAAAATTATTTTTTAAGAAATCACTCGATCGGAAGTAAAGGAGAAAAAATAGGAAATTATTTGATTAGAAAAATCGCCAATAATAAATTGATCTACTTTTTTGGATTTCCTTTCGTCGATATTTTTTTTTAGTCGTCTATTATATAAAAGTTAATTGAAAACAAATTATGTGTACTTTTTCATTTACACACAATTTTTTGATAAAATTTTTAACAATGTTCTCACTTTCATTTTCAATATTTGTCCAAAAAAGTAAACATCTGTTAATTTGAAACTTGTTGAAACTTTCAAATTGAATTTCATGTGGAAAATATCTGGTTAATGCATCGAGTACCCGCCACTAATGTAATTATTTTTTTTCGTATATTTAATTAATTAATTAAATTATTTTCGGGTGTATAACAATTCTTCTTCAAACAATTACCTACTAGACAGTAAAATTTTACGCTTTCTTTTCAATAAAAGTGAAATGCTATAATTATTTTTAGATAATTAATTTTTTCATCGACAAACCAAAATAATATAAATTCTTTAAAGACCTTGCTAGAAGTTGACATTGGTATCGAACCCAAAAAAAAAAAATCAAAATTCAATTCCTCACACATAGACTATAAGGAAATATAATTTCTAAATGAGTCGGAAAACGCGATGAAAGTCTTCTGGTTTATTGATATAAATATATAACTTAAACCTTGGCAAGCGACATTTTTCGAATTACTGTTAATTGCAAAATATGTACTAAGACTAAAATGTCACGGGTTTTGATTACGGTTCGTATAATGCCGACATAAATTGCAAACGAGTAAAATGTAATGGTGACATTCTTAACGTATCCACGTGCCCAGGTATTCAATAAAAAATTAATATGCAAATCTAATAATACCAATAATGAATTAAATAAACACAGACATTCTACTTATAAAAAAGTTTTTTGAATTGTATAAATTCAGGGCTTAAAACTTTGACTAATTTAGCTGCTAACTGTACTTATTGTAACAATGCGGTTTCCTTCGCTTGTACATTTCCTTTTACGATTTGTTTATGTCTGGAATACACAATTAGATGGAGTGGAACCTATGCAAGTTATGTGAAGTAATTAAAATAAATTATATTAAATTATTACCAATGAAATAATAGGTATCATGTAATAGATTTTTTTTACTATTGTTATATTACAACTTGTTGATACTTTCCTCAAGGTATGTTTCTCGGCTAAATTCCTGACTAATCTATATATTATAATACAAATATAAATAATTGTTATTTTCAACAAAGAAATTTTTTTAAGAAATAATAAAATATAGAACTAGTAATGTTTTCAAGGAAACTGTTTGCGTAAGATAAATTTCAGGAAGTTGATGCTTCCCTTTTAAATACAAGGAAAGCATAGCTCAACGTACTTGAAGATACTTGAGAAAATGTTATAATATTAAAAATGATGTTATTATGAATAGTTTATAAAACAATATTAGTTTAAAATTTGATAAAATTACCTTAACTAAAAAAATGTTGGTGTAAAACCACTTGATACATATTTTTAGCACATACTAATAATAAAATAGCACGAACTTTTCAACAATTGTCAAAATGCGGACGCATTACGCAAGCGTACAAGCTTATCACAGCTACTATGATTTAATGCTACAAAACTTTCTCAAAGTAGCTATAAAGCTTAAATTAAATAACTTTTTTTCAAATTGTTTTAAAAATGGATTTTTGAAGATTGAGTTATATTTAGTTTAAGTTAATTAACAACCAAATAGAAAATTTAAAATATCTAAAAATGTATCACAGAATGGATCCAAAATTTACACTTGGGGGGTTTTCAATATCTCTGATTAGTAACCTATTTTTCAAAATAATTTTAGTTTATGGTGGGCACTCTTAGTTCAGGGGGTAGATACCTTCATAGGAAATCATGGGATCAATGAATGAAATAGTGCTTTACATACATTTTGATGTATGTATATAGAGGGAAAGATTCTGTTGAAAATCGTCTTTCTCTCTTCATCTATGAAAATGTGTATAACACTATTTCATTCATTGGTCCTAGTTGGAAACCCATGATATCCTATGAAGTGGATGATACCTGATCAGGGGCATGAGTCCTGATTCATCCCACGCTAATCAAAAAGCTGCTAACATCATAGATATATTTTTACTTTGTGTAGTTTTAATTAGTTTCTTTCTATTGAAAATTTGGCAGAAAATTATTTTTTACCCATATTCAGAATTGTATTATGAGAAACTCAAACACACTCAATAAGTATTTAAAAAACTTGAACTATCTACTTATGTTAGACTTTAAGAAATCCTAACAATTAGTAAAAATTAGTTTTCCGATTGTTTCAGGGCAGCACATGGATTGATTTAATGCTATTCTAAGAAAAACTTAAATATTAAGTTTGGCATGGTTTTAAAATACATTATTGCTTTTTTTTCTTTGTTTTTTAACAAAAAACTAAATTTAGTTAACAACTAAGTAGTGGTGAAGCGAGGGTTCATGTCACCCGGAACAAAAAACAAATTTGTTGTCCCCTATTTTTGCAATTAAACAACATTTGTAAATAACCTAGAATATTCTGCGTCAAGATTTATCAAGTCAAGTAATTGAACATTTATTAAATGAACTATACTTGATATTTGATAATTGTTAATGAGAAAAATTGCAAAAGTTCACTTAGTGACGCAGTGGTTAGAACAGTTTGCTCCCTCCACTACATGCAACAGTGCTACTGGCTTTAATTCTCGTCGAATTCCTAAACATAAGATTTAAGATCTAAAATTTATCTTAGATTCCAAACCAGTCGTGATATGACCTTGGATGTTAAAGCGACTTAAAACACCCATAAAAATTGCAAAGTCAATGCTTGATTATAATTATCATAACATAAATATGTAATTCAAATTTGACTCATTTTCAAGTCAAGTTCAAATAAGCACCCAAAATAAAAATCCTTTCAAAAATGAATATTCTTACATAATTACCTCTAGATTTTAGAATCTACAACTTGTTCCAATACTAAAATAGCTATGAAGCTTAATGCTTGAAACTCTACGTTATTTAATGTACATCTCATATACTAAATTTCCTTCTTTAAACTTTAATTTGCACGTAGTTCATTGTAGTTTTCACACTCATAGATTATCGATTTTATTTTACAAAAAATACAATTTCCTTTATAAAATATCTTATTTTGATGGTATGAAGATAAATTATACCAAGTCACATTACTTCATTAATACACTAGAAAGAACTTAACGAGAGAGTTATCTCAATAGAATAAAGAAACGTTTTTATCCGTAAAAAAATGCCACTGGTGTAATTTTTAAACATAGCGGTATGTAAAATAAGCTTTTCTTATATACCTACTCATTTATACTCTGACAAATAGTAAATTTTCGAAAATTTTAGAAAATAATCAATATCTTATTTAAAAGTCTAAATTATAAGATCCCCGTGTAGATAGGCCTATTCCCGTCGAGTTTCTAAATTTAAGTAACCTCTGTCATTTAAAAAAAATCATGATTTCTTCAAAATTAGTTTAAACTTGAATGTTGTATGTTAAGAAAGGTAACTTCTTAAATCAGTAATAAACAATTCGGATTAATTTTAGGTGATATTCAGGATAAGATAGAATTACCTACTACAAAATTGAATAACTTACATTTCTGATTTTTTATAAACCCAAATAATCAAATTTCTTTATCTGTCATCAAAATCTTTTTATATTTCTTGCTACCTAATTAATATTCACTAATTTGAAATCATTGTTTTACCATGTTCTTAGTATTGTAAGACTAGAAGAATTAGCTTTCTTTTTGTTTTTCTGATTTTGTTGATGTGCCGATATATCCGGTTTAAACAAAAAGAATAATATAAGAAAGAAGAAACTAATTTTGTGTTCATTTATTTACCATTAGAAAACTTTTTCAAATGAAATATTTGCATGGTTCAAATATATTTTAACGACTAATAAACTTTGTTTTACACTTGATTTGCTCAAGTTTTCTGTAACATAAAGTATAACAAAACTTGAATTGTATTTACAAGGTAAAAACGAGATTGAGTCAAAATGATTGTTTCAGAAAAATCCAGTGTTAACGCTTGAAGGGTAAACACTTAAAACAAGCCTCAATCATTCAAAGTAATTTCAAAGTAAAAGATCAACGTAATGAAACTTTTATTGACTCATAATCAGCTAAATTCAATGAATAAATCAATCAGATTGGTCAAAAGTAAAACCTATTTTCTATTTCGTTTCAAGCGGCTATTTTAATGATTGAATTCATTGATATGGTATTTAGACGTTTCAATTTCATTGACTCAATCAAATTGAGATCAAGAATTTAAGATTCAAACATAAAAATCAATAATTATCTTTAATGTTTTTCAAACAAATCAACTACATCTTAAAAATAAAACTTGTTAAATAAAAAAAAATTATTTTAATTTTTTTGATTTCATTGTTATTTTCAAAGCCTTACAATTTTAACAAGTTGAATGAATTCATCTAATGTTTCAAGAACCTTTCACTTTCTGCAATTTTCTGAGATTGTAGTTTCTATATTGATTGATCAAAGACACATTTTCAAGTAAAACAATCACTGTTTAGATAAAAAGCAAAACATTTTTCAAGATCAATGTCACATAGCCGATAAATCCTTCATTACAGTAACTATATAGGATAAATAGAAACGTGTAATTATAATCTTACTGTCAATGTGATAATTACTTATTTCCTATAAAGATAATTATAAAATAATTAAACGGTGAAAAGTTGTAACCTTAACAATATAACCATACGCGTAGAAATTGAATTTATATCCACATTCGTGAGTTTATTACAAATGAAATGTCTATAAAATATAACACAGAATGTGAAGAAAATGACCAGCATGCGTGTGTTAAACTTATGAAATCTTAGAAGTAAGTAACTGTGTCGCTGATCTCGGCATGTTACTTTCATAAATGTATTTATGATACTGTTCTAATTACAAATGAATGATTTTATTGAGTTTTCGAAGAATTTTTCATGTATCATATTAATAAAATCAATGGGAACCTTTGAAAAATATTGTATGAACCTAATGATAATAATCTTGCTATTAATATTTTAAAAGTAAAACTTTTTCATTATTTGACACGATTATAAAAATCTATAAGTACTAGTAGGTATCTACATTTCATGATCACAGCCATAGAGTACCCAATTCTTGTAGCTTTGAAGGTAGTTTAAAAGTCGCGAAAATATCTGTTTTTATGAATTGGTAGGTATATCAGGAACAGCTCGTAACAATGAGATTTGGGGAGACAAATTTTCTGTATAACCTTTTTTATGGTTATAGTAAGGCTGGATTTTATAAATTTTCGTACTTCTCTAGACTGGAGCTGGTCACCGTAGTTGATAATTTTAGGATTCTACTAAAGTCAATCAAATACCACTGCACTTGAAATAATATTTATTTTATACGCTTAACAAGAAAAAATATCACAGTACTTTCTGTTACATGAAACTTGCTGTTGGTTAAGAGAACATAAATAAAACCCATGATTGGTTAAAAATTATAAATAGAATAATGTGTTAATATCTATACCTATACTAATACAGAATTGTATGCATACAGTTTCTATGTATATGCAAACTCTCACCCTATGCCCCAGTACTCCCTTTATTTAAATTTTCCCAAGAAAAGATTTCAAATAAAGTTGTAAACATTGATAAGTCTAAGAACTATAGCACGTTTAAAGAAAATCGTTGGAGCCGTTGTCAAAAAAAAAAAATCAGAAAAACTAAAAAGTTCATAAAATAAAGTGGGTCTTGCAACCAAAATTTTCGTGGCACAATTAAAAGTAATATGAAGGAAAAAAATTTTACATTTCTCTAAAACCCATTTTTTGGACTCAGGGGACCTCAAAACACGTATTTCCAGTGAAAGCTCGAAATTGAAAATTCGACCCGATTACAATACTTCCTTTACTATATAGTAGTAAAAGAAAGTACAATTATTTATCCAATTGGTTTTTCTTAAAGAATTATATTAAAAAGGTTTTCGAAAGAAACAGAACAGGACGAATGTAACATAAACCAAATATGAAATATCTACGGCAAAGCATCCTTCTAATAAATCACCTACAAACTAAATGTTTTTATTTCTCACTTCGCCTCAACTAGTCTAAGCATATCCAGTATAAATAGACAATAACCTTAAGATCTACAAAGTGATCTTAAAGCCCCTCTTGTACGACATAGAACTATGGAAAGCATTTAGTAGCTCTAATATCGAAAGGATACAGCGGTTTCAGTTAAAAGCCCTACGAACAATAACAGGTGCCTCGTGTGTCACCAACTACGATATACACAGGGACCTTACCGTGGCGACGGTCTGAAACGAGATAGTCAGACTAAGCCAAAAATACCTTACTAGACTGGAGTTACATTCGAACCATTTCGCTATCAATCTCCTAGACTAGTTTGTATTTTCTGGAGCTACCCTACAGGGACCAATGCACAGCATGAGGCTTCCCCATCAAGGAGGTGCGTCCTTTTTTCCCGCCTGTACATATATCACATTCGCTTTTTATGCAGGGACAGATTGCGAATACAAGAAAAGAAAAAAATCATTTAACAGTACTTTACATTACTAAAACCTCTTGGAAATTAATTTTTTTTGGGTCTGTGGAATCAACAAAAAATTGATTGTCTGTAAAGTCGGTTTACGCAATTTAGTATTCTGTGATAACGTCATAAAGAAACATTGAAGAAAAATTGCATACTTTTATGAATTGAATTGAATTATTATCACTGAATTATCATTATTTTGTATAATACAAAGAAGGAGTTAATTGAGGTTTAACAATTTTTTCAAAATGAAATCAGACTGAAAAGTATGAAGGAAATCAATTAGGTAAATCTTATTAAGTAAATTGTAGAAAAAAACACAAAACACGTTGTCTTGGATTCAACAATTATTGAATACGAGGCATAGCTTATTGTAGATGTTTTCGAAGAAGCTGGCGTGGCGGCGTTTCAGTAGTAGAACTCGTGCCTCTCTATCGCTTATATCGCGTTCTCGCTTGCAAGCGCAGGCTCAAACGGAACGGGACACTTGTTTTTCATGCATTTTTCATGCATGCTGCCAGTGTTCATCAATTTATAAGACGTTTTCACGTCAAAAAAAAACTTCTGAAAACTTCATCACCAACTTTTGAGTATATAAAATACATTCTTAAATAGTTCCTCAGTTATTGACCAAAAAAAAAAAACATTTCGTCGTAGATTTTCTTGAGCTTTTAAATAATTATTTCAACCCTTAAATGAGAAAATTTAAAAATTTATAAATCGCAGGTTTTCGTTCATTTTTAAGCAAGATTTCTAAGTGCAAAGTTTATTTTCTTAATTAATTTTCTTAAACGACCATTGCTATGTTAATATTGTACTCGTATTGGTACTTCTTTAAAAAATGTTGTAACTTATGTATGTTAATACGTAACTATTTAATGAGAACAGGATAATAGACAACTAATGGTTAAACAAATTTATGAAATGATTAAGGATAGAAAGTTGGTATTTCAAAAACCTGATAATCGAATTTCTCTTGCAAAAATTATAAATAAAACCTCACAATAATGTGTTGCTCAAAGTTCAAATTGTATTACGTTCTTACTGATCGAGAAGATATGAGGATCACTAATAAAGAAAATTTAATCATAAAATAGTTATTATAACTTCAAATAATGTAATTAAAAATTACCTTTAGATATCTCTTAAGATTAAATTGGTCGTATTTTTATTTTAATACAAGTATTATAAGTATTAAAACGATTGAGACAATTTTGATTTTTATATTATGTAAGTATCACTTATCGAGATTATTGGATTAGAATTTTTTTTTCTATTATATCGTCTCTCGTTGTATCACTTCAGGTTCAATTAGAACACCTTTTAAGGGAAGATTTCCTCAATTTTTTTTTTCAAATAGTTTATCGAGAAAGTTTCAAATGGCTTATGTCACGTATAAATTGAATTTACATAAGCGATCATTATGAAAAACAATACTTGAAAATGAAAAGAGGAATATATGAAAATATTTAATAAGTACGTGCCTATTTTTTTCAGAAATAATTACAATAATTGAACCAAATTACTTACGAAATATTGGTTAAAAGTAACTCTGTTAACAAGCATTTTCAAATATACTAATCAACGTTTCACAATGTTAACGAAAAGTGTTGAATTTTAAGTCAGATAAGATTTTAGAAATATTCTGTAGTATAATATTTATCTTGCAAGTAATAAACAAACACAACAATACTTTCTCCTTTAATGGATGATAAAAGAGCCAAAAAAAATGAAAGTTTCTCCCATGGAACACACAAAGGATATATAATTTTATGCTAAAAATGAAACGAAAATATTTATTTACAATATTACATCTGATTTTGTTGGGAAAAAATCGCCGTTTTAATAATCATTATTCTTAAATTGATCACGTCTTCAATTCAAGTTATAAATCTAACGAAAAAATGATTTCACGCATTTGTAATAATTTATATATATTTTAATAAAATTTTACACGATTTTCTACTTAATTTAGTCATCGTTTAGTTCAACTTTCCCAGTTAAAATTCCGAAAGTTGATTTGAATAGTGATTTACACAAAAACATAAACTTTTTGAATTTTATAAGAAAAAAAAATTGTGGAATGTGAAGATTATTTCAACTCAATTGTAACTGAATGTTGCTCGTTGTTAGATATACACAAAATTTAAATGAGGATTTGTTTAAAAAAATTGATTGGAAAATATTATCCTTGAAACGAAAACCATGGGATGGTTTTTAATTTAAATCAAAAAAAAAAAATCGTTAGTATTGTTTTAAAATGATTCAGCATACTATGGGTTGTTGACTTGATCGATTTTCTCGATTAATTCTTATACTAATCCGGAATATTTAAATCATTCTCACTCTAATAATATCAACTTCAACGACTTCAACTTTTAAAAATTCTTGTCACATTCATCGACTTATAAACACATTAAAGTTTTAGCAAAAGAGATTTTCAAAAATCAACGTCCACGTCCAAGGTATCAACGTTTATTGTATGTATCGTATGTATCTGGTTGTAATTACTATACACATGTGGACAGGAAATGTGATTTTTCCGCTTTTAGAGAAATGTGTTACAAACTCGTATGAACATTTTATCATTGAATGGAATGGACAGTATTTTATTTTCATATTGCGCTATTTAGCAATTAACTGTTGGTTTCGGTGTCATTAGATCATTAGGGTATGAAGAAAAGATGTTTTAATTTACATCTTCACCTAGAAAATCTTACTACAGTCAAATTTTCATTTCCTAGAAAAAGTTTTGTTAACACTTAAAACAGATGTAGAGGGTTACCTCTGGGAGACCTATAAGATCTTGTAAAGAGACTAGAACAGTAGTTCCAAACCATTTTACCGTGATGAACCCTCAAAAGGGCTTCGCATATCGTGAGGATCCCTTAAAAATAAAATTACAAAAAGAAAATTGTATATGTTCAGATGTAAAATACATACTTGAAATACTACTACTACATACTGGACTTAAGACGTTGAAAATTCAAGAATCAATCAGCATCATTTAAATTACTCGTATGTTGGTGCTAGGTGTTTCTACAGTAAGATATTGTATAATGTTGGTGCTTAGTTTTCTCTTCAGAACAAATAAGGAAATAGGATAAATACGTTGAATGGCCAACCCCAACACTGGGATTCACTCTTTACGATAGCTCTACGAACCCTATGAGGTTCACGCACTATAGATTGGTAACCACTGGTCTAAAATAAAAATAGATACAGTCATTTTTAAGCTTTCTATAGCCTTTACATATTAGGGACATGTAACATGTTACATTATCAGGGAGTCTAAAAACATGTCTCTTGGTGTCTGAAAATTGATAGTTTATATCTATTAAAACAAAAATGTTGACGCCAAAACAAGCTCTTAATCTTAATCAGTTTACTTTAATTCATTTTCCATTAAATTAACACAGAATTTTTATTTTTGACATATTTTTAATAACTTAGAACGGTTACACTGGATGCAAATTCTGACGAATCCGTTAGACCAATCAATGCAGTGTGCATCCGTTCTGAGGAAAAGTCACGTAGGGGGTCTAGCCAAATAAGCCGATATAATTGGGCTCAGTGGTTTGTTTGAGCTGACGATTATTTTGTTCTTTTCCAAATATACTTCTAGGTGGGAGTAGTACGTATAGTCGATATTAGACCGGTACCCCTTCTATTATCGGAGTTAGAGGGGTAACAACCCTTAACTTAAAAATTAATTTTCTCAGAAACTAATAAAGATAACGTAACCAAGTAAAAAAAAACATTTGGATTAATAAGTACTAAAATACGTATTTTTTTCGTGCTTCCATCAAAATATTTTAGCGTTAAAAATTATTAAAATATTTAAGGGGCTGTTTTTATATCTCCCTCTTAGTTGACATCCACCAAAAAATTATATTTTATGCAACTATCAAATTACTATTTAATACAAAAATTTCTGGATAATCGGTTTAGTGGAACATCCTTTTAAAAAATATAATCCTCACTAATATTTGGTTAGCGGCCAATAATTTTATTAAAAAAGACGTAGGTACTGATATTCAAAATTTGTAAACAGTGTAACCATTATGTTCTGAAAAATAATTTTGACGAACAGTTCTGACAAACCCTTCTGACGAATTCGTCAGATCTGTGTTCGTTAGAATTCGCATCCAGTGTAATCGTAGCCTAAGTAACATAAATATGGAAACGAGTTTTAAAGGAAATTTTGTCCTACAAAAAAAGTTCCTGAAACAAAGCTCCTCAGATTAACCGCTTCAAAGATATCAGAGTTCAAAAATAACTCTATTTAAAATCTTTTTATATTTTCTAACAAAACTGCAAAAAAAGTCTTTTTCAGGTTTTTTTCTAAAATCACGTAAACTTAAATGTTAACCTGAAACTTGAAAATTAACAAACGTGATAACAAAACATGCCAACAACATGTTGAGTATTTTTTCTAGTTTTGTTGGAAAATTTAAAAAAATTCTTAATTAGTGTTATTTTTGATCTCTGATATCTATGAAGTGGTTGATCTGAAGAACTTGGTTCTAAGAACTTTTTTGGTAGAGCGTAAAATTTCCTTTAAATCTTTTGTCTCAAATTGTTGTTACGATAAACTTTATTCTCTTTCATGCAACGAAATGACTAAATAGGTAAAGCATCCTTGAAATATCACTTAAATAGATCAAAAGTTTTAGGACTTATATCTTTATGAAAATGAGAGATATTCAACATATAATCTTTAGGATTTCCATGATTTTACGAATATGTATATGAATATACTCCATTTCATCCATTCACTATACTCGAGCAATTATAAGAATTGTTACACTATTGAAAATCATAACAGCTTACTCTCATTTCAGAAACAACTTTTATTATAATAAGTACATATAAAGTAGTGGTTTTAATCGTCTTAATGATTCGTTCTGCCAAATTTATTAAGCAAATGATATAGTTTTATAATTTATTCCGTCTCATTAAAACAATTAGATTCGTTGCAAACAAAGAAAAAAATAGTTAATCAGCTCATCTTTCAAAGCTAATTTAATTTTTACCAAAAATTTTACCAAGAACTATGCAATTTCTTTTGTATATGATCACAACGAAACGAAAAATTTAAGTTACCTTCACGGAAATAATAGAATTGGTACAGTCGGTTATTATTGCACAAATTTAAGTAGTTGTTTAGAGAAGATTGAATAGAAAAGAGGTAAAAATCAGCAATGATTAATAGTTAAATAAATTATTTGAACAATAGCTACTGAAGTGTTTAAAAATCATTGGAATTAAGTGAAATGTTTTTGACCCCGTCAAGTCAATGTACTTGTTAAAGTAGATTTTTATGATAATTTCCTATTATTTTTATTTGAATTCTCTTTCAATGAAATAGTGAAAAAAAAAATAAAAACAAACTTTTGACCATTATGGCTTTAGACGAAAAAAAAAAGAAAAAGCGCAGTTTGATCGTTGTGCTCTTTGAAATAACTGGTTTTGTATGTTATCGACGAAAGGGAAAGTTGGGTTTTTGAAATAACAAAAATACCATTTATTCATCTCTCAAAATTAACATTCACAATTTAAAATGACATTGATACTATCGACAGTACAAGTACTTGATAAGACATATTTGTGATATAATTAGGGCAACTTGAAGGAAATTCCTTTGATGAATATGAAGCGGTGCCGCTACTTATTAATTGGAGTGCGTCAATAGTTGAATGAAACACGCAAAATTTCAATTCATTATTTCTAGTGCATCAGATTGAATTAGAAAATTTTGAACTTCTCTCTCAATCTAGATTCGAGACAATAGTACATAAATTTAGGGCTTGTTTTTTTCGAGTAATTTCAACAATAGAAATCGAAATTGGTTTTTGATAAACATCAAGTTCATTAAAGAAATTCAGTAGGGCTTCAAGGAAATCGCTCGAATTTCTTAAATATTTAAAATATTGCTCATTTTGGGGGAAATTTTCAGTCGAAACACATTTGGTTTCAATTTAATAGTGAGAATTAAAATTGCGATAACATTAGAAAATGTTGATTTACATAAAAATTATTTTATAATTGTTACAAAACCATTCTTCCGTGAATGAAAGTGGGTTTAATATTCACTGCATATAGGAATATAATTATAATTCACGAAAATTATCAAAGAATGCAAAACTTGAATTCCATTCAATTTTACGGTGGGTAACAATTTAAATATATAGTAAAGTGAAACAATTATGCAATTTATATTTTAACTAAAATAATCCACCCACAAAAGAAAAGGTGTGATGAACAAATTTTTGGAATAATTTCAAATTAAAACAATGAAAAGACCAAAATAAATTGTTTTAAATAATTAAAATTATTGTATTGAAAAATTCAATTGCTTAAATTTAGTCAGTTTTGAACTTATATGGGAAATTTATTAATTCATCTGCAATCGTTAACGTTACCACAATTACATTTAAAACGGACATTCACTGCAGCGTGATTAATATTTATTGAAATGAAAATGTTTCAATAATTTCTAATTATACAATTAACAAAAAATATTTGTATAATGTCGTTTTTTTTTTATAAAAATGTAAGAAAAAAAGTCACGGAAGCAGAAATTGTTACGCATTACTAGCTAAGAAATTGTGTTACATTTTATTAATGCGTTGCAGGAATTGCAAGCTCTCTAATCAAGAAATTGGTATCGTTTTTTTTTTCAATTAGGTTTGATCTTAATTCCTACCATTTTTATCTTACATTAGTTAAATAATGTGATAGTATTATCAATATTAAAATTATAAAGTGGTGTTCTAGAAATGAATGTTGTTTAAACGTGTGGAACACGGAAGGTGGCTAATAGAGAACAGTATACAGTGGGGTTTCTGTAATTCAAACCCCCTTATGTCGAAAAACTTCGTAATTCATCCTCAACCGTTAATCCCTTGTAAAAACCCTGAACTTCTCACTGACAATGCATAATTTGATTGTTATTAAGAAGATAATCAATTTTCATAACTTTTGCCTGTATAGCTAATAACTTCCCCAACTTTGCTTCTATAATTCAAAATTTCAACAATGATTTAGATTGAATTATAAATCAAAAAATTTTACAAGTTCTTTTAAGTTGTTAGATTTTGCCAAGCATAAACCTATAGCTATTTACTGTAAATTTGACCCAGAAAATATCTAATTCATCATTTCTTATGCATAAGAAAGCAATTACAAGTCTCAATTCTTAATTGTTTGATGTATTATATGCTGTAATTGTGATCATGTATTTATAATAAGACTATTTTATAATCTTTAAATTTTGAATCTTTTAATTGTGCATAGGTAAACTTGGATATCTCAAGCGTTCATTTAAAACTTGATTTTTTACTTGCGACTTTCATGAGACATTTTTTAGTCTACTAGTTATGAAGCGTTAAAATTAGTAACCACTTTCCAAATTAGTTGAATTTACAAACAGCTTATGTAACAACTAAAATAGTTTTATTCTTTAATATTTGAAGCAATTATCAGACGAAAAGGCCACTTTTTTATGTTTTTAACAATTTATTTTTCTTTTACAAAACGTTTCGTCGGTGTTATTCCGACTTCATCAGGTATGTTACAAACATAAAACAGTGGTTGTTTCACCTGATAATTGTATCAAAAATTAAAAACTATTAAGACCTGAACATTAGTATTATAGTTTTATTCTGTTTTTAAACTTTATTAAAGTGTACGTATTAAGATAGGTATAACATTACGATATACTTCGACGAATCCTTTAGTTTCTATCAATTATAATTTCTGATTTAAAAAACCAGGTTGCTGTTAAAGTTCTTTGATTAATTTTTGTTTTTATTCCTGAAAATATGTTTTAAATCAATTACTCATCAAATTATTAAGTCCTTATAATTTTTTTTTACTAAATGGTGTATGAATTCCTGATAAGCTTATATTACGAGACTACCTACAATAAAACGCCTTACAAAATTTCCGTTCATAAAGAAGATATGCATTGATATGCTACATATGGTACGATTTCAGATTCCCAACAAAAATTAAAATGATAACCAAGACCATTTTCAAATTGTATCGTATTATAAGATTGTTATATAAAAATGGTTTTATATACTAGCTAAACAAGCGTGTTAATAGGGTAAAATAATTATTATCTTAACTTAATTAAAGTACCTATTCTATTAAATGAGCTATAAGCCCTCTGTGTATTAATTTTTCTATCAGAAACAGAAACTTTGCATTCCAAATGGTAATATTATAACTAGTAAGATAAGATTTAAATCAACTCCTATATAAATGACAAGGTCATCAACAAATAAAATTTCTACTTAACCAAATAAATGGAATAAAAGGGTTACCTCATAAAGATAACAAATTATTACCTATAAATTTATATTTTTATCTCAACAATATTTTTATGTACCGTTTACCATTAGCAAATGCTAAATGCCGACATACACTGGTGTAAGTGAGATATAATGACATTTACCAAACATTTCGAGCATACAAGTGTTGTATTATATTACAGTGGAACCTCGTTTATCCGGATCTTCGATTAACCGAGCCTCCGCGTTATCCGAGTCAACGAATTTAATCGAGCACTCCGCATTAAGTGAGGTGTATGGTCGGATAATACGAAAAAACTAAGAAAGTAGTGCTAGTGCCCTCTTATTAATGAGACGTCTAAGATATTGCAACTAAAAACGAATGAGCAGGTTGAAACAGTGCTCTATTACGAACTTTCTTAAGCCGCGTTAGTAAAGTTATACATTATGTACTAACCATGCTTTGAACTCCAAAAATTAATCTATGTTTGTTAGATTTTCACTTCTATATAGGTTTGTGATAAAAGTCTACTCTACTCTACTATTGTCTACTAAATTGTCTACTCTACCATAAAAAAAATTTTTATTTTTTCTTTTTTATCAGTTTTCGTTTATCCAACGTATCTCGTTCCGACATTACTTCGGATAAACGAGGTTTTTAATGTAAAACCTAAGTTAATTATTAATATTTAAATGTCGAACAAGCATAGCTTTCGCAAGTTATTTACTGATTTGAC
Source organism: Sisyra nigra (assembly GCA_958496155.1). Classification (NCBI taxonomy): domain Eukaryota; kingdom Metazoa; phylum Arthropoda; class Insecta; order Neuroptera; family Sisyridae; genus Sisyra; species Sisyra nigra. The sequence continues at coordinate 13,041,840 of OY292318.1, forward strand.
TTCACAAGTAAGAATTTCAAGCATAATTTATTTTTAAAAATCTTCAACTACTTAACCTGATGAATCCTTATGTGTTAACAATCACTAAAAAATATCGATGCTATCCGAATTTTTGGTTTTTATGGAAACATGTGTACGGTAGCTATATAATAGTTTTGTTCTTACAGTGACCTGAAATGGATTTTATTTTTTTTTAAACTGCTTGAGTGTGCGCATACGAAAAACTGAACAATTTTTTTTTGTATGCGCACACTCAAGCACTTCAAAAATAGTTCAAATCCAGGACACTGTGAGAACAATTCTAATATTAAGGCAATTATATATTTTTATTCTGAACTGTCTGTCTACCTATCAACCGAAGCATCTTTTCAATCAAGATTTACTTGAAATGTTACAACTTCCTGTTCTTAATTCAGCAATGAATTAAATACTATTTATTCAAACATTGTCAAATAGCTTGACATGATTTTCTCTATAATCTTCTTTATGTATAGAACATTACTTTTGATTTACTGAAAGCCATTCTGGAGACTTAACCACTGAAGATATTATCCCTAGTCGAAATTTTAAAACCTTGATTGAGCCTTCTGGAGCCTAATTCTTTTGATGGTCATTTGCAACTTCGATTTAAAAACAGGCTAAAACAGGGTTTATTTCCCCACATCTTAAATTCAATTTCAACCTGTCACGCCCTGACTTCAGGCTATCTAGGTTGAAATGGATTTTAAGATGGAGGGAAATAAACCCTGTTTCAGTCTAGTAGCACCTACTTGCGTTCGTTTTCAGCGTAGTTAGGTTTAAGAAGTTTTAAATCGCAGCTGTAAATGACCACACCAAAAGAATCAGGCTCCACAAGGCTCAATCTGGGTTTTAAATTTTCGACTCTGGCTTCTTGAACGGGCTATGACTTGTACTAATGAAGGGGTTTTTAAAATTCCATCCTAATTCTAAGGCCACACAGAACGCTACGTGTGCTATATTCGCGATGTTAGCTATACGATAAAAATATAGCTACAAATCAAACACGGGCGACGCGTCGCGACGTAGCTAAGAAAAATACACCATTCTTTGTGCCATTATGTACAAAGTGGTTCAAAGAGGGAACTAAAAGATTTGCATTTTTTAATCTTACCCTTAACTTTCCCGTACACTAATTTTGGAATTTTGAATTTAAATGCAAATATAAAGAATCGTTGATTTTCTTATTTTTGAATTCTCTCATTTAATGGTAAAAAAATATTTAAAAGGATTCTGAGAATACTATATTGAGCCAATCTTTTTATCTAAGGCATTTTCTATTTTTAATGTTAGTAATAATATTCACCTGAATTATTCCAATATGGTGATTTAGTAGTTTCTTCACAGACAAAGGTACATTTCTATGAGTCTAAACTTTCTTTACTTATTTTGTTACATTTTTTGTTACATAAACGAAGTCATGGGTAACCACTAGTACCTATAGATATAGATATTTCACACGTTGATATTGAAATTGAAGTTTCTTAAAAAGCTAAATTAACAATACGCTTGATATTAAAATATTTTAAAGAACCTTAATTTTAATTATAATACAATCTAAGTTTTCTCTCTAACGAATCGACACAAAAAAAAACTATATTTGAAATTAAAATTAAAAAAATCGTTTATTAACCTTGGCAGTGAAAGCATCTTTTTAATTTTGTAATTAATTAATAATACATCTAATAAATAGCTATTAGTATTTCCGTATGAACCAGACAGAAATAGCCACTCAATATCATACTCGTAGATACTTGAGTATGCTCCACGCAAAACATTGATAGGTTGAATAAAATCAAACCAATTTGTTAAAACTTTCTTTTGGGGAAAGAGGAAGGTTATTCCGGTAATAACGAGCGTTTTAACCTTGATCGAGAAATTTCTCCGCATCATTTATTGGATACACCAATATAAATATATATCCACACTTGTTTTTCGTATGCATACGGACATTTCACTCTTCACTATCAAAAACGAAAAGAAAACGAACAGCAAGATCAAAAAAATATGCTTACGTTAAAAGTGAAATGTTATATGCATGTGAAACTATTTGACCAGAATTATTTTATATTCAGCTTATATTCGAAGTCTAATCATTGAATCGGTGCTACCGCGCCCAGAATTAATCGTTTGTGGATGCCTTGTGGCAAGAAATTCTCATAGTCACCAGTTTCTCACCCACTATCTAGTATTAATTACTTGCGTTAGTCCAGGTCCGGACTAGATTCTAAAAGCAGTCCATATATTTTAGAAATATTGATCCTTAAAACACTTCCTAAAATATCATCCAGTGCTGCAAGTTGAACGACTTTTTGCCTAATCAACCCATTGAGTCTGCCCTATGGTCAGTGCGTATCTTTTATTATTGAATCAAAGCCAAATTATTTTTTCAAACTCGTTCCGCTCCAGTTAAAATCACTTAAATTGATTAAGACTTAATATTTTCTTAATTTTTTTCAGGTGTTCAACAGTTGTTTTCCTAGTCACTACCCTCGCGCTAGTTAGTAGTTACCCAATAGAGGATTCTGAAATTATCACAAAACCACGTCCTGGTGAAGAATATGTCTTCGTACAGTCCGTGTCAGGATCTCGGCCTATTTCACGCAAAGAGAAACATACACCCACTGCCGACACTGGTTTCGAAACATCTCACAAAACACCATCCCATTATCTCGAAAGATACACTAATTTGGACAAAGAAGACGAGGGTGAAGAAAATGAATTTTCTCAAAAGAACTTCAAACGTGAAGCATTGGACACTCCTCATCCTGGTGCAATCAAAATTGACGCTTCCAAATTGATCGAAAAATATCGCGATATCCTCGAATCAACGACCAAAAAATCCGAAGTTTCTTCGACAACACCACAGATTCTTTTAACTACAGGTAAGTATTAATGCATCACTAATTCTCCAATCTTCACAAAAATGTAATGATCTCAGGAGGTCCTTCTACGAAACGTTCATTCGACATTGTTCCCGTTAACAAAGAAGAAAAAGAAACAGGAATCGAAGGGAAAGAATCTGATGCAAAACTTTCGAGCAGTAGTAGCGACCGTAAAACTTCCCGAATTCAAATCAAAAAGGGTCCCAATGGTCAAGACTATGAATACGAATATGTCTACTACTACTATGACGATGAAAATGAAGGAACTCCGAATGAAGTGAAAAAAGACGAGAAAATTTCAAACGCTCATGATGGACCTACCAAAAATACAATCACGGATCGGGACTCAGTTAAAAATAAATATACAACAATCGACCGAACAGGAGCAACGAGTAACTCAGAATCGACCAACAACGAAATCATTCCATCATCAAAGGGACAACCTCAACGAGGTAGACATGTATCTGTATCTGAAGAAGTTTCAATTTCCGAAGAACGGTAAAACTATCACTCAATAGAAGTTATTTGGAATTAATTTTTTTTTTAAATTTAGACTTCCTCCTAATACTCGATTCCCTCCTCGTTCACGAATTTTAAGCACTACACCAGTTACCGAAGAAGAGGACGTTAAAGCTACAAGAACACGGCAACGTGGAAAGCCACAAGAAACTATTTCTGAAGAGGCTCCAGGACGATCAAGGTAATTAAACATCCCCCTTAAAAACATCAACAGTTAAAATAAACATTTTTCCATAATAGAAATCGTTCTCCTGCCCATAGACCATCACTAGTTGATAGCGCCAGCTTTAAAACACATGCAAGTGATGTGAGTGTAAGCCAATTTAAAGAGCTGCCAGTCAGAGGTTCATCAAGATTCACCGATGACGGTACTGCAACGAACAGACCAGATACTGCAACAGCTACATCCCGCAGTTTTGATACATCCGGTAAAGCTCTAAAATACATCATAAAGTATACGTTTTGCAACTAATTTTAACTTATAGAAGTTCCAAGTGCACAATCAATTCATTCGGAATCCGATAAATCGTCACTGTCCAGTACGGAAATGTCGACCACTGAAAATGTATTGACAACAACGTTGAGCAGTGAAGAAATTAGCGCCGCTATGGATAAAGTAGCTTTGGATTTGTATGCAATTTTGCAAGGAACTCAAAATATGATGCAAGAGAGTGACTTGAAGGAAACAAGTACTGAAAATATTGATTCCACCGTGTCCACCACCGATGGTACAACTGAAGATTCCACGGGATCAACCACGGAATTGTCTACCGAACAAACACCTTCTACTTCAACCACCCAGAAAACTACCACTACGACAACACCCGAGCCCACATCCACAACTTTGACTGGTAAATAATTAGATTTAGACAGTTGTGGCCAAATACGTTCAATTTCCTATGTTTTAGGTCGTGGAAGATATAGAAATCGAGGAACTCCCAACACAAATCGCTTTAGAACAGCCGGATCCCAAAGTTCAACGGAATCGTCTGCACCAGCGGAACCAACTTCGCCAAAAAGTATGTCCACTGTACAATCATTGAGTTTAATGAAATATTATTTCCAATTTTTTTCGAGCAGCAAGATACACTCCACATCGAGCTAATTCCTTTGGAGGACGTAATCGCATATCTTCAAGAGTGACCACAGAAAAGGGAGTCGAGGCTGAAATTGTTAAAGAAGAAGAAGCTCCAGTTAGCCATGCAAGAGTATGTACATTTACAAGCTGTTTATAGATAAACTAAATCATGTAACGTTTACTGTTGATTTTTAACTTTTTGGTCCTCCCATCTATACGTTCTCTGCTTCATTTTAGAGATCATCTTTTTAAAACTTTTTCGCATATAGTAGGGAGATATTAAAAACGTCTTTTTATGCCTTTTCCATTGAATAAATCTTCAGATTAACTGAATTTATTGTGTTTCTTAATGTAGCCTTCCATTGGAACAAGATCTCGATTTGGTACTCGGGGAAGAAGTTCAACTACAACTGCCGCACCAGCAGACAACAACCAACAAAGCGTTTCAAAATCTCCAAGTTTGACAAGACCTCGTCCAAACTTCAATCTTCGTCGACGAGGTGGACCCACAACAGCAGCCGACGCTTCATCAACGACCCCAAAAACAGTGGAAAACCACGATGAAGAAATCAGCACTGAACAACCTGAAGTATCCTCAACAACAGCACGACCCACTCGACCTAGAATCGGTGGAGGAAACGTACGTCCATTGCGTCCAGGACCAAAAATCAACATTCAACAACGTGGTCGAATTGGAGGAACAACAACAACCCAAGCTCCCCCACCAGTTGTAGAAGACAATGAAGAATCTTCCAACGAACAAGTACCACATTCAGAACCAGAAACTTCGAATGTAATAATTGATACTCGTTCCCCAATCGCATTTTATAACTGATTTTAATTGTAGAGTGAGACAACTCCGACGCCAGTAGCCACATCTAGTGAAAGTGCATTGTCGCGATTGAGAAATCGAGCACGTTTAACAATTAACCCAAATAAACCTAAAACCTCAGTTCCTACTCCTGTTCCTCGAAGAAATAATCCACTGTTAGGCAAACGAAAACCAATTGGTGCCTCTGAATCAACAACTGAAAATCATCAAAATTTAGAAGAAACTAGCGAAGGTAAGTAAAATCATTTTTTTAAAATAAAAACGAAAGTAAAATAAATGTTTGTAGTAGATAAAGCCCAAAGTGAAGCATCGACTGAAACTTCAAAGGTTTCATCCGAAGACAATTTCGCTGAACAATCGGAGGAATCGCAAGTGTCAAGTACAACGGAACCAGAACATCCGCGAGGCTTAAACAGTCTGTTAGCAGGACGACGAAGAATCACGAATCGCAGACCAGGGACAATTTTGTAAAATCTTTAAATTTTAGATAAATCATTTATGGTTAAAGCAAAAAAAAAATCCAGTTCCAAAAACCTGATTTGAACAAAACTTTCTCAAAAAAAAATATACAACTGGATATAATTCATGACGAAACGAAATGTTCACCGTTTTGATTGTAACAATTACTGGTTATTTATTGAACCATCTCACACAGCACTATAGGCTACAATAATGATTGTTTTTGAAATATTTTTTTTTTATAATACTTGAAAAATGATCATTATATGGGTTTGTCAAGCAATAATAATTTAATTTATTGACCAATAAAATCTAGTCTTACGTAATGGTTGAAAATTTAAATAACGTAATGCAATTAACAGTTTTAATTATATGGCTATGTAATGTGTGAGCAATTTTCAATTACTTCTCTTATTCCTTCAATATTCTTTTTTACAATGTATGAAATATTATTACATTAAGATTACCTTTAATTGATTTCATTATAAAGCATTGGCATTAGTTGTATTTATTATAAATATTTTTTGTACTGTGTATATTAGAACTTACAGCGAAAGATAATACAAATATTTTTGTCCAATATCTGACTTTGATTTTTGACATATTTGAACTTAATCCTATACTTTTGGGCGAGTTGTACTTGTATGTTAATACTAGTATGTACTAGTAGGACTAGTAGCTACCCACTACCCCCGTTACTTTGTTCTCGTATTATAGAGGACATTTTTCTAAAAAAACACTTTTTTGAACCCAAAGGACCTCAAAACGCTTATTTCCTCTGAAAACTCGAAATTAGAAATTCATCCTGATTACAATACTTCTTTTACTATATAGTAGTAAAAGAAAATTTTTACATTCTAAATAAAATTTGTACAGTATTTATGTAATAATTGAACATTTTGAATACCCTCCTCCCCAATATACTTGTAATATTTTCCAGTACAGGCTTTTGAAGAGTACGTTGTAATGAATAGAAAACGTAAGGTTTAAAAAAGATTTTAACAAATTAGTAAGAAGGTGGTAAGATTCAACAACAGTACATATATGAACCTAAACTTGGAAACGCACCCAAACTAGAAGTGACCAAGTAGTTCTCACCAAAATGGCTGTGAGACCAGTGAAAGATTCAGGGGAGGGGTCATGGGGGTCATGACCCCCCACTTTTCTTCTATTAAAAAAATTAATTACCTTCATTATTCAATTATCTAATAAATACTAGACCTAAAAGAAATTTGGTTGTTTGGCTCACTGTCCTTTCCTTCCCTTAGTGTGAATACCGACCATAGTATCAATTGATTGTTACATTATACAAATATATAATGGCTTCAGTCAATTTTCATTGTGTTCAATTCCAGGCTAGTTCGGCCCAATGGTAAAATTTCTTTCTGTTTCTATTTATTCTTTCTATTTATTAACTATTTAGTTACCAGTTGTATATTAAAATTTTCTGTACGAGTTTTTAATGCAGACTTAAACCAAATAAGCTTTATTTGGTATTTGTTTTCTTGAGCTCTTGAGTTAACGTTTTCTTTCTTTCTTAACTTAGGTACCACTTGTTTTAAGCAAAGTAACAAAAATGAATTATAGGCCGTATTATATTCGTAATAATTTCTTTGTTTCATAAGGTATATTTACCCCTATAAAGTTATCTTACCTTTTTTGAATTGACATAATTAACCATCGTTGAGTTTCTTACATTTAGGTATAACGTTGTTACAGATTGTCTGCTAAATAAATAGTACAAAATACAAATCTTTTAGCTATCGTTTTTAACCAAGAAACGCATAAAAACACATTTTAGAGAGAGATATTTTCAAAAATTTTCCGAAGTTAGGGGGGGTAGCTTCACCCCCCCCTTATTAGTAACCACCCATCAAGCTACATCCTAAATCCGCCCCTGTGTGGGACATACAAGTCACTCACTCTATAGAGGGAGGAGAACCACCAAACTGTTGCAGTGAAACCTTAACAGCCCAGCACATTATTTTTCAATACCCACAGTTCCGCCAATGGAGAAATGCACTTCACCTTCCACAAGAACCAAAAGAAATCTTCGGTACTAGCTCTGGGTGTAGCAAATTACTAAAGTGTTTAAGAGGGGGGAAGGGGGGTAGGGGGGTTACGCTTTCGAAAAATCGATTTTTTTTTGTCTTATCCTATTGTTAAACATTTCAAGAAAATATTCTCAAAACTTTAAGTCGATCTGAGCAAAACTCTCGAATTTATTGTCTACAGTTAGTATCCTGTCCTTTAACTAGTCGGGTAGGCAGTGATGCTGTTGTAGTGCAGCTCATAAACTTTAAACGCGTTTTTCTCAAAACTAATTTTTTACATTAAGGGGGTTTTCCACCCACAAAACAGCGCAATTTTTCGTGGGAAATAGCAGTTTACACTTTAAATGGCCACCAAAAATTTTTAAATGAAAAAAAAATTATCGTAGAACGTTGGGGGAGGATTTAATAATACTTTTATTAAATTTTAATGGTTTTTCATTTCAGATAATTTCTGACCGAGATATAGTGAACACCGCAAATTGTTTTCTTTTCTAAGACGTTCTGGGGCAATTTCTGTCACCGGATTTTTTGCAATGTTTCTGCATGAAAAAATTACAGAAGATTGTTAAAAGTATGCTTAATAATGTACAAAAGGTTTCAATAAATTTGCTCAATCCACACTTTCAAAAAAAATGCACAAAAAAGTGTTTTTTTTTTTGCTGAAAACTCCCCTCCCCTTTAAAGCTGACAGGACTATACCGGAACATATAAAAAAAATCAACCAGTGAAATATCGCATAATATTTTATCGTAATGTAAGTCGTAATGTAACCATAATGTTGGAGAGACTATAAAAAAAATGAGTCAAGTGAGGCCATTTCTTACGAATATTTTCTTGAAATTTTTAAAAATTGATTTCAACTCTTAAATACGCGAACTAGGAAACTACAATTGCAAAAGTTCTTACATTTATATGTATTTAAATGGTGGTGAAAGAACAACACAAAATTTTTACAATTTAAACGATTTCATTTTTTTCAGCAGCCCTCAATAATTTTTCACATTTTTTTTTTTTTTTTGTAACTCAAAGGTTTATTAGATACAAGAGTTTGAAAATGTTTTGCATTTATAGTTAATCTTATAAATGAACTTGTAATTCGACCTTGGCCAAACTTCATCGAAGAAATAAGAAATTTGATTCTATAATTTAGTCAATTTTTGAAAAATAGATTTTATAAGGATTATTCTCTTTATGAAAATGATCTCTTAAAGGGGGTTTCCGCAGATTTTTTCTAAATATTATCAAGTCATTGTTAACATTTAAAAAAACTTAATTTTTATTTTTTTTTTAATAATTTCAATAAGAAAGAAAATTAAATAAAATTGTGAACTTTGGTAAATTTGTATAAAAAATTTGATTTCAAAGAAATGGATTTGATTGCCAAAATTAACAAAATAAAAATCTTTTCGAAGTTCGATTTAGCGTTATATAGAATTTATAATATTGTGTACAAGATTAACAAGAGTTGAGGTTTTTTTTTTAAAAGTTTATTACAGGCAGATGAACCCTTAAAAATCGGAGTTGATGTCTGCTTTTTTAAATCAATGATTTGAAACAGCATTTTAGTAAAATTGATATTTTTTCTTCCCTAAATTAAATAAAATCATTAATTAATGTTAGAATTAAAATTTTAAAAATTAATTTTTTAGTCGCAACTAAATTACCCTTATTTAATGAATGAAACCATTTTTAAAACAGCTCTAAAAATAATAATTATCTTCTCTTAATTCTTCTACAATGCCTTTATAATTTAGGATTTTAATCATTTACGGTCTTATTGAAGGAAATGGTACCTTTTTCATCTTATACTATTAATAATATGTGTGAAATTCAGGAAGCTTAGGCAATAGGATTGTATAGGAAAAAGTGACGCTAGTGTAATGGCTTATATTTGTGAAAACTATTGAAGCAATACTAAAAAATAACAATGTATTTTAAGAAAATTTATTTATTTATTTTTTCAATAATTTATATTAATTTAGAATTAAATACAATTTTGAAAAGATATATTATATAGTACGTACATGCCGGTGTAATTGCCTCAATGATAACCTTTTGTTATCATATTGTCGAGCTTTAATATAGAAAAATACACCGGCTATCACAATAACAGTACCCAAACCACTAAGCATTGTGATTGGATTACCGAACAAAACCACAGATAGAGAAATGAGGAATGCTCTCTTCGCCGTATTAGCAACACTAAAACAATCAATTTTATTACATTTTCTTACGTAGGGATCTCATCCATAAATTAGGTCACATATTAAACAGAGGGTAGGGGGTCAACGAAGTGTGACATTGTGATTTGATTTTCAAAGTATAAAGGAACACTAAACGTGGAACTAAATACAAATTTGCGACATATCCAGTAACAATATGTAAAGTACAAAATATGCGATGTCACACCAAAGGAAAAACGGCCATCTGTGACAAAAATGGAAGGACGAGTAAAAAAATCATAGAATTCTTGTGACGTAATTAATGGATGGTCCCCTAGAAAAAAATTCAAAACCTACCTATGGGTTACTGGACTAATATAATCCATGAGAACATATGCCGTAATACTTTGAAAATGAAAAAACATACCATTTAATATAAATAATAACAATATTTGTATGTTTAACGTATGCGTTACTTCTGACGCTTCCACGAACAATAGGGAAACGGGTATTTGAACAATAACACTGGCTAAACTAGTATAAAATTGTAATTCAGCTGGTCTGGAATATTATAAACATTTTATTAAATAACTAATACTAAAAATCATTGTAACAATTAGCCCATACGTGTATTTGAATTGTTCGCCTGATATTAACATTTTCGAATAAACATTTTGTAAGCATTCAGTTATATTTGTCGCCATTGCAGCAATAAATCCCCATATTTGAAAACTAAGTTCGTTGATTGTGCATAACGCTAAACCACTCATTACAGGGATTAAACTTAAATTAACAAAGAAACCAGTTCGTTCTCCTGGAAAAAATCAGGCTTCAGTCTTAATTGCTTTACAATATACAGGGTATTGCAAATAAGTACAGACACAGAAAAACCGGAAGCGCATAAGTTTCTGGCTTTTTTCATTATTTTTGAGACACTCTGTATTTGACGTCATTCAAGTAAGCTCTGGATTAAGATGAGAGAGAATTTAAATTCAAACTTATTTTTTCAATTGTTCTTTTAGTTATTCTAGAATCTTGACTTGCGCAGAATATAGAGTGCCTATATATCACTTATTATTATGAACCTTCCATTAGGAGATTCGCCATATATCGGCTCAATTAAAACGGCGTCTTTTAGAAACTTTGGATGGAAAATTCGATGTAGAGTTTTAAATTTTTCTGTGTCTCTATCATGCAGAATATAGGAGGAATATCTCTAGATTAATGAAACAGTATTGTAATTAGTGCAAGTAAAAGTTTTCTGATCCTAACATTTAACGAGTTTTAATAATTTTTTCATACAAATAGTAACTCAACGTGGATTTATGCCATTAGATAGGATTTAAAGCAGTAAAATCATCAGTTGCACTGGGAATCCAAGACTTTACTGCTCCTTATGTTTGTAATAGAACCTATTTAAAAGTATGGGGGCGCAGTGACCTCAAGAAATTTTTGAATTGCTCTTTAACTATTAAAAACGTAATTATTAGATTTATCTCTACAAAATTTTCTTTTTGATGTGTAACATCTTTCCGCTCGGTTCCTACAACTTGTGAGAGTGATTTCGTAAAATGGGGCGAAAGTGTGTAACAGGAAGCCAGTGAAGCGCCCGATATTTGATTTGCTTAGTTTTCGAAAAAATTGGATTTTAGTAGCACGAGTCTAATGCTATTTCTTATAGGAATTAAATTTTGTAAATGCGGTCATTTTTGGAACTACGAAGTTTTGACAGCTGCTCGCAACCATTTTGGAAGTAGAGTCCGGGGGTGTAGCCCCCACGAAAATTTTGGGGGCAGAGTCCTCAAATAAAAATAAAACCATCCCAACTTATTTTTCAAGAGAAATTATCAAGTTAGGTGTGACCATCGCGTAGTTTTTTAACCAAATTGGACGTTATAGATGCGACTTTTAAAATTTGATATCTCAAAAAATTGTATTCCTTGCATTTTCGATTTTTAAATAATGGTACCCAGTAGGCACAAAACGTTCAACTACTTAACAAATCTGTAACAATTACATAACGAAAGAATGTTACGTTATTATTATAGAACTGTTTCATAAGGTTTGTTCCAGACTTTGAAGCCAAGTCGTCCACGTAAGACAAAGAGCAAGGCACACTGACCAAGCGACAAGAGTGAGTGAAGAAATGTTTCAGCTTACAGCCGCTTGGTCGCATTAGGCCGAGAGTCGAGCTATGTACGTACGTTTTCGTGACAATAGCTTATTTCGACACGGATTTGGAGGTGTTTAAACACCGCAAAACTGGTTTAAAATTAGGGGGAAGTTCTTGCTTTATGATGTTTACTCACTCTTGTCTCTTGGTCAATGTGTCTTGCTCTTTGTCATTTGGTGGACGTGTTTGAACATCATCAAATGAACAAGTGGGACAAACCTATAGTAAGACGTTTTCTGCTCATTTGGTAGGTATCTCTACTAACGTTGCCAAAAATATTCCCTTTCCTCATTCGTCTTGGTATTAAATCAATATACCAAAATCATTAATTAACTTTTGAGCGACACCCCGTCTACAGATTTTTCCAATTTTTCGCTTAATTCTATAACCAGAATTAGTAGGATCAACCGCTTCTTGCCGCCCCAATATTTATACCACCTAGAGCAATACCTCTTTTGCCTCTATATACGCTGTACCACTACATAAGATATATAAATCCTTATCTATGATTCATAGCCTGTACTTATTTGAACACCCTGTATCATATTTAATTATATGTATCATATGTAATGAGAATATTTACCTAAGAAACACCTACTTAAAATTACAGTAAATAAAGGAGCTGAGCTTTTAATTGTCTCTGTGAAACTTACAGCTACATAATTTAACGAAATTAAGCCCAAAATAACAGTCATGAATCTATAAAAGTATAAAAGATTTAGTTTATTACGTTTATTCTTTAATATATGGAGTGAAATTATACCGTGTGCATCCAACTAAGATCATATGACGGTAAAATCCAGGTGGCAGCGATATCCTTTTTGTTGGCTTATACATGCCACAAGGATAATACATCTGTATAAAGCCACAAAAAGCCGTCATTAACATCTGGAATGTTCCTATAAAACAATGATAATTTGTCACGATTTCATATCAATTTAATGCACCGTATGTTTACCTAAAATAGTTGGATCTCCCTTGATATAAGTCAAGATATATTTGTTTAAAAATAGCGTACATCCGCTAAAGAAATACCAAAGAAATAAAAATGTAAGAGCCCGACAAGAAAATAAGCCAAGTGCATTGTTGTCTTTTAGGGGCTCATCTTCTCTTAGTATTAAAACCTCTTTATGTTCACGTGGCTTGCCGATCGAATCCATGTTTATTTAATGTGATTGATTTTTATCAATATGTAAGTACACATAGCCGTTACTAAAAGCAATTAATTGTGAATTACTAAACAAATAAACAAGTACTTTTCTTAAATTAATTATTACGGTTACTGAAGCACACTCTTAATACTTACTTTAATTCGATAATATGATTTAAGAAGACAGTTACACTGTTTTTAATTTCAACATAACTAGACAAATCGTATTTTGTGTTAATTACTTTAATTAAAAAGTTATATTTTAAATTCAAAAAAATATTCGTGCACTTTCATTTTTCTGGTTTAATTAATACGATTTAAGAGCCACATGCAATGGTTAACAACTGTTTATTATATGTAGAAGATGGATAATAAAACTATCTCCATGTATCCTTTTATATAAATGTTTTATTATTTTAATTAAGTTTTAATCATATCGTTATTTTTAATTGAATCCTTAATTGGTATTGATTAGTGATATATCGGTACCATTTCCTTCAAAAAGATTAGCTACAATCGCATATGACGTATTGAGATTAGATGCTGAACCTAAAAGAAGTAACGTTTCGAAGGAATTTCAATTAGAAGAATTTGTATTAAAAGTGTAAGTACTTATATAATATATACGATAATATGTAGAAATTCTTTTAAAATTTTCATACATAATATTGTCTAACATTAATAGTTAGTAATAGAGAGGTATTAAAGGTAATTCTAAAGAGTAAAATGTACACCTTTATATTTTTATATTCGTCTAGATTTTAGAATATACTACTTGTTCTATTACTAAAATAGTTATGGATCTGTTGGAACCTTCCTCAAATTGTAGCAGTTACCCAAAATGCAATGCCTAATTTATCGTAGAGGCTCGAAAGATATATCTTCAGTTTTTTATGCAAATTTTGAACGTACTTTATAAAAGCCTTGTATACGGATTTTTATGTTTGTTTTATCTCATCTCAGATCTTATATCATTTTTAATTTTTGCATACGAGATTAGTAAACTTAGCTGCTTTTAGCCGCCTACACGTTTGGGTTTCCCACGGCTATGACCCCCTTTGTCCCCTACATGCTACACCAGGTTTGTTCCACTTGTTCATTTGATGATGTTGAAACACGTCCATCGAATGACAAAGAAGGTTTGTTCCAGACGGCAGAGCAAAACACGCCCACGTAAGACAAAGAGCAAGGCACACTGACCAAGAGACAAGAGTGAGTGAAGAAATCTTTCAGCTCTCAGCCGCTTGGCCGCATAGTCGAGATTTGTACGTACCTTTTCATGACTATGGTTTGTATGGACATGGATTTGGAGGTGTTTAAACACTATATAACCGGTTTGTCAACTAGTCGGGACTTGCCGCTTTATGTTCTTCACTCACTCTTGTCTCTTGGTCAATGTGCTTTGCTCTTTGTCATTTGTGGACCTGTTTGAACACCCTCAAATGGCCAAGTGGATCAAACCTAGAATAAGACACATTAACCAAGAGACAAGAGTGAGTGAAAATCATGAAGCAAGGGCTTCACTCTAATTTAAAACTGGTTTTGCGGTGTTTAAACACCTCCTAAACAGTGCCCGGGCGAGCTATAGTCATAAAAATGTACGTTCATAGATCGGCTCTTGGCCTGTTGCGGCCAAACGGCCGAGGGCTGGGGCGTTTCTTCACTCACTTTTGTTTCTTAGACAATGTGCCTTGCTCTTTGTCTTACGTGGACGTGTTTAACTTCAACGTCTGGAACAAACCTACCAATAAGCTAATTTAGCTTACAAGAGCCATTTTAAGAAATAATAGGTTTGTTCCAGACGTTCGAGCAAAACACGTCCACGTAAGACAAAGAGCAAGGCACACTGACCAAAAAACAAGAGTGAGTGAAGAAACGCCCCAGTCCTCGGCCGTTTGGCCGCAACTGGCCGAGAGCCGATCTATGAACGTACATTTTTATGACTATAGCTCGCCCGGGCACTGTTTTGGAGGTGTTTAAACACTGCAAAACCAGTTTTAAATTGGGGTGAAGCCCTTGCTTCATGATTTTCACTCACTCTTGTCTCTTGGTTAATGTGTCTTACTCTTTGTCATTCGATGGACGTGTTTCAACATCATCAAATGTACAAGTGGAACAAACCTAATGAAAAATAACGAGGTAATTTCTTTTGAAAGTGGAAAAGTACAGTGGGAATCACTACTGAAAAAAAGTTCTAAAAACGTGGAGATAACTATTACAAAAGCTAAGACAATGTGAGGTGCTCACTATCGAATCACTAGACTGTTTAAAAAAAAAGAAACAATTTTTTTTAGATAATTTAATGCTCTATATAAAAGGTCTCCTACAATTTTTTGATATATTTATTCGTCCAAAGTTTTTCACGGTTAAAGTTAAATTGACGATCAATTTTTAGATTTTTTCAATTTTTTGACACAACTATCAGCTTTATGGGATAATTTCATAGGTGATTTTTTGTAGATCATTAACTTTTCTATAGGAATATATCTTGGTCATTCCAAAATATTGTCCCGGACGTTAGCTATAAACTCCAAAGTGCAAGAGAATGGTTTTTGCATGTTATATATAAATTTAAAATAATAAATTTAAAATGGAAAAATGGAAATGGTCTCTAAATATTAATTAAGAGCTCAAACTTTCACAATACTCATTTTTCGTCATTTCCAACAACATTTTTGGTATAATGATGAAGAAATTTTTTTTTAACAGTCTAGGCCCTAGAAGTAGGAGTTATGGTTAGCAATCCATTTAGCAATAAGAGCGACAACAAATAAACTTATCTAAACAATATTAACTTTACAAATATACATATATACTATAACTTCTAATCCATCCATTTTTCTTCGAAAGCTATTATGTATGTTTTTTTAAGAGCATTAAATTTGTTTAAAATTAAGCCCAATCGAAGCTCTGTACGTCAATGAGTTACCGAGTTACGGCACTTTGAAAATAGGCCAGTTTTTTTGAAAATTTAAAATTTTCTTTTACACCTGTTTTGGATCGAAGTTACGTCGAAACTATTAATCCTACGAGAAAAACTTGTATGTATGTTTGTAGGTAATTTAATTAGCTTTAAATTAAGTGAAGAGCGAGGTCTGTAAGCTTCGTAGTTCTCTCAAAATCTTAAAAAAAAAAAAAAAAAAAAAAAAAAAAGATAAAATTTCATTTTTCCAGAAATGTACCTTAACACTTTTTTGTCGCATGAAGTGATTTTTAAGCATGTACAGGGTGCGCCATCTAGACAGGGCCTATTGAAATGTTGAATAACTCCGCCATTTTTCAGCCGATTTTGGAAAATGAACAAGATTCTGAAACGTCAGTCTATGCCATTATAGTCATGGATCGGTTTACGCCAAAAAAACGGGCTGAAATTGTAGCGCTGTACATTGAAAACAATCGTTCAACTGTGAAAACTGTGCGTGCGTATCGTAAGAAATATGGGAGACATTCGGCGCCTTCCGCCAAGACTATTCGTACTTTGGCGAAAAATTTCTTTGAACACGGGTCTGTAGCTACTCGCCCGCGACCCATTCGACCGCGTCCGCGACGCTCCAATGAAGTTGTTGAAGCGGTGAGAGAGAGTGTTGCCGAAAATCCAAGTGTGTCGTATCGGCGTCGTTCTCAGGCGCTGAATGTGAGTGGAACCACTTTAAGAAGAATTTTGAAGGATGATCTCCATCTTTTTCCATACAAAGTGCAACTAACCCAAAGATTGTTGGAAACGGACAAGCCGCGTCGCCTCGAATATGGGAATACGATCGCAAGAAAGATCGATGCCGAGCCTGATTTTTGGGACCGAATTTTGATGACGGACGAAGCTCATTTTACGCTCTCTGGCGGGGTCAATAAACAAAACTGTCGAATTTGGGGAACAGAAAACCCACACATCATTCACGAAACACCATTTCAAGACCAAAGAGTTACTGTTTGGGCCGGAGTGTGCTCGAAAACGATTATTGGACCATTTTTTTTCAAAGTTGGAGAAACCGTCGACGGTGCACGCTATCGTTGGATGTTGGCGCACTTTGTTTGTCCGGAAATGCGGAAACACCGTCTAACAAACTTCTATTTTCAACAAGACGGCGCACCTTGTCACACCGCAGTTGCTACTATGAAGTTTTTGCAGAGCAAGTTCCCGGGACGCGTTGTGTCAAAAAAGGGTGATTTGGAGTGGCCTCCTCGTTCGCCGGATTTGACGGCGCCAGACTTTTTCCTGTGGGGCTATTTGAAGAGTAAGGTGTATGCCAGCAAACCAAAGACTATTGAAGAACTAAAAGCTAATATTAAAGCGGAAATGCGGAAAAATGCCCAAAAAAGGGCCGCTTTTTGTGTGTCTAATGGAGGCGGTCATTTGATCGATATTGTATTCTGAGTGAATTGTCAATAAATGGCATTGTATACCCTAAATGAATCTTGTTCATTTTCCAAAATCGGCTGAAAAATGGCGGAGTTATTCAACATTTCAATAAGTCCTGTCTAGATGGCGCACCCTGTATGACCCCGGCTGTGCTCATCCACATTGCCAGTCGGCAAGATCCTGCCCCCGAAGAGCTACTTAAACACCTCTCTTGTAAATGCAAAAAGGGGTGCTGGCTTAGATGTTCTGCGATTTGTGCTATTTGCTCTGGGGAAATGTGCAAAATTGCAATGAAGAGAACGACGGTGACAAGCCTCAAATAAACCCTGACGTTCCACCAATACTGGAGTACCCACCAAAATGCGATTTTACCTTATATGGGTTCTCTAAAATTTTGAGAGAACTACGAGGCCTACAGGTCCCGCTTTGTACTTAATTTAACGCTAATTAAATTGTCTACAAATTATATTCAATAAGTTCTTCTCGTAGGATCAACGGTTTCGACGCAACTTCGATCCAAAAGAGGTCTAAAACTAAAATTTTCAATTTTTGAAAAAACTGGCCTATTTTCAAAGTGCCGTTACTCAGTGACCCAGTAACGTGCAGAGCTCCGGGTGGGCTTAATTTGTAATAAATTTTATGCTCTTAAAAAACGTGCAGAATAACTTTCGTAAAAAAATGTATGGATTAGGTGATACCGAGCAGAGTCTGAAACAAGTTCAACATTTTCACGGTTTTTCCTCAATAAAAATTTTTCCACAACTTTTTGGGAGTTGCAAACTTTAGAATATATAGCCCTAATGGATCCAAACAACATATTAAAAAATCAGAGATACCTCATGTTTTGGGAATTTATTGTTGATTTTGACTGGGCTATATTGAAAAATGGTCAAAAAATTAGATCATTAGATTAAATTTTTTAGCTTCAACATTTCGATAGTGTGGGCGTAGTGGATCCGTTTTCACAGTGTATTATTTTCACGGTGTAAACTCAATATAAATGCATATTATACCAAAATACTTAAATCATACTGGAATAATACGATTACTTATAGTTCATACTTGTTTAACACTGATTTATCAACATTCGAGTCACTCCTTATAAACACCGAATTTTCACTGATTGAGTAATGCAAATGATATACTTATACAAATACGATGTTATATCCATTTTATAAATTTTACATTGTATACATGGTGTAACACACGGTTTAAACGGCACCAAACTACACCGAAATTACACTGTATCAAACCGTAGTACCTACTCCAGTGTAAACTCCATTCAAATTTTTCACATTTACACGGTGGGTTTTAGTGTGCACATGTACAATGTAATCGAATTCGCTAGGGGACTAAAAAAAATGAACACACCAATGATTTGGAACCAACATGTGTTCCAAAACAATGGTTGTCGTTCGTTATCTTTCATTGACTCAATGAGTACGGGCCTTTATAAAAATCGTTATTATAAAACGTAGATTTCGTTGCCATTAATTTAAACTTTTTATATATCATTCAAATTTAATTGTTTTTAATTTGTTACAGATTTTTTAGTGCTCCAGATATGAAACAACTTCGCGTTGGAGTGAACGGCTTCTTTGAAAATTTGCTTTTAATAAATGAAACTATCGAATTCGCTGGAGAACCACTCAGTGATAAATATTCCTTTTTCTAAAACGTACTTCCATTTTTTTTTTACCTCAAATAAAACATCATGCCTGAACATACACCCGCTCCAACATTCAGTCGTGCAGTTTATGGTTTTGTCTTGTATCTTTCATTCAATGTACTATTTTTAATTTATGTGTTTTGGGCGGTGGTACCTGACAGCATCTTAGAAAGCCTGAACATAACCTATTTACCTCAAAAATATTGGGCCGTTGCCATTCCAATTTTAATGCTTAATATTCTAGCCGTGTTTGTCTTTTGTATTTATCCGGGTTTGAATTTTTGTATGATCCCATCGAAAAATGATACAAGGACTTTCATGGATAAACTTAGTACTTATCAAAAACAACGTAAAAATGAAAGTGGAAACGAAGCTTTGTCTATGCTTGCCAAGGAAAATACGACTGTAAACAAGGCAAAATGGATGTATTTTGATTCTTGTGCTGGTGGTGACGATTCCGTACCAAAAAAGACACAAAAATATTCGGGAAATGAACACTTTTCCTATTTGGGCTATTTAAATAGTGATAATTGTACGTGCAAGTCTTTGGAGACATGTTATAAGAGTTCTTATGATAAAAAAGATGTTTTTGTTTCTAAAAGAGTTAAAGATTTGTCTTCGGTTTTACATAGTGTACCACCAATTGAAGATATTCATATATCTGATGTTTGTAAAAATTTATACTTAAAATAAATTTTCAAAAAATAATTAATTTATTATTTTTATTTATCATAGTTTTGTAAGTTTGCTCTTTTAAATAAGAGTGAAAGTATTATAACCATATTTTCGTCCATTTTCCCATCCTAAGCTTTTTTTAGACTCCATAAAAATCATATTAGGGGCCATCCATAAATTACGTCACACGTTAAGGGGGGGGAATCGACGAAGTGTAACGAGGGATGGAAGGGGTCCTAAATTTCGTGACGTCATATTTCCAATTCTAGTTTAATCTAAATGTTTAAAGGAGTGGGTTCAAAGTCCATAGACTCAAAATGATTAAGTTTGATCATTAATTAATATTATTCATTGTTTTTTTAAAATTTATTTCTTGAAATGTTTGATTTGATGTTCAATTTATTAAAAGTTCATTTAAATTGAAATAAAATAAATTTTGGAACTGCTGTTTTAATTCAATAATTATTTGTAGGTGTAAAATATGTGACGTTACACTAAAGAGGGGTGCGTCTCACAAATGTGACCAGCGGTGACAAGGACGGGGGAGGGGGTCAAAAAAACATGAAATTTTGTGTGACGTAATTTATGGACGACCTCTTATTACTTTTAAATATCTACTTAAAGACTTCTTAATTAAGGTTTTCAAGAAGTCTTTCTGAATTTTATACTGGTAAATTGTAACGTATTTTTTCATATCTCTGACGAGTCTTCAAACGCCTCAAACTTCATAGAAAAGAAAAGAAGTTTTATGAGTATTATTCTGAGCAGCCCCCTATAACTCCATGTTACAAAAATGTGACCATTTTTACTGGAATTGCAGTCATTTAGTTGCAAACGAGTTGAACGAAGACCACAAAGACTGCCGAAGACCGAAGACATTTACGGAAGTCGGAGGTTAGAAATATTTTTTTTAAACGTCAGGCAAGTTGTTAAAATGAAACTTTTTAAAATGTTTTCATTATTATTGTTATTATATGAGAATAATTATGATAAGTATTTTTATATAATAATTATAATAACTCTGATAAGTTTAAGTGGTAGGGGGCTGTTGAGACGTATGGCTCTTATAACAACACCGATTTCCGTAGAAATCGGTAACTTTTTTTTAGCCTTTCTCGTATCTAAGTGACAGGGGGCTGATTCTGAAGTTTGCGTGAACGAAGTCACGGGTACATATAGTAATATAATGGACGAAATCAAAATTCGTAACTATTCCGACTCGCTGTAATTCTTCTTTCGAGGTTATTCATCATCCAATTTACGCATTCAAAAAATTTATAGCGGGAACAAGAAGAAATTACAATCACCATTGGGAATGGTGTTCAGCATCTGTCATATGTAGTTAAAACGCGCGAAACTTATTCGGACATTATAAAGGAAATATATTAATTAACCACTATAGTTTTGGCGATTTCCTACAATTAAGAATAATGGCTAGTAAATATACCCTATCTGAGGGTGTTTTTGAGGTAATAACAACATTTTTACAAGTCCAAGTCAGTGCTTAATTTTTTTTTCTCCATAGCCCTTAATGAAAGGACAAAAAATTGATAATCCAATTGTCCAAATATTGGGATGTAAACCAATACCGGGCAATGAATCTACAAGCCGATATCGATTATTGCTATCTGACGGAAAATATTCCATCAGCTTTGCAATGTATGCTCTGAAAAATCCTAATGAAAAGTTCGATTATTCAATCAATTGTATCATTCGTATCACACACTACGTAACGAGTTTACTACCGAGTCCTAAAGGAGAAAAGTACGATACTGATACTAAGTTAAATTTACTGAGTTTTAATTTTTTTTTTTTTTTAACAGGAAAGTTTTGGTGATTTTGAGTATGGACCACATCGCTTCCGGGGAAGAGGTTGGAATGAAAATTGGAAATCCAGTTGCGTTACAATTAGGTGGAACTTCGGCACCAGCTACCAGCACTGAAGAGAATTATCCAAGTAAAATGAACACGGAATCAGCGTCGACATCTTCTACAACCACTACATCCAACAGCCGGTTTTCAAATTCAAATGGAAACAAAACCACCCCTGCACTTTCAAACAATAAAATGGACATTCCTCCCGTTTGTGCTCCAATTATCAGCGTATGTCCATATAATTCAAGGTAATATCAGTATATCACAGAACGTTCTTACATGAAACCCAGTATTGGTAAAAAGAAGACAATACCCACGATTGATTAAAATAAAAATTAAAGTTAAATGCTCCCTAATTTTCACCAATAAGCACAAATTGATTTATCCTTTTATTTTATATCAACTTCCACATTCTTCCCCAATACCTCTTTTATTAGAATTTTCCCAGAAAAAAGTTTCAAATAAAAGTTGTAAGGTTTTATGAGTCTAATAACCATAGAAAGTTTAAGAAAACCTGTTTTTAAAAGAAAATTTTCAAAACTCAAAAATCCATAGAATGAATTAGGGCTTCCTGCTAGCCGATTTCAACCTAAAGCTTCGCGACACAACTAGATGAAATACGAAAAAGCAAAATTCCAACAGTAGGGCCCCATAGACAAGCCTTCTTTTCCGATGTTCTTTCCGCTTAGTGGAATCCTGAAGGAAAGGCTGACGGGAATCACATTCCTCTCGTCTCCACTAACGGCAAGTCTTTCCTGTGATCATTCCTGTCAAGTAATCATGCCGTTCCATCACGTCGGGATTTATAATCCTCTCGTGGACACTAACGAGAAATAGCACTCCGTCAGAACTGTTCACTGAATTTACAACCGACGGTAAAGAGTGTTCGTGTATGGGCTCTTTCCTCTCGGTTCGGAAGGATTATAATCACGTGGAAGGAAAGCGCGTCCTCTCACCTAATCCTGCAGTTTTACAAATTGAACGTAAGGTGTTAGCCGTTACTGGTATGACTGTAACTATGTACAGCTTGTACAGAGGAAGAATAAAAAAGAAAATGAATGAAGAGATGGCTGCGTGATCAGAAAATTTTTAGTGAATTTGTTTTAGAAAATTGTTGAGAGAATTATCGGTTAATGAACGATTAATGTCCGCGTCAGGGTCGTACTTTTTATATATTTGTACCAGATCCTGGTGTCCTTTATATTTTAAATTTTTGTTTCCGTAAACTTCCTTATTTTTTAATTGTCATAGTGCTGGATGGGTTTTATGTACCCCAATGAATTCTTTAATTACGTGTTTTGGCACATTTCTTACGTCATTTTTATCTCCATGCTCTTGCGACTCCATATTAAAAAGTAGCACTTGAAAATCGGAATTAAAAAACTTAAAAAACCACTTGTTATAAATTAAAATCGAAAGAACGACACGTTTTCCACTTGAACGGGTAAGAGCTGATAGGAAAGGCGAGGCTCCACTAACGGCGTTAATTTTGAAACGCAATCCTTTCAAGTAATCCTGCTAAGGCTAATTTTCGGCGAAACCCGTACGGCACGCTTTCCTTTCGTGTTCCATACACGAACGTTCTTTCCGGACGGAATCAACATTCCTACCGGAAAGAATGCTCGTCTATAAGGCCCTAATCTCGTTAGCGCAAAACTTGTACAGTTTTCATATGGAATAAACCTATTATCCTAAAGTGCAATTCGAGCACGATCCCTCAAGTTTTCTAATTAGTCAAAAATCAATTTTGTAAAAATCGATGCTTCTATTAGATGGTGTATTCGAGCTCGTGTTATGAACAAAGGCCCAATACGCACTTGGTCCAATTCTCGAGGCGAAGGCAAACTTTTTAGTTTCGACGTTTGCGATGAATCGGGAGACATTCGCGTCACAGCGTTTAATGAAGATTGCGATAAATTTTACAATGCAATCGAAGTAAGTTTAATCGTTTATTTATGTATATGTTACTAGTAATGTTGAACGTTTGCATTTAATTCAGACTGATAAAGTTTATTACATTTCTTGTGGAAATGTTAAAGTTGCCAATAAGAAATTCAATACATCGAATCACGATTACGAAATAAATGTTAATCGAGACACTCAAATAATGCCATGCGAAGAGGACTGCATTCCTCTTGTCTCTTATAATTTTATTCGAATCGCAGATATACCTCAGAAGAATCCTGAAGATAATATTGGTAAATAGTAATTTGTATAATTGTTATGGTTAATTTGTTAAATCGAGGCATTATACAAAATACCCGGTCAATGTACCAAAAATATCCTCATATTTTAGGAGAATATATTCATATAATATAATAAGTTATTCTCAAAAGTATTTAGTGGATTTTAATAATTTTAAAAAATTTACATATGATTCCATTACGCCGATACTCGACAGTGTTTCTGGTTCACATTAGGCATTCTTATTAAAGAACCTACCGAACTGTTTAATAGTGTTTAATTGATATTTTTTATAGCTTCAAAGCTATTTAATGAGAGCTAATACCAAATTTTGATTTTATAATGTAAATTTTATAAATTGGAAACCGGGTATTTCAGCTAGTTTTATATGCCACGATCTTACAAAATGACCGTAATATAACTATGGGGTCATCCATAAATTACGTCACACGTTAAGGGGGAGAAAGGGGGTCGACGAAGTGTGTCATTGTGTGACAAGGGAGTGGGAGGGGTTCTAAATTTTGTGACGTCACATTTCAAAATCTATTTTAATCTAAGTGTTAAGTAAAACACGAATTTTGAACTAGTTACGAAAAACTCAAAAACATCTGCAACACTATCTGTAGAAACTACCACCAACAAAATGATTTGATAGCCTATTGCTAATCAAATATTTAATATTTAGATTTAATTGTCCGAAGAGAATTTTTTTTCTCGGTGTAGTGTTACGCGCCTGTGTTACTATTGCCCTTTGATAAATGCCGCTAAATGCTGCACCGTGCCTAGCGGTGATATTGTTTTTATTTTATTTGACAATCGACTCTCAAGATGATTAAGTTTGGTCATTAATTAATATTTTTTTAGTTTTTTTGTTGTTGTTGATTTCTTGAAATATGTGATTTGATGTTAATTTTATTAGAAAATCATTTAAATTGAAATAAGACAAATTTTGGAACTGCTGTTTTAACTCAATAATTATTTGTATATGTAAAATTGTAAAATGTGTAATGTCATACTAAGTAGTGGGTGGGTCTCACAAGTGTGACCAGCTCGGGGTCGAAAAATCATGAAATTCGTGTGACGTTATTTATTGATAGCCCCTTAAAAGAAAAAAATATTTAATCTAAGATTATCATTGCAGATGTTATTGGTATTGTAAAAGACACCTCAAATGTTCAACAGTTTGTGTCTCGTGCTGGAAAAAATTTAACCAAACGCGAAGTAACCTTAGTAGATAAAAGTGGTGCAGCCGTACGAATAACTTTTGAAATCATTATTTATTAATATTTTATTAATAAGTTAAATTTTAGGTTTCGTTAACATTATGGGGAGATGAAGCAAATAATTTCGATGGTAGCAACAACCCAGTGGTTGTGGTGAAAAATGCACGAATTACAGAATTTATGGGATCGAAAAGCTTAGCGACTCTAAACGGAACTACCCTACGAATCAATCCAGATATTGTCGAGGCTCATGCATTGAAGGGATGGTTTCATGCTGGTGGTCTGGATACAGCTAACATTAGCTATATTTCGGCGAAGTAAATAATTGCATATATTTGATTTTTCGAATTGATGATTTTTATTGTTATTTTTTAAGAACCGGAACTGCTGGTGGTATGACGTCACCTTATTATACATTCCGTGAGGCACTGGAAAATAAACTTGGTACCAATCCCAAGGGAGACTACTACATGAATTATTCGACAGTTTTATTGATAAAAAGCGACAATTGCGTGTACAAGAGTTGTCCGAATGATGGGTGTAATAAAAAGGTGGTCGATGCCGGTGATGGCACTTATCGATGCGATAAATGTTCTGACACATTTCAAAATTTCAAGTATCGTTTACTTCTTAGTGTAAGTTATTTGCAATCGTATCCTAACAAGGTATCCCAGGCGCCCTCCCCATTTCGTTTTTTGAAATGAAAATGTATTTATCATGGATACGTTATGGGACTTTTGGATGAGAAAAATAACCTTGGGGAAAAATCGCGTCACCGATATGCTTCTAGTGCCAGTCCACATATACATTGTATTTAGAAATTAGATGTCTATATTTTATTCTATAACATTATAATTTGTGTGCTGTCGATTCAACAGGGATGTCCAAACGTATTTCTTACACCGCTTCGATGAGTGTAATAAAGATGTATTATACCAAACCCCGCCAACGAGCAGCCAAAGTCTCGAAGGTTGTTATGAGTGTGAGAATTGCAAAATTTCAAATATATTTATTGAACTTTCTGCGCGTTAATTGTTTACATTCAATTTGTTATTCAGTTCTATATGTTTATATTCGGGTCTATTCGGTAAGGCGTTTCGCTTGTCAAATGAGACGAAAGACTACAAATATCGTATAGGCGACAATGATGAGACGATAGACGACAAATGTACATGCAACAATGTTCGTTTCATAGTGGTATTCTGTAATGTATTGTGAAACTCGCTTTAAATGAGAATTCACATCAGCTTATAGAATTTGAATTTCCCCGATACAGACGAAATTTAAATGAAAGATCGAAAAAAAATTACTAGAAATGCATATGGGTTATTCTCAGTTAAGCCGTAAATTCGAGGTACATAACAAAAAATTTATCAAAAAAAAATGTCATCTCTTAAAACTCGTGCTCATATAAGTGGTCACTCAAATTCATTTCTTAATTTTATTTTATTTTAGTCACAATTTCACCTCAAAGTCGGAAAAAATCTCTCCCCTGGCTTGTCCCCGGGCCGATTCCGTTTATTTATTAGTAATTTTTAGTACTTGGAAATCAAATAAATTATATAAATTATACATTTCAATAAAATAATTTAAATAAATTATCGTTATCAAGCAAGTAAAATTGCGTGATATTTTTTTTTCTTAAAAAAAAGTTACGTTTACGTTTGTCCCCCGTATTTTGCGTCTCGACCCCTGGCATGCTTATTTTCCTGTAAAATCGGCATTTGTTTACTGTCTCACGGGAATTAAGGACCTTTAACGAACGTTTGTAAACAGCGTCACTCGAACTAGGTGCGCAGTCATTTTGTTATTTATTTCGTTACTGACATTCTGTGGATACAGTTGAAAACAGTCTCTCCCCTGGTAAGTTTTTTTTTTAAATAATCTAAAAATTTTAATTCATTCGTACATTTACTTCTCATTGTATATCTAACTTTTCTTGGTTAATTACGTACAATAAATACATTTGCCATTATTTCTATTTTTGTTACTAAAAAATATCTCCTTTATTTTGTATGGGCCAGGGGAAAGATACGATATCCAGATGAGGTATGAAAACTTCAAACTATAATTTCTTTTTATTGTTTAAAAGTTAGCAATTGTTATAAATGACTGAATAATGTTAATAGTTCAATGGAGAGTTGTATTCTTCATAAAATATAATGTTAAAATCTTTCCCCTGTTCATAAAGTATCCTAATCTGTACAAGTCTCTCCCCTGGCATCTTATAAAACAGGATAAAATTAATAAATTGACTGACCGCCTTGCAGGCACGTTTAGAATGCCTGTTTTGATCGAACCATTATAAAATTTGATTAAAATTATTATTATATTATATCAATAAGCAATTTACGTCTTAACTGAGAATAACCCATATAAAACTTAGGAACACTTAGGACTCACGATATAGAACTTTAGACCGACTTCTGTTGACAGGATTAATTATTGGGAGTATAATAAGTATCATTTCAACCATAATGGTAAAAAAGATTGGTACCGTTTTTTCTTACAACTTCAATTTCAAAACTACACTAAATATTTGGATTCAGAACTCTTAAGAAACCCTCGAATTATATTTAAAAAAAGTACAATTTCTTTTGTTGTGTTTTCAGAAGTATTATAGGTTTTACTAAGCCTTATTAACGTGTTATATAAAGCCTTATAAAAATATCTGCTGCGAGGCGTCACAGTACTTTCTTTTACTTTCATTTATGAAACTCACTGTTAGTTAAAAGAAATATATAAGCACTTTGTAACTATACATATAAACAGAACTATATGCATATAACCTATAACATATTCGAATTCCCAACCTTCACCCCAGAACCATTATTCAAATTTTCCCAGGAAAAAGTTTCAAGAAAATCGTTGGAGCCGTTTTCAAAAAAAAATGAAAAATCTCAAAAACTCCTAGAATAAAGTGGAACTTTCGATTGACCGATTTTAAGCAAAAGCTTCGCGGCACAAATAGGTATAATATGGAGGTCAAATTCCAAGTTTGGTGAAATTCGGATAAATCTCGATACGATATGGCTATCACACACACACACACGGACATTTTTTAAATACCACTTTTTTGCACTCAGGGGATCTCAGAACATATATTTCCGGTGAAAGCTCGAATTCGAAAATTCCACCCGATTACAATACTTCCTTTACTATATAGTAGTAAAAGAAAGTAAAAATATGAAATAATTGCAGCTTTAGAAATTTCTGATTGGGAAAAC
Source organism: Sisyra nigra (assembly GCA_958496155.1). NCBI lineage: Eukaryota > Metazoa > Arthropoda > Insecta > Neuroptera > Sisyridae > Sisyra > Sisyra nigra. Next base: position 13,070,380 of record OY292318.1, read on the forward strand.
TAAATATCTAAATAATTAAATAAACATGATAAATTAAAGAATTAAGACATACCAGTTTTTACAGCAAGCAAATCCACGGTAAAGCCAAAATGTCCACAGCACAAATCTCAGTCTATTACAATCAGCACAGACACTACACACTATATGTACACTATGTAAATGAAAAAACAGCTTAATTACACAATAAAACACTTATTTTCACTAAAAACGACTTAATTTTGGGAAAATTCGGGATAAACCAGGAACGCTTCACACACGTCGAAGTTAATTCAAGATACTGAGATTCATTTGTCTTTAGACCAACGGCCATTGTTGCACATAACCACGCAAACTCCGACCGCCTCGAAACTCAAAATTTGAATTTCGGGTTTTAAAGAAAACTTAAGAAAATCTAATAGTATGCTGCAAAATTGATTTTAATAGTTAAGATTATAATTTAATTGTCATAAAAAAGCAATTAAGCTACAAAATAATGCATTTTATACGAAACAGAATAAAATTTTCCACTTTTCACTTGATATTCACGAAACTACGAGCTATAAGGAAATACTTTGGTAGGAAATTGAAACTTTCTATAATTTTAATAAATAAACTTCTTTCAATAATTTAATATTTCGTGAGGCATAACCTAATAATTTTAGCAAATCTTAGTTTTATAATATCGATTGCTTTTTCAAAAAGTATTCGTTATAAAAATTATGATATCTTTTTGTTGAAAAATTATTTCTAAGTATTTTTGATATCACTTTATTTTTAAAAACGGTTAATGAGACATAACTAAAATAATTAATGGTTTCTTTAAATTTTTTTCCCACAATCCTTATTGAAATAAAATTCTTAAATAACCTTACTTAATAAAAATTTTTTATCTATGGATCATTTGAAATTTACTTTAGACGCCTTTAAGTAGAACAAACTTGCTAAAAACGTAATGCAAATTAATTGTTAAAAATTATTCGAAACGTTTTTTAAACACTAAATTTTGTTCTGTATTAAATAAACCGTTATTATTACACCCATAAAACTATTAAAATTAACTTTTCAAGACTTTTTATTAGTTTTTCTTGAGTTTTTTTTTTAAACCAAAATTCTAGTTTTGGCGGGCATCTACTACAATGGCCGTTAGCTTCAAACATTGCTCAGTACATTTAACTAACTTTGATATTTGTAAAGCGTCCCTAATTCATACCAAATTTTCCCGGACTTAAGTTGTGTTTAGTGGATATAAGTGCTTTAATCTGTATTTGAATAATGGCTAATTGTTTTGAACAAAATATATCCCGGGTGTTTTCCCATTAAAAATAGTGTAAATATAAAAATGGCAATGTTTGTGTTGATTTGAAAAGAGTGAGATTTGTGCTGTGAACATTTTGGATTTATCGTGGATTTGCTTGCTGTAATAACTGGTATGTCATGAATTTGATATGTAAGTTTAATTATTTATTTATTTTGCTGTTCCGGTCAGAAATTTCCAGGGCTGTAATTGTTATATACGACTATACAATGGGAGGTTCCTAATTTTCCATTATATAGCCATAAAAATATTTTAAAAAGTAGAGTTAAAGAAATCATTTTTTTTTCTCATTTAGGGTGCAATAATAGTTTTGCGGTATAATGCAAAGGTTCCTTAAGAGTTCAGAAACAAAATATTTAGTATGGTTTTGAAATTGAAAAAATCTGCTGCGAGGCGTCACAGTACTTTTTTTTACTTTCATTTATGAAACTCGCTGTTGGTTAAAAGAAATCTAAACACTTTATAACTATAACATACAATTATACATATAAACAGAGCTATAATATGCATACAACCTATATGATTATATGTACAAATTCCTAAGCTTCACCCCAGAACCGTCCTTGTTGGAATTTTCCCAGGAAAAAGTTTCAAATAAAAGTTGTAGATATCAATGAGTCTAACAAATATAGAAAGTTTAAAGAAAATATTTGGAGCCGTTTTCGAAAAAACTTGAAAAAGCTCAAAAACTCTAAGGATAAATTAGAGCCATCGGTTAACCGATTTCAACCAAAAGCTTCGAGGCACAACAAGGTATAATATGGAGGCCAAATTCCAAGCTTGGTGTAATTCGGATAAAGCTTTCGATACGACATGGCTGTCTCACACAGACACACACTCACACAGTAATCTTTCTAAAAACCACTTTTTACTTTCTTTTACTAGTATATAGTAAAGGAGTATTGTAATCGGGTCGAATTCGAGCTTTCACCGGAAATACATGTTTTGAGGTCCCCTGAGTCCAAAAAGGTGGTTTTTAGAAACATGTCTGTGTGTGTGTGTGTGACAGCCATATCGTATCGAAAGCTTTATCCGAATTTCACCAAACTTAGAATTTAGCCTCCATATTATACCTAGTTTTGCTGCGAAGCTTTTGGTTGAAATCGGTTAGCTGAAAGCTCCGCTTTATTCCAGGAGTTTTGGAGTTTTTTCAATTTTTTTTGAAAACGGCTCCAACGATTTTCTTTAAACTTTCTACAGTTCTTAGACTCATTGATGCCTACAACTTTTGTTTGAAACTTTTTCCTGGGAAAATTTGAATAAGGGCAGTTCTGGGGTGAAGGTTGGGAATTCGTATATGATCCATATGTATATAGGCTGTATGCATATACCATAGTTCTGTTTATATGTATAGTTATAAAGTACTTATAGTTCTTTTAACCAACAGCGAGTTTCATAAATGAAAGTAAAAGAAATTACTGTGACGCCTCGCAGCAGATATTTTGGACTTAGGGGACCTTAAAACATGTATTTCCGGTGAAAGCTCGAATTCGAAAATTCGACCCAATTACAAAACTTCCTTTACTAAATAGTAGTAAAAGAAAGTAACTGTAAATAAGACATAACGATAATAATCTGGACCTTTCTTATGGTTGTGGTTGAAATGAAATTTGTTTCCCTGCCATAATTTAACACCTATTAAAACGTTTCATTATTATTCTAATATAACAGCTATGGTCTCTTCGTATAGTTACCTTAGTGAATATCCGTGACTTCGTTCACATAAAATATAACAAATAAGTAAACCCAGTTCAGGCTTAAGGAAATAAACCTCTGCGTACAACGGCGGAAAATACTGAAATGAAATATCGGAAAAACGGTTTGACGTAATTTTAATAACTTCTTAATGTACTCAAAGAAATCTTAGCAACAAAATCTCTCAAACCATTTAGAAAATCATCAACAAAGCTCTTATGAACAAAGTAATAAAACAATATTTAATAGTTTTTAAAAAATCATAATACGAAAATAAAAAGATTAGGTTGAGGTTTCCGGATTGAAGTTTGTTTCCTCATCACCTGTTGACATATACGCTCATGCAAATATTACTTTCGACGCCGCTTATTTTAATTCATACGAGATATAGACTTACTGGTTATAAATCTTTTTGAAGTGGCTTACCACATCTGGGATACCTTCTTTGTAAGCAAAAAGGAAATATTCTCATTTATAAATTTGCAGCTAAACCTTGGCGATCATACAAGTTCAGTGTGGGCTACATGTTTTGCGGACGAAGCTGAAAAGTTTCTGGGCAAAACGTCTGAGGAAATCGGCGAAATGTACGAAAGCGATAAAACAGCCCTGAACGACTTTTTCACGACGAAAACCTTCTCAAAAGTGTTGGTGAAGCTGCGTGTAAAAATGGAAGGATATCAAGATGAACAACGTTTCAAGAGTGTCATCATGAAAACAGAAAACAGCGAAGCTGACGTTTTTCGTTGTTTATTGGAGCGACTTCAAAAATCGGCAGGACTTGAAACATCCGTATTAAAGCAATTGAAACATTAAAACATTTATAATTTTCTCCAATATTTTTCTTTCAAATTTTTAAACAGTGTTTTGTATTTTTTTTTTTGAAGTTCAAAGGATTTAAACTGCTGCGTAATTAAAAGATAGATGATCCAGTGAATCGTCTCATTATTGTTTAATTTTATTGAGTATTTTTTGATATAAATATTATATTGCTTGAGGTTAAGAATAAATTTCGAAAAAGATTTACTACAATGAGTTTTTTTCTGTTAACAATCAATTTATATTATCTCAATATACCCGCAATTACCTTACTATTACAATTAGGTATTAAAACTCGCTCAAAAATTTTATCAAATCAAGAGTGCAAGAAAAAAGAATTCATGCTTATTTTTTTGCAAATTTCGAAATTTTTGTCAAGTTTTTTTTTCTGAGTTGAACGATGTACCCATTATTCAGTACAAATATATATAGTTTGTACAACTCTACTGTAATCACAATGGTATTATTTTGGACCACAAAATTGTTTCGTTGTAAACGGTTTTCGTAGTATTTAGTTAATCAAATATTCCCAAGTTCTTTAATTATAAGGGTACGGTGACGATATGATAGATTCGATAGTGTCGAAAGACTTGTAAGCTTTAGCTTCCAAGTTTGTAAATCATATATAATTCATTAAAACTCAAAGGATTCCTTTAATTAAACCAAAAGACATTAAAGATAGTTTTCGTTTTATTTTTGTAAAATTTTTGATGAAATACATACAATAAATAATACTTGAAAATCCCTAATGCATTTTTCTTAAGTCTTCCCTTACGGCTCGCAATGCTTTATTGGTTATTATTTGAGTGATATTGCCATTAACATTGGGTATTTCTTGATCGGTTCTGGCTGAAAGCTAAAAAAGGACAAGAGTTAATATTTTTAATTTTTATGAAATCCTGACACAGTGATGTAATATTGAAACTCAGCGGCTTGATCCCTCTCCCCCTACCTAAACACCACAGAGAAATAATTGACTACTGATAATTTTTAAACCAGTGGTTCTCAACCTTGAAAAAGTCACGGTACACTTTTGATAATGGGAAAAAGTGGCAGTGCACCAGAATTAAAATATCAAAAAACATGGACGTCGTTTTTATTTCATATTTGAAAAAAAAAATACTTAGTTAAGTAAATACAAAATTTCACCTATTTTAACCGACTTTAAAAAAAAGATCAGATTTTCAAGTCGACTGTATTTTTTGTTTGTTATCTCAGGTTTGACTGGGTGAATCGATTTTTATGATTTTTTTTTATTTGAAAGCTGGTGCTTCCCGTGTGGTGTCCCATTTTAATTATAAAGAAATCGTTCACTTCTACGGGGTTGAAAACTAAGGGATGAAATATTAACTTCTTTTTGAATAGCTCGATTTTGATAAATTTTTTTTTGTAGAATATAATTTTAAATTACTCTCATTTCCATTAAAAAAAAAAAACTCCACTCATAAGGGGTGAAATTATAAATTTTTTCTGGCTAACCCAATTTCGATCTTTTTATTACGTCCATCGTATCTTTAAATTGTTCACATTTCAATTTGAAGATAAAAATCCACCTTCTAAAGATGAAAATAGGGGATGAAATAGTGATGTTTAACTGAATCATCAAATTTTGATTTTTTTTTTTCTATTGGAAAGAGTATTCCTCTAAGTTTCTTACATTACATTTAAAAGCAAAATATTTCAACCCTTAAGAGCAAAAACGGATGAAGTAGTAACTTTTAACATTCAACGGCACTGCTTCATATGAGCAGCGCGCTTAGTAGGTTTACCCGTATTCAAAGAAATAAAATCGGTTATCAAACTTCAAATCACTAAAAGTCGAAAAATAAATAAAAATTATAACAAAATGAAAAACCTACTTCAAAATAAATAAAAAATCTTTAACAAAAAATGAACTAAAAAGTTAAAAAAATAATTGCGTATCTTTGCAGTGTCTACAACTTACAAATTATTAGGATAATATAATGTACAACTATTGTTATTTTTGGAGTTGGTGTCAGCAAAGGAAATAAATATTATTGTTCATTTGTAAAAAAAATTAATAAGTTATTGGTATTTTGTAGTTTCAAGGTCGTTAGATACTATTACAGTTTGAGTATATTGTATAAAAGTTCATTTGAAAAATAAATTTCATAAGGTACTTTCGTTATTGTTAAGCACCAATATAGTCGTATTTCTTTGGCTGACACCAACTCCAAAAATAACAATAGTTGTACACTTTACCATTATAATAATTTGTAAGTTGCAGACACTGCAAGAATGCGCAGTTATTTTTTTTACTTTTTAGTGCATTTTTTTGTTTAAGGTTTTTTTTTTCTTTTCAAGTCGGTTTTTCATTTTGCTATAATTTTTATTTATCTACTTAAAAATTAAGTTAATTTATATAAAAGAAATTGACGATGAAGAAATTTTTTGGCGGTGCACTGGCAGTAAGCTCGCGGTGCACCGGTTGAGAACCACTGTTTTAAACCAATAAAATTTTAAAAAATCAACTAATGAAAATCAAATAAGAATTGTAAATTTTAAGTTTTTGATTAATAAGATATTAAAGTGAGATCTAATTTCTGCTTTGCCAAGACAAGCCCCGAAGTAATTTAAGACCAATTACCTCTAATTTTTGTACTAAATCAATTTCTCTTTCCGCTGTTACAAAGTTAGTAACTAGGCAGTCCTTAGAGCTTCCAATACGTCCAGTCCTCCCACAACGATGTATATAATCAGCTGCATATAGAGGAAAATCGTAGTTTAAAACTTGTTTCACCTGTAATAAAACCAAAATCTTTCAAAAGTTTGTTCGATATAAAAATAAAATTTAATTTAATTTTTATAGTGCACATTTACAGTCATGCGCAATATATAATTATGATAACTTTTTTTATACTGCGCATATTGTATAATGTACGATTTTATTTTCATTTGGAACAAATTTAATATATAAAATTTTTAAGAGGAAAATTACCCGAACTGTATCTAAACCCCTCGATCCAATATCTGTACAAGAAATAACGTTTACATGTCCTTGTTGAAACTGTTTAAATTTTCCTTGCCGTACCTCATAGTTCATGTCACCATTTAGATTAACACACGGTATGTTATTTTCGTTTAAAAATAACGAGACCCAATCACACGTGGCGGTCTTATTACTAAAAATCATTAATGGCTGACCGCTATTTAAACAACTCTTGGCTATTCGTAAAAGTTGAACGGGTTTTTCTCTTCTGGCCAGTCGAAGAAATTTCTGTGGTACGTGTGTGAGTAAACGATGTAATTTTCCGGTTGTTATATTTGTTAACGCTTCCGGCGGCATAATTTCACTAAAAATTTCCGCTAAACTTTTCGGCATTGTTGCACTTACTAAAGTTAACTGTGTACCTTGCATATACTCGTTGGATAATCCTCCATATTGGAGCTGAAAAAAATGATATTAATGAATTGTTGTTATAATTAAAGCAGTCGTACTTTAAATTTTTTCAGGAAATGTTTTAATTTTTCGTTAAAACTGTCGTCTAATAATGTATCGGCTTCGTCCATCACCAAATGATGCACGTAGGACATTCGATAAATCCCTGTCGTAGTTAACTTACTAATAGCTCCAAATGTCGCAACCAAAAGATCCACCGATTCAAAGTTTGGATTGATCATTTGCTGTTTGGTTCGACCACCAATTATAACTTTTGTGTCCAACTCTAAGTCATCGGCGAAAAATTCTACGATTTCCCCGATTTGATGGGCCAATTCCCTGCTCGGTAACAAAATTAGTCCGAGTGGTGAGTTGAAATTTCGCTCGGTCACTTGTGATTTCCAGCTTAAAATCTGTTGTAGCATCGGTATTAAATAGGCTAACGTTTTGCCACATCCCGTTTCGGCTGCAATGACTGAATTTTTGCCCGCTAAAATTGTTTCGTACGCCTCGGCTTGAATCGCTGTTGGCTTTATAATGTCTAATTTTTCTAAGCATTTAACAATAGCAGGACTAACGCCAAGATCTGAAAATGTTCTTGTTTCGTCGATTTCTTGTACTTGTGTCTCGGGAAATAGTGTAAAAAAATCGCCAACTGCTTTTCTATGTTTCCATCCCTTAGAGGCTAAGGGAATTGGCTCGAATTTATCGTAAAATTCACCTTCGTGGTAGTTTAATTTCTTATTTTTACATTGTATGAGTAAAGGTGACGCATTTTCTTTTGATTTTGCCTTGTTTAATTGTGACATAAAACATACTGTACATGAAATATAATCTTTTGTATAAAATGAGCGAAATAATTTTATATGTTTAAACATTTTTCACATTGGAGTTATAAAATTGTGATAAAGATATTAAGGAGCACGAAGGATCACAATGACACCGATGACACCAACCACGTGCAATTTGACAGATTTGACATAACAAAACCGATGACCGACCCGAATGAACCCGAATGGTTACTAAAGAACACGAAGTGGTCATGGGCTCGAATCACAATTAACAATTAAAATTTACTTGTAAAACTTAGCTAATAAGACTTTTACTTAATTAAGGCATTGATATAGAAAAGGTAGTATGTCAAGAAAAATTGATTTTTATATTTAAAAGAAGTTGCGGAAGCCCTGACTGGGACTTAAAATTAGGCCGGGTACTTTTAAAAAGTCGGCTTCCAAAACACTTCTCTCAACGACACTACTAAGAATTCACTACTTGACTTGATTTTCAAGCTACTTGACTTAAATTTGGTTTAAAATAAAGTCAAACTTAAATCTAATATAAACATTTATTTATCAAATTAAATTAAGCATTGCGTTGTAAGTTGTTTTATATCTAAGTTTAAATATTAAGTTATATTTATTGCATGAAATGTCCAAGTAGGTACTTGACTTGATAAATATCTAAACAATACCTACATACGTACATATACAATGTACATACTACTACATAATTTAATTATTTGACTTGTTATTATTATTTTTTAACACTATCTTAGCAATTTATATGTGGTGGCTTTCGAAAATGCTCCTTACTATCTGCCACCTTATCGTCTACGTCGTTACTATTTAAATTTATTAGGAAGGAAATCAAATTCTTAGAAGATAAGATCCTACATAAATAAAACAGAATTCTGTTGTTGCTGGTGGGGAATAGGGAAGCGTCCAACTCTATTTTCTGGGGGTAGAAAGATCTTTTTAGTGTTTTTTTTTTAGTACATAGGTACATAGGTGTATTTCAGAATGTCAACTTCATATTTGGAAAGTAAGTTTAGTTTTACCTTCAAAAAATTATATTTGTTTATCACTGTAATCTTCGTAGGGATCATTCATCATCTTCAAACAGTTTATTTCAAAATTTTGTCCTGAATCTCGCTTATGATTTTATCTCTATATGTAAAAAGTAACGGGTAATGGTGGAGGCTAAGCCATTAAAGATAAGGATATGAAATTTGGGAGTGCTAATTCTGAGAGATCATTGAGGAAGGTTTTTTTTTTCTTTTTTAAATTCGTAACTTAAACAGGGGATTCAAATTTCTCAAATTCTAATTTTGCAATTCTGAATTTACATGTAAATGTAAAAAAAACTCTGCTTTTGTAGATTTTTTATTCGTTCATTTAAAGCAGCGAGTGGGGAACTTTTTTTGCCATTACCCTAAAATACTTTTGCAAGAGTCGATATTACCCCCTGATTTTGAAACGGAAACAATCAATGTACATTTAAATTATAAATTATTTATTGGATTAATAAAATTCTCATATTAGAACACACAAAAATTAATTGAAAACTTTCCCCCCTCAGATTTTGGATAAATGATCTTGTTTTCATGTTTGATACAATAACTTCAAAATTGGGGCTTTTTGATGTAAGAACAATTTGAATACAATCTTCGGCCATACTATCATATTAATTATAATAGAGCCATTACAAAAATTTTCATATTATTCCAAAAAATGTAATTTTTACCCCATTTAGGGTAATTTACCCTGGTTCGATTGAAAAAAAAAATAAAAAGGGAATACTATTATGCATTGATGACTGAGGGGTTGCCTACTCACCAATATTGTATAAGTTGCTGTAGAGAGAAACCTCTCTCTGGTTATTGAATGCTTTGAATGTACATTGGTTGCATACCAAGTTACATGTAGTAACAACATTAATTAAATGATTAAATCGTTATTAGCAGGTTTCGTTTGTAATAGAAAGAAGTTTCAAACTAAGAAATTAATTTTTAAAAAATGCCCAAATCACTTAGCCCTAATGCCAACAAAGAATCCAAGCATAAATTCGTTTGAACAATTCAATAATGAAAAATCTCGATCATTAAGTCACGTATCGCTAATGCAGATACAAATACGAAGTTTTTATTTAAATTTATCTAAATTGTAACATTCAATAATCACTCAATAACAACAACGAAAAGCAAGAAAGATTAATTATTGCATATCATTCACCATATTCATATATTGCTCAGATTGCGAATCAATTTCAAAACAATTTTATGACTTGCTTAATTTAGTTAACATCAACAACCAAAATATTTATAATTAATTGTGTCTATGGAACTACAAACTATGAACCTCATATTTTCATAATAAACTTTTTTTCAACAAATTTAATTTTTAAGTCTAATACTTCTCTTACAATTAGTTAGAAATGTGGAAAATTTTGATTTTCTTTATTTTCCCATTTTTGCATAGTCATTCACACATAATCTTTTTGACATTGAAATAATAAGGTCAGAAAAATATAACTATTACATTGAATAAATGCCCCAATTCTATTAAAACTTTTTAATCTATAACGGAAGAAGTAAATGTGCGTTATTTATATTTAACATTATTTTTTAAAGTAAGTAAAATAAAAAAAAGTTTTATTAATTCATTAACTTTTACAATAATATTCGCTATGAGTTCTTAATTATTTGATAATATTACAACTATAACTAGTTTATATATTATGACTAAAGATATAACATTGCAAATATAAGTGAAAGTAAGACTCTTATTGCTGATTTTATGTCAATAAAAATAGTTCTATTAAAAGTAAATATAACGATCGTAATTACGATGTATACAGGGTGACACAAGTTATATGCTCCACCTCTATATACTTTTTAAAATAATGAAAAACAATTTTTTGATACATCTTTTAAAGATGTAGCATTCATTTTTTAATTTTCAAATAGACCACCATACTTTTTGAGATAGTTCAAAAATTGGGCTCCTGTTAAAAACAAAAAAAAAAATGAGTGTGTTATGGACCACACACCAGAAGTATAACTTCTTTCGCTATCTATGTATATGCGTATATGTAGCATGGGTTTTCACATAGTAATCAATCTTTTAGATATTTTATTTATTTTTATTCATTTACTACCTACTTTTTATTAACTCACATCAGTTATTACTGTAGTAGATTGTAAGACTGCAACAATAGGCTTATGAAGGGCCATCCATAAATTACGGCACACGAACTTCATGATTTTTTTAACCCCTCCCCCCGTCTTTGTCAAAGTCTGTCACATTTTTAGAATGCCTTCTCCTCTGAAGGGACGTTACATATTTTTCGATGTTATGCATCTATTTAAAAATAATCAAAAGAAAACAGATTTTTTTTTATTATTTATATTAAAAAATCTTTTATAAAATCAACATAAACAAACGACTAGTTAGAGATACAAAACTTAATCATCTTGTGTTCATGGTCTTTTGACCCACTCCTTCATATTAGTTAATACTGGTACCTAAATCAGGCACTTCATTTTCGTTCTGAATTTGACATGTGACGTCACTAAGCTTTTTGACCCCTCTCTGCCCCTTGTCAAATTCTAGCGATAATTTAACGTGTGACTGAATTTATGGATGACCTCTGATAAGAAAAATAAGAAATTTATGTTTTTGAATTCATATTGGAAAGATATCAGAAGAAAACTGCATAGATTGTTGTTCCATGTTTTGTGGTAAACTCATTTATATTACTATTCATTTGCACGCCATATGCATTTTATGGGTATGGGAAATGGGAAATTGCAATTATATGAAATGGGAAAAAGAGAGAAAGAAAATGGGTGGGTTCACTTGCATCTACAGTGCATCAAGATCTATGTAAACTCTCGAGTCTAGACGTTAAACTCAATGTAAGAGTGAGAACACACGAAGATCCATAACACACCCTCTCTTTCTGTCTTTACCATTGTATATCTATCTCCTCTCTCAACTTTGATCGCCTCGCTAGATAACACTTTTCGTAACGTTTCTGTAACACATTCACCAGTTTACTCCCCAAGTCTAGCGCGCATAAAGAAGTTATACTTCAAAATTACTTTACTTTTAAGATTAGTCCAAAATACCGTCCATAGTCCATTAAGTCCAATCCGGAGATCGATCCTGGGAATTATGTCTTACTTGACCGTTAAAAATAAGGTAATTTTGGCATTGAACTGAATTGGTTTGATTATTTCGTTTTCTATTCCAAATTTCCACAATTTTCCCAAAACATAACCAATTTAAAAAAATATATTGTGTGGTTTTACGAAACCACGATGCAAGTGAAACGGATTTTTTTGGATTTTAGGTACTTAAGTAACTGAAAATTTTTGGAATAGATAATTCTAATAAATTAACTATAAAAATTAAATAAACTCACCAAGAACCTTTTTCCTGTCTCTATAAGAACGAACTCTGTCGGCAGTCTTTCACTTACGGTGTAAAATTAATTTAAAAAACCATCGGATTTTTTTGCACTATTCTCACTAGCTGTATCTTTGTCTATTATGGTAAGTGAACATTAACAGTTATATCAATACACTGATCAAAACACAAAAATACCAATACAAATATGATTGACAATTAATGACAACTTATAATATACTAAAACGTTGTGATGGAGAGGAAAATTGCCATTCAGCAATATAACTCGCGCAACGACCCTGGTAAAACGACATGGTATATAGCTAACAATGCAAACAATATAGCTAACAATTAACTATAATTATTTGTAATTGTATTGAACAAATGGCTACCGCCATATTGGCTTGCCGAGCTTTTCCGAGCACTTACCGATTCCCTGCCGAGAATGTAACACGCGACATGCTAAAGACAGGCCAAAAAATTTGAGACGATTTATAAAAAGTTTCACTTTAAAAAATTATTTTTATTTTCAAAGGAACCCAAGACACTTTTGAAAAACCAAGAAAAGTATAGCGGTTCATTTGAAATTCAACTTGAAAGTAGGATAAAAATCATTAAAGAGGTGGAGCATTGTACCACTCCTTATTGTTGATGTATTTAGAATTGTAAATCAGTTCTATTAACTATAAATACCTCAGATACACTCAAGGATTAAGTTTACTTCTTCAGTTGTTTATTTTTCTTAAAACTACAGAATTGTGATTTCTTATTTGCAAACATGTTAATAAAATCTTAGGTAGATCGGATTAATATATTTTTTTTTCGAAATACTTCATAAGCTCCCGTTTTTAAGAAATAATAAATATAAATCACTTGTATGCATACAATCAAAAATAAATTATGGAAAAAAATATAAAATCAGAAAATAATAATTAAAAAATACAAAACTAATAGTTAATAAACATCAGTGATAAGATAAAATTGGTATTGAACAACTTAATGACATTGCGCAAAATTCGTTCTTTTTTAAATTTCTTGTAACAGTTAAATATACAATACCGATCGACAGAGTGAGTTTTCATCATGATTTCAATTACAACGACTTTGTTATTTTCTGTGTCGATTCTTGTTATTACTGTGCTCTGGAAAAAATGTTGGCTATACATTCGCCGTGTGCGCGTTTTATTGAAAATGCCAGGACCAAAATACTATCCTTTTATAGGAACAGCAAACTATTTCCAAGATGTTAAATATGAAAGTAAAAAAAATGATTTTACCTAATTAATACATTATATGTGCAAATTTAATTTGAATTTTAGATATGCTCTTTGCCGAAATGGCATTAATGAAAAAGTACAACTACAGCCCCAACTGTATTTGGACGGGGTTGAATGGGATTGTATTTATATCAAAAGCTCAACATATTGAGGTAGAAATTTTTGTATTTATCTTTTTTACTCTTAAAATTTAAGATACGATATACCAGTGTAACGCCTAATAATTGCTGTTATCTGTTAGATTTTTTTCTTAATACTTCAAGTATTAATTATTTTATATTGTGTCATTAGTAGATAATTAAGTTTTATGTACAATGCGTGGCCTTGTAAAACTACAATTATAATATTTCTAGGCCATAAATGCTTAACAATGTTGTATAACCGATTAAACGCTTTCTTAAAACTAAGAAAAATGGCGTTTGGAAAATTCGGAAAAATATAACTTTATAAAGAATTTAAGTTTTAAGTCACTTAAAAGAGCTATATAAAATTCAATATAAGAAAGAGATCGGTTTTCAAAAAGTATACGATAAACTTTTTATCCAAGAAAAACTTCCATTTCCTGTGGGGTAATTTAAAATGTAAACGTTTAAGTAAACGAGTAAACGTGTAAACGAGTATAATAAGTATCATTTCAACCATAATGGTAAAAAAGATTGGTACCGTTTTTTCTTACAACTTCAATTTCAAAACTACACTAAATATTTGGATTCAGAACTCTTAAGAAACCCTCGAATTATATTTAAAAAAAGTACAATTTCTTTTGTTGTGTTTTCAGAAGTATTATAGGTTTTACTAAGCCTTATTAACGTGTTATATAAAGCCTTATAAAAATATCTGCTGCGAGGCGTCACAGTACTTTCTTTTACTTTCATTTATGAAACTCACTGTTAGTTAAAAGAAATATATAAGCACTTTGTAACTATACATATAAACAGAACTATATGCATATAACCTATAACATATTCGAATTCCCAACCTTCACCCCAGAACCATTATTCAAATTTTCCCAGGAAAAAGTTTCAAGAAAATCGTTGGAGCCGTTTTCAAAAAAAAATGAAAAATCTCAAAAACTCCTAGAATAAAGTGGAACTTTCGATTGACCGATTTTAAGCAAAAGCTTCGCGGCACAAATAGGTATAATATGGAGGTCAAATTCCAAGTTTGGTGAAATTCGGATAAATCTCGATACGATATGGCTATCACACACACACACACGGACATTTTTTAAATACCACTTTTTTGCACTCAGGGGATCTCAGAACATATATTTCCGGTGAAAGCTCGAATTCGAAAATTCCACCCGATTACAATACTTCCTTTACTATATAGTAGTAAAAGAAAGTAAAAATATGAAATAATTGCAGCTTTAGAAATTTCTGATTGGGAAAACTAAATATCTAAATAATTAAATAAACATGATAAATTAAAGAATTAAGACATACCAGTTTTTACAGCAAGCAAATCCACGGTAAAGCCAAAATGTCCACAGCACAAATCTCAGTCTATTACAATCAGCACAGACACTACACACTATATGTACACTATGTAAATGAAAAAACAGCTTAATTACACAATAAAACACTTATTTTCACTAAAAACGACTTAATTTTGGGAAAATTCGGGATAAACCAGGAACGCTTCACACACGTCGAAGTTAATTCAAGATACTGAGATTCATTTGTCTTTAGACCAACGGCCATTGTTGCACATAACCACGCAAACTCCGACCGCCTCGAAACTCAAAATTTGAATTTCGGGTTTTAAAGAAAACTTAAGAAAATCTAATAGTATGCTGCAAAATTGATTTTAATAGTTAAGATTATAATTTAATTGTCATAAAAAAGCAATTAAGCTACAAAATAATGCATTTTATACGAAACAGAATAAAATTTTCCACTTTTCACTTGATATTCACGAAACTACGAGCTATAAGGAAATACTTTGGTAGGAAATTGAAACTTTCTATAATTTTAATAAATAAACTTCTTTCAATAATTTAATATTTCGTGAGGCATAACCTAATAATTTTAGCAAATCTTAGTTTTATAATATCGATTGCTTTTTCAAAAAGTATTCGTTATAAAAATTATGATATCTTTTTGTTGAAAAATTATTTCTAAGTATTTTTGATATCACTTTATTTTTAAAAACGGTTAATGAGACATAACTAAAATAATTAATGGTTTCTTTAAATTTTTTTCCCACAATCCTTATTGAAATAAAATTCTTAAATAACCTTACTTAATAAAAATTTTTTATCTATGGATCATTTGAAATTTACTTTAGACGCCTTTAAGTAGAACAAACTTGCTAAAAACGTAATGCAAATTAATTGTTAAAAATTATTCGAAACGTTTTTTAAACACTAAATTTTGTTCTGTATTAAATAAACCGTTATTATTACACCCATAAAACTATTAAAATTAACTTTTCAAGACTTTTTATTAGTTTTTCTTGAGTTTTTTTTTTAAACCAAAATTCTAGTTTTGGCGGGCATCTACTACAATGGCCGTTAGCTTCAAACATTGCTCAGTACATTTAACTAACTTTGATATTTGTAAAGCGTCCCTAATTCATACCAAATTTTCCCGGACTTAAGTTGTGTTTAGTGGATATAAGTGCTTTAATCTGTATTTGAATAATGGCTAATTGTTTTGAACAAAATATATCCCGGGTGTTTTCCCATTAAAAATAGTGTAAATATAAAAATGGCAATGTTTGTGTTGATTTGAAAAGAGTGAGATTTGTGCTGTGAACATTTTGGATTTATCGTGGATTTGCTTGCTGTAATAACTGGTATGTCATGAATTTGATATGTAAGTTTAATTATTTATTTATTTTGCTGTTCCGGTCAGAAATTTCCAGGGCTGTAATTGTTATATACGACTATACAATGGGAGGTTCCTAATTTTCCATTATATAGCCATAAAAATATTTTAAAAAGTAGAGTTAAAGAAATCATTTTTTTTTCTCATTTAGGGTGCAATAATAGTTTTGCGGTATAATGCAAAGGTTCCTTAAGAGTTCAGAAACAAAATATTTAGTATGGTTTTGAAATTGAAAAAATCTGCTGCGAGGCGTCACAGTACTTTTTTTTACTTTCATTTATGAAACTCGCTGTTGGTTAAAAGAAATCTAAACACTTTATAACTATAACATACAATTATACATATAAACAGAGCTATAATATGCATACAACCTATATGATTATATGTACAAATTCCTAAGCTTCACCCCAGAACCGTCCTTGTTGGAATTTTCCCAGGAAAAAGTTTCAAATAAAAGTTGTAGATATCAATGAGTCTAACAAATATAGAAAGTTTAAAGAAAATATTTGGAGCCGTTTTCGAAAAAACTTGAAAAAGCTCAAAAACTCTAAGGATAAATTAGAGCCATCGGTTAACCGATTTCAACCAAAAGCTTCGAGGCACAACAAGGTATAATATGGAGGCCAAATTCCAAGCTTGGTGTAATTCGGATAAAGCTTTCGATACGACATGGCTGTCTCACACAGACACACACTCACACAGTAATCTTTCTAAAAACCACTTTTTACTTTCTTTTACTAGTATATAGTAAAGGAGTATTGTAATCGGGTCGAATTCGAGCTTTCACCGGAAATACATGTTTTGAGGTCCCCTGAGTCCAAAAAGGTGGTTTTTAGAAACATGTCTGTGTGTGTGTGTGTGACAGCCATATCGTATCGAAAGCTTTATCCGAATTTCACCAAACTTAGAATTTAGCCTCCATATTATACCTAGTTTTGCTGCGAAGCTTTTGGTTGAAATCGGTTAGCTGAAAGCTCCGCTTTATTCCAGGAGTTTTGGAGTTTTTTCAATTTTTTTTGAAAACGGCTCCAACGATTTTCTTTAAACTTTCTACAGTTCTTAGACTCATTGATGCCTACAACTTTTGTTTGAAACTTTTTCCTGGGAAAATTTGAATAAGGGCAGTTCTGGGGTGAAGGTTGGGAATTCGTATATGATCCATATGTATATAGGCTGTATGCATATACCATAGTTCTGTTTATATGTATAGTTATAAAGTACTTATAGTTCTTTTAACCAACAGCGAGTTTCATAAATGAAAGTAAAAGAAATTACTGTGACGCCTCGCAGCAGATATTTTGGACTTAGGGGACCTTAAAACATGTATTTCCGGTGAAAGCTCGAATTCGAAAATTCGACCCAATTACAAAACTTCCTTTACTAAATAGTAGTAAAAGAAAGTAACTGTAAATAAGACATAACGATAATAATCTGGACCTTTCTTATGGTTGTGGTTGAAATGAAATTTGTTTCCCTGCCATAATTTAACACCTATTAAAACGTTTCATTATTATTCTAATATAACAGCTATGGTCTCTTCGTATAGTTACCTTAGTGAATATCCGTGACTTCGTTCACATAAAATATAACAAATAAGTAAACCCAGTTCAGGCTTAAGGAAATAAACCTCTGCGTACAACGGCGGAAAATACTGAAATGAAATATCGGAAAAACGGTTTGACGTAATTTTAATAACTTCTTAATGTACTCAAAGAAATCTTAGCAACAAAATCTCTCAAACCATTTAGAAAATCATCAACAAAGCTCTTATGAACAAAGTAATAAAACAATATTTAATAGTTTTTAAAAAATCATAATACGAAAATAAAAAGATTAGGTTGAGGTTTCCGGATTGAAGTTTGTTTCCTCATCACCTGTTGACATATACGCTCATGCAAATATTACTTTCGACGCCGCTTATTTTAATTCATACGAGATATAGACTTACTGGTTATAAATCTTTTTGAAGTGGCTTACCACATCTGGGATACCTTCTTTGTAAGCAAAAAGGAAATATTCTCATTTATAAATTTGCAGCTAAACCTTGGCGATCATACAAGTTCAGTGTGGGCTACATGTTTTGCGGACGAAGCTGAAAAGTTTCTGGGCAAAACGTCTGAGGAAATCGGCGAAATGTACGAAAGCGATAAAACAGCCCTGAACGACTTTTTCACGACGAAAACCTTCTCAAAAGTGTTGGTGAAGCTGCGTGTAAAAATGGAAGGATATCAAGATGAACAACGTTTCAAGAGTGTCATCATGAAAACAGAAAACAGCGAAGCTGACGTTTTTCGTTGTTTATTGGAGCGACTTCAAAAATCGGCAGGACTTGAAACATCCGTATTAAAGCAATTGAAACATTAAAACATTTATAATTTTCTCCAATATTTTTCTTTCAAATTTTTAAACAGTGTTTTGTATTTTTTTTTTTGAAGTTCAAAGGATTTAAACTGCTGCGTAATTAAAAGATAGATGATCCAGTGAATCGTCTCATTATTGTTTAATTTTATTGAGTATTTTTTGATATAAATATTATATTGCTTGAGGTTAAGAATAAATTTCGAAAAAGATTTACTACAATGAGTTTTTTTCTGTTAACAATCAATTTATATTATCTCAATATACCCGCAATTACCTTACTATTACAATTAGGTATTAAAACTCGCTCAAAAATTTTATCAAATCAAGAGTGCAAGAAAAAAGAATTCATGCTTATTTTTTTGCAAATTTCGAAATTTTTGTCAAGTTTTTTTTTCTGAGTTGAACGATGTACCCATTATTCAGTACAAATATATATAGTTTGTACAACTCTACTGTAATCACAATGGTATTATTTTGGACCACAAAATTGTTTCGTTGTAAACGGTTTTCGTAGTATTTAGTTAATCAAATATTCCCAAGTTCTTTAATTATAAGGGTACGGTGACGATATGATAGATTCGATAGTGTCGAAAGACTTGTAAGCTTTAGCTTCCAAGTTTGTAAATCATATATAATTCATTAAAACTCAAAGGATTCCTTTAATTAAACCAAAAGACATTAAAGATAGTTTTCGTTTTATTTTTGTAAAATTTTTGATGAAATACATACAATAAATAATACTTGAAAATCCCTAATGCATTTTTCTTAAGTCTTCCCTTACGGCTCGCAATGCTTTATTGGTTATTATTTGAGTGATATTGCCATTAACATTGGGTATTTCTTGATCGGTTCTGGCTGAAAGCTAAAAAAGGACAAGAGTTAATATTTTTAATTTTTATGAAATCCTGACACAGTGATGTAATATTGAAACTCAGCGGCTTGATCCCTCTCCCCCTACCTAAACACCACAGAGAAATAATTGACTACTGATAATTTTTAAACCAGTGGTTCTCAACCTTGAAAAAGTCACGGTACACTTTTGATAATGGGAAAAAGTGGCAGTGCACCAGAATTAAAATATCAAAAAACATGGACGTCGTTTTTATTTCATATTTGAAAAAAAAAATACTTAGTTAAGTAAATACAAAATTTCACCTATTTTAACCGACTTTAAAAAAAAGATCAGATTTTCAAGTCGACTGTATTTTTTGTTTGTTATCTCAGGTTTGACTGGGTGAATCGATTTTTATGATTTTTTTTTATTTGAAAGCTGGTGCTTCCCGTGTGGTGTCCCATTTTAATTATAAAGAAATCGTTCACTTCTACGGGGTTGAAAACTAAGGGATGAAATATTAACTTCTTTTTGAATAGCTCGATTTTGATAAATTTTTTTTTGTAGAATATAATTTTAAATTACTCTCATTTCCATTAAAAAAAAAAAACTCCACTCATAAGGGGTGAAATTATAAATTTTTTCTGGCTAACCCAATTTCGATCTTTTTATTACGTCCATCGTATCTTTAAATTGTTCACATTTCAATTTGAAGATAAAAATCCACCTTCTAAAGATGAAAATAGGGGATGAAATAGTGATGTTTAACTGAATCATCAAATTTTGATTTTTTTTTTTCTATTGGAAAGAGTATTCCTCTAAGTTTCTTACATTACATTTAAAAGCAAAATATTTCAACCCTTAAGAGCAAAAACGGATGAAGTAGTAACTTTTAACATTCAACGGCACTGCTTCATATGAGCAGCGCGCTTAGTAGGTTTACCCGTATTCAAAGAAATAAAATCGGTTATCAAACTTCAAATCACTAAAAGTCGAAAAATAAATAAAAATTATAACAAAATGAAAAACCTACTTCAAAATAAATAAAAAATCTTTAACAAAAAATGAACTAAAAAGTTAAAAAAATAATTGCGTATCTTTGCAGTGTCTACAACTTACAAATTATTAGGATAATATAATGTACAACTATTGTTATTTTTGGAGTTGGTGTCAGCAAAGGAAATAAATATTATTGTTCATTTGTAAAAAAAATTAATAAGTTATTGGTATTTTGTAGTTTCAAGGTCGTTAGATACTATTACAGTTTGAGTATATTGTATAAAAGTTCATTTGAAAAATAAATTTCATAAGGTACTTTCGTTATTGTTAAGCACCAATATAGTCGTATTTCTTTGGCTGACACCAACTCCAAAAATAACAATAGTTGTACACTTTACCATTATAATAATTTGTAAGTTGCAGACACTGCAAGAATGCGCAGTTATTTTTTTTACTTTTTAGTGCATTTTTTTGTTTAAGGTTTTTTTTTTCTTTTCAAGTCGGTTTTTCATTTTGCTATAATTTTTATTTATCTACTTAAAAATTAAGTTAATTTATATAAAAGAAATTGACGATGAAGAAATTTTTTGGCGGTGCACTGGCAGTAAGCTCGCGGTGCACCGGTTGAGAACCACTGTTTTAAACCAATAAAATTTTAAAAAATCAACTAATGAAAATCAAATAAGAATTGTAAATTTTAAGTTTTTGATTAATAAGATATTAAAGTGAGATCTAATTTCTGCTTTGCCAAGACAAGCCCCGAAGTAATTTAAGACCAATTACCTCTAATTTTTGTACTAAATCAATTTCTCTTTCCGCTGTTACAAAGTTAGTAACTAGGCAGTCCTTAGAGCTTCCAATACGTCCAGTCCTCCCACAACGATGTATATAATCAGCTGCATATAGAGGAAAATCGTAGTTTAAAACTTGTTTCACCTGTAATAAAACCAAAATCTTTCAAAAGTTTGTTCGATATAAAAATAAAATTTAATTTAATTTTTATAGTGCACATTTACAGTCATGCGCAATATATAATTATGATAACTTTTTTTATACTGCGCATATTGTATAATGTACGATTTTATTTTCATTTGGAACAAATTTAATATATAAAATTTTTAAGAGGAAAATTACCCGAACTGTATCTAAACCCCTCGATCCAATATCTGTACAAGAAATAACGTTTACATGTCCTTGTTGAAACTGTTTAAATTTTCCTTGCCGTACCTCATAGTTCATGTCACCATTTAGATTAACACACGGTATGTTATTTTCGTTTAAAAATAACGAGACCCAATCACACGTGGCGGTCTTATTACTAAAAATCATTAATGGCTGACCGCTATTTAAACAACTCTTGGCTATTCGTAAAAGTTGAACGGGTTTTTCTCTTCTGGCCAGTCGAAGAAATTTCTGTGGTACGTGTGTGAGTAAACGATGTAATTTTCCGGTTGTTATATTTGTTAACGCTTCCGGCGGCATAATTTCACTAAAAATTTCCGCTAAACTTTTCGGCATTGTTGCACTTACTAAAGTTAACTGTGTACCTTGCATATACTCGTTGGATAATCCTCCATATTGGAGCTGAAAAAAATGATATTAATGAATTGTTGTTATAATTAAAGCAGTCGTACTTTAAATTTTTTCAGGAAATGTTTTAATTTTTCGTTAAAACTGTCGTCTAATAATGTATCGGCTTCGTCCATCACCAAATGATGCACGTAGGACATTCGATAAATCCCTGTCGTAGTTAACTTACTAATAGCTCCAAATGTCGCAACCAAAAGATCCACCGATTCAAAGTTTGGATTGATCATTTGCTGTTTGGTTCGACCACCAATTATAACTTTTGTGTCCAACTCTAAGTCATCGGCGAAAAATTCTACGATTTCCCCGATTTGATGGGCCAATTCCCTGCTCGGTAACAAAATTAGTCCGAGTGGTGAGTTGAAATTTCGCTCGGTCACTTGTGATTTCCAGCTTAAAATCTGTTGTAGCATCGGTATTAAATAGGCTAACGTTTTGCCACATCCCGTTTCGGCTGCAATGACTGAATTTTTGCCCGCTAAAATTGTTTCGTACGCCTCGGCTTGAATCGCTGTTGGCTTTATAATGTCTAATTTTTCTAAGCATTTAACAATAGCAGGACTAACGCCAAGATCTGAAAATGTTCTTGTTTCGTCGATTTCTTGTACTTGTGTCTCGGGAAATAGTGTAAAAAAATCGCCAACTGCTTTTCTATGTTTCCATCCCTTAGAGGCTAAGGGAATTGGCTCGAATTTATCGTAAAATTCACCTTCGTGGTAGTTTAATTTCTTATTTTTACATTGTATGAGTAAAGGTGACGCATTTTCTTTTGATTTTGCCTTGTTTAATTGTGACATAAAACATACTGTACATGAAATATAATCTTTTGTATAAAATGAGCGAAATAATTTTATATGTTTAAACATTTTTCACATTGGAGTTATAAAATTGTGATAAAGATATTAAGGAGCACGAAGGATCACAATGACACCGATGACACCAACCACGTGCAATTTGACAGATTTGACATAACAAAACCGATGACCGACCCGAATGAACCCGAATGGTTACTAAAGAACACGAAGTGGTCATGGGCTCGAATCACAATTAACAATTAAAATTTACTTGTAAAACTTAGCTAATAAGACTTTTACTTAATTAAGGCATTGATATAGAAAAGGTAGTATGTCAAGAAAAATTGATTTTTATATTTAAAAGAAGTTGCGGAAGCCCTGACTGGGACTTAAAATTAGGCCGGGTACTTTTAAAAAGTCGGCTTCCAAAACACTTCTCTCAACGACACTACTAAGAATTCACTACTTGACTTGATTTTCAAGCTACTTGACTTAAATTTGGTTTAAAATAAAGTCAAACTTAAATCTAATATAAACATTTATTTATCAAATTAAATTAAGCATTGCGTTGTAAGTTGTTTTATATCTAAGTTTAAATATTAAGTTATATTTATTGCATGAAATGTCCAAGTAGGTACTTGACTTGATAAATATCTAAACAATACCTACATACGTACATATACAATGTACATACTACTACATAATTTAATTATTTGACTTGTTATTATTATTTTTTAACACTATCTTAGCAATTTATATGTGGTGGCTTTCGAAAATGCTCCTTACTATCTGCCACCTTATCGTCTACGTCGTTACTATTTAAATTTATTAGGAAGGAAATCAAATTCTTAGAAGATAAGATCCTACATAAATAAAACAGAATTCTGTTGTTGCTGGTGGGGAATAGGGAAGCGTCCAACTCTATTTTCTGGGGGTAGAAAGATCTTTTTAGTGTTTTTTTTTTAGTACATAGGTACATAGGTGTATTTCAGAATGTCAACTTCATATTTGGAAAGTAAGTTTAGTTTTACCTTCAAAAAATTATATTTGTTTATCACTGTAATCTTCGTAGGGATCATTCATCATCTTCAAACAGTTTATTTCAAAATTTTGTCCTGAATCTCGCTTATGATTTTATCTCTATATGTAAAAAGTAACGGGTAATGGTGGAGGCTAAGCCATTAAAGATAAGGATATGAAATTTGGGAGTGCTAATTCTGAGAGATCATTGAGGAAGGTTTTTTTTTTCTTTTTTAAATTCGTAACTTAAACAGGGGATTCAAATTTCTCAAATTCTAATTTTGCAATTCTGAATTTACATGTAAATGTAAAAAAAACTCTGCTTTTGTAGATTTTTTATTCGTTCATTTAAAGCAGCGAGTGGGGAACTTTTTTTGCCATTACCCTAAAATACTTTTGCAAGAGTCGATATTACCCCCTGATTTTGAAACGGAAACAATCAATGTACATTTAAATTATAAATTATTTATTGGATTAATAAAATTCTCATATTAGAACACACAAAAATTAATTGAAAACTTTCCCCCCTCAGATTTTGGATAAATGATCTTGTTTTCATGTTTGATACAATAACTTCAAAATTGGGGCTTTTTGATGTAAGAACAATTTGAATACAATCTTCGGCCATACTATCATATTAATTATAATAGAGCCATTACAAAAATTTTCATATTATTCCAAAAAATGTAATTTTTACCCCATTTAGGGTAATTTACCCTGGTTCGATTGAAAAAAAAAATAAAAAGGGAATACTATTATGCATTGATGACTGAGGGGTTGCCTACTCACCAATATTGTATAAGTTGCTGTAGAGAGAAACCTCTCTCTGGTTATTGAATGCTTTGAATGTACATTGGTTGCATACCAAGTTACATGTAGTAACAACATTAATTAAATGATTAAATCGTTATTAGCAGGTTTCGTTTGTAATAGAAAGAAGTTTCAAACTAAGAAATTAATTTTTAAAAAATGCCCAAATCACTTAGCCCTAATGCCAACAAAGAATCCAAGCATAAATTCGTTTGAACAATTCAATAATGAAAAATCTCGATCATTAAGTCACGTATCGCTAATGCAGATACAAATACGAAGTTTTTATTTAAATTTATCTAAATTGTAACATTCAATAATCACTCAATAACAACAACGAAAAGCAAGAAAGATTAATTATTGCATATCATTCACCATATTCATATATTGCTCAGATTGCGAATCAATTTCAAAACAATTTTATGACTTGCTTAATTTAGTTAACATCAACAACCAAAATATTTATAATTAATTGTGTCTATGGAACTACAAACTATGAACCTCATATTTTCATAATAAACTTTTTTTCAACAAATTTAATTTTTAAGTCTAATACTTCTCTTACAATTAGTTAGAAATGTGGAAAATTTTGATTTTCTTTATTTTCCCATTTTTGCATAGTCATTCACACATAATCTTTTTGACATTGAAATAATAAGGTCAGAAAAATATAACTATTACATTGAATAAATGCCCCAATTCTATTAAAACTTTTTAATCTATAACGGAAGAAGTAAATGTGCGTTATTTATATTTAACATTATTTTTTAAAGTAAGTAAAATAAAAAAAAGTTTTATTAATTCATTAACTTTTACAATAATATTCGCTATGAGTTCTTAATTATTTGATAATATTACAACTATAACTAGTTTATATATTATGACTAAAGATATAACATTGCAAATATAAGTGAAAGTAAGACTCTTATTGCTGATTTTATGTCAATAAAAATAGTTCTATTAAAAGTAAATATAACGATCGTAATTACGATGTATACAGGGTGACACAAGTTATATGCTCCACCTCTATATACTTTTTAAAATAATGAAAAACAATTTTTTGATACATCTTTTAAAGATGTAGCATTCATTTTTTAATTTTCAAATAGACCACCATACTTTTTGAGATAGTTCAAAAATTGGGCTCCTGTTAAAAACAAAAAAAAAAATGAGTGTGTTATGGACCACACACCAGAAGTATAACTTCTTTCGCTATCTATGTATATGCGTATATGTAGCATGGGTTTTCACATAGTAATCAATCTTTTAGATATTTTATTTATTTTTATTCATTTACTACCTACTTTTTATTAACTCACATCAGTTATTACTGTAGTAGATTGTAAGACTGCAACAATAGGCTTATGAAGGGCCATCCATAAATTACGGCACACGAACTTCATGATTTTTTTAACCCCTCCCCCCGTCTTTGTCAAAGTCTGTCACATTTTTAGAATGCCTTCTCCTCTGAAGGGACGTTACATATTTTTCGATGTTATGCATCTATTTAAAAATAATCAAAAGAAAACAGATTTTTTTTTATTATTTATATTAAAAAATCTTTTATAAAATCAACATAAACAAACGACTAGTTAGAGATACAAAACTTAATCATCTTGTGTTCATGGTCTTTTGACCCACTCCTTCATATTAGTTAATACTGGTACCTAAATCAGGCACTTCATTTTCGTTCTGAATTTGACATGTGACGTCACTAAGCTTTTTGACCCCTCTCTGCCCCTTGTCAAATTCTAGCGATAATTTAACGTGTGACTGAATTTATGGATGACCTCTGATAAGAAAAATAAGAAATTTATGTTTTTGAATTCATATTGGAAAGATATCAGAAGAAAACTGCATAGATTGTTGTTCCATGTTTTGTGGTAAACTCATTTATATTACTATTCATTTGCACGCCATATGCATTTTATGGGTATGGGAAATGGGAAATTGCAATTATATGAAATGGGAAAAAGAGAGAAAGAAAATGGGTGGGTTCACTTGCATCTACAGTGCATCAAGATCTATGTAAACTCTCGAGTCTAGACGTTAAACTCAATGTAAGAGTGAGAACACACGAAGATCCATAACACACCCTCTCTTTCTGTCTTTACCATTGTATATCTATCTCCTCTCTCAACTTTGATCGCCTCGCTAGATAACACTTTTCGTAACGTTTCTGTAACACATTCACCAGTTTACTCCCCAAGTCTAGCGCGCATAAAGAAGTTATACTTCAAAATTACTTTACTTTTAAGATTAGTCCAAAATACCGTCCATAGTCCATTAAGTCCAATCCGGAGATCGATCCTGGGAATTATGTCTTACTTGACCGTTAAAAATAAGGTAATTTTGGCATTGAACTGAATTGGTTTGATTATTTCGTTTTCTATTCCAAATTTCCACAATTTTCCCAAAACATAACCAATTTAAAAAAATATATTGTGTGGTTTTACGAAACCACGATGCAAGTGAAACGGATTTTTTTGGATTTTAGGTACTTAAGTAACTGAAAATTTTTGGAATAGATAATTCTAATAAATTAACTATAAAAATTAAATAAACTCACCAAGAACCTTTTTCCTGTCTCTATAAGAACGAACTCTGTCGGCAGTCTTTCACTTACGGTGTAAAATTAATTTAAAAAACCATCGGATTTTTTTGCACTATTCTCACTAGCTGTATCTTTGTCTATTATGGTAAGTGAACATTAACAGTTATATCAATACACTGATCAAAACACAAAAATACCAATACAAATATGATTGACAATTAATGACAACTTATAATATACTAAAACGTTGTGATGGAGAGGAAAATTGCCATTCAGCAATATAACTCGCGCAACGACCCTGGTAAAACGACATGGTATATAGCTAACAATGCAAACAATATAGCTAACAATTAACTATAATTATTTGTAATTGTATTGAACAAATGGCTACCGCCATATTGGCTTGCCGAGCTTTTCCGAGCACTTACCGATTCCCTGCCGAGAATGTAACACGCGACATGCTAAAGACAGGCCAAAAAATTTGAGACGATTTATAAAAAGTTTCACTTTAAAAAATTATTTTTATTTTCAAAGGAACCCAAGACACTTTTGAAAAACCAAGAAAAGTATAGCGGTTCATTTGAAATTCAACTTGAAAGTAGGATAAAAATCATTAAAGAGGTGGAGCATTGTACCACTCCTTATTGTTGATGTATTTAGAATTGTAAATCAGTTCTATTAACTATAAATACCTCAGATACACTCAAGGATTAAGTTTACTTCTTCAGTTGTTTATTTTTCTTAAAACTACAGAATTGTGATTTCTTATTTGCAAACATGTTAATAAAATCTTAGGTAGATCGGATTAATATATTTTTTTTTCGAAATACTTCATAAGCTCCCGTTTTTAAGAAATAATAAATATAAATCACTTGTATGCATACAATCAAAAATAAATTATGGAAAAAAATATAAAATCAGAAAATAATAATTAAAAAATACAAAACTAATAGTTAATAAACATCAGTGATAAGATAAAATTGGTATTGAACAACTTAATGACATTGCGCAAAATTCGTTCTTTTTTAAATTTCTTGTAACAGTTAAATATACAATACCGATCGACAGAGTGAGTTTTCATCATGATTTCAATTACAACGACTTTGTTATTTTCTGTGTCGATTCTTGTTATTACTGTGCTCTGGAAAAAATGTTGGCTATACATTCGCCGTGTGCGCGTTTTATTGAAAATGCCAGGACCAAAATACTATCCTTTTATAGGAACAGCAAACTATTTCCAAGATGTTAAATATGAAAGTAAAAAAAATGATTTTACCTAATTAATACATTATATGTGCAAATTTAATTTGAATTTTAGATATGCTCTTTGCCGAAATGGCATTAATGAAAAAGTACAACTACAGCCCCAACTGTATTTGGACGGGGTTGAATGGGATTGTATTTATATCAAAAGCTCAACATATTGAGGTAGAAATTTTTGTATTTATCTTTTTTACTCTTAAAATTTAAGATACGATATACCAGTGTAACGCCTAATAATTGCTGTTATCTGTTAGATTTTTTTCTTAATACTTCAAGTATTAATTATTTTATATTGTGTCATTAGTAGATAATTAAGTTTTATGTACAATGCGTGGCCTTGTAAAACTACAATTATAATATTTCTAGGCCATAAATGCTTAACAATGTTGTATAACCGATTAAACGCTTTCTTAAAACTAAGAAAAATGGCGTTTGGAAAATTCGGAAAAATATAACTTTATAAAGAATTTAAGTTTTAAGTCACTTAAAAGAGCTATATAAAATTCAATATAAGAAAGAGATCGGTTTTCAAAAAGTATACGATAAACTTTTTATCCAAGAAAAACTTCCATTTCCTGTGGGGTAATTTAAAATGTAAACGTTTGTTCATTCAGGGGCTCAGAGTTTTAGGCTCCTGCCAATACCTTCAATACAACGGTAGGGGAACCGGGGCAAATTACCCCCAAATGGGGTAAAAATAAAATTTTTCGGGGTAATAAGAAAATTTTTGCCATAGTTGTTTTATAAACGTGTTAGTATGACCAAAGACTTTTTCATATTATTCTTACATCAAAAAGCCCAATTTTGAAATTATTGTGTCAAACATGGAGTAAGATCATCTGAAGCGGGAAAGTTTTCAATTTTTCAATTAATTTTAGTTTGTTCCAATATAAGAATTTTATTTTGTTTGTCTATTATATACTTACTACTTTCATGCACGTATTTTCGGGGAAATTAATTCAATAAATAATTTATTGTTTCAATTTACATTGATTGTCTCCTTTTTAAAATTAGAGGGTAATATCGCCTTACGCAAAAATAATTTGTTGTAGTGGCAAAAAAAAGCTCCCCGACCGCTGCTCTAATATATATTAAGTAATTTTATTTTGTAAATAACAAAAAATTTAATTTGAAAGTTGATTGGAAAGACAACTTTAATATGGCTTTAAGGTCATTTTTGCGGCGCCCCTGTAGCACAGCTACGACACCGCGGCGCAAATTTTGGAGGTCACTACTTTGTTCCATGAACTGAATTTTTATAAAATTTGAAATTAAATAACTTATAAATTCAATGTTTGGCTTGATTTTAACATTCGACTTGAGCTTGAGTTGATTTTAAGTCAAAAAGTCAAGTAGTTTAAAAATCAAGCGAAGTAATAAATCCTTAGATATAAACGTTGCTTATCTCCTTAATAAATTAGAATATGTCTTCTTTTTAATTGCATAACTGTTTTGAAAAATGTGATTAAATCATTCGTTTTTCAGAAAATTTTAACCAACCCAAAACATAATCACAAATCACATATTTACGCATTTATAACGTCTTGGTTGGGCGGAGGCTTAATTACAGCTAACGGTAAGGATAGTTCGTTATTCCATTGAATAAAAAGGATGAATTTTCATTTTATGATAATCTCCACATATTTATATAACACAGCTAATAACTTATTATTTATTACAATTTTTCAAAACTATACATAATAGCAAGTTGCATCGTTAGAATAATAAAAATACATAGAGGTAGTTTTCCAATAACAAAATATTGTGCGACTTAGTGTTATATACCGCTGCATAATGTTGATGTTTATGATTACATCTGCAAGCGAAGCTATTTCGAATGCTCTTCAGTGCGATGTATTACTCAAGTGGGAACACTCGGTGCTAAGCATAATGTCGCATTGTGCGCGCAAGTGCTGTAATTGGAAAAATATCAGAGACTATTTTGCTACAGAAGACTAGCTATTCTTGTAGGTACAGAAGCTTTGGTATGAATTCATTGCATTGAAATTAAGGCCTAGTTAAAGCTAGTAACTAAGATTGTGTCAGTGAATATGTGGGGATTAACCTACAACCAAAAAGTATCCTTTTTATTTATTGAAATAACTTCTTAAGAAAGCTTCTTTATCCTATGATCTAAGATTGGTTTTATTTCTAGTAAAAAAATTCTTTTTTTAGGCTCCCAATGGCAAATTTATCGTAAACTCTTGACGCCAACATTTCATTTTAGCATTCTTGAGCAGTTTTTAAACTCATTTTGTCAGAACAGTAAAAGCTTAGTTAGCTTATTGGAAGAACGTATAAAAACTGAAACGGAAATTGATCTTCACCCTCTTATTACCTCCTGCACTTTAGATATTTTAATGGGTAAGTTACAAACTTAAAAATATACCTTCACATAAAGTTTAATAAAATGTCTTCTTATACCCGAATTAAATTTCAATTTCTTATAGAAACTGCAATGGGTTGGAAGAAAGAATCTAACAACTACACAAAAGAAGATTACATAAAGGCTTTACATAAGTAAACTTTTTCATATTTAAATATTGATAATAATATTTTTATATTTGTTATTTTTTATTATAGTTTTGGTGTTCTTTTGGTTTTACGTACACTTAAACCATTTCATTACTTTGATTTCATTTACCAGTTATCAAATAATGGTAAAAAGAGCCATAAACTTGTTAAAAACTTACATGCTTTTACTGAAAAAGTAGGAAATAATCGAATTATTATTTTTCATAAAAAATTTTATTTGAATGAATTTATAGGTGATCGCAGAAAAAAGATCTAACTCACAAAATGTAATTGATACATCAGATGATTTAGGTACATTTTTCAGATAAAAATAAATACTGGAAAAGCTATTCTTATATGTTTCTTTTAGGACGAAAGGCAAAATTGTCTTTCTTGGATTTACTGTTAAAAATCAAGTTGAACGATAAACCTCTGTCAGATTTATCGATCCGGGAACAAACTGATACATTTATGTTCGCGGGACATGATACGATAACATCAGCTATTTCCTGGATTCTGTTATGTTTAGGGACATACTTAGATATCCAACAAAAAGTTTTTGAAGAGTTAGATGGAATTTTTCAGGGTGACCATAGTGCAACAATAACTAAAGATCATTTAAATCAAATGGAATATTTGGAACGAGTAATTAAAGAGTCGATGCGATTATTCGCTCCTGTTCGAAGAATTTCACGAATTTTGGGAGAAGATACTCAATTTGGTAATAACTGAATTAACCAATAAGCACATAACGTCACACTCGTATCATGAATCTAAAAGTAACAATTAGTAACATAAAGAAAGACTGGTTTCTTGATGTTACAGCGCTTTTCTGTACTGTGACGTTGTGTGTTCACTGGGTAAACATTTATTGGTATATTTTAGGGGAAAATTAGGTAATAAGTACTAAATTCATTGCTAATTTTGAGACTGATCAATTTATAGTATTCAAACTGTTTGAGCCCACTTAGTGGCATAGTAGTTAGATCCCTTAGACCTTTGCTGTATACGTCAGTAATATTCGGTTCGATTCCTATGAATCCAAGTTTTTTCTAGATATGTAAATTACAGAAATTTGATGTTAAAACGACTTAAAACATCCAAAGACATTGTTATTTGAGATGTCCATGCTTAACTTTTGGCTTCATAGAGTACAGTAAATGCGGGATACTTTGGCCCTAGGGTTCTACTTTGGCCTAAAATACAATATTCTCTGCTTACTTTCAGGAAGCATTTTTTAAATTAATTTCGATACATCACTGCTTGGTTGGGGGCTACACCCTAGCAGAAATGTCGAAGTTAATTCAAAAACTGCTTCTTGAAAGTAAGCAGAGGATATTGTATTTTGGGCCAAAGTAGGACCCTAAGGCCAAAGTAGCTCGCATTTACGGTACTTAATGGAACGATTCACAGTAAATGGTCAAGCTCTAATTAAAGATAAGCTTATAGTAAAAGTCATTACCTAAGCTCAGTTAATTTTATTTTTGCTTTTGTTGAAGGATTCATTTACTTAACTAACCGTAATATTTTAATTTTTGGCTAGAATTTTACTTAATTTTAAATCAAATTTAAGTCAAGTCGTGACTTTAAAAATTAAGTTAAGCAGTGATTCATTTAGAATGGCAACATCATAAATATCCGAATGCCCTAAAATCTCGAGTGGTTGAAAATGATCAACATTCCGAATATCCAAATAAATAGAAAATTGCTGTGTACCTTTTCTCATTTTTTCCATGGAATTACATTTCTGCGTGTATTTTAGAAAATTGTTATTTCAAAAATTAACCCCTAACATTCACTTCCTAATTAGAAACTTGGGAGTTTTTGAAATATTCTTCAATGCAAATAATGAAATACATTTATTTCAAAATTGTCAAAAATTAGGTGCAAGTCATTTTAAATACCTACTGTATATAAGTATAAGTCTTAAAGGTTACTTAAGAACCCAATAAAGAAAAATTTAAAAGCGATAAAAGATATTAAAAGATCAGGTGGTCGTACATTTTTCTTTATTAGTTCTTTATGTTACCTTTAAATTGTCTTCTGACCCCATAAAAATGTATTCTTTAACTAATCAGAGGATGCTAAAACAGAATTTAAATTGCATAGTTCTGTCCATAGATACTCAATATTTTGCTATGTTTTTCAATTTACCATTTGAGCCGCTCAGTGCACACATCGATTAACTCCACTTTTTCAACTTTTACAAATTGTCATGTCAAAACACTTGGTTGACTCCTAATTTTATATATCCGAAAAAAATTTTCTAATAATAAGTAATAACATCTCTAAATGACGATTTGCTTTTTAGCTTTTCCATAAGAGACAATGTATTGTAGAAGTCGATTTTATCAATTTACTCAACTTTTTGCATTACAGAGTTAATCGATGTGTGCACTGAACGGCTCATTTCCAACTACCCAGTCAGCACAAAACGTTAACTAAGTAACTCTGTAACAGTTACTTACATAACAAAAAAATGTTAGGTAACTATTACAGAACTGTTACGTGGTTGAACATTTTGTGCCTATTGGATGTTTATGCACACACACAGAATTTAAAAAAAAAATAATTTTTCCTATTTTTAAAGGCACTTTGATTATATGTCACCTGCCATATCGTGTGTAGTGTGAATTTTTTAACCGACTTCAAAAAAAGGAGGAGGTTCTCAAATCGACTGTTTTTTTATGTTTGTTACCTCAGCATTTCCGACTGGGTGAAGCGATTTTGATGATTCTTTTTTTATTTGAAAGCTGGTGTTTCCCGAATGGTACCATTTTAATTTGAAGGAAATCGTTCACTTCTAAGGGGTTGAAAACTATGGGATGAAATACTAACTTCTTATTGGATAGCTCGATTTTGATAATTCTTTTTTTATTTGAAAGCTAGTGCTTCTCGTGTCTTCCCATTTTAATTTGAGGAAAATCTTTCACTTCTAAAGGGTTGAAAACTAAGGGATGAAATATTAACTTCTTATTGGATAGCTCAATTTTGATAATTCTTTTTTTATTTGAAAGCTGGTGCTTTTCGTGGGGTCCAGTTTTAATTTGAGGGAAATCTTCCACTTCAAAGGGGTTGAAAACTAAGGAATGAAATATTAACTTCTTATTGGCTAGCTCGATTTTGATTATTCTTTTTTTATTTGTAGAACACAACTTTAAATTAATCTCCTATTCATTTTTAAAAAAAAAACTCCACTCATAAAGGGTTAAAAATTAGAAATGAAATAATATTATAAATTTTTCTTGGCTAACCCGATTTTGATAATTTTGTTTCTATTACGTACAACGTACCTTTAAGTTGTTTACATTTCATTTAGAAGAAAAAATCCACCTCTTAAGGTTGAAAATAGGGGATGAAATAGTGACATTTAACCGAATTTTGATATTTTTTTTTTCTGTTGGAAAGAGTAATCCACTTAGTTTTGTCTTTATATTTAAAAGCAAAATATTTCAACTCTTAAGGGCAAAAAGGGATGATGTAGTAACTTTTAATATTAAACGGCGCTGCCTCATATGAGCAGCGCGTTTGGAAAGTTAATCATTTTCAAGAAAATAAAATCAGTTATCAAACTTCAAATCACTAAAACGCGAGAAATAAATAAATATTATAAAAAAATGAAAAACCGACTTCAAAATATATAAAAATTCTTAAACAAAAAATGCACTAAAAAGTAACAAAATAATAGCGTATCCTTGCAGTATCTACAACTTACAAATTATTAGGATGATACAATGTACAACTGTTGTTATTTTTGGAGTTGGTGTCAGCCAAGAAAATAAATATTAATGGTAATTTGTAAAAATTGTAAAAAGGTTTAGTTGGTAATTGGTATTTTGTAGTTTAAAGGTCGATAGATATTGTTACAGTAAAAATATATTATTTAAAAGTTCATTTGAAAAATAATTTTCATAAGGTATTCTTGTTTTTTGCTAAGTACCAATATAGTCGTATTTCCTTGGCTGACACCAACTCCAAAAATAACAATAGTTGTACATTGTATCATCCTAATAATTTGTAAGTTGTAGATACTGCAAGGATACGCCATTATTTTGTTACTTTTTAGTGCATTTCTTGTTTAAGAATTTTTATATATTTTGAAGTCGGTTTTTCATTTTTTTATAATATTTATTTATTTTTTTATCGCCTCTTTTCAGATTTCAAGTATATAATGTAGTCTGTGCGGACCGTGTCTCGTATATCGCTTGTGATATATCACTTGCGGTTTATCGTTTCAATGTTAACGCCTAAGGGTTAAAACTGAACAATTTTACCATAACATAAGCAGACATATGGTTCCATGAAAAAAATAGATATATAATAATTTATATTCTTATTCAGATATTTGGGCTTTTAACATTTAAAGAAATTTGGGATTTTATGATTCAAGATATTGCTATAAACTCATTCAAGATACGTCCAAACTAATGTTAAGATCAAATCTGATTTGTATATGAACTAAAATAATAGCTAGGTCCTTGACCGTTCTATAACTATCGAATGCAAAGAACTATCAAGTGACGATAGAAATTTTGATTTGCTCTTTCTCTAACCCAGTGGTTCCCAACCTTTTCTAAGGTACGGAACACTTTTGCAAGAATTTT
Source organism: Sisyra nigra (assembly GCA_958496155.1). NCBI lineage: Eukaryota > Metazoa > Arthropoda > Insecta > Neuroptera > Sisyridae > Sisyra > Sisyra nigra. The sequence continues at coordinate 13,106,220 of OY292318.1, forward strand.
TTTTGGCGGAGCACCTAAGTTAAAAAGAAATGTTTTTAAGCAGACGTTAAAATGTTTTCTTTTGCACCGTGCATATACTCGTATTAACAGGGTTTGAATAATTAAAAATGTCTGTTAAATAGCCCAATTTAGCGTACCACATATCATTCTTAAGGTCTTGCGCGAATTATATGTTTTCCTCTTTCCGAGAAAGTATCTTTCCTCGAGAAAGTCACCTTATTTCTTTGTGATAAAGTAAGCCTTCATATTTTGCTTCCATTGCTAAACAAAGTTGTTTAAAGATTCGGCATTTCAATGGTCTCATCTTTATGTAATTTACAGTTTGGCAACATCAACTTTAGTAGTAGATAATCATCGCGGAGCACTTTTGAAATGCTTGCGGAACACCAGTGCTCCGCGGAACACCGGTTGGGAATCACTGCTCTAACCACATGCCTAATATGAATAGAGCCAATAGAGCCATGTTTGTTTAAAATAAAAAAAATGCCCGATTTATTGTTCAGTTCAATTATATATATTTTTTGCTTATTATTTATTGTAGATGATTACTTAGTTCCTGAAGGCACAGAAGTTTCAATGCACATCTTTACTTTGCATAGAAACCCGGAATATTTCGAAAATCCAGATAAATTCGATCCTGATCGATTTACTGTTGAAAATGCATCGAAAAGACATCCATTTGCGTATATACCTTTTAGTGCTGGAACGCGAAATTGCATCGGTAAGATTATTCGAGTTCAGTTTTATTTTTTAATATTTATTTTTAATGTTTATAGGAAAAACATTTGCTATGCTCGAAATGAAAATCGTGGTCTCAACAATTATAAGAAATTTTTCAATACGTGCTGTAGAAGATTTGATTAAAATCAAACCATTTATACAATTTGTCATAATGCCAACGTCTGGAGTAAAATTAATCTTAGAAAAACGATAAATTAGAACTATATTTTGTTAAAATTACAGATCTGAACACTTAATAAAGAAAGTATATTAGTTTTAATTAGATGAGAGAAAATGTGAAAATTGTAAGTTGGAACATGCTAATAAAGTACCACGTGTTTGTCGTGTTTTCATTATTTTTTTTTTGTTGACTCCCGAAATCGTATTGCTTCTCCCGACTCCCGATTTTAACTTCAAGCTCCCAATTTTGGTAGTAAAAAAATGTTTGCGTTGAAATTAATTTTATTTTCTTGAACAAGGATTCTATAATTAAAAAGTAAAGAACCTAATAATAACTTTAATTGTTCAGAGTACATGCATTGGGGTTAATTTTTTGCAAAATCTATTTTTAAGAACATGGACAATTTTATTTCCGCAGACGAGGATAATTGTGTTTCCTGCATTTCCTGACTACTCTTGACTTCAAGACACTTTAATGGAGCAGTCCTATTAGCGACCGGCAAATCCGAAAGCTTAAGCAAAATTTTGGGCTTCATTGAGATTCGATCCTAGCGTGAAAGGCAACAATAATGTCACCACACCACCAAGTAATCTGTGTTCTCAAATTGTCGAGTTAAACATTTAAAAAATGTAGATTTCAAAAATGACCTATAGATAACGTTCATAATTAGCAGTATGGTCTTGTTGGTCACGTATTTACGTCACGTATTCTTTATGGCAGTCCAAAACTAAATTTTTGGAATTTTCCGCTTACCCACTTACAATTAGTGTGAATTACTTTATTTATAACAGTTATACATTTGTAAATAGGTAATTAACTATAATATAGTAAATATGTTATCATCTGATGATTCCACAAAAATGTTTTGCACACGTGTGTTCTTAATAAACACGTGTTGCAATACTTTATTATATTAAGTTTTATTCTTTTTGTAAGAAAATAGGGGAAGGTTGGGTATCTGAAAACACCGGGTAATTTGAAACAGTTTAATTTTAAATATTTCTTTACTCACGAAAATGTTCATAAGTATTTAAATGGACATGTTTGATGACTGTTAGTTTCTGGATAAAAAAATAATTAAATAGATATCCGCATATTGTCAAGTTGGTTTACGGACAATAGTTTAACGTGATAACGTCATAAAGAAAGAAGTTTTGTTCTATAGGATAAGAACTATTTTCGTGGTTTATAAATACATTAAATGATGCGGTTATTGATGATTATTGTAAGGAGCGTCGAATAAGGCTAATTTTTAAAAATAAATACATATTTAAAAAATTAATTTAAAAATTTTAGTTTTTATTAACCCCCCCCCCCATCTTCTAACCGCATGCCCTGTTTCAAAAGTCACCGCACGCCACTGATAGGTACATGTTTTGTGAGTTGATGGGGAAGAATCCAATGTACGCCGTATTATATATAAAACGTTAAAAAATAAATAAAAAAAATTTAGTTTCAAAATCATTAAAAAAAAACAAAATATAATTTATAAAAATGATGCTCAAAAATCATTGGAAATATTTTTATAAATTCATAAAAATCCACCAAATAGCTTTCGAGTTGAGGGATAATGATTTCTCCAATACAAAAATTTAATTTTATTCTTAGCGTAAAACCTTAGTTATTTAGGATATAATAGATATTTGCCTTTTTTCATAACTACCCATTTTCCTTTAAATAATTAAAATATTAATTGTATGGTAATTAAAAAGATTAAAAAAATAGTTGAAGTTGTTTTTGAATTGAGATATTAGCCAAATTTTTATGGCATCTCTTTCCAATTAGTAGAGTAAAAATATTTACTATACATGTTAAAAAATCCGTTCATCCTACAATAAACGAAATTGTCTTATTAAGACCAATGACTGAAAAACGTTGCAAAGTGTTTAAATGGTATGACCATGTTTGAACATTTACTCAGTATCTATACTTTGAACGATGTATACATTTTGTTGCATATCTTTCTTATTCTTGATATTAGTTCATGGTAAGAATAAAGTAGCCAACGAGGGCATTGTTGGTTTATTGTTGACTTATTATTTTTTTATTCAAAGGAACTTTTACATTGGAGTGTGCCAAAAGAATAAGTAAATATGGAATTATTTGTGTTTGCAATGCGACCTACTGTGATACGATTGAGCCAATTGGTCAAATTCCTTCGGGACAGTATGTGGAGTACACGACTACCAAAAAAGGGAAACGTTTGGAACGGACAGTTCGTTCATTTTGGGATGTTACAAATGAAAATGGTAAATTTTTAGTAAATATTTTGCTTCATTACTAGTATGAAACTAAAATAGGTAAAACATTTTGATTATTACATTGATATAATAATGAACTTTTATAACGGCTTGAACAATTTTTTTACTTTTTTTGGTGTATTATTCGTTTGAATTTCAAAGGGGTGTAGAATTTGATTCTATTTCGTGTCCTATTTATACAAATTATATCTAACGAACTGAAATACCCAGCGTTACTCGGATTTATGGAGCATATAAATATAAACACCTTGATTATCAATGCCGGATTTACAACTTGTTTTTGAACCAGAGACAAAATTAATTCCTTTTAAATAGCTGTGAAATTAAAAAAAAAAAATTCAACCGACAATGTAAGGATCCAGTTTTTTAAATTAATACTGTTTTTTACTTTTCCAAGCCTTTTAGTGCAATTGCTTCTAAAGGTACATTTTCATCAATTAGAAATATTGAATATTTAAATAGACGTAATACGAAATATATCATAATATCGCCTTATCCATCACACGTTATCATCTTAAAATAAATAAAAGCCAATAAAAGCTGATTTAACATTTTTAATAAAGTAACATTTGAAAAAACTAATCCTACAACCTATAATTTTTATGGGTATTAAAAAAAGTATTTTTAAATAATCACCTATATATAACACAGAAAAATAGTAAATTTTAACAGTAGGAGTCATACACTTAAAATATCTGCTAATCACTAATGGCATTCGATTGGTACACTTTACAATATAATACAATAAAGTAATTAAATAAGAAAAATTAAAAAAAAATTATAGTGTAATTAAATTAGGCTGAAACTTTTGTAGGGTATAGACCCGGCGTTTGTTAAATGTTGTAAGTAGTGAATAGTTACTAGTTTTTCATTCATTTCACAGAGTTTTATGGATTCACTACTTCATTTGATTTTTAAGCTCCTTTACTTTATTTTCAAACTACTCGACTTAATTTAGGATTACAATCAAGTCAAACTCAAGTCAAATATTAATATTTAAATTATTAAATATTAAGCTCAATTTATTGCACAAAATGTTCAAATAATGAATTTCAACAGAGTTTATAAGAATATGCAATTCATAAGGTAAAAAGGTCAGTTCTAAAAAACAACACTGAAAAAAGAACTAGTAGAGACATGGGATTTTGGAATTATTTTCAACTCTTGAATGAAAATATTATGGGTCTCCTGAAATATTACGTAGCTTAACAATTGATAAGCGAGACTTTTTAAATGTTGATAGCTTAGAAATCAGCCTTTTTTAAACCCTTTTTCACCCATTTGGGGTTGAAATATCGAAAATTTCTGTTTTGGATATACAACCAGGGAACTAAGAACTTTATTCGTAATTCCAACTATGCAGAGTCCAAAAATTAAAATTGTAACTTAAAGTGTTTTAAGTTCTCTGATGATCAGTTTCCCAAGTCTTTATATATAATAGATTGCACTCTAATTCCTTGTTTGAATAATAAACATGAATTGTTGTTTATTTTGTAACTATAAATCCTAAAAAGTCATATTAGAACTATCAGCCATTTTAATCATAAGAAATATTTAAATAATAATATTATCCACAAAAGACTTTTTAAAAATAAATATTAGCGAACTATTAACAATTTAAGAATAAATTTATGTAAGTTGGGTCTTCTATACATTTTCGAATACATCTTACACTAAAGATCTTATGGTATTAATTTCCCAGGTAAAATGTCAACAATAAAAGTCTATAGATACTACTTCTGTATCACTTACATGTATTGAATTAGTATTTATTTCTACTTCTGTAACAGCAAGGTCTGAATTGGTCATAAAGCAGATAGAGCAAATGCCCGATGGATCTATCTGGTAATTCCTGGTAATTAAAAACTTAGCCTACTCGTAACTTTGGTCACGTAAAATTAAACGAAATAATTAACCATAGTTTAGGCTTGACAAAAATAAAGTCTAAAGTCCAGAGTCTCTCTCAGACTATACGAAAAGAGAAGTCGATAATTCTCTCGATAGCAGTAGCAAAATTATTTTGACAAAATTACCTAAATTAAATATGTAATATACTCGTACATTAGGAAAAAGATTAACTCAATTAAAGACAATGTACTTAAAATAGTTTTTTCAATCCTCAAATGAACAAATAAAGAAACAACAAAAGCAGAGGTTCTTTATATGTAATTGCAAGTAGATTCATAATTGCAAAATTTCAGTTTTGGAGAGTCATTATTTCAGTTAAGACTCCAAAAATTCAAAACTTTAAACTTTTTTTAAACCACTTAGGGGTTGAAATCGTTAAAGTTTTCATTAGTGGACTACACATTCTACTCAAGAACAACAGTTTCAAACTGCAGCGTGTTTGTTAGTCAATTACGATACCGTTATATATCCTATTAATAGAAAAAAGTAATAAGCATTGAGAGATTTGGGGAAGACTCCTTAAAAAAATGGTAGCGATGGTACAAATAATTTTATGAATTTAATAATTAACTAATTTTCCAACTATGTTACGAGCTAACGAACTTATAAATATCAAACGATCAAAATTTTGAAAAAAATAAATCTCAGAACTATATGAAAAAATAAACTTTGGGTTAAAAAAGATTTGCACCTCCCGGAAAATATAGCGTAGGTCCTTAGCCTCCATCAGCTATACAACTCTCTAACCTATGCAACATCTTATCTTTTGAGAATTTGACTTTTTTCTTACTAATGGTGGTAGAGAAACATTTCAATGAATTCAGTTAACGACAGCCTAACGGGTAAAGTGATAGAAAATGGTGAGCTTTTTCGAGTCATAAAATTGTTAACAATTGTCCAAACTAAATAATTAAAATAACGGAGTGATATTCGTATATGATTCTTGTATATAATATGTAGCGTTTTTTGGGAAATGTTTTGGAGGCCGATGTCTCAAAAATGTCTGGTCTGCTTTTAAGCTCCAGTCTAGGCCTGGCCACATCTTAAACGTAAACGAGAAAGAATTTTTTTAATAAACTTGGAACGATTTTGTGGTCATTCTTTGTAATTTTGTCTTTATGAAATTAGTAGAACAATCAAACTGTTTTAATATTGACAATTATTTTTGCTATAAGAATCATTTATATTTTTCATAGGATTTATTTACCGCTCAGTGAAGCGGGCAAGGCAAGTTTTAGTTTTCTAATCAGGAAAAATTTTTCATTTTATATTTTTTAAAAAATGTGTTTAACCACCACTTTCTGTTATTCATCACAATAAAACAAATAAAAATGTTTCCAAAGTACGCATAATATAGGTACTATATTGTTGCAGAACACAGAATACTATAAATTTTTAAATAAACGAAAGAAAAAACTTAATTAATTTGGTAAATCTTATATTTCCCACAATCTAAGCCATGTTTTTCTCACCAAATATTTTAAAAAATTTGTTAAATATTTCAGCCATAAAAATGACGGTTGATCCAGGAAATACTTTCCAGAGAATGTTTGGATTTGGAGGATCACTTACAGATTCCACTTTATTCAATATTCACAAATATTCAGAGGATATTCAAAATTCTTTTTTAAGGTAACCAGATTAGAAATGGGAAACTTAAAAAATTTACGCTTAAAGAAAATGTCTCCTACAGATCATATTTTGGCGATGAAGGATTAGAATGGGAAATGCTCCGAATTCCTATAGGAGGAACAGACTTTTCGGATCGTCCGTACTCATACGACGATGGTCCTCCGGATCCAGAACTTAAAAATTTCAATTTAACAGCAGAAGATTATTTTTATCGAGTATTTCAAATGGAAAATTGAGATGACAAATATCATTGAGATGAGCATTCTGTTTTAGATTCCATTTCTTAAAAAAGTTAAACAGTTGCAAAGCAATTTGAAATTATCGGCTTGTGCCTGGTCTGCACCCGCTTGGATGAAAACAAATAAACATTTGTGTGAAGGCCGTCTGTTACCGAAGTATTATCAAACTTTTACCGACTACTTGATGAAATATCTTGAGTTTTATCATCATTACGGCATTGATATGTGGGCTTTATCAACTATTAATGAACCGATTATGTCTCCACTACCGGTTTTTCATTTGAATTCAATGGCTATGAGCTATGATGTTATGGTACATATTATAAAAAGAAAATTTTCTTTTGAAATCTTTAAATTTTTCGGTTTTTAGGGGCTTTATATATCAAAATATTTGGGACCGACACTTCGCCAGTCGTCTTTCTCAAATTTGAAATTACTAACTTTTGAAGAAATGCGACCATTCATTCCATGGTGGATTGATGAGGTGAGCAAAACTTTTTTATATCTCATAAGTTTCTTCAGGCAACCAAAACTAGTGACTAGACATTTAATAAGCCCTACTTTGTGCACAAACTCGTATATCTATTTTATTCCTGCTCAACGATGAAAATCAACTCTGGCAGCTCCCTAAGCCAGAATAAAGGTACTACTCCAAAACTACAAAGAGGGTGAAAAATAATAGTCATTTAAGAATAAGTCATGTAATTTTGTAAGAATACCTTTGACGGTATCTTCTATTAATAAACAATATACATCATTGATAGAACATCGTACCTTTGAAAATCATTAAGTCTTGCAAATTTTGCAAAATAATTTAATGGTAGTTGCTTGGGTTATATTAAATAATGGAAAATACACTTTGCTCGGCATATTTAAATTAAACTGGTAAAATTGGTTAATGAGCACTTTCATACTAGAGATTTACTGTTTGATTTTTAAGCTACTTGACTTGGTTTTCAAGCTACTCGACTTTAATTTAGCTTAAAATTAGTTTAAATTAAAATTAATTGAAATTATTGTTCTATAAAATTTTGAAGACTTAAAAATGACAAAAAAGTGTAGTTACTGTCTCTTATTTAAAGTGTTCTGACAACCTGTAGTCTTGTAGTTGGGGGAAAAGTTCTGGCAATCTTAAAACTAGCTGATACCCGCTCGCTTCGCTGAGTGTATCTAAATTTAACTGATTGATTAAAAGATTTCCTACGTGCATAGCGAAATATAAAAATTAATCTATTTTGACAGAAAGAAAGAGATGTTAGCTGTTTCACATCAGCTTTTATACGATAATTTTTAATAAAAAAGTAACTGTATTCCTTCCTTTAGGACTTGAACATCTTAAAACCGTTCAGCTATTTTAGGGGGCATCCATTAATTGCACGGGGCGTTTTTTGCGATTTTTGAAATCCCATCCCCTCCCCTCTGGTAAGATATTATGAGATTTGGCATATATCATTCTCCCAATCCGCAATCTAATGTGGTATTTTTCAAAACAAAAAAATACGTTATATTTGGGAGACCTTCCCTTTGCCCAAAGTAAGTTTAGATGAGATTCGCCTCGATCCCAACGGCCCCTGAACGCCTCACGTAAGAATTAATGGTTGTTCCCTCAAAAGAATAGATTAGTAGCTATCCTACAGGATCTTTGGCTAAACCTCATTAAAATTCGTTCCGTTAAGTAATTGTTAAATTTACAAATTTTTAGTTTATTATTTTAATACGTTTATTTCTAATTAATATCTTCGACAATGAACAATGAAAAAACTCAAATATTTTAAAAAATTTCATTGTTAATTTTATCGGGTGTTAAATTGAAATTCATATTTATTTTCCCCTAAAAATTGTCAATTTTTTAATTTCAACTTTGTAGAGATTTCTTTCGTTATCGTGTAAAATTGGAGGAAAATGCGTTAAAATTCTATTTCACGTACTTTACCGAAACTTTTTAAATGTACGATTCCTGTAGGATATAATGGTTTTGCCATCCCATGGGAACCATGCATTATTCTAGCCTTAAAAGTAGGCAATAGCATTCTCCTCCAAACTACCACATTGCAAAAATCATATCAATCTTTAACTCTGTGATCAACAAAAACCATATCTATCCCACGGGAATAGAACATCTCTCTTGAGTAAAACGTAGATCAAATCTTCTTAAGGAAAATGAGTTAAGACTCTATTTCGTGGATTTTAATCAAACTGCTTTTAAATACACGGCTCTTATAGAATGCATACTTGTTTTGCTATCCCATGGAAACCGTTTATTATTCCGGTATGAGAAGTAATCTATATCATTTTCTGGCCCCTAAACTACCACATTATAAATAAGGAACTTAATCTTTTGTTCTGTGAAAAAAAATATCTATCCCACGGGAACCATAAATTTTTTCTGGATATAAAGTATACCATATGTTAAGCTGGATTATAATCTATATCTATGCCAAATTTCATCCAGATCCCATCAGTACTTTTTGAGTGAAAGAGCACCAAACATCCATACTCACAAACTTTCACGTTTATAATATAAGTAAGATTAACATAGGATACTATCAGCCCCCTTCAACTCCATGTTAGAAGAAAATGACCCTATTTTGTCACTCCTTGCAGATAGCGCTAGTAGTACAGCTGAACAAACTTTTATGGAGGTTAGAAATAATTTTTTTTAAACGTCAGGCAAATTATTTTTATTGTTATTATATGAGAATAATTATAGAGTTGTCATTGGTGATAGTAACGTTGGTAATAGCATAAGGAACTGATAAATGGCAATATAAATAGTTAACAGTTGTTGTTCAACTAAACTACCAGCGCCACCTAAAGGTACTAAAACATGCGACACAAACGGTCACTTTTTTTAGTCTTTCTCGTATTTAAGTGACAGAGGGCTAGATACTAGGCTATCCACTTCGTAATTTTGGGGTGGTACATTGTGGTTAGGGGAGTTGCCACAGTTGTGAAGCTATTAGATTTAGACGACATTTTCACGACTAACTATAGAAATAATGAGCAATCAAAATACGTCACTAGCTCTAAGTGTTTATTAAGTACTTATAGGAAAGAATGTAGATACTCAGTGAGCCCGTTACGAATGTTGCATAACTGGTTACGTAGTTGAACATTTTGTGCTCACTGGGTATACGTTTACTTTGCATATAAAACCTTTTTTTATAGAGACCATTATTTTCAGATGCTTAAAAATAATACTGCACTAGATTATATTGATGGATTTGCAATTCATTCATATCTTGATGGGCTTGGAAAAGCTGATGTTTTAACCGAATTACAAATGAAATATCCGGACAAATTTATTTTTTTCACTGAAGTAGCCGTTGCTCGTAAGCCAAAATATACTAGTTTTGAAATTAATTTGACCATGTATAAAAATATTAATTTTAGCGGGTGACATGTGGACTTCTAGAACCGTTAAATTGGGCGATTGGTATCGTGCTGTTTCATTCATTGAACGTTCTATTGAAGTAAACATGATGAAACATGATAAATCGATCGAAAAAACTTTTTAACTTTAACCTTTTTTTTTTTTTTTTTTTCTTATTTTCTTATAGAACATTAATAATTGGGCGACGGGATTCCTTGACTGGAATATGGTTGGGAATATGAACGGTGGCCCAACTTGGAATGGAAACTCGCTGGAATCAACCATCGTTGTTGAACCGGAAATAAATGAGTTTTACAAGCAACCGTTGTACTATGCAATTGGGCATATGTCTAAATTTATTCGTGAAGGAGATATGAGAATATTTCATTCCCTGCCCAAAGTTGAAGGGTTGCATGTTATGTCTCTGAAGCGAGTGGAGGATGATCGTATTACATTGGTTTTTCTCAACACGTAAGATTAACACTTTTAAATGAAAGTCTTCTTTAGTCTATGATACCAACCTTTATCCTTTTTCTGAACTAAATATTTTATCCAATTATTGGAAAAACTTGATAGTGTTGCCCCCAATTAATTGTTCGTGGTAAGGCTAAATTTAATAAGAACTCCTATATTTTAGTTATTTTTGCAATAACCATAATTCTTTTCTTGGAAAAACGAGTATTATTCCTAGAAAAAGGATACCAAAAATAACCCATGTACAGTGAAAAACTTTAAAGTGAAAAGTTTTAATACAATGACCACAATAGGTGTAAATGTAATGATTACAATATCAGTTTAAAAATGACAACAATAAATTCTTAAAAAATATTTTTCTCCAATCAAAAAGGTTGTACAAATCGAAATTTCACACGTATTTAAGAGGATCATAGAAGGACAATGTTTAGCTTCTTTTTTTATCTTACTAAAGAGCCAATAAAATATAAAGTATCCCGCTTTTAGTACACTATAGGAATTGATATTAGAAAATGCTATGTTAATCTTTTCATACTACAACAATAAGAAATTGTTTACGCTGCAAAATGGTAACAATAATAAAATGATATGTATCATCACGTGTGTCCGTTTGAATTCTTGCCTAGGAAGTACAACTTCAGGCGCGTTTGCCGATCACCATTACCAGGTTTTATTAGGTTTTACTTTTATCCCTATAAATGCCACATATTCAACTTTAATATAAATAGACCAGAGCTAAAGCCTTTGAAAATGGTAAAAAGAGAAAAAAAATTATAGTAGGATGAAACCCATTGAAAAAGGAAGAAAATATAACAAAAATGAAAGGAAAAATAAATTACGGCCGATCTGAGGTGGGGAAGTGGAAAAATGAGGTGTTTTTAAGGGTAGAAACGAGTTATCTCGATTTCCGACAAAACTACAAGTCAAATGGAAAAAAGTTAAATGGCAAAGTTGTAGGTAATAAGAAGATCTACAACTTTTGTGCTAATACTTTTTTTCACATAACCTCAAAATTTATGTGAAAAAAATTCAAATTACCAAGTTTTAAGTATTGTATTTTTATCCTTTAAAAAAAATTTATGGGAACATTTAAAATTGTGATGTATTTTTTTTTTTGCATCATCAGAAAGTAAAGATTTCAACAAATAAAAAAACCATCGACTTTTTTTAAAAAGTAGATATTTTGACGTAAGAATTTTTAATTGAAAACTTGGGTGCTTTTTCAATATTAAGTCAAAATAAGGTGAAAATATTAATAATTTAAATCAAAAAAATTATAGTGTTTTTGGGACATAAAAAGGTAAATTATAAATTAAAAGATAAAAATTAAAAACCATAAACTTGGTAATTTGAATTTTTCACATAAATTTTGAGCTTATGTGAAAAAGCGTTAGTACAAAAGTTGTAGATATACTTATTATCTACAACTTTGCTATCTAACTTTTTTCCATAGGACTTGTAGTTTTGTTGAAAATCAAAATAAGCCGTTTCTACGCTTAAAAACACCCCCCTTTTCCACTTCCTACCTTAGATTGACCGTAATTTATTTTTTCTTTAATTTTTGTAATATTCTCTTCCTTTTCTAATGGGTTTCATCCTACTATAATTATTTTTGGGTTCAAAAATTATCGACCCTGGTCTACAATAGATACCTTGGTAAAATATCATATTGTTATGTATATCTTGGCACAGGCTCAAAAATGGTTAAATTCAAGTGATAGGTAAATTATAGAGAACATAAACGCTTATTTTATTTTACTCTCTTTAGTTCTTATTTTAACCGTCGCGGTCGGTGTATAAGTTTTTGTAAAAGAATTTTCTTTGTAGGTACCTGGTTACTAATTGTAAAGATGTAAACTGCTTTTACTTATCTACGCTCATTGTTTTCATACAATAATCGTACATTAAAATTAAGAAGATTTTATGGTCGAAATAATTGTTTAGGGTTTTCTTTGCAAAAATTAACAAAATTGTAAAATTTAAAGTTGGAAATTTGATCACGCATTTTTCTCTTCCATATTCTATAGCTTTGTCATCAAGTTTTGATTAATGGATATTATGGAAAATCTATGGACTGTAGATAGTGGCGGATTGACACATTTACCACCAGTAGACTATTCAAATTTTTACTTGTACAATTCGATACCCTACTTCAAAATTATATTAATTACAATTATTTTGTTAATAAAATTGTAATTTTATAATTTGTATTTGAAATTTTGGCCTTTAATCTTCTGTACCGAAAATTTGCCACCTTAAGCTCCAGCCTGTTGGTAAATCTACCACTGGCTGCAAGTTAGGATGCATATCTCTTATTAGGGGATACATCAAAACTCTTTAAAACGAAGATATTGACTAAATAATTCCAGAATAGTCACCATGGCGCATTCAGTTACGAAGTTGACAATTAAGGCAATTGGACTGAGACATTACACATGCAAAACTAAGACCTGACAGCGTTAATAGGCGGAATTTCAACCTTTATTCAGAATCGCATTCATTTTTTAACCCAGAGATGCTCCTCCTTCGATATAGGTACTCCATGGTAAGTCGTCAGGAAATAGATAAGCAAGTACACATTCACCGGCTTTTTACAACTTGTATTTTTAATTAATACCTACCCATATTTCCGGGAAAATAATTATGGTTATTGTAAAAAAATAACTAAATAACTTCTTATAAAAAATTCTTGCCCAAATATAGTGACGGCAACCCTATCAATCTTGAAATCCAGAAAAAGATGAAAGGAAGGGAAATATAAGTCGAGATCTTCTAATATATTAAGTATTATCTATTTTATTCTAGACTTTACGAAAAGAGATACATTTCAATTCAACGAGACCAGGATAATCGTTATCTCAATATAATTGTGGATCCATTTTCCTTTAAAACGGTTATATATTATGCTTAAATTTTGAATTAAAAAATGATTTGATAATTCCTCGATATATGGTATAACATTTTGAGAAATTTTTAATTCTTATAAGTTGTCCAATTAATTATTTTTAATGGAATTTTCAATTATAAACAAATTAGTATATACAATAAATATGTTTGATCTTTATTACCTATTGATTTAATTACTATCGTCCATGATTTTTTTAGATAATATTTCGGAATATCGTCATATAGTCTCATACTATAAAAATAAATACAGAAAGTTATCCTGTGAAAGTTCCCGATAGGCGATATCCCTAAATATTATTTATTACCTACTTGATTATTCAATATCAATTAATCTTATAAAATTTCAGGATACCCTTTTAATTCCTCACCCTTAACAAATTTCAATAAAAGAAGTAGGGGAAAGTGGGGTATTTGAGAACAATAAACTTTAAATTATCCTAATTAATAATATAAAATAACAATTTTAGTAAACCTTTGCTATAACATAAACTTTAACTTATCTACTTTAATAATTTGATCACAAAACTTTTTTAAATTAACATTAGAATAACAAAAATATAGAATATAAAAACTATTGCCATTCCTATTTCCCCGGCAGTGTGTGGGGTAATTGAAATCAATCCACGGAGGAAATATAAACTGCATTGGGTAATGATAATATATATAATATAAAATTTAATGATTAACTATGTTTCACACAAATCACAGACGTAATTATTACACATGTATTAAACAATAAATAAATAAACAACGGTAGTGGTGATATCGCGCACAGCGCTTGTCGCTTTTCCAACTTGCTTCAAACCTTTTGGCGCCAATATTTTCGAATTTTGTTGAACAGTATTGATACCGGTTTCATCAAGTTGAATATACGGTGACTAGGAAAATTGTATTTGCGTTGGAGGGCTTCTAGTTGATCGAAAAACAGCTTAATTTCGGTGGCATTGAACGCTTGAATTCGGTTAAGTGACGTTGCTTCTGGAGTTCGTAGACTGATAGAGGGATGTCGAGACATGAATGAATAGTACCAGTTTTTACCAGCCATCTGAGATTCTTGGTTAAATTTATGGCTCAATTTGTTGGCTTCAGCAAATGTAAAGGCAATCTTTCGTAGTGATCTAGGTGTTATGCCGTAAAAAGACTCGCAACAATCGAGGATGTAATTTTCCAATTGATTTTTGTGACTATGATTGAAGACAGGGTGTCGTCCTTTTTTCGGTTTCTTAAATTCTTTTAGATGCACTTGTCGGAATAATGTAGATTTTGGTACTCCGTATTTTGTTCCTCCTTTGCTTAACCCTTATGTCAATACCCAGTCGTTACAACGTTGTTCAATAGCCGGGGTACCTGGGTACCCACATGGATTATTCTTTCCATATAAGAATTTAAATTCCTGAAAACTTTGATATTTCAATTCATCTCATTAGGGATTTTCCAAAAAATTATCGATCATCTGAAAAACTCTATTTCTAAAGAAATAATAACCTTGGGAGGGATGAAAAGGTAGAAAATTAGCAATAACAATTAGAAATAATAGTCATTTTCAAACTGGACTTGATTTAAAGTAAAAATGAATATTTGTGAATATTTTGTAAGCATAGTGTGTATGTTTCTGCCTAAAATTTGTGAGAAAATTGTTATAAATACCTAATGGAAAATTTATCACCAACTAAGTTTTCAAGGTACGTTCAAGTTTTTCATATAAATAGTAGTTATTTGTAATGGATCAACTTTATACAATTAAATGCTTATTACACTATATAATTAAAAAATTTATAATTTAACAAACTGACGGTTGATGAAAATCATAGATATTTGAATGAATTATTGGGAGAAGATTCCGCTGTCGAGGATAATGCCGCAGATAGTGACAACGAGGACTACCACCTAACAGAGAGCATTCAGAAGCCTCAAATTGCGAAGAATCTGGCACTTAATTACTATTATTTTTTCTAGCATTACAATTTCTATATTCAAATATAATGTAGATAATCTTTTCATATTTCTGTAATTTATATAATATGTCTGTGTTTAATGGAAAATCGTGAGAGTGAGGCTGAGTTAGACACAACAGTTACAATTAGTGGCAAATCGACACAGTCGACAACAGTCTAGTTGAAATGGTCGACATAATTATTCGTACCACCAACAAAAAGGCAATTGCTGTATGCAATTTGTACAGTAAAGAAAATCTTAGGAAAAAAAATGTCGTGGAAAAATATAACTATTCTAGAGTTCTGCGCATTCTTGGGAGTTTTAATTACGACAGGTGCGAATAATTCCAATACTGGACCATACATTAGATATGTCGAAATCAACTTCAAATCCATTATACCAAGCGGCTATGGGTATCAATAGATTTTGGGGCATTCTAAGATTAATTCGGTTTGATACTGCCAATACGACGCTCGAATAAAAGAAGATAAGGCAGCGCCGATCCGCGATATCTGGACAATGGTGAATGCCAATTTATCAACGCTTTATAAGCCGATAGAGTGTTTGACAGTCGATGAGCAAGTCTACCCATACAGAAGGCGAACGAAATGCACCCAGTATATACCATCGAAGCCAGCAAAGTATGGAATCAAAGTATGGTGGATATGCGACGCAGACAATTTATACCCATTGAAAGGTCAAATTTAAACCGGAAAATCATCAACGTTTTAATAATAAAATTAAATAAAATCGTTTGTTTATATATTGAGTATTATTTTTTATTCCTTGAGACAAGTTTAATTATTTATTACTCCGCAATTTTGTAGACACACTAAATTTTTACATATGGGTACCCGGGTACCCCGGGTATTGGGTAATGGGGGGTTAAACTTTAAATCTTAAATTTATATATTTTTTTGCATATTTAAATGTTTTAACATGTACGAATCGATGTTGTTAGATTCAAATAACGAGGATCTAAAAGGATTTGGTCATTTTCCGTTAGAAACAAAAGATATGTGAGTAAGAAAATGCAAAAGGGTACCCAGGTACCCGGGTATTGACATAAGGGTTAAAGAAAGTCGTCGACATCTCACATCTTGTCTCGCGCGTTGGAGGTTTTCAATTGTGTACCGCGGTGTTGTTTTTCTTGTGTAATTTCTGGGCATCTAAAGAGAGAATTTTTTTCTTTCCGTAGAACAATCATAATTATTGGAAACAACAGCACAAAATAAAATTGATCCAAACAAATTGATCAAACAAAACAACAACAACAAGTCAACAAAACGAAACGTTGCATCAGAGTTTAAAATAAGAAAAGTCTTCGAAAAAATTGTAAAATAATTCATTTCTTACATATTAATAAGAAACGTCCACATTTACCCCGCGAAAATCGTTCCAAATTACCAGATTTAGGCAATTCATATTAAAATGCTCGATACTTAAAATATTTTCTTCATTTAATTTAAATAGCCACATAAAACTAATAAATGAATTGTAAATGAAAGATAATAACAAAAAAATACGCACTAAAGGTCAAGAAATAACTTTTTCATAGATTTTTACATACGGCAAAAATTGTAACAAAAGATCAAATTTTAATTATTTACTTACCGTGACAGTATGCGAACGCCAATTTAAATATTTTTTTCTGTCAGGAACGATAAAGCACACACTTGTCAATTCAAACACTAATAAATTTTTTTTTAAATAAAGAAATAATTAACATTTAACTGTTTTTAATTAGCCGATGTTCTCAAATACCCAACTTTCCCCTACAATAGGTACTTTCTTCGCTATATAGTACTAAAAGAAAGTAAAAAGTAGCGAAGAAGAGACAGAGCCAGCTGTAGCTCGTCAACCTCATGACACGTTTTGGGATTGCTATGATGGGGTAGCAAATGAAAACAATACTAGCCAGGTTCAACAAAAAGAAAGATACGTGATACCATGTGAGCTCGATTTTTATCTTAAGTCAGTGCGAATAGATCGCAATTATGACCCTTATTCTCGGTGGGCATCTAATGCTAAACGATACCAAAATTTAACAAATTTTGCCAAAATCTATCTTTCAGCAATTTACAGCAGTGCGTACAGCCAAAGACTTTTTTTTGAAGCTAACCTTATTTACGAAGACAAGCAAAACTGTTTGCTACCACTTATTCTCTTATTCATTCATCATAATTTGCCCTTAGTGCAACATGAGTGCTAATTCGTTTTCTAAGTTGTAGAATTATCTTATGATTACTGATTGTATTTCTTAAGTGACACTTACCAAATAAAGAAATTAACTACCCAATTTTTTTAAATCCAGTATTGGACAGATAGGCGCTAGTTATGCGGTATTCGGCTGAATATCGGATAGTTACCGGATATCCGTTGCGTTTTTGTATTGAACCGACTGTTGTTATCGGTTTGGTTAAAAATTACGAAAAAGAACTAAGTTAATAGCCAAAACTTTACCATGAGTCATAATTGAAAATATCTTTTATATATACCTACTAGCTGATACCCGCTCGCTTTGCTGAGAGTATCTAAATTTGATTGATTGATTAATAGATTTATCACCTTTATAATGAAATAGGTATAAAATTAATTTTTTTTTCGACAGAAAAAGATGATAGATACTTCCATACTGTAGATCCTAAGTAAGTTCATCAAAATCCTTAAAACTACTTCTCTAAGAAGAGATATTAGCTGTTTTACAGGTTCTATACAAGTTTAAGTATAATAAGGTCATTGTCAAATGTCATTTATAACCGTTCAGCCATTTAAGTAGAAAAGATTAGGAGCTATCCTACAGGAGCCGTACCTTTTTTCGGATAAATGGTATTTAATATGTTAAGATCTGGGGTATCTTTAACAGAACTTCATTAAAGTTCTTCCCGTTAAGTAATTGTTAATTAAAATAGCCAGCCATTCTGTCAACGCTTTTTAAATCTCTGATAACTTTAAAGATATTCATTTTTATGATTTACTGTAAGGGGCAATTTTGATCTACATGAAATTCACAATGTATCTAATGTATTTAATTGGAAAAGGAATAATACTGAATTTTTTAAAATAGCTTGATAAATAACCAATAATTTTTTTTGTAATATGTAAAAGATAAAAATGGTTCCTGTGGGTTATCCTTAGGAGGTAGACATATAACAACGTGAACTTTTTTATCAATTTTAGTTTGATCTATCTCGTAAGGTTTAGCAAGCGTTTGCAATGTACATAAGTGCACAAAAATATGTTTGTTATGACACCACATTACAAATCGTTGAGTTTCCCGACTTTTCTTTACTATAATATGCATTTTTTATAATTACAAATCTTCTTCTTGAATCACTCTATCAATCGTTGAAATCTACATTAAATTCCGTCTTGTAGTTTAAAAGATCTAAGGGAACAGACAGCGGGAGCGACTTTGTTGTATACTATGTAAAGATATATTGATGAGATTAAATTGGGGGATAAACTATATCCAAATAGCATTCAAAATAATGATCAAAAAAACAAACGTCGTCAAATGTTTAACAAGACGGACAATTAACTAGTAGATATAAAAGTTACAAAAATTTTAAAAGCCATATTTTTTTTAAAAATGCTTATATTTTTAGTTTACTGAACTATCTCACTTTGTTAAACTATTTAAACGATCATAAAATGTTATACTGTCTCGCTAAAATTAAATTACTCGGTAATTAAATTACGAAGACAACGAAATGTAAATTGTCATTAAAAGACACTCTAATTGTAATACCATTGTATTATTTGTAGGAATTAAAATTTAAATAAATTGTAATTTTTAATTGTAATTGTTGTTCTCATTAAAATTGTTAAGCCTTTTAAGATAATGTTATGGTTAATTATTACAGCACGTTTTAAATGTTACAAATGCAATATTTTTTTATATAAAAAAAATATAATTATACTTAAGTAATGAAATTGCTCCTATACTTTCTTTTTGTACGGAAAACAACTGATACATTTTACTTATTTGGTATTTTGAAACAAATAGTAGGTAAATACTGAAGATTACTCTCCTACGACTATGACTAAGACTATGTCGTGGTGGTTTTTTGTACCAACTTCCGGTTTCTAATTTAAAAGACCATGACGTCCTGTTTCGTAGAGTAGTGGTTCCTGTCAACCGATTTCAGCCAAAAAAAAATATGGAGGCAAAATTCTAAGTTTGGTGTATTTCGGATAAAGCTTTCGATACGATACCACTGTCACACACAGAAAGTTCAGTAGTCCAGTATGTCCAATAATCAGGCACCCTTAGCTCATGCCTCTCTCTCCCTTACTGACTCTCGTCTGTTATAATTGTCACTGCTATCTTTCTATGAAATGCTTTACCTCCCAATAAGCCTGTACCCCTTAGGTTTTCATAGTGCCGGATTATTGAAACTTTACTTTACCTCAACATGTGTTCTTCCAAAGATTTGTTCACTCAATAGATTAAATGTATTTAAATTCTAAGCAACTATAAAAAAGATAGTAAAATTTTTAAATGTTTAAGCTAACAAAAATCATTAGGCCCACTTTGGCGTGGTGGACTAGATATGTTAGTTGTCTTATACGCAGTGATCCAGTGATACAGTGATCCTGAAACCCAATGAGAGCCTCAGATGTTTTTTTTTGGGTTTTCAGATTCGACGGTCGCTAATAACCATAGTAGTTGATGCGACCTTAAATAAACCAAAAAAAATCATTTTCCAATATTTGATTAATAAAAAATCAAAAATAAACTGAAAACCTGATTTAAATCCATTAAAATATAATGCAAATTGAGTTATATTCACTGCCAAGGCAGTAAAGAAAGTAGTAGTAGGATTTTTTTTTCAATTTTTTTAATTTAAATCAAGATTAATGAATTTTGTATATTTTTTTTGTAATAAAACTATTTATTAATATCGTGACAATCTACAAACAGTAGGTATACATAAAATATTACAATTAGTGTTCCGAGCTTTTGCTCCCGATTGTATCTCGAATTCATCTTTAAGTACTTTAAATCATAAAATTGTTTTGTCTTGATTTAAATTGAACCTTATAAAATATATATAAAAGTTAGCCATTCCCAAGAAAAGCGATATCAGCAACAAAATATCCCCGAAAAAATATTCTTGACAAAATATTCCCATGACAAAATATCCTCAGACAAAATATCCCCATGGTAAAATATTCGCATGACAAAAATATTTGCGATAAAATATTTCATGGAATTTTAAAATCTCACAATTTTCTGATAAAAACTTTTTGAGCTCAATAAGTAAGATTTTATATTTCATATTATAATTTTTAGTAAAAGCGTGTATAATTGATCCCAATTATATATTGAAATAGTGTTAAATTATCCGTGTTAAATCCGCAAAAACTGTGTTTATTAATGCCAAAGTGGTCCAGGGGGTCCCCCTGGCGGGGGTTTGGGGAAAATAAATTAGTCATTGTTTGTTTACCCGATTTTCCTTCATTGACTGAATGTGCACTTCTTGACACCGCGAAGTTTTACACAAAACTAAATGTTTTAACATCAAAATTATGCTGCAAATACGTTTTGTAGTAATTATTCTATGAGAACTTTTTGTCTGAGGATATTTTGCCATGGAGATATTTTGTCTGGGGATCAAAACGCGTAGAACCAGAAAAGCAGGGGCGGGTTAACTTATATTATTAATAATTATGGAAACGTAGGTTAAACTTTTTGTGCTTTTATTTCCTAACATTACAAACACGCTGAATTGTACGAAATAGCCACGTAAAAAGCTTTAATATTTTAGCAAATGTCTGAGATACTACTTATGCTAATGCTTGTTGTCAAATGGTACTACATGGTACTACATGCACTTAGCCCACGGGTTCCCAACCGTTAGTCTATGGACCCCAGGGGTACGTGGAGCACTCCTCGAGAGTACGAGAATTTTTAACTAATTACTTTTAAATATAAAGTGAATAAATTTTTTATGTAATGTTTTTTTGCTGTATACATAATAAATAATAATAAAAGTTATCGGTACGTAAGATTTCAAATTGTTACCAAAGGGTACGATTACCCCAAAAGGTTGGGAACTATTGCCTAAGCCGATTTATCTTATCTTAATTTAATTTTTTATGGTCCTTTAAGATATTACCTATAATGTGATGACTATAATTCTAATACTAGATTTCTTTGCATAAAACATTTATGAATAAAAAAATTTATGTTTTATTTGGATGTTGACATTTACGGATACCACCAAGGAATTTTTGGTTCCTAATAAATTTGAAACTATTTAAAAAGGACAAAAGTAATAATGCCAAGATCCAACTAGGTACTACATTATGTAGTAATTATAAATGTCATATGATGTCTAATTAAAAACTGAAAATCAAGTTCTAACAATATGTATTACGCACTTTATCCTTTCATTTCCCCAGGATAGCTTAACTGAATATAAATCAAGCCTAATCACGTTATTAACCATCGTTTATTACCACTATGAAAATAATATTATAACGTATAAATAACCATAATACCTTAAGACCTTTTTTTTTCATACAATTTACTTCGTAATAAAAAGAATTTTTTAACGATAAGCTATAACGAAAGGATTTAGTTCTTTTTGAATTTTATTCACATTTAGTTCAAGTTATATCCAACTAAAGACATGTTGAAGCTAACTCTCATTTCGATTTTGGTATTTTCTATTACTGAAGGTAAGACTTTGTATCTATTAACATGGAAAAATCATATTTATCGTTAATCCTTTTCTTTTTTAAAAGAAGCTTTTGCATCGGAATGTGCTAAGAAAATAACTAAATATGGAATAGTTTGCGT
Organism: Sisyra nigra; assembly: GCA_958496155.1. Taxonomy (NCBI): domain Eukaryota; kingdom Metazoa; phylum Arthropoda; class Insecta; order Neuroptera; family Sisyridae; genus Sisyra; species Sisyra nigra. The sequence continues at coordinate 13,128,661 of OY292318.1, forward strand.
TTGTAATGCAACGTATTGTGATACCGTAGAACCAATTGGACAAATTTCTGAAGGAAAATATTTGGAATATACATCAACTAAGAAAGGCAAACGTTTGGAACGAACGGTTCGATCTTTCTGGAACATCACTAATGAAAATGGTAAGCAAAATACGTTTAGGGGATTATTAATTTATATTTTGCAGTAAAAAATACGAATCTTCACATATAGAAGATTGCCATTTTATTGGTGAAAAACGTTTAGGGGGTAAAAATGACCCCCTAAAAATACAGTTTTCACATATTACGAACTTGAGTAAAAATTTCATAATATGTTACAGCCATAAAAATTATGGTGGATCCAGGAAACACATTACAAACAATGTTTGGATTTGGAGGAGCAATTCCAGATACAACATTACTTAACATTTACCAATATCCGAAAAACATGCAAAAAAAAATTATTAGGTATCTTCAATAATATGTAATATTTTAATCATATATTAATTACATTTATGTTGCTTTAAGATCAATTTTCGCTAATGATGGATTAGAAATGGAAATTGTGCGAGTACCTATCGGTGGCACTGATATGTCAGATCGTCCTTATTCATACGACGATGGTCCTGCTGATCCACAGCTCAAAAACTTCAACCTAACGCACGAAGATTATTTGTATCGAGTATAGACTAATTAAGCGTTCAAATATTAAAGCTTTTCTAAATTCTTCTTTTTTTACCTATAGATTCCCCTTTTGCTTGAAGCTAAAAAGTTTCAAAGCAAATTAAAACTATCAGTTTGTCCGTGGTCGTCACCAGGATGGATGAAAACTAATAATAGTTTGTTTAATGGCCATTTGTTGCCAGAATATTATCAGACTTTTGCCGATTATTTGATTAAGTATCTTGATTTTTATCACTATTTTGGTATTGATATGTGGTCGATATCTACTGTTAATGAACCTATATCTGCACCAAGTCCACTTTATGATTTAAATTCAATTTCTATAGATTATAAAGTGATGGTAACTTATATTTGGTATAATATTTTGATTAAATGGCTATTTAACTTTAATTGTTATAGGGAGAATTTATTGCAAAATATATAGGACCTACTCTGCGGCAATCGGAACATTCCAATGTAAAACTGCTTACTTTTGAGGATGGTAGAGTTTTTATTCCTTGGTGGATTGATGAGGTTTGTATTGCATGTAACGTTTTTTTTGACAGAATTCAACAGTCTTTGAACTACGTTTTGTTTTTAAAAGATATATAGTAGATACACTCAGAGCCGTAGTGTGAATGAGGCGAGCGGTGCCCCGATACCACCAACAGATATCAAATGATCAAGATACCGTACTATAAACAATAGAGGTTTCATTTTAATCTTGAATCTTTCTTTAGTAATGCAGTAATGCGTTTAATTTTTTATAGTTCTATACTTTTTCAATATATACCCAAGATTATTTTAAGAAGCGGGAGGGGAGACCGGGGCAGGACGGGATAGCTAAGACAAAAATCGCCACAGAAAGAAAAATAAACTCTTTATTGAAATTGTTTCACAAAAGAAATAAAACGTATAGACTTATTTATTATAATTATACCTTGTAACGTCTAAAATCACATAATTGTTTTGACAAATAGAATTTATAGAAAAGTTGTCAAATTTCCCGTCTTGCCCCACGGGTGGGTTAAAATGGGAAACGCTGCGGGGCAAAACGAGGACATATTCATATTAAATTTCTTATTGCATATTATATTCAATCCGTTAGACATTGTTCACAAGTGTGTCCTTTCTCATCCTTTTCATCAACTCCACCACAAGAATTATGTGCCCATACACGGCATACGTTGCAGATAACCCAACCTTTGATTGACTCTGAGTATAGGTACTCGCAATAGATGCAAGCACAGTCATAATTTTCTTCTTTGGATGAACTACTTTCCGTTTCAGTTTCTTTTTTGTGCCTTGTATTCAAATGCTCTTTTTCAGTTTTTTTTCTCATTTTTCTTACTTTTTTTATTATTTGTTGCAGTCCCATTATTCCCCAACCTTTTTGCCCCATTAGACATATTTTGTAAAAGTAACAACAGTTCCAACCTACAAAAATTATTCTGCAAACACCCAATCTAAATTCATTAGTCTTACACCATTACTAAAAGTACGTCTTAAAATTTTATAATAGCACTGATATCTACCTCTGTGCACACCTTCGTAGAAACCAAATACTTGGTACAAATTCTCCAAAAAGCTGTTTTTTCTCGCCACGCAGCCAATAAAAGTAGTGACAAAGACGAGCCGATCAGACTCGTGTGGCGTGACCGAACATCGCCCGAATGACACTTTGTTAGGCTCTGTTGTGTTCACCAGTCACGCACAAAAACACTTTTCCCATATCTGCCCCGAGCTTCGTCTTCCCCCGGTCTCCCCTACTAGGTGCCGTAATATCACGCTACAGCTTTGAACACACTAAGTTACCGTGTTTTTGAATTAGGGTCTTTTAGGGGCGAATTGTAGATTGATGTAGATTGATAACTGCAAGAAAAGACTTTGCAACAATTGTTATTTTATGAGAAAGACTTCCAAAAATGTCAAACCGTGAACCTTCTTTTTGAACTACTTAAGGGCGGAATTCCGAAAAATCTTTACTTAGTGGATAGCACAATCCATTTAAGAAAAAAACTTTAAAATATGGTTCATTTGTATCTTCAATGGCTTCTCTTTCAAAACAATTCATGTTGGAAACCAGCCTGCATTCCCATGTGGCGTTTTTGGGTGAATTCCCGTATAGTTTCCTATAGAAATCTAGCACGGGATCTTTCTCCTGTATGGAAATCCATGCACTCACAGTTTTCTAGATAGATTTCCTAGAAGAGTATCCGTATACTCTCCGTATCCGCAATTAATGTATTTACTGTTTCCTATATGGATTTTCCATATGTACCCACCGTTTCCTTTATGGATTCCTATATAGGTACATCCTTACAACCCTACATGGAATCTAATGGATTCCTACATGAATACATGCTTAGGTGGATTCTCATGGATTCTCACACAACTCTATGTGGGTTTTTAATATGGTTAGTCTCCAGCGTGTCTATCAGTCAATTAGTGTACTCATTATATCAATAGCTAAAATACCCGGCGCTATCTGAATTGAAATTTATCGAATATATTATATACCTAAGTAGTAACACCTTTATTACCAATGCTAGAATTACAATATTTTTTAGTTCGGATCAAAACTAAGTACATTAAACATTATACTGAGACACAGTATTTTCTAACAATGACATAGATGTACTTATAATCATATAATGTGGCATTTTTCTAGTTTTTATTTATAAGTAATATTGATTATAATTGATTACAGATGTCGAAGAATAATACTGCATTGGAATATATCGATGGATTTGCTTTACATTCGTATCATGATAACCTCGCAGCTCCTGAATTGTCAACACAACTTCAAATGAAATACCCTGATAAGTTTATTATTTCAACCGAAACAGGTGCTATACGTAAGTCAATCAATTCTGTAACTGTCAGTAGATAATATATTCAAAAGAGTAATAATAATATTATTATTAATTTACATATTAATAACAAAGCAATCAATATGGTGGCATCCAAGCCCATTAAAATAGGTGACTGGGCGCCTGCAACAGTTTTCGCAAAAGCATCAATCGAAGTAATATCATTTGATTAATTTTTATATGTCTATACTAAAATAATTTCTTTTTTTCATTTATAGAGTATTAATAATTGGGTAACGGGAGCCTTAGATTGGAATTTAGTTGGAAATTTATATGGTGGACCTTCATGGCGTGGAAATTCAGTCGCTGCACCCGTTATTGCAAATGTAGAGGAAAATGAGTTCTACAAGCAGCCATTGTATTATGTGATTGGTCATTTTTCAAAGTTTATTCGCGAAGGAGACGTGAAAATCTTTCATTCAATGCCAGATATTAAGAAACTATACGTGGCATGTTTTAAACGTACCATAGACGATCGAGTCACGATAGTTCTCTTAAATCAGTAAGTGTTTATTGATTCTGGCAACTATATTTTTAATCTCTGTTATTTGGATTAACCAATTTAATTCTTTTCTAGATTTTATGAGAAAAGATATATTTCAATTCAACGAGATCAAGACAATCGTTACTTGAATATAATTGTGGACCCATTTTCCATAAAAACTGTTGTATATTATGCGTAAAATAATCGACTGTTATATACGAGTACATACTACATATATTTTTAAAGTATTATTGACAGATATTTGTGTAGAAAGCTGAGCTTATTACACAAAATACCTCAATAGAACTTTTTAACACTTATGTAATATTTAAATTAATTTTTATTCAGTTAAAAATAAAGCATTGTTTAAAAAATAAATTAGATTTACCCATTTCCTAGTTTGTCCGCACAGTAGAACCTCAATAGTGTAAAAACTTGAATAAGCAACTTAACTTTTTGATTTGGCACAACAATTCGGTACTAAATGTAACCAAATTCAATATAATATAGTCTATAAGAATTATAAGTTTCAACTACAAAAGCATGTATAAACAATATTTTGATCCTATGTTCATCTAGGCATAGCCGGATTTGTAACTAATTGTAAGTTATAAAAGAAAATATCTTTGTTAATAGACGTAGCGTGGGTGGTGGAAATTGTGCCTCGGGTCCAGGCGCCGAACGACAAAAAGCCTTAAAAAATTTTGTAGGAATGCATTCAATTTTCTAATGTATTTCAAAGCTCACAATAAGACGGAGAGGGTCAATTAATCCTTTTGCACCGGGAGCCGTATTATTGCGCTAGAGTTCTGCCTTTATTACCAGTTATTACAAGGTGATAAATTATAAGAAAAGTACTTATTAACGTCTAAAATGTGTGGTACTCGTATTGTAAGTATACTTATTATAATAACAGTTATGATCGTTATGACTGCAGTTTTAAGCAGAGTAAAAACCAGAAAAAAGTGGGGCGAGGGGTTAAGATATTTATACTAAAATAGAAGGTGGTAGGAGATTTTCTTGGGAGTGAACCCCCATTTAAATAGGTTTCGTAGTTTTAAGAAAGTTTAACAGTGGAGGCATTTCAGTAAGTGTTTACTGACGTATTTAATTCAGCAAAAAATGTTTGAACATTTTAAATATCCACTAATGTATTACCATTAACGCTATGGATCATTTAGATTGTAGATCATCGCTAATTTTTATCTTATAAATAAGGGCGAAATTTCACTTTAACAAGTGTACACTAAGGTGAATCTGTAATCAAAACAATTTTTTCATTACCTGAAATAGTTTACTTTAATAAGAAAATATAAGAAATAAATAAATATCTTCTGTATTCTAATTCGCTATTCTGAGTGGGCTCAAATCATGCCTAGATGGAGCCCTTTATATTTTCTCATAATTCCTGTCGTTTCCAAGATATACCACCCAGGTGCACTGCTTAGCATGTCCTAGTTGCACCTACTTTATCTCTCAATAAGAAAACACCTCAATGAAGAGCTCTGAATTTACGATCCATATTGTTTTTTTTTTTTTTTTGGTGTTTTAAGTCGCTTTAACAGCTTAGGTCATATCACGACTGTCTAAACACAGAAAATTTCTGTTGGTCAATTTTAATCTTAAGTCTATGGTCTTAAGCCTAGGGTTCAACGGGAATCGAACCTGCACCACTTGACGCATGAAATGGAGAGAACTACTGCTCTAACCACTGCGCCAATAGGTGGCCCTTACTATTGTTAATTCTGGTGTAGATATGATTTAGTATAGGCAATTCAAAGTATATTTCTGTTGTACAAAATGCCTATTTTAATGACAAATGTTAATTGTATATTATAGTATGACGTATGTAGAATATAGATAATTAAATAGATAACATATAAGATATTTTAGTAAAAAAAAAACTTATTGACACTGTAGAAAATAAAGGTCGTAAATTAAAAAGAGACATAGAACGAACGTTTATTACATTGCTTATTCTTAATGAAATATCAAGTGATTCTCACCTTTGGTGTTATAACTCGATAATGGTGGAATATATCAAAAATTTGCTAAATTTGTAGAACCATTTGTAGAAAGTTGTTTTCTTTACAATAAAAATTATAAAAATTCATAAGGGCAAACGAATCGAGGTACCTACATTGGGACCTCCGTAATTCGAATCGCGCGGAACCGGAAGTATATTTCGATATATACAGGTATTTGATTTGTGAAGTTTTTAAATTACAGATTTAAGGTAAAGGATTGGGGTATCGGATGCATCGGAGATATTTAGTTTTACATTTTTGTGTTTGTATCTATAGGTTTATAGGTGTTCCAATAAAAACGCCGGTTTTGATTTGTGGCATAAGTTTAACAGATTTATTGAATAATGAAGTACACATCATGAGGTCATAAATGGAATAAGATATCGAAGAAATGATCGCCTCGGCTTTGCTGGCACATTGGTGCTCTTTTTATGAAATTTTCAAGTACCATTGCGCATAAATTTTGCGGTATTTTGATAATATAGGTAAATATGGTAATACGGTAAATAACATGACTAATTATTATTGACAATATTATTGAAAGAAACCTTAACTATCTCAATCTATTTCATAACAAAAAATAATGTTAATTATGAATACATTAATTATATACGATATTAATACCAGTGATTTCACAATTTACTGATTAACCGGTAAGTGGCTTCCGCCGGTTCAGTGTTTAAGAGTCGGCTTTTAGTTCAATTGGTTCTGTGAAAACTATTTTAAGTCTAGATAAAATATACAAACGTTCTGGAACCGAATTAATAGAACAATAAAAATTGTTAACGCTCTAACGCTTTGAGTCATTTTCAATTTAAAAATGTCAACTTGACGAGGGTTTGGGCTTAGTCCATTTAAACCACAATTTTGTTGAAGGGAGTCACTGAAAACATTTCAACGTCAATTCAGTGAATTTTACAATTAAGTACAACAGAACTTCTTTTAACCGATTGGAATTGGGTCTATGACGTATAATTGAATAGACGGATAACAGAAGCTTTATTACAATCGTTTAGATGGTTTCTAAAAAAAGTAAAAAATATTTTTTAAATATAGCATTTATAGTTTTATTATTTGCTTGTTGTGGCTACCCGTGGTTTCGCTTATGTTACGTATAAAAAAGTAAGTAAACTAAGTTCATGCTTAAGAAATTGCACTTCTTTACATAGTATAAAACAAAGTCGCTCTCGCTGTCTGTTCCCTTAGATTTCTTAAACTACAAAACGGATTTTAACGCAGTTTTCAGCAATTGATAGAGTGATTCAAGAGGAAAGGTTGCAACTATAACACATGCATATTATAGTGGAGGAAAGTCTGGATATTCAAAGATTTATAATGTGAGGTCATAATCAACATATGTTTGTGCATTTACATTGCAAACGCTGGCTAAACCTTACGAGATAGATCAAACTTATATGCGGCAAAATTGCGCATCTTAAAAAGATTGATAAAAAAGTCCGCGACGTTATACGCCTACCTCCTAAGGGTAACCCACAGGAATCATTTTTATTTTTTACATATTACAAAAAAATTATTGGTTATTTACCAAGCTATTTTAAACAATCTAGTATTATTCCTTATTCAATTAAATGCATTAGATACGTTGTGCATTTCATGTGGATCATAATTGCCCTTCACAGCATTTCATCAAAATGAATATTTTAAATGATATCAGAGATATTAAAATAATATACTAAATTTATAAGTAATTAACAATTACTTAACGGAACAAATTTTTATGAAGTTTTGCTAAAGATACCTCAGATCTTTACATATTGAATACCATTCATCCTAAAAAAGGTACGGTTCCTGTAGGAGAGCTCCTAATCTTTTCTACTAAAATAGCTGAATGGTTTTAAATGAGATTTTCAAGTCTTAAAGAAACACAGGTACTTCTTATACTTACAATCGTATAGATTATAGAACCTGTAAGTTAGCTATTAATATCTCTTCCTAAAAAAAGTAGTTTTAAGTATTTCGATGAACTTACTTTTGATCTAAAGTCTAGAAGTATCTATCATCTTTTTATGCCAAAATAGATTAAATTTCATATTTCGCTATGAAGGTAGAGGATCTATTAACCAATCAATTAAATTTAAATATACTCAGCAAAGCGAGCGGGTATCAGCTAGTCATTTTATTAAAGAAGAAACCACCCGGTCAAGTGGAAACAAGTGGTTAAGAAACAACCTTACTGCAAAAAATAGAACAGGGACAGAAAATTACCCGATTGAAGGTAGTGGACTTATAATAGGAATAGTTATAATACTCCTTCTAGGACCTTAAATGAACAGAAACAACAAAAGCAAAAGTTCTTTATACTTGTACGCAGATTCATTATTTCAAAATTAAAATTTGAGAACGTAGATAGTTTAAGAGAAAGATTTTTAAAAATTAGACCTTTCAACTTAAACCGAACAGTTCAGAAAGTTCCACTATCTATAAAAGGAAATCTCAAAAACCTTATAGATTCTCGAGCATTCCACTTGAGGATATAAGCAGCTAACTACAAATATGTATTTGGTTCACTCACTGCTAGCCTACCCTTAACATGGAGCCTAATAAAGTTTTTACCAAACCTCTTATAAAATAGTGCTATATATACTTGAGTCATGACTTACATGAACACCTAGACAAAATATCTATACGTTTAATTAACTTTACAGTGACTGGGAATAGAGAGGAACGGTTAACGGTTATTTTTCTTATCTGAAAATAAAAATTCAAAAGTTTCTATTGCTTAAAAATTTTAAGGCAAATTATATTTTTAAAAAGTGGTTGCGTGTACGTATGTACGCGCGTGAGAAGTTATACTTCTTTGGCATCATTAATATTAGTTTTTATTAGTTGCATTCAAATAATCAATTTTAAAAAATTGTAAATTAATACTTAATAATAAGAATAATATATATAATTATTAAAAATAAAATTAAGAGAATAATATTTTTATTTATATCAATAAATAATATCCAAAGAAAACTGATAGACGTTTATTAAATTTGCCAGGATCATTTTTCTGGTTAACAATTCATGCATGTCATGAAAACGAAGCTTCATAGAAGTTGCGAAATAAAGTAAGTAGCTACTTGTCAAAGCAAATGTCTTAATCTTATTCATATCTTGTGTTACTAAATTATTATTCTAAGATGGTTGAATCATTTCAGAATCCCAGATTTCGTGATACCTAAGAATATGCATGGAATGCAGACGCCATTTTCATCATTAAATTTCAAATAGTGTAACAGCTACTGCAAAATTCGAGAAAAGTAATAACCTATTTTTTAATAATATGTGTCATTTGTATATATAAATATTTTCTAAATAAAATATAAAAAATATATTTAATAAATTAATTATTTTTAATTTATGAGGCCCTAAAATATCCTAGATGTGAAGTACCAATGCTTGGCAAAACTTATTATATGTATGTGAATGTACTAGGTACTTATTAAAATATGATAAATAAAATGATAAGAGATAAGATTTTTAAATTTAATTTTGTGAAAAATAAATATTTATATGTGTATTCTTGATAGATGCTGTCCATTCAAACTTAAGTTTGTTAAGTATAATGTACACATCTTAATATGAATCAATATGAATGATAATTTTTTTAAAATTTAAATTTGACGCTAATGACGCCGAATCCATGCGTTTCCCCTTCTGTTTTGCGTCAACCAATCATCGCTGGCTAACAGTGCACACACATTGATGGCTCGCTGTACTCCGTCTGTCATTCAGAAACTCAGAAGGTGTCTAACCGCGATACCAGTAAGGTCGTGATGTGCGTCCAACAAGGACAACAATCTGACAATGATTGCACGTACGTGAATTATAAGTGATTAAAAATAGAATATTTTCTTGAAATTGTGACCAAATATGAATTAAAATTTTTGTATTTTACGTGGCAACAATCACACAATGAATTCGAGTGGCCAATCGAGCAAATTGCAACATTTTTGGGATTCATTCCTACAAGCACCGAATAACACGGTATGTGCAAGTAATTCAGTGGCGTACGCAATGTTTACTAACATATTTGTATGCTAGCCAAGACAACAATGAAACCTTACAAATCGCGGATTTCATAACTAATCTATTATAAATCCTATCAGCTATCAAACATTTTTTTTTTCACTTTTTATGAGTAATAATGAAAATGTTATCAAATACATTATAGGATTTCTTATTTTTTAACAGGTTCATTTTGGATTTAAACGAATGTTTATTTGGCCTTATTGCAAACCGGTTCAAACTTTTATTTTTATATTCATCAACATGTAAACGATATCTAGCTGAATTAAACTGAATTTTTAGTTTAAATAAGGATAAAAATAGATTTTAAGAAAATTTACTGCAGCACATTACAATTTAAAATTTTGGAAAAATTTTTAAGGGCCACAACTAGTTTAAAATTTCGATTATTTTTCTTGCATTCTTTGATAATTTATACCTTTTAAAATAGCATTAAAAATTCAAATATAACTCTCAAATAGTTTATGAGTAACAACTTTCGAAAGAGCAGCTACTCATCAATCAACTTTTTTATTTTTACTTTTTTTTACTACTATATAGATATAGTAAAGGAAGTATTGTAATCGGGTCGAATTTTCGAATTCGAGCTTTTACCGGAAATACATGTTTTGAGGTCCCTAAGTCCAAAAAAGTGGTTTTTAGAAACATGTCTGTGTGTGACAGCCATATCATATTGAAAGCTTTATCCGAATTTTACCAAACTTGGAATTTGGCCCTCATATTATACCTAGTTGTGCCGCGAAGCTTTTGGTTGAAATCGGTTAATCGAAAGCTTCACTTTATTCTAGGAGTTTTTGAGCTTTTTCAATTTTTTTCGAAAACGGCTCCAACGATTTTCTTTAAACTTTCTATAGTTTTTAGACTCATTAATGGCTATAACGTTTATTTGAAACTTTTTCTGGAAAAATTCGAATAAGGGCGGTTCTGGGGTGAAGGTTGGAAATTCGTATATACATATAGCCCTATAGGTTGGATGCATATAGTTCTGTTTATATGTATTGTTACAAAGTGCTTATATTTCTTTTAACTAACAGTGAGTATTTTCATAAATGAAAGTAAAAGAAAGTAGAGTGACGCCTCGCACCAGAAATTTTTTTATTTTTAACACGTTTTTTCTCAATAGGTACCACATTTTTTAAATTTTCTATAGCTTTAACTCAAAAACAAAGCATCCGGTCTATTTGAGTCTTTTTATTTTCTTTTACTACTATATTATAGTAAAAAAAGTATTGTAATCGGGTCGAATTTTCGAATTCGAGCTTTCATATGTTTTGAGGCCCCTGAGTCCAAAAAATATTTTTTAGAAACATGTCTGTGTGTTCCAGCCATATCGTATCGAAAGTTTTATCATAGTTTCACCAAACTTTGAATTTATCCTGCATATTACATCTAGTTGTGTCGTTGGTTGAAATTGGTTAACCGTAAGCTCCACTTTTTTCTAGGAGTTTTTGAGTTTTTTCAATTTTTTTCGAAAACGGTTCCAACGATTTTTTTTTTAAATTTCTACAATTCTTAGACTCGTTGATACCAACAACTTTTATTTGAAATTTTTTCCTGGGAAAATTCAAATAAGGACAGTTCTAGGGTTAAGGGTGGGGATTCGTTTATATACATATATGTATGTAGGCTGTATATATTTATCACTTTTTTTTACACCTGTATAATAAAGGAAGTATTGTAATCGGGTCGAATTGTCGAACTCGATTTTTCACCGGATTTTTTTCCCCGTTAGCAGAAAGTCTAGTTATGGCTCGGTTCCCCCGCACTGCAGCCTTAGGCTTATTGTACTCCTGTTCTGCTCATGTACCCCTTTTGTGCAAGGATTTTTGCTTATTCCAGGTTCAGCACTCCGTATAGCAAAAGCAGTCCCTGTACTAAGCTTGTGCGATTTGTGCCAGTTTGCGCGTCATTTATCCTATACAGGTGTCGCCACTTTGTAGTTTGTGAGGGCTATGCAGTCAAAAATGACATGGGTCACTTTTTCCTCCCCATCCTTTACCGGAAATACATGTTTGATGTCCTCTGAATCCCAAAAATTGTTTTTTAAAAACATGTGCGATTGTGTGTGTGTGTGTTGACCGGAAACTCAACTTTAGTCTATGGGTTTTTGAGCTTTTTTATATTTTTTTCGAAAACGGCTATAATTTTTAAAAGCATTAATATCTACAACTTTTATTTAAAACTTTTCCTAGGAAAATTCAAATAAGGAGGATTTTGGGGTTAAGGATGGGAGTTCGTGTATATAGAGGCTGTATGTATATATGTAGTTGTATTTATTAAATGCTTATAGTTCTTTTACTTAACATCGAGTTTCATAAAAGAAAGTACTGTGACGCCACGCAGCAGATATTTCTAACTTATTGTGTATTTTCCATTCAATAACCCTCCAGTTTTATGATTGGTTAAAAATATAATTTTGCTAAGCCAAAAACCATCAGATCTTTTTTGAGCATTTTTTTTCAATTCGCTATTTTGTTGCATGTTAATTATTTTTTACGATCGAGGGTCACCGTATAGGAAATATATTCTAGTTTATTATTTTTTTAATTCAAGCATATATAACTTATTTAAGACTCCCCTTTTAATAACTTGCTGAAAATTAATTATTGTAAAAATTACTTTGTATTCACGATTTATGCATAAATTTACGTATCTGCCAAATTTTAAAACATTCGAATTGATTGTTTTTTTTAAACCAACAACATCACCTTTTTTCAGGCGGCCAAACTAGTTGTGCTAATGATGTTGCCTTAATGTGTTATCGATATTCTGTTTTTCTTAATAATCCCATGCTTTCACTGTAATTTACTTAAGCAACTTTATATTAGTAGCAAAATTTTTAAATTGTCTTTTACATGCCGTTAAAAATTCTTGTTTGACTAATTTTAATTGTGGTAGCACGCTACTTGACTTTTTGTTGTGATATCAAATCAACGTTAAGTCAATTGTTAGTATTTAAATATTAAGGCAGGTCAAGCATAGACTTTATAAACTATTTCACTGTTGAGTTATAATATCAAGCTCTATTACTTAATTTCGTAAATTTGATTTAAAATCAAGTTAAATATTTGTATATATAAATGTCGAGCAAAGTGAAATTTTGAATTTACAACTTGTTCCATTTCATAGTAAAAATGTTTTAAACTCAATTCATTGAACAGAATGTCCAGGTACTTGACTAAATGAATGCTTAGCTAGTTGACTTAATGAATCAATCTTTGCAAACCAGGTTAGGGCTCGTTCCCCTCACTGCACTGCAGTCTTAGGCTAATTGTACTCTTTTTCTGTTCATATATCCATGTTGTACAAAGATTTTTGATTATTCCAGGTTTAGCATTCTGCCTAGCAGAAGTCCCTGTACTAAGCTTTTTACGCAATTTGTACCTGTTTGGGCGTCATTTATCTCATACTGGAGTCGCAACTTTGTGAGGGCATTACAGTCAAAAATGACATGGGTCACGTTTTCCTCCCATTCCTCACATAGTCTGCATTTGGGGTCTTGTTGAGACAACCTTATAGTCTGCATATGTTTTCTCAGTCTACAGTGTCCGGTTATCAGTCCCGTTACTATCCTTGTTGGTTCCTTCTCAGCTGTTAAACCTCAGCGGTGAGCGAGGGGCAAATTCTCCCTATCATTCTTTTGCTGAGCTTCTGACCGGAAATTTCTAGTCAGTATTTGTTTTGCTACTGTCTCAGCCGACTTTTATCTCCCTTTTGACAGTAGATTTGGTGATCCCCACTTCAGGCTCGGGGCCCATGAGTGGGGTCATTGAACCAGCCCTCGCACAAGTATCAGCTTCTTCCTTGCTCACAACTCCCTTATGCCCCGACACCCAACTAAATTTAACTCGGTTGTGCTTCGCCAGGTCCTCCAGGAATTGACGACACTCCAGCACCAACTTAGAGCTGATCGTTGTGTTGGTGGTTGATTTTAGCACTGCCTGACTGTCAGAGAGGATCTGTATGTTTCTATTTCGATAGCCCATTTCTAAGTCTAAAGTCTAAATATTAGTTTTGATAAAAATTAATTGTAAGTAGCGCGCTACTTAACTTTTTGTTGTGATATCAAATCAAACTTAAGTCAATTGTTAGTATTTAAAATATATTAAGACATGTCAAGCATAGACCTTATAAATTATATCATTGTTGAGTTATAATATCAACCTCAAATAATTTCTTAAATTTGATTTAAAATCAAGTTAAATGTTTATATACCTATAAGTGACGAGCCAAGTAAAATGTTGAATTTGCAAATTGTTCTATTTCAAATTAAAAATGTTACACTCAATTCATAGAACAGAATATCCAGTTACTTGACTTGATGAATCCCTAGCCGGTTGATTTAATGAGTCCTTAGTTTTCGGTTTCCTTAGTACCTAGGGTTGAATTAAGCAATTTGCCACTTCTAGTAATATTTAAAGTCTCATTAGTACGGTTATCGAGGAATCCGAAAACCTATGTAACAAAATCATGGGCTTTCATTGGGATGAGACCCTAAGATCACTGATAATCTTTTAATTACGCCAATAAGTAATCTTATATTTTATATTTTAATAAACGAATGAAATATGATTCTAAATTTTGTGACTGTTATCTCGAACAAACTTAGGTAGGTAATATCTTTTAAATAATTAGAGTTACTTTTACTATCAATTGCGACCTTTCAAAAATCAACCACCCTATAGCCACTTACTTACTGTACATACTACATAGTGGTAAATATGGCCAAGGATATACCCCATTCAATATATTTTACCTAACGGAGATATCGTTTATATTTATGAATAATATTATATAATTTAATAATTCCTACTTAGGAAAACACAAGTAGAATTACGATTCAGGGATAAAACGCAATAGCGTTTCCAAATTTAAACAAAGGTTCAGTCGAGTTAAAGCTTAATAAAAAACAGTTGCAATTTTTTTGGAAACAGCTACAATCAAATCACCCCATGCTCCGAAACCTAACGGTAAATAATTTAAAATTGACGGAAGGGAGCGAACCCTTGCTCAGGTTACAACCCTTGAAAGGATTAAATAACAAAAGCAAAAAAAATCTTTTTACTGTGCAAAAATTGAACCTAGCTCCTTGTGAAAATTTGAGAACGCTGATTTGATTTTAATTCAATTAGAACATTTATTGTTAGACTTACTCGTATAAGTCGATTTGTTTTCGCTTCGGTTCAATTGGCATAAATATATCGGTTTGGTTTCAGTTTTCCATACCGATTAAGAAAGTTCATATTTTTAACCGACTTCAAAAAAAGGAGAAGGTTCTCAATTCGACTATATGTTTTTTTTTTTTTTATTTATGTTACCTCAGAATTTTCGACTGGGCGAGCCAATTTTAATGGTTCTTTTTTTATTTGATAGCTGGTGCTTTCCGTGTGGTCCCATGTTAATTTGAAGGAAATCTTTCACTTCTAAGGGGTTGAAAACTAAGGAATGAAATATTAACTTTTTATTGGATAGCTCAATTTTGATAATTCTTTTTTTTTATTGGTCGAATATAATTTTAAATTAATCTCTTATCCATTTTTTTATGAAAAACTATACTCATAAAGGGTTAAAAATGGGGGATGAAATAATAAATTTTTCCTGGCTAACCCGATTTCGATAATTATTTTTCTATTACGTACATCGTACCTTTAAATTGTTCAAATTTCAATTTGAAAAAAAAAATCCACCCTCCTATCTATGAAAATAGAGGATGAAATAGTGACGTTTAACTGAATCATCGAATTTTGATGATTTTGTTGCTATTGAAAAGAGTATTCCACTTAGTTCTTTCATTACATTTAAAAGCAAAAAATTTCAACCCTTAAGAGCAAAAGGGGACATCAACTCCAAAAATAACAATAGTTGTACATTATATCATCTTAACAATTATTAAATTGTAGTAAGTTTTAGTGCATTTTTTGTTTAAGAGTTTTTATTTTTATTATTTATCTTGAATTTGAGGCCTTAACTCATCTATTACAAGTCTTATTCTGTTTTACTTTAGGAAACTCATTGACCGATATTAAAGACGGTCTATTATAAAATCATCTAGGTACAGTAATCTAAAACACATCAATTCAAAATCTAGTTAGATTATTTGGCCATTAAGTAATTAGTCATAATTGGTCAGTTTATTCCAGTTATTGATTAGCATTCAATTAAATTTTATCGCAAATCTTTTTGAAGTGGCTACGGTTTTCACATAATTTTCTGAATCATAAAAAAGCTTCATATGTCTCAAATTTTGTCGCCTCTGAAATTTTACTGTTTTAGGTGCCCCTAGTGTTAATACAGACAAAGTTTTGTTAACTGTAGATAAAATATAATTAACCTGCATTATCAATTAGAATAGTAAGCGATAAAACCCAAACAACAGTAAAATTACCTTTATACTATGTTATTCATAAGTAGTACGCTATACACTAGAAAGGTTTAAAATTCTTCATTTTTATATAGCTATGTGCCACCGATCATAGGGATTCATCAAGTTAAGTAGTTGAACATTTTTTGAAATCAATTCTGCTTGACATTTAGACTTGTAAATGAAATAACTTGCAAATTCACTGTTTGACTTGATTTGGAATTTACTTAAATATCAATATTTGACTCGATTTTGTCAAATTGAAGTCAAATAGCTTGAAAATCAAAACAAGTAGTGTACCTCTAAGTATTCAGACTTCAAAATTTTGTAGTTTTGTTTATATATAGTCTAAGATCCAAATCTACATCGACCTTTACCGAATTGATAATAGAATGAAACATATTTTATCGTGAATTTAAAATATTAGAAAATATATTAAAAATGGGTTGGCTAAAAAATCCTAGACAGACTATTTTTAATTATTTAAAAAGAAATGATTTTTAATAAAATATTGCAACATCAAGATAATAGAAAAAAATTTTAAGCGCTATTTTATTGCGAACACGTTGATTTAGGTTTGTCTGCAAAACGTTCGGTGCTATTAGGGGTTAACGAATTTTAAAGATTTAAATTTTAATGCGCGTGGAAATGTGTGACATCTATTAAAAATCATTTTTTCAAAAAATAAATAAACAGTCTGTCCAGGATATTTTTAGCCAACCCATTTTGGTAAATTACCAAATGGTAATAAACCCATTTGGCCATTTGGTAATAAACCAATTTTTTTAGTAAATTCATGATAAAATATGTTTCATTCTATTATCAACTTGATGAGGGTCGATGTAGGTTCGGATCTTCTATACTAATAGCTTTGTCAAATTCATCAAACTTGGAATTTTGCCTTCATATTTAAGCTAGCTTTTCCGCACAGCTTTTAATTGAAATCGGCTTCTTGTAGAAGCGTCACTTTATTTTATGGGTTTTTAAAATTTTTTTAGGACATAAGTTTTGCATTTTTTAAGTCTTTCTTCTAAATTGTTTCAAATTCTAATTTGACAATTCTAATCTACATGAAAATAAGAAGAACCTCCGGTTTTATTGATTCTTAAATCGTTCATTGAAGAGTTGAAAATGTATTCAAAGTCCACTATCTTAAACGAGGTTAATTTTTCATTGTATTTTATGTTTACGTTTTGACATTCTCGAAAGGTGAAGGACCTGGAGGCGATTTTGTTTTTTTCATCTTCATAAACTGAGGCAAGTTTCTTTCCTAATCTATGTTTACTTATTTTTTTAAATTTACGTGTACAGGTAGCTATAAGTTTTTAATAATAAAGGAGAAAGTAGAAAAAATGGACACCTACCAATTTTGGTTTGATCCAACTAGGTAAATAGTTCAAGTCGATAAACTTTGTTCTATTTACTTTGAAATTTAAAAATTGTTAAAAAATATAAAGACAATGGGTATTTTTACTCCCTCTATTTTAACTTGACTGTTGTATGTATGATATGCCACGCAAATCTGACGACGGCAAATTAACCCATTTTCCGTGATCGGATCGATCTGAAATTTAGCAGGTAGATTCGTTGTCGATGGCAATGCATTCTATTAAAATTTCAGCTCGGAGGGATGTATTAAAATTTACTTAAAAAACAATTTGGTCACCCATTCCTATTGAGAAATGCTGCTTAACCTTTGAAATTTACACTTTTAACTTACCTATAGAGACAGTTTTAAAAACTTTGTTAATTTTTAAAGGGCTAATTTAAAGGATTTAGAGTTGACCGAAACCACTTTTCAATAACGTAATGAAACGAAAATTTTTTTTAAAACAATCTTATCGCCTATTGACTTTATTATCTCTATCTGTAGCGAGCTTCTGTTTATTTTTCTTATTTTTACATTCAAAATTTAGAGCCATAAAACCAGTCATGTACAAACACAGCCATATTTGCATACTTAAACATTGTAGAACTTCTAGATAAGTAAACAAATATAACTGCTTTTTATTTTTTTCTCAGTACAAATAGAATTTCATCTTTACCACCTATTGGCGCAGTGGTTAGAGCAATTGCTCTCTCCGCGTCATGCGTCAAGTGGTACTGGGTTCGATCTCCGTTGAATCCTAGACCTAAGATAAAATTGACCAACAGAAATTGTCTGTGTTTAGACAGTCGTGATATGACCTTAGATGTTAAAGCGATAAAAAAAAATTATCTATTAAAAAAATTTACTTCTATCTTTTCATTATTTACCAATTTTATATTTTGTAAGTTTATTTTTTTCATTCACTATACTTCCGTATTGAGTAAAACCAAGCAAATATTTAAATATATTACGACAAGCTAAAACGACGCAATTTGAAAAAAAGAACAGTTCATTAATCTTGGTCTACTCATTTTCATGAAGGATAGCGAACAAATAACTTCTATTTTTAATGAATAAATTATTGTTAATGACTCAGTTTTAGTACTATAATATTTACTATATTGCACTACACATATTCGAAATGATAAATACGTCATTTATGTCAAGTTAATAAAATGTTGATAATAACAAACTTTCATTTCGAATATAAATTGAACAGTTGTTAAAATTTGCGATTTATGAATCCACTATGCAAATATTGACTGATTATAGATTACAATTTATGGACTCAGAAGAGTTGATTTAAAATTGTAATAGGTGTAATGTGGAATTAAAAATTCAGAAAAAAATATATCTAGTTGTAATTCGATACCTATATGGTAGGTAATTAACATTTTTTTTTTTGTTCTGAACTACGTTATCTTTGTGGTATATATTTCTATTTTTAAAAAAGTAGAAATACGTGTAGCATAAAACCTTGTGCTTAGCAAATTGAAAGATTATATCATATTATAGGTGTTCTTCTTAGTTTCCGATTATTTATTTTTTCCTAAGATATATTACGTGCATATAAGCATATGCATTCCATTGGTACTCATATTTATTTAAGATGTGATGTAGGTAGGTATAAGAAGAATTTTATATGTAAATACCTGTTAAACGAGTTCGTTTTACAGTGTATATGCTCGGTGTTTAATCGAAGGAACGGTGACTAGGCAGGATTTTTAACGCTTTTTAACGACTTGAACCTTAAGAATTTTTTCTAACATCCCTGTACTGTCCTTGTACCTACCTATACATATATCTTTCTAAATGTCGATTTCCATAATTTCATTTTTATTTTTTTTTAAATCTTACCTTTTACCATTTGCACCCAAGGCACGAACTAACCACGTATTCGAGATAATTTCGGCTATATTTATAACGTGCTTTACATATAGGTATTAATTAAAATCATTTTGTACAATTAATAAAATTTCACTAATTAATCCATAGTTTCTTATTGGATTGAAATTAGTGGATGCATCTTGTTCCATTACAAAAGATTTCTAGTATCCCTATAAAGACATTGGCAATTCTATTTATTGTGTATTGATATGCTTTATATTGAATTAAATGAATTTCTTAGTGTTAAACGACGTTATGGTAAACCTAAAATTTACTGAAGTTATAAAAATGCAATTTAATTAGTAGGTACTTACACAATCAACCTAAAATTGAATATATGCATGTTAAAAACATTTCTAAATTCATTTCGTGTTAAGTAAAAAGAAAATTATATGTTAGAATACAGACTTCATTAATTGGATGATTGCATTGAGAACTGTTAGAGACTGAAAATCTATTTTCTTTCCATCAGATATTTAATCTTTACCTAGTATAAAACAAAGTCGCTCCCGCTGTCTTTTACGCTGTTTTTTTTTTTTTTTTTTAATTTAAAATGATTGTCGCTTCGACTACGGGGTCATTTCGCGACGTCTTTGTTAGTTGGTATATTGTCTGTTGTGTGTCAGATCTGTAGATAGAACGGTGATTTTTTCATTGCCTTCCATCTTTGTTTAAAGTCAGAGACTTCCGGGTTCAGCATGCTCCCAAGATCCTGTTGAGCGGAAGTTTTTTTTATTCTCCATATTAGGAAATACTGAGCAGCATCTGAAACAAGTTCAAAATTTTCACGATTTTTCCTCAATAAAATTTTTTCCACAACTTTTTTGAGAGTTGCGAACTTGAGAATACATATCCCTAATGGGTTCAAACAACATACTAAAAAATCCGAAATACATCATGTTTTGCGAATTTAGGTATTTTTTTATGTCGATTTTGACTGGTCTATTTATTGAATGTTAATCAATTTTTGCAAAATTATTTTTTATAGTTCAGGTGATACTGATACCGAAAATAAGACACTGTCTTACTTTCTTTTTAGTTCAAAATATGCGCTATGGCTTATTTTCGGGGGAGGGCAAAAATAAAAGTATATTTATATGTATATTTTTATTTAATATTTAGTTATTTTACACAGAATATAGAAATTTAAATTTATTCAATTACAGTCATGTCATCTTCTTCTGGAACATTGTCATAAATTATCAAATCCTGAATTCTGTTCTGATTTTCCTCCAAATTCATTTCCCGTTGAATCATTGGTCCGAATCTCTCATGTCTTGCAATATAGCTATCGTTTAATGAATACTTCTTGTTTAAGTAGCCTGTTCGTAGTGCATTGGAAACACAACCGTCAGTTATTTTGTCCCATGAACTTTTTACCCAACTCACAACCTCTTGTAAGTCTGTTTTTACAAAATTACTTCGATAATTTCTCAACATTCTGTTTTCAATATATTCATTGATTTCCACCCGCAAATGATCCTTGAATGGCTTGTTTATTGCAATGTCAAGTGTCTGGAGGTAACCAGTCATTCCTGCCGGAATCATTATTTGATCAATCTTTCTCTCAGCAAGAAAGTTTTTCATGTCTATAGCGCGGTGAGTACTGGCTGAATCCCAAACTAGTAAACTTCTATTTCGACCCCTCAACTGCAGTGGTGGCAGCATAAAATTGACCTACTTCCTTATAACTGCTTGGGTGCACCAGGCTTTTTCACTTTCAAGGACATAAATTCCTGAAACGCGTTGAATCTGGTCTTTTTTACCTTTAGTGATTAAAAATGGCGATACTTTATTGCTATCTAGACGAATCGCCAACATACAGGTAACACGTGCAAATTTTTGAATATCAGCCCTGCTCTCCTGTCGGCAATCCATCCCCAGATGCATTCTTTCAACTCAGAAAATAATGGCTGCCGACCTGATCCAACTCTGCGTTTTTTCTCATGTTCTTGGTCCCCCAGTTGACACAGGTTATCGTAGCCTGCACGCTATTTTTGAACCATACGAGTATACGAAGTACGAGTATTAAGGCAGCTAAATATTCTTAATAAATCAACAACATTTTTTAACGAATTTTTTTTTCTCATTATTTTATAACTATGGTTTATTTTCGGGGGATGGCTTATATTAAAAAAAGGTCCGAAAATCACGATATGGCTTATTTTTGGGGGATGTCTTAATTTCGGAAAAAAACGGAATAACTTGAAAATTTAAAACATTTACCATCTTTTAACGCTAGTTTAAATAATCCATTGAGTGAACAAATCTTCATAAGAATACATCTTAAATATACCTACACGGAAAAAAATCTGTTGTAGATTTAACTACAATCCTTGTTAAAGTTACAACATACACTAGTAATATATAGGATGACACCACGTGTGGTAATGTTTACCAGTTAAGTGTAGTTAAATAAATTGTAGTATTATTTACAACACGAACTATTAAAAATGACTCCATGATAATGTAATATAGTTGAATTTTTAACGCTTGAATTTATTTGTCAAATATATAATGCACCGCATGCGCACCATTAAAAATCTTAAAAATATAATTATAGAAAAAAGTAAAGATGACTCTGATGTTTTTTTTCTCAGCCGTTTTACAAGGTTTTACAACATATTGGAGCAAATTGTACATTGTATCTAGTATTGTATACACCAAAAATGGTAACGATTACAGATTTGTTAAAATTCGTGATGTAACAGAAACGCCAAAATTTGTTAACTGTACAACACTCAGCAGTTGTAACAGCTACATATATTTACTACACTATGGTAGTAAAAAATACTATACATTAGAGCAGAATACATCAAAGTGTGTTTTCTGCTGTTACATTTGTGGTTATAGTGAACACAAAGTGCAGTAAAATTATTACTAGTTTAGTGTTGTAAATTTTACACCACTATTTGTTTCCGTGTAGGTTTTTAAATTGTTATAATTTTTGAACGGCTTAGTCAATCACTTTAAAATGTTAACAGTAGATTTAGGATTAACTAAAGAACATTCTAATGCATTTTTATTGAATTGTCATCATTTCGATTCATCTTCCTTTGACAAAAAATATTTTTTGAATTTTTTCTCAAACCTATAGAACTTGTAGATTTATAAGTTTATAATTTTATTTCACCACTTGTGTAAGACTTGAGAAATTTTCATCATTTTTAATAAATAACATATTTCAACTATGCGAGAAACTTTTATAATTGTCTATCCCAGACTTTCACTGATAAGTAGATATAAATTATTTTACATATTCTTAATTGCATGTTTATGTTTAGATACAAACAATTAAATTATTTATTCCAACATTTGATTAATCACTGATCTTAACAGACTAAGATTTTCTTTTATAATAGTACAAGTGACTTCAAATTAGTTTTTGAGATAAAATCTGAAATGAACTGAATTATAATATCATATACAGCTTTTAATAAAATATGCATTGAAATATTTTAATTTTAAATTAACATTAAACGTCTTGATTTTTTCAAACAAGATATTAGCTGTAGGGCTTAGACTTTAAGTCGACCTTATTATAAAGGAAAATATTTAGCCTTCATTGAAACTTGGTTGTTATAGTGTTAAATTTTTTGAACGGACATGACTTTGTAATTATTTTATTGCTGGTTATAAGTAGTTACCGTTTAATATGGGTTAGCGCCATAACTATTTATGGAAAGTCCAGCTAGACAAAAACGATTTTTGAATGAGAAGAATAAGGCTCTGGGAATTTTAACCGGTTTTCAGTTCTATTTTTAGAAACCTGTCTAATGATTGTATTTTCAAATAATTTATTATAGTGTCAATATGAAAGTGATTATTATGTAAGGGCATTATTTTATGTTTATAAAGAAGATACCGAGCACTGATGATTTTCTATGAGAGAACTTTTTATATCTGCAGGTATTTATACCTGTTCTTCTTAACAATATTATTTATGATTGTATTGAATAATTGGTTTACCTTTTTTATACCTAAAAACCCAAAAATATGATTTACAACAAAAATTGTAGAATGTATAACAAAATATCACAAGTTTTTGCTAGTTGATATTTTAAATAATGAGATCTTTGCATAAGATATTTTTATAGATACCTACTTATCTACTTACACTAAAATTTGTACAATTTTTTAAGGTCGTTTCTATTTGTTTCTTTAAATAAACGTTTAATATTGTGTCGATAAGAACAGAGATGCCTTTAATTTAAATAGTTTCTTGATTACTACATATGTATTTAAAATTGAAAGAATAATTCTTTATATATGCACTTAATCACAGGTATAAATTAAATTGTTGCGATAAGATTTGATTATATTATAAAATAATAGAACTAGAACTGTCTCTAACAGTTTTTTTAACCTTTCTTACACTTAATAGGTATATATTATAGATTGTAGTGTTTAAAAAAAAATCCTTTGGTGTCCAAAAATTGATATTAAAAACTAGCTCTTAATATGAATATTAAGGTTTGCCTCAATCTACTTTTTTATTTTTCATTAGCTGATATCCACTCGCTTCGCTGAGTTTATCTAAAAACTCATTGATTAAAAGATTCCCTACCTTTACAGCGAAATAAAAAAATTAAACTATTTTGACAGAAAAAGATGATAGATACTTCCAGACTTTAAATCCAAAGAAAGTTCATCAAAATCCGTAAAAATACTTTTCAAGAAAGAGATGTTGGCTGTCTCACATCAACTTCTATACGATTTTTAGTAAAAAAGTACTTGTATTCCTTTAGGACTTGAAAATCTTTCATACCAAATGTCATTTCAAACTGTTCAGGTATTTTGCGCGAGGCGTTTTCTGCGATTTTTGAAATCCCACCCCCTCCCTACTGGTAAGATGTCATGAGATTTAGTATAACCTATTACCTATCGGCCCCTGAACGCCTCACGTAATTAATGGACGTTCCCTTAAAAGAATAGATTAGTAGCTATCTTACGGGATCTTTAGCAAAACTTCATTAAAATTCCGTTAAATAATTGTTAATTTTTTGAAATTTTTAGTTTATTATTTTAATACGTTTATTTCTAATGAATATCTTCGTCAATAAACAATAAAAAAAAATAAATATTTTAATTTTTTATTATTAATTTTATAGGGTGTTAAATTGAAATTCATATTTATTTTCCAGTAAAAATTGTCATTTTTTATTTTAAACTTTTTAGAGAACGTCTTTCGTTACCTACTGTGTAAAATTGGTCAGGCCTTGAGAAAATTGCACTAAATTCTATTTCACGAACTTTACCAAACCTTTTTTTTAAATGTACGGTTCCTGTAGAATATAATTGTTTTGCCATCCCATGACAATCGTGAATTGTAGCCTTATTGTAGCCTTAAAAGTAAGCTATATCATTCGCCTCCAAACTACTACATTTTAAAAAACCAATCTATCATCATCTATATCATCTATCAATTTTTTACGCTGTGATAAACAAAAAACATATCTATCCCACGGGAATAGTACATCTCTCTTGAGTAAAAAGTAGATCAAATCTTCTCAAGGAAAATGAGTTAAGACTCTATTTCGTGGATTTTAATGAAACTGCTTTTAAATACACGGCTCTTATAGAATACATACTTGTTTTGCTGTCCCATGGGAACCGTTTATTATTCCGGTATGAGAAGTTATCTATATCATTTTCTGGCCCCTAAACTACCACATTACAAAAAAAGGAACTTAATTTTTTGCTCTGTGAAAAAAAATCTATCCCACGGGAACCGTACATTTTTCTGGATATAAAGTATACTATATGTTAAGCTGGATTATAATCTATATCTATGCCAAATTTCATCCAAATCCATTCAGTACTTTTTGAGTGAAAGAGCAACAAACATCCATACATTCATTCTTACAAACTTATACGCGTTTATAATAGTAGTAAAGATTTAAATAACACAGGAATATGCTTTTTAATTTTCATAATTTTGGAACAGTTTCTCGCTACAAAAATCTACAAGAAGGCATCTAAAGAAAATTTCTCACTCCACAAAAAAAAGCCCTTAGAACAAAGTTGGAAAATATTAAAATTTTTTAATAAGTGTTCCTTTGAACTCTGATATCTTTGAGACGGTTGGTCTGAAGAACTTTGTCGTAAGGACTATTTTGGTAGAATATGAAATTTTCTTTAAATTTCTTATTTCAAATTGTTGGTACGATAAATAATTGTTCTAAAATTTTGAATATTAATTAACTGTGTTATTTAAATGGAAAATCAAGATATGGATCGAGGCAAACCTCAATATTTATATTAAGAGCTACTTGTGGAACAAAAAAATTTGTCTTAATATAACCTATCAGTTTTTGGATACTTACCATAGGAAACATTTTTTTTTTTTTTGGAACACCTTACTGTAAGATTTTATTGAGACTAATAAAATGTCTGTATCTGAACATTTTGTGTAACGTGTTCAGCTTGATATTTAAATTTTGAAATTAAGTAATTTTGTAAATTGCAATGCTTATTTGACATCTAAATATTTACATTTGACCTGCCTTTGATTTTGTTTTAAGTTATATTTAAGTCAAGTAGTTTATCAAATCAAGTATTTATCTATTGCACTACCTTATTACTAAATTTAAATGGCAAACTTAAAAATTAACTTGGATTTTAACGAATAGTAGGTACTTAAGTGTATGTGTGATCGTATCAATATTTTAGTTTGGGGGTGGGTAAATCTTGGGTATTGTACTATTTGAATAAAAAATTATAGATTGAGACTTTTTGTTCTCACAACTAAAAGACCTCGCAATATTCTTCTACACATTAACATTACTTATTAGAACACTGGCTATTCGTCTTGTGAATGTCAGCTGGCGCCATTACTAACATTCGCAGTCATTATTGACATTCTTGGCATAAAAATGGACCAACGAGAAAAGATAGAGAAAGTAGGTATGATCGTGAAAAAACTAAGATACTAATTTTAATGAAATGAAAACCAACCTAAATATTAAAAGATGCTAAACTATTGAATTTATTATTCTCTTGATTTTTTCTAAATATAAAAAATATCAAATAGGTACTTAAAAAATACTTTTTTTAAATATTTATCTGTTCTTTTGACCTATAACAAGGGTCAGATATTCGCAGCTCGCAAGCCACAATGGGGCTTTTCAGAAAATATTTTTTGTGTCTTCTAAAGTCTTGATACTTCTGTATACCCTCCATTTATGAAAACCTATGAGATTCAAAAATGATTTTTTAGATCAATTTCAAAATCCTGTTAGTGAAAGATAATACTAAAATGGAGTTAATTTCAATCTCCAAAAGCGAAGATATTTTAATAATGTAAACAACCAAAAATTTAAACGATTTTAAAAAACAGTGGTTGGCATTGAAAGAGTGGGTTTGACCAGGTTTGACATTTTTTAATCAATATGAACGACCTTTAAAATCATGCCACGATCTCCAAAATATTGTTGGCCATTGTAAATCTTTGTTTTGGTTTTTTATAAGTTGACTCAAACGTTTCAAAAAATCTCATGGGTCTATGTCACTATATAGGTACTAGGTAGGGATGGTACGGAGCTTAGACTCCGATTCCGATAAGTCGAAACTTCTAATTGTTATTTCATCTCCGGTTTTGACTTTAGTTCCGACACTCTTTAATTGTAGATTTTACCGATTGCCCGCCAATATTTATCGTGTCCACCAGGGTTGGTAGCAAGCGGACAACTTTTTAGTAGCACTGCTTTAATCTATATACACTACATGTTTATCTATTATTTTTTTAGTTAAAATTAAAGAATTTCGCTATATAATGTTTTCATTTGTCTTTAAAACATATTTCTTCTGTCACCCCCTGTACAACCACCTCCGACTTTGATCCCAATTCCGACTCCGATAAACCAAATTCAAAAATTTCGACTCCGATTTCGGTTTTTATAAAACTACCTCCCTAACATCTCTAATAGAATTATTGCTGAAAACTTTTGAATATACACATGCTTTTAAGATCATTTTCAGAAAAATTACGCATAGAGTCTACAACTGTACGAATTGTAAATTTCATTTGATTCTATTTTAAATTGGATTTTTCTAATGAGTTTCGATCTTCAAAAATTCAAGTTTTTTTTATTAATGTCTATATGGCTCGCCAATACTCCAGAAAACCCGGACTCTCTGAGTTTAGACTTATTGGAGGCATCGGCAGGTGTTGGGCCGAGCCACATCCCGTCAGGAGTCGCTTAGCGGCCAGTGGTGGTTCGTCGCAGGATGGGCATAGAGGCCGCGATGATTTTGTCAGCAGGAAGCTGGGTGGCTCAGGCGAGTAAGGACCAACTCCCCTCGTCTTCCGAGATCACCAAAAGTTGCTGCCAAAGTTGTATTGTAATATTCATAAATCTCTCATAAAAATAGATTTCAATGCATATCTTCAGTAGGATTTAAAGACCTTTTTGAAAATTAGTACAATCCCTAGTTGTAAAATTAGAAATGTCTTGTCATTACCGAAAGTCGACTGTAGTAAGCGTAGACGTATTCGAAAATTGAAAGCATATTCTAAATGGTATTTGGTTGTAAGAAAATGTTGCTTTAGTAGGTACTTAACCGTTCGAAATTTAGGTACTTATATTATAAGTTTACATTGAATTTCCATTACATTCTTTGAAATTTGTTACATTTTCCCGAGTCGAAATTTTACACCTATTTTAGACCTCAAAATCTGGGTTCAAATAGATTAAAACATGACCATTTGCATTTGAATTTTAGAACTCTTTTGAACCAACAAGTGGCATTTATCGGACAAAATACCATGTTTAGGCTCAAAAGAGGTCTAAAGCAAAAAATGCAAATGAGCCTTTCTTTCTCTCTCTCTTTTCTCCGCTCTTTCTTTGTCACTCTCTTTTATTGTTTTATTGGTAGGGTTTTTTTCAAAAAGAATAACATTTTTGTTTTAATATTTAGTTTTTTTTATTCATTAAATATACAAGTTTCATTAATATTAGCGATAAATTTAAAAGTAATAAGAATATTACAAATATCAGTTCTTAGTTCTTAATTTCCTTGTCCTTGTTTACCAGCTCCTTTATTGTCGCCATTGCCATTATTTTTTTCCAGGATTTCCTTATACTATAATCCACAATATACCCGACCTTGTGCATTTCTTTAGAAATTTTATTTAATTGAATAACATCTCTCTGATTACTTCCAAGATAATAAATTAAAGCAAATTTTTTCACAGTTTTTCTTTTAAACTCGGTTTTTCCAATTTTAAAGTTTTTACATTTACACTTTTAGGCTTTTTGATATAGACAATATTGAAAAATAATCAAATAGTGAAATAAGTTTATTCAATTGTTGTATAATAACTCGTGTAGCACTCGAACATTTAACAAGAGACTAAACCTGAGTAAAAATTAACAAGAGTGCACAGGATTAAGGATCAAACCAGTAATGGATACACAATAGTAAAGGTTACACAATATTATATTAAGCATCCATTCTATAGGAAAGAGAGAGATCAAAAATTTGGGTTATTAGTAAATAATATTTGCAATAGGTATTGTAAAAAAAAGAAATTTACAACCATATTTTATGTTTTATGATCATAAACCTTTTTTTAGGACGAGACTATATGTTCACAAAATATAATAAAAATTTCATGTAGGTTAAAATGAAGACGGTGGAATATCGTTTAGGTCTATATGATGCTCATTTTACTCTTTGGAGGTCCAAAAGAGGGTAAAAGATCCATTTTAGGGCCAAAAGAGGTCTAAAATTTCGACTCGTGTTGTTATGATAGAGTTGGAAGTTTTTTTATCAGTGCAAACTAATTCTTTTTGAGGTACCTATAACGCAAAACCTAAAAAAATCATAACTGCACCTACGTAAAATTACGAGAAAAGAAACGTACCTTTGCAAGAAACGAGAAAGCTTTGAGCTTTTTACTTCATAGGTGTAAAATCATTAACTATAGTTTAAATAAATAGAAGAGGTACGAAAATACGTAAAATCAATACAAAATTAAAAAAAAATAGTTTTTCTGACTAAATAAAAATCTTGATTGCTAGCAAGTTTTCCTTACGAAGGGACCTAATAGAAAATTAGAATAAGTAACTACTTAATAAGTGATTTAAACTTTCCAAAAGTTACAAGAAATGTATTAAAATAGTAAAATTAAAACCTTCAACACGAACCTGCGTAGTTAATTAGACAATTTTTATATCATATATTTTATTTAATTAACAATAGATAAAATTTCCACTTCGAACAGATATCAAAGAAAAATATTTGTGAATTTGCTCTTCTATATTTTTATGACGTAGGTACTTGATTTCCTTGCTAGTATTTATATGAAATTATTTACAATGTCCATTTCTAATTATCATCAACAAAACGAATTTCATGTTGAAATCATTAACATTTCCATGATTCTCTTTCGATAAACGACTTAACTTAAGTATAACAAAAATAACACAAAAAAATCTTCAAGATTGCACCACATTAAGTAACAACGACACAACCGTACTTTCTATCATTTCTGACCAACCTAAGACCCATTTTAATAAATAAAATTTAGATTTAAATATTTATAGATTTGTGTGATTTTCAATAGAAATTTTTGGTATAAAATTTGCATTTTAATGTTTCCTTTAAAAAAAAAAACGTTCTTTAAAAATCTCGTTCTACAACTTTCTTAAATTGGTAGTAAAATACGTTTTAAAATAATTGCAAGCGTAAAAATATTTATGAATGGTATTAAACATATCGTTATTGCAATTTAATTGGAAAAAAAGGTTGTCAAGTATTTGATTTTTTGCTAATGGTCTTCGTTTTAAATCACTTAGTTGAATTTGTAACGTTTTAGTTATTACTGTGCATTCAGCAGTACAATTTTATTGTTTTGGTTATTAAATGAAAGTTTCTTTGAAACTAATTGGTCATTAAATATTTTTAAAAAAATTATTAACATGACAATAGTTAAATTCCTCTCACTTGCAATATTTTTGTACGAAATATATATGCATTTTAATATCGTCTATTCTACCTTGAAATCTCAAATGGTACTCAGCCATTTTTTCAATATTTTTTATCATCGATGTTTTGATTAATATTAAGGAAATTTTTATTTAAATTTTATCTAGAAATTTGAATAAAGGCCTTGAAAATTAAAACTATTTCTCATAGATAAATTACAAAGAAAATATAATATAATACTATGGTACATTATACAGGGTGGCGAAAATAAAAACACCATATTTGTAGAGATATGGTTTTGTAGGGGAGATCAGCAACGTTACTGAACCTCGCATAGTATAGTCTGGATAGTATCGGGAAATTATTTATTGAAATCCTTTAAAGTGATCAATTTAGCACGCACATTTTACAGAACCGATCATGCTAGAGGAAGCAGCTTATTTTCATTTCATTATACTAATAATAATTTAATTCAAAATTTTAAATTTTGGGTTAATATTAACCCAGAAAAAATTGTATCGGTAAAAAGATAACGATTTGGCGTGCATTGCCCAACAAGTTGAAATAATTGGGACTTGAGGGTTACCTGGTTATGCTACTAGAACTTTTCATCCTTTTCCTAGAAAAAAAAAACATGAAATTAACACTGAAAATATCAGGTTCCAACAAGATGGTGTCATTGCATATACGGCAAGAATTACAATGAATCTTACGCGTTCAACTTTTTCTGGACATCTGGTCTCCCGATATGTTCTATGGTTACCCAGCGAAATCTGGCGACGGCAAATTAACCACATTATCCGTGATCCGATCGAACTGAAATTTAGCAGGTAGATTCGTTGTCGATGACGCGATGGATTCTATTAAAATTTAAGCTTGGGAGAATGTACTGTAATTAACTTTAAAAAAAATTAATTCGGTCACTTATCCCTATGAAGAAATCTTGCTTAACTTTTTAAATTTACACTTTTACAATTTTTTTGAAGGGAATTTTAAAAAAATTTACCTGGAAAGTTTTCTGGGAGTTTTGAAAATTAGTGAATTTATAGATTTTGATGTGCTCTTTCCGAATTTCAATTTTGCCTCCATGCTGCCATATTGGAAAACGGCACCTATTACACTGTTTCTTGACAGTATCTCCTTTCCGATTCATTTCACGGCAAATATATTTTTTTGCAAAATGAAAGAAGAAAAATTTTCCTGCAATTTATGTTATAATTTTTTTTCGTAAAATCGACAGTTTTATCGGCGTACGAGCGCCGCAAACCTTTATACATCTACGCCAACCCGTGACATTCAATTTAAACTGATTAGAGTTGTGTATTTTATTGTAAAGTTAAATAAATATAGACTCAGTAACCGGTGAAATTTTTGTTTCATTTTAATTACTCTAATTATTCCTAAGAGGGTACGACTTGGTATATCTCACCCTACTTCAGTGAGTATATTTAAGACTGTGTTTGTCTCTTCGAATGGACGCAACAAAATTTGCAATAATCTGTTATTTATTTACCCTTCGTTTTCAAAAGTAAAAAATAGGATATCAATTTTAAATATGATGTTTTTATCTCTGCCACCCTCTATTATGAAACACTCAGGAACATTACTTAGTTTATCAACAATCTTGGAAATTTTGTTTGTAAGAGCAAATCAAAAAAATTAAAATGAAATAACAAAACTAACTGGGAAAAATTACTTATCAAATTTTTTTATTTTCAGAAATCGTATTGGCTGGATTTGTTTCTCGGGGAGTTTTTGGTCCAGCTAAACAACGAAATTAGCGTCAATGAACTTCTATCTTTTTGGTAAGAATTAACCCTTTAACTCTTAACCTGTTTATATTGATAGGCTATATTAAAAATTATATATTTTGTTTTCATACACTTTATATATATACTTCTATGTATGTATAAATAAACTATAATAATATAGGCTAAAGGCTAAACTAGGTCAATTAAGATGTTTCTCATTTAATGAAGTAAAATAAAAAAAATGTTTTTTTTTTAGATTTATTTCAAAGCAATTAAATTATAATTAAAAATATTATCACTTTTCATTAATTGCTTGACTAGAGCTAGATAAATTATATTTTTTATGGTATGGAAACTATTGCATTACCAGAATTACATTAGATATAATTAATTATACGAGTGTCAAGTTGAAAAGATCATTGCCATACATTTTTAGTTTCATGAAAAAAAATACGCAAAAATATGTTACATAATTAATCTTTATTCAGATCCTTATTATTTCGTATTGATATGTATAGTTAGAGGTGCAATGGATCGGGATTTACAATGAATTCAAACAGAATATCAGGACGCGACGTTTTGCCGTATTTAATATGGTGATAACAATTTTCATAAGCATCAATGATGAGTGACAAATTCATTTTCAAAATAGAAAAACATTGTGAATTATTTGTATATGCAAGGCTAAAAAACAAGAATGCTGAGCATGCTTCAGCGAGGCTTAGGAAGCTATAAGTTCGTTTTTTATTGAGCAACTAATTAGAAACCAATTATTTGACACATTCTTAAGCTTGTGCAGGCCGGATAGCTTACTAGTACTCGTTTAAAAGCCATTCGGTACCATTAATTGGCGTAAACAATACTCCTAAGTTCTAGGGTTTTAAAAGTGCATAGGTGGGATATAGGCTAAGACCGTCAAAACTTATTTTTTTTATAGTTTTTCAGAACCTTACATGGGTTTTTGCAAGCAATTTACTAGCAACAATTTTTTACGCGTTTGTTTCAAAGTTTTACTACAGTTTAGTGCAAATTTTGCATAACAATGCTAGCTTTACGTGAAAGCTAGCCGTCTAAACTTAATTGTTTTTCAGTTTTTGAAAACAGTACATGGTTTTTTTCAAGCAATTTATTATAGTACGAGAGCTAGCGACATCGAAAAAAAAAAGAATTTAACGTTTTTGTATATGTTATCTCTCGCACTATCCCGGACATCATACATGGGCTGTCTGGCTGTCGGGAGGGGTTGCGTTTATTAGTGCGCATCGCACCTATGACAGGTAAAATATTGAAATTTTCAGAAAAAAGATAAAGTTTCAGATGAAATTTGTAGAAAATAACATTTTACATAAAAAATATCCAGTGACTAATTTTCGTAAAGTTCTAAGTTTGCTCGCTACAAGCTTGTAAAACTCATTGTATACATGTCGGCACAACGGCTGTATCTCTGAACAGTCGGCCACTAAAAGACGTCAGGTCAAGCTAGCCTTTCCAAGCTTGTAGCGGGCCAACTAGCAACTTTACGAAAACAAGTCACTGGACATTTTTTATGTAAAATGTTATTTTCTACAAATTTCATCTGAAACCTTTTCTTTTTTCTGAAAATTTCCTTCCCGACAGCCAGACAGCCCGTATGATGCCCGGGATAGTGCGAGAGATAACATATATAAAAACTGGTCGACCTAAAATTCTCTCTCGAAAACGTTGCTAGCTCTTAAACTATTAGCAACTAATTAGCAAAAATTATTTTACGCATTTTTTTCAAAATTTTATTGCACTTTAGTGCGTGTTTTGCATGAGAATGCTAGCTTAACGGTTAAGCTAGCATTATTACAAAAATTTCGTAAACGGTACGAGCAACAAAATTTAAACTACGGCAAATAATTAACACAAAAATAGCACTTAATCATTAGCATTGCTTCATTTAATTGGGCTGGGTTGCCAAGGCTAGCTTAACGGACGTAGAACTTACTGTACTTGATCTCGAGAAAGCATCGTTTAAAAATGCCCAAAACTAAGCTAAGGATAGATAGGTATGACATATTGTCACTTGGCGAAAGGGACGTAAAGCTCCTAACATTCCATTGTCTACCCTAAATTTCCATTTTCAAAAGATAAATACGACCAATACCAACATAGGTATGTCGTCTCTGCTGGAAAGCGGCAGAAACATTTTTTTTAATCATTTTTCAACAAATGTAATTACAAATATTTTCCTAAAAGCATTGTTATTTTTCAGCTATTTTGGATAATAATTATTTTTATTCGTTGACCTTTCATCATGAAAATTTATAACAACTTCATTTTTTTCTTCTGTTTAAACGTCTTATGAAAGTCATAAAAATTAGATTATGTTCTATTTTGCTTATTTTTCAAAACATTTTTATGTTTAACTACTTATGCTATAAAACGTGCTTATTGTTATGTACTTAAATTCATAAATAAAATTTCATTGTGCTGAGAGAAGTTTTTATCAAAGCCTTGGTAAATATTGTGAGCGATTCATCAAGCCAAGTAACTGAATATTTTGTGATATGAATAATATATAGGTATAGTTTAATATTTTATCTTTGAAATGAAATAATTTATAAATTAAATTCTTGAAATTTATTTGATGTTTAAATCTCATAAAAAAATGTTTCTTGTATAAGTATAGATGCCGATTGCAAAATATAAATTTTTGAAGGATATCATTGGATGGGGGTAAGGGTTAAGGGTATCATAAATTACTTAGTACTACGTAAACTTCCTGGTAAAGAAATAATTGTGAATATTTTTCTCTCATAGATACCTTTGAAAAATTAAGTAATACGAATTTTCCCCCAATCTTCTCAATAGTTAGGGCGCGTTCAGACGGATCAACTAAACTCGCCCGACTATTTTCAATCTTGTAGACTGTAGCAGGGTAAGCGACGCGAGAAGTGAAGTACAAGCGAGTTGAAAGGGAAGCAAATTGAAAGAAAACTGATCAACTAAACTCGTTCAACAAAAGATTGACTGAATCAAACTTTTGTTGAACGAGTTTTGTTGATCAGTTTTCTTTCAATTCTGCTCAATTTGCTTCCCATTCAACTCGCTTGTGCTTCACTTCTCGCGTCGCTTACCCTGCTACAGTCTACAAGATTGAAAATAGTCGGGCGAGTTTAGTTGATCCGTCTGAACGCGCCCTTAGACACAGACCAACCTTAGATAATATTTAAGCATTCAATACTTAACTTTATTTTGAAGCTAATTGACTTTAATTTACCTTAAATTCAAGTCAAACTCACGTCACATCTTAAAATTTAAATGAAATTTTAAATCACACTTTGCAAGACCTAAATGTAATTAAAAGATAATTAAAAAAATTCTGAACGTGATAATTTAATTACCTATACCTACTTAAAAAATTACCATCTACTTATACCTTACTATTTATATTATTCTTATAGAAGTTTTTGTGGACATATTTTTTACATATAGGTACTTTGCTTGTAATCTGACAACTTTCATATAATGTGCCTTATTAATTGATTACTTTCAAATCTAGTGAAATTCGAGGGGGTTTCCACAAATTTTATTCTCAAGCAATGTTTTCCCCTCTAATTGTCCAAACTTTGTTATTAAAAAAATGTAATTGGTTTGTTTTTCTTCAGAAATGTTAAAGCCTCAAGCGCCCACTCAAACGCATCTTACGCTCTTACTTTCAACGCCGCTTATGTTAACTGTTACTAGATCAGAGTTTGTGCCTTCTTTCTTCTGCTCGTTTTCTCTTCTCTTCTCTCTCATCATATGTGAACTTTATAGCATTTGAAGAATATGTTATTATATTAAAAATAAGCGATATCCTTGAACAGAAAAAACATTTATATTCTTTAAGGCTTTTGCCATTTTCTTACACAGTTTTGTCGATTTTTGTTTTATCACAGTGATTTTTTTTGTCGGATATTTCCATTTTTCCATAAAAACCCGTAATTAAATTTCACGTCTAGGGTACGATTTCCTTTAATAATAACTTGGCTCATAATTATCCTGAGCTTCCAAAAATTAAGGATTATCTTATTAACGGTAATATCGATTTTTATGTTAATTTTCATTAAAACCTGTGTATAGGTTTAGTTATAACTGGGATTTGGAAACAACCTTAAGCGCTGCAAGTTAAAACCAAAATCAAAATATGAATAAAAATGGTAGAATCATAATGTTTTCCCCCGAGTCTTTTATGTGGATAAATATTTAAATGTGTTTTATTTGATTACAGGCCAGCAGGACAGGCGAGCGTGGCCACGCTAATTGGATATGAATTTCTTATGGAAGTTCATCGGATTAGCAGCACCCCAGTCGAAACCGACGATCGATATGCCCTAGGAAATTTACTGCTTCGAAAGGGCGGCTGGAAATATTTAGCGGTTCTCCACAACTTATCAGTTGAGGGAATTTGCTGTGCCCGAGAACTATCCAGCTTACTTATTACGTTGTATACGGTGCCTTTTGGAACGAACAAATCCAAAGACAAAGATGTCAAACGAAATCCTTATATACACCCACGCGAGACGAATATTGACCAGGCCTTGTTGGCTGTAGCTGGCTCATTGCGACAAAGAGCACAAACACCTCAAAGGAAACACAGTCAACTTGTAAAAGAAATTTCGTCTTCTAGCAACACCTTAGCAGTACCTCGAGTAAGTAAACAACAAATACAGCCAATTATTTATAACTACACAGGTCAACTTTTCTCGTGAGCTTTTTGGATAAAACGATTATTTCCTTAAGGGGTTATATACATATAGAATTTTCAAAAAATCATTTTTAATGCAATTTTTGTAATGTTCATATATTTAAGTACGCATCCAGAAAATTTCAAGTCAATCCAGTGATTATTTTCAAAGTAACAAATTGAATTGCTTGAATTGGTGCAAGAACCCGGTAAGTCAAAAATTTTCAATTTTGTATTTAAAGCATTTTTTTCTTGACACAATATTACTCTTTCGATTGGCCCAAGAACCGGAGCAAAATATAACATCAGTATTGTCTTGTGTGGTAAATAATGTTGGAAAGGTAAGGGATTACCTTATGTCATTAGGTTTGTTCGCGGATCTCATACTGAACCGATAACGAATCAGTCTTAGTGGATTTAGGATAATCGCCAAGCTCCTGCACGCTTATGAACCGATTAAGGGTTATTTTTCCGTGAACAAGTTTGAAAATGTTTGGAAGTAAGACGAGGATTAACGAGAAGCCACGAAAATTTTTAATTGAATTTAACGTTGATAGCGACGGATAGAAAAACAAGCCACATTTTATCAAACTCCGCATGAGTAAGAGAATCGAATTTTTCATTCTAAAAAAAAAACGCAAGAATCGCTATAACCAAAGTCTCGATCCGCTTTCCTTTTCTGTCAATGGTGAATTCAATTAACAATATTCGTGGGTTCTCGATAATCCTCGTCTTACTTCGGAACATTTTCAAACTCGTTCACGGGAAAATAACCCTTGATCAGTTCATAAGCGTGTATGTGCTTGGCGATTATCCTAAATCTACTTGGACTGATTCGTAATCGGTTTAGGATAGGATCCGCGAACGAACCTATTTTTATTTTCATTCAACGATTACCGAAACTTTGTCAGTCAGGATTTACCGGGTTCTTGCATCAAGTCTTTCAATTTTCAATTTAAAAGTCTTCTCAGGAAAAGTCGGATTTATAGATCCCAAACTATGATGACCTGTGTTGTAATTAGGAAAAAACGAGTCCCTAATTTTATTTATTTATTAATTATAATCAGGTTCGTAAACCAATGCGAAATTCAGCCCATGACAGCGGACATCTTGATAGTTCCGATTCAGACTCCGAAGATAACAGTTTAGAAAGCTTAAATCGTTCGCTCACCATGAAAATGTATCTAAGTTCCACGGAACTGGAATACTATAAAGCGAACAAAAACAGTGACGACGACTCTCATTTAGGTAGCCCTTCTTACGACCCGAGTCGTAAACGCATTCCAAAAAAAATATCCGTCGAAGACTTCATGTCCGAAGCATTAAAGGACGTTTTAAAACTTGAAATAAACCAATACGAATTTAGTATTTTAGTGATTCAATTGTTACAAAGTCTGTGTCAATCAGAAATCCATGTTATTAGCGATAACAATCCGCCGATTGCTATTCAAGTAATTAATTTCGCTCTAAATCATTTGTGTTCGATCGAATTTGGTTCAGCATCTTCTTCTATCGATGATTTGACCAGCAATCAAATGGCGGAATTAAAATCGGCATTTACTCAACTGCTTTTAATTTCGTTAGAACGAGTTGTGAAACAACCGAATATTACTATGACAATTGTTAATAACGGAATTCTTCCGATGATGTTAAAAATTTTAGAAGATGTAGTTATTAAGTTTAAGTATTTTTATGAAGATTCAAATAACGAAAGTGAAGAGCCGGAAGAAAGAAATGTGATTGATCTGAGCGCCTATGAAGCGCAGAAGTTCCAAGAATTCATCTTTGGATTCATTTATGGAGTAAATTCGTTTTTATATAACCAATTGTTGCACTGTGCTTCCCATGACAAAATCCGTGACTTTCTGGAATTGTTCCGTTTGTTTTCGGAGAGCCAGGATGGAAATTTATTCGGTCGAACGATCGCAATTATGCTATCGGTTCCTCATGTTGAGATTTCTATGTCATATAACCGGGTGAAGAAAATTATCGATTTTCTCGGTCAGTTTGTAATTGGATTGAAGAAGATTCGCCATGACATGGTTCATGTGCGACAGTGTGCCAAAACTCGACATAAACAGTGTCGCGTGACGAACACGCAAAGTAAATATCATCATCACGATTTATTCGGAAGCGTCTTCAACACTAACTTCATCGCATCGGGGACACAAAACGCTTGTAGTGTCTCGTCTCTGTTCATGGTCTTAATGAAAATGCTTCAAACGCCGACCCTGGCAAAACATGAAGACTTACAAACTCGTTTGGTGAAAATAATGATTTTGTGCGGCACGTGTTGTTGCTTTCCAGCTCGACGACTTATGTCTAGCTTAACAAAACTACTGCAAGACACAAAAGGAAAAATCAGACCTTTACTTTTCACTCTTCTCGAACGAACCTTATACTCAGAATTAGGAGGAATGGCACCTGAAAACACAGACTGTACCATTTGTAAAAAACATCTTAACATGGACAACTTTTCACTTAAATATTCTTCTGAATGCAATGCAGAAGATTCATTTTCCGAGTCTCTTTGGGCTCGGATTGAATCCGAAAGATTAGTTGCGTCATATTATAGCGACAGTTCTGCTGATACTCCTCCTGATAAATCAAGCTGGAGCTTTTTGGAAAAGTATTACTCATTGATCAACTCGGAAAATGTAAAGCTTAGTTATGCCACTACGTCACATCTCCTACGAGTTGCACCTCGGTGCACAGCTCAAGTTCGTTACGAACTTCTATTTCGGGTTTTCTATCCAACATTTTTAGCCGCCAAACGACAATATGCTACTGACACCGACGATCATTCGAAGTTTAAAATTTTAACTTGCCTTTCACTGTTTGCATCTCTTCTGGGAAGTGTACCATTTGCCGAACAGTTTGTAAGCTTAGGAGGACTTGCTCATATAACCGATTTGATCTCAAATTCAGAATTTTCAAAGGCGTGCTGTACAATTCTTGAAATTACAGTTATCATTGAAATATGGAAGCACGAGTATGATTTGCGTGGTGAAAACGTGGCTCAACGTTCTCTTTCTGATAGTAACGCGGTAGAGCCTGAATGTTCAGGCAGTATCGATATGGATGAAATGAAAAAGATACCATCCTTACAATTGCTCACGAACGAACTCGAGAAAATCAATGAAAACTTGTTGAGTGTCTTTCAATTTGGAATTCCGGATCTTGTAAGTACCAGTCCAGAGGAGACCAAGTCAGAGGCCAGTACTTCCGATAGTGATAATCCTAAATCTTTACGAAGATATTCGTCAGCTATTGATCTATGTTCGGGAAAATATTTCAATAATTATATGGACCTGTTGCATAATGCCGCAGTTTTTTGGCGAACTTGTGCTAGTTTGTGTTTGTACAGCCCACAATTAAGACTTTTCATTACTCAGCATTCGACGAAGGCGGTTGGTGAAAATCTCTTGGAGTTCGTTTTGGACAGAATCACAAAATCAGATTATATCTCAGGCAAAGAGTTCGATCAACGAGAACGCAGATTACATTTTAAGCTTTTAGAAGCCATTTTAACCGTGAAACTAACCACGATGGAGTCAGTTTTGAATACAGGTATGTCGTAGCTATAATTTTTATTACAATAAGATTAACTTCTTAGTGGTTCTATTCTTCAGTTGGTACTAACAACGTGCAACTCATTTGAGTTGTTTATTTTCAAATTGGCATAAATCCACTCTAATACTTGAATAGAAACATTTTGTGTGCGGGTGGTATAAAATGTAGATAATAAATACTAAGGTGTTTCAAAAAAAAAAAAAAAACTTGCATTGTGTCCAAAAAGTGATAGTATCTATTAAAACAAAAATGTTGACGGCAAAACTAGCTCTTAAGCCTAGCGCTTACTAGTAGACGTCATGTTGCGCGATTTTGGTCTCAGGATTTTGGAAACGTGTCTCAAGTTGTCACCGTAGACATACCTATAGACGAATCCCCGTTTAGGGCCTGTTGCGAGACCAAAAAACGCAAGTCTAACGTCTCCCGATCGGAATGGGAGACTTTAGGAGACAGCATGCAACATTTTAATAGTTTGGACGTCACTTTTGTCTAGAGGCGAGCCATGGCTAGCTCCGTTTATTTTGTTTATTTCATTTTGTTCTCCATGGTGAGATGCGAAGAGGAAACTGAGAAATTCAGATCGTAGTGTGGACGCTAGACGATACAAGGAAGTGTCTCTAGACGGTCTACAGACCATCCCTAGACGGTCTCAGGACGGTCGATATACCATCTCTAGATGGTCTCTAGACAAATCGAGCTACATGTAGGTATACTAGTGAGTACTAGACTTTAAAATCATTATTAAGGTTTAGGTACTTCAATCAATTTTTTCGGTTTCTATTTAAATAGGTATCAGGCGTTTTGATCCCCGGACAAAATATTCCCGACAAAGTATTCCTGACAAAATATCCCCGGACAAAATATCCTCATTACAAGGTGTGACCATCGCGTTGTTTTTTAACCAAATTGGATGTTGCTAGGTACTGTTGTCTGAGGATATTTTGTCATGAAGATATTTTGTCGGGGATATTTTATCCGGGGATCAAAACGCCTGATACCTATTTAAAAGGAAACCGAAAAAATTGATTGAAGTACCTAAACCTTAATAATGATTTTGAAGTCGAGTACTCGCAAGTATGCATGTAGCTCGATTTGTTAGACACCATCTAGGGATGGTATATAGACAGGAGATGAAAACGTATGGAACCTTTAAATAAGATAGGAATTATATTTTTTATTATTAAGGTTTACTTCAATCAATTTTTTTGGTTTCCATTTAAATAGGTATCAGGCGTTTTGATCCCCGGACAAAATATACCCGACAAAGTATCCCTGACAAAATATCCCCGGACAAAATATCCTCATAGCAAGGTGTGACCATAGCGTTGTTTTTTAACCAAATTGGACGTCGCTAGGTACTGTTGTCTGAGGATATTTTGTCGTGGGGATATTTTGTCCGGGGATCAAAACGCATGGAACCTTTAAATAAGATAGGAATTATATTTTTTTATATTTCAATTTTCATAACTTTGGAACAGTAAATCGTGACAACAAAGAAGAAATTTAAAGTAATATTCTGTCTCTACGAAAAAGGTCCCTAGAACAAAGTTCCTCAGATTAACCGCTTGAAAGGTATCAGAGTTCAAAAATAACACTTTTAAATTATTTAAAATATTTTCCAACTATGTTCTAAGGATTTCTTTGTAGAGACTGAAATTTCGATTAAATCCATTCTTTCAGATAGTTGTTGCCATGAACTGTTTCAAAGTTATGAAAGTTCAAAAAAGAAAAGAGTTCCGGCACAAAATGTAATATTAAGGATTATTTGCGGGCTATATTAGATAATTTTAATATATATTTGATAAAATTTTTAAGCGTTGTCTAAGTAGAACCTTATTATACTGTTAACATACTTACAGATAGGTACTTAATATCGCGCTTTTGTTGTAACGATTTACGCCACTTTCAAAACGAACGACTCTTTGCCTGATATTATAGACTTAACTTTTTCTTAATAGAATATGATTCCAAAAGCTTAATTAAGTCCCATTGACACTTCCTATTTATTTCAACTAAAATTAAGAGTTAATAATTTTTTTTTCTTATTTAAATTACTTGTACTGTATTGTTAGTGGTCATGGGTTATCATTCACATTAGTTTATTGCGTTAAGATAACCCATCAATCATGTTAGCATCGAGGAAAAATTTTATTTTTAATTTTTTTACGTCTCAACTTTCATTGGACTTATTCAATACATTTAAATCAACTATTTCAAATTGTATACTTTATTTTGCCCATTTATGTTAAATAGATTGTACGTTAACAGTCATTGAACTTGAATAATATT
Source organism: Sisyra nigra (assembly GCA_958496155.1). Lineage (NCBI taxonomy): Eukaryota > Metazoa > Arthropoda > Insecta > Neuroptera > Sisyridae > Sisyra > Sisyra nigra. The sequence goes on from OY292318.1 coordinate 13,171,576, forward strand.
ACATGAAAATTTAACACCATTGTTTATACAATGTATTTTTGTATGCCTATCTAATATTTGATAACCCGAAATAGCACCTCCATATTGTCTTACGGATTTCTTCTTTGTTTTTCACTTGTGTTAATGTCCTCTTTTCTGCGGAATACGTAAAGAAATCGAAGTTTGTGAAACCTTAGACAAATATAATCTTAGAATTAGTGAGGCCAAGGTTCTGCAAGGGATTCGATTCCAAATGCTTTACCGAGAAGAAATATAACAATATCTAAAGTATAAGCATAGAATATCGAATATATTACTAACTATAATTTTCTTCTGATTGATTATATTACAGATCGATCTTAATTTTAACATTGGAAATATCAAAAGTATTGTCTACTGAATGATTTATTGTAATGTAGGTTTTTTCATTGAACATTATAAATTACATTTTATCTTATTTATTACATTATGTGTAGATTTTCTGCGGAAAATAACTGGAAAGTAATTAATTGCAGGGGAAAAGTTATCGGAACGTAAATTTGATCGTTTCAAAATTTCAAGCTGGAAAAAGAGAAAATTAAATTATATGAAAACCTTAAAATCATTTTTATTTAGTTTTTAAAAGAAGTAATTTAGTATTGAATGAAGAAAAATAAACAGTGAATTTTTTTTTTCGTGTGAATATTGATTTAGGTCGTAAGCGGATTAAAAAATTGCGTGAAGCTTTAAAGATTAAGGAATTGGACATCTTTTTGTGTAGATACAATCTGGTAAACACTTTAAAAGTTTTAAGCTTAAAAATGAAATCCTTGTTATTGTTTTATACTTATCTGCATTTGAATATCTTAAATTGATCCACAACTTTTCAAGTATTTCTTGAATGTTTTAAAAAAAAATTCTTTTTGTTTTTCTTATTTTGTTCAAAAATTGATGCCTAGTATATTAAAATAAAAATTTTGGCGTCAAAACGAGCTCTTAATATAATTATTAAGGTATTTGTCTCAATCCATTTTTACTTTCTTTTACTATCTACTATACAGGAAAGAAACTATTGCAATCGGGTCGAAATTTTGATTTTGATTTTTCACCGGAAATGCATCTTTTGAGGTCGTCTGAATCCAAAAAAGTGGGTTTTAGAAACATGTCTGTCTGTGGGAGCGATATCGTATCGAGAGCTTTATCAGAATTTCACCAAACTTGGAATTTTGTCTTCATACTACATCCAGTTGTGCCGGAAAGCTTTTATTTAAAATCGGTTGATAGGAAGCCTCACTTTAATAAATGGGTTTTTGAGTATTTTTCAATTTTTTTCGAAAAAGGCTCCAATGATTTTTTTAAAACTTGGTATAGGTCAGGGCTTCTTAAACTTTTGTCATTCACGACCCCATTTATGATTGCGAGTGTCTTGACGACCCCATACAAATATAAAAGAAAAATAAATTAATATTTTTTGATGATTTATTTATTAGGTTACAATATACTTATACATATGAAAATATATAGTTTTAGAATTCGTTTTGAAAAATACAGAAATCTAAAATTAAAAATTGCACAAAAAAGTATTGTTAAAATTGTGTAGCCACAGTATAATAATAGCGATAATCGATCATTTACTGCTATCGGTGGAGATAGCTCAAAACCTTCAACAAATGCGCGTATCTAGACGCTGCAAGTCCACTGTATTCCGCCAACTCTAGTGATGTTATAAAATGGTATATATAAATATTTGACATTAAAATCTCTCGCGACCGCAGAATTTTGCTACGCGACCCTATTTGGGGTTGCGACCCATAGTTTAAGAAGCCCTGGTATAGGTAGTTCTTAGACTCATTTATGCGTACAAATTTTTTCCTCGGAAAAACAAGGAGGGTTCTGGCGTTAAGGATGGAAGTTCGTCTATACATAGAGGCTGTATGCATAGTTCTGTTTATATCAGAGGTTTCCAATCTTTTTTGGTTCGCGGCTCCCTTAATACATCGGATTTTTTCCGCAGCTCCCTTAATATATCAGAGTTTTTTTTTCAAAACTTTGGGCTTTCTTTAGAAATTGAAAACTTACATTTTTACTTTATATCCAGTGTAACCGTAGCATAATTCAATATTTCGCGGTGCCCTTATGACTCCCCGGGAAGCCGCGGCTTACACTTTGGGAATCACTGGTTTATATAGATAATTATATATTATTCTTTTTATATTTTTTTAACCAATCGTGGGTTTTATTTATATGTTCTTTTCACAAACATCGTGTTTGTGAAAGAAAGTACTGTGACGCGCAAAAAAAAAAAATAACGCTCTACGAAAAAGGTCCTTAAAACAATGTAGGAAAATATTTAAAAAAAATTTTATTTAGTGATATTTTTGAACTCTTTGTTTTACAATTTTTATTCCCAGTTCAGCAATATGAATTAATACATAAGAGCAGGCACAGCTTGTTATATTACTAGGAAATCACTATTAAGCAGGCAGAGCACCCAGTACTTAATAAGTTAAATCACTGATTACACAACTGCTTCACAGTCTTGAGGAAGCCTTGATTTCAGACATGTTCGTATTTTTTCGCCAATATGATAGATGTTTCGTGGTGCTTTAGGTTTTCGAGGTACTTTTTTGTTAAGAAGGATGTATAATCTCGAATCGTAGGAATACAGAAGTCGCGATGGAGTTGTCGATATTTTAGGAACCAAAGACTATTAATACATATTCTTAAAATTTTTTTGAAACACCTGAATCATTTTGCTAGTCGTGGTAAAAGCAGAGAACCATATTGGTGCTGCATATGTTATTAAAGAACGAAAAATGGCTTTATAGTTCATGATGATCTTCTGTTTATGATAGGGTACAAGATAGCGAGGTGTGCATTATAGCTTCTGCTAGTTTCTTGTTTCCAAATGTATAGCCGCCAGGTGAGTCGACACTCCAAAGTAGCGTACAGTGTTTTCAGAGTCGTTTCATTTAGTTGGCCTACCACAGATTGTGACTTCGGTGGGAGTTCGAATTCTTCTTAGAGTAAATATTTTTGATTCACTGTTTTGTGGGTTGATTTGGAGTTGCCATATTTCAAACCAATCTTTTATAAGTACTAAGTATCAACAGTGTCTTGTAACATGAATGGCAGAGTCTAAATTTTCGTTCTGAGTCAGTATGCACTTATCATCCGGAAAAACATAGTGACATGGCTGTTAAGTGGGACTTTTGAACTTTAATATCTTTGAAATGGTTAATCTGAGAAATTTTGTTCTAAGGATCTTTTTGGTAGAGCATAAAATTTCCTTTAAATAACATCTTTTGGATTGTTGTTACGATAAACTTTTCCAAAGTTATGAAAAACCAAAACAAAAAAAAAAATTACGCGTTAACTAAATGAAAAATATGGATGCAGGTAAACCTTAATATTATTTATATTAAGAGTCCATTTTGGCGCCAAAATTTTTGTTTTACTTAATATATACTATCAAATGTTGAACACCATAAGATTTTTTTTTCGTAACACCTTAATGCCACTCACTTTCAGTTCTTTCATTGTAGCTTTTAGCACAGTTATTTGGCGCAGGTGCACAGTAAAAGTGGAAGCTTTAACTTTACATAAAGCAACATTAGTTATTTAAAATTAAATATAGAAGAAAATGGACGTAATAATGACGCGGTAGAAACTCGTGTTTAACATCAATTTCTTCCTTGATTTTTTTCTTGGTATCAAAACATTAATTAAACTATTTACCGTAAATAATGTACTTATTAAATTTAATTGCAAAATTTAATAGACGCATCTAAACATACAATGCTATTAAAAAAATGTAATCTTATGTTTATTACTGAGTTTAAATAATGTCTGTATGACCCATATATAAGACGATATTAAATTACTTGTTGTTAAAAAATCGAGGTTGAAAAATTGATCAGATATATTATTATAAATACGTACAAAATATCGTTTAGTGACAATTTTGCTGGATTTTTCCGGAACAACTGGGATTTTTATAAAATTTCCACTGAACTACATTGAACTTAACAATCGATAAATATTATGCATTATATTATTGTTTTGGTCCAATGAAAGTTACACGGGCATTAAGTTTTGTTTTCAAATGAAAGCAAATGCCATTTTACCATATAATTCCATTTTATCTCAAATATGAGTCATTACACGTTCAATATAATTTTCTCTTTTCTTTTTATCAGAACTGGTTTGTAAAGATTTGAAAAAAGTTTTGATCGATACGGCGATCGTTCACTCAACCGAATGTGTGATCGATATATGCGATGTTTTATTGCGATGTGCTACCTTACGACCCAGTTCCGATCAAGTAATGCCGCCACATTCGAAACCAAAAATGCCCATTTCGGAACGAAACATGAATTGGGATGACGAAGCTTTGGCTAACAATTTGGGTAATTCGCGACGCTTGGCGTTCAGCGATAGTTCATTGGCGGAAGCCTACGTTACAGCCGATGAAGGATATGAGGCTGATGTTGAAGTTCCTGAATGCTCACGGTAAAGTTTAACTTGAACAGAATACTGTATTTTAAAAATATTATACTTATTATAGATTGTATTTGATATAATTTATCAGAAGTAGGCTTAAACTGTACCAATGTCCAAAGTATTGATGTAGTACTTAATCTAATAAATTTTTTCGATTGTCACGGAATCTTCTTCAGTGGTCATTAAGTAGTGTTAGATGTTTCCAAGATTATCAAGATTTTATAAAGGATTCTCTAAGTTCTCTTTTGAATATGATTCAGGTGTGAAAGTTGTAGAATAATAATTACGAACTATATAAATTACCTCCTACCCTCATTATTTTCCATAAGTTTTCTCGAAGCAGGACATTTTGGCGCAGGACATTGTGACTTAACTGAACCACTATAGTTTTAAATGGGAAACCGGCAGTTGGTACTAAAAAACCACCCCTGCATATTCTTAGGACCCCGCTACAGTGGAGCGAAAGCCCCCGCGGAAAAATGACCTACGCCAAAACAGCGGCGCGACGTCAAAATATCACGTACCTAAGTTTTCTATGCATGCAAATTCGTCGAAAGATTTTTTACAAAATTTTCAAGTAGCTAAAAGATTTGCAACCCAAAAAATTTAAGGAACATTGTTTGTAGTCGTAGTTCTCAAATCTAATACTTAAGAAGGTCGTAAAAACTATTTTAGAGTTACAGAATAATCTTTCTAAATTATTATAAATCCGTTCCTCACCTTACATAATTGATTCTTTATATATCAATTCTTTGGGGAGTTATTTGTAATTGTTTAGCGTCAAAGGAAGCCCTAAATCAAAAAGTTTGGGAAATTAAGAAACTTGGGATACGAACTATTCCAATGTAATCGCCGATATCTTCTTCAATGGCCATCAGGTGGTCTTAGATCTTTCTTTGACTGATACGTGAAGATATGCCTATGTTACCTTCACATGAGTGAATCATCACATATCAGTCACGAGATCCAAGAAAGATCTCCAAGGTAGGGTTTTAATAAAGTTTGAAGGATCCAAGACTACCCGATGACCACTGAAGATTGAAACAGAAACACAGCGATATATCATATCCCAGTTCTCGTTAGTGTATAGTGCCATTAGTTACCGTTATACGGCCCACGGACTGAATTTGGCCGGTGAAAGATTTTCCTTCGAATTTAAAAAAATCCCTGTTAATAGTTAGGCACCTCCATGACCGAGCTTTGTTTGATTATATTTTTTGTTATGAATTTTGAAAATGGACTCTTTTAAGTTTTCTTGAATGTCAAGAAGCTTTATGTACAACTTGCCATGTAGCTCATGTCCTTTCAAAGCATTTAATAATTAGTAACATGTAAATGTATAGGCAATCCTTTATTCATACATGCATAATAATACCACCCCGTAATAAAAAACAGGGAGAAAACTCAATATCTTAGAAATAAAATCAACCTAGAACAATTTTAAGCCCCAAAAACCTCACCATACATTTTTTATCTAATTTTTTAGTGCCGTTTTCGAGGACGCGATTTCAAATATACGAATACATGTAAATTAGTATAAGATTTAAAAAATATTGACGGTGAACTTACTTCAACTTCATAATATACGTGTGAATAATCACATATTAGCCAGACAAAGCTCCAAGATTATTACCCCAGTTTTCATTAGTTTATAGTACCGTTAGTTACCGTTATACGGTCCACGGATTGATTTTGCCGGCGAAAGATTTTCTTTCGATGTTTCAAAAAATTCCTGTTAATAGTTAAGCACTTCCATGACCGAGCTTTGTTTGATTTTCTTGGACGTCAAGATGCATTATGTGCAACTTGCCATGTAGCTCATGTCCTTTTAAAGCATTTAATAACTAATAAAATGTAAATGTATAGGCAACCCTTTATTCATACATGCATAATAATACTACCCCGTAATAAAAAACAGGGAGAAAGCTCAATTTCTTAGAAATAAAAGCAACCTAGAACAATTTTAAGCCCTAAAAACCACGGCATAAATTTTTTTTATCGAATTTTTTAGTGCCGTTTTCGAGGATGTGATTACAAATATGTATATGCAAATTAGTATAGATAAGATTTATAAAATATTGCCGGTGAACTTACTTAAACTTCATAATATAGTATACGTGTGAATCATCACAAATTAGCCAGCGAAAGCTCCAAGACTATCTGATGACCATTGCAGAAGACTGGCGATATGTCAATATTTTGGAATATTAGCACAGTTTTCGTCCATGGATTACTTCAGCTAATTATATTGTACAAAATATGTACTGCAATCTTCATAAAATACAATAAATCTCTTACAATTAACGAAATAATTTCGACACTATTATAATATTATCTGTTAAAGATATGACATGGGCGCCTCTTTGTCAGAATCCCTATCATCGTCTGGCAGTGGCTCCAAATTACCAGCCAGCGAACCTGAGTTACATTCAGGGTTTATTTATGCAGAATATTCTCGTACAAATTTAATTATTCATCCGTCCCTATGTCTTTTGGCTTTGGACTTGTTAACAATAAAACTAAGGTATGTTAAAGTTCATATTTTAATATTGTGCGCGCTTATGAAGTTAAACTTCTTTCGGTTATGTAACATTATTATATTTTGGGATATGACATTATTATCATTAATATGTATCTTTTAATATTCAGACAGATGATATTTATTTTGGCATGAATGCTGTTATAACGAAAATCCAGTGAGCTCAAGAAAAATATAAAAAGAAGTTTCTCTTCAAAAACAAAAAAATAAAATAAAAGAAATAACTACTTAAACCTTTTATAGATCAAATTTTGGAGATAATAAAGTTATCAATGGAATTTTACTATGTTTACTCCGCATGCTAATCTTGTGTCGAGAAAATCCTCATAACTGTATTACTTTAGCGCATGCCGGAACAATTTCAAAACTATTAGTAGGATTTAAACGATGTTTAGAACGGAAAAGTGCAAATTTGATAGGTAATAAATCTTTATCTAATATCCTGGCTTCATGCAGTTAAAAATCTTTTTCTTTTTTTTGTAAAATTTTAGAAATCCAACATGCGATTTTGGAGTTAATAACTTTATTATCAAAGCATAGTTTATCTCGAAGCGAACTAGCGTTATATATGCAACTTTTCAAGGGAAATTTGCCTCCGTTGGGACTTCTTTTGGAACCCTTGGTTGCATTAGCAACATCCAGTCGAGCTCAACCAAATCACATTTTATGCTTCCCATCATTGGCCTATGATAAAATCAAGAATCCAATCTCTAGCGATAGTGCAGCTCTCCAACTCGCCAACATGTTTCGATCTCAACATTTTGGTTTCAGTATGAAATTTCATCTATAACTGTGTACCTTTTTTCATAGATTTTTCCCTCTAGATCAATCATCCTGGACTAATTATGCTGTTTGTCTACCGATTAACACCGAATCGGGATGGAGCATGTGGGCTAATGGATTCTCATACTGTTTTTGGATGAGACATGAAAAGGCTGGAGCCGCCTACGCTCCCAGTAAAAGTGCTCTGCACAACATCGAGCTTTCAAACCATTTTAGTTTGCGTTCAAGCACAAAATCTGGAAATCCAGATATAAATGTAATGCATTTAATTTCAATTGGCAATGAAGGGCTTTTAATTGAAATTTGGGCTAATATCAATGAAGATCAGTTAACGTTTAAGCTTACACGACCAGAAGCTAAAAGCAACAAAATCATCTGGGAAACCACTGTTAATAATTGTATCCCAACAGGCGAATGGCATCACTTAGCTTTGAATGTTCGCGATAATATTCAAAAGCGGAAAATAAACGTGGAAATCACATTGATTGTAAATGGATGGCAAGAAACTACGATTCTTTTGCCGGTGAACGGAATTTTGATCAGGAAAATTCGTCCTACCTGTGTTTTACTGGGCCAGGTTCGCGAACCAGATAATGCAATCGTTACTGGTTCGTGGTTTTTCGGAAATTTAATGTTGTTCCGTTGTCCTGTTTTCACGAAGGAACGAGCCATTTATTTGGTCGGTCTCGGACCGAATTTCACCAGTTTGACAGAGTGTGAAGTTGGTCGTCACATTCCTAACTTCACTTCGATATTTGGGCCTCGTAATATTGCGAGTGTTATTGACTGGGACGGGATCTTAGACGCGGCCAATGGCAATTTGAAAGAGCTGCAGGATAATTTATTGTTGTCCTACAATGCTCAGAACCCTAATATTGTTACTATTTATCCACAAGTGATAACAAATCCTGGAGGTATAATGTAGCTCTAAATTGGGAAAATGGATTGTTTAAAGTTTTATTTATATTTTTTCTTAGCTTTTTCGGGAGTTGTTAATCATACATCTGGATTTCGAGTTGTTACGACCGACCATAGAGCATGCCAACAACTACCCTTATCATTGGTTCCAGGGGTCACAGCACCGTTAGTTCCTCAACATTTTCAAGGACTTGCCTCAGCTGTTTCATTACTTGGCGGTATTCCTGTGTTCATGTTCCTTTTTGCAAGAGTAAGTATTTGTCATGTTTCCTTTATTAAGGGAAGTAGGTACTTAGCTGAGCATAACCTAATCCTTATGGAGAAACTCTCCCTACATTTGTCCAATTTTCTCTGGAATTACGAATCAGAATTAGGTGAAAGTTTGGAAATCTCTTTATGAATGTAGCTCTGACATTTTAAGCATAGAAAATTTTTTTAAAATGTCTGGTTTTGATATGGTAGCATCTTAAAATTTTTTTCATCTTTGGAATTTTTTTTCTTGGTGAGTATTTTATACAATGGAAAATCGTTTTCTTAAATTGCTCTAATGCGCTACTTTATGTACTGAAAAAATTATGAGGCGATTGATTTGTCTGATCCTGAGGAAATGCTGATTTGTCCAAGAAAATGTGATTTTTCAAGAGAGACCAAGAACGTTTAGATCAGTGTTTCCCAACCTTTTTTGTGCCATGCCCCACCTAAGCCTTTCTAAAATTCGTATGCCCCCTATGTAACATATATCTACATAATTTTAAATATTAAAAAATTGAATTGTTCACACGCAGTTGATATTTTGGTCTTGTTAAACGAAATTATAATATTTATTGGCAGCAATTATTTAAGAATTTGTTTTTTTTTTCTTTCAATTTTGGCACCGACATCTACAATTGCATTTAGATAGCCCGGAGCAAAAGGGTTAAACTCCTGTCGGGTCTATTTTCGAATTGCCCCTCTTAAAATTCAAATTGCCTCCCTGTAGGGCGTGGGCCCCACGTTAGGAAACACCGGTTTAGATTCATAGCTACCCCTTATATTGACTTTATTAATCGATTCGTTCCTTCGATTTCTTTTTTTTTCTCTCCATATTTTAGTAACTACTCTTTAATTTCCAGCATTCATTTTTGAAACTTCTGGTGATCAGAAAACATTTTTAAAGACACATCTGAACTTAGGAGAATTTAAAGAAATTTTTTCACCAAAAAATTGTATTTTATCGTTTTTTGGTGTCTACTCCGTAACTTCAAACATTTTTGAAGTTATACTTCTTTAGGCGCGTTATGAAAAAATGATGAAAGTGAAATTTTTAGATGAGCGGCCATCTTAAGACAAAAATTAACAAAATGAAGTTGGCCGCAAAACCACTCGGTTTCTTGGCGCTCGTAATTTGAATTTTTGTTTTATTTATTTACTTATTTATTTATTTTTATATTTAAATTAAAAATAATTATATATACAAATGACACATATTATTAACAAATAAGTTATTACTTTTCTCGAATTTTGCAGTAGCTGTGATGAAAATGACGTCTGCATTTCATGCATATTCTTAGTTATCACGAAATATGGGATTCTGAAATGATTCAACCATCTTGGAATAATAATTTAGTAACACAAGATATGAATAAGATTAAGACATTTACTTGACAAGTAGCCATTTACTTTATTTCGCAATTTCTATGAAGCTTCATTTTCATGACATACATAAATTGTTAACCAGAAAAATGATCCTGACAAATTTTATAAACGTCTGGCAGCTTCCTTTGGATATTATTTATTGATATAAATTAAAATATTATACTCTTAATTTTATTTTTAATAATTATATCTTTAAATATATATTATTATTATTATTAAATATTAATTTACAATTTTTTTAAAATTGATTGTTTGAATGCAATTAATAAAAACTAATTTTTAATGATGCCAAAGAAGTATAATTTCTCACGCGCGTACATAAGTACACGAAACCACTTTTTTAATTTTTTTTTTACTCCTGGTGATCAGAAGACATACTTACCTGGATTCAGAAGAGTCTAACGAAATTTTACACCAATAAATATTTGTTGTTTTTTTAATAATTTTTTGGTACTCACTTCCCTTAACTTCAACTAACTGTTTGTACGGAGTTTTATGAGTTTTATTCACTACCATAATGTTCAATCGAGCTTAAATTTTGCACACCCGTTTTCTCGATTATAATACACGCATTAGTTTTCAAAATCGCTAACGATCAATTGGACTTATTCAATGTGGACGATGCCTAAAATTTCTTGTAAAATCTTTCGTAATACTCAACATACTTTTCTTATTTATCTTTAGGTCGTAGAACTTAACAGTTCTGGAAGTGAACAGGCCAAAGCTTTACGTTTACTTCTACGTCTCGTTCAGATTGACGAAGAACTCCACGTTCAATTCCAACAACAAGACGGCAATCAGCTCCTATTGAAAGTATTATCATCGGAGAAATGTGAGCATTCCGAACACATCTTAAAAGCAATATTAGATATTTGCTGCGACAAGGGAATTTTATACTATCAAAGCACCACGAATACATTTAGTGTTCTGAATCAAACGGATGCAATAATTGTGAATCCTTACTTGATCAAAACTGCTGTAATGGGATGCCAAACCTGGAACCCTAATGTAATGAGTACCTTATTAACTGTATTACATTCTTTGCTACGCGACGAACATCCTTTTAGAGAGTTTAATGCAGCTCAACTAAACCGGGTTCATCTAGTAGATGTTCTACTATTGATTTGTAAAGTAAGGACTAAAATTTCCATAAATTATTTGTACATTCTAATTGATTTTTTTTTTTATAGCAACGCTTTTTATACGATGAAAAGGATACAATTGAGTTGTCTCCAACTGTTTGTTGTTCTATTGTTGAATTGATTCGTTCGTTAATGGGAGCTCCTCCGGAATTTTGCCACATTGTGGCCATTATCCACTTTTTGTTACTTTTACATCAAGCTAGTGATACATTTATAACTCATTTACGATCAAGTTACTATTTTTTGTTAAACGAAGCATTGCCTCCCGGGCAGAACACGGCAAATCCACTTTCACTCCCTGAAAACGAAACGGTTGAAGTCGAAGAAAATGCTTTTGCTCAACCAGTAGACCCGCGAAAGTTGAACAAAGCCTTGGCCAATTTAAAGATTCAACAAGGCCATTTGAGGGGTTCAAAAAGAATCCAGAAAAAACGGCGTAGGAAAGCCCAAACTAATCGAGCTGGTCCATCAAAAGATGCGACTGACTCTGGAATTGCGGGCAGTGGCAAAGATGTTACCAGTAGTGATGCGGAAAATTTACAATCCAGCAATGAAGTTCCTGATGATAACGATTTTGTGATGGTCTTTGCTGAAAGTGACGCCAATATCGAACTGGCTGAACTATCTTTAGGTAAGAATGCCAAAGATAAATCGTTAAAACAAGACAATGAAAATGTCGACTCGAATAAAATGAAGGAAACTGAAAAGGTTTTCCTTGGAAAAATCGACGCTGAAGAATCAGAGAAATCAAAGAGTCAATGGTTGATCGTTGAGGGTCTTCTGATTCTTTTACGAGACACACTTTTAGTGTTACCCGATACAATGGCGACGCAAATCTTAAGTCAAGTGGTACGTCCAGAGGTTTTACTGGTAATGGCAAATCATCCAGCTTGTTATGTACGAACAGCCGTAGTGAAAGTTTTGAATGCCTATATTCTTCGATCATCTGAAGAAGAACTGAACAAATTCATTAAAAATAAGTACTTCTATCACTTGGCTAATCAACTGAATCTGTTTTCGGCATCTCCGGAATTGGCTAGTGCCTGTGGCACGTTGATTACGAGATGCACCGCTTCGTTGGAGGACCAAATTGAATTGGCTCCCTGGATGGATTTATCGGTGTTCCAATTGGCTGCTTTACCTCCATTGTTGGCGTTGTTACCAAAATCTTTACATGATATTTCGTTAGCTCGGCAGTTGCTGGCGTTTGTTACTCAAATGCTAACTAAGGTAAATATAAATGATAATAGAGTAGATTTTAATATCGTATTTATTACACTGAATTCAACAAACATTGTTACTATCCCAACAGTTTTAAGTTATTTCATCATTTTTTTTTTTTTTTTTTTTTTTTTTTTTGGGAGTTATTGTTCATAAACCTTGCTTTATATTGACGGAATTTTGAGTCGCATCAGAATAATCTTACTTTAATATATGATGCGATTTCGTGGCAAAAATATTAGATCAAGCCCGAAGATTTTTTTCTATTTGAATATTTAGGATTTAAGTATGCGGAATTTTGGCCAGTTTTAGTTTTGTTCATTTACATTAAGACTAGTGCTTTTAGCCTTTGAAAATAGGAAAAAGTGAAAAAATTATAGTAGGATGAAACTTATTGGAAAAGGAAGAGAATATAACAAAAATGAAAGGAAAAATAAATTACCGGTGATCTGAGGTGGGGAAGTGGAGGGGGGAGGGGGTAAGGTTAGAAACGGTTTATCTCGATTTCCGATAAAACTACAAGTCCTATGGAAAAAAGTTAAATAGCAACGTTGTAGATAATAAGTAGATCTACAACTTTTGTGCTACCACTTTTTTCACATAACCTCAAAATTTATGTTGAAAATTCAAATTACCAAGTTTTTGGTTTTTAATTTTTATATTTTACAAAAAAAAAAAATTACATGAAATTTAGTGTTAACTTTCCTTTTAATGTCCCAAACACACTGTATTTTTTTTTAATATTAATTTTTTCACTTTATAATGACTTAATATCGAAAAAGCACCCTAATTTTCAATCAAAATTCTCACGTCAAAACATCTGATTTTTTAAAAAAGTCGGTGGGCTTTTTGTTTGTTGAAACCTCTACTTTTTCATGGTACAAAAATATATACATTACAATGTTAAATGTTCTCAGAAAATGCAATAATTAAAGTACGTATAAGTTTTAATAAATCACTCAAAATTGTACATAAGTAATACAATTGTACATAACACAACTTTAAACAATTTATTAAAATTTACACTTTAATTATTGCATTTTCTGAGAACATTTAACATTGTAATGTTTATATTTTTTGCACCATCAGATAGTAGAGGTTTCAACGAACAAAAAACTTACCGATTTTTTAAAAAAATATGATGTTTTGACGTGAGATTTTTCCATTGAAAATTAGGGTGCTTTTTCGATATTAAGTCATTATAAGGTGAAAAAAAAAATATTTTAAATACAAAATTAAAGTGTGTTTGGGACATTAAAAGGTAAATATTTACAAAATTTCATGATTTTTTTTTTTTGTAAATGATAAAAATAAAAAACTAAAATCTTGGTTATTGGAAAAAAGTGTCAGCACAAAAAGTGTAGATCTACTTATTATCTACAACTTTTCTATTTAACTTTTTTCCATAGGACTTTTAGTTTTGTCGAAAATCGAGATACACCGTTTCTACCTTCCCCACCTCAGATCGACCGTAATTTATTTTTCCTTTCATTTTTGTTATATTCTCTTCCTTTTCTAATGGGTTTCATTCTACTATAATTTTTTTCTGTTTCAAAAATTATCTATTCTGGTCTAATTATTACCATATATTGATTTCATGGCTTTCTACTTAAATTTTTAAAAACTATTTTTTTCTTTTTGTTATTATTATCAGTATGCATATGGAAATGCAAAAGAAACGAAAAAAGTAAGTTTCAATAGCTCTTCTATCAGCCAAAATATAATATTCTAAGCTTTTCAAAAATTCATCAATGGATCTAAAATTGTAATATGGTTTCATCTCTTAGGCAACAAATTCATTCCGTACCCTTTTGGACAAAGGAGTTGTAGAAATCTTATTGAAAACCTTATACGAAGTTTGCAAACAAAAAATTACTGAACGATCGATAGTTCAAGATATTGTGGCACTTTTAGTCAGCATTTCTTCACGCTGTTTATCCTTACCAGGATCCCAAAATATGGATGTAAGTGAAACCAAAACTGTTTTAAATCTTTTAATCTTAAAATTTAATAATACATTCAGGTTGTTACTAACATGCACTTACAAATGAGCTATATGGTGCTACGAGAAAGAGTCAGTGGACACGGAAATCATTCGGGCGATTATACGATGAGAGCTCAATTCTGTGCCTTGCTTGACGGACAATTGGATACATTACAAGAACGAATCAACGTTTATCAAAAACCAGGATTCCGATTACGTACAACTACGTCATATTTAGCTTCGGTTTTATCATCAAGTTACGACCATAGTTCCAATGAAGTTCCCACCAACGCCTTGGGAATAACTCCAGGCCGAACTCATCGAATTGCCACTGGCTCCCTGGGCAATCCAATCGCCTTTTCTAATTCAATCGGTTTTTTGTTGGGATCATCCCAAACTCGGGAAGTCCCCAAAAGTGAAATTTACGACCGGTTTAAGACGATTCTGGTCAAGTGTGTCGAGTTCCTAGTTAATATTGGTATTTATTACTTATATAACATTCTAATTGAAATTTTAACTTGTTTTTTAAAGAACTTGTAGGTGATTTGTATCCACCTGCTAGTATCACAGAAACCAAATTAGTACGAAGAGTATTTTTAACGCTACTACAAGGTTTATCATCTCATTCGAGCTCCTTGGATATTTTACCATGGAAATCTGCTATTTGGAAATCTCGTAGCTCTTTACGACGTCCTGCTGCTAATCTTTTGATCTGGTTACTATCTCCTGGACAACCAATCAAATCTCGAATGTTTGCTATTCATTCATTGCGAGAAGAACCGCAATGCAAGGAGTTAATCAATATGTTGCTTCAAACTCATCCTCAAGTAAATCAACTCTTCACACTAAGTTATCTTTAAATAATCATTTTTTTCTTTCTTAGATTGAACAAAGATTTACTGTTTATCTATGGGATTTGATGTATGGTCGTGATATCACTTCTGATTCAGACAGTGAAAGTGGTTCGATCAAATCGTGTGTTCGTGGCTTATCAAGTGCTGAACTTCGTGTTTGTGAGGAGGTCAAAGAAGCACTTCAATGTTGGGATATTTTATCACCCCATAGTGTAGGTCATGAACACGACTGTTGGCAAGATGAAGTTAAAGTGTTAAGAAGCGATTTTAAACTGGAAAGACAACGCTGGCTCGCAGAACATAGTCGAGCTGTTTATAAGGCGGTTTATAAATGGGAAGACTTAAGTCGAATGTTAACTGAAGGGGCTATGTTTATTACCCGAGGAGTTCTCGAAGCTCAGAATAGTGAACGAAAAACGTTTATGGAGCACATGAAACAGGCTTATAGTGAAAAATTGCAGTCTCGTTTGCGGTGGCAATTTTTGGTGCAGCAATTAACACATGAACGAGCCGTTTGGTTTTTCCCTGAATCATATCCACAGTAAGATTTATGCGATTTTATAGGTTTTCTGTTTTAAAATTAAATTTTTTTTCGTAGATCTTGGCAGTTAGACGCCACTGAAGGGCCTCTACGCGTTCGTAAACGCTTACAACGATGCCATTTGAATATTGAACAACGATTTTTCCTTGATGATTATCGATATAAAGCAGGTATGTTGATAACCCTAATGAATCCGATTCTACGGTGAGTTGCGTTGTGAACACAGTATAAATAACACCAAGTTTACTTTTTGCATAAAGTTCAAGTATCTTTAGATAGTATAAAATAAAGTCGCTCCCGCTATCTGTTCCCTTAGATCTTTTAAACTACAAAACAGATTTTAATGTAGTTTTCAGTAATTGATAGAGTGATTCAAGAGGAAGGTTTGCAGGTATAATACATGCATTTTATAGTAGAGAAATTGCAGAAAATTCAAAGATTTGTAATGTGGTGTCATAACAAAAATATTTTTGTGCATTTCCATTGCAAATGTTTATTAAACCTTACAAGATAGATCAAACTAATATGAGTCGAAATTTTGTATCTTAAAAAGATTGATAAAAAGTCCGCGACGGTATATGTCCATCTCCTAAGGATAACCCACAGGAACTATTTTTATCTTTTACATATTACAAAAAAATTATTATTTATTTACCAAGCTATTTTAAACAATATAGTATTATTCCTTATCCAATTAAATACATTAGATACGTTGCGCATTTCATGTAGATCAAAATTGCCTTTTACAGCAAATCGTCAAAATGAATATCTTAAAAGATATCACAGATTTACAAAGAAAAGTTCTGGCAGAGCGGCTGACAATTGTACGTCGTACGTATTGCCTGTTTTATTGGTATCTTCTTCTATATTATATAAATTTGTTATGTTGGTCCTTATCTAAAACAAAAACTCGAAAAATTGTGCACCAATTAAGCTCAAATTTTGACACAATATACAATACGCTTCAAGAATGTTTTAGCTATATTTCGCGTTAGTAATATACCCGCAACCAGGGGTGGGCTGGAGCCGGTTCGGTCCGGCTGTATGTAATAATTACATTGTTTAGTAATTGTATCC
Source organism: Sisyra nigra (assembly GCA_958496155.1). Classification (NCBI taxonomy): domain Eukaryota; kingdom Metazoa; phylum Arthropoda; class Insecta; order Neuroptera; family Sisyridae; genus Sisyra; species Sisyra nigra. The sequence goes on from OY292318.1 coordinate 13,188,731, forward strand.
AACAGAAAATTAAAAATTACTTGCTAATGTCTTAATATTTTTTTATTACCTAGTTGAAATTCAAATTAAATCTATAACTAGCAGTACCCGGATTTAGTTCACGTAAAGTCCATAAACCTTATCAATATGTGATTTTTAAAGATCCGCCATGGACATGAACAAATAGGTTACAATGAAGCCTATAAAATATAAGAGTAATATCGGTAATATCATCGTTTATGCAGCGAAATATTATAAAAACTTTCGAAATTTAGTAGCGAAATTCGAAATTATGGTTTTTGGTAGCGTTTTATTGATTTAGAATTTCGAATTTATCATACGCCTTTGTTAAGCTCCCAGTTCAAAATTTATTTCCGTAATAAACAAAATCAGTCATTTACGACTTAAATTTTTTTTTTTTTAAATTTTGATTGTTACTTTAACAGTGAAACTGTGAACGTTTTACACTAAACGAGAAACATTATTACTATACGAAATCGATCTAAGAAATAAAATTAAGAATTGATAATCTTTTTTTTTTTGATCAACGATCAACTCTTTTGAACCAAGATTGAATTAAAACGGAGTAAAAAAAATAATGCTTTAACGGTTTCTATTAATCAATTAGTCTAATTTAGCTGTGTCCAGTGAAGCGGGCGGGTATCAGCTAGTACTTTACTTTATACAAGTATATTTTAAACCACATCGTATCATCACGTGGTATTCCAATGTAAACACCGTTTAAATTTCTCACAAATACACTGATCCACTTATCTTAATGTTTCTAGTTCTAGAGTTGACTAAAACAATTATTACAGATTCGTCGAAGAAAGAATCTCCGCTATCGTATTTGATGAAAGTTGAGGAAGAATCTTCAACTTCATCGTTACTAATTGAGCGTTTGCATACAAGCGAAAAGGTCCGACATATGTGTGCTGCTCAAGTGATTACTCCAGCTTTGGAACTGCCAGGAGAACTTCTTATTAGTGAATGTTGTCTTCATTTTGTTCCCGATGATTCTTCAGTGTCAGCATCCAGAATATCTGAGGTAATTTTCCTTTCATTTTATTATTACTTTCTTTTACCACTATATAGTAAAGGAAGTATTGTAATCGGGTCAAATTTTCGAATTCGAGCTTTTACAGGAAACACATGTTTTGAGGTCTCCTAAGTCCAGAAAAGTGGTTTTTAGAAAAATATCTGTGTGGTGTGTGTGTTGTTGTGTGTGACAGCCATATCGTATCAAAAGCTTTATCCGAATTTCATCAAACTTGGAATTTAGCCTGCATATTAGTTGTGCCGCGAAGCTTTTGGTTGAAATCGGTTAGCCGAAAGCTCTACTTTATTCTTGGAGTTTTTGAGCTTTTTCAAGTTTTTTCGAAAATGGCTCCAACGATTTTTTGTAAACTTTCTATAGTTTTTAGACTCATTAGTGGCTACAACTTTTATTTGAAATTTTTTCCTGGAAAAATTCGAATAAGGGTGGTTCTGGGGGAAGCTTGGGAATTCGTACATACAAATAGGCTGTATGCATAGAGTTCTGTTTATGTACACTGCCGGCCAAAAGTTTGAGACCAGTTGTAATATATTTATGCTATCACTTATTGTATTCAAAGTTTCGGTAATAAAATAAAAATTGTTGTCCATACATATTTTTAAATTACTGATGAACATCTAAAGAGACTTTTGTAGGTGTGTTTCTCAGGTACAAATAGAATTAATGGGTTCTGTTTAAAAACATCCAAGACCTATTCTCTTCTAACTATTCTTCTTTAATTTTGCACTGGCTATTCTTTGTTATTATTTAGACTTTCTAAAACAGGTTATTTTAAATTTTTTTTTTAAGTTATGTACCATTTTGTACGAATAATTTAATTTAGTCTTAACTTGGGGTTTCTATAGTTAAAACGTTTTAAAAATGGGAAAAGTACGAGAAATAAATATTGAAACTCGATCTGCCATTGTTACTTTACATAATGAAGGCAAATCCGAACGTGAAATTGCGTCTCAACTTAAACTTTCGAAGACTTGTATTCATCGCACAATTATTCGGTTTAAGGAAACGGGTAGTTTTCAAGATTTTCCACGTTCAGGAAGACCGAGAGCTACTACTTCTAGTGAGGATCAGTTTATCGTTATTACCAGCAAAAGGAATAGACGCTTAACAGCACCAAAAATTCGTGCTGAAGTGAACAAATCTTTAAATAAACCAGTTTCGCTTACCACAGTGAAAAGACGGTTGAGGAACGCTAAACTGTTTGGTCGTGTTGCCGTTCGGAAACCTTTACTAAGGCCGCAAAATAAGAAAAAAAGGATGCAGTGGGCCCTATTCCATCGAGATTGGACAGAAGATGCTTTTAAAAAAGTTCTTTGGACTGATGAGTCAAAATTTCAAGTATTTGGCTCAAATCGACGAATTTACGTTCGGCGTAGCACCGAAGAAAAGATGTTACCAGATTGTGTAGTGCCAACTGTTAAAACGGTGGTGGTTCAATAATGGTCTGGGGTTGTTTCTCAAGCCATGGAATTGGAAATTTGGTTAAAATTGTTGAAATTTTGAAGAAAGAGGAATATAAAACAATTCTCGAAAAAAATGCTGTACCATCAGGCTTAAGTTTAATTGGCAATGGGTTCATTTTCCAGCAAGATAACGCTCCAAAGCATACTTCCAAGCTATGTAAAAATTATTTATTACAAAAAGAAGCAGAAGGAGTTTTAAAAATCATGAAATAGCCACCGCAAAGTCCGGATCTCAATCCAATCGAGCTTTTGTGGGACGAGCTTGATAGGAATGTCCGAGAGGAGTGTCCCTCTTCACTTGCAGACTTGTGGAGACTACTACAAGAAAGCTAGAACAAAATTTCTCAAAAAACCATAAATAAATTAATAAGTAGAATGCCGAGGCTAGTAGAAAAAGAAATAAAGTACAAGGGAGGATTTTTTGATAAAAAAACAGTTTGAGTAATTAGTTCATTTTTTTTATAGAATAATTTTTTATGTTTATTTTCTATACTAAATATGTTTACAGGTTATAACTATTTAATAATAAACATATTTACTGTATTTGTCTTTGAATTTTTAAAAATATTTCCTTTTTTTGGCTTAAATCTATATGGTCTCAAACTTTTGGCCGGCAGTGTATATAGTTATAAAGTGCTTATATTTCTTTTAACAAACAGCGAGTTTCATAAATGAAAGTAAAAGAAAGTAATGTGACGCCTCGCAGCAGATATTTTTTTTCAAATATAAGCTTTGTTAATAAGTTTCATTTTGCACGAATTTCAAATCAGTTCAAGACCAATTAAAGACTATCGTTGGGCACAGCTCAATTATAAACAGGCTCAGGATTTTTACGCATGAACGACTTCTAAATTTAATGAGAACTAACGTTTGATACCTTTTACAGCCGGGGTGAGCAACTTTTTCGGTGAGCGGGTAAAATAAAAATTTCCAATCATGACGCGGGCCGTTTTAAAATGACCGAGTTAATTTTACAAAAATCAGGACCTAAAAAATATTATATTACTTGAATTATCTAATAATTAATGATCAATTTTTTACGATGAACTGTAATTTTTGCGAGTAAGTAAGTTAAAGTATTCGGGATGCAGTGGCGGAATTACAAATTTTAGCCCCCCCCCCCCCCCCGCAAAAAATTAGATCGGCCCCCAAACCTAAAATTAATTTTTGCTTTTTGTATCTAGCGTCCCATATTTTAATTTAGCACCGATTTTCTTGCGAAAGGTCCTTCTTAAAAGGCCCTTAAGATCTAGAGGAGTTAGCAGATATTATCATTTATTTATATCAGGTGTAATATTTTGTTTTGAAAATTAGTAATGTCTGTTAAAAATAGCGACAGTTTCTTAATATCCATATTCGTAATATCTTGATCGAAATCCATAGTATTTTCATCGTTACTCAAATCAATTGCCGTACTGCTTCTGCTTTCAACATGTTCAAATTGCCCTTCATCTCTAGGTGTAGTACCTTGATTTTTAGTTTTAAGTCAATTGGATTAATTTTTTTGCTACGTATAAACTTGTTCAAACACTTGTTCATCTTTAGAAGTACTTTGATTTTCTGTGATCGTAGCAAACGATTTAAGAAAATGGCATAATTTTGATATTTTTGCTAAACGTTCCTGTTTCTTTTTCAATTTTTCTTTTTTACTGCACCCTCTCTGCAGCACCGCTAGTACTAATGTTCTTAAAATTTTCGGGCCCCCAAGGCTTCAGGCCCCCCCGCGTCGCGGGGTCTAGCGATATAGTAGTTTCGCCACTGTCGGGATGTGGCCCGCGGGCTAGTAGTTGCTCACCCCTGTTTTAAGGCATTAAAACTATGAGTTAAGACTATGGGAGAATCAAACTTTTATGATCAACATTTATTATATTATAACAACTCTATTAAAATATTTTTACTCTTAGATTTTCCAATCCATCAAGGATGTTTATTGATGTTTATTATCATTTATTAAAGATTTCATCAACCGGAATGGATTTATCATCAATGGCCTGGCAGTACGAGCACATTCGTGAAATTCACAAACGACGATTTCAATTACAAGAACGAGCCATCGAAATATTCTTAACGAACGGTAGAACCTATTTGGTGGCATTCCCTTCGTCGAAAGATCGCGATCAGTTTGTCACCGAACTATCGCATTGCCACCTTCCAAATCGCGTTCAAGAAGATGTCCTATCCGATTCCATACAGCTATGGCGTCAAGGACTGATTACCAACTGGGAATATGTAACACAGCTAAACAAAATGGCCGGCCGTTCGTATAATGATTTGATGCAATATCCCGTTTTTCCTTTCGTTCTCTCCGATTATGTGAGCGACGAATTGGACTTGAACGACCATCGAGTTTACCGAATATTCAGTAGACCAATGGCCGTTCAAGATAAGAAAAATGAGCAACATTACATCAATACTTACAATGTAAGTAAAAAAGCTTTCTTTTTTAAGTTGTTCTCTTGTTAAGTATTTAGTTCTGAGTGTAATCAAGATCCAGGGAGGAGATGCCTTTTACTCCCCCCTCCCTTTTGGTACATGCATTGTTGTAAAAGCTTAAAATTTTATTTTTAGTATCTAAAACAGGCGATGGTTGATGGAATGAACTTTACGACCTTAAACCAAGAGCCATACCACTATGGATCCCATTATTCCAATTCAGGAACAGTATTACATTTCTTAGTTCGGTTACCGCCATTTACTCGAATGTTTCTGTCATATCAAGACAACAATTTCGATATACCGGATCGGACTTTTCATGCATTGAGTACAACATGGCGATTGACTAGTTGTGATTCAACGACCGACGTAAAAGAGTTGATTCCCGAGTTCTTTTATTTGCCCGAATTTTTGCAAAATAGCGAAAAGTTTAATTTGGGCGTGCGACAAAATGGAGAGCATGTGGACAATGTGTTATTGCCGCCGTGGAGTAGAGACAATGCCCGATTGTTTACTTTGATTCATAGACAGGCGTTGGAATCGGATTATGTAAGGGAAAATATTCCCCATTGGATTGATTTGGTGTTTGGATATAAGCAAACAGGAAAAGCGGCTGTGGCTGCTATTAATGTGTTTCATCCTGCGGTTAGTGTTACAGTAGTTATCCAATAAATAGTTTTTATTTTTTCCACTTTTTTAGACTTATTATGGATTTAATGTGGAAAATATTGTTGATCCATTGGAGCGGATTGCCTGGGAGACCATGGTACGAACTTATGGACAAACTCCTTCTCAACTATTTAAAACTCCGCATCCCATGGTGATTCAACCACTTACTAACATACCAACTTCAGCAACTGTAAGCAGTGATTGAAAATTTAAAAAGAAAAAAAATTATCTTAATTTTTAATTTTAGATGGATGTTATTGAGGGGATACAAGGTCTTCATTGGGGATCTTATGTTGGGTCTCCAAGTCAACCAACTCCGGTTGTAGTTTGGAGTCATCAACATGGAACCCCGGTATCAACATTGGTTCCTTTAGCGTCGAACGATGTATTTGGTCTTCCATCTCATACTACTTTGTTACTGAGTTATGGTAAAGAAAAAGGTATGGTTTCCAATTAAAACAATCGGATTATTAGCAGTAGTGGAAATAGGTTAAATATTGTTGTTATGTACCCTTCAAAGGGTAACGGTCCAAAACATCAATCTGTTAAACTTAATGAAAATCTGCTTATTTATTTTTAATCAATTAAAATTCTTTTCCAAAAAAAAAATAGTTGAAGATACACATATATAGTTGAATACACACATGTATATTTGGTTGCCTATATTTTGCCTCTTAAGTGGGTCGACCCATGTGACGGCATGTTTTTTAGGATTTTTTTTCCACGACCAGTAAATAGATAGAGCTTTAAGTTTATTATCATTTGTTAACATATATTTCGACAGTATAAATATAAATTTTAAGCTAAAAATATTGTGTAGAACATGAGTTACAGCGTTCTGAACACCCCCACCTTGAAAAAATGAGCTCGCACTTCCTTCACGATTCCGGCTGATTGGCTTATTAGAAACAAAACAAAAAACGGCGTTTTAATTTGTAAGCCTAAATGCACTTTTGGTAGACATTTAAATAAAAGTTCCGAATTTTGCGTTTTTTGTTTTTGTTTTTTGCTATAAAAAAATAGAAATTTTGAAAATGTTTCGATTGATAATAGTTCATTCTATGCGTTTACATGTGTTGAGTGTACCCTATAACTTTTAAGTTATTCGGTCAAGCCGTTTTTGAGATAAGATGGAGGAAAGTTTGAAAAACACGGTTTTGAGAAAAACGCGTTTAATTAAGTTTCAACTACCAATTCAGCGCTCCGAGCAGCTCTTTCTTCTACATGCTGTATCTTTAAAACGACTTCGAATTTTCAAAAATCACTTTACTACCGTATTATAGTTATGTTAAGAAAGCAATTTATTAAAAAAAAATTTGATTTTTTGAAACCGTCACATGGGTCGACCCTCTTAAGGAGTTATTTACACTATATAGTAAGAATTTTCTAAAAAATCAATTTTCTTGTTATTTTTGTAATAAAAATATATTTAAGTAAACACCCGGAAAATTTCAAGTGAATCCGGCATATATTTTCAAAATTTACACGAAGATTTGTAAAGACAGTTTTTATATTACATATGTAAAGCGCCTTTGAAACTTAAAGTTAAAAGCTCAAAATTGTAGTTTTAAAGTTGGTAACCAAGATTCATAAAAACGGCTGAACCGACCAGACTCAAATTTTAACTCAAGCTTTGTTATTAATTAATTGAAGTTTTTTTTTTGACTGACAAATTCTGTTCTTTTAATAAACAATTTTTGGGGAGGATCTTTTGGAGATCAACTATGGAGCTTCCCAAATTATAAATTTTTAAAAATTTCCCATAAAAAATTCTTTAAAAAATATATTTAACCCTTTAAAGTTTCCAATATCCAATTAACCTATTTATTATTTTATTTTTTTAATTACAGAACTTAGCTTAGTGAGTACAACATCTGTGCTTCAAACAGCCTTGGTTACTTGGGGTCATTCAGATAATATCGTTAGAGTAAAGCTTAAAAAAGGACACCCCCCATGGCCTTTGGTTCAATCTCCAGGATTAGACCCGGTATGTAAAAAATATTCATTTGATTTGTCGCATTGTATGGCAAAAAAAATTTTGTATAAATAAATGACGAAGGCTTGGATGTACAGCAGATTTAAAGCACATTAACAGAAGGTTCACTCAGTGTCGGCAATTTCGATGGTCTTTCGCGGATGTTTTTGTCCGAAAATTTATATGACAACTTTTTTCAGATGGTCATTTGTTCGAGTGTTCCCGATTGGCCCCAATTATGGCTAGGCTACGCCTCTGGATTACTACACGTATACACTTATACTTTATGGCACGCTAAAGGCCAGTTAGAGTTGAAACCAGAACCAATTGTTCTATTAGGACACACCGGACCAATAACATCCTTAGATTTGTGCCCTGAATTTAGTATAGCTGTTAGTGGTAGTCAAGATGGAACAGCAATAATTTGGGATCTTAACACGTACGTTTTTCTTTCACTAATGATATTCGCTTATTAACTAATCTTTCTCTTAGATTATCATATGTGAGAACTATAGAAATTGAAAATCGAGAAATTCCAATTAGTTTGGTAGCAATAAGCGACACTTTGGGCGATATTGCAATCGCTTGCAACTCAAATAAAACAATGGGATCGATTTTGAACGTGTGCACCATAAATTGTGCGCCGATCAATCGAATTACAACACCCGAAAGAATTACGGCGTTGTGTTATTCGGCTGCTCCTGAAGGAGTTAGTGTGAACGTTTTGGCGACCGGCTTGGATACTGGAGTCATCCGTTTATGGAGTAGCTGGGACTTGAGACCTGTTCGGGAAATAAGATACACACACATGACATCACCTATCATCAGGTAATTAAGACTATACATTGGACAGTATGCTGAGCTGCCATTTATTGGTAAATGAGAACTCTTATAGTTCTAATGTTTCTGATATATCTATACTAATATATAAAATTGAAGAGTTTGTTTGTTTGATTGTTTGGTTAAACGCGGTAATCTCAGGAACTACTGGTTCGAATTGAAAAATTATTTTTGTGTTGGATGCCTTAATTATCGACGAAGGCTTTAGGCTATACCAAATCACTCTACAACCAATAGCAGCAGAGCAACAATGGAAAATGTTGCAAAAACCAGGAAATTTTTTTCCTTTTGAGAGCATTTGTTGCCTCCCCTGCGTAAATGGTTAAAGTTACGCAAAAATCATGTGTAGCAAAATTGTTCCTCTTAAAAAGTTCTAAAAAAAAGTCCGCGACGACATATCTTTTAAGGTTGGTCCGCTATAACCGTTTTAATAGTTATTAAAGTTTTTCAAAAATAATTCATTATTAGCGAAATTGTTTTTAGAAACATATTATTAATTCTTACTTAAATAAATACGGGTTTTAATGAAATTTGGTATGATGATAAATGACAATCTGAGTCATTAAATACAATACTTTTTATTACGGGAAAATGTCTCATTTATCCGGGAAATTGAAAAACGGGTTGGAACAAAAATTATGCATAAACTATACATTTTTATTTGAAAATGAATATTGGTGATATTTAAGTATGATGATAGCTAAATATGTGAATCATTATCTACAATACGTTTTATTTCGGAAAAATTTCTCATTTCAACGGGAAAATGGAAAACTGGTTTAAAGAAAAATCATTTTATCCAGGAAAAATGTACTACTCTCGTGGGATAGATATGTTTTTTTTTGTCATAAAGCAAAAGATTGACATGATTTTTTGCATTAGGGTAGTTGAAAAGTCAGAGAAAAATATAGATTATTAATTCGTATGTTAGAACTTAGAATAATGCACAGTTCTCAAAAGATAGCATAACAATTGTACTTATCCTGCTAGAATCGTGTTTTTAAAACAGCTTTCCCTAAAGTTCGTGAAATAGCGTTCTAACACAATCACTCCAAAAAAGTTGAATAAAAATGACAATTTTTACAGCAAAATATGATTTTTAATCCGATAACACCGATAAATTAATAATGAAAATTTTTGAAACATTGAAACTTCTTTCATCGTTAATTGTTGAATGTCTTTAATGTTTAGAAATAAACGTGTTAAATTATATTCAAACAGTCAACAAATACTCCACTTACTCAACTTTTTGAACTACTTATTGAAAAATTTGAACTTGGTGAAAAACTCAGTTAAATATATAATACATTCAACATTTTCGAATTGTATTGCTATACTTAAGGAACACAAGTACTTATAGGTATTTTATAATATTCATAAAAACGTATAGAACCAATAAGATAGCTCTTCTAGATAGCTATATGGAATATCTTCCCGGAAAAGTAGTTTATCGGATTTTCATGAACTTTCTATGAATCAAAGATCTAGAAATATCTATCTGTTTTTTTTTTGTTGATGGGATGAAAGTTTCCATTATTCAATCATAGAGATACGCTCAGCGAAGCGGGCGAGACCAGCTAGTATATAGTAGAAGAAATAAATGACTTTATTTTATCTGCATGGGCATATCATGGTTTATTAATATGTATAAAAACGGCGATTTTAAGAAGTCGAATGAAAATTTGGTGCTCGGTATCCGGCTCGTGACCATTGAAGGAAAAATCCCATTTTTTCACAAATATTTTTTTTTACAGTTTGGTTTATTCCCACGACTCCCAACACTTATTTGCATCGGCCAGTGACGGGACCGTTGTTATATGGGAGAATCAAAATGGACATGGACGAACTCCGAAATTTTTGGATCTAAGCGAATTGATATTATGCAAATAAGACATGACGAACCCGATATATATCTACATCACGTGTGCCTTTCTTCCGTTAATGTGCCATATTGCAATGTTTTTGTGATATTCGATGATTTAATGACCTATTTTTTAAAATAAGAAAAGATTTGTTTAATATGTTTATGTATCAGTATTGACCAGATTATTACGATTTGTAATTTTATTGTTTTTTTTTAATGTTTCATTATTTGGTACAGGGTATGACTATTGCAATAACGTAAATGATTTTTAAAATCAATACAAAATTTTATATTTTTCTCGATTTTATTAACCAATGTAATTGAAAATCCAAGCTATTATATTATGAACAATAAACTATTAGAAATTTAAATGGTGTTTAATTTTAAATATGCTTTGATCTATTGGACTTTTTTTTTCAGTCAACAGAAAGATCGTTAAATTAGGATTAATTCCTAGTACTGCAGCCTTTGATTGATTGTGCTTCTGATTTGTTCACACATTATTGTCGTTATAAAAAAAAAAACCCTTTTATTTATTCCAAGTCCAAAATAATTCTTAACATAAGTTCTTGATATGATTCGAATCCGTTAAAAGTGTTATTGGTTCGATACAAATAATGCTGCTGTAAAGTTGTACTTTCTGAGAGGATCAGCTTTGGAGCCGGGATAATAAAACTAGTTGTTAACTCCTTGACATCTGAGTTGACACTCACTTTTTAAATTAAAACTCAATAATATTTAAACAAATTCAAATAATCATAACCGTTGGCCCATTATTGCCTTAACAACTGCTTTGTGAGGATTTCGCAGTTGAATACGACATAAATTGCTTTCATCCTCATATGCACACACTCTATATTTTGGGTTCTTTAAGATATCTAAATGGTTTATCGGTGCTTTCTTAATCCACAATGTACCTACGGTTATTAGACTCGTCAAAATCTTGAAATTTATAAATTTAAGAATATGTCTTGAAAACTTCTTCGATCTTTCTCTCGATTATCCTTGTTTTGAGTTTTATCTAAAAATTCATTGAAAACGGTTAAAATGGATTTATTTCTCATTGCCAGTTTAGACTTGTATTAATCACTTGATCGATATTTGATTTGCCAAAAAAGCATTTTTTTCTTGTCGCTACGTGAGAGGACCGATGATCGACAAAGAAGAAGTTCGTGAGTCCAAATCTAGCTATGTTCAATGGTTTTTACTTTTTTCTAATATTATTATTTTTTTATATTTTTAAAGCATTTTCCTATAGGTACTATTGTAAAGAAGGGTTTTCTAATTGGGTACATTAATCGTTGCAATCTTTATATGAGCGATTGATCAGTACATTAATTTGAATTTCCATCGGGCCACACACGTCAGCGTGTACCACCTCTAGGACTCTTTCATTTCTATGACTGCTATGTGGAAAAGGTATAGGTATTCTAGTCTGTTTTCCTTCTCTCGTCCGTTTTTCTTTTGCAGCGCCGTCCTTCATGGCATTCATGTCCTTGCTATTAATATGTCCAAGTCTTTTATGTCAAACCATATCTGAAGTTGCTCTAACTAAGGCCGCTATAAGTTTTCCGAATTCAAAAAAGTTGGTAATAATAGATGCCTTATAGCCCAGTCAAAATCAACAATAAATTCGCAAAACATGATATATCTCTGATTTTTTAATATGTTGTTTGGACCCATTAGGGCTATGTATTCTCATGTTTACAGCTCTCAAAAAGTTGTAGAAAAATTTTTATTGAGAAAAAACCGTGAAAATTTTGAACTTGTTTCAGATTCTGCTCAGTATCTCCTAATCCATGCATTTTTCTACGAAAGCTATTCTACACGTTTTTTAAAAGCATAAAATTTATTACAAATTAAACCCAACCGAAGCTCTGCACGCTACTGGGTCACTGAGTAACGGCACTTTAAAAATAGGCCAGTTTTTTCCAAAATTGAAAATTTTAGTTTTAGACCTTTTTTGGATCGAAGTTGCGTCGAAACCATTGATCCAACGAGCAGAACTTATTGAATATAATTTGTATACAATTTAATTAGTTTCAAATTAAGTGCAAAGCAGGGCCTGTAAGCCTCGCAGTTCTCTAAAAAAATTAGAAAACTCATATAAGGTAAAATCGCATTTTGGTGGGTACTCCAGTATTGGTGGAACACCAGGGTTTATTTGAGGCTAGCCACCGTCGTCCTTTTCATTGCAATTGTGTACATTTCCCCAGAGCAAATAGCATACATCGCAGAACATCTAGGCCCTGCTTTCAGGAAAGTGCAGCCACCACTCAACACCCCTTCTTGCATTTATAAGAGAGGTGTTTTAGTAGCTCTGCGGGTGCAGGATCTTGCCTACTGGCAATGTGGATGAGTCCAGTCGGGGTCTTACATTCTTAAAAATCATTCCATGTAACAAAAAAGTGTTTAGGTATGTTTCTGGGAAAATGCAATTTTAACTTTCATGTTTTTTTTTTAAGATTTTGAGAGAACTACGAGGCTTTAAGATCCCGCTTTGCACTCAATTTAAAGCTAATTAAATTACCTACAAACATGCATACAAGTTTTTCTCGTAGAAGTAATGGTTAGCAACCCATTTTAACAATAAGAGCAACAGTTTTATTTTATGTCGATTTTGACTGGTCTATTATAGCAATACTGAGTTATAAAAATTCAAAGATTAGTTTTCCTACTTTTCATTTTTGAGAAAGTGATGTATGAAAGTCACGAAAATGTCCTTTCAAATTGCGACATTTGCTTTATCATTTTTCAAATATTTGGTGCCGTGCCGCATCAAAATCTGAGAAATTCTTGAAAAAGAGGTAAACTTACGCACATTTGGCATTTTTTTGGGACTTTAACGACTTATATTCTGTGACAACAAACTAAATAGTTAGGTAACAGTTATGTAACATTTTTTAACTGTTTCATAGTTGAACGTTATGTGCTCACTGGGTGCTCATTCTTGTTAAACTAGCAATCAAACATACGTTAATGAATATGAGTTTATTGGAATCAATGTGAAAAACTTTGTCCATTAAAACTTAGAAACTTTTGGAAATGCTTTAGGAGAAGATTTTCAATTGTTAATTTTTGAGATTTTTTGATCCACAACTTGTCGATTTTGATGGGGTCGTCGTAGAATAAAAGTTAAACTTTTTTGTCTTACCACAATGAAATTAAAAATATATTTAGTCAATGATGGAATAAGGATTTTTTTCAAAATAATTATTTTAAAATTGTTCGTCCTTGTTGAAATTTTCTTTTTCGTAATTTTACCACAAATCTTTTTAAACGATTTGCATATCCATCTATAATAACTTATTTGCCTAATTAGTTGCATATATGTATGATACAAAAGAAATGATTGATTCAAAAAATGACAAAAATAATAAACGAAAATTTGGCGAATCTATTTTGCAAAATGTCCTAAATTCATCATCAGCTTTTTATATTTTTCTGAGTTTCATCGTAACAGAAACCCAAAAAAATCCAACGTTTTTCTGCGGCTAACGCATCAAAATTTACGTAGGTATCTACATGGTCAAGGATTCCAAAAATCTCAAACATTAAAATCTCTTCCTTCAGCTTTTTCAAGATTTCTTACGCTGATTCCAATGAACCTATTTTCGTTAAAATGCGGTTGATAGTTGACGAAATATCGGTCGTTATTTCCCACCAAACGCCTTTGCCCGATTTTACCTCTTTTTCAAGAATTTTTTAGATTTACGGTTTTGGTACGGCACCATACCATATATTTAATAAATAATAAATCAAATGCTTTGAAAAAAAAAACAATTTTTCTCATCTTTAACTCATTGCTTTTCTAAAAATTAAAACTTGAAATATTTACCCTCAAATTTTACGATTTATTATTCCATTATTCACTCTATGAACAAAATATTTCAAATTAATTGAATCCGATTTTTTATACCTAATACGAAATTAAGAAAAACAATTAAGAAATGTATTTATCATTGATTTCGTGAAGATTTTAATGATAAATCAATACAATTATTATCGACCGGAATTTAGATCGAAAGCTTTTCTTTACCTATGAGAAATCGATGTAAGAAGCATATAATTGCCATAATTAATAAATGCACATGTATATTAGAGAAAAACCATAGGACGTAATGGATTTTAGCTCATTACCAACCGCACTACCGGCCATCGTGACCGGTACTTTCACGGAGCTGTAAGAGAATACCCGTATGTGGAGGCAATTAAATTACTTAATTGAAGACTTACCATTGTACGTTGGCAAATAAAATATCAGCCAAGTAATTGATACACAATTGAGCCTTTCTGGTTGAATTTCAGGATGGACATCAAAATATAAACAGTCTAGAGTAAGATTAAAAAGGCAGTCGAAGCACATTGTTAAAATGTTTCGTTCTAATTCCAAGATTATCGTGATTTTATGATAATACACTACAGCGTTTAAAAATGGAAAAGGGAATCTCCAACCAGATAAATGAGGCTCTCAACAGCTTATCGCTTCTGGAGCCAATCAAAGAAATCTTCCAATCTTAGAAACTATTGGACGAAATATAATTGTTGCTAAGGACCTTCGGGTTGATACGACTTAAAAAGATATTTTAATGAACGACCCATTCATTAATATTTAAAAAAGTCAATTATGTGTAAAGAAATATATGACTTTTAAACTACTATTATTTATATGCCCATGATTTATGAATGCGTTATTATTTTTCATAAGTTCATACAATTCAAGATCTAAAAACAGAATTTTAAAATTGCAAGTTTCTGAAAAAAAAAAATGTTAATTACTTAATATTTATATTCAACTTATCCATTTATTTAACATTGACAATATAATACGAAAACATTTTAATAATAATGATAATAATAGTACTAGTTAATCAATGGTACTAGGTATAAAGCATATTTAAGTACCTATTACAATTTTTAATGAAACCATTAATGTACCCTATGTACCATAATGTACCCTATTCTTATATCTAAATTATTTTTTTTTAACAACATAATTTTTATCAAAAAAAGATTTAAAATTTTTTCTTTTTCTTAAATATTCATAAACTAGGTATAGTTTATTTATTGCACAAGCAAATGCACAAAAGATTCTTACAGATGCCAGTATAACTAGGTCTATGCCTTTGTATACTATTATGCCTATACTAGTGTATAAGGCAAAGTATAGGCAAATAATTTGCAAATAAAAAAAATTGTTGCCTATAAGAAACACAAAATCAAAAATATGTATATAATATGTATTTAAAAGAACAATTTATTGTATTTCTATATTATCTTTTCTATATGAAAGGTTGAAAATGAAAATGTTATTCCATGTGAAAACATTTTAACAGTCAATTCATTTTTACTTGATTACTATACCTGCATAAAAATTTAAACGAAATCAAAGTACTTAAATAATCATCGATTTGCGAAAAAAATCCTTGTACTAAAATTGTTACATTTGTCTCATTTTTCCATAAAATTCAGGTGTACATGAAATGTTCGAATTCAATGATAAGTTCATTGCGATTAAAAAGTATGGTATAATGAATGAAAACTTTGAAAATTTAAAAATAAAGAAAAATCGTATTTGTGTGCACGGTAAGAAGCTAAATCACTCAAAATCAAGTACCTAAAGTGTTTAGAAAAAAAATTTCAATATACCTACTGTTACCATCTAAGATCCCTTATATAGTTGCTATAAAAAAACAGCATATTACGCGAAAAATGCACATAACATATCAAAGATGCCAAATAAAAATTTTAAAAAATCGAATCATTAACCGACTTCAAAAAAAGGAGGAGGTTCTCAATTCGACTGTATTTTTTTTTTTTTTTTTTTATGTTTGTTACCTCAGCATTTCCGACTGGGTGAAGCGATTTTGATGATTCTTTTTTTATTTGAAAGCTGGTGCTTCCCGAATGGTCCCATTTTAGTTTGAAGGAAATCGTTCACTTCTAAGGGGTTGAAAACTAAGGGATGAAATACTAACTTCTTATTGGATGGCTCGATTTTGAAAATTATTTTTTTATTTGAAAGCCAGTGCTTTTCGTGTGGCTCAATTTTAATTTGAAGGAAATCGTTTACTTCTAAGGGGTTGAAAACTAAGGGATGAAATACTAACTTCTTATTGGATAGCTCGATTTTGATAATTCTTTTTTTATTTGAAAGCTGGTGCTTTTCGTGAGGTCCAGTTTTAATTTGAGGGAAATCTTCAATTTCTAAAGGGTTGAAAACTAAGGGATAAAATATTAACTTCTTACTGGATAGCTCGATTTTGATAATTCTTTTTTTATTTGTAGAACACAACCTTAAATTAATCTCCTATCCATTTAAAAAAAAAACTCCACTCATAAGGGGTTAAAAATTAGAGATGAAATAATATTATAATTTTTTTTCTGGCTAATACGATTTTGATAATTTTATTTCTATTACGTACAACCTACCTTTAAATTGTTCACATTTCAATTTGAAGAAAAAAATCCACCCCTTAAGGATGAAAATAGGGGATGAAATAGTGACATTTAACCGAATTTTGATAATTTTTTTCTGTTGGAAAGAATAATCCACTTAGTTTTGTTATTACATTTAAAAACAAAAAATTTGAACCCTTAAGGGCAAAAAGGGATGATGTAGTAACTTTTAATATTAAACGGCGCTGCCTCATATGAGCAGCGCGTTTGAAAGGTTAACCATTTTCAAGAAAATAAAATCAGTTATCAAACTTCAGATCACTAAAACGCGAGAAATAAATAAATATTATAAAAAAATGAAAAACCGACTTCAAAATATATAAAAATTCTTAAACAAAAAATGCACTAAAAAATAACAAAATAATGGCGTATCTTAGCAGTATCTACAACTTACAAATTATTAGGATGATACAATGTACAACTATTGTTATTTTTGAAGTTGGTGTCAGTCAATAAAATAAATATTAATAGTAATTTGTAAAAATGTTAAAACGGTTTAGTTGGTATTAGTATTTTGTAGTTTAAAGGTCGCTAGATATTGTTACAGTTCGAGTATATTGTTTAAAAGTTCATTTGAAAAATAATTTTCATAAGGTATTCTCGTTTATCTTGATAGATTCAGTAAATGAAGCTGTTTTGCTTGAAAAATTTTAAAGCAATGCCGAGTTATTTTAATAAAAACATAATTTGTACAATAGGTACTATGTTAGATACAATGAAACATAATCTTAAATCGTTGTAAAATAAATCATTCAATTTTTGAACAATACGCTATTGACAATTCATAGTTAATGTTTCTACATATAAACCCGTTAATGAATTTTGACGAGTTAACTCGTCATGACACATGATAGTATTTTGGTAAACGAGAATGAATTGGTTTGCTTGGATATACGTCTTGATTAACATTATTTGTTTTGTTTGATTGATTGATCATTGAAGCAATAATGAAGTACCTACTTATTCCTAGTAGGTACATTATCTTTATAAGTAAAAGATAACTCTTTTAGCATTTTTTTTTTGTATATTTAGAAGGTAATAACCTAGAAAAAATCGATGCATGAGTGCCGAAAAGTTGTTATAATTTATTTAATTGACAAAATTTGCATCATTACATTTCTTTATAGATATACTCATTAGTTATTATATCTTAAATTGTTTATTATACGCGCCCATCATACGGCTTAAGTAGCCGTATTTTGCGTTAAAATATCTAAATAAAAATAAAAATTTATAGTTATTAGTAAATAATTGTTATTAAGAAATTTGATAAAAAATAAAAAGAATAAAATAAATTTGATTTCCAGTTAATCCTAGTATTCCTAGATTTGTGAGTCTCATCAGACATTTTCTGTATTAAGACGGTTGTGCTATGGTCTTAGATTAAAGATGAAACGGATATCCGATAACTATCCAGTATCCAGTCTATCCGGCAGTGTAAATACTATCCGAACGAATACCGGATAACTAGTGTCTATCTCAGTGGTCGCAATTAAATTTTAGGTATCGTGCCAAAAAAGATGATTTTTCTCAAACATTATTTCGGCGTGCTGAATCTATTCCATAAAATAAAATAGTATGGAAATGTAAGAAATAAATTTGTACTTATTCGTTTTTATATTAGTTTTTATTTATTTCATTTTTTTTTTTTGATGTTTTAAGTCGCTTTAACATCTAAGGTCCTATCACGACTGTCTAAACACAGAAAATTTCTGTTGGTCAATTTTATTCTTAGGTCTAGGATCTTAAGTCTAGGATTCAACGGAAATCAAACCCGTACCACTTGACTTATTTCATTAAATACTTTGTTTTTATTTATATTTAAATATAAATTTATATAAAAAACTTAAATATATTTAACCAAAAGAAATATCAACAATTAAATTAAACAAAACATAATAAGCATTAAATAAAGAAAAATTAAAAAAATATCAAAAATTAAACAATAAATATAAGTTTACTTAAATTAGTAAGGAACGATATTTTTTCTACTGTTGTCCAGTATGAGATCTTTTGACGTGATAACGTCTTATAAATTGATGAACTACGACAGCTAGTCTGAAACAGTGGCACGTTCCATTTGGGTCTGTGCGTGCAAGCGAGAACGCGATACAAGCGATAGAGAGGCACGATATTATTGTTGACTCCTAGATAACGTGTTTTGTGTTTTTTTCTACAATTTACTTAATAAGATTTAAAATTGATTTCCTTCATAATTTTCAGTCTGATTTCATTTTGAAAAAAATGTTTATTTTAAAATGAACTCCTTTGTATTATAGACATAATGACCATTCAGTGATAATAATTCAATTCAATTCAAAAAAAAAATTAAATTTGGAAAATATTTAAATTTTTCATAATTTGTTTCTAATTTTTTTGTCATTTTCAATTAATTTTAGTTTCATTTCAAAAGCATTTTCATATTTTTATCACGTGTACCAGCAAAATTTTGAAGTGTGCCAATCCTGCCACGCGTGCCACGTAATTGCGATCACTGGTCTATCTGGTCAAATACTTGATTTAAAAAAAATATTTTTAAGTAATCAATTGTTTTATTTACTATTTAGTTAGTATCACTTAAGAAATACAATCACTAATTACAAGATAATTCTACAACCTAGAATATTAATATGTACTCATACTGCACTATGGGCAAATTAATAATTATGATGAATGAATAGGTACTAATTTCTCTGCATTAAGAGAAAAAAGCATTTCGCTGTACACACTGCTGCAAGGTGCTGAAAGATAGATTTTGGCAAACTTACTTAAATACTTAAATTTGGGTATTGTTTAGCATTAGCTACCCACCAAGAATAAGGATCACAATGACGATCAATTCGCACTGACTTAATATAAAAATCAAGCTCACGTTATCGCGTTAGCCGGTTAGCCGAATATCCGGTATCCGGCTAAACTGCAATCCATTTCATATCTAACTTAGATGTTACAGTGACTTAAAAACACTAAAAAATCTATATTCTGGTATAATAGTAACCTTTCAAAAATTAGTAATTGCTCGAGTGTGTTATTTTTTGAGCCGTTTGACTCCATCACTTTAATATCGTAAAAATGTTTTTAATGTGATCTGCCAGTCAACAAGTTTACTCATCTCTGTTCTAGATTATTAAAGTATTTTTGTAGTAGATATATTCGAATAATTTTTTCAAGGGGTGAGAACTGTGGGTGGTCGGTGGATTGAACATAGTTAATATTTCAATTAATTATATTTCATTATTTTTTTTTTTTGGGTGTTTATAGTCGCTTTAACATCTATGGTCATATCACGACTGTCTTACACACAGAAATATTCTGTAGGTCTTGAATCTTAATTTTTAATCTTATATCTAGGGATTCGATGGGGATCGAACCCAGAACCGGGAAAAAGAAGTGGGTTATTTCATTATTTTGTTTTTTTTTTGTTTTTTTTTTTTTTTTTTTTGTTGTTTTTTGTTTTTTTTTTCTTTAAAACGTCGTGATAATGCTGATTCATGCCGGAAGAATATTTACAATGCTTTCATTGTTGTAATAAATTATTTCCAATCTAAGACTTTGTCATGCACCGAGTGCAAAAAATAATCAATAGATACTACATCGATATCTATGTGGTAATAAAAGACAAATGAGTAAGGTCCTCAATATTCTGATATTCCCATAATAATTATAACAAATTAGGAAAAATCCTTCTAATGATGGGATAGGCCATTATAAAAATAGCTGCGCTTAAGACGAAATAAGAAAAACTGTGGTCCCAATAAAATTTCAAGTGGTGTATAATCCAATTTTGTAAAAAAATTCGATTAGTTGTTCTCCTTTCCCTGTCAAGCGTTCTGACTTATTCTTGGTTAATATTCTTTAGATTTTTTTCAAATTTAGTAAATTTAGTATTTTCAGATTAATTTGCTTACCCGAACAATACTGAGGTATGATACTATTTATTTTTTGTGATTTTTCTATTCCTTATACATTACACCTTTAAACAATAATAAGTACCATAAATAATATTATAGAAATTATAAAATAATAATCCTTTATGTAAAATTAGCAAGGTTTTTTTGAAAATACCTCTTAAGAAAATAATCATTGGTGAAAATGGCGGTAAAATGTTGTATCGTTCGTTCAATAAGCTCACGAATCTCTTGAGTACGATAATAATGCTTGCATTGTTAATAATGGTACATACCGCATTTAAATATGAAAATAAAAAAATATTAAAGGTTCAATTTGATTTGTAAAAATGTCAAATTAGAAATTTATATAGTCTATAAATGAGAAACAATGTATATAATACAAAACTTAACAATTTCTATCTTTAAAGAAGTTTCTTGTTAAAATAATTTTAAATATAAGTAAGTCAAGTCATTAAAATTTAACTGAACATTTTCGATAAAATAATTCAAAACTAACTTGAGCAAAACAAACTTTATATCCTGATATTATTCCAAAATATTGTCGCCCCTAAAATTAAGTCAAGGCATAAATCTAGCACTGGTCGTAAAGTGGCTTTTTAACTACCAGAATAAAATAATAAACATCCAAATTAAAAGTTTTATATTGACAGATTTTTTTCTCCAAAGATTTGTCTTCCTTTAAACTAAAAGCTGAATATGCCCCTGATGCTGGTAGAGTATTTACAATGATTCCATTGTTGAAATACATAATTCCCATTCTGAGGCTGTTCTGCATCATGCCTATATTCTGTGTCATGCAATACAGTGCACAAAATAATCAATACCACATACAAATGTGCTAGTAAATTCAATGAACAAGTATAGGCTCTCTAAATTAAATAAAACTTCTCTTGATATTCCCGTAATAATAACAAACAGGAAAAAACCCTTTACAATAAGGGGATGAGCCATTGTAACAATAGTCTGGATCTAAAATATTGACCAATATATAGCGGAAACGGCCGAGCGGTGCCGAAGCGGTTCATGTTTGGGCGTCTCGACTCTCGTGGTTTTGCGCGATGTCGGCGGCGTTGCATGGCGTCGCGGTTTAGTCATCTTCGAGACGTTCAGCTGAGCGTCCGTTTCGTATTCAGTTCGCGTCATCTCCCAATATTTACAGTGTGAAGTGCTACTGGAAGCAGCTGCAGTGTGGTGCAATTAGTTATTAATCAAGAAAAAAAAATCTCAATTGTTCAAATAGTTCAAGTTTATCTCATGTGTGAATTTACAAGTGCTTTGGATGCATTATTGGAATAAAAATTAAATTTGAACCACGTTTTCCGCAAACAGCACATAGGTATTTGAATTTTTTTCAACCCCATTCATATCGAAGATTTGTACTAACAAATGGTTTTAATTCAGTTGGATGCAATTATAAGTTGCACATTGAATGAAATTTTTGTTTGACTTGAAACATTGTTTGAAATTGATGATTTAATTATTCATTTTCGGGTTCGTTTGGGGTTAATTTACACAGTGGATGTGTACAGGGATGAATTCAATGCGGAAAATTAAATCACTTTTGATTTTCTAGTCTAGACAAAAAGCTTTTTTGGGAAAAAGCGAAAGTGAATTTCTTTCAGTTTTTAACAAAAAAAAAAAATATATTGGTAACAATGCACTTAACAATCCGATTCCACATGGTTGAAAATTTAATAAAAAATCGATGAAAACCACGCGCTTTTCATGAATTAAATATAAAAATTTTATTTTTAATTACTAAAAAGAAAATTGGGCAGTGTAAAAATTTGATATAAGAGCAGTGAGGTTTACAAACGTGGAAATTTCGCATATTTATAGCGACACTGATGCTAATATAAACACGAGCAGATTTTTTTATATACCTACATATAATTTTGTATATGTATATGATATTTCGGGGTTCATTTACTCATTGAGTGTATATACAGGAATGAAATTAATATGGAAAATTGAGCGATTTTTGATTTTCAAGTCTCGACAAAAGCCTTTTTCTTTGGAAAAAGCGAAAGTAAATTTCTTTCACCGTTTTAACTTAAGAGTCATGAAGTCAAATATTTGAACATTTTTGTAAATAAATTTTGCTTGAAATTTTGGCTTGTACATGAAATAATTTGCGAATTGAATACTTGGCTTGTCCTGGTATTTAGATATTGATATATGACTTAAACTTAGGCCAAAATTAATTCAAGTAGCTTAAAAATCAAGTCAAGTAGCTTTGAAATCAAGTCAAATAATGAATGCCTTGACAAAAAAACAACTTCTATAACAACTAACTAACTAATCAAACCCCACTTGATTGAAAAGAAAAAGAAAAATTGACATGCTTTTGCAAATCAAACACAAAAATTGTATTTTTAGGTACTAATAAAAAGGAAATTGGTTAACATAAAAATTTGATATGAAACTGAAGCTTAATATATGTATCGAATATGTATATGTAATGTGTACAGTAGGATGTTTAAAAAAATGATACTTACCCAAAAGTTGATCTTGTATGTTAAAACAAAAATTTTAGCGCCAAAAAATATTTTTATATTAATTTAATAACGAGCTCTTAATATCAATTTAAAGGTCTTAATATTTTAAGCAATTATCAGGTGAAAAGACCAGTTTTTTATTTTAACAATTTATTATCTTTTTACCTATGTTTCGTCGGTGTTATTCCAACTTCATCAGGTATCTTGAAAATTATTATACCAAATAAAATAAAAATTTATATTCAAATTATATTTGGTATAACAATTTTCAAGATACCTGTTGAAAATATAAAACTGGTCTTTTCACCTGATAATTGCTTAAAATATCAATATAAAGGTTTACCTCAATTCATTTTTTCATTTAAATTATCCAGAAATTTTTTTTTTTGGTGTGGATTTGAATTTGAAAGAATGAATTTAAAGGAAATTTCACGTTCTACAAAAAAAGTCCTTAAAACAAAGTTGGAAAATATAAAAAAAAATTTAATTAGTGTTACTTTTGAACTCTGATATCTTTGAAACCATTGATCAGAAGAACTTTGTTATAAGGATCTTTTGTGTAGAGTGCGAACTTTCTTTTAAATCTCTCCTTTCAGAATGTTACTACAATAAACTGCTCCAAAGTTATTATAATTCAAAAATTAAATACAAATTATTCTTGTGTTTTTAAAATGGATTGAGCCAAACCTTAATATTGATATTAAGAGTTTATTATAGCACCAACATTTTTGTATCCATATATGCATAAGTACTTACTTTCAATTTTTGAATAAAATAAGAACAAGAAAATTTTTTTTTAAAACACCCTTATGTAAAGGGTTGAATTTTGTGTGAAAAACTGAGCCACTTCTGATTTTCTTGTCTATAAAAAGGCTTTTGAGGCAAAAAATTGAAAGTGGATTTTTTATGGTTGTAACAAAAAATAATTAAATAAACTTAATAATCCAATTTAACATGGCTAAAACTCAATGAAAATTCGCTGAAAACCACGCGTTTTTCATAAATATAAATATAACACAAACATTTTATTTTTAATCACAAACAAGAAAATTAGCCAGCGTAAAAATTTGATATCAAATCTTCAACAGTGAGGTTTTCAACGTGGAAATTTCGCATATTTATAGCGAAACGGACGCAAATATAAACACGAGCAGATTTCTTTTCGTATATTTTACATATCCCATTGGCAAAAATCCAAATTCAATATCGAGCATTTGCATCAATAGTGAAATTTATAAAACAGACAAACTTC
Organism: Sisyra nigra; assembly: GCA_958496155.1. Taxonomy (NCBI): domain Eukaryota; kingdom Metazoa; phylum Arthropoda; class Insecta; order Neuroptera; family Sisyridae; genus Sisyra; species Sisyra nigra. The sequence continues at coordinate 13,213,131 of OY292318.1, forward strand.
AAATAAATCGATTTTTGATGCAAAATTGAAACCAACCATTGGACATTTGTAATGTTTGTTCTGCTTAAATGAATTTTTATGATTTGTATATATTAAAAAAAAAATCGGTGAAGCAGCTAGATGTGAATATCGAACGTGTTCTCTATACGAGTTTAATCATTTTAATGTTTGATTCAATATCATTCTGATAGATAAGATCACAAGTACAAACAACATGGAGATATTTGATTATATACAATATTATTATTATAAGTGTTAAGAAAGGTTATATAGAAAATTTAATTTACCTAATTACAGGTTGTTAAATATCAAAGGACCTGCTTTTAAATAATCGGTTATAATTGATAAAAAAACCAGTAGTGGTTCGTGACAAAAGTTTTAGAAGGCAAATGTTTTTGTGTCGCAGTCTCACGGTCAAATCAAGTCTTAATTTTATATTTATATTATTTAATATTATAAACCACTTTAACATTTAGTAGCCATTCACTACTTGACTGAATTTTCAAGTTATTTGACTTATATTCGGCTCAAATCATGTTAATACTTAAATATCAAGTCAAATTAATATGTTGAGTTCATTTGCATCAAATCTTTTGTTACTTGACTTGATCAATTCCTATTCGTCAGCAACAGTGCGTATAAATAATTCCTCTGGATTATATCAAGTAGTCATAATAGAGAATTTATAATGAGAGTAAGAATAAGAATTTAATTTTCATCTGGTCTCTAGGTTTTCAATAAAATCAATCGGGCTCTTTTTAAAAAAAAAATGGTAGTCACTGGCTTAGAGACAGAAAATTACAAAAAACTTCTGTAGTTCACTGGAAAACACAAAATGTACACGGAAAAAAATAGTGGTGTAAAATTTACAACACTAAACTAGTAATATTTTTACTGCACTTTGTGTTCACCACAAATGTAACATTTGATAACACACTGTGTTGTATTCAGCTCTAACGTATAGTATTTTTTACTACCATAGTGTAGTAAATATATGTAGCTGTTACAACTGCTGAGTGTTGTACAATTAACAAATTTTGGCGTTTGCGCATGCGTTGCGAACAACATAACCAATAATTTTGACAAATAAATGCAAGTGTCAAAAATTCAGCTATATTTTTACTAGTTCGTGTTGTTAATAATACTACAGTTTTAATTACATTTGTTAAAACACTTTTGGCTGGTAAACGTTACCACACGTGGTGTCATCCTATATAATACTAGTTAATGTAGTAAAATTAACAAGGAATGTTGTTAAAACTACAACACATTTTTTCCGTGTATGAATCAACAGTAATCGAACCCAAAATTAAATTATAATTTAATTTTTATTCAAATTCAAAGTTGGGAACAAAATCAATTAAGATTAACCTATTGTTAGTGGCACAGGGACTAAATTGTCCCTTTCTGCGATCTACAGGTTGAATACTGCTGAAAGGTAAATTTTTTATGCCGCTTTTTCGGATTTAGTGGGAGCTAATGACTTTAGTAGTTGAAGAGATTTAAAAAAAAAAGTTTAGATTTGCTTAAGAAGCCACGACGTCCCTTATCTCTATAGACGAGCCCCCCCCCCAAAAAAAAAGCAACTGTAAGAAACTGTTACATTTAAAACATAGATACAATAAAAATCTTTCTTAAAGAAAAGAAAATCTTGGATTGAAATTTTTTCATATTAAAATGATATTAAATTAGACATTATACGTATTATATATACAATAATTCATTTCTTCGCAAATAACTGGATTTGCTCTAAATTTGCAACAAATTCCCAATTGAATTTCCGCTGTAATCTCTCAAGAATATGTTACATTAACCAGAAATTGATTAGGTTATTTTTTTTTATTTATTTCCAACGAATAACGAAATGCAGTGATATACTCATAAATGTATGAAGTAATAATTCTGAGTTTCTCATATTCTCCCCTTCAAATCCAATAATATTTCGTCAAAAATCCTCAAGTGTCTCTTGAAATCTTGTGCACGTTTTAAACACGTAGCGCTTTTCCTTGCAGTTTGTTTTGGATTGAAAATTTTCACGCTTTAAAATAAGATAATGGAAGTTTTTGCTTTAAACGTGTTTTTAAAACATTAAATAAATTGGCGTTAAAACCTCGTGCTTAAAATATTTATTATATTTTAAAAAAATGCATACATAATTTTGTTGTATTTGGATTTAACTTAAAAGCTTTCGTCTAAGTGACAGAAAATATGAGAGCAAGCTCCTTCAGTGTTTATACTATTATACTCATTTGATCTACGTAGTGGCGCTGTAATTAAATTGCCGCTCTATCCAAGGTCCAAGAGTCGAATCCCAATTAGGAAACTGTGCTTGGTATTTTAGCTAAGCAAAATGCATGTTTCATGTTTGCAATTCATGTTTAGCATGAAATGATTTGTGAACTCAATGCTCGACTTGATTTGATATATAAATATTAATAATATAAATAAGTCATGATAAGTTGTGATAATTTTGCATAATCGGGCTATGTGTTTTATTGATGTGCTTGAAATATTTCAAGCTGCCTGGTGAAGTCGGAATAACACCGACGAAACGTCGCGAATTGAAATAAATAAAAAAACATTGCTAAATTGGTCTACTGAATCCTGACTTATTTATATCATTAATTAATTTAGACCTGAAAAAATGAAGATAAATATTATATTGATTAGAGTTTGACTTGATTTTAAAACAAATTTTGGTCAAATAGTTTGAAAATCAAGTCAAGTAAAATATCAATCAACTCAAATCCTGCTTTACAAGCCAAAATGTTAAGTATAGTTCTTTTCCAAAAATGACTAGTTAGTAGTTACTTCATGAATCTTTACCTAAAACACATACATAGGAAGTCTTAATAGTTCAAAACGGAACTTACTTAGTGGATAAATAAAATTTATTTTCTTAACCTATATCAAACACATTTTCAGATAAAAGTGACTGTGAGTGAAATAAACGCATTTATTGCACGAATTGAAAAACCAGATGTGCACTTTATTTTTCAAAATCAACACTTAGATTCTGATCTTTTGATCGTTGATGACTAAAAAAAAATAAATACAAACTCCACATATTTAACTAGCAATTTTCGAATTTTTTTTTCTGGTCAACGACTTTAAGTTCTTCGCCCTGAACTCAATAACAGGAACAGTCTTCTGTTCAAATAATAAATTGGCAGTTTTTCAATATTTTCTTTCTTCAAAATTCCTTTCTCTCATTATTCAATGAAAATAATCACACAACCAGACATAATCTAATCATGCTCATGTTAACTCCTACGTGAGAATGAATTAATAAATCTGCTAACATTTTTTTAAAGAAAACTTTTCTTCAGAACTGTTAAAAGACTAAGAATTTGATATGAGCAAAATGCGTGTATATATGACTAAATAAAAATTGAAAAGATTATGTCATGAAAATTTTAATTTGAAAAATTACTTTCAATTATATTAAATAGAAGTTTATGACTTAATATTAGCCACAATTGATAATGATATTGTCGTTTATTTCAGTTATGAATGAGCAGATAATATACTAGAAGGGTATTAAACATTGGATATACAAATAACGTTGAATATTTTAGACCTGCATGTCCTGATTTTGGGTGCATGAATTGTCCTAATTTTGTTCCAATTTTTTTATTTGTCCTGATTTTAAATGCAAGTGAAATTTAAAAATGCTGCAACTGTTCTTCTAACGAAGTGAAGTTTGAAATTGTAGGAACTGTAAGGATGTCCCACACGTCTTCAGTTCTTTCATCATATTGTTACGTTTTTACGAGTTCGAGGATTTGTGTTTAATGACAACAAAGTTATTTTTAACAATTGTTTATTGATTTATCTTACACTATTGTCACTTAGGTATACACTACACGTTAACAATGAGTTAGTTCACTGTTTAACTACTCAGTTTTCACAGCCACTTATTTACTAATTATTGTCACTCACTATTGCACTGTTCACTTTATTTATAATGTTCACAATTTATTTAACACTGTTCACTTTCACTATTTATTTTAGCACTGATCACTTTCACTATTTATGTTAACACTGGTCGAAGATCACTTTTCGAGAGACTGTTGACGTTCACTATTTATTTCCAGACTGTCGAAGATTTATTTTAATACTGACTCGCTTTTTGCTCGTTCGGGGCTTATATAGGATTTTTGAATACGTCTAGAAAATTCGGCTCTATTGTCCCTGGACTTTCTATATTTCTCGGAATATTTTATTGCCAAAACTTGTTATGGTCCAAGAAAAATAGATCGTTCTAGAAGCTTCACCCCTTAATTCACCGAGGAATCCTTTTTGTCAAATCTTCTCGATAGGTGGTCGCCCGCTCACTCTCATCTTATAACCATGCCGCTTCCTTATTGGCCAGCTGATGGGGTTGGTGACCCTCCCAGACTCTAAAAATGGCGAAGCTCCTCCATCTTTAGACCGTGACAATATAGATTTTAGCACAGTTATTGGGTTAATGAGTCCTTAATATTGACTTTTGAAAAACTTGAAAGTGTAGACCTCAAATTCTAAGCCGATATTATCTTTAAAAAATTATAATGATTTAATTACCTAACAAATACAATTTTAACTCTATGAAATAATTACTTCCTAATTTTGCCATCTCATTACAAGCTATTTATCTGTAATTTTCTTTTCAAAACGAAATATCAAACACGGACATTCACCACACACTAACCATATAATAATTGGCTTATTTCATGTGGTATGAGTTAGTATTAATATATTTATTTCACTTTCCGTTTCATGGTAATTATTTTATAGCTATTATCGTTCCAACACGCCAATATCTCAATGTATGGATAAAGAAAATTTTCAATCATTGTTTAGTTTGATTCTTAGAATATAACACTATCTATCAAGTAAAAAATTTAGTACATATAAAAAATTAATTTTGTTTTCTGGGTCACAAAATTGCTTCGAGTTCATTTCATCACTCGCTACAAATAAGGCAAGTCTTTGATTAAATCACAACCATAAGCCACTCACACATATGTATACATTTTTAAATAAAAATCAATATTTCAAAATAAATTATGCCCACATAGTATCCATAACATATGCATTTTAATTTTCTCTTCAGTTTTCATATGCAAGGGATCTCATATTTTAGATACAATACGACGAAATCAAGTGACGCTTTTTAATTTACGCTTCGTAAAGTAAGCACAAATCGTGGAATATAAGGGGGAATACATAGGGGTTGTAAGTGTTTAATAATCGTGTTTTAGTTATAAAACATTAAAAACTGAGACAGTGAAATGCAATTTAGTGAACACATCGGCAGTGCACTTAGGTAGATTTTTATATAATTGATTAGCACAAAAGATGTAATTAAAAACACTTCATCTTTGAAAGAATATGTTGCAATTGTTTGTGTTGAAGTAATATTTCAATTAATTTTAGATTTTACTATTGAACTGGTTTTACTATCCACTAAATTACCTATCGCAATTCGACAAATTAGGTATCGTTAAAAGCGTCTTGATTTTCTGCTGGTTATAAGCTATGTGAGCTCAGAATAAATTGAAGGAAAGAAGGTGATTTTTGACAATTAAAAAAAAATTGCATAAATAGTGAATACAACAAATTTTTTTCAAATGAAAATAATTAATTTTCAACAAGTTATTAACCACCCCCTGAGTCTTTAAAAAACGGCCTCTCGCACTGCTGCAGTGATTGCAGTGTTTACAATGAAATGCAAAAATACATTAATTTTATTAAACTAGAATATATTTCAAATACAAAACCCTTGAATGTAAAAAAACAATTAATATGCAACAAAATTGCGAATTTTAAAAAATTGAGTGTGCTTGTGGACCAAACATTATTTTAATAGATTGTAAAGCCTAGTACTCACTAGTAGACATGTTGCGCGATTTGTCTAGAGACCGTCAGTGATCGGAGAACTTTTTTCACTATTACCCCAAAATACTTTTGTATTAGTCGATATTACTTCCTCATTTTGAAAAAGAAATAATCAATGTAAATGAAAATTTAACATTATTTATTGAATTAATTTACACGGAAAATAACCTCGGTTTCCCGACCGCTGGTTTAGAGACACTGTTCTTTGTCTCGTCTAGCGTTCACACTACGCGATGCGAATTTCTCAGTCTCCTCTTCGCAGTTCACCATGGAGGACAAAATAAAGAAATAAATTAAATAAACGAAGCTCGCCCCTAGACAATAGCGACGTCTACACTGTCAAAATGTTGAGGGAACATGTCTAACGTTGCATGCTGTCTTTTAAAGACCTCTCCGTTAGACCTGTGATTTTTGGTCTCGTAACAGGCCCTAAACGGGGATTCGTTTAAAGACATGTCTACGGAGATAACCTGAAACGCGTCTGAGAGACCAAAATCGCGCAACATGTCTACTAGTGAGTACTAGGCTTTAGACTGAATCAATAGGCTTATGATAAGAAATTCATACTACTAGGCCATAATGCAACGGGCATTAAGAGAAAGAAAATGTACGGGCTCGCTTCTTCCTACACTGCTTCTAGATCACATATCTCAAATGTAAGAATAATTCCCCGATCGATAAAACGTAGAATTTGTCTTTCTTATTCATATTTCATACATAATATGCGTAAATGTTCAATTGCTCTGAGAACTTTTAAAATACAGGTTGCTTTCCATTTATTAACACAAAGCGACTCTGCGTTACATTGCGATACACTGCCAAAATGAAACAGAGTTATCTCAAAATAATACTAGAGCAAATACTAGAGTGCATTTTTTGGTTTTTTAATACCAACCTGAAGAACCTGAATAATTAATAAGCATAGGGAATCGAGTCACACTAATTCGGCACTTCAGTAGTCCGGTACATCCAATAATACGGCACCTTCCGCTCACATCTCCTTCGCTCCTCTACATTTTTATTATTATTTATATTTATTTACATATGAATTTACATTTTTAATTTTTCTATACAATCCAATAATCCGGTACCCCTTTGTAGAACCATATAATTTTCATAGTACATATAGCTATTTAGTATTAAAATCGTAAAACTATTACAGTAACAGTAAATCTGAAAATAAAAAATTTTAATTCGAAGATAATAAAAGTAACATATAGTTTAAGTTTACGATGTCAATATTGCAACCTTTAGTAATTTTTTTCCGTGTACATATAGATTTTGAATGCATGTGAAATTTTTAATTTTCCCATTTCATTAACTAACATTTTATAATTGAATTTCTAATCGACTATTTGAGTATGGCAAACACAGTATGTAAAGGAAACTTCAAACATAGTATGTTTAACTTGTAAAAACAATTATTGTGTTAACTTGCAAATAAACTTGATATTTATTACTTGTTCTGAATTCAGATTCCCAAATAGTGTTAGTCAACCTTAGATCGTGTTTAGTGAAAATTAAAAGAAATTATCTTTAAGTATTTGCTTGCTTCCGTATATATAAGTTAATATTTACTTTTGTAATCCTTATTTGTGTAGTGGTAAATAAAAATGAGTTTTCTCATTTTCATTGTCATTTTTTGATTAGTTTTTATTTCGATATCTCTATATATGTATAAAAGTGTCGTAAATATTTAAAAGATATATACTGTTACGTTTTCAACTGTTTATATTTATGGGTTATTAGGATTTGTGTTTTAAAGCAACAATGTATTTTATACACACGTTTCTTTATTTATTTAATACTATTAAACTTATTTATTTATAATTCAACAATCGTTTATTTCACTGTTTAACTTATAACTGATTCATTAACTGTTAACTCATTCACTGTTTGTAACTGATTGATTCTCCCAGCTGTCAACCCATTATATATACATATATGGGCCCAGACATGCTTCCAGAATATTCTGGAATATTCGGTCTTAAATTTTTAGTCTACTCGTTTTCTCTTAAATCAAATATCTTCAAGGAAACCTCTAGAACACCTTTCGTCTCAGTTAGGTTGCCCAGTTCTCCTTTATTTACTTTTCACACTTCGGTGAGCGCACAGCGGGACACCAGATGCAAGGCCTATTACATTTTTTATTATAATTATTAACATTTCTTCAATCAGCAAATCCGGCGCCATACATCAATAGCCTTCAAAGCTTACTTGCTATTTTACATTGATATATTAAATAGTTAGAGGGGCAATGAATCGGGAGTTAAAATGAATGGAAAAAGAATATCAGGTCGCAACGTTTCGCTATATATTATAGGTTCCTCAGGCTCTCTAATACATGCTCAGCATTGTTGTCTTTTTGTAGCTTTGCATAAATAAATTATGCATATTTTTTGTATTTTAAAAAAGAATTTGACACTCATTGATTGATGTTTATGAAAATTGTTATCACCATATTAAATATATTAAATATGGTGATAACAGGAATGATAGGCATGCATCAGAGAGTCTGATGAAGCTATAATATATGGCGAAACGTCGCGATATGATATACAGTTTGCATTCATTTTAAATCCCGACCCATTGCCTCTCTAACTATATATTATATTAATATCAATGCAAAATAACAAGGGTCTGAAAAAAAATTAATTTTTGAAATTTCTTACTTTTTTCATTTAAAGGATGAATAAAATTAGCAAGAATTATTCTAAGAACACTTAATATTACGAGTTATTCTTTTTAGCTACTCGTATGTATTTTATACGTTGTAATGACATTTTTGGAAACCGTCGTGAATTGAAGATGGTCCTGAAGGTGATTTTGTAATTTTTCTCTTCCTAGACGTTTCATAGAAGTTTATTTTCTCAATCCTGAACTTTGTTTATTGTACTAAAGTCACAGGTAGTCACTAATTTGCAATAAATCGAAATAATTTAAATCAGAATGAGATCTTAATAAAAACCGGTATGACAAGAAAATCATCAAAACAGTCCACCAGATCAAAATAAGTATATACCATATATGAAAGGCCAGAAATTATGCATTCGCGCGACAATAAACGCGTGAATTGAAACAGAATAAGAAAAAAAGCTCCAAGGTCTGGCGTTTCGTACACTTTATAAAACAGCTGATAAATAACGCAACCGACACGTTTTCACTCAAACAAAAAGTTCTCTCATTAAAGTTGCTTTTATGTTATGTAGATATACACTGCCGGCCAAAAGTTTGAGACCATATAGATTTAAGCCAAAAAAAGGAAATATTTTTAAAAATTCAAAGACAAATACAGTAAAAATGTTTATTAATATTATAGTTATAACCTTTAAACATACTTAGTATAGAAAATAAACATAAAAAATTATTCTATAAAAAAAATGAACTAATTACTCAAACTGTTTTTTCATCAAAAAATCCTCCCTTGCACTTTATTACTTTTTCTACTAGCCTCGGCATTCTACTTATTAACTTATTTATGGTTTCTTGAGAAATTTTGTTCCAGCTTTCTTGTAGTAGTCTCCACAAGTCTGCAAGTGAAGAGGGACACTCCTCTCGGACATTCCTATCAAGCTCGTCCCACAAAAGCTCGATTGGATTGAGATCCGGACTTTGCGGTGGCCATTTCATGATTTTTAAAACTCCTTCTGCTTCTTTTTGTAATAAATAATTTTTACATAGCTTGGAAGTATGCTTTGAATCGTTATCTTGCTGGAAAATGAACCCATTGCCAATTAAACTTAAGCCTGATGGTACAGCATTTTTTTCGAGAATTGTTTTATATTCCTCTTTCTTCAAAATTCCATCAATTTTAACCAAATTTCCAATTCCATGGCCTGAGAAACAACCCCAGACCATTATTAAACCACCACCGTGCTTAACAGTTGGCACTACACAATCTGGTAACATCTTTTCTTCGGTGCTACGCCGAACGTAGATTCGTCGATTTGAGCCAAATACTTGGAATTCTGACTCATCAGTCCAATGAACTTTTTTAAAATCATCTTCTGTCCAATCTCGATGGAATAGGGCCCACTGCATCCTTTTTTTCTTATTTTGCGGCCTTAGTAAAGGTTTCCGAACGGCAACACGACCAAACAGTTTAGCGTTCCTCAACCGTCTTTTCACTGTGGTAAGCGAAACTGGTTTATTTAAAGATTTGTTCACTTCAGCACAAATTTTTGGTGCTGTTAAGCGTCTATTCCTTTTGCTGGTAATAACGATAAACTGATCCTCACTAGAAGTAGTAGCTCTCGGTCTTCCTGAACGTGGAAAATCTTGAAAACTACCCGTTTCCTTAAACCGAATAATTGTGCGATGAATACAAGTCTTCGAAAGTTTAAGTTGAGACGCAATTTCACGTTCGGATTTGCCTTCATTATGTAAAGTAACAATGGCAGATCGAGTTTCGATATTTATTTCTCGTACTTTTCCCATTTTTAAAACGTTTTAACTATAGAAACCCCAAGTTAAGACTAAATTAAATTATTCGTACAAAATGGTACATAACTTAAAAAAAAAATTAAAATAACCTGTTTTAGAAAGTCTAAATAATAACAAAGAATAGCCAGTGCAAAATTAAAGAAGAATAGAATTAAAGAACAATTAATACGGAGCTACTTTAAATATAATGATGACTCTTCCACTGGCCAGACACCCTGCGGTCTTGGATGTTTTTAAACAGAACCCATTAATTCTATTTGTACCTGAGAAACATACCTACAAAAGTCTCTTTAGATGTTCATCAGTAATTTAAAAATATGTATGGACAACAATTTTTATTGTATTACCGAAACTTTGAATACAATAAGTGATAGCATAAATATATTACAACTGGTCTCAAACTTTTGGCCGGCAGTGTATGTTACCCATATGCATGCATATGTTACTCATGTATTCCCCTTACTCAAGTATTTCAGTATTCATTTGTGTACGATAAAAGTGTCATACATATAACCCTTCTATGACGTCACCACTACATGCGAGTTAAAGGGAGCTGTCGAATATTTATGAGAAAAATTTATAAAAATAGCTAAATGACACGAAATGGCTTGAAGAGCTTTGACCTAAAATTATAAATGTGATGGCGCGACTAATGTCATTTATTATTTAAATTTTTTTTATTTTGTGCTAATAACCATATTTTTCATAACATATAGGTATGTGGTATATAGAGATTTACCGTACAACTAATAGTGGAAAAAGTTCATAAAGAGCCGTTTCCATTTTTTTAAATGAACATTTTTATCGCTAGTTTTAAAATCCTTTTATACCATGAGGAAATATGATTTATGTCTCTTTGAAATAATTTATTTTTAGTAGCTTAAATGCAAATGAAATCCAGCTGCAAAGAAAATGTTCATAAAAACGAATATTTTAAATGAATTTTAATTAAATGCAATGTCTTCGTGTGGTAAATGAAATTCAGTTTTATATAAATTTGAAATATTTAAACAATTTTGAATTATTATTTTCATAATGGTACACCTTTGTAATTGGTTTTGGAAATATTCACTTATTCTGAAAAGTTGCATTTTTACGTTTTGAAAGATGTAGAATTTGATTTTTTTAAAAAATCTCTCCGAGTAATGTTCCTTGTATTGCTTTTAGTGAATTTTCTCAACCAATAATCATATTATGAATTTTTCCAAATTCTATATGATGATTTATCTAGGTATGGTTGTAGTACCTCTCTTCCTTAAGTTTCAACAAGATCGGATCATTTTCGTGGAACGTATTTATTTATTTTGGATTTACGATTCATAAGTATTATAGGAAATTGATTTACTGATAATTTCTGACAGCACATTGTCAAAACTGAGAATTCATCAAGTCAAGTTTTTGGACACCTGGCGAAATGAATTGCACTTAATATATTATCTTTGAATAGAAATAACCTGCAAACTTAATGCTTGACTTGACTTAATACTTAAATATTTGGCTTGGCTTCGAATTGATTTTGAAAATTAATCGTATGTATTAAAACATAAATTTTGGCGCCAAATCAAGCTCTTAATATTGTAACGTTGTTACGGGTTCTTGGATTTGTGTTTGAATGACGACAATTTATTTTTAGCACATGTTTATTTATTTACACTAGTTAACAATGATTAAGTTCACTGTTACAATAGTCACAGTCACTAACTGTCATTAACTGTTTTTAACTGTTTACAATGTTCACAATTTATTTAGCACTCGCGATTCACTATTTATTTAACACTCACAATTCATGATTTATGTATCAAAGTATCACTTATGTTGACGATTTATGTATAACTCGGTTGACGATTTATTTATGACTGACCCTTCGTTCAAACAAACCTCTTTTTATATCGTTTTGAATATTTTCGAGAATATTCTATTATTCATTTCCTTCTTGAAACAATTCTTTCTATTGTTATTATTCTGTCTCTTTCCACTCGTAGGAAAGTTCTAGAATGTTCCGCCAGGTCTTTCGCATCCTACAACTACGTCGCTCCCCATTGGCTGGTTGATTGGTTTAGCCCACCCCCGATGGGGTACAAAGACAACGGCTGAGACAGTTTTAAGAGCATGCGCCACCCCCAAACTCACAAAATGGCGATTTTCCATCCTTAAAATCTTTTCCTTGCTCCTTAGATTGTAACAATTACAGAATAATGGTTTTCCTCACTCATTTTAAATAACACAGGACATATTTTTTTAATTTTAAATTTCCATAACTTTGGAACAGTTCATCGTAACAACAATCTGAAGTAAAGAAATGTTTTACAGAAAAAGTCCTTAGAACAAAGCTGGAAAATATTAACAATTTTTAATTAGTGTTATTTTTCAACTGATATCATTAAAACGGTTAATCTAAGGAACTTTGTTGTAAGGATCTTTTTTTGTAGAGCGTAAAATTTTCATTATATCCCTTCTTTTAGATTGTTGTTACGATGGACTGTTTCGAATTTATGAAAATTTAACAATATAAAATCCTGTGTTATTTAAATGGAAAGAGAAAATTAATTTAATTTTAAATTATTTTAATTTTTAATTAATTTCCTAGAATTTTATAGTCAAATCGAGTTGTTTTTGATGATATCCTAACTTTTTTCTTTTAAAATCTTAATTTTGTTAAAAATTTTACTTAAGGTTGACCAACTGTTGAATTCAGTCGACCAATTATGACCAAATAATTTAGCTACATTATATATAGAGTGGTTTTATATGGATTTTTTAGCTATAGACAGTTCTTCGTAATTTACGTTTTCAAACCATACAATATAAAATCCTGTGTTATTTAAATAGAAATAGAAAAAATGGATTGCGCCAAACCTTAAAATTGATATTAAGAGCTAGTTTTGGCGCTAAAATTTTTTTTTTTAATATATCGTGAGACTATCAGTTTTTGGGCATCATAAGACATTTTTTTGAACACCCTTATTTATGTGATTATTAATTTTTTTATTTGCTTAAATTGTATTGAATACTAGCTGACCAGTTACTGATACTAAATGATTAAATAGTGACCAATTAATTTACTAGAATTTTATAGTCAAATCGATTTGTTTTTGATGATATCCTATTGTTTTTTTAAATTTTTAATTTGTTAAAAATCTTACGTAAGGTTGACCAACTGTTGAATTCAGTCGACCAATTATGACAAAATAATTTAGCTACATTATATATAAAGTGGTTTTATATAGTTTTTTAGCTATAGGCAGTCATTCATAATTTACGTTTTTAAACCATAATCTCTTTAAGCAATAAAAAAGTCTATAAAATATTAGAAGTGCTTCAAATTGGATGTCAATATAATATATGTACATATTTCCATGCATGGTATTCATCATAAAACAAGGCGATGATAAGTAGATGGTGATGAATGAGGATGATTATATTTATACCACTGAAAGAAGATCATTTTCTTTAAACTCCTGAGTCTTCTTAAACTTGTTATAAGAAAAATGCATTTAATTTAGTGAATCAACTTTTAGTTTCATTTTGCTAATAATAACTGTGTTTAGTAAATGACTATGTTTTTTAAAAGATATAGGATATAAGATTTTTTTTTTAAATTTATGATATGATAAAGCTATTAACATCTATTTTTATTACATAATATAATTTCATGGGAAATAAATTAAAGAGCCTATTTTAATTTCCGTAAATTTCTTAATGCATCTGAAAGTAAATATCTCAACATGCTTTTAGAAAATGTTTTTAATACTTGATGTCTTGTTTCAGAACTTAAACAGGGTCGGTCTCCGGTCCGGTGTTCCGGCGTGCCGCCCATTTGGCCGCCCAGCTCTACTCATCCGGTGCACGTCAACATAGTGTCTGTGTTTGTGTGTTATCCAGTGTGTGATTAGTGTGCCATTTGCCAAAATCAAAAGTGGTTATTGAGAAAAATCTATCAGTGCTATGTGGTTTATTAATAATTTCAACATGCATTTGGGAGTTTTCGTATTCTGCTTGATTGCATCTTTGGCTCAGGGTGAGGAAAAAAATTAAATTTTTTTTAAACTTTTAATTTATGAAGTGTAAAATGAGCTTAAGCTTATTTGAACATTGAAGCGTTGTATACAAATATAATAGGATATTTGTTGGAGGTTTTGATAGATTTATTCGAAAACATACTTAAAGTGTTCAAGAATAAATATTGGTTTTACTCTCGTTCCATTTTAAGTTGTTCTTTTATGGGTTTTTTCTTAATGTTTGAATAATCATAAAAAATTATAAAATAACATGTAACTAAGATCCTCAAACGAAAATCTTTAAGTAATTAATTTTTGAAGAAAAAGTTATTACTTAAACTTTTACATAATATCATTTAAAATATATTAAATTGATCATAGATAGGAAACCACTGACCTAGAATGTATAAGTAATCTTTCCAGATTTGCTTTAGTTCTACTGGTATATGGTATAAATAATGCACGTCTAAGATATTCTCGAATTAAATTTATAGTTCCAAAGGGACGGACTCATCAATTATCTACTGAGCTCACAATTTAGAAGAAGCTATTCGAATCGACTACTTAATACTTGTAAAGTATAAAACGAAAACTTGAAATAATTTGACTTTCATGTTTTTATTGAAACTTCTACAAATATGAATAAATGTCACCTGCTAATTAACGAGAAGTCGACTTTTAAACTCCACGCCTTTATTGAAATGATTATCATCAAATATGATATCTCTTCGCTAAGAAAAGTAAACAAATATTGAATTACATTACAAATTTAAAGATAATATAGCTTTGTGTTGAGGAAAAGTCAAAAAAATTTTGTAAATGCTCATTATTATAAACAAGATAAAATGTTTTGTCATACTTTTGGGTTTTTATTAAACGCATTGCGATTTAGATGGTAAAAAATAGAGTTTTTATTCATATTGATAGATAACGTTACAGAGGCAATGAATCGGGATTTACCATGAATGAAACAAGATTATCAGGTCGCAGCATTTCGCCATAAAATATAGCTTCATTAGACCCACTGATGCATGCTCGGCATTCTTATCTTTTTGTAGCCTGGTATACACCAATTATATATAATTTATATCTACTTTAAAAACGAATTTGACACTCATGATTGATGTTTTTGTTTGTTATCAACATAGTATGATCATAACGTTATGATTTTTTTTATAACTAGTATATCCAAGTCTACAAAAAGACTAGAATGCTGAGCATGCATCAGAGAGTCTGATGAAACTATAATCGCAAAACGTCGCGACCTGATACTCTTGTTGCATTAATTGTAAATCCCAATCCATTGCCCCTCTAACTATATCTATCAATACAAAATAACAAGGATCTGAGGAATTTCTATATAGTAGTAAAAGAAAGGTAAATGGATCTTTCGGCAAAAATTTGATCCAAAAATAAACTTTTCTGGTAACGTAAATATCCTCGTAAATGTTTCTCTAAGGATGCTTGGAAGGTAATTGAAGATGATATATTTACATGTTTTTTTCTGGAGTTAGAAATCGTTATATTCATAAGAGCAAAATATGTTTTAGAAAATTCTAAACAATCTTAATATATTTTTAGATTACATATTTCACTACAATTACCTACCTATTTTCTCATAATGCACCAATTATTACATATTTTCTACATATTTCAGTGCGAAAACCTTTATTAATAATACATTTTATTAACAATGCAATAATCAGAATTGTTTACTGGAGGTGTGTTCCACTAAAGACTTACAACACTCGAAATTTTTTTTCAATGTAATTTAAAGTATATTCACCGTCAAAAGGTAGTAGACTTTTTTTTTATTTAAATCAAGATAAAAACATTTTATGTATTTTACTTGATATTAATAATTTTTCGTATTTCTTGGCAAACTACAAACAGTAGATATTCATGAAATTGTAGTGTTCAGTTTTTTTCCAAATTGTGTCTCTTATTTACTCTTAAGAAGGACATCCTTAGGCACATTGAGGGGATAAGCGATGTATTGCAAAGATATGATATATCGCGATGTGCACAGAACGATACTTGAAATTAGAATGGAGATTTAAAGGTTCATACTTCCGCGATATATCGTTTTTACGGCCTACTTGAGGTTTTTTCCTCACCAGCTGTTGACATATACGCTCAAACACGTCTTACTTTTCATGTCACTTAGATTAGTTGTTACGAGATCGGAACACGCGACTTCTTTATTCCGCTCATTTTCTCTTCTCGTCTCTCTCATCGTACATGCCATTTATAGTATTTGAGGCA
The DNA here is from genome assembly GCA_958496155.1 of Sisyra nigra. NCBI lineage: Eukaryota > Metazoa > Arthropoda > Insecta > Neuroptera > Sisyridae > Sisyra > Sisyra nigra. The sequence continues at coordinate 13,229,720 of OY292318.1, forward strand.
TATTTTTTTTATTAAACATAGACTGTGAGATCCTTTGAGCAGAAAAATTATTTTTACATTCATTAATGATTTTATATTTTTTCTGTATAATTTCGTTGATTTCAGTAAATTTTTTTCTCAGTGAATATTTTTCTGTCGGATTTTTCCAGAAGAACCCATCTTACAATTTAACTTCTGAGGTACGAGTTCCTTTAGTTAAATCTCGGCTTAGAATTATTATCCTCAACACTAAAAAAATTAAGATTATGTTTTTAACGAAAATTTTGATTTTTCTGATTATTTTCAATACAATTTGTAAATAGGTTAAGTTACTTTAAGTTATTTTCATGATTTTAAAATATTGATGCTGAAGTAGGTAACTGATCTTCAAAAAAAAAAAAAAAAAACATTTTTTTCTTTTATTGTAACTTACTTTTTGGTTGCATTCGTTTAAACTTTCATATCTTCTATCAGAGTCTTTGTATTATAATTTCTATTTTTTGGACTTTTAAATATGAAATTATGATATCTCAAGTCGTAAACTTGTTTATAATAATGATCAATTAGACATCTCTACAGATCAAATAAACATTTGAAATTTTATGTTTCAATCCGTGACTAAGAATATGAAATATTTATATTTAATATAAGAAAAATTAGATCACTTTAACAAGTAAATAGTTTCACTATTGGTTCCTTCGTATCATAATTCAATTTATTTAACTCAAGACAATAATTCTCTTATTATATAATAATAAAGGAGAAATGTTCAATATATTTATTGAAAATCATTAATGATTGCTCTAATTATTGTTCTTTATTCTAACTTTATTTTGCATCATATCTTAAAATAATTGTCCTAATTAAAATTTAGTTTTATTGCCCTGAACTTTAATTAATAATTCAACTTGTTAACTTTTTGTCTTATGACTTTTTAATGAGTGAAATAAGTTGATCAATTTCATCCGTAAGAAGTCAATATTGTCTATTTCTCAATCTATGAATTCATCAACTAGTAATTTCACGAAACGATTCTAAAATAATAAATGTTTTAAGGATGAATTGGAGATACAATCAGGAGCAAAAGTACTGAACACTAATAATTCGTGAATATCTATTGCTTAGTATCTCAATTTATATTTAGAGAATTATACCTATATATTAGCTAGTAAAATCAGGTTTTTCACTTTTGATTTTTTCTCAACAACCCTTTGGGGATTGTTAATAACATTTTGCAAAATTTGTTTCTATAATTCAAATTTGAAACATTTACCTACCATTTTTTAATGAATTTTATTTGTTGAGTGAACAAATCTTCATTAGAACACGCCATGTTAAAATACAGATTTTGAAATTGCTAGGATAACTTTAGAAAAGTTTAGTCAACCATTTTAAAGTTGAAACAGTAGATTGGGGATTATTTAAGGGACATATATTTTGTAGTAATACCTTCGTTTATTTGTTACCATTTTGTTTACCAGACATCCTTAAAATAACGGTCACGTTATTAATATCTAGATTTGCATTTATTCATATAAATAACCGTTTTAAATTAACCTTATCAAATCAATTTTTTATTTCTACCCAAGAAAAAAGGTTAATAAGACATTAGCAAAGTTCTAGGAATCAATGCTTAGCAAAAAAACTTCAAAGAACGTAAAGAAAAAACCCTTATCGAATATTCTGTTAGTTGCGCTATCGATATACCATCTTCACTAATGTTACAAAAGTGGCATTCACCCCTAAGCAATATAAAATACGTGAAGGAACTCATATCGTGAGGATTACAAATATGCGAATCGGGTCTGCAAAGTCCCTCTCTTCTAAAAACAGTCTTGTGCGAGGGTATTCATCCCGCTCATCCTGTTTCACCCTAAAGTGTGACGTCATATGACTGACATTCGTCCCCTTCATATCCGGATCTTATGCTTTAAATTCATTAATTTTTTGCTAACGCAGTAAAATGCCGTGATAATAGCCTTTAGAAATTTTGTTATAATCGAAAGATAAGGTAAAATACAAACACATTGTACCTATATAAATTGTGACTAAGCCTAATTAAATCTGGGGAATTTAATTTAATTTTTTTTCGAGAGATATCTATAATCTTTTTAAATTTAAAAAAAAATTATTTTATTCGTTGAATCAAATTAGTTGAAAGCTCATTGTTTTAGTATTGATTAGTTAGTCACCCTCGGTGCAAGATCTAATCCCTTCGAGCATATTCTTCTTTAATGTGATTAAATTTATTCGTTTTAATAAATCTGTAGTTGCAAATGTAATGTTATGTGTAGACATGACATAAATTGGTGTCGTTCTCGAGTGGAATTATTTTTAACCATGAAATGTTCGAATCTTTCAAATACATAATATAATGTATGGTTGTATTGAAAGAGAACATAACGCAGGTCTCATTTATTACATCCAACAACATAAATGATTCACCGAGTATAATCACAAAACTGAAGGTTAGCCACCCTCTATTATTCACGAAACACTCCCAATATTCGATACTAAAACTGAAATCCCTCATCGAGACATTCAACCCTCAATTTCTTAATTCAAACGTTCCAAGTCCAACCCTGATAATAAGAAAATATTTCGGAAGGAAGAGGAGTTGAACGATATTTGGATTTTTGAAGAGAAAAAATCTTGGAATGATTGGACCATATGTTGATTTTGAGGGAGATGTCTTTAGAAAAGGTTAAAGGAGATCCTCTCGACTGTACTAAAGCAGGTATAATATGAAATCTGTATGTATTGTAAGCGCCAGGTGTTCTTTCACAAGACACAAAACAGCTGTCGTTGAATGAAGAAGCAAAAAAAAAATTGAGATGAAATCACCTGCCCTCATATGTGGAGTTCCAGATTTTAACTTGATGCCTATTACCAAAACAGAGCATTGAATTTAGTCTAAAAACAGCTAAAAATGTACACCTTATATATTATCGTAAGTTATATCTTTAGTCCAAGGTTAAAATATCGCAAATATGCGATGGATAATTTTATTATGCATACAAAGGATATAATTAACACTTCTGTATTTGTAACTATAGCATTAATAACACCACTTAAAAAAACATTCTTTGAAAACCTGAAATGAAAATCAATAAGAATTTCGCGTTTAATCAAAGTTAGTTAAAGTTCCATCTTTATAATAAAAACCGAATTAATAACAGAGTGATGATTAACCTTTAGAAAACGTCTGAAATAAATGATCCGTAAAACCGGGAAATTGAGTCGGGATTTTAGTCTGATAGAGTAATAAAAGTAATGGAAATGCTAAAAAATTCAATGAAGGTTTTTTTTTCTATCGATATAGGAATGTTTATTATTTTTGTGAGATTTTCTTTTTCATTTTAGTTTACATGTTTTTATGTACGTACTTATTCGATATTTTTAAAATGAAAATTTAGTCGATCACGTGATATTTCTTTGTTAATAAATGCTTTTAAAAGTTATCGTAAATTTAAAATTGTTTTACCTATTTAAGAAAAGGACAAGAAAACAGAAAATTATTATTGCAATGCTTCGAAGTTTTTGAAAATTGAAGTTGATTTCCATTATGTAATACATTTTATCAACGTCTGCTAAAAGGGTTATTAGTATTAACTTGTTATGAAACCAATTATTTGGTTGTTCAGTCTCACTGTGTTTAATTTTCGAAGGTAGAAACTTTTGGAAAGATTCTTTAGATTGTTAGGGGTTCGAGAAACTTTCATGAATAATGTCCAAAAATTGAATACAAATGAAATACAAAGAAAAATTGTTATCTGGAAACTGAAAATCGAAGTATATATTTCGTAATAAACAAAAGTGTTAAAGATCACTTACAGTCACTTGTTAGTGGCGCGGTAGACTAGATAGTTGCCTTACACGCCTGTGTAGATAGTGGTCCTGGGTTCGAATCCCAATGAAAGTCTAGGATGTTTTTTCTGGGTTTTCAAATTCGACGATCGCTAAATACCATAGTAGTGGATACAACCTTAAATGTTATGATATTTTTAACTACGCCAATCTTCAAATATCATTTTTTGTGTAGAATTTTACTTCATCGCATTTCGTAGAAAGTGTTAACTACTAAGTGTTAAGTTAGCTAGTAACTTACTACACTTTTTTTTTTTTTTGGTTTATTTAAGGTCGCATCAACTACTATGGTCATTAGCGACCGTCGAATCCGAAAACCCAGAAAAAATATCTTAGACTTTCGTTGGGATTCGAACCCAGGATCACTGGCGTATAAGGCAACTATATCTAGTCACCGCGCCACTAAGTGACCTTACTACACTTTAAGTGTTACTAAAAACTGTGTTCAATTTGATTTGTAAAATGTTTAATTTGGGGTGTTAAACCTAAGTATTAATTAACCATAAATGTGTAAATACACTGTACACGCCTAATTAACTAGCTGATACTCACCCGCTTTGCTGAGTGTATATATATTAAACTGCATGATACATAAAGAAATCATCATACCAAATTTCAATAAATTCCCTTCAACAGTTTTGAAAATTTAAAAAGTAAAGGCTACACATTTTCAGTTTTACTGCGCTAAAAACTGCATGGCGGACGACTGAAAGTGTGTGCCACGTCTTACAATTTTCTCAGTTTTTTTCCCTCTATTTCTCTCAGCCTCTCTCCTCGTTTCTGTCAGTTTCGTCGTATTACGAGTATGTCGGGGCATATAATAAAAGTTGATGAAAAACTGTTAACTTATATATAGGTAAAGGCCTCCATACACGCTTAGCTTACTGCGCAGTTAACTACACTAAATAACTATGTTAAAAACTATAATGCCAAGAACTGAAAGTATATGGCACGTTTCAAATTTATCCCAGCACGCCTCCTCCCATTTCTCTAAATTTTGTCAGCTCCGTCGTATTGTGTAAAACCAACTGTGTAACTGAGTACACTGTGCAGTTTATCGTTGCAGTTGTAAAAGAGGGTTTTGACGCACTGACCCCTGACAAGTGCGTAAATACCTTCGAGAATTGTGTAGTTACACTTACAATTAGTCCACACAGTTTATTGCACAAACTAGATTCTACACATAGAAAACTGCGTAATAAAATTGAGAGTGTTTAAAGGTCTTAATAGTGATTTCACAGGGACCGTGTATTTTTCTAGTACCTAGTCCAAGAATCGAATCCCAATTAGGAGTAGTAGTCAAGTCAAGTAGCTGGAACTTTTTGGCAATGAATAGTGCTAAAATTTTTAACTTTCTTATTAAATATGTAACTTGAAAATTCAATGCTTGACTTGACTTGATAAACGCAAGTAGCTTGAATATCAAGTCAAGTAGCTTAAAAACCAAGAAGTGAAGCAGTGAATTTTTAGTTGGAATACGTAGGACAATTGATAAATTGGGATTAAAATATTTCAAATTACATTTTAGTTTACAAAAAAGGAACCATATGACAGTCACGGTTATTGTGTGGTGTGCTGTGTTGTATTTAAAACGTCATTATTTTTGCTTATGATTGTACAGAATCTTCTTAAGAGATGAGTCAGAGTAGTGAACGTCGGTCAAGAAAAAAGTTAGTGAAATAGAAAAAAAACAACAGCATTAGCGTAATCGTTGCAAACGCGTTGTGGAACGTAGCCTTAGTATATATGTACATTGTACTCGTAAGTGTGGAAAGAGAAGAATACCATATGAGGAGTATAAGTGGTGCATAAGCTTCCGATAGAAAAATTAATATGTATTATAATTTTCTGATCTAAATGTGACCTATTTTTCACCTTAATTATTCAGCCAAGTTCTATTTATACACCAATATATTATACATTGGTTTCTATTGACAGAATACAAATTAATAATTCTTTGATCTTCTGACAGAGTATTTACTATTTATTTTTAACCTAATAAACTCATTTAGATTAAATAATGCAATGCTTGCATTAATAACAACGCTCAAAATGTCTCTAACATTTGAAGTTCTTAAATATTCATTACACTAATTATACGTTTAGAGAAGGTATATTTATCGATTCGAATTCTAAATTACTATAATAACGTTGAATTAATTTCAATGTGTCACATCAAGAAAAGTATAAATTATAAAAAAAGGGAAAAGAAATGAAAATATTTGGACTGAAATTTTTGTAATAAAATTTTATTGTTTGAAGAACATTTCCTTACTTTATTGAAGCGTAAACATTGATTAAACAAAAAAAAATTCATCATAGAAATATTGAAAAATTGATTTGATTACGATATGGTTATTGATTGATAAGACTAAAGGAAAATATTGATTTGGAAATATTTCTTTAGAATTTTCCCCTTGATTTTTTATCAAGAAATATTATCACGTGCTATTTTTGGGACTGCATAGTTTTATTTCAAACTCCGAGTTTTCTGTGTGGGTTCAGATTTTGGACCATCTGCTCTGAATTTCTAAACATATGTTGGTTAACTATATACTCAGTCGCCAGGACACAAAGGATTTTTTTTTCTTACTAAATAAACGTTCATTTATTTGTAAACGACTAGCATAAAAAGTAGGCAAAACATTCAAAAATAAATTCAGCAGTCCATAAATAAAATATTAAATATTTTTAAATTTATGCTAATTTAATTCAAATCTGAGTCGGATTGATGCTTTTTATATGCCTTTAGAAAAATACCGGAAACGAATAATAAATAGGACGTAAGTCGTTATGGAGAGAGAAATATTTTCCTTGATTCATTCTCAGTATTGTGATTTCAATCAAAACTACGTATTATATCAATGATTGTACCTAAGGATGAATACTTTCAAAAATCACTGCGATTTCTATCAAAAGAAATCCGTATTGTGTTTTTAGCTGTGGCGGCTACATTACTGTAGCATATAATTATCTAAAGTGGGTTTGCAAATATTTAAGGCGTGCGACATTCTAAAAATTATTCTTGGAAATCATTAATGTGCAATTTGAGATAAATGATGACTTAATACTTTGGGACCAATGGAAGGAGTTGATTTTTACAATTGAATAAAACACATTAAATATGAAATACTTTTGCGCGTAAATATTGATATAACGGTCAGTTTTTACTAGGAATTTATTAGTCATGGTTTTGAAGATTTTTTTTTACTAATTAAATTTGTATCTTAATTGTCAAAGCGTAGATTTTATGGTCGAATATAAATTTATGTTAACTTTACATTTTTAAGTTTTAGATTTCGGACAGTTTTATGTTTTGACGAGTCAAAAAAAATTACCGGCGTTGTCCGGATTAATTATAAATATAACCAGTACCTTGAAATATAAATGGTACCTCTATTATTAACTCTGGTCTGTCGATTTTGAAATCAGGACCAAAACTTAACAGTGGCTCTTATCAAGAAGCTATGAACCCAGACAAAAAAAATTAATTATTTCACAGCACCATTTTTGAGTTCGTATTTCAGGTTTTTCAAATTTTTCTAATTTAGTAGCACTTTAAAATAACTTTAGTCTAGTGGCTACTTTGTTTCTATGTAAAATGGTCACTTGATATTATATTATTTCAATATTTCAAGCCTTTTAGTTCAGATTTTATGGGATGGAATGAGAAATTTGGATTTGGATTTCGAAGGCACTATACCACAATATGATAGATAGGAGTGTTAAAAAACGAATTTATTTTTATGGTGTCCAAAAATTGATAGTATGTATTAAAATAAAAATGTTGGCGCTAAAACGAGCTATTAATATCTAGATTAAGTTTTGCCTTAATCCATTTTTCAATTAGGAAAATTTTTATTTTGGAATATTTATAACTCTAGAACAAGGTCACACCACAAGGTGTATACGCCAGTGGTCCTGGGTTCGAATCCCAATGAACACCTAAGATGTTTTTTCTGGGTTTTCGGGTTCGACGGTCGCTAAGAACTATAGTAGTTGATGCAATCTTAAATAAACAAACAAAAAAAAAACTCTAGAAATAAAGGATTTAAAAAAAATTTCACGCTCCACCAAAAATTCCTTTCAACAAAGTTCTTACGATCAATCATTTCAAAGGTTTCAGAGTTGAAAAATAGTAGATACTAATTAAAATTTTTTAAATATTTTCCAACTTTGTTCTAAGGAACTTTTTTATAGAGATTGACAATTGCCTTAAATCGTTTCTTTTAGATTGTTGTAATGATTAACTGTTTCCAAATTCCAATATATAAACATTCAAAATTAAACAAAAAAATCCTGTGGCATTTAAATGGAAAATGAAAAAATGGATTGAGGCAAATCTTAAAATCGATATTAAAAGCTCGATTTGCCGTCAAAGATAAATTTTGTTTTTGTACACCGATACGAAATATTTTTAAAAAAGTTCAATTACTTAATACCTACTTAACCCATTAATGGCAAAAACTTTAGTTAAAATTTTTTATGGTGATTTATAATTTTTATTACTTACTTCAAAATGATCCCAAATATTAAAAAATATTAATACTATTAAAAAGTTTACCTCAGACCAATACTAACTTATGGCTGATCGGAATAGATCAACACTTCCAAGAGGAATCGTAAGAGGCTGCAAATTTTTCAAAACAAGGCGCTGTGCATTATCTTGAAAGCACCATGGTATATACGGAACTCGCAAGTTCACAAAAAGCTAAGCATAATAACCATAAAAGAGCACATAATAAGTCAAGCTAAGAGATTTTTTTGCTAACATTTCCCCTCTGCTCAAGTAAATGTCGAACTAAATTTGGGCCATTGCAGATCTCAGAGAAGATTAAAAAGGAGGCTCCCGCTGGAAATTCTTAAAAGAACTCCGAAAAATTTTCATTTAAATGTTTGAGGGTAAATGATAAACCTCCAGCCATTACAGACATTAAAAAAATCACTCTCATCAGCACTATGCATAGCGACTTTTGAAGTTCGCTGATCTAGTGAGAATGAAAAAAGAACAAAAACAAACAGATTTATCATCTTAGGGATCATTTTTTGTATTAAATGTATTTCTCGAAATTAAAATTTAGTTTGCTATCCATAAAAAACCTCTAAATTGAAGATTAGACATCAATAACGGGCTAAGTGCCAAAAAAATTAGTTACAAGTACCTACCCGAAAAAGCAAGCTAAGTGCCATTGCCATGAGTTAACTAAGGTTTAAATGGCTGTACTCGTATACAAGGAATTTTATACAAAAGTGATACAAATTTATTACTTCTGAAATATTATTAATATTTTAACTTGGAACTTTTTAATGTATTAAAATAACCTCATTTGTGCTAACCTATATTTAGGGGAATGTTTCTTAGAACATACATAACGCAACATTTTTTGCTATTAATAAAATGTGTGTGCAAAATTGTCTCCGTTTGCAAATGTCTCCGCTTACAAGACTATTAAAAATATACCAAAAACTACTGCCATCAGAGTCATTAGCTTTTCATAATTAAATAAACATCGAGTTTAAAACTCATATGTGGAGTTTCCGTTGGAGTCACCAGAGACTTAATTACATGGGGTACACTGCGTGGTTGCGACACTTTCGCAACGCCCATCTAATGAAATTGACTCGGTCTGTCTGGTTAAATGATATTCTTTCTGATTTCCAGTCTGATTTGGCTCGACGATGACTTGAATTGAAAAGGCGTGCCAAAACGTGATGATATCCGAATCAAAATATTCAAATTTTTCAAGCGATAGAAACGTATTTTTACTATTTTTAGAAAATAGTAAAATCTTTTTTCGAAAAGTGGTAAAGTGCAGGCTTATCTTGAAGGTCTGTGCACTCAAACTTTACATCTCCCGCAAAGGCGTGAAACGCCATAAGTTAGATAATTATAACGCGAGCATCATAAAATATTCATAAGATAAACAAAGATTTCTTAACGTGTACAGGAACAAGAAATTATTAGACCCGTTTTTCAAACAAATTTCAAAACTTCTTGTTGACTCTGGGCCACAATGATCCGAAACGATGTAACGAGAATATTTCCAAAAGACACACAAAAGGCTCAAATTGTCTAGTTGTATGAAGAATTTTAAATTATTCTCTACACGATGTGAATAGATAATTTTTTTTATAGAACCCAAATCTTTATAGTTCCATATTTGACAATTTTTCCTCTTTTGTTAGTCCAAGTTTACAAATGTTGTATGGAAGAATTCTTGAAAAATTGAAAGTGGAAAAGAATATGATAACAATGACGATGAATACAGATGAAAACTTTTTTTTTATTTACTCTCGACAAACGATTTTGTCTTCTTGACTGTTTCATTTTCTTTGAATGTCACTTTTTCAATTTGTTGAGAAGAATTATTTTGTCTTTTGTATCAACGAAAAGGCTTTGTTGAAAACATTTTTTAATATATTAAATTATTGATTTTTATAATGATTCTTCACGTTCAAAATTTTTATATAAGTCATTAATGGGTACTTCATTTAATACTTTAGGAATATAGACAAAGCCTTTTTTGTGGTAATGAAAAATAATTAAAAGGTATTATAATATTGAAATTTATGAGGAATAGGTTTTTTATTGGGTAGTTAATTGGGTATTCATGAAGAATCTTCACTTATCAGGGAATCATTATTTTTATGTTGGTAGGTACTATACTTGAAATACTTGGTATTCCTTGTATTGAAATTTATTGAATACGATGGATACTGCCCGCTTCGCTGAGCGTTCCAAAACTAAACTAAATATTAATCATCAACCGCTTTGACAGGAAAAGATTAAAGTTATCCTTAAAGAACCGTTCATTTTTCTAGAAAATTAAATACCCTGAATCACTCCCAGGCGTTAGATCTCGAGGAACAATTAGATTTTATAGTAAGTTTCATAAAAATTCATTAATTTGCCGAAATTAATTTGTACGTCTTTTTCAGAAGAACAGTTAGTATTTAGTGCATTCTTCTCTGTTCTTCTAAGAACATCTAGAAGCCTAAAATACGAAAAAAATCACTCCAATGCCTAAGTGCATTTTTGGTTTTTAAAAGAACAAAAGTAATCCGAATTTAGACATTTTTAACTAGAGTTAACTTTAGAGTTTTTAACTACGTCTTTGAGTTTTTCCTAGCATTTTGGTGGACAAAAAAATCTCTCAAATTGGTTGAAAGACATAAGATCTAAAAGATATTCTTACGAAGTTTCTCAAACCTGTACTCAGTTTCTCATTTTAATAAACTAAATTGCTTTATTTATTTTAATTCTTTGATAAACAATTTATCACTGAAATCACTTCAATTTAATCAATTTTCAAATCCTTCGTACTACTATTATTTGAATCACTTGGATTCACTAAATCAATCACTTAGAACGATCCCGTGATGCGTGCCCAGTTGTTTTATATAAGCAGCAAACCGAAGTGTTCTCGAACATTTGAAATAGATTGATTGCCGAACTTTCTAAATACTTTCAAAATAGTTGCTTGTCAATAATGAAAGGATTCAAATGTCTAGTGTTAGAATTTCCATAGAACAATCTAGATTTTAGAATGTTCGAATCTTTTCCATCAATGTTCGTTGTCTTTATCTCGGTTCGTTACAATATTAAGCTCCTTAAGCTATGAAATCTATATAATTTTAATATATGAAATGTTATTTTTTAAATCATTAAAATCTACCAAATACTTTTTGAAACAGTAGAACAATGACGAACATATAGACATTATTATGTTTATAAGTATAATAATAAAGATTTTGACGGTGTCTGAATAATATCATATTTAAGACAGAAACACTGTAAATTTTAAAATGATAATGCTATATTTAAAGTAATTATAGGTATCTATCAATAAACCTTCGTACAAGTCGCGAAATGACCCTGCAGTCGAAGCGACAATAATTTTAAACTAAAAAAAAACCTTCGTCTAGGTAAAGTACTTATATTCAAACTTAAGACAAATTTTTATTTCAATTATTGTACCATAATTTATAAAGTAATGATGAGTCATGATAATTAGATCAGCGACATTATATTTTTATCTCAAACCTCAAAAAATGATTATAATTATTTTCAATGAAATTATTATAATTAAAAATGTATTAGATCATTTTGTGGACATTTTGTTTGTGAACATTTTTTTTAAATAAATTACATTTTTGTGGGAAAATAAACTGCTTAATGTTACAAAAGTGAATGTTTAGAATTAAGATTGTCTCAAAATAATGACATTTTTAGGAAATTATCTTCATACCTTATGTACCTTTAAGATTTTATAGGGAGATTATGATTATTTTAGGTTTTTTATTTTATTTTAAGTTTTATATACTTAACACATTTCAACATCTTATTAAAATCAAAATTATAAAGAATTTTTGTGCTCTTTAATTTTGCTAATGACTAGAAATGTCCTTCAAAGTATGGGAAACGAGATATTTACAAAAATGTGACATTTGTGAGCTTTGAGCTTGAATGAGACACGAGAATATTTACTATAACTTTTAAACCAAATTATAAAATGTTCGGAAAATATTTTTTGATACAACATGCCATAAGTAGCCAAATTTACATTTTTATCGAAATTGATATTAAAAAAAAAATTCGAGCTAATTTTCATTAATTTTTCAAATAAAAGTTGGTATCCTGAAAGTTAAACAGTTCAGTTTAATACCCAAAATTCAGGCTGTCATGATACAGACAGACATTTTCAAACTTGATTAATAGAATTACATTTATAGAATGTTGAAACGACATTCGATAAGACGCTCCACAAAACGACCAAACATCAAATCTTATCGGAAAATCAAACTGAAAAGTTCAAACCCTTCATGTCAAGAAGCTTCGCTTTAACACTTAAATAATTACCTTAACTTCTTGGTTGATGGGAAGCTTAAACTTTACATTTTAATGCTTCAATGAAATAATTTTTAATTGAGACTGTGAAATGTTCTGAATTGTAAATCTCATTGTACCTAATCAAAAGGGAAAACATTTAAACTTTATAAAATTTGATCAAATTAATTATTGAAGATAATAAATTTTAAAGATATTATATTGGAATTTAACAAAATTCATAAGTAAAGGTTTTGTGCATATACTGAAAAGCTTGAAGTCTATTAATATAGCAGTTTTATAAAAATTTTACTGTTATATAATATGATGTAAGTTCAAATTGGAAATATTTATGGCTATGATAATAAAATGAGAAGTTCGTTAGATTTTAACGAAGAAGTCCAGTATGAAAACTAAAATTGAAAAAGTTGTATAATTAGATGAGGTATATAAGGTGTGACTACAGAAAATTTTAAGGCTTACCTTAGGATATCTAATACTTTCGATTTTGTTTGTTTTTTTGCAATTATGCTTAAATGAATAAATAAAATAGGGACTTAAATAGACATTTTTATAATATTAACACCAAACTAATCAACGCTTGACGAATGAAAATGTTCCAAGAAAACTTATAAATAATACAATAAATACTATTTAAAAAAAATCGCTGTACACATTCCTTCAGTTGTTTAAGGATCATTAACAAAAGCTCAATTATAGCTCATAGCTCAAATCTTAGTCTTTTGTAATTTGTATTGTAACGGGATTTCTCAAACCTGTATTGAGTTTCTCATTACGAGTTCTTTTATTCAATGAAAATTCGACAAAACACACATTTGAATCATTTTAATTCATTGACTAAATTCCTTATCACGAATGTGCGACCATATAAAGGCAAACCATGATCCTCTTGAACATTCTAAAAACTTCGATTGCCGAACCTTTTCGACATTTGAAGATCGTTAATAGACGCCAAAGCAGATTCAAACATTTCTTTGTTAACAATCGAACTCTCTCTCTAATGTTCTAGTCTTTTCCATGCTGTTTGTTGTCTCCACCTTTGTTCGTTATATTATTATAGAACACGTTTTAAACTTTTTTTAAATTCTTTCAAGAACTTGGAAAATCATAGTGTAACTTAATTAGAGTCAAATAAGGTAGATACCTATATGATTAGGTACCTCAAGACGATAAATAAACAAGTTCAGAAATATGACGTTATCAGAAACTTAAAATTTTAAAATTCAATTTGAATTCAAAAATATGGGTATCTCAAGACCCAGGGAGTATAAAACGTTTACTTGAAAACTTAAAAAAATTACGATAAAATTACAAACGCCAAGAGTTCATAACTTGGCCGTTATAAAATTTTCATCCTCATAAGGAATTTATTTTGATTCAGATGCTTTCTGTGATAGATTTAGCTTGTGCTTGATCTTGTTCTAATGTATCTTGATTACTTAAGAATAGAAGTTCCCAAACTTATTTGACCTAGCGCCTCCGTTTCAAAAATCTACTCAGTGCCTTCTAAAACAGTGGTCGGTAACCTTTTAAATTTCATGGACCAGCAAATTTGAATAGCCCTCAAACGTACCCAAGGTTACTATCGCTTTCCTGAATATCGCCTTCCCGGAATTAGCATACTTTGGAAACCGTTGCTTCGGAACTAGAAACTTGGTTAAAGGTGCTAATTTGATTTTTAATATGACGTTTTCAAAAAGTCATTTATATAATTCCTACAGGAAGTCTGAAAAAGATCCTTGTGAATATCTCATTTTGATTTAGATACTATCAGCTAACTGATACTGACGATTAGATAAGCTTATATTTGATTTTTTATTTATATCAATACATATGTATCAAAACAAATTTTTTCCAGGTTCACTTAATGGCGCAGTGGTTAGTTTGTTCTCTTCGCTATATGCGTCAGTGGTACTGGGTTTTATCCCCGTCCAATCTCTAGATTTAAGACTTTTAATTTAAGACCTAGAGAAATTTTCTGTGTATAAGACAGTTGTGATATGACCTTGGATGTTATGCGATGTTATACGATACCATGCGATTCTTGAATATCAACCATAACATAAACTCATTAAAATTTTTTGGTTAAAAAAAAACAAATCAAGATATATTTTTTGGAATCATAATTTGGTTTTGACAAAACTATAGCAGACATTAAAAAAATCTTATTAATATCGTATTACTAATTGTGAGATAATTTCTCAAGCCTTTCTGGGAAGTATCATTTGAACATGTCATTAAATATTAAATTACACGTTCATTTAAATTCAATTTTTAACACGAAATATTTGCCCATTATAAAATGAATATCACTAAGTAAATGTTTGTTGAAAAATGTAACAAAAAGGTTTTGCTTGATACGTATAATGGTAATCGTTTTTTTTTTTTTTTTTTTTGGTTTTGGTTGTGGAAACTTTGGTTGGAAATAATTAAAATGGGCACAAAAATGAACGTCGTTATATAACACATTGTGATCATCATGCAAGCGGTGAATGGGGCTGAGTGCAACAACAGGAGGCTGTAAAATGAACAAGTTGACATGGAAGAATGAACAAATGGCGTTGTCAAAGTGGCACTATTGAATTTTACTCGCCTCCATTTGTGCATAATGTGCACCACAATATCGTGTTATTTTTTCGGTGCTTGCATTTTATAATGTTCTTTTTTTATGGAGACAAATTCATCGCTGTGCCAAAAATAGATTTTCTGGCACTTACCAGAGATAGATGTTTCGGTATTTTCCTTTCAAATTATTCGCTAGAAATTCTTTTC
Organism: Sisyra nigra; assembly: GCA_958496155.1. Lineage (NCBI taxonomy): Eukaryota > Metazoa > Arthropoda > Insecta > Neuroptera > Sisyridae > Sisyra > Sisyra nigra. The sequence continues at coordinate 13,245,186 of OY292318.1, forward strand.
CACACCCATTAAGAGACTCGCATTTTGGAGACATCTTAGTAAAATTCAATTATCTTATTAATGTTTGGGTCGCCTCATTTCCATGATCTTCTGATGTGGAATATTAAAATTTCAGTTTTTGTTGATGATGATGTCATTGTGTTATGCTTTGTCTCAAATTTCAAGATTATTCCACTATTTTTTTTTTATTTTTTTGTACTAAGGCTTTTCATTTATCAATTTAATACGGCACTATCAATGTATCAATGTTTTCTCAGCAAAATTATTCAAAACAAAAAAATTGAGTGCATCTTTTTATAAAGATAAATCCAGATGATATTTCCAATTGGCCTTGTTGAAGGCATTACATTATTTTTTTAAACAGCTATTGCCTCATTGTATTTTTCTTTGGAGAATTAAACATCGTTCTAATGAATTCATGAACACTAACACTTAATTATATTATTATCTTCCTACGGATTTCGAAGTTGATTAGTTAATTCAAAACATAAATTTATTTGTAAATATTAATTTTGCAGCCTTCATGCTTTTGCCAAGATAAAAATATAGGAAGTTACTATGAGATAGGATTATTGCCGATTTTTTTTAGTAGGTAGAAATCAAATTAAAATAAATTACTCCGATTGATGAACGACTTGAATCTGTGTTAATAATCTGGAATAGTCTTATAAATTTTTTAGTAATAAAATATTTAAGAATGACAAAATTTATTGATGAGTAGGTTTGGTTTTTTTTCTATGTATATCGTAGGAGTTTAATTTTATTTCGTAATTATTTTAAAGAGGTTGTTTAAAAATTACATCAACACTGTTACAGTGGAAACCGTTATAGTTTATATTTTAAAAAAAGAAAATTGGAGAGATGTATTTTGTGTGAGAATTATTAGCAAAAGTTAGCAGACAAACGTTGGGTTCGTTTAACTCAAATGCGTCTTTGTCGCATCAGATCGATGCCGAGGTCAAAGAGAAACATCTGAGACAGAATTCAGATGCTACTTGGCCTTTTTTACAATGTGTGTCTTATAGATTATGTTTCTTTATAGCTCTGATATTTTATTTTTTGTTAAATTTAATTGTGGCTTTGAGAGTTTTGCTAGTACCGAATCTAAAATAATTATCCACTTCCGACGAGCATTTGGCCAAACAAACTATGATTATTTAAACAAAATATTTCTTAAATTAATTCATAGCGACACATAATAAATGTAAATTTAAATGTAGATTTTTTTTTCGAATTTTTGAGATTTCTTCTAATAAAAATTAAGAAAAGAAAAGAATAAATGAATAGGGATTCACTAATTGGGTTTTTAAAAATTTCCATGAAAAATAAAAGTAGAGAAAATTTCCTACAATTTATGTATTTATTTTATTTTTTTTTTTTTCGTAAAATCAACAGTTTTGGCGTACGAGCGCCGTAAATTTTTATACTTCTATGCCAATCCGTGACATTACAATATACACATGTATAGGTACCATATACAAATACATAGTTAAAATTGAAATTAACGGGTAGCGTAGATAAATTGTAGGACATTTTCTCTACTTGCATTTTGTACAGAAATGTTTTTGGCGTAAAATGAGTCGGAAAGGAGATATTATCAAGAAACAGTGTTATAGATGGCATTTTTTTTCTTTGCTGGCGGCGCGACTAGCAAAGATATGAGGTGACAAAGTTAAAATTCGGAAAGAGCACATCGAAATCTATAAAATTACCAATTTTCAAAATTCCTGGAAAACATTCCAGGTAAATCTACCAAATGACTGGACTACTATGTACGTATTTTGGACTCGCGGGACTTACGACATCATTTTTTTTATAATTTATATCTCAAATTGACTTTTGCTTTTAAGAGGTTAAAAATCTTTTTGTAGAGAGTCAAAAAGTCTTCAATAGTTCTATACAAATTTTGATTTTGATAAATGTATTTGTAAAAGCAACTTTGTTATCAATTTTTTCCTGGTTCGATAAGAAGTTGTAAAAATTAAAAATAATTTTTTTATTCGAGCTCTATGATAACCTTTTCGTTTATGTAATCTATAGGTTTTTCTATTAAATATTTAAAAAAAAATACGTACAAAAAACATTTATTTCGTTAATAATAATATACAGCGTCAATTTGCTCAGTTGAAGATCTAAAATCGATTTAAAAATAAACGAAAATAAATTTTAACTTGTCAGTTTGTCTAACACGAGAAACATCTCGATAATTTATGTGTTCAGAGTGTGATCATTTTTCATCTCACGTTGCGTACACCGCTAAGGAAATCACTCAGAAATTTAATTACTACTTAAATATTAAGTATAAATACTGCATTTCTAGTTCATATTGCATTCATCAAGAGTTAAGAATAAATCACTGTATGCTCTTTTTATTTTTTAAGTATGAAATGTATTTGAGTGTATCGACGATTGATTCAAGTAAACATTTCAGGACTGTGATTTTTGATGGAGATGAATTTCAGCTAGAAAAAATGGTAAAAATGTCGTTACCAATGTTTCTACGAGTATTATTCCCTCGCACTCTAAAATGATTTGAATACCAACAGATAAAAATTTGATAAAATTACAGTCTCTACTACGAGTAGTAAGGATAAGGTATCCATTAATCTTTAACTGGTCCTAAAGATAGTTTCATTTAGATTAGAAGCCACTTTTATGAGGAATATTTGATTAAAACCTGGCCCTCTATCGATTCTTTTTTCAACAAGGTAGGTGAAAGTTCCGTAACCATGCGAGAAAGTAGAAACTAGGGATGTTACGGAGCTTCGAGTCTGATTCCGATTCGAAACTTCTGATTGTTATCTCACCTCCGGTTCCGACACTTTTAATTCGGAGGTCTTAACGGAGGTCGAGGCCCAGCGTTATACTCTTTTAATGTCGATTGCCCACCAATATGTATCTTGTCCACCAGGGTTGGTAGCGAGCGAACAAATTTTCAGTAGCACTGCTTTAATCTATGGCCCTTTAAGAAATAAACTGGATGGAGACAAGGTTGCAGAGATTTTGTTCATTAAGCAAAATATTTTATTTTTGGAGTCAATTCATTTGATTTAGTTTGCTAACTATTTTTGAATCATGATAATTTTAACAACTCCTAACTTATTATATTTTTAGTTGGGACTGTCAGTGGCCAGCCACCTAACCTCATGATTTTACTGTGATATATATATAAGAGCCGAACTATATTGTACAGTATATTATGTACAAAAAGTTGTCACATAAATAAAAAAAAAACTCCGATTCTGGCTTCGGTGCCGATAAAACCACCTTCGTTACATCCCTAGTAGAAACTGTGCGTGAAAATACGGGCTTGCTATTGTCAAACTTTGTTTTACCAACTTGGTAATCCCAAATGTTGTTTTGATCAATTTGTTTTTGGCAAAACGTTTTTTTTTATCAATTTGGTATTTCCAAATGTTGTTTTGATCAATTTTTTATTGGCAATTAAATCTTATCTTTTGTTTTAATAATTTATTATTGCCTCTCTAAAGTGATGTACCAAGGGGACTTAAATTCTACCGATTCTAATGTTTTTGGTCTTTGAGACGCGTCTCAGGTTGTGTCCGTAGGCATGTCTATAGACGAATCCCCGTCTAGGGCCTGTTGCGAGACCAAAAATCGCAAGTCTAACTCCTCTCGATCGGAATGGGAAACTTTAGGTGACAGCATGCAACGTTCCGACATGTTTTGCAACATTTTGACAGTGTGGACGTTAGATACTATTATCTAGAGGCGAGCCATAGCCAGCTCCGTTTATTTTGTTGATTTTATTTTGTCCTCCATAGTGGACTGCGAAGATGAGACTGAGAAATTCACATCGTAGTGTGGACGCTAGATGAGACAAAGAACAGTGTCTCCAGACGGTCTAAAGACCCTGCCTAAGAACCATATCTAGACAAATCGCGCAATATGTGTACCATTGACTTCTATAAGCTTAAGAATACATTTGGTATCCAAGAACTCCAAAACATCTGGAATTCTACTTCAGAACCACCTAAAAACCTACCAACCTTAGAAATATCTATTTCTACCTAAGAAACTCATCCTTTATATTTTCTAACACCTTGATTATTTCTGGATTACTTGTTATACCGAGAGAAAATATAATAATTATAGACATAGGTACTATAGGTACTCCTATATCTAAGAATTTAAAATCTAGGTATGTACAATATATAAAGGTAAAAACATTCAATGTAGAGGTTGGAAAATCTTATGGATACCACGAAAGACATTAAATAAGTCACAGAATAATCACATTATAATAATTCACATAAATTTCCACACATTCCAATTCATCCTTTGTAATTTTCAAATTCAAAAGAAAGTAGTAGGCCGAAAATTTTGTGGCACGCTGCATATTCAGTTTTTTAACGTTAAATGCAACATTTTTTATCTCAAAAGAAACCTTTTTGCATCCAAAGCAATCTTTTTAATTTCAAATAACACTTTTTGCGTAGTTTGTTTTTTTTTTCGACTTCGGCCGTTTGTTTTTCCCGAAATTCCCGAATTCCGACTTCAATAAGTATATGGAATTTATTTGATTTACTTTTTTATATTTTATAATTTGATACTGATAATTTGAATAAATTATTAATATTGATCATTTTTTATAATGTATTTAATAAAATAAACTCTGTATCCTGGGGATATCTGATCAAAATAAAACATTTCGCCTAATAGCCAATAAATAATAATTTTAAAAAAAGTTATTTAAGATGTAAAAAGTTTCTTTTGGAATAAAAAAAGGTGTATTTGAAATAAAAGAAAACAATATTATAGGTAAAAATGGTCAAAATTTTTATCCTCTTGCGTTTAAGATCAACTAAATAGCCTTTAAACGTACAAAATCTTTTCAAACTCGAAATGATAAACAAATGGTATTAATAGAAATCCCAACCCTCTTTAAAACAACGGAAATGCATCTAAAATGTCTTTCTATAAATCTATCTTCCATTCTTATTAAATAAAACATCTCAAAAAACCAACTTCCTTTTCAATTACTCAACACACAAAAATAAATCGATTACATTTCCGTCAACTGACTTTTAAACATTTAACAAATTATCCTTAATCGTGTCTGGAGGTTGGTAAGAACGAAATGTACATTTTTAGTTCATTTAATTAAATGCATCAATTACATGGATTGCAATGTATACTCGTAGTATATCGCGGGAATTTTGAATGCGACGATAGACAAATGTGTTGCATGTATTTGAATTTTTTATCCATAAATAGAGATGAAATCCATGACGGAAATCCTGTCTCTTCGTATAGAGTCAATATAAACATAGGCTTTTATTAATAATTGACTGATAGCTAAATGACACCTTTGCGGCCAAAATGGAATTTTATAATTTCATGTTTGGAATTATAATAAACGAAACGACAAACGCAATTATCGCAACATCTTAAAGACAACAATTTTAAATAAAACAAGCTGTTTCATATATTTCTTGAAATGTGTAAGAAATTTGTCTCGCTGGAAATATTTCTTAGTATAATTAAGTGAAAAATAAATACAAAAAAAGTAGAATGGTTTAATAGCATATGTGTCACATTTACTCGTCGGAAATTCAAGGAAAATATTGACACAGGCCACGATGAAATATGATTATTTGAAATGTAAAAAGAGTGTTTATCTGACGAAATGATCAGCCTTTGGTTGTATTCGATGTTAAGAAAATATCAAAATAATTAAAGCGGCATTTGTCACATGAAAGAAGTTTGAATTGTTAAATGAAATTAGTTTTTGGAACTTCAAAGATTTGAATTCCGCCCGAAAGAACTAAAAGTTTATGGCTTTATAGCCTGGAAGCCTAGCGCGTGGATATTTATTTTCAATTAAAATTTGTGACGCATTGGTAGAAATTGAATTGATTGTATACTTTTGTTGCATAAAATATCTATTAACCCGTTTTAGGCAATGATATTTTATGTTGATAAGTAATAAATGAGATTTTTAGTAGGTAGTTTAAAGTTAAATGAGAAAATAAGTGAGTTTTCAAAAAAAAAAAAAAAATTGGGTGTGCTTGTGGACCATACACTAGAAGTATAATTTCTTTCGTTCGCTAGTTCCTATAAATGTGTATATAGGTTTGTTTCCAAGAAAATGTGTGCGTTCGCTTGCTACCACAGTGCATCTAGATCTATATAAACTCTAGACTCCAGACCGTTAACCCAATGTTAGAGTAGAGTCACACGAAGATCCGCACAAAAGGAAATCGGAAAATAGGCTTGTACTGTGGATTAGATATACAAACGTAGCTCTCTGTCTCTCTCTCTCCTTCTATTTCTGTCTTTGCCAACGTATATCTCCTGTCTGAATTTTAATCGCCCCGCCAAATCACACTTTTCGTAACGCTACTGTAGGGTTTGCAAACCGGTTAAAACCGGTTTTTTTTAGTAAAAATCAAAAACCAAAAACCCGGTTATTCAATAAAAATAATCGGGATTTTTTTTAACTGTATTTAATATTATTTAAAATGAATTTTACAAACGAACTTTGGTGAAGTATTTAAAAGACCCAAATTATGCAAAAATCAAATCAATTATTCAACTGGGAGTTGCTCTGTCATATTCGTCAAAATCAGTTGTGTTAAATTTTGGCAGGCGATTATTAGAAAGAATGATTCAAATTGAATCAGAACCCAAAAATTTGTAGGTGACAATAGTGAGATTCAAATCCATAATAAAGGTGAATGAAGTGGAAAGATCGCTAAATGATGAACGTTTAGAAAAGAATGTCAGTTATTTGAAAGAACCGGGAAAAGAACGAGCAACTTAAAATTACTTTTAAATGCCTTAATCACAGTTAAAACAACTTCGACGGATTCAGAAAGAACATTTTCTGTGTCAGGAAATTTTGACAACAAAATTAGAAATAAGTTAGAGTAAAATTACTCTTTAAATATGTTTTTATCAGTTTTATTAAATTTTGAAATTCGCAAAAGAACTTTTATAACTGAAGTTGAATTAAAAATTAAAAAAAATCATTAATTATGCTGTTTTATTTGTTAATAAATACAATAAGGGTGAGGTGATTTTTATTATAGATTTAATTTTCTTAAAACCCCGGTTTTTAACCGATTAACCGGGTTTAAGATAGGAAAAAAACTGAAAAACCGGTTTTAACAAAAATACGGTTTTTTTGCAAATCCTACGCTTCTGTGGCACATTCACCAGTTTACTACCCAAGTCCAGCGCGCGTAAGAAGTTATATTTCAAAAAAAAAATCGAAAATATTTTTCTTCCGCTTTAGTAACTTTTATCAACTTGTTACTTTCTCATAAATAACATTGTGTTTGTGAAAGCTTCAATTGTTTTTCTCCATATTATTATGAATAATATCTCATTTCATGAGAAATTTCATTTTGCTCATTACATATTGAATCTTTTTATAATATTATTATTGTTATTTCATATCCTCTGGCTATTGAATTTGAACAGTCTTGCATTATGTTTTGTTGAAAAAGAGGATCATTTATTTTTAAAGGTACATACCTACTGAATGTTTCGTTGAATATAATTTTCATTTTCATACGACACAAAAAATAAATAAAAATAAAAGCACATGGAAACTTGAGCATAGACTTTGCTTCATAGAAACTGAAAGTATGTACCTATTACATGTAGGTACTTTTTTCACTTTTGATAAAATCATAGACTGCAATTATGAATTCTTTGCTTATTCACCAACAACTCTTATAACAAAACATACATAAATTCTCTAGCTGCAATTATTTGTATCCTTTCCATGATTCACGTATATTTCAGTTCAGTTTTTATATGAAATTCAAGGTTAGGTATGTTTCACTATACATATTTGTCAGGTTTTTTTCCTGTCAACAAAGTAAAATGAAAATTTCAAAGAGAAAAACATGAAATGTAAAATCGATTGTGAAAACTCCCGTATTGTTGTTAGCAGGTATAAAGAAGCCTATTTCGTTCATTCAACCGTGGTTTTCAAATGAAATTGCGTCTGTTCTTCATTTTGAATTATTCATTATTTCTGGAATTATTCAAGCGATCACAAATGTGGATGATAATTTTTAATTATTTATCTTCGTAATTTCCACCGGTGGAATTAGAGTTTATTGGATTATTTAAATGCACCGTCCAACTAAATGTTGAATTGGTATAGAATTTTTGAAAGAATTTTAATCAAAACATAAAGCGATTGCTAGCTGTTACCCACCCGCTTCGCTAAGCGCATTCAAACTAAACTGAATAATAGATAACTATAGAAATTTTTTTGCTCATAAACTTTCATTCGGAAAATTCAATGATTATTCTACAAAAACTATTTTTTTAAGATAAGAAATATTCTATTTCAGCTGTTAAATTTATAAAGAATATACTTGCTGTCATAGAAACTTATATACTTATACTTACACTTTTGAAATGGCGACTTAAAAAGCTTAATTATTTTCTTGAGGGGTTAATATAAACAGCTAGGAGGCCCAAAATTTTTTTTTAATTTTCCTGAGAAGACTGTTTAATTTAAAAATGTAAAAATTTGAACACATATATTATGGTAACTTGAAACTGTATTTTAACATTTTTATATTTGAAAAATAATTATTTGAAAGCTGCAATAGCTGATCTCCAAAAGCTCCTCTTAAAAAATCATTTTGCAGTGACCACGGTATCTTTGGACTAAACCATTTAAAATGAAACAACCAGACGGATTTCGTTAAAGTTATTTATAATCTTGTAACTAATCGAAGTTATAAGTAAAATAAAATTTTTCAACAAAATAGCAGCTCCCCAAAATAAAAAAAAATCACACATTACTATAAGAGAGCTGCAGGCTCATATCTACAAAATTAATGGGTGGGCAAAAAGATAAGGCCAAGTTAGTGTTTGCCCTGAAGAAAAAGTCGTGTGGACTCTTAAAAATCAACAAGCACAGTGTCGAAAATGATATCGCAGTTAGATACTTGGGCTAGTTTCACCTAGATCGTCGCCTCAACTGGAAGATTCATATGAATAACAAGTCAATCGTAAAAAAATACTTTTTACAGCATCTTAAGCCTTTTAAGCTGCACATCTGTGCATCATCAATACATTTTTTTGTTTTGTTTATTACTAATTTTATTAGATCTATTGAAATCTATAGAAGTCTATCAAAATCTATTGAAGTCTATGAAATTTGTGGCGACGACATACATACATTGCACATTACACATAGCGATCAGTAAGTGTAGAAAAGGCTTAAGAAAAAAGTGCCTAAGACCACAGCACTCTACCTACCGCAGGATCGTCTGGACAGGCAAAACTTTTCCGTTGAATCTGTTGTCCAAGGTGTAGCTCTACAAAGCAGTTCTCAGGCCAACGTAGGCATGTGGGGCCCAACTCTGAAGTGTGGCAAAGTCTTGCAACTTGAACATGGTTAGAAGGTGCCAAAGTAAAATCGTTGTTCAGCAGGACAGCGGCGCGATGCAGAAGGTGTGGATACGATATATCCATAAAACACCAGCTGTTGGAATGTCCAGAAACGTAGAGCCTCAGACTGCGGTGGTCGATTCCAAAAAAATTGAGGGATTGTTTGAATATGGAGCAGGGGATCGCAGCATGCCTGAACTTCCTCAGGGAGGCCAGCTTCCTCACCGAGCTGTGAAAGGTGTGAGTGTAAAGTGACCCAGGAGCGAAGAGTGTTAGAATGTAAGAATGTGTAAATGCATCAAGGGTGAATGTAAATGTATAAGGAAATTGGGTGGTAAAGAGTCTAAATAAGAGAGCAAGTGAGTGAAGCAAGGAAAACTAGAGAACTAAAACAGTAGCTGATGACCTTAGACGTTCCAAGCGACTACAAATAACAAAAAAAGAATCCTTCGATCATTTCTGAGAATTGGCAGATATGTTAGGAATAACATTATTTAACGTGATCTGGGCGTTGAAGATATCATGTGGCACTTTAAAGGACAGAAAGATATGCGGAAATGCATCCAAACGTACTATAAAGTTTGTGTTGAAATTTCTGACTGATTAGTTTTACCGTTTCGGAAAAATCTTGTTCACCGATATAGTTTTGAAAGAAACGCGTTTAAAGTTTCTGAAGACTTCACATTGAGTGAAAACTGTCTTTACAGATTAGCGTCTAACTTTAAAAATAATCACCGGATTGATTTGAACTTTTCTGGGTAAATACTTAAAAATAAATTTATTACAAAAAATTATATTTAAAAAATTTTAGCTTTATATAACCTCTTAAACTACGTACCTTTTAATTTTTGGATACCTTTAAGGGCTCACTAATGAAAATTGTAAGCTTCTCTTTGTGTTCATAACGATTCGACTTTTTTATGTTGCAATCGATTGCTTATTTCCTGAACCTATATTACAAACTACGAGTTTTCTCAATGTTATATTTATTAATTAAATAATCAAAAATTAATTAATTATTGAGTTTTAATCGATAGTATTAATTTTTAATCAAGACTTATGAATAAGAAATTGGTCCTTTCAGTGTAAATTTTTTGATGATTAATATTATATCCCTCTAACGTGCTATTGCATGTAAACTTCAAAGTTGTTATATTTATCTATCACATAAAAATTAACTTCTTTCAAAGTCTTTTAACGCTATAAAATTTCTCATAAAAACATTAAACTTCAACGTTTTATACGAAAAAAAAAGTTTTCTTGATAAATTGTTACGTGAGCTAGGTAACTCGTCGTGTTTTGCTTTACACAAAATCAGATATTTTATTAGGACGTGACGTTAAAATATTGATTTTCTATTTGAAAATTGTGAGTCTTTTCCGAGTATTATCTAGAGATTGTATGGAAAATGACTTCGTATACGCTGGTTGGATTCTAGATTAAAATATGGAGTCTGTTATAGTGGTTCTATTAATAGATTCCAGCTACCGAACATCCTAATTAGACTTCATTAACATTTTTTCATGAATTTTTTAAATTTAAGCGTCAACGACACGGGTAGGTAAATATCATATGTTTTTCAGTGGGACATAAAGTAATTAGTTGGGTGTTAGAAAATTTAGTTGGCTGCATCTTAAGCTTTTTATTATTTTTATTAAGATATAGGTATAGTAATTTTAACTGAGCAAACCTTACTAAGAACATAAATTTTTCTACTGTTAAATTAAAATGTACTTATAAATTATATTTTACCTTTATATTCAGGGTATTATTAAGGAATCAAAGTTACTTTTGAAGATTTAAATTCGAACAATTTTTATGATTTAGGAGAAAACTCGTAGGTATCATTATTTCAAAAGGAACTAAAGCAACGGAACTGGCGATTTCACGATTCAAAGATTTTAGTCCCACTTATTTCGAATGAAACTCAGTCAATTTACATCGAATTATTACCACTTAGGGAAGTACTAGTTGTAAAAAAAAAATGGTAAAACCTTAAAAATATATAATTGGGAAACGAAAAAGAAGACAAAAATGTTAAATATAAGTTGTTATTCTTGAAAACGATGATATATTAATTTTGAGAAAAAGTTAGTTGGTGATAAAAATGAATGAATCTGTTATGATCTTTATACCTACAAAGAGTTAAAAAAATTCCTTTCATTATATATTCAATATAAAACGTAGTTGATGAAATTCAAATATAGACTCGAATACAGACTCTTAAATTTCTCCTTATAAGATACAATGAACTTTAAATAGAAGCACTTATATTGACTAAAAATTCAAATGAAACGTATTCGTATTTTAATTCTTTATCACATACCTACTTAAATGAAGTTATATTTACTCTTTTACGTTTTTCTACGTCAGCTGCATTTAAATTCTCCAATCTATCTCTTTGCCAATCAAAAGTTCACGAACTTTCTTGAGAGACCATTGTGTTAAAGTGTAAAGACCTTTCTTCGTAAATACTTGAATATTTGAATGAAATCATAAAAGTCGGCAAAGAGTTACGACAAATTCTATACGGTTTAATTATTTATTCTTATAAAGCTGTCTTATTTATTCCTTGCCTTTGAACAATTAATAACAAGTTTGGGTTTTTCTTCTAAAGAAGATTTTTATATAACACTTCATACCAGCAACTTGATGTTTGTAAAAGTTTTTTGAACTGCAGTAAGAATTAATACGTATATGATATATCTGTACTACTTTATAAATAGTCCAGTAAATCCATTGTTAGAAAGGGCTTGCTGTAAGTAAGGTCAGGTAGTTCTGATTTTATGTTGTTTCTTTGACTAGGTTATTTTAGTAGAAACTTTTTCCTGAACCAATTTTTTAGGAAGGCAACAAAAATTCCTAAGGTTACCAAAAATTAGATCTAATATTTATTTTACTTTAAAAGCTTACGAGAATATGACAAATATTCAAGGGGTATGTACAGTGAGACTTTTCAAAAAGTTAATTTTTGTATCATTTTTGTACTGTACCTAAATTTAAGTACGCTCCCAGAAAATTAAAAGTCAATCCGGTGATTATTTTGTAAAGACAATTTTCGCTCTACGTAAAATGCTTTTGAAACTTAAAGACAAGTTTTTCTCAAAACTGTATTTTTAAAGTCAGTGGCCAAAGCCAAATTTTCTTAAGAACTGCCAGTCTCAAATTTTAACATAAGCTTCTTATGGTCAAAATAAGGTAATAAGGTAAATTTTAGGTCAAAAATTTTAATCAAAAATAGTTTTTTTTTCGAAAAGCTGCCACTTTGTTAAAAAAATTGTATTTTATTTATTTCCTCGTTTGGTAACAAGATTATACAGATTGTTTCATTTTAAATGATCTAGGACCTAGTTAGTCCAGAGATGTTGTGGTTATGGCAAGGTACCATTTTTTTGTGAAGAGCTTTTGGAAATCAGCTATGGCAGCTTTCAAAATTATTATTTTTCAAATATAATAATATTAAGAATTTAAAGTACTACACGTTTACATTAATTTCCTAAAAATCTTATCAGAGAAACTTTTTTGAAAAATCGGTTTTATCGGGCCTCCTAACTGGACATAACCCATTAATGTAGGTAATCAATTTTACATATTTATATGTTTAGTTATTTTTACCTCTCTTCTAATTTGACTCTTGCATGTATGTGCCACGCAAATCTGGCGACGGCAAATTAACCCATTTTCCGTGATCGGACCGAGCTGAAATTTAACAGGTAGATTTCTTGTCGATGACAATGCATTCTATTGAAATTTCAGCTCAAGGGAATGTACTATAATTAACTTTTTTAAAAAAATTAATTCGGTCACCCATCCCTATGGAGAAATGATGCTTAAATCTTGAGCGGGGGCACTCCTATTGTTTTTGAGGCGAGCTCGTTTGAAGAAATTTCCACTCTTTCCACGTATCTTTCTGTCAGCCTTTTAATGTACCACATAACATCTTCAACACCCAGATCGCGTTGGATAATGTCATTCCTGACATATCTGCCAACTCTCAGAAATGATCGAAGGATTTTACTGTGACACCTTCTTACTATTTTCAAGTTACTAGGTCCTGCCACACTCCAGAGCTGAGCCTCATAATCCCACGTTGGTCTGAGCACCGCTTTGTAGAGCAACACCTTGGACATCAGGTTCAATGAAAGGGAGTTTTAATTTTTTTTTTTTTTGGTTTAATTTTTTATAGAATTATCACGAAAACTGGCATGGTGCTTGCAATTAAGTGATTTTCTAGTTTGTCTCTTTATAGACATAGATTTATATTCTTAAGACTGAGCTTAATTATTTGCTTACTTTGTCAAGTATTACGTAGACAAACTTACGGGTAGTCACTAATAATTTCTGTATAAAGAAAAAACATTTCTTGATAAAAATTTATGTTAAATCAAAAACAGGTAATAAATACAAACCAATGAACTTCCTTTTCGTTAAAGAAAACCGAAAGTTAATTAGAAATAAAGATTGACAAATTTGAGCATTGCGGTCACGATGAGGAAACTTCCTGTATGAATTTATAAAATTTGTCTGGCTCAATCCCTTCGCCAGTCCAACAAGATCGTCAATTTGTCGCCAATTATGTCGAAATCATGGATTACATATTTTATTTCATCCTCGCCCACATAACAATCGTATGTCAACGATCTTCACAATCATTTACGACCATAACGTCAATTATATTACTTATCGTTTTAGTACACACATCGGTTTTCTTATTCTCTCATTAAGGGAAACCATTTCTCAAACGTCCTTTCATCATCCATTGTGGTGGCCAATTTATAAATAATGACGACCAAAAATAACTATTTTCTTATTTTCAAAGGAAACAATCTTTTGTGTTCTTTGAAAATCTGAACCGTCAAAATTCAGTTCTGGGTTGATTCTAGTTATTTAAATGTGCATTTCCTCTTGAAATAAAAATGCTTTTAAACCTAACAGATGACATTTTAATGACTCATTCAGTATAACAATTCATTTCCTCACGTTTTCGCTTCTAAAATGAAAGCAACTTGATTGTCTAAAAATAGTGTATGTTTTAATTAGAACCTAATTATTTGTGTACGTAAGATGGAAGTGCACTGTAAATATAAATGAGTTATTAAAAGTAAAATCAATATTAGTGAAAGAAAAAGGTGTAATTTATATGCAAAGTTTGTCATGCAAATGCAGTTAGTTATAAGCGTGTTTGTATATTGTCTGCATTTCTTATGCTCGAGCGTGAGAAATTGAAATTGTGTTTATGTTCGATATCATTGACCTTCTTTATCTGAAACTGTCGAAGAGTATACAATAATTAAACGGATTTGAAGGCGTTATTATTTTATTTGTGTTTTGAATTCTGGGTACTTATTCGTTAACGTTATTATTCATCATTCATGAATTTATCAAACTTGAAAACCATTGCTTGTCGAGAAATCATTATTTAAATAAAATTTACAATTAATTTTTTTTTCGAATACTTCAAACGCTCTTTTCTTAAGTGTCGACTATTATTATTCAAACATTTTCTATATAATTTCGGGAAAATATTTTTAACTTCGTATCTTGAAAATTTTAATTTTTACGCTTTTACAAGTGTAGAACTTATGGGTCCCATACACGTTGAGATCGGTATCAATACGTGTATCGCGTTAGGTATCGGTATCGGTATCGTTCGGTATCGAGGTTGCAGTACAGTGATAAAAACAGCGATACCACCTGATACCGATTCAGCGATACTGAGATAGACAAATACACTGTGAGATTTGTATCAAGATACTGATAGTTGCAACATGTATCGATACCGATCTCAACGTGTATGGGGCCCATTAAGTCTGTAAAACATGCATCTGATTTCTTGGAAATTCAGTATGATTATACTTATAAGGTTGAAAGTAGCCCCCCTTTTCTGCTTTTTTTCCGTGCTACGGGCCTCAGGATATATCTTACTTTTATCACCGCAACCAATGAGGGCTATTGTAGTGTGACCTTCTGTATTAACTAACGGAGCATCAGACTTTTAAAGAAAGCCAGCACCTGCTTAGGGGCCATTTCTGCCGCTTTCCAGCAGAGACGACATATGTTGATGTCGGTTTTACCGATCTTGTGAAGATGGTAATTTAGGGTACAGTGGCACGTATAGAAGTTTTCCATGCCTCCTTGGTATACAATCCACAAGAACCCAGTAACATAAATAGTATTAACACAGTACAGTTAAAGATTCATTACGGGCCATCCATAAATTACGTCACACAAATTTCAGGATTTTTAACCTTTCCCCCCATCCTTGTTACAGGTTGTTACATGCTTAGAATCCCCTCCCCCCTGATGTGACGCCAAAGCTTTTTCAATTTTATTGAAAAATATATGTATTTAAAAATAATAAAAAAAAATATCATCAAGTGTCCCACTGGCAATACAACGCCACTCTAGAAGTAGCGAGAGTGCTACACCGAAAAAAAATGTGTTATAGATATAACAATATTCCTTGTTAATTTTACTACATTAACTAGTATTATATAGGATGACACCACGTGTGCTAACGTTTACCAGTCAAGTGTAATTAAAAAACTGTAGTATTATTAACAACACGAACTAGTAAAAATGTAGCTGAATTTTTGACACTGGCATTTATTTGTCAAAATTATTGGTTATGTTGGTCGCAACGCATGCCAAAACGCCAAAATTTGTTAATTGTACAACACTCAGCAGTTGTAACAGCTACATATATTTACTACACTATGGTAGTAAAAAATACTATACGTTCGAGCTGAATACAACACAGTGTGCTATCTAATGTTACATTTGTGGTTATAGTGAACACAAAGTGCAGTAAAAATATTACAAGTTTAGTGTTGTAAATCTTACACTACTATTTTTTTCCGTGTAAAGTATTAACAAAAATAGATCGACTTTGTAAATTTGTTGAGTTTTTTATGCAGATATAAATTTTACGTTTTAGTATTTTAAATTTTAACATGTGACGTCACAAAGCTTTTGTCCCCCCCATGCCTCTTGTCACACAATGTCACATTTTGGTGATAACCTCTGCCCCTTTAACGAGTGACGTAATTTATTGGTGGACCCCTTATAGGCAAGACTAGATTTTTAAGCTACTTGACTTAAATATGGCTTTGACTTTATTTAGTTTTTAATTTAATTTTAATAAATTACTTGATATAGTTGTGCGTTTTAAAATACAAACTAAAATTAGTACTTTTGATTTTTTTTTGGTCGTGAGTTATCGTGACTCCAGATCAAAGTGGTCAGTTCTCAATATAAATTAGAGCGTGTGTGCTAATAAATATTGATTAGATGATCCCTACTTGATTGACTTATAATTTTCTTTAACTTGATATTTAAGCTCCTTGACCTCAAAAAGATTGAAAAACAAGTGAAACTCAAGTTAAAAGGCTATTATTTATGTATTCTTAGTATTGTTGTCAATTACAGCATTGCAATGTTGATGTAACATAGAGGATGTAACCACGATTTATTATCCATAACTTTTTGGCGGAAATTTCACATATTTAAAATAAGAGTATAGCTTAAAAAATGTTCATGTGCAATTTTTTTGGATTCGCAAGTCAACTTTTTAAGAGATTACCAGGGGATATCTTTTCTTTTATTTTACAATGCACAAAAGATGCATTACAAATAGTGAAATAAGAATATTTAAAGAGAAAATAAAGTGCATACAAAAACTTATTTGTTAAATAATTCATTATTTTTGTCGTTAAACTATTCATTTAAAATTTATCACAACTGGAAGCTTCTTAATATTTTAAGAAAACATCAATAGTACATTTTTGTAATTGAAAATTAACAATTAATTTATTGAGGTTTGAGTGATATTCTCGAGCATTGAGACTAAATATTTCTTAAAAATTCTCTTGAAATTTATTTCAGGAATTCTCTATTTTAGAGCTTCATCACGTCAAATAACTGGAGATTTAAACAAAATAAATTGAACATAATAATTAAACTTTTTTTTAAATGTTTTTAGTCGCTTTAATATCTAAGGTCATATCATGACTGTCTAAACACAGATAATTTTTATTGGTCAATTTTTATATTAGGTCTTGGATCTTAAGTCTAGGATTCCACTAGAATCGAACTCAGTACCATTTGAGGCATGAAACGGAGACAGTAATTACTCTAACCCAGTGATTCCTGAAACTATGTGTCGAAGTTTTTGAGTATTATACTTATTTGAGTAAAATTTATGTATACCAAAGCGTAAGCCGTAACCTAAATTTTAAGAATATAATTATGACTTTATGTAATCTTTATGCAACTGATGGACTAAGGCAAATTGAGTTTATTTAAATAAAAGGCTATTTACTCATACATATCTTGCTTTTGACATTGCTTATGTTATAATTAATTAACTTTTAACTAGGCTATTTTTATGAATAACTCTAATCAACTCGCATTTTTTAACCCCTACGATATACCTTCTTCTTTACTTTTTACAGCATATTCATGGAAAAAACTATTTTATTTCTAAGAACTTTGAACTTTAATATAAACTAACAAGGGTTCAGAAGATAAGGGTTGGTAATTGATTAAGCTATAAACTTCATTCTCAGAAATTTTTATTTATAACAAAGCATTGGTTAGAAAAGTCTTAACAAGCTATAAAATGAAGGACAAAAGCTTATATTTATTTTTATTTTTATTATCTGCCAAGTACTATTTCACTTTGATTTTTAAAAGGATTTATTTTAGTTCGTATCTTTCGTATCAAATAGATACAGAGTAAATTGAAAAGGATTCACCTTGAACTTGAACTGTTATATAAAAGTTTCTACTTGTGAATAGTTTATATTAGGAAAGAGAAATCAATCGTCAGAATACATTAGAAGAAACTTTTTAATAAATTATAATTAATGTACTTAGATTTGTGTTTTGTATGAATATAAATATGTATGGTAACACTTTCAAATGGCTTTATTATTCAGTGACTTTAGTTCGGAATAAATTTTAACCTCGAAATTATATTTTTAAGTTCATAAAATTTTAAAAATAACGCGATTATTTGTGCATATCAAACTTCAAACTTTTATGTCTTTTGAATTTAAAATCGAAGATATCATCAGTTACCAATTGCTTGGCCAAATTCAGTATGTAACAGCTCCTAAATTTTTTTATAATTAATATAATTTTATCACTTCAAAACTACATTCACCCTGAAAGCGTTTCCTTTCATGTATTTCCTGCACACTTGTGTCGGAAATGAATAAAATTATTTCAATTAAACCATTAGCGGGTAAATGTACTTACTATGCACATCAAAACAATACAAAGAGCTGTTAAAAACCAAGGCTGAACAAGTTAAAACTAAGAGTAATTATAACATTTAATTATATTTTTAAAAAAATATTTTTTAAATCTTCATGGCTTTCATAAATTTTCTCTCGCCATGCGTGAGTTTGTTTCAATTGATATTTTATTACAAATTCTTAGGGGTGGGAATCACGTTCAGGATAAAGGAACGGGAACAATTTTTGAACAGGAACACGGGAGGGCGTTGGTCTCGGTTAGAAGTGGCGACGGCGCACTATCGATTTGCCCGGCATAATTTCCACCACCTCAAAATTTTCATCAGCCTTTCCGACGTTAACGTCGTCGCATCCCTTAAATATTATCAAATGTCTAAGTTGAAACATACAAGAAATTAATGTAAGATTCAGCCACTGATAATAATTATTCTTAGAAAATTAATTTTCCAATTGAAATATCGCTCAACTGAATAATAACGCTTCATATAGAATTAAATTGTTATCTCCGTTATTTTCTTATGATAATTTTTTCTTTGTTGATTGTATTGATTTTTAATTGAATATCTCTTTGATTGTTAAATGATATCAAACTTCACTCAAGTTCTCTTTAAACTGCAGTTTTAAACATGAAGAGTATGCAAAGTATTTGCCCTAGTTTCCCGATTAAAACCGAGATGAAGCCCTTTGTTTCACTTTGACGAGAAAATGTCGTAACCTCATTTTTATTTATTTAAATGAAGCATCACACTTAAAGCATCCACTTAAAAAAAAGCATAATGTATAAAACAAAACGGGTGAAGTGTTAAAATTTACGATTTTTTTTCTTGCATCTTAAATAAATAAGCATTGGAGCGATTAAAATGAGAGTATCCGCATTCGGTCTCGCTTCTGAGGCCACTTTGATAACATAAATAATGTTAAAGGTGTCGAGCCGCCTGCGTCGCGACGCAGTCCGACGGCATTAGCTCTGCGTACGGTGAACTTTCCATTCATTTGTCTGTCCACGAATGAACGGGAAACTCCACGTTGTCGGGAATATACGAGACCTGCATCAAGCGTGACTGAAAACCTCGAGTGCAACTGCCAAATGGGAAAATTCTATTGCTGTTTACAATGCATTTGATTATTTTGAAATGTTCTTTATTATTGGAATTGTTTCATTCGAATCGATGACAGACTATTTGATACCCAAACATATTTATGAAACATATCTTGGGATGAAAAAAAAATCCGTTTATATATTACTAGCTGATACCCGCTCGCTTTCCTGAGAGTATCTAAATTTAATTGATTCTCTACGTTCATAACAAAATTTAAAAATTAATCTCTTTTAACAGAAAAATATGATACTTAAATACTTTCAGACTTTAGATCCAAAGTAAGTTCATCACAATCCTTAAAATTACTTTTCTAGGAAAAGATATTAGCTATCTTACAGATTTAAATATAAAATGGTCCTTAAGAGTTGAAAATTTTTCATTTCAAATGTCATTTATAACGTTCAGTTATTTTAGTCGAATAGATTCGTAGCTATCCTACAGGAACCGTGCCTCATTTTAGGATAAATAGTATTCAATACGTTAAGATCTGAGATATCTAACGAAAATTCATTAAAATTAGTTCCGTTAAGTAATTGTTAGTTATTTAAAAATTTAGTATATTTTAATACGTTTATTTCAAATTAATATCTTCGACAATGAACAATAAAGAAATTCAAATAAATTAAAAAAATTTCATTATTAATTTTATCGGGTGTTAAGTAATTGAAATTCATAATATATATTTTTCAGAAAACGTTGTCAATTTTTTTTTTAATTTAAATTTTGTAGAGATTTCTTTCGTTACTTTGTAAAATTAGTCAGGCCTTCTTAAGGAAAATGCGTTAAAATGCTATTTTACGAACTTTAACAATACTTACCAAATATACACGGTTCCTGTAGGATTCAATTTTAATGCTATAATGTAGGGTGACCAACCGTACTCTTTTAAGAGTACACGTGTACCTTACACACCTAATTGGTGTAGAATTTTTCGAATTTTTGCCCTAAATAAAGACCAACATAACATTTTTATATTTATAAGAAAAATATAGCAATTAAACAGCCACTACGTACGACGTTCAATATCCAGTCGCTCTGCCAACGCTTTTTAAATCTGTGATATCTTTTAAGATATTCATTTTTACGATATGCAGTAAAGGGCAATTTTGATCTACATGAAATGCACAACCTATCTAATGTATTTAATTGAATTAGGAGTAATACTGTATTGTTTAAAATAGCTTGGTAAATCACCAATAATTTTTTTGTAATATATAAAAGATAAAAATGGTTCCTGTGGAGGGTTAGCCTTAGGAGATACCGTTGGATATATGACATATACCGTCGCGGACTTTTTAATCAATCTTATTATGATACACAATTTCGTCGCATATTAGTTTGATCTATCTTTTAAGGTTTAGCCAGCGTATGCAATGTAAGTGCACAAAAATATGTTTCTTATGACATTACAATACAAATCTTTGAATTTCTCGACTTTTCTCTACTATAATATGCATGTATTATACCTACAAACCTTCATCTTGAATTACTTTATCAATTGTTTAAAGCTGCATTGAAATCCGTTATGTAATTTAAAAGATCTAAGGGAACAGACAGCGGGAGCTACTTTGTTTTATACTATGTAAAGATATTAAAAACAGAATTTATTTCATCGACCCCCGATAAACCTCCCTTAACAATAAAAATAAACCCTTAGAGAGTCCACTTGAACCCCGCTGAAGAGCTAAGTAAAAATTCGAGTTTGTACACTGACCAAAAATTTCTGCACTCTGTCAGAATGATTGACGCATTTAATTGCTTGTTAAATCAACTGATTAATTTAATTTGACAAATGAAAGGATCATATTAGAATAACAGACCAAATTAAACACGACATGTAACATGACAAACATAACGGTTTGATATACGATAGTTGACAATAGAATACGAATCTGACATAGATACATACACTTTAAGACTTATACGTTTGGTTTTATTATTTAAGACTTCGTTGTAAACTCAACATTAAATATACCAATTTGACAAATATAAATATTTAGGTATGCTCGAATATGATTTGGTGATTATCACTCTTTTGGAATTTTTACAAAGAGTTCACATGCACTTTATATAAGTATTATGAGTAGTTCTCCGTGAAATATAGTATTCACGATCGTGAGTTGAAAATATCGAACGTACAATGAAAATAAACAAAATAACGATTGCGGGATTTGTCCCTTATAACTACTCGCATGTGAGACCGTTATTTTAATCGCTGGGCCACAAAAATAGCATTGATATTTTAACAAAACATTAATACATATCGTCTCCACATTGATAACATACATAAATTTTTCTATTGTTATTAGGATAGTGCTTTGTATAGCTAGGTTTAAAAAAGAATTTTACAAGCTCTTCGGTAAATTGTTAAAATTATTTTCTCAAGCTGGAAATTATTTTCCATGCTTTGCGTGCATTACGTTACTAAAATATGTTATGTAATATTACCAACACTTTCGTATACAGTATACAGTATATACAATGAAGTTCAATAGTCGAATAATGTCTAGTAGAAAGAAAGTTTGAAGTTATTGGAATTGATTTTGGCACCATTGACTCTTACTGTAAACTTGTATCTTTTAATCAAACACCCCTTTTTAAGTTAACCTTTCCCTATTTATTTTCTATATAATTTTTTAGTTTAAA
Source organism: Sisyra nigra (assembly GCA_958496155.1). Classification (NCBI taxonomy): domain Eukaryota; kingdom Metazoa; phylum Arthropoda; class Insecta; order Neuroptera; family Sisyridae; genus Sisyra; species Sisyra nigra. The sequence goes on from OY292318.1 coordinate 13,267,579, forward strand.
TTTTTGCGTATAATTTAGAAAATTGTGTATACTCTGTCGTTTCATTAAATGGCTTACCTGAGACTTTATATATCTCAAATATTTTATTATTTTTTATATAGAAATTTTTTTTACAATAATTTTATATAAAGAATATATCTATAAAAAATTAAAATCTAAACCATTACTTATGGTTATAATATTTGCTATTTACATATTGTAACGTTTTTACGGGTTCGTTGGTTTGTGTATAATGACTACGAATTTATTTCTTAACAATTGTTTATTTATTATCTAACACTTATGCACTACACGTTAATAATTAGTCAGTTTTTACAGTCGCTTATTCGCTATAACAATGTTCACTGTCAACAATTTATATAACACTTTCACAATATTCACAATGTACACTTTATTCAACAATTCACTGATCACTTTAAGCACTTAAACAATATTCACTTGATTTATTTTAACACTGTCGATGAATTATTTGAATACTTTCGGTGATTTATTTGAATACTCGTCGAACATTTATTTGAACACTCGTGGTGATTTATTTGAACACTGCCTCGCCTTATGCTTGTCCGGGGCTTATATAGGATTTCAAAATCCTTCTAGAAAATTCGGCTGTATTGTCCCTGGACTTTCTATTTTTCTCGGAATCCATTTTTGTCGACACCACTTTCTAGAATTCTCCTAATTATCGATCATTCCAGAATCTTTACTCCTTCTTAAATCATCCAGTAATCTTTTTCGGCCCACCCCTTTCTGTATGGGATTCCTCACCACTCTGATAATAGACCGTCTTCTCATTGACAGGCTGATGGTGACGCCCACTCCCGCTGGGCCGAGTAAGTTAAAATGGCGCCGTCTTTATCTTGGGATTGTGACAATATATTCAGTGTATTTTTCTAGATCTAGACATTTTAATTTTACATAGATAAACTCAAATAAGAGTGTAAGGTAATAAAATTTTTGAAAAAAACTGTTATCAAATAAAAATTTTCTTACATAACATACATTTATCATTTTTAGAAAACATAAAAAATGTATTTGCTTTAGTTCAAAGTGACGTGATTTAATTTTGTTATTGAAAATGTATAATATAACTACTAAATGTAGAATTTTCTTGATAACTCTATGTTGCAGTGGTTATTCTCATTGAGTTTGCCAGAACAATAGTTTAGTAAACTAAGTTGTTTTAAACTAAGTTTCTATTTATTCGAACTTTATGACAAACTAATTTTTAGCATGGATCTACAAAACTTATAATTACATTATAATATTATACAATTATTTTAAAAACTCAATAGAATTGTTCCGGATATGAGAACGGATCTTTTTTAAAATCTCAAAAGTCTTTTTTATAACTCAGCAATTTGTGGCTAATTGGACTTCGTACACAAACATTTTCTAAAAAATATGAAAGAAGTACATTTCTGTTGTAAGAATAGCCATAGCGTGGTTAGTGAGAGCGATGCTCCAGCATCAGGCGCCAGAGAATAAAGATGCTGTTATAACTTTTTTAAAGTTATTTGTTTTATTTTGTATAGTTCTATAATTTTTCAATATATTTCAAAGATGATTAAAGACAGTGAGAGGGAGGGGATTTTATTCTTTTGCGCTGAGTGCCGTTATATTACGTTACGAGTTTGATTATAAAAAACGTTAATTTTGTGAAAAAATAGAAGATAAGTTATACTATATACTATTATACTTATAGTTGATAACTATTTTTTATTACCTTTAAAAGAATTATTTGACTTGATTTTTCAAGCTATTTGATTTTAATTCGGCGTTCAATCAAGTCAAACTTAAGTTAAAATAGTAATATTGAATTAGTCAAGTAAAACCGGCCGTAAAGTTTCAAGAATCCTGGCTTGCGCTCTAATCAATCAGCCACTAATATTTTGTTTATTTAAATTATTCATAATTAAACTTGAAAACTTTATTTTCTTCTCTTAAAATTATATTAAATTTTATTCTGATTTTCTTTTACTTAGCTTTATTCGTTTTTGTAATTTTTTCAAATATTGATGCATAGACGATCTTATTTGGAATGAATCATAAACGTAAATAATATGAAGCTCATGTAACTTTTGGTTCGATTGAGAATTTGAAAACTGATTAAATATGCATAGTAGAATCAAACAATGCATTTTCACCAACAATGCATTGATAGGAAATATCTGAAATTGACAAACCGACAGACAGTTACGACGATGAATTGAATGTATGCAAACATCTATAAGTTTAGTATGATCATATCGAATCACTTACAGTTGAATAAACTGCTTTCAATTGAAAGTTTGTTGATACTTTTTGTAACGAGTGTATGTAAGCGGAATATGATAATGATTTAAACTAGGTAGTCAATATTGAAGAAAGCACGAATATGAAAAATCATTTGAAGGAAATATATCAATGAAATGAATCTATTTTCAATGCTTTATAAAAATTGAATATGAAGCTCATCATCAATCAAAGTAAATAAAAAAAATTTCTTCTAACTATTAATCGAGTAATCATTTGTAAAAGACTTAAAGTGGATTTACACTTGTAGATAAGGTTGATTCAATTTTGTGGAAATAGTAATCATTTCAATTGAATTGAAATGATTGCTTTTTGCATAGTTTTAGGAAGTTGAAACAATCGAGAGTTTATTAAAACTTTACTTTTTTTGAAACTTCGATCATAATTTGGTAATGGCACAAAAATAAAATGTAAACGCTATCTTCAAGAAATCTTTGAAACATTTCATAGTAAGTGATGAGGATCAATTGTCATAAATTCTTATTGACAATTTACAAACTATTTTCAAAAAGAGCTTAAACAAATTGACTAAAAGTAAAACCTGTTCAACTTTGTTTTAAGTGAACATTTCAATGATCGATATCATAAAAATATTAATCACATGTCTCAATTTTATTGACTCAGTCAAATTGAATCAATAAAATTGACCCATGTAAATCCATCTTTAGATATATCGCCTTCCAACCAATTTGATTTCAGACCATCTCACTGCACCACTCAATAATGTTTTAGGGTAATAGATGAAATCTCTGCGGCCCTTAAAAAAACACATTTTTACAAGGAGATTTTCTGGATGCCACACAGGAGTTTGACAGGGTACGGCATCCAGGACTTCTATATGAGCTCAAGAAGTTCCTACCATCCCAATATTTCCTTATTTTCAGAGCATATCTTCCCGATCCTTCATAGTAAGATGCGGATCTGAATTTTCTCCCATTAAACCTATCCTAGCCGGAGCTCCTCAGGGAAGTATGCTGGGGCCCATCCTTTAAGTGTATATATATATATATATATATATTTGTTTGAAATCACCAATAAAATATCGTAACACCTTATATAGCCAACTGGTGCCAGAAATGGAAAGTAAAAATAAACAAAAGTAAATGTGTAAAAGTAACATTTACTGTAAACAGACAATAATGCCTATCGATAATGTACAACAACGAACCACTAACGACCTCCACGGAGGTTTGCTATCTAGGGTTTTGCCTGGATAGTCGACTTACGTGCAACCCACACACTGGTGGCTTTTATCAACATACACATATTCTATTTGACCTTTAATTTAAAGGTTTTTAATTTGGATTTTATGACCCACTTGTTCATTGTATGAATATGTAAACAGATTGCAAATAATACCAATGAAAAAAAACCCCGATATAACGACTTAAATAACACATAGAACTTCCAACAAAAGTTGAATTAAAGTATAACTTCTTGGAAAGGCGTTATATATTCTAACCAAGTTGTCGTCTTTGAATAAGCATAAATTTTAAAGAGAAACAAAGTGTAATATTCGCAAAAGGTACTTACAATTAATTACTATACAAGCAGCTCTAGGAAAATAGTTTTTCCAATTACATCATAAACATTACATACCCCGACAAACCAGATATATAATGTACTGTCATTCCACTTCTGTTTGTTTAAATAATGAATACAAATCTCAATGAATGAAGTAATAAAATCCTTCAGGATTAAAACGCTGTTCTTGGAATTATAAAGTGGCAATACAACTTAATTGGTTCAGTATAGTATATGCCAACTTTTTCATTATCTAATTAATATAAATCTGAATAAAATGAAATGCATCTGCTTCAGGCGTGCTGAAAGAAAATCATTCTTTTCATACTTACGATAAAAACGAATCTTTTCATTACCAAAACCACTAAATGAGAATAAAAACTGGAATAGTTTAGGTAGATTTTTTTTGTTGAAAATATGATTTAAAGAATAAAAAGGATTGTAAATAAAAATTAAAAATTTCTCTCGTGTAGCTGTTCATAGAATATCAATTGAAAAACTATGTTCAATGCAAACATAGACGCTTAATGGCTTAATTAATTTTCTAGAGTGATGAATTGACTAATTAAATACAGTTAACACATTTACACGATAAATGTATATGGAGTATTCAACCCAAATTGAATCAATTAATTTCAGTTATAAACCAGAGATAAATTCGTAATCGTTGCAATGCCTTATTAATATAAGATATTACAGTCAGAAAATCTCATTTATTTTCCATTCAGTATTTAATAATTCAAGTATTGTATATTCAAATCTATTTCTAGAATGTTATTAATATTTCAATTTCCGTTTTGTGAGCGTATGTTGTTGAAAAATGGTGTTCAATATTGATATTTAATTTTGGATGATTTGAGAAATATTAAATTTTATGTTTAAAAAGCTTTTTGTAATAAGTTTTTGTTTTTTTGTTTTTACAGCAGCTGAAGATGACACAATGGGACCGGTTTATATTCGTGAGCCACCGAATCGTGTCGATTTCTCTAATACAACAGGTGCTGTCGTCGAATGTGCTGCTCGTGGGAATCCCAATCCGGAAATAATTTGGGTTCGGTCTGATGGGACTGCTGTGGGTGACGTTCCTGGACTACGACAGGTAATTACTAGTTCTGTTCTGATTGATTTTTTTATTCTATACCCAGTGATCATACAACACCATACTACGTAATATTTACGTCACGCCACTCTACGTAACAAGAGCAACATTTTTTCATTATGTAACTTTGACATTCATATTACGTAGTGTAATGTGAATATAAAAGCTTACAGCTAGCATAATGTGACACTAGAATAAGGTGTAGACACTATTATCAAACGAATGATTCGATCAAATTAATTTTTACGTTGAATTTTAAGATGTAGATGCAATCAATCAATTTCCAATGCAAGAGAAGAACCGATTAATTCGAAGAATTGCTTTTTATGAAATGAATGAATTGGAATTAATAAGTGTTAACTTATAAATGCATAAGATCAAATGAATCTGCATAATAATTAACATTCTCGTAATGGAATTGTTTTGTCTTTTACGAGTGCTGAATATTAAAAGACAAATCTTGTTTTATAAAAATTAACATTTTTCCGAATAAAATTCTTTGGACTAAATTTATTTTTCATGCATTTGGTCAGACAGAAGAACGTGGAAAATTTAATTAATTTCACTGAATATGGAGATAGTTAAGAAAAAAATTTATCTCTATATTGTCAGTGTTTTATCAATTTAAAAAAAAATCTGCATAAAATGCAGCTTTCCTTAATTTTGAGGTTTTCAATTGTTAGCCAAGTTTAGTTATAAATCTCGTCGTATTTTGATTGTAACCAATCAGAATCATTTATTTACTATTATCATAAATAAACTATAAAACGTAGTTGTGTAACTTTATGGGAAAGTATATGGTGGATTGTTATATCCTTTAATTAGAGTTTTATCAAGTCAAATCAAATCAAGTAGCGTGCTTAAAATTTTGATTTGTAAATAAAATAACTTACAAATTAAATGTTTGAGTTGATTTGACAATAAAGCATAAAATAGTTTCCTCAAGTATGATTTTATTTCAAGTCAAATTAAGGATAAGTAGTTTAACAATCGAGTCATGTTGTTTGAAAATTAAATTTAATTTTTACCTTAAATAGTGATTCAAAAGACCAAAGAAAATTTTATTCTAAAAATACCGTATCAATTGTATGTCTAAACTAAAAATGCTTTGACCAAAGAAGACGTAGAAACCCCAAATAAAGGGATCAAAGACTGAATATTTTAAATGATTGAACATTTCAAAAACAGCGGTGTTTGAAGTTTAGGGAGCGGTTTTTGCATATTTTGAAGAACAAATATGGAGCGATTATGCACCAAAAACTAGAGGCCTGTCTTAATGGGAAAATAAACAATGTCTCTTAAAGTCCGGACATAACAATTGAGGTTTTTCGTCGATTTCAAACCGGGACGACAACGGAAGCAAAATGTTCGTAAGTCAAATTTTTATTAAGTCCAGACGTTAAGAGACATTTTTTATTTCCCCGTTTGGGGTTTTGGTTTAAAATTTCATTATTTACACAGGGATTCCACCAGAAAATTTTCCATATGGTTGGTTCCAAATAAATTAGACCGAAATATGCTTAATTTGGTACATATATTTATATGAAGAAATTAAATAAATGGATCAACATACGAAATTAGAACCAAAGAAATATTTGATAGATTGTATTTGATAACGTGCGACTTCATGTTATGAAATTGACGCGTGAAAAACTTTGGGATCTTGGGTGGGTTACCATGTTGCATCCTGCATACTCACCGGACGTCGCACCATCTGATTTCCATTTATTTCGTTCAATGGAACATTTTCTAAGAGATCAAAAGTTCGATTCTTTAGAAGAGGTGAAAACGGCCCTGACGGCCTTTCAGACTATTTTCAGTCAAAAACCGCTCAATTTATAAGAAGGGCAGAGATGATTTGAAAGAAAGGTTTACAGTTATAGATAATATGGGGAATTATTAAAGTGAAACTTTTAATACATCGTCTCAAATTTTTTGTCTTGTCTTTAGCATGTCGCGTGTTACATTCTTGGCAGGGAATCGGCAAGTGTGTTCGGAAGAACTCGACAAGCTTGTTAGCTATATACCATGTCGTTTTCCCAGGGTTGTTGCGCGAGTTATTGCTGAATGGCTGTTTCCCCTCCATCACAACGCAACGCTTTAGTATATTATAAGTTGTCATTAATTGTCAATCATATCTGTATTGGTATTTGTGTATTTTGATCAGTGTTTTGATATAAATGATGTTGATCACTTATCATGATAGACAAAGATACAGCTAGTGAGAATAGTGCAAAAATATCCGACGGTGAATTAATTTTATGCCGTAAGAGAAAGATTGCCGACAGACTTCGTGCTTATAGAGACAGGAAAAAGGCTCCTGGGTAATATGTTTGTTAGGTATTTGTATACTATTGCGTTTTTTTTTTATATACGATATTAAAAAAGTGTCATTTGAAATGAAAAAGGTTGATTTCGGAGTACAAAAAATTTTTTTGAAATGAAAATGATTGCATTTGAAATAAAAAAAATGTGTTCATCATAAATAGGACTAAACTTATTAATTTAGTAGGCAGATGAACTTTACAATTCCTTTAAAACATGAACGATAACTTTTTTGTTCTATTTTATGATAAAGTGTATATTTTATAATTATCTGCGAAAAATTTTTAAAATACATTTTTCATTTTATCTAATTAATCGTAAAACTTTTATTTTTTTGTTAACTGTTACAACTTAACTGATTGAAAAAGACATCAAAACCATTTGGTGTTGTCAATCAAGAGACATTAAAAGAATTGTGTGTCAGCCATTGAAATTTACCGCTTGAAAAAACAAGGGGTTGATTTCCGAAACAATACCATAAAAGCATAATTAGCTGCTCGATTCATTAAGACCCCTTTTTGTGTGTGTTTTTTAAATTATTTTATTATCTGATGTAGTATTTACATAGTTGGAAACCTTACGAGTGTGGGCGACTGCAAAAATACACTCAAGTTAATTTTTCTCGTGCTAAGGCCCGGATTGTTTCCTAGTTTCATGCATGGTGAAATTCAACATTATAAAAACTACATTTCAATGTGATTCATTATTTATCTGTAGAAATTGTAGCTACACATTTTACGATTAGTCGGATATTTACTGCGGCTATAAATATCTTAAATGAACATTATGAGTTAAACAGGAATGTTATAGTTTATTGATAAATTATAGAGGTTATTTTTTAAAATGGGATTATATTTCTATGGCCAGTAATTTTTACTGAAGAACTATCTTAAAACATTATAAATCTAAAACTATCTTTGTTAAAATGCCCTATTTGCAAAATAAGGAAAAAACGATTTTCTCACACTGACCTATATATGAATCATCTTCAAAGAATAGTAGAGAAAATTGCAGTCAACCATATCTCTTACATTCTGCACTGGATTCACTGCAGTGACAAGTTTGCAAAAGAGACATGTGCTATTATTAGATGACGAATAGCTCGTCTTGTTCTTTTTTGCCATATCTTTGTTCCCTTCCTGACACAATTTTATCATTGTCAGCAACGGGAAAATTTTTCACAAAAATCCTGTGGGAACAAATTGTATGAAGTAGACCAATAATAGCACGCAAGCCATTACATGTTTCCAACTTGTCATATTCTAGCCATGATATCACCGTTGAGAGGTTTTTTTTTTTATTTTTATTTCCATCTAAAACATCGTCGTGTATGAGAGAAATGTATTTTAATGGAGCAAGTGTAAATTTTAAATGTAATGCGAACAATTTTCACTTAAAAACACTTAGAAACTTAGCTCTACTAAATCTATATATTAATACGTGAAGCAAAAATGTTAAACCCCTTTTACCGAATATTATACGAACGGAGGAGTATGAAATTTGGCACAATTGAAGTTTATATGAGGAAGTTGCGTTTTGAGATAATATTTTTTTATAATATTGCTTCAAAATACCTTAAATTAATGAAAAAAGACGTCACACACACTACCACGCGTTTGACACACACAGACACACAATACACACAAATATGTAGATTTTTAAATCTCAGTTGTTCAGTTTGACCACAGACTTCAACCATATTCCAAATGTCATTATTTAAACAAAATATTGTGAGAGGAATTTAAATTTTGAAATTATAATTATTGAAATTGAAGGAAACAAATTTAACCGATTATTTGATTATTGAGTAATATTATTAAAAATATATTTAAAGATACGTATAACTTCAAATACACAACGTTTCAACCATTTTATTTGGTCTTCATCAGGTGTTTTTTGATTATTATATAACGTATAAATACTTCATACTATATTCTTTTGGCAAAATCATTCAAATAAATTACACAAAAAATTAATTTAGGTAGGTAGGTACTATTTGAAAAAAAAAGCTTAGCTTAATTCAAAGTTTTAAACAGGACTTATGCAGCCTATTTCCATTTTTTTATCTTTGGCTTTTAAATGAAAAAATCTAAACATAAAGGTACTTTTGTTTTACTTTTGAACGTAGGAAACTCACTTGAAATTACTTCTGATGTTTCATACTTATATTTTTTTTGTTTGTCTAAAAAATATTCAGAATACTGTAATTTGAATTGACATACAACATTATAAAAAGAAAAATATCTGCTGCGTGGCGTCACAGTACTTTCTTTTACTTTCATTTATGAAACTCGCTGTTGGTTAAAAAAATATATAAGCACCTTATAACTATACATAGCAGAACTATATGCATATACAAGTATGCAACATATATGTATTTATGAATTCCCAACCTTCACCTCAGAACCGTCCTTAATCGAATTTTCCCAAGAAAAAGTTTCAAATAAAAGTTTTAGCCATTAATAAGTCTAAGAACTATCATAAGCTTAAAGGAAATCTTTGCAGTCGTCTTCGAAAAAATTTCAAAAAGCTCAAAAACTCCGAGAATAAAGTGGAGCTTTCGGTTAACCGATTTCAACTAAAAGCTTCACGGCAAAACAAGATATAATATGAAGGAAAATTTCCAAGTTTGTTGAAATTCGGAAAAGCGTTCGATACGATATGGCTGTCACACACAAGCACACACTTCTTGACACCGCAAAGTTTTACACAAAACTAAATTTTTTAACATCAAAATTATGCTGCAAATACGATTTGCAGTTATTCTATGAGGATTTTTTGTCTGAGGATATTTTGCCATGGGGATATTTTGTCTCAGGATATTTTGTCGTGGGATATTTCCTCAAGTGCACCCTCTATTATGTTGGTGATTCTGTAGGCCTGTTGGAGTGCTTTTCACAGATTTTTCACTGGTGTGCGGGGTGTGAGACTTCTTTCTTCAATTATTATTAGGAGCATTTAAAAAATAAACTCCCAAACAGCTTTTCAATCATTGATATTCATTGAGTGAAAAAATCTTCACACTTATGAAATGCAGCTTTTAAAATTGTTTTAACTTTTGAACTGTTTAGTCCAGTGATCCTCAACCACTGTGCCGCGGCACTTTTCGGTACCGCGAAATTTATGAAGTGTGCCGCCAAATTTTGAAATTTTTTAATAGTGTACCGCAACAAAAAAAAGGTTGAGAATCACTGGTTTAGTCAATTATTTTCAAAATCTTAACGGTAGGGTTACGATTAACTAAGACATATTCTAGTAATTTTTTCTTTGTTGTCATCATTTTGACTTACCTCCCAAACATTCTTATATAAAGTAGGAAATATAAAACCTGGTAAAAAAAATAAAAGATTGATTTATAAATTAAAAATTTATACTTAATTCCAGCTTATGTTTTCAGTATTTATTTATTTATACTTTTCATATCGCATGTAAAATCCAATCTGGGTTATAGGAACAATGCCATTTCATTTTTCCTTTCATTTCGTTTCTAGTGTATCGATTTAATAAATAAGTAATTTAAAAATAGCATAAAGATTTTCATTTTTAAATGTGTTGTTTAGGTGATGGCTAATGGAAATCTAGTTTTTCCGCCGTTCCGCGCCGAGGATTACCGTCAGGAAGTTCATGCTCAAGTCTACGTTTGCTTAGCTCGAAACACCGTAGGAACAATTCACTCTCGTGACGTCAACGTTCGTGCAGGTAAATCGAGATTTTTATGAATAATTGATAAAATTTGTTGAATTTTATCGTAGCAAACTTTTACGGGTAAAATTGATAGCTTGGCGTTTTGCCATTACATTGGCTTGAGACTTGAGTTTCGATTTGTTACACCTACAAACAGGTCGCCTTAAAAGTTTGCTGCTTTGATTGCAGACTTGATTGGTAATCATTGAAATTTTTTAATAAAAACTTGAACGTGAAATAAACGGTTCTTTCTATTACAAAAATGTTCAATCAAGTCTTTATTATTCTTCTCATAAAAAGCATACCACGAAAAGTAATATCGTAAAAAGTATAACGTCAGCATTTTTTCAAAAACGACCTGTGACATTTTATCGTCACATTCTATTATTTTAAGTTGTAATTTATTAGAGACCATGAAAGAGGCGTTTTAATTAAAAGTTCTTCGACTCGATGCTTTTTATGGGAAGCCAATTACAACAAAATGTGCTATTTCATTACATTTCAGTTATTAAACAAACAAATTTCTACGTTTTATCCAGTGAATGGCCCAGCAACAGGTGGTTTTTTGATAAAATTTCTAGTTTTAATTTTACAATTTTCCTATTTCTTTGTGATAATATTTTTAGGATTAATGCAGAGCAATGGGGATACTATGGCCGCGTCGTCTGCCTGTGTTTTTTTTAAAAAGAAATTATTGATACTAGTCTCATACAATGAAAACCACTAACAGAAAATAAATTGATGATTAAATCCTTTGGATAAACTCGAATTGAGCGAATTACATTTTGAATCGAATGATTTGAGTTGAGAATTTGAAACAATTTAATTTGGTAATTATTGCAATAAACGTAATTTATCCAATTTGTGGAATGTCGATGTCATAAATTATTATGCAAAGGAAAAGCATTTATGACAAAATATCCATTACCATAAATTGACATTCTTGATGTTTTTGTTGTATTTTTCTTTCTTTTTCATATAACTTTATAAAATTGATTATACGTTTCCTAATTATTTAGGTATTGGAAATTAAACTAAAATTTATTTTTTTTTAAATGGAAGTGAAAGAAGGGGGGATGTCATCAAACTTTAAGGATAGTTAGTGTATACACTTTTATAGTATTTTTGAATGAAAAGCTCATCTACTATAAAATCTTAAACTTAATAAATAAAATTATAAAAAAATGAAAAAACGACTTCAATATAAATAAAAAATCTTAAACAAAAAATGCACTTAAACAAAATAATGGCGTATCCTTGCAGTGTCTACAACTTACAAATTATTAAAATGATATTATGTACATTTATTGTTATTTTTGGAGTTGGTGTCAGCCAAGAAAATACGACTATATTGGTACTTAGCAATAAACGAGAATACCTTATGAAAAGTATTTTTCAAATGAACTTTTATACAATGTATTCGTACTATAACAATATCTAGCAACCTTTAAACTCATAAAAAGCCAATAACCAACTAAATCTTTTTACAAATTACCATTAATATTTATTTCCTTGGCTGACACCAACTCCAAAAATAACAATAGTTGTACATTATATTATCCTAATTATTTGTAAGTTGTATACACTGCAAGGATACGAAATTATTTTTTTACTTTTTAATGCATTTTTTGTTTAAGATTTTTTATTTATTTTGAGGTCGGTTTTTCATTTTGTTGTAATTTTATTTAACTCTCGAGTTTTAGTGATCTGAACTTTAATAACTGATTTTATTTCTTTGAATATTTATAAGGCAGCGCCGTTAAATGTTAAAAGTTACCACATCATCTCTTTTTGTCCTTAAGGGTTGACATTTTTTGCTTTTAAATGTAATGATAAAACTAAGTGGAATATACTTTGCAATAGAAAAAAAATCATCAAAATTCGATGATTCAGTTAAATGTCACTATTTCATCCTCTATTTTCAACCTTAGGGGGTAGATTTTTTTCTTCAAATTGAAATGTGAACAATTGAAAGGTACCTACGTAATAGAAACAAAATTATTAAATTCGGATTAGCCAGGAAAAATGTATTATTTCATCCCTAGTTTTTAACCCCTTATGAGTGGAATTTTTTTTATCAAAAATTAAAGTGAGTTTACTTTAAAATTATATTCTACCAACAAATAAAGAATTATCAAAATTGAGCTTTCCAATAAGAAGTTAATATTTTATCCCTTAGTTTTCAAACCCTAATAAGTGAACTATTTCCTTCAAATAAAAATAGGACCACACGGAAAGCTTTAAAATAAAAAAAAAATATTTCACCCCTTAGTTTTAAACCCCTTAAAAGTGAAAGATTTCCTTCAAATTAAAATGTGACCACACGGGAACCACCAGGTTTCAAATAAAAAAATAATCATCAAAATCGGATCACCCAGTCAAAAGGTCTGAAGTAATAATCTTAAAAAAATACAGTCGAATTGAGAACCTCTTTTTTTTTGAAGTCGGTTAAAAATTAATTATCTCTAAGTTTTATTGCTTACTTTCTCCATTTACTTAATCTTTTAATTAATTTCTATAAGTGGTTTTTACTGTATGAGGTACTCTAGGGGTTGGAGACTAGAAAATTAAGCTTTGCCATTTCAGTTGTCCAGCAGTTTTACGACACAGACGTGAACAAGGAGTATGCAATTCGGGGAAATTCAGCTGTAATGAAATGTCAAGTTCCGTCTTTCGTAGCTGATTTTGTGTCGGTCGTATCTTGGCATACTGACGAAGGCGAAGATTTCTTTCCCAATGGCGACTATGGTAAAACTGTTCATCGAAACAGTAAACTAGTCTCCTTTCTTTTCTTTCCAAAAAAAAAAGGAAAATTGCATTCCACATCCCACCGATATCACTCAGGGCTATTCAAGCAAATGACATTTTTCTCGATTTTCTCTAGTCGTTCAACAGTTTTACGAGAGCGAAGTCAATAATGAATATGTGATACGGGGAAATTCAGCCGTGCTCAAATGTAGCATCCCTTCGTTTGTAGCGGATTTTGTAAGCGTGGTTTCCTGGCATGATGGGACTGAAAACACTTATACAGCTTCATCCGATGGCAGCTATGGTAATTTTTCCGCGGTTTATTTTCAGGAATCTACTACGCTATTTTCCCTAATTGAAACGATGATCCTTTCAAAACCAATTCCGAAGCACTGACGATTTAAATGACTTACTTTTTTCTATTTCTAACGTATAGTTGTAAATCAATACTACGAAGCTGAGGTCGTCTCGGAGTATGTAATTCGTGGCAACACAGCCGTGCTTAAATGCAGCATTCCATCATTTGTAACAGATTTTGTTAAAGTAGAAGCTTGGGTGGGAAGTGAGGGAACTGAATATTTCCCATCCCATGACTACGGTAAAATTTAAATTTGACTTCCAGAAAAAATCCCTGAACCAAATTTTGTTCCTCCATTTCAATCGCCGTCGTTTAAAATACTCTTATCACATTTTTCAGTTGTAAACCAATTTTATGAGGCTGAAATTATGACCGAGTATGTAATTCGTGGTAATACAGCCGTTCTAAAATGTAGCATCCCTTCATTTGTCGCTGATTTTGTACAAGTCGAATCTTGGATCGATAATTCTGGAACTATACTTAAACCAACCAATGAAAATTATGGTAAAATTTAGTGATTAATTTAACATTTTTCCTCGTGTTCCATCCTTTAGTGGTCTCACAATTCTTTGTCACTGAAGCTGAAAATGAATATGTGATTCGCGGAAATGCTGCCGTCATGAAATGTAAAATTCCTAGTTTTGTCGCCGATTTTGTAATGGTTGATTCATGGATCGATAGCGAGGGGAAAACGTTCAAACACAATACAGGCCAAAGCGATTATGGTATATTTAAATTATAGGCTATTACATACCAATAGGAAATCCTGTCGAACCTTCCTTTTTTAATGCATAGGGATATTATTACTTTAAAAGCAGGTTTTATCGCATTTTAATCCTTACAGTTGTCGCTCAAACTTACGAGGCTGAAGCCGACAATGAATATGTCATACGTGGAAATTCTGCTGTTATGAAATGTGAAGTTCCATCGTTTGTCTCAGATTTTGTTTCTGTTGAAATGTGGTTAGATACTGATGGCAATACTTTTTATCCTGGTGGAAATGATTTTGGTATTTAAATTCATTACTAAATTTTTTTTTGTCTTTTGTTTTTCCTATCAATCCCAAAGTGGTCCACCAATTTTACCAAAGTCGGGTCATCGACGAATTTGTCCTTCGAGGAAACACAGCTGTTCTCAAGTGTTTAGTTCCGAGTTTTGTAGCTGATTTTATCGAGGTTGTTGAATGGATTACGGATGATGGTGCGACTTTTACAGCCACGTCTGATTTTCAAGACGGTAATAACAGAAGATGTGAACGAAACATAAAGTCTCCTCTTTGATTTATTACATTCCCTTACCTTTTATAGGTATCATCATAGGTTTCATTTGATTTAAAAAAAAATTGTAGAAATTTTTATTTGAATAGCTATTTCTTTGCTTTTAGTTGTTAATCAATATTATGAGCCGCAAGTGTATGATATGTTCGTAATAAAAGGAAACGCAGCTGTATTTAAATGTCATATTCCTTCTTTCGTCGCTGATCATGTCGAAATCATTTCTTGGCAAGACACAGACGGAAATGAGTTTTTACCTCCTAATAACGCTTATGGTAAACTTGATAAATCCGATTAAATTAATTTCCTTGAGTCCCATTTTCTTCAGTCCTCTTGAGTTCTATGAGAATCCAATATGCAAATAATTTATTTAAGGACGACGGTTTACTTTACGAAATAGGATCAAAATTGAATCAGTGCTTAAAGTTTTTTTAATGAATTCAATTTTTTATTTGATAATTGATTTAGTTTTTTTCAAAAAATGGTTTTGAATAGCTTAGAAATAATGTGGTTCTAAAAAAATTTAAAAATAATTTTTATTAATGTTGTAATATCTTCTCAAGAACTTTGTGTAAATCAAATGCACCCTTTCAAATCGAACCCAATCATTAGATATCTGATGCAAAAAAAATCAGTATTTGAAATTAATATTTTTAAAAAAATTATTTAATTAGAGAGTTCCTGTTTATTTATTATATTTAATTTTAATGCTAAGTAGCACGACGCCCATAAATGTCTACCTTATATACCTTTTGCTATTATGGGGTTATATTATTATATGCAGTTAGGATTTTCAAAAATTGATTTTTTGAGAAAACGGCTCAGAAACGGCTTAACCTATCAGTCTTAAATTTTAACACAAACTTCTGAAATATATTTATTAGTATTTAATCGAACGTTTTTCTTACTGATTACCTAATACTTTTCTTTTATAAAAATTTGAAAGTCAAAATTTTTGTCATTTTGTCAAAAAATTTTGCTTTGATTTTTCCTTCAATAAATTATAAAATTATACATTACTTTAACGAAATTTGTTTCGCTTTTTTCATTTAAAATGATTCAGTCCAGAGATATCGTGGTCACCGCAAGATTCCTTTTTTGTGAGGAGCTTTTAGAGACCAGCTATTGCAGCTTTCAAAGTTATTGTTTTTACAAATATAAACATTTAAAATATAGTTTAGAATTACCATTATATGTGTACACATTTTTATATTAATTAATTTAACAGTCTTCTCATTAAAAAATTCTTGAAAAATCGATTATTTTGGGGCTCTTGACTGTATATAACCCCAACAAAAAAGAAAAATTAGAAGATCCTTTTTTTTATCCTCAGATGGATTCAAATTTTTCTTTCGAGTAATAAATTACACTTTTGACATTTTAGTTCTTAACAAGAAGATTATTATATGTATTATATAGATTATATATATTATTATACAAGATTAGACTTTATAGATCTTGTCAATATATAACGAAAATTTAAAGCACAATTTTTCGAGTTTTCGCTGAGTTTTCAAGGCAAATAGTGTTTTAGTAGCACGACTTCAATATTTTTTCTTATAGGAGTAAATTTTTATGAGTGTGGTCATTTTCAAAACTAGGAAGTTTTGACACCTCGCAACGCAACTATCTTAGAAGCGGGGCTCGGAGGTGTAGCCTCCGGCGGAGGTTTGAAGGCTCTGAAAAAATAGAAATTCATCCTAACTTAATTTTCAAGAGAAAATAACAAGTTAGTTTTGACCATCGCGTTGTTTTTTATTCAAACTAACGTTTCCGATGCAATTTTCAAAATTTGATATACTTACGTACCGAAACTAAGCGAAAAGTCAAAAAATTGTGTTTTTCATTATCGATTTATTTTAGCGAGATCTATAACAATCCGTCGTCAAATCTTGACGTTCTGGAAACAGAAGAGTTTTGAAAACATTTTATTAGCTATCATCTGTAGTATATACAGCTATAGGTATCTGTGATTTTTCACGGGCCAAGCCATTACCTAAAATAATAATAAGTAGTTAAAAACCAGAACATGTTTTGCAATTTATGGTATAACTTTTTACAATGTCACCTTCATATTTTTTGGAACCACAACCATTTACAGAAAAATTCATCAAAACCTTTACTATAAAAAAATGGGCCTAGTCTTGCCATTTGCATATATTATAATAATGAAATGGGAAAGAAACTTCTTTATTCAAGGATAAAATTTCCGTTTTAATCTTCTTTGGCTGGAAAATTTAAGGTTTGAGTTAAATATATAAAAGAATAACTTCCTGAGCTGTTTGTAGCTTAAAAATAATTGCAAGGAATTTTTAAAAATTTTTAGATCACTCAAGAAGTCGCTTTTGCAGTGATAAAACAAAATAAGTTTTGAAAGAATTTAAGTTTTTCCTTATTTAATAATCGTTCTCTCTCTTCTTGAATTTTAGTGGTCGGCCAACGTTACGATGTGAACGTTATGGACGAACATGTGTTACGTGGAAATGCCGCAATAATCAAATGCCACATTCCGAGTTTCGTCGCTGATTTTGTTTTAGTCGATGCTTGGATTGAAAATGAGACCACTGAAATCTTTCCCGATCTTGGAAACTATGGTACATGTAGATAGATCTTATTGGACGAAAATAATTTTCTTTAGTCCCGATGCATGAGTTGTTGCTTGTTTGATTTTCGATGCTGTTTTGATTTATCTCATGTACCAGGAAGATGTCTGGAAAGATGTTCGTTGTTTATGTTACGATTTTCTTTGTTAGTTGTTAGACAATTTGTTTGGTTCGTTTTTAATATTCTATTAGTTTGTTGAGAGAAAGAGAGAAAGTTTGTACGTTAAACAAGCGTTGGTGATACTCCCATGTTCCCTCTGACTTTCCAGTTGATACCTTCGAAACCCACCTGATTTCCTTGATCCTTTCTTTCGATTTTAGTTTTAGTTAATTTAGACAACAAAATTATTCACTTCAACATTATGCTATGTAAATTTTTAAACACTTTAACACTAGAAATTTTCATAAGCATATAAAAAATGTTGTAAAGCTTGGTCTTACAGAATTTAACATGTTAAGCTTTTAACGTTTTAAGGTATTTGCTTGGTATGAATTTGCTACGAGAGATATTTTCTCAGTTTTTAAGTTATATTATTTTAACTTTATTTTGGTAGTGGCTAATAATAAATGTTTCTGTTATCCTGGTTTAATGTGTTCTCGCGACGTTGGTGACGTTCGTATGAATTGGCGGTTGTGACACTACAAATCAGAAAAGTATCAGATTTTTATACACTAACCACTTTCTGGAACAAAATAAAATTGCATCCACCGATAGTTTTTTCACCGTATGTCAAATTTGCTCGAATACTTTAGATTTTGATCGTTCGTTGATCGTTTATTGATCATTAGTTTATGTGTTGATCATATATAGGTGCTTACTAACTTACTTGTGTGCCAAATGTTTATGTCAAGTAAGAAATTCAATTTCCAAATACTTCGAGGCAAATTTATCTCAGTTGTTCTTAGAATTAAGTTTTTTACATTGTAAATTGACTTTTGTTTGACTACCCGAGAACTTTGTGTTTACTCATTTAATCTAGCAACTACCTTAGTATAAACGTTATTATTTCTTGATGGTACTATTCAAAATCTCTTAAATGTGAAGTGAATAATTCTCATTAATATTTGACTAGACGTAGAAACTTAACGTTTTGCTTAAATCAATTAAAAGCTAAAATAATTTTTACTGGCAGTAAAAGAAAGATTAATCCAATAAGAAAAGTCAAATATTAACTTTAAGATTGCAAAAAATATTTCTATTGCCAAGATTAATTCTCCAATTTGAACTTTGGATTATTTAGATTATGAAGATTTCAAGAACAAGTCAATGAAACATAGGATAATTATGGAAGCGGATATTTGAATTTTACAAAAAAAATTTTAATAAAGTTCACGAAAGTGTTTGAACCATGAATAAAATATGAATTATTGAAAAAAAGCCTTCATTCAAATATCCGTTTATAGAAATATCTTATTTGCAATCACAAAAAAAAAGCATTTTCTTTTTTGCGTCTTGCAAATATTGAGACAGAGCTTTCTCCGGTAAAGGCTGAACAAAAAAGGAAACGCTTTTGAGGAAATTGAGAAATAAATAAGAACATTGTCTGATTGAACTCTTGTGTGTGTACATGCAGATAGTAAATACTTGGTTCTTCCCTCGGGCGAGCTTCACATCCGGGACGTGGGTCCCGAAGACGGCTACAAATCGTATCAATGTCGAACCAAACACCGTCTCACTGGCGAGACGCGCTTGAGTGCCACCAAAGGAAGACTGGTCATCACTGGTGAGTTTTTCTCATCAGACATTTCATATACTTTTTTCAGATCAAATCACAGTTGTAATAAAAACTAAATTTTTATATCATTTTTTTAAAATATTCCTCAATGAACATTCAAATAAGTTTATAAAAAAAGTTTGATTAATTTGAATCAAACAAAAGCATACAACTTTGATGTGATCTTTCGTGCCATACGGAGAGAAGGCAAAAATTCCCAGCGCCTCCACCATCTATTTGTGTGATTTTTAACGGCTGTGAGACAACGTTACGTTTTTATAGTAATTGTCGTGACAACTTAACAATTTCAATTAATTTCATTTCAACAAGATAATTAAGCCTGTCCTTTTTTGATGTGGAGGTAATTTATTTTAATCTTGTTCATTATTTTATTATATTCATACTAATGAATAAAATTTTGTCATTTTGGAAGGATTATTTTTGATAGTTTTAAGAATTTTTGTAGCAAATCAGCTTCTTATTGTTTATTCATTCAACTTTATATCAACTCTATGTTCGATTGAATTTGAATAATATAAGTAATATAATAAGATAAATTTTGATAAATGATGGTTAAATAAAGCAAACACTTCTAAAAACCGCTGTAAATATTTTTAACAGCTATTCCATGAGGTGGATTACAAGTCAGATAACGTTAACAGGCAATTTAGACCAGTGCTTTTAACCTTTGAAATTGGTACAAAGTGAAAAAAATTATAGTAGGGTGAAACCCGTTGGAAAAGGAAAAAAATATAACAAAAATGAAAGGAAAAATAAACTACGGTCGATCTGTGGTGAGGAAGTGGAAAAGGGAGGGGGTGTTTTAAGGCTAGAAAAGGTTTATCTTGATTTTCGACAAAACTACAAGTACTATGGAGAAAAGTTAAATGGCAAAGTTGTAGATTTTTGTAAAAGTTGTAGATAATACGTAGATCTTCAAATTTTGTGCTAACACTTTTTTCGCATAACCTCAAAATGTATGTGAAAAATTCAAATTACCAAGTTTTTGGCTTTTAAACGAAATTTGGTGAAAACTTACTTTTTAATGTCCCAAACACACTGTATTTTTTTTAAATTTAAAATATTAATTTTTTCACCTTATAATGACTTAATATCGAAAAAACACCCTAATTTTCAATCGAAAATTATCAAGTCAAAATACATATCTGCTTTTTTTAAAAAGTCGATGAGTTTTTTGTTTGTTGAAACCTCAACTTTCTGATAGTGCAAAAAATATATACATTACAATATTAAATCTTATCAGAAAAAATGCAAAAATTAAAGTGTACCTAAATTTTAATAAATTGATTAAAATTGTACATAATGCAATTGTACAAATTTGAGCAATTTATTAAAATTTACGCTTTAATTATTGTATTTTCTGAGAACATTTGACATTGTAATGTACACCTATATTTTTGCACCATCAGAAAGCGAAGGTTTCAGCGAACAAAAAGCTCACCGACTTTTTAAAAAAATTAGATGTTTTTACGTGAGAATTTTCGATTGAAAATTAGGGTGCTATTTTGCTATTAAGTCATTATAAGGTAAAAAAATTAATATTTTAAATAAAAATAAGAAACAGTGTATTTGACACATTAAAAGATAAGTTTTCACCAAATTTCGTGTAAAATTTTTTTTTGTAAAAGTTAAAAATTAAAAAATAAAAACTGGGAATTTGAATTTTTCATATAAATTATGAGGTTATGTGAAAAAAGTGTTAGCACAAAATTTGTAGATCTACGTATCATCTACAACTTTGCTATTTAACTTTTCTCCATAGGACTTGTAGTTTTGTCGAAAATCTAGATAAACCGTTTCTACCCGTACCCCCCCCTTTCCACTTCCCCACCTCAAATCAACCCTAATTTATTTTTCCTTTCATTTTTGTTATATGCCCTTCCTTTTCCAATGGATTTCACTTACTATAATTTTTAAACGTCTAATTGTAAAACAAAGATTTACCTGCTACTTACAAAATATCTAGTTGTTACATTATCATTTAAAAAAGATGAACAAGCTTTAAATTTAAAACATACAATGAAATACCTTCCAGTGAAGCTTTTTGTCCTAGCAATTATTTACTGGAAAGTTTTATCTCCGTAAATCAATCATAATTTTCAGTTGAAAATATTTTCACCTGTATGGCACGAAATATTTTATAAAATTATATTGCATGCAACTAACTATAATGGATTTTACTCAATTTAAACTTAAATAAACCTTTAAATTTTCAATTAAAATTTCAACTCAAACAAAACCTTTATATTTTGTGAGTTAACAATTCAATCCATTATGTTTCTAACAAACAATAAATTTCCTTATATAAACATGAAATTAATAATATTTAATGTTAATATCAAAAGCTTTTGGTGGACAAATTCTAAATTTTCCCTTCCAAATTCATTTATTGATGTTAAAAACTTTTTTTAATCAAATATTCTCGTTAATTAGACAAGGGAAGTTCTAATGTTCCCTAATTGAAAACGTTTATTCTCCTCACATCAATGTGAATTGACACGAAAATTTAACAAATCCATTATAGTCTCAAATTATTACAAAGCATGATTTAATTGAGAATAATTATTTTTATGATCGCGGCTTTTATTAATACAACAACATTTTGACCTTTTAATTCTGTTTTAATAATTATTCTCAATGTATGTGTGTGAACTTTAACATACAAGATCGTTCATTTAAAAACAATAATATTTCAAAATTAATATCTAAAAATAAACTTTTTAACTAAATTTTTTGAATAAGCGATCTTGAATGAATGATAATATTTTTGAAACTTGCCTGAATGTTGGGATAGGGTACCCCTGCTGTATGTTCATTTAAAGGCACAATCAATTAATAATTTTCACGATGGAAAAAAACGGCATTAATTCAATGTTCATTTATGTTTTGTATGTGGGCCGTGTTAAAAAGGCCTTTTTGGTTTTAATTCAATTACCGGTTCGGATCTAATTTATTATTCCATATAAATATTCCTATCTCTCCTTTTTTTGTTAACTTAAGGTAAGTTTCTCTTAGTCTGTTTTCTTAACAAACTTGGCAAATCTTAAGTTATTTTTCTTTGAAAATTTTATTTAAGAACCTGTTGGAAGTGTTGCTCCTAAATTTCCAACGGTCGATACAGGCCGATCGTTTAAAACGCTACTGGGAGCTAGTTTGACACTGCTTTGTCCCGCACAGGGATTTCCTGTTCCGTTGCAGAGGTAGGTTATGTTACATGGAAAATGTTTATTTCAACTCATTGCAAGCAAAAGATAGAATTAAATTCCCAAAACGTCCATAGGGGGTTTTCCTATTTCAACAAGTCGAGCATCTAACGTTAGTGCTTTTCTTTTTGATGATTAGAACCCATAAGCAGTGCAATCCCGAAATTTCCCAACGTTTTAAAAACCAGTGGCTTCGAAACGCGTAGCTCTGAAAGCGTGACACTTTTATGTCCGGCACAGGCTTTTCCTGTTCCTGCATTCAGGTAAGACTCCACCCAAATATTAATTTTTTTCTCTCTCTCAAATTTCAATAGAACCAGTCAGTAGTGCAAAACCCAAATTTCCGACCGACGATAAAACTCGTGGTTTCGAAACCAAGTACCTTGGCAGTGTTACTCTTCTCTGTCCAGCTCAGGCTTTTCCCGTTCCAACATTTAGGTTGGTATTGTTTTAACAATCTTTAATATTTATTTATCTCATTAGAACCGGTTGGAAGTACCTTACCGAAATTTCCAACGGTGGATAAAACCCGTTGGGTTTACACTGACATACATAAATCCTCCACTTTACTTTGTTCAGCTCAGGCATACCCTGCTCCCAAATTCAGGTAATTTTCTTTTCAAACAACCTAATTTGAAAATCCCAATTTCTAGAACCCGTTAGTAAAGTAGCTCCGAAATTTTCAACAAGTGAAACGACTCGGGGATACAAAACAGAAGCTGCCACTATAATGACTCTATTCTGTCCCGCACAAGGGTATCCCGTCCCAATGTCTAGGTAAATAACTTTTTGTAACCACTTCCTCTTTTTCACGCGTAGAACCTATTGGTCGGGTAGGTCCGAAATTTCCTACAATCGACTCAGTTCATGGCTTCAAAGCCGCTGGTCAAACAAGTGTAACCCTGTTATGTCCTGCACAGGGGTTTCCCATCCCAATGTTCAGGTAAAATATTTTTCTTCTAACACCTGTATTTTAAATTCAGAACCAATCGGTCGTGTAGGACCAAAATTTCCTACTATAAATTCAGTACAAGGATTTAAGGCATCCAGTAAATCCAATGTGACTCTTTTATGTCCTGCCCAAGGATACCCTATCCCAATGTTTAGGTAAAATTTGTTTAATTTAACTTCTGGTATTTTAAATAGAACCAATTGGGCGGGTAAGTCCGAAATTTGCCAGTATGGATTCAAGTAGAGGATTCAAATCAGCAAACAATAAAAGCCTTACGCTGTTATGTCCAGCACAGGGATACCCTGTCCCAGCATTTAGGTAATAAACTAATTTTTTTCTTATTCAAACCAGAACCAGTTGGTAGTGTCAAACCAAAATTTTCCAACTTGATTCCTCGAACAATTGAAACTGAAGAAACTCGTAGCCTAACATTACAATGTCCTGTACAAGCTTTTCCTGTACCATACAGCAGGTGAGATCCAAAAGCTCCTTATCTCAAGACTCTCAAAGATTCAATTTGGATTTCAATGAAATTTTTTTAATATTCAGAACCTGTTAGCAGTACAATTCCTATGATTCCAAATTTACCTAAACCCGTTAGAAATGGTATTGGTCAGGAAATTTCTTTGCTTTGCCAAGCGCAGGGGCAACCCGTCCCGAAATTTCGGTAAGCCAATGTTTGATTTGAGTTTTTATTTTAAGAACCCGTAAGTAGTGCGGCTCCGCGAATTCCAACAATGATGTCACGACCCATCGAAAACAATTTTAATGTGTCAGTGGCTATTACTTGTCCTGCACAGGGGTATCCTGTTCCTGTGTTTCGGTATGTCGATTTACTTACCATATTTTGTTTTGAATTGTAGAACCCGTTAGTAGCACATCACCTAAATTGCCTTCGAAGGAAAAAATTGAAATGAACCGTTATCATGCTAGCCAAGATTTATCCTTATTATGTCAAGTGCAAGGGTATCCCGTTCCTAGTTTCAGGTCAGTTTTGTTCTGATTTTTTTTATTTTTGAATTAAGAACCGGTTGGGGCAAAACGACCGACTTTTTCGACCGACGATACAAGTCGCTCTTTTAAACGTGCTACTGGTAGTGGATTTGCGCTTCTTTGCCCCGCACAAAGTTTTCCAATACCCTTTTTTCGGTAAGATCATAATAAATTCAGGCAATTTTCAAGTTTTTTAATCACCTAAGTTTAAAAAAGCTTTATGTGTTTATCGTTTTTATTATAAAAAATAGAACCGGTAGGCGGAAAAAGCCCTACATTGGCTACTAAATGGCTCCGAACTGACATTTATCTGAATCATTCAATTGCGCTTTTGTGTCTTGCGCAAGCTTTTCCTGTCCCTGCATTCAGGTAAAAGAAATCAAATACAATCCTAATTCATTCCGAATAATTTAGAACCGGTTGGGGGAAAGTCGCCTACTCTTTCTAGTAACTTAATGAAACGATTATGGGTTGATGAATCGATTGGTTCCGTTGTTGTCTTGTTTTGTCAAGCACAAGGATACCCTGTTCCTACATTCAGGTAATTAAGACTTAGGAAATTAAAAATTTTGATCTAAAAATTCAGAACCTGTTGGAACGAAGCCTCCAAAATTATCAATTGAAGTAAAACGAACGTGGATTGAGCGTTATGCTGGTCATGGGTTTGGGTTGTTGTGCCAAGCACAAGGGTATCCGGCTCCCTCATTCAGGTCAGTTTGCAAAGGTCAATAGCATAAACAAACTAATTTTTCGTAGAACCCGTTGGACTCAAAGCTCCTAAACTGTCAATAGCCGTAAAATTTAC
Source organism: Sisyra nigra (assembly GCA_958496155.1). Lineage (NCBI taxonomy): Eukaryota > Metazoa > Arthropoda > Insecta > Neuroptera > Sisyridae > Sisyra > Sisyra nigra. The sequence goes on from OY292318.1 coordinate 13,293,175, forward strand.
TGGTATTGAACGCTATGCTCAGGATAGTTTTGGAATTTTATGCCAAGCTCAGGGGTATCCAAGTCCAACATTCAGGTTAGTCTTAGTTTTCTTTTCACATTTTAAATGAGTTGATTTAATATAGAACCAGTTGGATTTAAACCTCCGACACCTTCTGTAAAACTAATCGGTGCTCAACGTTTCGCGAGAGATAGTTTCGGAATGCTATGTCAAGCTCAGGGGTATCCTACTCCAACATTCAGGTTTGTCACTACATTTGATTCATTTGAAATGTCCTTTTTTTAGAACCAGTAGGTTCGAAATCACCGAAATTTTCCATTAACACAAAAATCGCTGGTTGGTTTGAACGTGAAGTTCAGTTGAGTTTTGCACTACTTTGCCCGGCACAAGGTTTCCCCGTCCCAGCATTCAGGTAGTTAAATATTTTGTTAGATATTTTATTGTTGGAATGATTTACTTTAGAGCCTGTGGGAATGAAAGCTCCTACGATTTCAACAAATGATCGAACGATCAATGTTATAGTGCGTTCAATCGCACATAGTCTATCTCTTCACTGTCCTGCTCAAGGATATCCAGTTCCTAACTATAGGTATGAGATAATAAGATAATCGGGTTGGGGTCCAAATCTGCACGGAACGTAACGAAATTATTAATGTTTTAACGCATGTAACCTGTTAATTAAATGGTGTCGGTTCCAATAACCTACAAGAAAAAAACTTCTGGTTAATACGATTTTTTTATTTGTTAAAAGAACCGGTCGGTGCCAAATCTCCTTCGTTTTCTACCGATTCGAAAACGGCGTCTTATCGTAGATCTCTTAATCAAGGATTTGCCCTCCTTTGTCCAGCACAAGCTTTTCCCGTCCCAGCATTCAGGTAATTTTCTGGACAACGCCAAATTACATTTTTTTTGTCCAAACAATTTAGAACCGGTAGGGGCGAAAATTCCTACTTTTTCAACCCTGTCGAAAATAGCCTCGTATGTGACACGGTCTGGGTCTAGTTTTGTATTGTTGTGCCCAGCGCAAGCCTTCCCAGTCCCATCATTCAGGTAAATTAATTATCCTCTTCTATTCGTAGAACCGGTTGGGGCTAAAAAGCCGTCATTTTCAACAAATTTAAAATCGGCTACATATTCAAGTGAAAGCGATGTTAGTTTTGTGTTGCTTTGTCCGGCACAGGCTTTCCCTGTCCCTTCATTCAGGTAAAATTATTTTTCATTAGACTAATTTTTTGGTTAATTATGTAGAGCCAGTTGGTGGGAAAGCTCCTACTTTTGCGTCAAGTTCTAAGTCGTCTACGTTTTTGATTAGTTCCGAAAGTAGTTTTGTACTTCTTTGTCCCGCTCAAGCGTTTCCTGTCCCTTCATTCAGGTAAAAAAAGACATCAACTTAATATTTTGGTTGTTTTAAATACATTCAGAGCCAGTTGGGGTTAGACCACCAAAACTTTCGACCTCTGATAAGACGGTTGGGTTTTTGGATCGTGAATTTGGGCAAAATTTTGCTTTGCATTGTCCCGCTCAGGGATATCCAGTCCCGGCATTCAGGTAAACGACGATTTTTACTAAAGTAATTGTTGGTATCTTAGAACCGGTTGGGGCGAAAGCGCCTTCTTTTTCAACCGATGCGAAAAGTTCGACGTATATTCGATTAGTGGGGGCAAGTTTTGCATTACTTTGTCCAGCTCAATCGTTTCCAGTACCTAATTTCAGGTTGGTTATCAAATGAAAGTTTTAAAAAGTTCTTAAACGCAGTATAAAAAATGACTGATGGTGGTTACTTTTTTGGTCTAGTAAAACAATATGCACGTAGATGGTATATACAGTGTACAATGTTCCCATTTTTATGTGGTTGGTAGACTTTCTCACGACTGTTAAAGAAGATTTCCCAACCAACTTAATGTATGTTAAATTAAGAGTCTTTATACTTCCGCATTATATAAATTTAATAAATAAAAAAACTTAAAAAAATGAACTTACATCTTAACTGACAATCAAACCTCTAAGCACGAGAAACTTTCTAATTTTTATCTACTTAATATCTACTTTTCAAATCAACATAAGGTATAATTTAAGCTAGGGGAAATTCTGTCAGATTCAACATTCAGGCGTATACTTTTAGCGATAAAAATCCGATTCTATTTTTTTTCCTATTTTTCTTAGAACCAATCGGAGGCCAACCTCCTCGATTACCTCCTAAATCTAAATTAGATGCTGTTACTGGAAGTTTTGAAAAATCAGTGGTTTTACCATGTGATGCTCAAGGATTTCCTACCCCGTTATTTCGGTGAGAAAATGTACAGTTTTTCGTCCTTACAAACTCAACATTCAGGTTTGATTTTTATTCCTACTGAAAATTTCAAATCTATAATTTTTACATAGAACCCATTGGAGGTCAACCCCCTCGATTACCACCAAAATCTAAACTCGGTGCCGTAGCAGGAGTTTTTAAAAATATTGTAGTATTGCCGTGTGATGCTCAAGGATTTCCCACTCCCTTATTTCGGTGAGGAAAAAATTCGATTTCAATATAACTTGTTGTATTAATTGTTGATACAATTTTTTTTATTTTTCCTATACTTTTACGAATGATAATAGAACGTAAATTTCGCTTAGTCATCAAAAAGTATTAGGGGTGAAAGCTTTTCTTTATTCAAAACTGATGAAATAATTGAAGACACGAAAGAATAGTCATAATATACACTGAACTATATTTATAAATTACACTTTTACAATGTGGTAGTACTTTTTATATTGAGTAAGATAAACGTTTCCAATCTGTAGTACCTACGCGTATCGATTTCTATATGCGATTATCAGCTACCAGAACTCGATACATATATACAATGTTTCATTTTTCAAAAATGTATGCACAATTTTCTCAGCTCTAGATACTGTAATTGCAAAAAAAAAGCCTTCGGTATTTAACTTACAGGTGAAGATAATTAATGACGGCCGATACATGGTAAAAAATAAGAGGTATAATTTCTGTAAATTTCTGTTTGTAAGAGAGCCGTGATATAACCTTAGATGTTAAGGCGACTTAAAACAACAACAAAAAGAAGAAATATTGCATTTTATTTCAAAAATATTTACCAAGAAAAGACCATCGAAAAGTTTCTCACTGGTACCTATATGTTACCGAATCCTTAATTCCATAATAGTGCACTATCTTCAGAAGATCAGAAAATTCCGAAAAAGCAATTTAAACTTTAATTTGTAGAAACAGTTTCGTTAATATACCTAAAGTATTAGTAAAACGCATATTTAGAAAGGAATTACGATTTTCAAATGTAAATTTTTTAGCTTATTTGACTTTTTTTTTCTTATTGTAGTACGAGTAAAAGATATATATATATATATATATATATATATATATATATATATAACTCAGACACTTTTGAGAGATTTATACAAGTTTTAACAATGTTTATACATATTAAAAATGTTTTACGAATTCATAAGCTTGTAGAGCTTTGAAATATAAGCTCCAATATTTATATTGTATTAAGCACATTGTTTTCGTTTTTTTTATATTAAGAGCTACACAAAACATTTTTCTAACTTATTAAATATTGAAATCTCTTGTAAAATTTTTAAAGAAAATTTTTTTAAAACTTAAAAGGAAATGATAAAGTTTCAAGATTGTATCATATTAAAACTTTATTTTGTATTTTTCAAAATAAACGCAAGGGTTATGAATATTTTTCTGAATAAGAAAGTCAAAAAAAAGAGATATACCAAATTTTTACTGTAATGTGAATCATTTAAATAATACTCCTTTTTTTTAAATAAACGTATAATACCCTATAAAATTTTTTCATGGGGTTTTGGATGTTAAAAAATCTTATTCTTATTATCAATGGTTTTAATGTTTTTTTCTGCAGTATAAATAACTAATACTGTTGGTGCTATGTATTGAACGATGGTGCATATAGCCTAGGGACTGAGCGCTTACAATTTTAGATAAAAAAATATTTTTATTGATTTTCGTACAACGTTTCGTCTCTTTTAGAGACTTTTTGAAGTCTCGAAAGTATTTTTACAAAATAATAAATGTGATTGAGGTGATTATTTATTGGATTTAAATTTTAATAGTTATATTTCGATTTGTTGAAAGAATATAATTTAATAATTTTTATTATCACCTATTATTATTTGTATAATTGTTAAACTTATTATTTAATTTAAATCATTCAGTTACATTTTCATAACTTTAGACCTGGTAATGTTTAAATATTTTTTTATTTTGTTACAGTACTTAAAAAAGTCTCGACAAGACAAAACGTTGTACGAAATTATAAGAATCACTAATAACAAGAATAACAATAAAAATATTTTTATTTAACACCCAAAATCCAAGTAATTATGAATATGATGCATATGTTAATTTATCAGTAGGATAACTTTACTGGGCAAATAGCATTTTAATACTGGCCTGTAACCAGATTTGACTGTCCCCTGATAAGACCAGCAACCTTTGGTGATCCTTAAACAGCCATTTGTTTCATATATAAATATAGTATATAATGTACTTAATTCAAAACTTATTAGCTACAAACTAATCAAGAACTTTTTATGAAAAAAATCGTATAAAAATAATATTTAATAGAAAACCTTTAACATGAAAAATCGGTTGACACGTAATTACATTGTAGTCGTAACTAAATTATTATCTATAAGTCCTTTTAATTTTTTGTTTTAATAATTTAAAATCGCTTAACACAAAACAGTACATTTTGGAAAAAAAATCTTCAAAAACTAAATTTTGTTCATTCAAAAGACAATAAATTAACCTTTATTTTTAATAACTTGGTTGTGTAGATTTATGGCTAGTTGCAGTATAACACAGAAATAAACTTACAAAAGTAAATGGTATATATGATTTAAAATATAACAAAAAAAAGAATATTAGAAGATATTTACCTTATAAAAGCTGGCTTTTTTTAAAATAGTATTTTTTTAAGCCGAAATTATATAGATTCACTAATTGATTTGATTTTGAAGCTTTTCGGCTCGAATTTGTTTTGAAATCAAGTCAAATATTCATGTTTAAATATAATATCAAGTTATGCATTCGTCGTATTGTGATTTCATATCTATAAGCACATATTATATTAATTATAATATTATATTATATTAATATTCTATTAAGGTAAATTTAATCTATCTTATAAAATATCCACCTATTTTAGTTTATGGATCTCAAGAAAATTCGTTTAACGCGAAAAATCTTTAGTTTCGCGTTGACTGTCTTTCATTGTACATGATTTAACTAGATTAGAGTTTAACATACTTATGTGTCTTAACGCCACTTTCCAAGCAAACAATTGCTCAACGTCCCCTAAAACAGTGGTCGCCAACTTTTTAAATCTCCTGGATTATCAAACTTGAATGTCAAATTCGCCATCATTCACTCTTGGTTTCTTTCACATAGGGGAACCAATGAACTAGACGATTACAAGTCTTTATATTTCAAAATACAATATGTATTTTTGCCTTCAGATGTTACGCCTTACGAGTAAAGTTGAATTTTGTTAACGTTCACCTCACTAAAGTTAGCTTATTCAGAAATTTTGGAAACATTCAAAAATATTAAATTTTTGAGATTTTCATCAAAAACCTCTGAATCTGCAAGAATCTGAAAATTGTTATAGTGATTATATAGAAATATAATTATATCATATTAAGTATATAGACATTTTTAGTGAGTGTTTTAAGTAGGATGTAAACTTCCTTACTTGATGGAATAAATATTTCAATTAATCAAACAAAGCAGTCCTTCAAAGTCCTGTTATTCATGGAGAGTTTTTAAAATTTAAGAATTATAAAAACAGTCAATAATAAAACTAGTTAAGAAAATTATAACTGACAGTCTGAATTACTTACAAATACAAAAAACATAATGAAGGTCGATAGGAAGAATCTTTCTTATAATACCTACCTACTCAAGCATTATTAACGAAACATTTTATTGATGCTATTTCAAAAACTGCTTCTTTTCATAAGCTCTATAGTTTCGAATCGTGAATGAAATTATTTGATTGCTTTCGTTTGCTTTTGACGCTTTCAATGTGGTTCATTAGAAACATAGTTTAAATAGCTTATAGTTTATAACGAGGTATTCTTTTCAGAACCACAAACTAGCGTCGCTCCCAAAGTAAAAGACAGTCATGTAACAGGAATTAAAATTATAAGCAATGCCGGACAAATGATTGCCTTAACATGTATCGTGCAAGCGTTTCCAATTCCTATAATTAGGTACGGTTTTACTATTCATCCATCCATTTATTTTAATACTGAAACTTCTTTCCATTTCCTTCCTGTTATTTCATGTTTGTACCAGTAATAAAAGATTAAATTAAAATAGAACTTTTTAAAATTTCATGAAAGTTATTAGTGTTTTTTTTTATTGGTTACAGAACCAACTAATAATATAGCACCAAAAGCGCTTCATGAAAAGTTTGGTTTCAACATTTTAACAGCTCCAATTGTTGAAACGTTAGTTCTGACTTGCCAAGTTGTTGGGTACCCGGTCCCTTATTTTCGGTGAGTTTTCACCCAATTGATTTTTATTTTTCGCTTTTTAAATTTATAGAGCCAACCACAAATATTGCTCCGAAAATTCCCGGTGAAAAATACGAGGGTGGAAAAATAATTTTTGCACCTCAAAACAAAACAGTATTTTTGAAATGTCAAGTTGTAGGATATCCAGCTCCTTACTTTAAGTAAGTAGACTATTGTCGTTTAAATTTCCCTCCGTTTACTCCGTTTACGATCATACAAAAGGGGTACCCGTTCTATATTTACGAAAGACAAATTCGATTTTCCTCCCTTGCTTTCTAGAGCCGACAAATAATATCGCTCCTAAAATTCCCGGTGTGAAATACGATGGGGGAAAGATTATTTTCGCGCCGGTAAATGAAACCTTATTTCTGGAATGTCAAGTCGTCGGATTTCCTGTTCCATATTATAAGTAAGTTTTAAATTGAATTTGCCTACAGCAGGGTTATTCTGTTCACATTTCAATGTGTAACTCGAAAAATTTAATTTCCGAAAATGAAATTACAGAGCCTACAATAAATATTGCTCCAAAGGCTTTAGATAAAAAAATCGGTTTAGTCACAAGCCCATCCCAACATACCATAGCTTTGTTTTGCCAAGTAACAGGCTATCCTTTGCCACTTATTTTTCGGTAAGTTTAAGACGATTTTCATTCCAAATTTTCAGAACCCACTAACAATTTAGCCCCGAAAATTATTGATAAGAAAATTGGATTGACTCTAATGTCGACTTCAATCAATCAAACAACTTTTCTTCTATGTCAAGTTGTTGGATTTCCAATTCCTTTTTATAGGTAAGCCTTTAAACGTAACAATATTTATTTACCTTTTTCATTTTACTAGTTTCCTTATCCATTGTTAATCCATTTTCCTTCCTGATTCCAGAACCGACAAGTACGGTCATTCCAAAAGTCCTGGGTGAAAAATTTGAAGGCTGGAAAATCCTTCAAGTTCCTTTTAATCAAACAGCCGTTTTTGCTTGCCAAGTAGCTGGGTACCCCATCCCGATTTTCAAGTAAGTTTCAGTATCAAACTGAAAATTTTCATTATAGAACCGACTAATAACATCAGCCCGAAAATAACTGGTGAAAAATCCGGTTGGAAAATCGCGACAACCAACTTAAACGAGACTGTGTTTATTATGTGCCAAGTTGTTGGTTATCCTGTGCCAAGATTCAGGTTATTATTTGCATGATTTCATTTGTTAAATTTCATAAATTGTGTTTAGAACCAACCAATAATATATCGCCAAAAGTCGTGGGTGAAAAAGCACCTTGGAAAATTTTATCGTCGAAAATGAACGAAACTGTGTTTGTAATGTGCCAAGTTGTTGGATACCCCGTCCCAAAATTCAGGTCAATATTTAATTTTTTTTCTTAAAAATTTTTGATTGGTAGAACCAACAAATATTGTCCCACCTCGGGTCCAGGGTCGTAAAATCGACGGGAGTAACATTCAAATTACACTGGAAAAAAAACAATGCAGTTATTTACTGTGATGTAACCGGGTACCCTGTCCCAAAATTTAGGTAAACTATCAATTTTTTTTTCAAATCCACCCCATTTTTATTCTTTATAGAACCAATCTCGAATTTGATGCCTAAAGTAACCAAAGAACGGTTCGAGGGCAATGCGAATAAAATGGGCTCAAGTGCAGTTTTGCTTTGTCCCGGACAAGGCTATCCAGCTCCTTTTTTCAGGTTTGATTTGATTTTTTCTTGTCGTTTAAAAATAGGTAGACAAAATATGATAATATACTGTAACGTTCAAAGTTTTAATAAAAGAAAACTTTTGCTCAGTTTGGCGTTGAATAAATGACAGCTTAACTTTAAAATGCCATAAATTATTGAAAAGTTTTCATTGAACAAGTCAAGTTTTGGTAAATGAAGGAAATGGAATTTTAGTTATTCAGAAAATCAAGCTAAACTTTTAACTTTTAAGGTTATAAAATCTCGGTTTTATAGAAAATATATCAAATTTTATGAGAATCTTAAAAAAATAGTTCAATCAAGTAGTTAAACCAAAAATCAGATCAAAATTGTTATGTAATACTGATTAATACAAATAATGCTAGCTCACTAAAAAAGCATTGACTGTAGAAAAAATAGAAAGATAGTTCGAAAGTTGCATTGTCCAAAGTTCTAAAATTGCTAAAATATGCTAATTCATGAAGCTATTTCATTGAATATGCCTAGTAAAAATAACTTAGCGATTTATTTGTGTCTATTAAAATTATCAATCAAAATACATACTTTATGTACCTACGTATTCTTAAGGATGAATGAAACTATTTTAAACCCATCCTTATTGGTATAGGTACTTAATACGATTATACGAAATTGAATCTTTGTATTGGACCATGTAATTTAAATTCTTTTTTATTTGGTTTATATCAGACATTAGTTTAATACACCTACTAATTTTTCTGAACTCAAAAATTAGTACAAATTAAATCAAAGTTTTAAACGATCTCCTATTTTAATTAGTATTGATCATTTTTGTATATTTTTATAAACTATGGTTGCTAAAAGAACCTTGTTAGCATCGATCGTGTTTTAGTTATTTAAAACTAACATTAAGAACTTCTATACAGAAGAGTCTGATGCAGTAAGAATAGATGATCGCAGATTTTTCTAAAATATGTATAAGAACTATCTTTTTAATTCAATTGATTTATGCAAAAATAAAAAAATCTTAACCCAATGTATATCTGAGAGGTCGAAGAACACAAAATTTTTATTTATTTACCATTCTTAAGATACTTTTGTGGAGCCAAAAAATCTCAAAATTCTAGTGGTTTTCTCATAGTTTTTCATGTTAAATATTTTTTATGGGTTTTAGCAAAAAAATTTTCTTTGTTAAATTCAATTTCAAAATGTTTTTTATTCTATTTCAAATATAACAGAATTTCATACCATTTCATAAATTTTTTTTTCTTAGCTCAAAATTAAACGCAGTGCAGTTCTAAAAAATGCTATTCCTAATTAGTTCCCATTTTTTGAAAAAAAAGTAGGTTTTGACTTCTAGTAAGCCAATTCAATAAAATTTGCATAAGTATATTATATCGGGAAAGTTAGGTTTCTTAGAAATTATTACGAAAAGTCTTCTCAAAGGACCTTTTAAAAGTTCCCATTGATATAGGCGTTAAAAAAAGTTTTTTTTTTCTAATATTTCGAAAAGCGTATTATCAAGAAGAAAATATTTAGCATTCAGTATTTTTCTCTTTTTTTTTGCTTTTTTAATGACCAATATGGGTATAAGACATTACCACAATTAAGCCATAATGTTTTTAAATTCCTACTTATAAATGTGTATTTGTGACAGGATACGCTGAGGCATAATACCAAAAAAAAATAATTTCAAACGTTATTATCTTAAAACTGGTTTTCTTAACTGGTAATCCATGAATTGTTCTCGAAACTTAGGAGGATGTAGCAAATTTGATAACTGGTTAATTCGAAATTTTTTCTTACACATGCATCTACCCATCGAGATCATTTAAATCAAAAATCTTAAAAGTTGAGAAACACTGAATTAAACAATCAAACAAGTTTCGTTAGAGAAAAATCTTTTGTGATATATATTGAAATATCTTATCACTGGAGCATAAATTTTGGAAAAGTTGATGAATACTTTTTCAGGTTTTCTTACAGTCTAAGAGGAGCAGGAAGACAAAATAATATATTCTATATTTCAGTGCTTCTCAAACTTTTTGGTCTGTTCCCGCTTTTGCCCTAGTATTGAGCAAAGTATAACCAAGGTTTGGTATTGGTCTTGTTAGTTTAAAGACAGTCTTGGTCTTGCATTTTCGCAAGACCAAGACCAATTTTCTTCATCGCTATTTTGTACTTTCGACGACCTGGCATGTGTACAAAGCATATCTGAGGTGATGATGGATGTAGGTAAAGTTCAGAAGGATTTTATCCTTAGTTTCTACGCCCAAAATATTTTTCGGAATCCCCAAGAACGTCGTGATCTCCCCTTTGAGAATCAACATTATTCTGTGAAGGGGCTCTGTGGTGATTTTAAAGTACACGAAACAAAAAACTGAAATTATGGACCAAATTTTGGACATTTGAATGATTATTGTAAATCATTTGATTTCTAATAAATAAAAACAAAAGGAACTTATTTTAGGTTACGCCCAAAAAAATATTTGAAAACATTTTTTCTTGATCTTACTTCCTACACACAATCATGATTCAACAAGCTTTCTTCAAAAGACCCAAATGGAAAACCCTTAAATATGCACGATTTTATTGTTCTGCTTTAAGTGTTAATATTATGTTTTTGACTTTAACCATTAGACAAGACAGCCCCTTGCTTCGGGGGAAATCTTTTTCTATTTTAAAATGTTTGCCTCATTTACTGTTTTAAAGAGCCTACGGGTCAAACGGCTCCACGTGTCACGGGCGATGGTTTAAATCGGCAAAAAGGTTCCTTACAGACCAATATTGCATTAACGTGTGACGCTCAAGCCTATCCAGCACCACGTATGAGGTAACATTTCAGGTCATATTAAATAGAAAAAGAACTTTTTTTAATAATATGGTTGTAAATTCTTAGTTTAATGATAGCCACATCTGTTTCGTGTGTTACAGAGTGGCTTGAAGTAGAGAACCCAGACTATCCTGCTACGGTCGCTTGCGCCCGTTCTATCGTTCACTCTGACATCATTGTGACGTAGCGGGTAAGTCTCGGGGTCTTAATTTCTTAATCCCACAAAAAATATTTTTGGCATAATATTTTTGTTCTTGTCTACTAGAGCCAACTGGTAGTGTGGGGCCAAGATTATCCGATGATAAACACTTACAAGATAGAGTTTTCACTAAAAATCAAGATGGAACAATCTTATGTCTTAGTCAGGGTTTTCCAGTGCCTGTTTTTAGGCAAGTAATTTTTTAACGCCCGTTCAAATCTCGAAAAGATCAAAGAAAAAAAAACAGTAAGCAACTGCGTCGGCTCGACTCGAAATCAACTCGATTTTCTTCTTGTTCTAGATGGTACAAATTTATTGAGGGAACATCAAGAAAACAAGCTGTCGCGTTAAATGATCGCGTCAAACAAGTTTCGGGAACTTTGATCATCAAAGAAGCTCGAGTTGAAGACTCAGGAAAATATTTATGTGTCGTTAATAATTCCGTTGGCGGTGAAAGTGTTGAAACCGTTTTAACGGTAACGGCTCCTCTTAAAGCTGCAATCGAACCACAGACTCAGACTATCGATTTTGGACGTCCGGCTGTTTTCACTTGTGCATTTGAAGGAAATCCAATCAAAACGATTAGTTGGTTAAAAGATGGAAAGCCAATGGGACATGAAGATGCGGTCTTACGAATTGATTCGGTTAAAAAAGAAGATAAGGGAATGTACCAGTGTTTTATTCGCAACGACCAAGAAAGTGCTGAAGCTTCTGCAGAGTTGAAACTTGGTGGAAGATGTAAGAAAAATCTCACGACCAAAAGGATTAGGATTTTAAAATTATTGTGTTACAGTTGAACCGCCTCAAATTCGTCATTCATTCTCAGAAGAAACACTTCAACCAACTTCATCCGTATTTTTGAATTGCATGGCTTCTGGAAACCCAACACCCGATATTTCCTGGTATTTGGACGGCAAAAAAATCACAAACAATGATCGGTCAGTCAAAAGGAACATTTTAAATAAAAATTGTGCTATTTTTGGTTTTCTTTTAATAGAATGCAAATTGGACAATTGGTAACACTAAATGGAGATGTTGTCTCTCATTTGAATATTACATCAATCAAAACGAACGATGGAGGATTGTATCAATGCATTGCCACATCTAAAGTTGGATCTGCCGAGCATTCCGCTCGAATCAACGTTTATGGACTTCCCTTTATTCGGACTATGGAGAAAAAAGCGATCGTCGCCGGTGAAACTTTGATCGTGACATGTCCAGTCGCTGGTTATCCAATTGAGACTATTGTCTGGGAAAGAGGTATGAATAAACTACTAATTATTTTAAGTCTGATTAATTTAATTTTCTTTTTGGTTTATATTTAGATGGTCGAGTTTTACCGATCAACCGTAAACAGAAGGTGTTTCCTAACGGAACTTTGATCATCGAAAATGTCGAAAGGATCTCCGACCAAGCTACCTACACCTGTGTCGCCCGAAACAACCAAGGATACAACGCTCGAGGAACCTTGGAAGTTCAAGTTATGGGTAAGTCATTTTTTTTTCATACAAAACGAAGTTATTCACTCATCAACAAACTCAATATTTAATTAAAAAAATTTTGATTAAATTTGGTAGTTGACCGAGTAAATAATTTCCACGTATAACTATTTGAATTTATTCACAAAAGCTCTTCAAATAATAATTATTATGTATTTTTAACGTTGTTATTACCCTCGTCAAAGTTTATTTTGCTCTCAAATTTAATTTTCATAAAGTTTAATGAGGTGTAGTTTATTAAATTTGGAGAGCTTTCAATGGAAACATTGAATGTAGAAACTTTTTTCAAAAATTTATTTCTAAATGTTTGTATTGCCAATTAAATTTCCAATTGAAGCTATTATAAAGTTTCTACTTTCAAAGTTTGTTTTCTGTGTATGTTTGTGTTATGAATTTTATTTCAGGAAATTTTTACAGGATTCAATTACAACAAAAGTTAAATATTGATAATTTTATTCTATGTGTTTATTTGATAAAGGAAGAAATAGTGAGTGAATTATTTAACTTCTTCAATGCATAATGTTTTAGAATTATAATTGTATACTTAAGTTAAAACTTTTAACTTATACAAAAAAATTTTGTTAAAAAATTATGTAAGTTTCTATACGTTTCCAACTAGATTTTCATAAACTTTTCTAACCTAAACAAAATTTTTTGTGTAATTTGCTGATATCACGAGATTATCCTACGTATATAAATTCTGAAATTTTCAAGATTTTTCTCGAAAAATCACAGAGATATGAGCTGCTAAACATTGGAAGGCGCTATCCAATATTTTTGAACAATGCAATTTTTTTTTGGAAACTGTATCTGTCACCTCCCTAAAAATGCAGTTATAAAATATATAATAAAAACTTTAAGAACAATTTTTGTATCCGTTTACTTGGAATTGAGCGCCTAGCCTGAGTGCTCCTATTCTAAAATATTGCGCCTTTTAAAAACTAAAAATAAAGCCATTATAAAAAAATAATTCGAAAAGGCCCCATTGACCATAGTCAAGATGGAAATACTTGGGAATATGTTAAAACTAAAAGAAACTTAATTGATGACGTTAGAAATTAAATAAAAAAGGTTCTATGCGCTTTAGTCTTTTGAATGGAGGGTCTGAAGCAGTTTTGACAGCCAATCTGTTCGGGTGAGATTAACTCTTTCCAGATATCTTCTACCTAGCTGTTTAATCTATTTCTCCACCGTTTAAGTTCCTAGGTTGCGTTGAACTATGCCATTTCTGATGTAACGACCTACTCCAAGAAAGGACCTTAATATATAGCATGTTGCCTCTGAACCTGTTCGACAATTGATGTTTTAGCAGCACCCCACAATTGGGCGCCATATGCCCACGTTGATCTTAGCCAGGCCTTGTAGACCATAACCTCCGAAGCTAGGTTCAGAGCTGACCCTTCTCCGGTCAATCATTGAAGATGAAGAACCATATAAAAACGTATAAAAGTGATAATTTTTGTGACCCAACTTTTTAAAAACTGATTTTGGGAAAACAGTTTTAATATCACTGTTTTAAAACAGTTTTTCAAGTACTAAAGTATACAATGTAATTCTGAAACATTCAATATTTATTTAATAATTTTTTTTTTCTTTTTCAAAATTTAAAAATTCACTATTTCTTTCTGCTTAGAATTTTATTCCAGCAGGAGATTATTTGAAAAACGTTCATAAATATTTTATTATTTCCACGAAGTTATCGCGACTGGTAAACTAAACTTATAACAAAGGCTTTTCCTTTATTTTGTGTGTATATGTATATACTTATTTATATACTATATCAGCGTTGGTGGTTGAAAACAACCTGTTGCTATAACGTTGTTGCTCCACTTACTTGCGATGACGTCACTGTGGTTACAGCTGGAAACTAGACGAGACGTAATGGGGATGTTTCAAGATAATTCTGTCGATGCTGTTGACATTTCTGGTTTATATTTCAATTACGTTCAATGTACGTAATTACAACGTGGAAAACTGGCTATCAATATTTTTTAATTGAATGAGTACGCAACAATAGGTTTCTATTAATTTTTGTTACAAGCGCTTTAATCACGCGCGCATTTCATATCAGCTTTAATAACCATTTTACAGTTACAATCATGATTCATTCAACTCATTGTTATTGTTTAGAACGCGCTAACTTTCAGGATACAAAAGCCATTTCTATTGCGTTTTTTACGTGTACCTACCTATTATTATGTTTTATAGTTGTTCCTCATATTACACCATTTGCATTTGACGGGCCTGTAAACGCAGGGGACAGCGTTCAAGTCAATTGTTACGTATCTAAGGGCGATAAACCGCTAAAAATTCAATGGAAATTTAATGGATTTGATTTTGATAGTGAGAATACAGAAGTTAAAACGGTTATGTTTGGGGATAAGGCTAATATTTTGAGTATAAATTCGGTTCAACCCAAACATCGGGGTGCATATACTTGTCTGGTTCAAAACGAAGCTGGAACTGCTAATTTCACAACCGCTTTAGACGTTAACGGTTAGAACATATTAAGTTTGATTTTTAGGGTTACAGACTTTACACTCCAAATTGGATATTTTACAAATCGAATTGGACACTTTACAATTCAAATTTACTCAAATTCTTATCGCAACTAATATTGTTATGTTTTTTTGATTGATTATTTATAACAAAGAATATTTGGATTTGATTATGATGAATCGAAGGAAATAATTCGTGCCCTTCTTCTTGAATGTGTCGGAAGTACTTATATTTCGTATATGCTTTCATCACTAAGCTCAGTAGTATTCTTTGGGGTGGTTTCCATACTTTTTCGATTTCCGGCGTCCTTAACATGCTAGAACTTTTTCGCAGCGCTCCAATGCAGAACATTGGTCTATTTCAGAGCGAATTTTATTCTATTAATAACCTTTTCATTTACGATTATTTCCCAAAGTATTGCGTAAGCCAAGGCTCTAATAAACTGAGAAACTCATACTTTCAACTACATACAATATTTTACTATATTTTTTACTATTACTAATATAATTTACGAATATATGGTGCTAAGTGGATTTTATTATGAATATCTTAAATCTGGAAGACAGTTGACGTCAGAGGTCTCACACTTTGGGCTTCTACTATAGGTTCATTTGACATGAGGAGGTTTAAGAGTTGCCAACAAAAAAAAAAGTAAAAGAGACATCATTTCTACAATTATTTTTATACCATCTGGGTTTGAAAATCTAAACTGTCTACTAGATTTAAGATATTTATAATAATAAGCACCAAACAGCATTGTTTAAATTATATTGGTACTAATTCCCCATGTAGTAAAATATTGCAATATGTTGTCAGTTTGAATTTCTTTTCAACATAAATAAGAGGACAGGAGAAATATTTACATGCGCTAGACCAGTGGCTCCCTACCTTTTATGGCCCACCACCCTTTTTGTGGAGGTTGGTCAACACCCATCGCCCCCTTTTTATTATCACTATAATTTTAATTTGAAGTAAAGTCTAAATAATAAAGCAATTTTATTATTTAAACAATTTTAATATAGTAGATAAAAACAACAAAAGTAGTTTTATCAGGTCACTCTTAAATTTAGAAAAACACTAAAATGCACATTCTTTACAGATTTTTTTTAAAGAACAAAAAAGTGAAATAATTAACTAAGATCATTGACTCATCGCCCCTCCCCACTTATATATTGCCTCCTGATAACCCAAATCACCCACTTGGAGGCGATCACCACCAGGTTAGGAACCACTGCGCTAGACTGTTGACGTTTAAAAACGCCAATGCCAGTATCAGAATAATAGAAAAATACTTTTTTAGTGTCTTTTTGTTAGCAGTTCTTAAGGATCTTCTCGTCCACAAAGCCTATGGGACCCCCAAAGGGTTAGTTGACCCTTTTTGTTTGACTTTTTTTTAGTTGAGCCCTGTTTTGAGGCCTTTGTCCAAACTCTTTTTATATGTTATAAACAAATTGTTTTGAAAATTTTTATAAGTAACAAAAACACTTAAGTATGGTGCATATAAAAGTTTGAAATTCGATTGAAAAAAGCTATTTTAAGAGGGCTTTAAGAACATCCTTGCGGTGGTGCCCCTGTAGCATGGGTGCGGTGTATCAGTACGCCAGGGCGTACAATTTGGGAATTGCTGGTATATGAATTGCATAAACATGTGACCAAATTATTTCGAACAAAAATTAACGAATTATTTCCTCCAAATCATTGGAATCGAATTCAAACATTGCTGTTGTAAATATTCGATCAAAGAAACACAATAATATTAATAGTGATAGAGAATTTAATTCATAAAATATCCAATTTGATTTGTAAAATATCCGATTTTACTTCAAAAGTGTTCAATTTGATTTGTAAATTGTCCAATTTGAAGTGAAAATCTGTAAAAAATATATTCGTATATTCCTTTCTTGGCTAGCTTATTTATTTTTTTAATAACTCATAAATGCACACATGGTCGGATTTACCACTAGATAAAGTTGGCAAATGTCCAAGGTGGCCAATTTTTAGTGGACGGTGAATTTTTGAGAGTGGCAAACTATTGCAAACGTAATTATTACTTTTTCAAAATATTATAATTTTCATGGACAGATTTTCTTTTAATATTAAAATACTCTAAAATTGCATTAAAAATATTCTACTCAATTAGTTTAATGCTTTTCAGGTGGTTTGTTAAGAAATGTTTACTTATTGCAATTTTACTAAATCCGGCCCTATATGCGTGTTTGATTTTAAGCTTTTTATATATTTTTCTTTCTTTTGTAAGTCCCTCCTCAGATTGTGCCCTTTTCGTTTGGAAGCGAACCTATTAATGCTGAGGAAACAACTTCGATTCAGTGCACTGTAAACAAAGGGGATTTCCCTATCGATTTTCAGTGGAGCTTGAATCAACAACCCCTAGACCCAGATCAAGAAGATTTGGGTATTTTCATCAGTAAAACCTCTCGCAGAATCAGTACTCTTAGCATTGAATCAGTACAAGCTAAACATAGTGGCGAATACATTTGCACAGTCACTAATAAAGCTGGATCAGTTAATGCATCAGCAATCTTAAACGTCAACGGTATTTTTGAGAGAAATTTTCAAGTAGTTTTCTTTTCTTTTGTTTTATTGTAGTTGAAATCCTTTTTTTTCTATTTATAAGTTGTACCGCAAATTCTTCCATTTTCGTTCGGAGATGAACCCGTTAATGCTGGAGATGCCACATCAATTCAGTGTACAGTAACAAAGGGAGATTTCCCCATTGAATTTCAATGGTATCTTAACAATCTTCCAATAAACAGTGAAAATATGGGAATAACAATATCGCAAAGCTCTCGTCGAGTGAGTGCTCTTACGATTGAATCGATCCAAGCTCAACATAGCGGTCACTATTTGTGTACTGCATCGAACAAAGCTGGAATCGCAAATCAAACAGCTCTCTTATACGTGAATGGTAGACCATTAAAAATAACTAGCTGTAACGTTTTCTCGTTTCTTTTCGAGTTTTTAAATTTTAAATTTATTTTGTCAGTCCCACCTCAAATATTTCCATTTTCATTCGGAGACGAACCCGCAAATGCTGGAGAAATGGTGTCTTCTCAATGTTCGGTTAATAAAGGTGATCTTCCAATTGAGATTACTTGGCTTTTGAACGGGAAAAATATTTCTCAGGACGACGATTCGATTTATATTAGTCAAACATCACGGAGAATCAGTACTTTAAGTATAGAATCAGTTCAGGCTCGGCATAGCGGAGAGTATAGTTGTATCGCGTCGAATCGGGCAGGACGCGTATCTCATTCAAGCGTGCTTAGTATCAATGGTATTTTAATTTGATAATGTATTTCTTAAGTTGGTTTTTTTGTTTAAATCTTGTTTCTAAGAATTGTTCTATTTATATCCTATTAGTTCCTCCTCAAATATTTCCGTTTTCATTTGGCGATGAACCCGCTAATGCCGGAGATATGGTATCGTTGCAATGTTCTGTTAGTAAAGGAGATCTTCCAATTGCAATCACTTGGTTGTTAAACGGGAAAAATATAACTCGAGAAGATGATTCGATTTATATAAGTCAAATGTCTCGAAGAATCAGTGCATTGAGTATAGAATCAGTTCAGGCCCGGCATAGTGGAGAATATAGTTGTATGGCTTCAAATCGAGCCGGAACTATATCTCATTCAAGCGTACTTAGTATCAATGGTACTTTTGTTTAATTTTTAAAAAGATTTTCTTCTTTTTTCTTTCTTTGTCTGTTTTTATTTATTATTTTTTATCAGTTCCACCTCAAATATTTCCATTTTCTTTCGGCGATGAACCTACTAATGCTGGTGAGATGGTATCACTGCAATGTTCTGTGAATAAGGGCGATTTTCCGATTGAGATACGTTGGCTTTTGAATGGAAATAATATTAGTAAAGGTGATGAAACAATCCTTATTAATCAGAATTCTCGAAGGATTAGCGTCTTGAGTATTGAAGCGGTACAGGCTCAACACCGAGGAGAGTTTACTTGCGTGGCTACTAACAAAGCTGGAACCGTTTCACATTCTAGTGTTTTAAGCATAAATGGTAGAGCAATGAGAAAAGTTTCTATTTAATTTTTAAATATTTTGATTTTTGTTCTTAAAGTTTGAAAGTTTGCATCATCTTACATTTGATTTGTTGAATGGAAAATGATCGTTGAAAACATGAAAATTCATACATGATAATGGAAAAAAGCGAGAATATTTTAGTTTTGACCAGTGATGCCAAGAAGGACTGCTCAAAACTAAAAGTAAATAATATTTTTAATGACAGAAAGAGATTATACTACGAAAGTGCCACGAACCGGGATATTCTTCTCGGCAGCACTGGTTTTGACTATACTTTTGACCAATCTTTTTATTCTGAATAACTGATTTGTGTTTAAGTTTTGATAGATAATTTCAAGCTTTAAGGACATTATTTTTACATTTTATTAATTTAGTGGTTCCACAAATTTTCCCATTTTCGTTTGGCGATGAACCCGTCAATTCCGATGAGACAATTTCGATCATATGTGCCGCTAATAAGGGCGATCTTCCCATTGACTTTCAATGGAAACTAAATGGAAAACAAATCGATCAAGGTTCAAATCTAGGAATTTTGATTTCCCAAACATCACGTCGTACAAGTTTACTTAATATTGAATCAATCAATGCTAAACATAACGGAGAATTTACGTGTATTGCAAAGAATAGTGCTGGTTCAGTTGAGCACTCTGCAGTTTTAACTGTGAATGGTATCTAATTTTTTAAAATCTTAGTTTTACTTTAGTTTATTCCTTGATCCAACCTGCCTATAGTTTGACCTTAATTTTTATGGGTGCGTTTGATTTAGTCCCTCCTCAGATCTTGCCATTTACATTTGGTGATGGCCCCGTCAATGCTGGTGATATGACCTCGGTTACTTGTGCAGTCAATAAGGGAGATTTACCAATTGAGATTAATTGGACATTAAATGGTCGCAAAATTGTCAGTGACATCGATGGTATTTTTATAAGTCAAACATCGCGTCGGACCAGCATGTTAAATATTGAGGCAATTCGAGCTGAACATAGCGGAAATTTTTCGTGTATCGCCTCAAATTCGGCTGGTTCTGTACAGTATACAGCTTTCCTAACTGTTAATGGTATTCAGGAATTTAAAAATCAATTTGAAATCGTTATAAAATAAGAATTTTTTATTTGCTTTTCGTTTTGAATTTTTTATTAGTTGCTCCACAAATGCTACCTTTTTCATTTGGAGACGAACCCGTTAATGCTGGTGAAATGACTTCGGTCACTTGTACGGTAAATAGGGGTGATCTGCCATTAGATATCGGATGGACGTTGAATGACAAACGAATCGATAAAGAATTTAATGGAATTTCCACAACGCAAACATCTCGACGAAATAGCATATTAACTATTGACTCGGTAAACGCGGAACATCGCGGTGAATATAAATGCATTGCAAAAAATCAAGCAGGAATCGCTGAGTTCTCTGCGTCTTTGACCGTCAATGGTATTTTAATCAAAAATCAATTTTCATTTTACTTCGTTTTTTTTTCGATTATCATTTCATTCCACTTATTTGTTGTTTTTACTTTTGATCAGTTCCTCCACAAATTGTTCCGTTTTCTTTTGGCGATGATCCAATCAATTCTGGTGAAATGACATCGGTTACTTGTACGGTTAGCAAGGGAGATGTTCCTTTGGAGATAAAATGGGCGTTGAATGGTCGTGAAATCGACGCAAGTTTTTCAGGAATTTCGATTTTGAAAACGAAACGAAACAGTATGCTAAATATTGACTCGGTAGATGCTGCACATAGTGGCGATTACAAATGCATCGCCAAAAATGGTGCAGCCACCGTCGAATATTCAGCTGCATTAATTGTTAATGGTGAATTAACAAAAAAAATTTTTTTTAGTTTTTATCTTTTCTTAAATTCCATAAATCCAAATTTTTACCTGAAAATTTTTTTGTAAACTAGTTCCACCTCAAATCGTTCCATTTACATTTGGCGACGATCCCATCAATTCGGGTGAAATGACATCTGTGACATGTACAGTTAGCAAGGGCGATCTTCCTTTAGATATCAAATGGACGTTAAACGGCCAAGAAATTGCAAAATTTTCTGGAATTTCTATTTTGAAAACACGACGCAATAGTGTCTTAAATATTGAATCCGTGGATGCTGAACACAGTGGCGAATATAAATGCATTGCCAAAAACGAGGCGGCACTCGCCGAATTTTCAGCTATTCTTGCTGTGAATGGTGAATTTAAAGTTCTTTGATTTTTTTTTATTTTTATTTCAACCATTTCCAAAATCAAACCTTAATTCTTATGTAAATCGTATTCAATCTTAGGTTCTTACAGTTCTTTATCTTTATCATAGATTGTAACTATTTTATCTAGTGTTTATTTCTCTATTAGTTCCCCCACAAATTATTCCGTTTTCCTTTGGCGATGAGCCAATTAATGCTGGTGAAACAACGTCAGCTACTTGCACTATTAGTAAAGGCGATCATCCTTTGGATATTAAATGGACACTAAACGGGCAGGAAATTGATGCTAAATTAAGCGGAATTTCAATAATGAAAAGTCGACGAAGCAGTGTTCTCAATATTGAATCTGTTAATGCTGAGTATAGTGGCGAATACAAATGTATAGCTAAAAATGAGGCGGCTATCGCTGAATACTCGGCGATTTTGATTGTTAATGGTGATTTCTTATAAGAATTATTTTGTTTGTATTTATATTTTTTTTAAATCCTTAACCTATAACCTTATAGATATAATAGAATAACCCTTGCATTCCTACACTAAATCTTGTATATTTAGTGAAAAGTTAGTTGTTCATCAACTTTTCATAGAACGAAGTTTTTTTATAGGGCTTACCGTGAAGACCTTAAAGTATTGAAAAAAAACTATCAATGACCTTCTCTCTCTTTTCCTTTAAATCTTATATCTTTCTGTTTCTTATTTTCTCCTTATATTCACTGCTTGTCAACAAGCATTGGTGAAATGAAGTGTGACGAGTAGAAAAGGGGAATATAAAGATAGACAGAAAGAGAGAGAGGAAAAAACTGATTTTCTTCTAATTACTACTGGCACGTTATGTTGACTACTACATTTTATAATTAAAATTCAAATATGAAATTACTTATGGATTTAAATATTTTACTGGGAAAAATGTAATTTTTATTTTTACAAAAAGTCAATCGCAAAGAAAAATGTTTTAGTTTTATTTTGGGTCTGGAGAACGTTTGGGGTTGAAAAAATTTGTTCTGGACGTGGGCGCTTCGACCTCATAGGGTTTTTTTCTGATATTTCAAATTCATAATTACGATAACGGGATCTATTCATTAATTGAATAAGATAATTGATAAGATTGTTATTTTTGATATGATAAAGGTAGCTACTAATAAGCTACTAAAATCAAGTCGTTTTTCCTCATTTGCATACAAATTGGAATCACTGAACTCTTTTGGATAATAAATGAATTAAACGTTACAATTGTATATTATTCATTAATAGAATTTAAAAGACCCATTTGCTCATTTTGAACTTAACTATCATGGAATTTTAATCACTCGTCTTGTAATCTAATTTTACTTTTTATTATTACTTTGATTATATATTTATAATTAATTTTTATTAGTCAAACTTTGTCCAATTAAATATATACAAGCCACTAGCTAAATATATATTAGTGAGCATAAGCATTAATGGTTCTATTTTATTTCAATGTTCAATTCAAGACTAACTATAATTTATTATTTCAATTGATTAGCTCAATTATTTCGATTAGCAATTAAACATTTGGACAGTTCTTCGGAAAAAGAAAGCGATTTTTTTTGATTTAAAAGTTCTAATTAAAGTTGATAATTTATTCTATTTATACGTTTGCATAATATAAATGAGTTGACCTGTATCGTTGAAAGCAACTTTATTACAGACAAAATTTTTTTTGGAATGCACATGGGTCTTACTACAAAATACCTATGAAACAGTAAATTATTTAGGTAATTATCCTCAAAACAAAGTGGATGCAAAATTATTTATTTAAATGTTACAGGGGAATTACACAGACTTAGAGCTTAGAGTTAGTAATCGAATTATTCACTTGAATGTCACTCTACTCTAATATGTTGTTCATGTAACCAATTTGGTACTCATTTCTAGGGATTCATCAAGTCAAGCAACTTTACATTTTGTGCAATGAATTGAGCTTGATATTTTGACTTGAAAATTACAAAAAAAAAAACTAGCAAATTTAATGACTGGATTGATTTTAAGTGCAAATTTTAACATTGAATTGGACTTTTACTGATTTTAAAACCAAATTTAAGCCAAGTAGTTTGAAAATCAGGTCAAGTAGAGAGTCTTTACGCATTTTGTTCGAATTTTGATTAAGAAAGTATAGCATTTCAAACTATCATTGCATTATTTATCTGGTATTTTGACATCACTGTCAACGTTTTGTAGCTACCCCTTTATGTCTCAAAACAATTCTATAGTAAAAAAAAATTTACATGCACCACCATACACGTGAAACTTCTTAAATATAATAATAAAGAATATAAGAGATTTAGTGTGAGAAACAAGGACAGAAAAATAAAGAGACATAGTTATATTATGATGATTCATTATTTACACTATTTTATTTTATCACAAAGTATGCATCGCTCTCTTTTGCTCTACTTTCCAACGTTAGAATATATAGTTGTCTTTCTTTTTCTCTAAATGTCATATCGTTTTTCTTTCTCTTGTAACGAAATTACGAAAAAAAGGATCTTTGAAATATCATTTTCAATTTTCGTTCACTTATCAAACCACCTAAGGAATTTCATTTCTAAAAATCGGTATTTAAATATGACGTGCAATTGAAGGTTGCACAAAGGATTTTCTACTATTCAATACAGAATGTCCCGTTTTTATTCTTATAATTAAATTTATCTGATTAAATATATCGATCTGCAACTAGTGTACTTAGTTAATTTTTGATAGTTCCTCCACAAATCGTCCCTTTTTCATTTGGAGACGATCCCATCAATTCTGGGGAAGCAACATCAACCACATGCATGATTAGCAAAGGTGACCATCCCTTGGACATAAAATGGAGCTTAAATGGTAAAACCATCGACACAAAACATAGCGGAATATCGATTTTAAACACTCGAAGAAGTAGCATAATTAACATAGAATACGTCAATGCTGAACACAGTGGCGAATATAAATGCATAGCAAAAAATGACGCGGCTACTGTCGAATTTTCAGCCGTCTTAACTGTTAATGGTGAATTGGTAGACAAATTCAATTTTCATTATTATTATTTCATTTTCTTCTCTACCTTTTTATGATTTTTAATTAAAATAAATATTTTAATTTTTTGGTTAGTCCCTCCTCAAATTGTTCCATTTTCATTTGGGGATGATCCCATAAATTCTGAAGAAACCACATCTACTACCTGTACAATTAGTAAGGGTGACCATCCCTTGGATATAAAATGGACCTTAAATGGGGAAACAATCGACACAAAACATAGTGGAATATCTATAATAAACACTCGAAGAAGCAGCATAATTAACATAGAATCCGTAAATGCTGAACACAGTGGTCAATATAAATGTATTGCAAAAAATAACGCGACTACCGTCGAATTTTCAGCTGTGTTAACTGTTAATGGTGAATTGGTGTACTTAATTAGTTTTCATATTGTCATTTCATTTATCTCGTAACTTTTTTATGTTTTTTATGGTTTAACTAGAAATTTTTTGTGTTATTTCGTTAGTCCCTCCTCAAATCGTTCCATTTTCATTTGGTGATGATCCTATTAATTCTGGAGAAACCACATCAACTATTTGCACGATTAGTAAAGGTGACCATCCTTTAGACATCAAATGGACGTTGAATAATCATCAGATCGATAAAACAATCAACGGAATTTCTATAATAAACACTCGAAGAAGCAGTATGCTTAATATTGAATCAGTTAACGCTGAACATAGTGGCGAATATAAATGCATTGCAAAAAACGATGCAGCTACTGCTGAATTTTCAGTTATCTTATCAGTGAATGGTGATTTTCACAATAGATTTTATTTTATATGCTATTTTTCTTCTTAGTTTTTACCTTCTTTCTTTTGAAATTTTGTGTTAGTTCCTCCTCAAATCGTTCCATTTTCTTTTGGGGATGAGCCCATTAATTCTGGCGAAGCAACATCAACTACTTGTACAGTCAATAAAGGTGACCAGCCCTTGGATATACAGTGGTCGTTAAACGGACAGAAAATTGATACTAAATTCAGCGGAATATCAATTATGAATGCTAGAAGAAGTAGTATGCTAAATATTGAATATGTTAGAGCTGAACACAGTGGCGAATATAAATGTATCGCAAAAAATAACGCGACTACCGTCGAATTTTCAGCTGTATTAACTGTTAATGGTGAATTGGTAGATTAATTAAATATTTCATTTTCCTCTTAACTCTTATTATTTAATTATCGATCATTTTTTGCTATTTTTTTGTTAGTCCCTCCTCAAATCGTTCCATTTTCGTTTGGAGATGATCCTATTAATTCTGGGGAAACCACTTCCACTACTTGTACAATTAGTAAGGGTGACCATCCTTTAGACATCAAATGGACGTTAAACGGTCAAAAAGTTAACACGGAATTCAGTGGAATTTCTATTTTAAATACTCGAAGAAGTAGTATGCTTAATATCGAATCAGCCAACGCTGAACACAGTGGCGAATATAAATGTATAGCAAAAAATGATGCAGCTACCGCTGAATTTTCAGCTGTCTTAACAGTGAATGGTGATTTTTAGAAACAAAATATTTTTAATGTTATTTATTTTTTCTTTGTTTTTTTTTTGTCTTATTCATTTGAAATCTTTGTTAGTCCCTCCTCAAATCGTTCCATTTTCTTTCGGGGATGAGCCCGTTAATTCTGGGGAAGCAGCTTCCACGATTTGTACAGTCAATAAAGGTGACCAGCCTTTGGATATTAAGTCGTCGTTGAACGGACAAAAAATCGATTCTACAATCCGGGGAGTATCAATTATGAATGCTCGAAGAAGTAGTATGTTGAATATTGAGTATGTAAAAGCTGAGCACAGTGGCGAATATAAATGTATTGTAAAGAACGATGCGGCCATCGTCGAATTTTCAGCCACATTAATTGTCAATGGTGAATTGCATCAACTTTTAATTTAGTTACTTCTTTAATTTTGGTCTTGTAAATTATTTTTGTTAAGCTTTTTATCCTTATCTTTCCTTTGATTTTCTTGGTTAGTGCCTCCTCAAATTGTACCATTTACGTTTGGGGATGATCCCATTAATTCTGGAGAAATGACATCAGTTACCTGTACTGTTAGTAAGGGGGACCTTCCCTTATCAATTACTTGGACTCTCAATAATCAGTCCATCGATAGCAGTTTTTCGGGTATTTCCACAATGAAAACGTCTCGTCGAAACAGCATCTTAAACATAGAATCGGTCGATGCAGAACATAGTGGCGAATATAAATGTATTGCTAAAAATCAAGCATCTTCAGCTGAATTTTCAGCAGTACTAACTGTTAATGGTACTTTTAAAAAATGTTAAAATAATTTTTTTTTCATATCTGTTAGTAGTTTTGATGTTTTTAAGTTTGAATGTTTCTTTAGTTTTTCCTCAAATCGTTCCCTTTTCGTTTGGCGAAGAGCCGATAAACGCCGGTGAAATGGCTTCTGTTACTTGCACAGTAAATAAAGGCGACTTGCCTCTGGAAATCTCTTGGAGCTTAAACAATAAATCGATCGAAAGAGCCTTTAGTGGCATTTCGATTGGTAAAACTTCTCGTCGTAATAGCGTTCTTAATATAGAGTCAGTCACGGCCCAACATAGTGGCCAATATAAGTGCACCGCTAAAAATTTAGCCGGTACCACAGAATCAACAGCTGATTTAATCGTTAACGGTATATCAAAATTAGAAAGATTTAAGACGAGAATTTTTTAAATTTCGTTTGCTTAGATTTTTTGTTCTTATTTTTTCGTTAGTATCTCCACAAATCGTTCCTTTTTCCTTTGGTGATGAACCGGTTAATGCTGGAGAAATGGCTTCTGCAATTTGTGCAGTTAATAAGGGAGATTTGCCATTGGAAATATTTTGGACCTTAAATAATAAATCAGTTGAAGAATTTGATGGAATATCAATAGGGAAAACTTCTCGACGAAACAGTATTTTAAACATTGAATCAGTGGCAGCTTTTCATAGTGGTCTTTATAAATGTATTGTCAAAAATCAAGCAGGAGTTGCAGAATCGACGGCTCTTTTAGTCGTTAATGGTAATTTTCTTCGAGTTATTGAAATTTTATCGTTTTTTTTTCATGTTTTAAATTTCATTTTGTCCCTTTTTCCAAAAGTCTTTTTATATTTGTTCAGTTCCTCCTCAAATGTTGCCATTTTCGTTCGGAGAAAGTCCAGCTAATGCTGGGGATATGGCAGCGGTACAGTGTATGGTGATTAAGGGTGATATTCCCTTGAATATAACATGGTATTTAAATGGGGTTCGCGTAACAAGCAATGACGGTATTAATACCATGAGAATGTCTCAACGAATCAGTACAATTAGCATAGAATCAGTTCAGGCTCGACACAGCGGATTGTATACGTGTACAGCATCAAACGAAGCCGGATCAGTTAACCACACAGCGTATTTAACAGTGAATGGTATTTGGAAAAACGAATTTTGGTTTTTGTATCCTTAAGTTATATTTTGCTCGTTTTTTGGTTATTTCAATTATTTTTTTGACATATCCACAGTACCTCCACAAATTATTCCTTTTGAATTTGGATCTGAACCGATTGACGCTGGAGACTTAACTACGGTACAATGCGCGGTTTCAAAAGGCGATTATCCCATGAACCTCACATGGACTTTTAATGGGAAAACGATTAGGGATGATAGTGGCATATCAATGACTCGTACAAATAAACGTATTAGCATGTTAAATATAGAATCAGCTCAGGCAATTCATAGTGGAGAGTACACGTGCATTGCCTCGAATGGAGCTGGTGTAGTTAGCCATTCGTCAACATTAGCGATCAACGGTGATTTATAGTTTAATTTGTTAAAATTTTCTTTTTAAATTACTTTCTTGAATACCTACTTTCACCTTGTTTCCTTCACCCTAGTTTCACCTCAAATTTTACCATTCGATTTCGGCGATGAGCCCATTAATGCCGGTGAAATGGCGACGGTGCAATGTGCCGTGACTCGAGGTGATTATCCTTTGAAAATTACATGGGCTCATAATGGTCATGTAATCAATGATCAGGATAATGATGGTATTACAACGACGGGAATCAATAAGCGTTTAAGTTCTTTAAGTATTGAAATGGCACAGGCAGAACACGCGGGAGAATATACATGTACTGTAGCGAATAAAGCGGGATCAGTTTCTCATACAGCAGTCTTGGCCATTAATGGTATTTAACGCAAATATTACCTTCACCTTTCTTCTGTGATTATTTTTTTTCTCACCCTCATTTCCTAAAATTACCTTAAATATGTTTTTAGTTACCTACTCCTTTACCTGTAGAAGGATTTAGTTTGTCTTGAATAAATGAATTTGCTTTTTGGAGACAATTTTTGGTGTTTTTTAACTAAACTCTATAGAATAAAAGAACTTTTTAATGAGAAGTGATATTAAAGTTTTTCAGAAAATTCAATTTCATATTACAAAAAAAAAAAACAACTCTTAGGTCCTCGTATTTTATTAAAATACTAGTAGTAGCCCGTTGCATTCGCAACTAAAGGTTTTATCTCAATAAAATGTATAATATGAGAAAACCATGTAAATAGCTGGTTTGAGCAAATAGGCAAAACATAAAAATAGGTAAAACATGCAGGGCAAGCCTGTCAGCCATTAATTAATAAGTTGGCATAGTGACATTTAATTATTATTTAATATTAATAAGTTGTCATAGCGACATCCCATTTTGCACGGACGCCAAGAAAGGGAATTTATAATATAGGACCTTTACAATACAATATGCTATGATATCTATGTATATGCTGTTAACTTAACAAGTATGTAAGTACCTATTAAATAACAGGTTACAAAAAAAAAAAAAAATAAAAATACAAATTAAATATTTAAAGTAAAACGGTAAGACATTTTTCTTGAACGCAGAACTTTAAAGAGAAATTCTGAACCTGGAATAAAAATTCATTTTCCCTTTTCTGTTTTTCTTTCTACTTATTGTTAGATTGATTGAGTTGGTCATAATTGGTCACTTGATATTAGTTATTTATAATCATTGTGTAAGATGTTACAAGATACTTCAGCTTTCAAGATCATCATTAGTATCTCTTAATAAACAAATCAGTTTGATACCTTTCAAGATAAATTGACATAACTAGTCGACTGGTTTCGATGTGATTTCCCACCCATTTTGCATTGCTGTCGCTCGAATCTGAATTAGTTTTAAGGCTATATCAAACTAAATTACCCTAGCAAAGACTAGGTTTGTGATTTCACCGAGGCTAAATCCAGCGGTTGCAACGCAATTATCAATACTCTTCGGCCGTTCATAAACAGCCAATTGGAAATTTTCCGATCGATTCAGTTCACTTGCTGAACCTTCCAAACGTAGCTTTAATAGGTCGAATTTTAGTTTTAATTGGTCAGTATATAGTAAGAGTTTCTAACTAATTTAAATCAATTGAGGTTATATTCTTTATTGATTAAGTTAATAGTTTATGTAGCACAATTCGCTATTAACCTCGACTATTTTTAAGTCTTTATAAAATTTTATTATATACTAACCAATTATTGAAACTAACTGACCAACATTAACCAATTATTCTTGTTAGATTTCGGACTGATTTGTTTAAAACAAGAAACTAACGATGATCTTGAAATCTTAAATTTCATGTAAAATCTGACCCAATGATGACGAATAACTATTATCAAGTGACCAATTATGACCAATTAGGGATCAATCAATTTAAGTGGGGAGAAAAAAAAATAGAAAAGGGAAGGTGAATTTTAATTCCAGGTCTGGATTTTCTCTTCACAGTTCTTCATTAAAAGAAAATGTTTTTACGTTCTACTCAATATACTTATTAAATTATTATTTTCAAGTAAGTTATTCAAGTTAGTACCTCACGTAATACAAATTCACTTTTAAATCTAGTGTAGAGGTTACTTTGTTAGGTGGTTGACAAAATAGTAGCCCTATACGACAGTGGTCCTGGGTTCGAACCCCAGTGAGAGTCCAAGATTTTTTTCAGGGGTTTTTGGATTCGACGGTCGCTAATAACCATAGTAGTTGATGCGATCTTAAATAAAACAAAAACAAAACCTAGGGTTGGAGGGTCTTATTAATTGGCTAGCGATTTGTATCTTACATTACATGACCTTATTTATCATAACCATTTAGGTTTGTTTTTTATGTATATGGGGATGGAATTTTGTGATCAATAATTCACCAATTTTTCATTAATTTAATGCAC
Organism: Sisyra nigra; assembly: GCA_958496155.1. Lineage (NCBI taxonomy): Eukaryota > Metazoa > Arthropoda > Insecta > Neuroptera > Sisyridae > Sisyra > Sisyra nigra. The sequence continues at coordinate 13,323,924 of OY292318.1, forward strand.
TTTATTACCTAATGATTGATTACTATAATATTGAATCAACTTACTATCAACTTAACTACGAATCAATAACATATTTCGTTTTTACTGTTAAATCATAATAAATAAAGAGGATAACTTGACATTTCTGTTTCGTTATAAAGTCTAATAAAATTCGATCAATTATAATGATTTTAAAGGTAGTTTTACTTAAGCGACGATATTTCGAGTCAACGAGCCAAATTGGAGCACGAGTTTTCATATTTTCACTGAAGAACTCGTAATTTAATTGGTCACTCTTTGCCGCAGATGTCCAGCCTGAAAAAAAAACTGTCGCTTTTGAAAAAATACTTAAGCAATGCGTGAAAAAAAGGAGAAGAACAATAGCAAATATTTTTTGTATAAAAAATATTTTATAATCCGGGATAAATAATGACTCGTTTAATAATGCAAAATAATTACACATGGATTAGTTATTGATTGGTTCAGCTGTCCAAAGCTGTAAAGAAGGATGTAAATTTTTCTTTAAAAATATAAGTCGTAGAAGTGCAATATTTTAATTAAAAAAATAGCTCTTAATGTCTTATCGTATCAAGCTAATAAACTATATTTCAATACACTATGACAAAGCTGATAATGGGCGTACTTTCGGATGAACATAGTTAAATTATATTTTGAATTTCGAATTCAAAATTATTCACTGCAATCTTATTTTCAAAAAATTTCCATTTTAGTATTACCTCATATAATTCCATTTGGACTTGATGAGGAGTTAAACAACGGCGATAGCGCCCAATTAAATTGTCACGTATCAAAAGGAGACAAACCCTTAAAAATAACTTGGAGTTTCTACGGTGAGGAATTATCCTCTCACATGGGAATAACAACGACCAAAATAGGAGACCGCACAAGTCTCCTTACAATCAGCTCAGTAAACGCTGGCCATAACGGAAACTACACATGCACAGCCTCAAATTCAGCCGGAACACAAAGTTACACAGCCTCAATCCACGTGAACGGTACTACCTCAACTCACCACCGGCTGTTCACTGTAGCTTTTTAGAAACTAAAACTTAACCGATTCCCTTCCCAGAAATTTATTTGTTTTTTTCCTGATTCTAGCACCTCCTAAGATCTTACCTTTTTCATTTGGGGAGACCCCCCTGAATTATGGGCAGCCATACACAGTCACATGTGCCGTTATTGGAGGAGATAAACCTTTTTCGATTTGGTGGTTGTTTAACGGGCAAAATATTTCCTCGTCGAATGACCTGACATTAGTTCCTTTAGGCGATGCGGGCTCGTTATTATCGATAAGCGATGTTCGATCGCATCACGCCGGAAACTATTCTTGTTTTATCCAAAACATGGCAGGAATAGCAAAACATTCAGCGAAATTACATGTTAATGGTAGAACTTAACATTTTGATACACTTACTTTTAAGTTATTGTCTTTTATTTGTCGCACTTTTCTTATTTTTTTTAACCTGATTTCCAGTCCTACCTAAGATCGTTCCATTTTCTTTTGGTGAGGATCCAGTATTTTTGGACGAATCAGCTTTTATTCAGTGTTCTATCTCAGCTGGAGATATTCCACTGAACATTACATGGAACTTGAATGGGATTCAGATTGCATCTGATGAAGATATTACAATATCTAGATTAGGAAAGCGCGTAAGCTCGTTAACTATTGACACAGTTAGGGCGGAACATGCTGGAAATTATACGTGTATTGCAGAAAATACAGCAGGAGCTACAATTTTTAGTTCAGAACTAATCGTTAATGGTTCGTTTAATTTAAGTTATTGCACTGTTTTTTTAATTTTTTTTTTGTATTCTTATCTCTACTTCCTCCATCCTTAAAACACTTGACACGATCACATTTACAAACTTGACAACTTTTAGTGGCACCAATCATAGCACCATTTTCATTTGGTGAAACATCACTGAACTCAGGCCAATCAGCTACAGTCCAATGCACTATGTTAGAAGGTGATTTGCCCGTGAATTTTCTGTGGGCTCTAAACGGGGAATATATGCATTCAAGTGAACGAGTATCGATTGGAAAATTTGGCAAAAGAGTTAGCGTGCTGTCGATAGACTCAGTTTCGGGTGCAGACGTGGGAAATTATACTTGCCAAGTTCAAAACGAAGCTGGAATCGCTAAACATAGCGCTAGTTTATTCGTTAATGGTTCGTTTAAGGATTGGGATTACTAAAATTTATTTTTCTTATCTTTTACCTTGTTTTACCTAAGTGGGAGTTTATTTTTAATTTTTCAATGCATCAGTTGTTCCTAGAATCTTCCCGTTTACCTTTGGCGAGAATGCTTTGAACTCGGGCCAGTCTGCGAATGTACAGTGTGCAATGCTTGAGGGAGATTTACCAGTAAACTTTTTGTGGGCTTTCAATGGTGAATATATCCACTCGAGCGATACGATCTCGATTGGAAAGTTTGGCAAGAAAAGCAGTGTGTTAGCTATCGATTCGGTGACGGCGGATGACATTGGCAATTATACATGTCAAGTTCAAAACGCCGCCGGAATCGCTTCCCATACAGCACAGTTACTTGTCAACGGTTTGTTTAAGAGCAAATTCTTTCAACATTTTTATTTGATAGTCGTGCTTTGAGCTTATCTTTTGTTAGCTGTACGCTTTATTTTACCATTCCTGATATTTACAGTTCTACCAAAAATTTTCCCTTTCACTTTCGGAGAAGTACCATCTTATCTGGGACAGTATATTTCGGTACAGTGTATCGTTTCGGAAGGGGATTTACCGTTGAACATAACGTGGTCATTTAATGGTAATGAAATTTTGTCGGACATGAACATTGAAATATCAAAAATGAGTCGAAGGGCATCTGCGTTAAATATTGAATCAGTAGATGGTAGCCATGCCGGGAATTATACTTGCGTCGCTCAAAATCACGCTGGCACTGCCACAGTTTCAGCAGAACTTAACGTTAACGGTGTGAAAATTGATTAAATTAGTCTTCTACTTTCTTCTACTATTTTTTTCATATTTCTTTTACTTTTATTCCAGTGATTTATCCAGAAAAATAATTTGAAAAAAATAAAGATTTAGTATGGGACAGTTAATAATAGGAGTTTTAATTTTATAGTTCCACCAAAAATTGTTCCTTTTTCATTTGGAGAAAAGCCATCATTTCCGAGTCAGTTTGCATCTGTAATGTGTACAGTTAATGAGGGTGACTTACCTTTAAACATATCCTGGTTATTTAATGGAATCGAAATACCTTCTCAAATGAATATCGAAATTTCAAAAACAGGACGACGTACTTCAACGATTAATATTGAAAGTATCGAAGGATTCCATGCAGGAAACTATACATGTCTAGCCGAAAATAAAGCAGCGTCTTTTAGTTATACGACTGAACTTAAAGTCAATGGTTCGATATTTTAAAGTTCTCTTCAAAATTTTCTCTCCTCTTTCATAAAACCGTAATCCACGATCAGATCCTTAAAGCTCTCCATTTTACTTTACAGTAAAACCTGTAATTTTACCGTTTTCATTTGGGAATGTTCCAATCAATCCGGGGGACATAGTTCAGATCAGTTGCGTGGCCAAGCAGGGAGACACACCTTTGAAAATAAAATGGCAATTTCATGGCGAAACTTTGGATAATGTCTTGCCAAGGGGAACTTTCATCACCCCGATTGGTGATCGCGCTAGTTTACTTACTATCACGCCAGTAGCCGCGTTCCACCAAGGCTTTTATACTTGCCTCGTTCAAAACTCCGCCGGGGAAATATCCCACATGGCCGAACTTATCGTTAATGGCACGTTCCAGAAGAAATATTTTTTATTTTTTTTTTCACCTACTAACAATATACCACCTCATCAAAATTCATTTTTTTACAACTTAAAGATCATGCTTGGTGAATGACGCCTTGTGTAATTTTACTAAACCTTACAGATTCTATTCGAGGGAGGACATTTTTTCATTTTAATCTGGTTATAATCAAATTGTCTGTATGAGATCAATGGGTTTTCAGTGCTTCCGCGTATATTTCCATTTAATTTTGGAGAAGATACAGTTTATGTGGGCCAAACGGTGCAAGTCACATGTCTTGTATCGGAAGGCGATCTTCCGTTTCGCCTGCATTGGTCATTCCAGAATGAATCACTACCGAAAATATCAGGGGTCACAACGACAAAAATAGGGCGAAAAGGAAGCTTACTTATGATTGATCCCGTAAGTCCTAAACACAGTGGAAGTTATACGTGTGACGTGAAAAATCCAGCAGGAACAGTTAGTTACACAACCAATCTTCTTGTTCATGGTATTTTTAATTTGTGTGTTTTCAAGGGTGTCTTTTGTAAAAAATATCGAAACTCATCAAAAACTAAACTTGTTCATCTCCATGTTTTGTGTGACCCCTTGCTTGTAAATTGACGCTTTGTATGCAATCTCCTGGAAAGTTTTCACGATGTTAAATCCTTTATTAGTGAAACCAGAAATCGAACCGTTCTCGTTCAATTCGAATGGAGTGAATGGTGGTGAGTCGGTGAAGCTTTTTTGTTCGATAATTCGAGGTGACGTTCCGTTAGATATTGTCTGGATGAAAGACAATAACACGATTACAAACTCGCAGAAAGTTCAAAAATTTGATGATACAACACTTGTTTTGCGCTTAACGTATTTATCGTTAGAAGACGCCGGTGCTTATACGTGTGTCGCATCGAATGCAGCAGGTCGTGCTACCCATTCCGCTCTCCTTCATGTCAAGGGTACAATTGACATACAATTTAATTTTTAAACATTTTATTTTTTTAAGTCCACCAAACCGATTTTTCCGTCAAAATGACACGATAATTGTATTTTACAGCGAAACCTCAAATAGAGCCTTTCACTTTCAATCAAAACGGCTTAAATGGGGGTGGTACGGCGACTGTTGTTTGTACAGTTGTAGCTGGTGATCAGCCATTAAATATTTATTGGCTTAAAGACAATCACACGTTGAATAACGATAAAATAACTCAAAAACTTGATGACAGTACAAGTTTGTTGCGATTGTCCCATTTAACATTAAATGATGCTGGAAACTATACGTGTATAGCGGAAAATATGGCTGGGATTGCATTTCACAGTTCTAAGTTAAAAGTTAAAGGTTGTCCTATTTCCTATTTTTTTTTTCTAATTTTTTAAGTTATAATATTTTTTGGTACTTTATTTTTATTTCTATCAAACCGGTAGTTGGATATTTTACAATTTTTCGAGTGACTTTTGAATCGAGGTATTAAATTAGAAATGCACCGAGTAACGAAAGACAAAGTACATATTATTCGGTTTTATGTTTATTGAACCGACTACTCAATTTTGTAAAGCAGGATTAAATTTTATAAACGAATACGCTACGTTGCTTCAATTAATTTTTTTAAATGTGTAATATTACAAGATTCTTTGAGATTGTGCTTATTGAAATAATACTTCATAATATTTGTTGAAGGAGATAATTCTAAAGTAAAGAAATTATTTTATGAATTATCTCCCATTTTTAGAAGTGGTTGTGTACATGGAAACGGGAATTTACTAATGCTATTTTTTCTGTACCATAACTCACCTACCCTACAGTAGGGTGTTTCAAAAAACAAAAAAAATCTTATGGTACTCTAAAATTGATAGTATCTATATATTAAAACAACAACTTTGGTACCAAAACAAACTCTTAATATTTATATTACGATTTGCCACAATCCATTTAAATAAAACAGGAATTTTTTTTTAATTTTCCTTACCTACTTTGGAACAGTTCATCGTAATAACAATCTGAAAGAAGTCATTTAAAGGAAGTTGTACGTTCTAGAAACAAGGTCCTGAAATGAAAGTTCTTCAGATTAACTGTTTCCAAAATATCAGAGTTCAAAAATAATACTAATTATAATTTTTGAATATTTTGCAATTTTTTGAATAATATTTTCTCCTTTATATAAGTACAGTTATAATTTTCAAAAAAAATGTTTTTTTAATATCATTTTTTTAATGTACATATGTAAATATTATTTTAAAGTACAGAGCCAGAAAATTTTAAGTCAATCCGGTGATTATTTCAAAATTACGCACGTAAAGAGAATTTTCACTCTATGTAAAGTCCTTTTGAAACTTTAAACGCGTTATTCTCAAAACTGTGTTTTTAAAGTCGGTGATCAAGATTTCCCAAAACCGACTGACCTGATCTCTAAAATCTTAAATTTAAGCACAAACTTCTAAAGTTTTTGTAGTAATTAATCGAAGGTTTTTTTCTCACTGAATAATAGATACTTTTATTTTTATAAAAAATTTAATGTCAAAATTTTGATCAAAAATAGATTATTTTTTTGGGAAACCGCCATTTTGTTGAAAAATGTTATTTTGCTTATTCCTTTAATTAAGTAATTACAAGATTATAAATTACTTTAACGAAATCCGTTTGGTTTTTTTATTTTAAATGATCTAGTCTGGAGATATTGTGGGCACCGCAAGATGCCTTTTCTGAGAAGAGCTTTTGGAGAGTAGCTATAGCAGCTTTCAAAATTAATATTTTTACAAATACAAAAATGTTAAAATATAGTTGAAAGTCACTTTAATATACTTACTTACATGTCCAAATTTTTAAGTAAATAAATTCAATAGTCTTCTCAGGAAAAATTCTTGAAAGATCTTTTTTTGGGCCCCCTGAGTGTATATAACCCCTTAATCTAATACAGGAGTCGGGAACCTTTTTTGACTGCGGGTTAAAATTGACTAATATGTGGGTATTAAATAGACTTTTTGGTCAGCGTTATTTTCATTTTAAAAGAATCTTTCAGTGAAAATAAGAAGTACAATTTTCCGAGTTTTTGAGAAAATTTTGATTTTAGTTGCACGACTCCAATGTTATTTCTTATGGGAGTTAAATTTTGTGAATCCGGCTATTTTTGGAACTACGAAGTTTTGACCGCTGCTTATAACTATTTTGAAAGTATAGCTCGGGGGTGTAGCCCCCGGTAAAATGTTAGGGACAGGGCCCCAAAATAAAAATAAATTTTTTTTAAGAGAAAATAGTAAGGTAGCTGTGACCATCGCGTTGTTTTTAAACCAAAGACGTTGTCGATGCGACTTTTAAAATTCGATATCTCTAAAACTAAGTGAAAACTCGAAAAATTGTATTCTTTGTTTTCGATTTATTTTAGCGAGATCTATAAGAATCCGTCGTCAAATTTTGGCACCCGGGAAATGACAATCTTGCCGAATGAAAGCTACATTATAATTTATATCAAGAAAATAATACCAATTCTTTGATTTATTCTATATATTATAATTTAATTTTAGAACTGAAGTGGGTCACTTAAAATTATCAAACGGGTCACTTGGTGACCTGCGGGTCGTAGGTGGCCGACTCCTGATCTAATATATCCTTTCGAACATAATCTTTCTGAACACAAACTACTAACCAATATATATTTTAATTAAGTTTTTAACTTTTTCCGTTCACTTTTATTCGGTGTTTTATTGTCAGTGTAGATTTGTCTCGATTAGTACCTCGGTAGTTAAACCAAGTTATTTCACAAATAGGTACTAACAAAAAGACCGAATAAGCTACGTAGCGGGTTATAATCGAATACTTACTCGGTGCATCTCTATATTAGATGTACCTATACATTGATAAGAGTTAGGCATGAAAAGATACGTGTATATGAAAAAATGTGAAAAAAATGGGACTAGCTATTAAATTTAAAGGAGAACATTTAGAATTATAAAAGCTGCATATCGTCTGTCTGCGTTATATTGTAAGGTGGAAATCTAATTTTACATTGACAATCTTTTGTGTCTGTTTTTGATTTTTATGACTATTCACTGTAAGATTATTTTTTTATTGGAAATGTTTTTAACACAAAAATTAAAAAAAAATTGGTTCCAAGAGCTGCCGGTGTTAATTCCGATGTCATTTCCATCCGATTACAACAGCGATGGTGATTACGTGCAATTGAATTGCATCGTAACCAAAGGCGATATGCCCGTGAAATTCTCGTGGTTTTTGAATGGCCGTGAATTGCATCCGTCTATGGGCGTTAGCGTCATGAATGTCGGACGCCAAACTAGTATTCTTATTATTCAAAGCGTCACGTTTAGACACGCGGGCGCTTACACGTGTACAGCGAGTAACAACGCCGGCATTACTAACGAAACCGCTGAACTAATCGTTAAGGGTGAATTTGATAACAGTATAATTCGATAGTTTTTTTCGTCAACCCCCATATAATTTTTCTAGTTTTCTTAATTTCTTAGATAGAGCTCTGCTTTATATTTATTTTCACCTATATATGGGTTTTCGATTTATTTTCAGCTCCTTTGTTGCACACCCTTAAATGATTATCGTATATACTCATATTATTTTAGTGATATGGTTGTTACTTTTTATTTCTTTTAACAAACTTCCTTTGGTTTTCTTTGCCAAGTAACCGGTTTTCTTCTAATTTGGACATTGAGAAAACCGTTTTTAGTCAGCGTTGGATGGCCTTTATAGAAATGTTAAAAGATTTGTTTTGTGCTTACTTTCATCATTAAAATTTTTTGCCAAAATTACAATGCGGCTTCCTTCTGTTTCCTCGTAACTCCTATGCTAATATCCTTCGAGCTGCATTAATCGTCTCAATCGTATTACAGGGTTCATTCCATCCCTAATTCTTTTACTTTATTTTCGTTTCTTCATTTTTAGTTCACTAATCTTTTCTATGTTTGTAGTTTTTTTCATTAATTTTTTTTATTATTTGTCCTTTCTGTGTTTTCTTTTTTATTATTTGCTTGAGTTCATTTTTAATTAAATGTCTTAATTAATAATAATTATAGTTTATTATACAAATAGTTCTCAAACAGACAAAATTTTTACTAAATAAAAAGCTTATAATATATCAAAATAATTCCACTTTTTCATTATTAAATTGTAAATTATCATTTTTAACAAGATAACAATAAACTATGATTATTAATAATAAATATTAAATGTACGTTGTTATAATTTAATACAATTTTGAATTTTTTATAGTCTAATTATTTTTAATGATTTCAACATGAAAAGTTATAGTAAATTTTACTGTTTAAACTTGACATCATTCATTATTTAAAATCAACGTTTAATCAATTTCATTTAATTAAAAATCATAATTTCAAAGTATGACAACGAACATTTAACTGTCAATGTTTTTTTTTTTAATATGAGATTATTTTTTGCATTTAACTAATTCAATAAACGTAAAAAATGTATTGCATCATTATTGCTAAAAAGTTTCAAAAAATTGGACCTGTTTTGGTTTTTGCTAAAAAAGAAGTTTCGCTGACTTGTCTTAAAATTAGCGAACCAACTTATATTAAATTAAGTTATCAAGACAAAATACCACGAATTCCTTTTTTTTATTTCTGTTAAATTGAAAGAAAAGCTGTAACGAATAAACCAAATTGCCCCAATACAACTGCCATGATCTTCGTCACGTTAGATATAGTTTATATGCAATACGCATATTAATTATGCAATTTTGGTTGCATACATACACTATATCTGGCCAAGCAATTTTGTCTTTAGATTAACTTTTATTCTTTTCAAACTTTTAAAATTTTGCCAATAATATAACAAACTCTTTTAATTTTTAACAACTCAATAAGAAATCTTTCTTTTCAAAAAATCAAATAAAGTTAATTAAAAATTTGTTTCCCGCACATCAATTTTTAAAGATTAGTAAAAATGCAAAAAATATCTCATTTTCAAATCAATTTTTTTTTTCAAAATTTTGCTCAAAAAATTAATGCATGCTAAATAATTTCGGCTTATTAAAATCATTTTCTTTTCTTTCGTTCATCTCTATGCGACCGAGAGAATAACGTTTTTTAACCGTTTTACCATTTTATTTTAGTTCCTCCAAGATGGATTTTAGAACCGACTGACAAAGCTTTTGCTCAGGGTTCTGACGCTAAAATTGAATGCAAAGCCGATGGTTTCCCCCGGCCCATGGTTACCTGGAAACGGGCTGCTGGTAATTTGCTCAACATTTCTGAACCATTACAATATTAAATTATATTATAATTAATTCATAGGAAACACTCCTGGCGATTATAAAGATTTTAAACCTAACAATCCTGATATTAAAGTTGAAGATGGAACTCTTACTATTAACAATATTCAGAAAACTAATGAAGGATATTATTTGTGTGAAGCCGTAAATGGAATTGGCTCAGGATTATCCGCTGTTATCCTTATTAGCGTGCAAGGTATCTGTTGAAACATTCTCTCTTTTTCCTGATAAAATTCATGAGTATTTTTAGCACCTCCTCAATTCGATATTAAACTCCGAAATCAAACATCTCGCCGAGGAGAACCCACTGTTCTTCAATGTGAGGCTAAGGGTGAAAAACCAATTGGAATTTTATGGAACATGAACAATAAACGTTTGGACCCCAAATCCGATAACCGATACACGATCAGAGAAGAAATCTTACCCAATGGAGTGCTATCTGATTTAAGCATTAAGCGTACAGAACGAGCTGATTCTGCCTTATTCACTTGCGTAGCTACAAATGCCTTTGGAAGTGATGATTCTAGTATCAATATGATAGTACAAGGTACAATCAAAATGGTTAAACTAATACTCGATTTGTTTATTTTGTGTATTTTTATTGAAAACAGAGGTTCCTGAAGTGCCTTATGGTACTAAAGTCTTGGATAAATCTGGAAGATCGGTGCAGTTATCCTGGGCGGCTCCATACGATGGAAACTCTCCAATTAAACGATTTTTAATTGAATACAAAGCCAGTAGAGGTACATGGGAAAATGATATTGATCGCGTTTTGGTTCCTGGACAACAAACAGAAGCTGGAGTCTTCAATCTTCGACCAGCTACTACTTACCACCTCCGAATTGTCGCTGAAAATGAAATTGGTGCTTCTGATCCATCAGAAACGGTTACCATTATTACAGCAGAAGAAGGTAATGATCGTAATCAAAAATTTAACTTAAAAAATTGATAAAAAATTTGTTATTTTGTAGCTCCCAGTGGCCCTCCCACAGATATTAAAGTTGAACCTCTCGATCAACACACTTTGAAAGTTTGGTGGAAACCCCCTGTACGATCTGAATGGAACGGTGAAATCCTTGGTTATTATGTTGGTTACAAACTAGCCTCATCCGATAAACCCTTTTTATTCGAAACGGTTGAATTCAGCAAGGAAGAAGGCAAAGAGCACCATTTACAAATTACAAATTTAAAGTATTTTTATTATATTTAAAGAAAATTTTGTTTCATTTATAACTCTGAGACTTTCAGGACTTACACTCAATATTCCGTTGTGGTTCAAGCGTTCAATAAAGTAGGATCAGGACCTATGTCTAAGGATATCAAACAATATACAGCTGAAGGTGTTCCGGAACAACCCCCTCATGATACCACTTGCACGACTCTTACATCACAAACTATCCGTGTTTCATGGGTATCTCCCCCATTAACTGCTGCTAACGGTGTCATTAAAGGATACAAAGTTATCTATGGTCCAAGTGACTCATGGTTTGGTAGGTTCTTATTTTACTTACCAAATAACTAAAGCAGTTGGTAATAAATTTAAATTTTTTACAGACGAAAATACGAAAGACACAAAAATAACTGCTTCAAGTGAAACAATTCTTCATGGTCTCAAGAAGTTCACCAACTACAGCATGCAAGTGTTGGCTTATACATCTGGAGGAGATGGTGTACGCAGTGCTCCGATTCATTGCCAAACTGAACAAGATGGTAAAAAAAAACCATTTGATATTTTAGTTTTGGGATAATTAATAATATTTTTATAGCTCCCGGAGCTCCAGCGACTGTAAAGGCTTTAGTGATGTCAGCAGACTCAATCTTGGTTAGCTGGAAACCCCCAACTCAACCCAATGGAGTTGTTGTTCAATATACCGTTTATGTGCGTGAAGAAAATCCCGATGATCCCGATGCTGAACCAAGAAGCCAAAAAGTTCAACCCTTCCAAATGACCTATGAAGCAACTGATTTAGATAAGAAGAAACGGTACCAGTTCTGGGTTACGGCCTCAACTAATATCGGAGAAGGTGAACCATCTGTAACTGTGAGCCTATCACCAAGCAATCGAGGTAATTTACCCATATTTTATTATTTTCTTTTTAAATTAATCACTTTGTTCGTGTTTAGTTCCTGCAAAAATTGCTTCGTTTGACGATCAATTTATTGCTACGTACAAGGAAGATGTGAAGTTGCCATGCATCGCTGTTGGAGTACCTCAAGCTGAAATCACTTGGAAAGTTAAAGGAGCTGTGTTTACTCCAAATGACCGAATGCGGCTTCTACCTGAAGGAGCGTTGTATATTAAGGAAGTAACACGAACAGATGCCGGAGATTATACTTGCTACGTCGAAAACTCATTTGGACACGATACGATCACTCACAAACTGATAGTTCACGGTAAGATTTTATGAAAAATTTACAACAATGATCATCAAAAACTGAAGTGCATATACATAAAACATGATGTCCATTGATTCAAGATTTCCAGAAAGTCAGGAAATATCAGAAGGTTTTTTTTTAGCTAGGAAAAGTTCAAAAATTTTTTTTTGAAACTTAAAGATTACCTGCGTAGCTGATTTTTCTCGATTCCATGCGTTTTGATCCCCGGACAAAATATCCCCGACAAAATATACCCACGACAAAATATCCTAAGACAAAAATTCCTTATAGAATAACTGCAAATCGTATTTGCAGCATAATTTTGATGTTAAAACATTTAGTTTTGTGTAAAACTTCGCGGTATCAAGAAGTGCACATTCAGTCCATGAATGAAAATCGGGTAAACGAACAATGGCTATAATTTCTTTTGTTGGGCTCCGCCTCCAAAACCCCGCCAGGGAGAACCCCCTGAATCCCTTTGGAATTAATTAACACAGTTCTTGCGGATTTAACACAGACACATAGGGGTGAATAACACTATTTCAATAAATAATTGGGGGTCAATTTAACACGTTCTTACTAAAAATTATTTATTATAAAATCTTAATTATTGAACTCAAAAAATTTTTATCGAAGAATGGTGAGGTTTTGAAATTGTATGAAATATTTTATCGCAAATATTTTTGTCATGGGGATATTTTGTCCGGGAATCAAAACGCCTAATACCCTTTTAGCTAGTTATAGACCAATGCTTTTATTAAAAATTGAATCTAGAGCGAAAATCTAATCTAAATATTTATAATGAGATAAAAATAAAAAACTTCTTAATTTACACTTTTGCATGCACAGAATTAGAATGCATCTTTCAGGATTTGGTTTCCTCTAGGTTAAAGGATGGAATCCTGGCCTAATTTCACATTTACAAATGGGCTCAGTATGACTCATTCTATTATTTTACGAGTAGATACTATTAATTTCTCAATTAAATTTCAATCATGAGTAAGGGGCACTATCCATATAACATTTGTAAGTTTTAATTTATTTATCTCGGATTGAATAAAATGCTAAATGAGATTTTCCTTCTCAAACTTTAACTTGAGCATATCACCAATAAAATTCAAAAAAATTTATTTCCATTCTTTGACTAGCAAATGTTTTTTTTTTACAAATACTATGGTATCGATTTTATTCAATTTTATTTTTCCAAAAGGCACAAACTGCACACACTAATGGCCAAAATATTTACGTTTCGCCCACAATACTGAAATTGATCTCTTTTGGTATATTATAAGGTAAATCATTAAGTACAAAAAGAGCAAACCATTTTTACGTTATTAGTCAATACCAGCCAAAAAAAGTCAAGCTTTAGTATGCTAATACCTATCAAATTTGGGTTAGTTTAGACTTGCAAAGAGAGGCCAGAAAAATGAGACATCTACTCAATAGTTTTGGAAAATAAATTAAGTAATTATTTTTTTCTCATTAGCTCCACCTCATTCGCCACAAGTTACTTTAACGGCTACTACGACAAATTCAATGACCCTCAAACTTCGGCCTCACGAAGGAGATAATGCTCCTTTACATGGATATACGATTCATTACAAACCTGAATTTGGAGATTGGGAAACGGTTCAAGTAAACGGCCAAAAACATACCCTAGATGGACTTCTTTGTGGATCAAGATATCAACTCTACGTAACAGCTTACAACGGGTTAGTATTTCAATACTAAATTTTTATATACTCTTAGTATACACATCCCATCCATAAGATAGGTTTAGAATTGAAAAAAATCTTTCAAGTAATATATAAAATAATATTTTTGTTTGCCATTATACTCGTATAAGTTAACTGAAACCTGGTAAAAACTCGGATGCTTATGTTAAATTTAAGTTTTAAGCTCTCAAAAATTACATTTTTTTAATATTTTGTTTGTGAACCTAAGAACATTTTAAGTTATTTGTTAAGTTGTAGAATACTAAATTTTTGACAAAAATCTTCTCCAAATCGTCGCAAAACGGAAATAACTTAGGCTCATGTATAATAAGCGTAAATCCATTGTTAAACATAGATACGCATAAACGAGCTTTTATGGTATTCAAATTAAATAACACACCAAAACAAAAATGTTTATTGAAAATTGGTAATTATGGTAAATACTGGGTAATAAGGAAACTATTGATAGAATATTCTTTATCATATTGCCAACGGTTCGTCAGATTTTTTGACTTTGTCAGGGCTCTACGGTTAAAAAATACAGTAAAATTAGTTAAAACATATAAAATTAAGCAATTGTTACCTATACAATAAATTTAAATATTTCAACTAACCAAAAATTAATTATTCCAGCCTTCAGGGGGGTAGGGTTTTCAGCGTAAAAAAAAAATGTTGTGAATTTTTTTTAAAGTACCTATACCTAGATTGAGCAAATTTATTGAAACCTTTTGTACATTATTAAGCATACTTTTAACAATCTTCTGTAATTTTTTCATGCAGAAATATTGCAAAACAAGGCGGTGACAGAGTTTGCCCCAGAACGTCTTAGAAAAAAAAACCATTTGCGGTGTTCACTATATCTCGGTCGAAAATTATCGGAAATTAAAAACCATTGAAATTTAGTCAAAGTATTATTAAATTTTTCCCCCAACGTTCTACGATTAATTTTTTTTCTTTTAAAAATTTTTGGTGGCCATCTAAAGTGTAAACTGCTATTTTCCACGAAAAATTCCGCCATTTTGTGGGTGGGAAACCCCCTTAATGTAAAAATAAACATTAACTAAACGTTGGGGGGAGGTATTTTATATGTAGAAAACGTGTACCATTTTTAAAATCAATCGGTCAAGTAGTTTGTAAATGGCAGTGATCACGGACTTTGAAAAAGTAGTTTTGATAAAAACGCGTTTAAAGTTTATAAGCTTAAAAAAGTGGAGGAAATTTTTTTTTTCAATTTACACAGAATCCTAGATTCCAGCTCCATAGAGTAGACTCCCTGCAGCAGCTTCAATGTCTTCAGCCTCTTTTCTCTCAAGTCTTTGTTTTATTATGGCTTCTTTGCTCTGCTGCTCAGCTTATAATAAGTATGCCTGTATACCTGCTCGACAACTGCACTGCCTTGCCGAACAGTTAAAAGACAAAATACTAATTATAGACAATAACTTCAAGAATTTTGCTCAGATAGACTTAAAATTTTGAGAATATATTCTTGAAATGTTTAACAATACGATAAGACAAAAAAAATTGATTGTTCGCAAGTGTAAACCCCTACCCCCACTACAATATAATTTTTTTTTAATAATAAGAAATTATTTTTAGCTGTATCAAAAATACAAAATTTATTATATATATTTTAACTGAATTTAACGCTATTATTATAGAGTTAATATATAGCATTTATTTTTGATTGGATGGGTTTTAATACATATTTTTAAGTAAGAGATTAGTACAGATGCAAAGTAACAATGATTTGATGATCCAAAATATAGAAATGTTGTGTTACGAAGAAACTTTTTTCTGTTTTCTTAGAATTGGAACTGGAGATCCTTCAGACATCTTAAACACTCGCACTAAAGGCTCTAAACCCATTATTCCAGAAGCAAGTCGATTTATTGAAGTTTCAACCAACAGTATTACCCTACATTTAAGCGCATGGTCTGATGGCGGATGTCCTATGTTATACTTTGTCGTCGAACATAAGAAAAAGTAATGTTAATTAAAGGATAAAAACCCTAAACTGATTATATGTACTAATTTGTTATTTAATAAAGATCTCAGACTGAATGGAATCAAGTTTCCAACAATGTAAAACCAGGAGGTAATTTCGTCGTTCTCGACTTGGATCCTGCAATTTGGTATCATCTACGAGTAACTGCTCATAACAACGCCGGATTTTCAGTAGCTGAATATGAATTTGCAACCTTAACTCTAACTGGAGGTAATAAAACGTTTTTTTAAATGTTCTTGGTAGATTTGCAAGAAATCGAATTGTTGTTTCTTTTAACTGTTTCCATTTTCCGGTAGTACCTGAAATGTAGTTACTTAAATATCCAAAACTCAAACAAATGGATTTGATTTCTTGTAACTACTATAAAACATGATTAAGCAATCAATGCGGCTATGTTTCAGGTACTATTGCACCCGCACGAGAAATCCCTGATTTAACAAACGAGGAAACAATCAAAATGATTCTTGCAAATCTTAATCTGGTTGTACCGGTGGTCGCTGCGATTCTAGTCATTATTATTGCGATCATTGTTATTTGTGTACTCAGAGGAAAATCGCCGCATATTAAAGGTGAGATTAAATTTATTATTTTTTTTTCTCCATAGGAACAATCGCTCCTCCTGAACGGGAAACTCCGTCGGTTCAACAATTTTTTCCTTGGATTCCTAGCTGGATTGATCTGAACGTAGTTGTACCGATCACAGCAACTATAATTGTAGTTTTCGTTGGAATTATTATGATTTGCGTGGCATTTTCACGTAGAAATCGCGGGCCTGAACAAACTCGTCTACGAGGCGATTGTATGTAGATCATCCTCATATTTCAATAAAATTAATATTTATTTTTTTTTATTTAAACTTGATAAATATTAATTGGAAATATTAAACCTTTTTTAGATGATATCGTATACAATCAATCAGTCAATGCAAGCTCAACGTTGGATAAACGACGCCCTGATTTACGGGATGAACTTGGATACATTGCTCCACCAAATCGAAAGCTGCCTCCTGTTCCTGGCTCCAACTACAATACTTGTGATCGTATCAAGCGAGGTACCGTTATAAGTAAGGTCGACTCATTCATACTAACGTTTGCACGGTGTTCAATTATTCAAATTTATAAAAATTTCGTTTTATGTTCTGCGTTCACAATCAACACCATGCGTTAATGTTAGTGTGCATGTACCATAATTAAAGCTAAAAGAACATGTTGAAACTATCGTCTTTCAGCTTTCATTATATTTTCAAATTCATCAAAATTTATATCTCATTATTTTATTAAAGCAGAGCCTTTTGATTATATTAACAATTGGTCTGGAAAAACTGTTTAAGACAAGGTCAAATTGTTGAAATAGTTTTATATAAACAGTATTATAATAAACTATTGAATGTAATTTTTATAGTAAATTTAAACTACTGAGGCAACAATTAAGTTTACAAGAAAGGTATCTGAGATGTTCCACCCCATCTCGTTTATTTTAATAAATGTTGTTTTTCATCAATTTCCAACAACCCTTTTTTTATTAGCGAAAAATCACTTTAGAGGTCGAAACTCAAACTGATTGATTATTAAAAACCTTCACAGCAAAATATAAGAAAAAAAATTTTCGTCTATTTTCTCATATAATCTAATCAAATGTGCTGAATCCGATTTTTAACCTTGCTACTTCCTATTTACTCTAATTAATTTTTAAGCCAAAAATTCATAAAATTATCCATTTTTTAAAGAATGAATGTGTACAAAATTAAAATACATTAAATTTTCTACTAGAAACTTCTTACAAATATTTTCCTAGTTCAATAGTTTGGCCGCTTGAGCGCGTTGAAATGAGGTTCGAATTTCCCATATTTTGAAATAATCAAGTTTTTCGTTTTTACTTTAAAAACTATTATTGTGATTACAAAAATTTTATATTTTTCTTAAACCGTATCAGTTTTTCTTTAAATGCACACTTTACTGACTTATTTTGACCAAACCGTTTAGTTTATAGACTTTAAAGTTATATCTAATTTATATCTTATCAAGCAATATCGATATTAGTCCAATTAAATGGTGTTTAGGGCAAAATACAGACATTTTTTTTCTCTCTATTCTCATTCTATAAGGGTTGCTTAATTTGATTTTATAACTTTGCTACTTCCGACAGATACGGCGTCACAAAAAAAATTGAGGAAAACGTATAAATAGTGCAACTACATAGTTACTAAGAGTACGTTTAGTCTTGGAAAAAAAATATGGAAATGTTTAGAAAAGACCAACGCTATTATTGATCATTTTTATTGTGGAATCATCTTAAAAATGTTTTATCCTGAAAAAAATGCGAAATAGGGAAAACTTCAAATTTTAAGAGATAACACGTTAGGGGTCGTTCAAGTATTACGTAAGCAGAATTTTTGTGAATGTTAACCCCTCCCTCCCCCTTGTCAGCAAAAGTCAGCAAAAAACGAACCCCCCACCCTATGTTTACGTAAACATATTTTTAAAAAATTTAACTTATAACGATTTTAATTTTTTATTTTAAATTTAGTAAATTTAAATTATTTGTCCTCAGTCCATGAAACTTGAATCCATGACTCCAAGTTCTCGATGACATTGGTTGTTTTCTGTTCGAGAGCGAGTACCTAAGTAATATAGATTTTTTTGGGGAATCCTTGTATAAATTATTTTTTTCGCTATCAATCATAGACAATTAGGGTAACCATATTTGTTTGAAATAGAATTTACTAAACTTTGAAAAAAAAAATAAAAAATATACATTGCTGACGTAATCACCATCTAGACCCCCCCCCTCCTATTCGGTGTTTACGTAATACTTGAATGATCCCTTAAGAGTAAGTTGCAACCACTAAAATGGTTTTTCCGATGAAAAAATTTTTTTTTTAAATTTCAATAAAGAATAAAATTTTAAAATATACGAAATCGAGTACATCTTGGATATACCATTGTTGTTAGTTTCAAGTCAGTGCTTTAAAGCTAACAATTGATCAAATTACATTTTCTTTTAAATCAATTTTATCTTGGATTTCTTTCCAATATTGGATATTCTTTATCGAGTATAATAAGACAGCTTTACATTTCAAGTACCTGAAATAGACGTTGAACCATGACCAAGTTGTTAATTTCCCTTAATAAACTTTAAAGAAAGGTTCTCCTGCACGTTACCTATTCATAAATATATTATAATAAATCATTAGATCAAAACTCCATTCATTTTCATTATTAATCATTTAGCATGGCAAAATATTCTGTTACCATTAGATTTATCTTATTTTGCCAAAACGCTAAAATAAATTTCAAAAGGTCCAATTGGGGTTGGAAACAGTTCCCAAGAGCAGAAGAGAAGTGGCTTGGCTTTTTATTCGTTGCGTTAGGTTTATGTGAATGCTTGATGTTGTTGAATTAGGTCAAGGCTCGCTGCGTAACCATTCCACCTGGGATCCACGAAGACATATGTACGAGGAACTCCAGCACCATGCACGTCGTTTGGGCTCGACTGAGACTGTTCATACTCACAAAGGTAAAAAATACCATTCACGATTGCTTAATTTTAAGGTGAACTTGGTTATTACTGTTATCAATTATGTCGATTTTCGCTGCTAATCAGTGAAATCGGTGACCTCTGAAAGACATACATAGGTACTAATATGTTTTATATTAAGATATATTTCGATTTACTTGCAATTTAAAAAAGTAATTACTAAATTTTATAAGTTTTTGGGATTTGGGTATCAAAAAATGTAAGTATTACGGACGATGTAGTTAAATCAACGTTTTTGCATGACCTTCCAGCATGTACCACTTATAGTTGATTACGTATTAAGCACACTAATGTTAATAAAACAGTGATCCTCATTCTAGTTGACTTAAATTTCTTATACTATCATGTACTAATTTACTCTCCAATCAAAATAAAATTCTTATTGATATCTTATATCACCTCGAATGACACCTCAACTAGAATATGGTTCATTAATTCCTTCACTCTAATAGTAAGCTTTAATTCACAGCTTTTTTAATCTATTAAAATTATAATTTCATACATTAAGCTGTAAAATAGCTTTTAAAAGTGCAAAATGACGTAATCAATTTGAAGAATTGAATCAATGTAATTCTTCCCGTTTCAAGAAATGTAGAGTTTTGAAATTGAGAACATTTTTTTGTAAGATTTGTGCGTTTAACAGTTCTACCCGGGTGTTTTATTTCCGTTGTAGGTATGGAGGATGAAATTTGCCCCTACGCCACATTCCATTTACTTGGTTTCCGTGAAGAAATGGATCCAAACAAAGCGATGCAATTCCAAACATTCCCTCATCCTAACGGTATGCCAGTAGGCCACAGTGGAACGATGGGACCTAGTGGAATGCCCCCAAGCCAAATGCACTCTCGAAGTGGATCTCAATCAATGGTAACTTTTACATTTAACATTAAAAAATAACTACCTTTGTGGTATTTAGTCTACTATTTATCAAATGAAAATCGGTTATCCTTGAAGACCCCTACTTCTCTTTTCAAACAAAATACACTTACTCGAATTCGGTTCACCCGTTTGAGATCTCCAGAAAAACATACAAATATTCACATTGATCCTCTTAAACCTCTCTGCTTGCGTCAATTGTTAAACAGGTTCTACTATAAACTCGATACTAATACACTAATCGTTTAATAGCCTCGTCAAAATGGTCGTTATGGCCGTATGCCGAGTCAAGGAAACGGAAATGTGTTTGTCCCCGGCCCTGAATATGATGACCCTGCTAATTGTGCACCCGAAGATGATCAGTATGGATCTCAGTATGGCGGATATGGTGCCCCGTATGATCATTACGGAAGCCGCAATTCAGTTGGTCGCCGCAGTGTTGGTTCTGCTCGTAACTTGCCGATGAATGGAAGTCCCGAACCACCACCACCTCCACCACGCAACCACGATCCCAATAACTCATCTTTTAACGATTCCAAAGAAAGTAATGAAATATCAGAAGCGGAATGTGATCGAGATCATCTAGTCAGTGCAAGAAATTATGGAGGTTTGTCATAAATCTTTGAAGTACATTTTTGATCCCCCGAAACAATTGGCTTTAAATATTCAAAATTTTTATGATCAAATTTAAACAAATGTATATATGTATTTTACAGACGATGACGACGGTGAGTATAAAAATTGGGTGTACAATTTATAAATGAAACACCAACCCGTTGAACTTTAGGTTCACTTGTAAGCAAAAACAAAATTTTGTTAGAAGTTCAACAATGTTATTCTTAAAAAAAAAACTCTGTGATTTTTTCAATAATTTTATTTCTTATTTAGTTTGTTTTTATATTTTATCAGTTATTGTCTTGTAAGTGTTAGTTAAAATTTCATTAAACAAATTAATTTTTGTAGCATGCGAATTTGTCATAACATTGGCTGCCTTAAAAATTCGTTTTTTATTACATTGTTACCGTTTTGTACCAATTTTGTATTTTTAAATTCGCATGAGTCTGTTATTGGAAAAGGCCGCTTTTGGGAAAAGTCAGCATTACTTAAGCAAGTTTCAGATAAAGACGACTTTATCTGGTCGATCTAGGCAAAGTACGGTTATACAATTTCTTTTTGAAAATTTTTCAATAGGTATACGTCAACATTTGGAAAACATTGAAAATTCATGTTTTATCAATAATAATTCAATTTTGATTACATTATTAACAAGGATTCACACAGGTCACTTAGGGGCGTGGTAGACTAGATAGTTGCCTTATACGCCAGTGGTTCTGGGTTCGAATCCCAATGAAAGCCTAAGATGTTTTTTCTGGGTTTTCGGATTCGACGGTCGCTAAGGACTATAGTAGTTTATGCGACCCAGTGGCGGCTTCATGGGGGGGTGCACCGGGGTCATGACCCACACCAAGCTTTTCTTACATTAAAAAAATTCTAAATTACGTTAATTATTCAAGTGTCTAATAAATACTAAACATAATAGAAATTAGGTTAATTGGCTCATTGTCCTTTCGTTCCCTTAGCGTGAATACCGACCATAGTATCGATAGTATCAATGTTTCTTCTCAACTTCTCTATAATAGGAGTACCAATTTTTTATTTTAAAATGTATGTAGGCCTACGATTTTGCGTGTCAGTTAGGACCTATGGTAAAATTTCTTTTTATTTCTAGGTCCATAAGCCATGGTCCATTCGTTGATTGTATTGTATATTTACTATTAATTTATCAGTTGTATACTAATAATTTCTTTACAAGTTTTTAATACAGACCTAAACCAAATAAACTTTTTTTGGTATTTCTTTTCTTGAGTTCTTGAGTTAACGTTTTCGTTTTTTCTTAACTTATGTACCCCTTGTTTTAAGCAAGGTTACAAAAATGAATTATAGACCAATTTGTAATAACTTCATTGTTTCATGAGGTATATTATATAAAGTTATCTTACCTTTCGTGGAATTTCTTACATTTATATCATTGTTACAGGTTGTCTGCTAAATATATACCACAAGATACAAATCTATTAGTTATTGTTTTTAATCAAGAAACGCATAAAAACACGTTTTTGAGAGATATATTTTCAAAAAATTTCCAGACCCCTCCCTCTCCTCAGGAGGTACCACCACACACCCCGGTAGTGACCCCTCACCAAGCTACTGTCTAAATCCAATGCGACCTTAAATTAAAAAAAGAAAAAAAAAAGGTTCACAACTTGATTTGATTTTCAAGCTATTTGATTTCAAAGTGAAAATATTAACTTTAACTCATTGTGCAATATGTCCACTTAATAATTTAATAACAAAGATTTCTTCATTTGAATTGGAAAAAACGTTGCCTTACTAAAAAAGCATGAAACTTCCAATGAGTGTAAGTACACTTAAATATTAAAATCAAAGTAAATTGAACTGCGCAAAAACTACAAAAGTGTCTAAATTTTGCGATAACCCAATGTTTATTACCTACCCAATTTGGGTATTTAAAAAAAAATTTCAAACTTTACCTAGACCGATCCAACAATGCTAGATTTGTCTGAATTTTGCATAGGTAATGCCGGTTTTCTCTAAAAATTGGTTTTATCGTTAACAGATCGATTTCTTATTTCGTTACAAAATGTGAATCAGATTATTGAATCGAAATGAATGCGGCCCGAAAAATCGTTATAGTATAGAAGACATTTTTTTAGTATTAAACTAGGATTATTCAATCATTTAACTAACAACTGTGTGTGTTAAAAGCATGTTGTTTATGTCCAATTGTTCTTTGGAAACCAAGAAATTGATGGCTTTTAATAAAATTTCAAGTTTCTAAACTAGAACCAAACTAATCGTTATTTTTAATAATCAAATTATCCTGAAAATCGGACATTGACTTTTTTCTTGTTTCCAAAAAATTGTGACTAATTTTTCTGATGCATATTAATATATTGGACTCTTACTTTATTTTCAATGTTTTTAAGCAATATTTATTTTTCTAGTTCGTTAAACTTTTCTTATTTTCTTGTGTCTTTTGTCAAGTGTTCGTTTGTAGGTGTGTGAATAGTTCATTTGGTTTCAGTTAATATGAGGGCAAGCAGCAAGGATGGCATGACCACCGAAGAAATGCGCAAACTGATTGAGAGGTCAGTAGCTTGAAGGACAAAAAAAAAATCATAATCTAAACAGCTCGGTTACTAATTCAATAAAATTTCATTGATAGCTACTAACATCATGAATTTCATCAAAATTTTCTTTACTCCAAATTAACAAAAACTCATCTAAGACTTGTTACAAAATTTTCCTATTTTCATTTACCTAAAAATCATATTTAATGTTTGATAATTATTCATTGTTTTTTATTTTCGTTATTTCACTAATAAAATAATAAAACCATGATCAAATTATTAAAGCTTATTAATTTAATTTGTTTAAATTATTTGAATCATTCACATTTATTATTTTATCAGTAAAATATCGCTTATATGTTTAATTATCAAATGTAATCTTCATTTTTCATGGGTAGCACATTCTCATAAATGTGTGTATACAATGTTGTACTAAAACTTTTCTCTGGTTTTCTCTGATTAACGCCTCTCAAACAGGAAGCCGTAAGTTTTGCATATTTGCTTGGTAGAATGAAAACATTTGAGGATCTTGGAAAATGTATTGTATTTGAAAAAGAAAATGTTTTCCAAATCTAAAACGTTTTTATCTGGAGTAATTTCTTATACTTTTATATGTTTTATGTATTACTAACATTTCATTTAATGCATCCTTCTTATGGTTTATTATTTATTTATTTTTAATTTAGGTTTCATCAGCATATTCATTCAATGAAATTGTGTTTAACTTTCAATTGAAACTATTTTAAAGCTACTTTTATTTGTGCTTTAAAATTAAAAAGAGAAGCCCTCACAATATTAGCTCCTTGATAGGAAGAAATTAACATTTAAAAATGATCGTTTTGATTTATTAGTAGCCATAATTGATTTTCAGAAGTCAGGAAAGACTTTATTAGTTTTCCTGTTGTAGTAGTGAAAATAAGGAGTATTTTGGGACTGTCCAAAGTAAGATAGAAACGTGATAAATAATGCATTATAGTCGACACAGGTTTAAAAAAAGAGGGGGGGATCATCAAGCGACAAAATTAACCACGTGATAGTGGGAATGTTAAAATTCAAAGATTTTTCCCTATGTCCCCTAGAAGAGGCTTATAACGGGTACTTGACTGAATTTAAAAAAATAACCTTATGACTTTTAATTAAAATTATACTAGATCCAAAAAAGGAGGAAATAGTGGAAATAGATCGGAGTCTTAGACTATACGAGATACTTTTTTCCTCATTATCGCAACAATCGAATTACTTCATTAATTGGAAAGCTTGATGTAGAGCAGTGGTTCCCAATCTTTATTTGGTACGGAACGTTTCTACAGTGTATACAATTTCGCGGAACCCGATAAAAAAACTTATTATTTATTTAAAATTATATGATATATAATATATACAGTTATTATTTATATATTATATATTATATACTCTAAGGTTCCGTGTATTCACTTTTGGAATCGCGGATGTGGAGTTAAAAATTGATATTTAAATATGGAGTTGTAACTAAGTAAAGGCATTTTCCCAGTATCTTTACCAAAAAGGCCTCTAAAAAATTTCCTTAGTTAAAATTGTGTTTTTGTATTAAAAATGTTTATATTTTGCATAAGTTTCTTATATAAATATTGTTTCACCTACCAAACTACCCGAAAAAAAAATGTTTTCTCTAATCAAATATAATAAGATTTTAAAATAAGCCAGGTATAATCATATATTAATTATATATGACTATAAAAAAAAAATATTTTTTCCTGAACAATCACTTACTACAAGCAGAAGCACATATTTTGAGAGTTTCTTTTTTATAAAAACTAAATAAAATAAAATAAAAACACCAAGTACAACGATAACTAAAAATATATTAGAATATGAGTGAGTGCCCGACAAAACATATTTTTGTCTAATCATATATAACTATATATATGATCATACCTGGACAATTTTCAGTTCTGATTATACATGATTAGACAAAAATATTTTTTGTCGGGCACTCACTCATATTGTAATATCTTTTTAACTATCGCTATACTTGTTGTTTTTTAAATTTATTTTATTTAGTTTTTATAATAATACTCTTGAAAAATGTGTTTTTGCTTGTAGTAATTGATTGCCCGGGAAAAATATTATTGTCTAATCATATATAATTATATATTATTATATAACTGGTCAATTTTCAGATCTGATTATATATGATTATATATAATTAGACAAAAATATTTTTCCCGGGTAAGGCCTCGATTTGAAATTCTTACCCAAGGCCCATAAAAAAACTAGTTACGGCTCTGTTTGAATATTTACAAAGAGCTAATTTATGTTGAGAGGCTAAAAGGTTTTGATTTCATATGATTTTGAATCATTTTTGAAATTGAGAACTACCAAAAAAATTGTCCTTTTCGTGTTTTATATTAATTATATTCTAATGCACAATTCTACGCCGCTATGTACACAGCAAATACCTATATCGAAATCATATACAAACTCATATCTCATCAATTCTTGATGTATTTATTTTCAAAATTTTACCTGCATTTTCAGTATAATGTTTTTATTAAATGTGTTCTTTGTATAGTAAAAATTTGAAGCAAATGATATTTGGTTTTTAATTGTGATTTTTAAATGTATCTGTTTAGAAATGAAGCAGGGGGCGCCCAACAATTCCACCAAAACGGGGGACTCCTCACAGCCTACAATACTGTGGCAGTGTAACTTGTAAATGGGTACCCAACAAATGATGTCCGCACCGCTCTCAAAATCCAATAGACAACGCTAATTTTTGCGGCTGCATTCTCATCTTATTGTTTCATCCTATTGATATTCTTTTTTTGATTTGATTATGTAATTTAATAGTTGTTATATATTAATTTTTCCTAAATGGATTTTTGTGTATATTTTCAGCCGAAGCGCTTTAAAATTAGGTTTTTTCTTATTCAATTAGTAGGTGGAGAAAAAAATATTTTGCTAATGTTAAGGTCTACTCCATTTTGATGTTGTGAAAATTGATATTTTCACCTTTTAGATGTAAGTATTTCTTTTCTTTTTATTTAAATTTTCGTAAATTATTTGTAAATTTAAACGATTTGTGTATACTTTTACCATATAATATGAGTTTTATCAATTTTCATAATATCAAAAGTAAAATGTTTTAATGTTTAATTTAACATGGTATATTTTTAAGTTAGTTTGTGATGAGAAACGCTGTAAATATTAAGAACATCGATTAACTATTTTCAAAAAAAAAAATTAATAATAATATAGAAGCTTAGCTGACCATTTCCTTAATAATACCAAAAGTTTTTTGAGAAACTGATTCATTTTAGCTCAATATGGTATTATTAAAAAATTATGAGTAATGTCTTCAAATATATATGAATCGATTTCGTCCGTCTATTTTTCAAATTTAACAATTAACGTAAATTACTGATTTGATTTGAACGATTTTTCTCCAATCATTGAAACCTTTTTTCTATTAAACTTTTTTTTTTAATTATTAAAGCTCAACGTACATGTGATATTTTTG
Organism: Sisyra nigra; assembly: GCA_958496155.1. Classification (NCBI taxonomy): domain Eukaryota; kingdom Metazoa; phylum Arthropoda; class Insecta; order Neuroptera; family Sisyridae; genus Sisyra; species Sisyra nigra. The sequence continues at coordinate 13,351,110 of OY292318.1, forward strand.
ACGTTTTGCGAAAATTTCTTTTCTTCGATTATATTTTCCACTCTTTAGCAATCCAGTTGCATTTCCCTTCATACGAACTGCGAAATGAAAGTATATAAAAATGTGATCAAATGGAAATTGATAAACACGGGAATGAAATGGGAGTTAATTTCAAAAAAAAAAAAATGATTGTAAATAAATTTGAAAATTGAGCTTAAACAATTAATTTTACAAGGGTTTTTATTATACATTTTACATTTTAAATATCGTGCGAGTTTTCTTTAAGTCGGTAATAAATAAGAATCGTAAGGGTTGTTCGGAAAGCGGTCTTTTTTTATTAAAAAACTTAGATATTAATTTTTATAATATATTTGAATTTATGATTAAAATTCTTGACTAGGGCTGTTATTTTTATCATTAAAAATCTGATGGTTTCAATCCGGATTTTATTTTTATAAGGCAACACCAAATCTTTTTAAAATCCGAAAGAAAATGAATTGAGATTTATTAACTGTTCATTTTTATAAATACATGATAGCATTTATCTTTTTTGCATTATTATATATAAAGTATATATATTATAAAATATTAAAACTTATTAAAATATTCAAAACCAAAATTTTAGAAATTCATACTAATAATAATTACTACAATGGCTATATTACCAATAATAAGATTAAGGTTTTTCCAATATTGGCTGAGAAACAGAAGAAAAGAATTTGACTCTTGAAATTTTGACCAAATGATTTTGCTCATATTTATAACCCGTTAAATTGGAACCATTGCAACAATAGAATTTTCTTCAGTTTCAAAGACAAAATTACCTTTATATTTAGCCATTATCAAATTTAAAGAAGATACTCTTAATTACTTCCTCGTAAATGTATTGATGTAGATATATAAAATTTTAAAACGTGCAACGTTTCAGGGCTATTCATTCAACACATTTTTGTAAAAGGAAACTTTTGGTTCAGATAAAAGATTTACTATTTAATAAGTACCTAATCAGTTATCTTTTTTAACTGGTTAAGTTACAATGGAACAATATTTCATAGTTACACCAATTGATCCAACAGGAATTTTTCACTCGACTTTTTAAACATATTTTCTACTTTCATAACTATAGAGAATAGCCCATTGATAATTGTGTTTAAATATTATAACGCTTGTTTCTTGTGTTGTGCCATACTCACTAAATATCCATAAAATATTTTGAAGAAATCAGTTATTTCAATGACGTGTTCAAGACTGCGATTTTGTACTTTGATAAATTCAATATAAGCTGCCAAGCACATTTAAATCTGATAATCAGCAGGTTTTTAATTAAAATATATTTAATCGTATATTTGTAATGAAATTAGACGAATTTGCTGCTCAATTTAATTAGTATAAAAATCGTTGGCTTCTAGAACTAGCGCTGGGCTTAAAGTAATCACGAGTAAAATTGTTAACCACTTGACAATCTGAAAAATTTACGAAAAATAAAAGTTTGAATAATTAAGAAGCTGATTTTTATATTGATTCAATCGTTGAGTCAAATATTAGCGCGTCTTTAGGTTTTTAACATGTAGCCCGTGCTTGATAGCGAAACGATATAAAAATTTTCCAACTACAAATTACATAATCGAGGCCATGTTCACATATTCTAATGTGTCAAATGTTATAGGGATTAGCAAAAATGTTTTAAAACCAAAATTTTAATGGAAAATTTTGAATAATATTTAAAGAAAAAAATATATACAATTAAAGTTTGGAAAAATAACTTTTCTCGTAGATGAAACCTTATAGCATTTTCGATATTAATGTAACAAAAAAAATTTTAAAATGATCATTACAACTCCTACCTTTAGTTAGTGGATATATTATATTCTTATTCTATAAGTAACTTTATAAATGAAGAAAAATATTAATCTTAGTGTCTATGCAAATAGTTCTCCCAAAAAATGCCCATCTATTACTACTTATATGAAGCATTGGGAGAGCAACTATATTACAAAAATACGATATTGAAAATAAATAAATATATATATTAAAATTTAAAACAATATATAATACACAAAAATATATTAATACACATCTAAATATACCGTAAATGTTGTATGTGTAATTTAGACATTGCAAAAATCTTGGCTTTTATTCATAAATAAGGAATTAGAGATTTCTTTTGAAACTTAATTCACAAGAAGTCTTTAAATAATCATCGTATTGTTACAACAATAGATTTTGAATGAAGCCACAAATAAGTCTTTAAATTAACATTAATTTCAATTTTCAATCAAATGATTTCTTGTCGATTTGTTTTGAGTGATGAATGATAACAATGTCTATGATTATTTGAAGATTTTTAACAATGTCGTATTTTGTTTGATACCAACATTTTTATGAAGAAATCAGACTTATACTATGTGTAACCTATACCATGATTATTATTAATTAAACCAAAAACTACCTATGTAATACTAATTTAAATTAAATAGTTAAATATTAACATTGATTATTGTGAGGTCTAAAAAACCAATATTGTACCAGCTTATCGTGTGTATTTGATTGATCTCGCAATAAAGAATACGGTTGTGTATATTCATGAGTTTCTTTGTAGTTAAATATTTTTTTTTTGCAGTTAACATTAAAATTCCATGGAAAATTATGCAAGAAAAAGGTAATTTACAGAAGCAATTTTTTTAAATGCCTATTTTTATTAATAACCTCCGCTAAATTGCCTTAAGGCTATTTTATTCTTTATAAATAAATTTAACAATTTAAACTTGACCTTGTTTGATCATATTCGTGACACCCACTTTTACTTTTGGGTTTAACTATTTAATTAAATCAAGTTCAATTTAATTTACCTCTCAAATTCTAATGCAAGTACGTAATTATTTAATCTACCTCATCGAATATCACTAGTCTGAGATGAAAAGGTTATTCAAATATTTTTATATGAAATTTATAGATTTCAACCTTATATAAACCAAATATAAACTCTATTTGATCATACCAAAAATCTTTTTTATTTTTTTTGAGATTTTTAAATAAGACATAAATCCTATTGTTAAGAATCATTTGAAATGTTAATCAAGTTAATCAGAGTTTTTTGCCCACAATAAAATACGGTTCTTCAAATTTTTAAATTAATCTTTGTATGGTAAATTCATTAATAGACATATGAATGGCAAATATTCCACGAATTTTTATAACTGTCCCGCATAACTTTCATCAAAATGCTGTGCTTTCACAATAACAAGACGTTGTTCTTTAGTATAGGGATTTATTTTTAAAAACCTCAACAATAATAGATGATAACTATATCCAATATTAAAGTTTCCAACTTTAATATAAAAAATATAAAAGGAAAATTAAAATCCAGCGTTTCCAATGAGTCATCTGTAACTGCTAAATTGACATAGTAAACAACTTCTTAAGGATTTACTTGGGTACATGAGATTATCGGAACCGGAGTAAAACTCTAGGCGATTTAAAAAAAATATTTTTTAATTTGGTCGGGTATAATTAAGTACTTATATTCATTTCCTAACAGAAAATAAAAGGTTTTTGGATTTCCGATACAGCGATCATAAATTATTGTGGCCACCGTAAGAATGCTATTTTCTAAAGAGTCTCCAAGAAACAGCTTACAATAGAAGAACTTGAACAATATTTCAATGAAATTACTCAAAAATATTGTTATAATGTTCTTTTATCATATGGTTAAGAGTTTGAGTAAAATAAGTTTGTTGTTAAAATAAAAACAATGAGAAAATGTTCTTCTCATTTAAACGCTTTATATGCGTAGGTATTGCTTTGGATTAAGTTTTGTATAAAGACTATTACAAACATAACATTCCAGTAGTAAGATGACCATATTTTTTATTTTAAATTCGGGACGCTAACTTTTAGCGGGGGCGGGGTTGGTAAAGTTAAATAACTTAAATATGATTTTTAAAATTATATTTTTAATAAAAAGTATACATAACAAATACTATTTAAGGATATAATAAAAATCAGTATTTTTTTAAAATTAATCAAATTTTTTTAATCAGAATTACCTACTGTATACAAAACTTTTTAAATTTTTCTAAACTATGGATCTTTTTCAGTAGGTCTTTTTCGCTTGGAAGCATTGTATAAAATTCTATACAATTTTCTTCATAATTAACGTTAGTAAGCAATATCGTTTTTAGTGGGTCTATTTCAAGTCGAGTATTAAATATGATTATTTAAAATAAATATTTTAAATAAGATCCTTTTCAAAATTCGGGACAAAAAACCTGAATCTGGGACAAATATTACCTCTAAAAAAAATCCGGGACGCAAGGTGGAAATCCGGGACTGTCCCGGCTAATCCGGGACGTATGGTCACCTTACCAGTAGTGACTTTAAAATTGTGTACTTACTACAAGTCAAAAGATTTGTTCCTGGTAAAAATAAAACCGTACATTTTACGATACAAGTCATGCGCAATATAACAATATGGTACATTTTTATGTTTGTTTTGTACTGTGCAATGGTACGAATCTCCAATTCATCATTAAATTGGACCACAAGATTAAATGAAAATATTTAGGCTTGATCCCTGCTATGGCTTTAATTTAAAAAAAATACCTTAAATGATTACTATTCCAAAATTATTTTTAATTTCTCGGTGCTTATATTTCTTATTCCTTTAGTGCTCTTTAATTTTTCGAAATAAATGCACTTTTCTAGGTATAGTAGGTACTCTAATATGCATATAATAAGCATATATCCTTATAATCAAAGTATTTCAAATTTTCATATGTATAAATTATTTATAAGTGAAATGAATATTTCATCATTTAAAACTGTATCTAACATTCCTTGGTTGAATCAAGTATTATAAACGTTTATACCTTTAATCCGTAAACAATATTATATGTGAATAACTATTATATTGCATAAACATTTCTATCCTCAAAGAAATGTTGATAAAGGTTAAGAAATAATTTGTTATCATATTATTTTATTAGATAATTACAATGATTTATGATTTAGTGCCATGGCAACCTTTTCCTCATAGAATAAGAAAAAGCATTTGAGATGCATTTAACTAGAATTCATAATATGCAACATTTAGCATATCAATTTATTCAAATGAAAATCATAAAAAAGATTTGATAAAAACAATCTGATGCTTTGACCTATAAATACAATATCTCAAGATAAAAAAAATAAATATAAATTAACAATCTGTTAAAAGACAACAATCGATTTGCATTACAGCGTATACCAACGAGGAATATTTCCTTGCAAATGCATATTTCCTGTGGATTGATAAATAGAACAAGATTCAAAACGATGCTAAACTGATGAAAAGTAACCCTCATGTGAAGTACAAGGCTTAAAAATAAATAAACCTTGTTTTTTAAGTATCGAAAACATTTCAAATATCAATTGTTGGTTTTATTTATGTAGGTATAAGGTCAGTGAATATTTTATGACTACGGCCATTGCTTTCATTTTTAAGCGTTGGAAAGTGAAAATTTATTATATGTATTTGCAGTTGATTCTTAAAAATATAGGTACGTTAAAAAATTATTATTTTTCTTTTGTTATTAAATATATTAGTTGTGAAATGAATATTTTTTTTATTTAAGAATATGCCTAATAATGGTCTATCTAACAGTACCTAACATATAGGCTTGAATTACTTAAGATAAAAACCTTTTTAAAAATTTTATTTCTGCGAGGACTGTGACTTCCACTAAGAAAACATTTTTTTGAAATTTCACCCCTAAATAACTCTAAAAAAAGAATTTTAAAATTTTGCATGCTATCAATCCTACTCCAAAATCAACTCCGAATTTAAGGGTTTCAAAGTTACTATAAATTACCTATTCTTAGTTCATTAACTTTAATTGAATTAATTTATTGTATACGTAATATACAACAATTTTATGTAATATACCTATTTGTAAAAAAATACTCAGAAATCGGTTTATTGTTTGCTGTAAAGTAGTTTCTCTCTTCATTAACAGAGTTTTTTTAAAAAGCCTTTTTTAAGTCCGGCTGCAGCCGGATATACATCAACATAATTTGTATTTATTTATTTGTTTCAGAATAAGATATATTATGCATCAAATTATTTTAATTAGGTACTTAACTTGGATATTTTTTTTATAATTTACATTGAATGCCTTTCGAAAAAGCTCACTACTTTCTGACACCTTATCGATTATGTCGTCGTTATCTAATATAATCTAATTATATTTATTAGGAGGTATTTTTAATTCATTACGGTTTAGTGGTTATAGGGTTCTAGGGTAGACATTTTTAACTGAAAATTTATGGTAGTGCATTTTTCTCTGATTGATAACTGTGAGAATTGTAGCTTTCATTAAAGAAGGATTTTTTAAAATTCCACTACTGAGAGACTTAAGGCTATGTTCCAACGATAATAACGTATAAGAAAATATTTAATTTTCAAGTCAAAATATTAAATTTATTTCATAAAATGTCCAGCTACTTGATTTGATGAATCTCTAAGACGGAGTTGAATTTTTTGCATTTTTTCAAGTCTTGCTCGTAAATTAACAACTTTCTCAAATTCTAATTTTGCAATGATGAATTTACTTGCAAATTATTAAATGCTACCAGTAGTCCGTACATTTATTAGTGGAAAACATTATAAAATATTATTCGGAGCTCACAAAGGTGGGGTTTGCAAATAACCGTATTTTTGTTAAAATCGGGTTTTCGTTTTTTTCCTATCTTAAATCCGGTTAACCGGTTAAAAACCGGGTTTTTAAGAAAATTAAATCTATAATAAAATCACCCCACCTTGATTGTATTATTGTATTTATTTACAAATAAAACACCATTAATTAATGATTTATTTTTATTTTTAAGTCAACTTCAATTATAAAAATTTATTTGCGAATTTCAAAATTTAATAAAACTGAGAAAAACATGTTTAAAGAGTAATTTTACTCTAACTTATTTCTAATTTTGTTTTCAAAATTTCCTGACACAGAAAATGTTCCTTCTGAATCCGTCGAAGTTGGTTTTACTGTAATTAAGGCATTTAAAAGTAATTTTAAGTTGCTCGTTCTTTTCCCGGTTTTTTCAAATAACTAACATTCTTTTCTAAACGTTCATCATTTAGCGACCTTTCCATTTCATTCACCTTTATTATGAATTTGAATCTCACTATCGTCACCTACAAATTTTCTGGTTCTGATTCAATTTGAATAATTCTTTCTAATAATCGCCTGCCAAAATTTAACACAACTGATTTTGACGAATATGACAGAGCAACTCCCGGTTGAATAATTGGTTTGGTATTTGCATAATTTGGGTCTTTTAAATACTTCGCCCAAGTTTTTTTCTAAAATTCATTTTAAATAATATTAAATACAGTTTCAAAAAAATTCCCGATCATTTTTAGTGAATAACCGGGTTTTTGTTTTTTGATTTTTACTAAAAAAACCCGGTTTTAACCGGTTTGCAGACCCTACACATAGGATAGCCAAATAAAAACCAGAAAGTTTGGAAACTATATTTTAATAAGCTAAATGAAAGTAGCTAGAACCCGAGTAAAACCCAAAGCTTGTATATAATTACAACTTTGATATATTTTGGACCTTATCGATAATTTTTAGATTTTCGTCTTTTTCCATTCTTCATTTGACAATATTCATTTTGTTTAAACTATGTATATGAATGTAAAAAATAAGAACTAAAAGTGTACCTACAGTTCAGTGGCGGAACTACAAATTTTGGACCCCCCCCCCGCAAAAATATATAGTGTACTATATAATTTTGGTAGTTTTGCTAAGCGATCATGTTCCTTTTTCAATTTTTTCTTTGTTGCTCCACCACTAGTAGGTACTGCTTAGTTTTTTTTTCCATTTTTCAGCTCCTTGATTTATTTGAAAACAAAATACTTATTACTTTAAAATACGTAAATAAGTATATATAGTATTTTTGAGTATTGGCTAATATAAAGATTATTTTTACAAAATAAATTTTATTCTTCTTGCCTAATACCGAATGTTTACTTCTGATGAAAATAAATTCTTTTTCAAATCTTCACTTCTTTAACCTAAAGGCCTAAAAATTCTATAATAATAATTTAGCTATTCACGTAAACTAAAACAAATATGAGAAATAAGAAATTAATGTATAGGTACTCGAATAAGTACTTAAACACTGCGATAGTAAAAAAAGAGTTCTAATGACTTAGGTTTTTCGTTACAATAACTTTTGAATATTAAACAAGACATATTTGAATCGATTATTGAAACTGTTCTTTTCTTATTATTATAAATTCACACCGTTTTTCAATTAAAAAATGTAATGTTTCAACAATCAACACTGTTTAACATATTTTTTGTATTTAAAAAACATCGTTGCGCTATTTCCGTAGGCTTCCTTTAATCACGTTATAATAATATTTATTACTAATTTATTAAATTAATATGGTATTTTTTGAATTGAATTACTATTTTGAATATGGATAAACAATCTCGTTATTGATTTTCTAAAATCTTACTAAACTAAAAAAATGTTAATTTTTTTGTACACTAAAGTATAAAATGCAAATAATTTCTCAAAATGTTTGGGCCCCCAAAAGCTTCGGGCCCCCCCGCGTTGCGGGGTCAAGCGGTATGGTAGTTCCGCCACTGCTACAGTTAGAATTAAAACTATAATTGTTACAAAAAGTTTTGTCAGATCAACTTCAACGAATTTTTAAGACCCTAAATTTTCATGACTGATATCAACACTCTTATTTTTCAACCCTTATACAAGTTTGGTTTCGTTATAACAAAATTTTGCAAATAGTTCAATCGTAGGTAGGAAACACTTCTGAATCATGCTCACTCTTGGTCGGTTTTTTTTTATTTAGCCACCATTGTGCCTTATGAGGTCCTTTGGGCCAGACCGGCTCATCGGGCACCTATGGTCAGTTCGGACCTGCTAAATTGTGTTTAAATTCATCATTTTTTATTTTTACGGGAACCAAACCACGGGTAGCCACTAGTACGCTATATTAAATTAAGAACATAATATATTTAATGTAAGTGGTATTGTTGTGCTGCCACCTATGGAATATTTTCCGAACCATCAAGTATGCAACCTTGTATATATTTAATTTTTCGTGTCCTAAAAATTAAGAAAGCTAATTTCTTGTTTATTTTGAAATATTCATTTATTGAATAATTGTGACTAACATTGTTATGAATTAAAACATTTTTAGTTTGTTTCATATACCTACCATAACAATATTGTTAAGCTATTAGTCATAAAAAATCTAAATGCGTTCTACGTGCGCCTTAACTATACAATAAATAAAATTGTTATATTAATTATTCAAACAATAAACGACAACGAGTTAAGCTTGCAAATAAAATACACTGTCGTGAAAAGTTCGTCTTCCTTATTTAAATCAATTGGATTAAATTGATATTTGAATATAATTGCAGCAAGGGTTAGGTCTAAAAATAATATTATGAGTAGATAAAATTTCAAGAATTTCCCAACGGATCATTCGTAAAAATATATTACGCGTGTTTAAATTTTTTTTTTTAATGTGATCGTGAAGAATTTATACAGTGATTGTAATTGAGTTAAATTTTTACTTTTTCGTAGTTTTATACTGAATAATTTTTCAAATAATTATCGTGCTTATAACAGGTGTGAATTTCTAAAGGGAGATAGCGTTACAGTGCCAGCCGATCAAATCCATCCTACATTTTGTGTGTGGATGATGTGACTTTTGTGTCGTCGTCTTTTCATTATAGACGTACATAAAAGGGTGTAGTCTTTACAATATTATTAAAAAATGTACGAAACGTAAGTAAATCAATTACTTTTCTTCACATTCACCATATAAATCACCCAAAATTTCGCATACTTCTACCGAAAACTTCACTTCAATTAGCAACGCAAAATTGATTTTATACACATCCCAATTGCGTTCAACTGCCAAGTTTCATTTTTATTTTCATTAAGAAATAAAAACATTAAAATTCCTAATCCATCCCTCAAGTCAACTAATAAAAAAAAAAATCCCAAAACGAAGTTAATAATTAAAAAAATCAACAAATAAAAATTTTGGTTAGCATTTGAGAAATGTCAAGAAAATATGATTATGACAGTTATGAAATCGAAATTGTCAAATCCACATACAGTCTCCGGTAAATTTAATAAATGGCTTAAATTCGTAAGAAAACATCAAATCGTTGTGAATGTCATCAAAAATATGCTCTTCTATAATTTTATGTTACATACTTATTGATTTTATACGGCCAATTATTAAATTCTAACCTCAAAGACGACCAAAGTTGGATGGTACCGAGATCCCGTGTCATGTCAAATATTTTTCATTATTTATTTCGTAATAAACGAATATTGTATAAATATATATATCATAATTGCATCTTTGATTGAGTTTGATTATCATTGTTTATTTGATCGTTAATAATTTGGTTTTAATTAAATTCAATTGCGTATCTGACAATAGTTTTACTACTAATTTTTGTGTACAAATTGGTAAGTGCAAGTTTATTTAAATAAAATAAAAAAAAAACATGTTTAAGATTATCGTTATTTACATTAAATGTTTGCCTTGCAATTCTTGAACAAATCTATTAGCTATTTCCTAAGCGGTAGCTTCAAACTATAATAATAAACTATTCGGATTAAGAGTTGTAAATAATTTAGTGCTATTGTAAAACTGTGTAAGTAAAATTAAGAAAAATCATTGTTTAAACTAAATGTTATTAAAATAGTAAACGAACTAAATATTTAATCATTATTATAGCCGTAACATAAAATAGTTTCTGATATTTCGCTAGTTTTTCGCTGATGTTCATGAAAAATTGCTTAGAATTTTTTTTTTAAATCGAAAACACCAAAGTTAAAATAATTTCACTACCAGTGGCGTAGCGTGAATTAACACCCGGGCTGAACAATGAATTTATCGTCCTTTATTTTCGCATTGAAACAACCTGGAATAAAAGAAGTTACTCTGCGGCTATTTAAAATAAATACCTAAAATAAAACTCATTTCTAAAAAGAAAATTTTATTTTTTGTGTTTTTGGAACGCTAACATTAGTTGTTCTAAACCAATGTGTCGTGGGACTTTTAAGTACTGTTAAATTCTTGAAATGTGTCGCCAAAAATTGTTTTATTTGTTGTCTTTGTAGTATAATTATTATTCTTTTTTAAGTTCAATCTCATTTTAACATCAAAGGTTATAGAGTTGTTCCAGATGAAAATAAAACTGTACATTGTATGTTACAAGTCATGTGCATTATACCCTTGTAAAGATTAATTGGCCACCAAGTCTTTATAAAAGACAGGGTCAAATAAATAAAAAGAAAAAAAAACCCTTGTGTGGTAGCTTCTTTTGTATGATCCGTGAATTGCATCGGATAGTGTACGTTTTTATTTTCATCTGGAACAAACCCTTATATCACAGCTGTGTAAACGCGGAAAATGGTTGCTTTCCATTTATTAACACAGAGCGACTCTGCGTTACATTGCGAAACACTGCCAAACTTGTGTAAGAGCGTTAAATAAAACAGAAATTATCTCCGTGAGTTAATTTTGGGTTTTTTAATACCAACCTGAAGAACCTGAATAATTAATAATCATAGGCAGAGAAAAGAATTCTTCTCTTTTATGTTGGTAATCCTTGGTAAAACACGGTGAAACATTGTCAAACACGACTTTTTCGAGTGTCGCGCAGTGTACAGCCGTGTTTGACATTGTCGTTAATGAAAAGCACATTGTCGAACACTGCGTTACACAGTGCCCTTTTTTGGTGTAAATGGAAAGCAACCAATGTCTGTTATCTACTGATTCTAAGAAAAACAAAATTTCAATGGGAATCAAACCGAGCACCACTGGAACGGAGATCTAAGAGATCTATTCGCTAAGGCACTAATGCATATTATTTTATTTTAAAAATGGATAAGTAAAATTCTTTAGTGTGCGTCCAAATTTTGAATTTTTTAAGAAGTATATCGTAGCAAAAAAAATGTTGAAAATCACTGGTTTAGATTCTGGAATCTACCTCTAGTTCTACTGTTAAAATAATTGTAGAGCCATTGAAAACTTTCTTAAATTTTAACGAATCACAAGAATGATAATTATATTCTTAAATTAGAAAACTAGACATTTTTGTTAGCATAATAGTATATGCTTTATTATCTATTGTAATAATTTCTTAGTTCTTTAAAGCTGTATTCCACAGTGTTTCCTTGAAATTGATTCTTGAATTTTATTATATTTGTGTTTATGAATGCATTTCACGTCTTATCGAAAGATGTTATTAATTAATATTTTTCATACAGAGATGTTCATAGCCATACGGAAACTAATACGACAATAAATTTCTTTAGGTTTTGCTGTCAGTTAGGAGTGTTATATTGTCCGTATCGAAAGGATTGTATGACATGTACTGTCAAACCCAGATAACATTTTCAATGTATTTTCTTTAAAACCAAGTCATTAAAATAGTATCTCAACAACTCAATAATGGACTTTTTAAGATTTTAAAAATAATTTTTCAACATATCAAATTCCATTCTTAGGATAACTTTTGGTTTACTCTTTAGGTCATGGGTCGGCAACCAGCGGCCTGCGAGGGGTCTTGGTGCGGCCCGCAAGATATTCACCAATTTGAAAATGGCGGAGATTGTACATTATGAAATTTATATTTGGGGTAGAATTAACATTGAATTTGATGGTAATTTTCATTGGTTGTACGACGATTTTTTAATGTTCACAATGCATGACCCATAAGAGGATTTCAGGGGGGGAGGGTGTCCAGTCAACATTTGATGAAATGCTAACCATTAGATCCGCCACTGCCTAAGTGCGGTCCGCACTAAATCTCACGTAAATTATTTGGCCTTTTAACAACCAAAGGTTGCCGACCCCTACTTTAGATTCTTTCCTCATCACCTGTTGACATACGTTCATTCACATACTTGCGATGTCGTTTATGTTAATTGTTACTAGAAAACAGTCCGTGCCTTCTCTCTCCTGCTTGTTTTCTTACCTCTTCTCTTTCGTTAGTATGTAAACTTTATAGTATTTGAAGAATATTTTATGTATTAAATATACACAGCGATAGGCTCGACCATAAAAAAATTATTATGGTTTTATTTATATGGTTCATTTTCTTACAAAATTTCGCCAAAATGTTTTTCTTTGTCGGATATTTCAATTTTTCCATAAGAACGAATTTTTAAATATAATTTCTGGGGAATGCTTTCTTTTAATTATATTTCGGGTCAGAATTATTCCCAATTCTCAAAAATTCAGGATTATGTTTTTAACGGTACTATTGTTTTTCTGTTAATTTTCGTTGAACTCGGTAAATAGATTTAAGTAGATAGTTATATTGGAAACAACCTTAAACAGGATAGGTGATTGAGAAAAATTCTTCCCGATCATTTAGTGTTCAGAAAAGGGGTATCGGATTTTTGAGAAAAATATTTTCCATAGTTCGATAAAACAAAAAATTTATCTGGAGAGCAAGAAAATAAAACTTCGTTAAAGCAAAGAAAATACAGAAAATATATTTTTTTCACGGATCTAGTCTTATTTTTTTAGTTAAAGAAAGTTTAAGAATAATTTAATTATAATTTTTCATTAAAAGTATTTTTAAATTCTTAATTGTTTAGTTATTGGAACAACGATTATTCCCTATCTAATTCTTTAAATTTACTGTCAGTTATTTCTCATTCGAATTATACATAATATATCAATTTTAATTTTATACGAAATATCTTTTAATGAAGTTGTTATCTTCTTAAAGAATGATTTATGTATCATTTTCCTCACATTTTTTTTTGATTTAAGTAGTCAATTTTTAATTTTTTTGATACAAATAAATTCCTTAGCAATTTCTTTTCTTGGTATTTAGGTAATGTTATGGAATTTACAAGGTCCTTAGTGACAAGTGTTCAATTACACCGGGAACCATCTTCAGTTATTTTCATTGTCATGCAATTTATAAGGAAACATTCTTTTTTTATGACTAACGATTTCCTTCCAACAAACCGCGATTCAAATTTATGTGTTCACTATTTGTGGTGCAGTTCTCCATAAATGAGTATGTCTTAGTATTATTTTGGAAAAATTCCATTGTTCTAACAATACCTCTGTACTTATGGTGGCTGGTTAAAATCATGTGCAATTTTTTGAAAAAATGCGTTTGTAGTGCAAAAAGACCAAGAACGAATGAAGGTAAATCAAATTATTTTGCAATTGTCAACTCTTTGTTAAAGATTTTAGTAATCAACGTGCATATCGTAAATTTGATACACAACGTGCTTAGGTAATTTTGGCAAATTTATTTTTGATTTTGGCAAAATTTAATGTAGATGTATTTCTGATATTATCTAAGATTTGTACCGTAAGTACAACCTATATGATTTAAGTTTTATAAAAATCCATACTCTACAGTCTACGGTGACTTCATACAAAATTTTACATTTACTGTTTAGTTTCAACCAAAACTTGACGATTTAAATGAAGACCGTGATTAGTTCAACTTTCACGAAGCCAATAAAATGTAACATTTTTTTTTTGATTTATTAAATTCAAGAAATATTATTCAATCGACCAGCTTGGATTCGTTCCAAAATTTCATCGATTTACAGAGAAATTGATTTTTCAATTCTCAACCGAGTGATAAATTCGACCAACTCGAGTATATAATGTGTGATATAAATTAAGATATTGATTTTTTCAAGAATCTAGAACATAAAACTAATTTTAGACAATTAACCGTTTAAAATTATCAACTCGTACGAAAGTAAATGTTTAATTAAGGTTTAATTGGTTTCTATTTGACTCATTAGATGCTGATTTTTACCTATATGCTTCAAAATGACGCCATGTGACTTTGAAGCAAGTGTTGTATGAAATACTTTACTTTAATTGAAATATTTGAGGTATTTTATAGAGTACCTACTTATTATTTTTTACTAACAGATTTTTATTACGTTACTTTCTCCGTGTGTGTAAATTGTAATTTTTGATCAATTTTTTAACCTTCTTCTACTTATAACAGTGATGGATTTAAGTTTGATACTGCCCTGGGTCCTATCCGACATGCCGCCCTAAAATTATTGTCAAAATTAAGTAAATAACAAGGTACTAAATATTTATTCTATAAAATATTACTTATCTCTTAATTAGTTTAAATATACATTATAAATTTTATAACGCGAAACTGAAGGAACTGAGTAATTTATTGCGTTATAAAGAGTATACGTTAAACGGAAAGTAAAAGAAACAAAAATAATTTACAAATAAGTGATTGGGAACGATGATGAGGAATAGTAAGTAAATATTTGCAAGACAATTACAACGAACAAATTTCTAAGAATTCTATTGTTGGTACCGAATATTTATGACTTTAATTCTTTATACTGTTTTGAAGCCCTTTTCGAACGAAGGTCGTTCAATAAGTCATTAGAAAAAGATAGAAAAACAAAGTAGTTTGATTAAGTTTTTTTTTTCCTTATAATCTCCTTTTAGCTCCTCAATTTTCCTCGATTTTGGAAGGTCCTCAAATAGGCATTTGCTTGGGAAATGCCTCCTTCATTCGCCCCAAACCGTTGTCTGCCAAGCCATTTTTTAAAAATTTTGTGTTTCAAAAAAAAATCGTTATGAACCAAATCTGGTAAAAATATTGGATATGGCCACAGTTACAATTTTCATTCCACGATTTTAGAGCACTTATTTTTGTGAAAGAGGACTTTTTTTTTCTTTTCCAAATGAGGGCGTTTAGTTTTGCTTTCTTAATTAACCTGTTGCATTAACGGACGCGTATTAATCTCCAGTTGTTGTTTGTCCTTTTCCCAAGTACTCGATGTTGAAAATTTCTCTTGCACTCCAAAAAATTGTAGTCCTAACCTTTCCACCTGATTTCACCACCTTCATCACGTTCAGATCGCTTTCGTCTTTAAAATTTTACTGTTTTGAATGTTCCTTTGTGTCTGGCGGATGGTGGTGAATCCATGTTTCAATCACAGCAATAAAACGATGTAAAAATCATCCGGATTACAACGAAAAACCGCCAAAATAGCCTCAAACTCAACGACAATAATTGAGTTTATTTTCCTTTGGTTCAAACGTGGCACCCATTTTGCCAAAAAAATTTTCACACCCAATTTTAGTGTAAAATTGAAAACACGACCCCTTGTGATCTCAACTATATCACACACTTCAAGTTGCCGATCCCTTTACACCATATCGTCAAATTTATCGATTATTTCGGATATATAGTCACCTTTTCTGAACATCCCAAACAATCTTTATCTTTTTTTGATGTATGGCTACGTTTAAATTAATTTACTCCATTATAAATTATGGCAAATGCAAGAGCAGATATGCCATGAACTTTATCCAACCCAGCCTTGATTTCTTTCGGCGTAAAGCCTTTCAAATACAAATGTTTCTTTCATTTGAAATCAACTTTTTCTATTCCTTTAAAAGACCAACGTTTTGTGCTTTAGCCAACGATAACATTTAAACCACGTGATCGATACATTTAAGAATTTAACAACTTTCTTTTGAATCATGATACTTTTGAACAATAAACAATTTTCATGGGCCGTTTCTTAGATTCTCTAAGAACTTATTGAACAACCCTTCTATAATGCCTATTGATTAGCTCTAATAGGAGTAGTTATTACGTTGTATAAAGCATTTTAATAAAAGGGTAACAATGTAAACTATATAAAACTAAACAATGATTTTTTGAGGAGTTTTAAGTTGTTAAATATAAGTTCTTTATATAGACTTTTACATTGTTCAAATTATTTAAAATATAATTACGTCATTTATAATAAATAATTATATATAATTTTTTTTACATAATAATTTTTTGGATTCCTTCTGGTTTCTATGCACAGATGTAACCCATCTATATAGAATACCTCTAGAAGTAAAATAAATAAAATAAAAATAAATAAATTTAAATTTAAAAAATCTCTAAGTTTTGCCTCCCCTAAAATTATTCTGTCCGGAGCTTACAGGCCTAGGTGTAGTTCCAAGACTGCTTATAAATCGTAATGAAACTCTTAATGCATGTAGCTAGTCCCGGTTGGATATTTTAAACTATACCGGAAATATGGGACTTCTGGAACCACTAACTGAAACGTCGAAGTAGATGTGAAAAGTTTTCGGACAATGTACGGTGCATATTTTCATTTAAATTTTCTTCAATATGCTTTATCGTTTAATTCAATATAGCTTTTTATAATTTTTAATTACTAATGCTAAAATATGCACAAATATTGACGCCTGTTTAGAGTTCAAAACCTACAGCATCCCCTGAGCTTCTCAAGTTGATATTCTGCCTGATGCAAAGGGAACTGTGGAGCAATTAATAGATGTCAAAAGAGAATGCTCAAATGTTGTGGGGAGACTGGGAGCAACATAATGGTGATATTAAAATCACTCTCCCTTCACATAGAACTTGATGGACAAAATTATTGTTCAGCTATACGCCCTTTCGATGGTTTAAAAAAAAATGAAAATGTTTTTTCCAAGTAGAAATATCAAAACAGATCTAGGGGAACGCTTTTGAAGATGAACTGTCGATAGTAACGCCACTTCATTATTCATCTTTCCTCAACAATTCGATATCGGAAGTTCGACCGAGTCTTGCGTCGCAGACTAGCCCATCAAAGAGATTGAGGATAAAGTAGATTAGAAAATATATTTTTATAAAATATTTCTCATAAATTGTTGGGAAGATGAGCAAAAATAATGCTTCCATCATTCATATTAATGGTTAATTTTACGAATACTGGAGAATAGTGTAAATTTCCCATCGCTGTAAAACGATGATAAATAAATAGAAATTGGAAAAATTACAATGAAAATTATTCCTTGAAAGGAACAATTTCCTTGACAGAGCCAGACTGAAAAAGTGTCACGTTCCATTTAGGCCTGTGCGTGCAAGCGAGAACGCGATACAAGCGATAGAGAGCCAATTTTCGAATCTTAGACAACGTGTTTTGTGTTTTTTTCTACAATTTACTTAATGTGATTTAAAATTGATTTCCTTCATAATTTTCAGTCTGATTTCATTTTGAAAAAATTGTTAATTTTCAATTAACTTCTTCTTATATTGTATTATACAAAATAATGACCATTCAGTGATAACAATTCAATTAATAAAAGTATTTTTCAACAATGTTTCTTTATGATGTTATCACGTAAAACTATCGTCCGTAAACCTACTTTACAGACAACCAATTTTTTTTTGTTAATTTTTTTTTTGTTTTGTTTTGTAAGGTCCCATCAATTTTATATTATGGCTCAAAAGAAAAATTGTTTCCAAAATGTTATCTTTTCTTGGTAATAACTTTGTTATATTTGGTCCTACGACTAAAAGTTACAGAACTAAAATTATAGACAGTTTAGTTTGCAACAAAAAATGTTTTTATAAATTTTTTGTGCGACGAATAGTTTGCCCGATATAGCGAAAAACCATTCGTACCGTAACTTATCACTAACTCCTCTTGACATCTAAAAAATAAAATTGAGTCCTCTGTCTTTTGCAACTCTAAATGTAAATTTTCAATAGACTAATTTTATAAGTTATTACATTGATTACATTTGTACCAATTTTGAATTTTATGAAATTATTATTTCAATTTTTGAATTATTTTGCAGGTCATTTACTCATTATTTTGCTATGATGTAACAAATAGATTGAATAAAATTTGGCAATTTACTACACTACATTATTTCCTATATAAAAGAAAGTCAATTTAAAGTGAAGAAGCTGTGAAAGTAATAACATTTTAATTTGAATAGCAATGACAATATTAGCTGCATTGTAATGTATTTTTTTTCCAATGTTTCAATAGAGAGCTAATTTTTCCATGGCATTTACTGTTCTTGTATATAATATTTACTTTATCTTTTAAATTAAATTGACAGTAATCGTGACATAGGATTATAATAAGATTTGTTGGCAAGGCAAATACGACAAATTAGTGAACACGAATTTTTGTTTTATTTATTTCTGACATCAAATGGATAAAATATTTGAAAAAATTGCATGGTTATAGATCTCTCAAATTTTCGTCAACATTTTCTCGTCAAGTTTACTCGATACATATTTACCGTTGCTTATTGCTTCTTATACGTCATATATATTCGTTCATTTACAACTGTAATCTGTTTTTTTTTTTATATTTCATTTCATGAATTGTAGGGTAAATATAGTAAGGTGTATTATTTAATGTTAATTGTTGGCTTTTTTCAGTTTTCACCATCGATTTGTGGCAGAGAAAACGTTTGACGCACCGAAAAACCTAACAAGTAAAACAACTTGTTGAAGAAAACCCAAGAAAAAGTTCTTATAATCGACCAAGTGAAGACAAGTTTTATATAGAGTTTCCTTCGACTGCGTCCTTTTTGTAGAAGCTAATTATTTCCTTCTATTTGCATCATTTGCTCCTCTGCTGTATTCCACCATACAAGTTTGTTTCTTTTTTTAATTTATTTTTTTTAAGTAAAACCCTTCATTGCACGTTTCACACACACACTTCCATTGTACACTAGTTTTGTTGATTTTGAGCGTTTATTTTCTTTTGGTCAAAACCCGTTCAAAATTGGTCAACACTTGTGTGAAATTAGTCAGCCTGATTCGTATGATTCGACCGAATCGTTAGTAAGCGATAATAATAATCATGGAAGTGCCAATCAATCATTAGATAATAGTGGACATCGCCGCCAAATTGGACATTTGAATATTTTACCTGGGCATCGCAAGCGAAATAATCGAGGTCGTTTTGTGGTTTGTATCGGTCATTTAACGTCGCACACAAATCGCACGTTCGATAAAGTCACGCTCAAATCAAACGAATACACGGCTGTTTTCCATCAGAGAGCGACATTTACGACCACGGCCACCACGTCTGGTTCTTCGCTAGAACTGAGTCCGAAAACCGGCAAAATTGAGCCAGCACGAGGTCGGGCACTGCAATCATTTCCGTCTAATCAACCACAAAATAATAATTTAAGTGAGCGCAATGTGACACAATCACCGTCTACGACACCCGTTATCGTCGAAGAGTTAAACGAAAAGCAATATTCGCATCGTTTTTCCACGTCTTTTAACGCGAACAACCGCGGTATATTCCATCATAGACGCTCACATTCTCACCATCTAAACAGCTCATTTACCTACGAATCGATCGATAACCCGCTGAGCGTAAATCGTTCCGTTTCGATCGACAGTTACGCAAACCAACAAACGAATCTACCACGTAACAATCGTAATGTGTCGAACATTTACTTGACCGATGCTGAGTTACCATCAACACCATCTAACTCAAATGAGACGGGTAATATTAAAAATATATCAAATATCCAATTGAGCGACGATCCTAATTGCTCTAGTACTAACATTATCAATAATAATCATATAAGTACAAATAGCAGTAACTTGTTTGCAAACACGGCTGAACCAAAAAAGTCTTCTCCCAAACATCATTATACATTTAATAAACAATTTCACCGTAAAATTTCACCTTTTGATAGTAGCAATAACGCGGTTGTAGCGAACGTAGTATCAACATCGCTTCGCTATCACGCAACCACCGTCAATTCGACAACGAAGACGCATCTCGAATCGGAATCAAATGCTGTCATATCCAATGCCACCATAGCAAAGTCAAATGAATCAATCGCCACGAACGGTGATGGTATTGTTAGAACGGCAACTAGCGCGTTACCATCATCGTCAACATTGTCAGACCACGAGCAACACGATCAGCAGCTGGAAGGATCCGAGCAGACAATTTGTCGGACAATTGTCGGTGGTGATTTTAGTCGACGGACAATTGTAAATAAGACGTCCGAGGTTACGTCGCGATCGACACATCGCACGAGTGATATTTTTGTTGCTCCAATCGTTACAAGTAACGTCTCTGGACAGCCGTGTCCTCGGGAGGAGCACCAACAGCGACAGCTGCAGTCAAAGCAACACGAACGAACCGAACGTTCAGGAAGGTTCCATAGGTTCGTTACTATTTTATCTAACTTACTTCTGGTTACATTTCTAAACCCTTATGTGAAGGAATTTTCTTTGTATTAATTAAGATCGCGTCAACTGCTATGGTAATTAGCGACGGATAAAAGAAAAAACAAAAAAAAAATCTTAGTCATGATGTTTTTTTGTCCTTGTCTTATCAATACTACAACTAATAGTGGGTAATAAAGACCAATTTTCATGCGAAATATTCTTTATTTTTCTCGCCAACGTTTCGTCAGAATTTCTGACTTCTTCAGGGATCAAAATTCAGTTATTTCACATTTGAACCGTTCAGTGCACACATCGATTAATTCCGTAATCCAAAAAGTTGAGTAAATTGATAAAATAGACTTCTAAAATACATTAGGTTTGTTCGTGGATCTGATACTGAACCGATAACGAATCAATCCAAGTGGATTTAGGATAATCGTCAAAAGCATACACGCTTGTGAACTGATTAAGGGTTATTTTCCCTTGAACGGGTTTGAAAATTTTAGGAAGTAAGACGAGGATTAACGAGAACCCACGAAAATTGTTATTTGAATTTAACGCTGTTAAAGAAGGATAAAAAATCTAGCCACATTTTATCAAACTGCGCATGAATAAGAGAATCGAATTTTTCGTTCAAAAAAAAACCCAAGAATCGCTATAACCAAAGTCCCGATCCGCTTTCCTTTTCTGTCAATGTAAAATTAAATTAACAATTTTCGTGGGTTCTCGTTAATCCTCGTCTTATTTCGGAACATTTTCAAACTCGTTTACGGGAGAATAACCCTTATAGTTATCGGTTTAGTATCAGATCCGCGAACAAACCTATTGTCTCTATCCAAAAGCTAAAAAGGAAATTGTCATTTAGAGCTGTTATTACTTATTATTAGAAATTTTTTTTCGGATATATAAGGTTAGGAGTCAACCAAGTGTTTTGAAATGAAAATTTGTAAGAGTTACAAAAGTGGAGTTAATCGATGTGTGCACTGAGCGGCTCATTTGTCATAAATATAACATTTTTTAAAATGACCCAACTGGTAGAACAGTAAAAATAATACAATCTGGTATTCATATAAAAATTGTATTTTCTATTTTTTTTGTTTTTTTTTTACTGTTTTGCCAGTTGGGTCATTTTTTTAAAAAATATATTTACGACAAATGTGAAATAACTGAATTTTGAGCCCTGAAGAAGTCAGAAATTCTGACGAAACGTTGGCGAGAAAAATAAAAAATATTTCGCATGAAAATTGGTCCTTATTACCCACTATTAGTTGTATTAAAAAAATCTTAGGTTTTCATTGGATTTGATCGAAGGATCATTGGCGTATAGCGGCGGTATTCATAGTTACTACTTAATTGTAACAAAATCCTATCTTTCAATAAGTTGAGGGTAGCCTCTAGCAATTCCTTGAAGCACAGTTATATTTCATAGGCTGAGTTGAGGAAACTTTCATAATGAGAGCATTGACCTCACTCAACTAAAGGATTTCCTTATGCTAACGGGAAAAACTTGTATTGGTACTACTGGTATGCAGCCAATGCTTATAGCAAGGCTCAATTTTTATTTATTTTAACATCCCAACTTCATCTAGAATATGTAATTGGGTTAGAATAAGTGCACGATTTAATCCTTAACAATTAACAAACTTGTAGGAATTAGTCCTGCGACGTTTTCCTCGACTTTATAACGTTTTAAGTGTTTGTTCTTTGAGTCGACTACAAAATCATCCCAATGAGCTGGCCATCTTATGAACCAGCCAACACAGCATGTACTCCCAAGCGACCTATCAAGGAGACCCATGGTTTAAATTGATTCAAATCAATAATTTGTTTAGTAGTTTTCACGAGTTTTGAAAATTATTTTAATCGCTGTTCATCTATGCTCAAAAATAAAGCTCATGTTAATAATACAGTTAAATTATCCCTTGTAAGTGCTACAACTATGAGACTTTAACGGGTAAAAATAGCATTTAGGGGCCATACTTAAATTACGTAACAAACTTAAGGGCGGGAGGGGGTTAGATCAGATTGTTACAATTTGTTACGGTACGGGGAAGGAGTTTTTAAATGCACATAATTCACCTAATAAATATAAATTGGTCTAACGATTAATAAAAAAAAAATTTTAATCAAATTTTGCGCACCGGATTTAACTGTAGCCAACCTTTTAATACATCGAAACTAGCGTTATGCGCTAGTTCTAGACATTAGATCACTTCACTTTAAGCAATAATATTATTAAGTAATAAACCAATAAAAAAAGTTTAATTTTAGTTGAGTAGCAAATGATGACAATTTTACTGATAAAAAAAATTACGTACAATATAGGACGGGGCGGGGGGTCAGAGTTTCGTTACGATCTGTTACATAGGGGGTGTAGGAGTTAAAAATAACTTCTAATTCCGTTAAGTAATTTAAATACGGCCCCTTATCAAAAGGGCTGAACTATAATTTACTAAATTTAAATTCGGATGACGCAGAGTTTTTCAGCTAATCTTTGTATATTACACCGGTCAACAAATTTTTTTTTTTTTTTTGGGTTGCTGTTCTCATGTTAAAATTCTGATTCTAGACATTGAAAAACACTTAAATTTTAATTCTTAAAATTTGCTTTTTTCTGATTCGCGTCGATAAGTAAATTTTATAATGAATTCATCATTCTTCATTATAATGATACTTAGAAAAAATTGCTCTAATTTCTACAAAAGCAAACTCTAACAAAAAATAAAAAAAGAAAATATTTTTCTCATTTTTGACCTAGGAGAAACTAAAATTTAACATGTAGAAGTCAGGTCCAAAAATCGTGTTGACCGGTGTTATTTAAAATATGATTTGATAACTATAAATTAAAAATTTTGTAATAAAATTGGCTAAATTCAACTATAATGAATACCGCCCTTGGACGACAATCTAGCTACCACATCACTTTTTATTATAGACTAATTCTTGTAGCATGTTTTAATTGAACAATGTAATATTGATCAGAAATAATAACTGAATGTTTTCTTTTTCTAGGCAAAAATCAGATCCTATCAGTGGTTTAAAACCAACATCCAGTTCACATCAGTGTGCACGAACACAGAGCCGATTACAGCGGTGGCAAGCTACGAGCAACATCACTAACACTCAGAACAGTTCATTAAATGGACATTTGAGTGGCAGTGCTAACATCTCAACAGGCGTAAATAGTAACCAACAAAAAACATTTGATAGTGGCGACGTAGCAGCAACTCAACCTCTTCAGGAGTGTTCCATTGCTGAATCATTATCTCAGAATCATCTCAAAGCAAAAACGGGGTCTGTCAATTCAGGCCTCGGAAGTCCAGAAAAAGTAGTAAGTGCTTCAATATATGCTGTTTCTGTTACAACCATTTGATTTAATGATGGTATAATATACATTTTTATGCTTCCGGTGAAATAGATTATTAAAATGGTTGCTTGAAATGAACTTGAACAGGGCCTGTTTTTGATCAATTTAATTGAATTACTCATTGAAAATTGCTAATTAACAGTTAGTATAAGTTCATTCCGGTTGATTTCTTTCAATAATTTTGAATAGTTGGAAAAAGAAGTGTTTAAAATATAAGTATTCGAACACTTTTTTTTCTGTTTCAACAGGTTAAATATGAAATTTTTGGCAGTATTAACTTCATTGAACTTCATTAGTTTTCGAGAAAAGTAGGATTTTTGTTGTCCGATTCCAATATTCTTTGTATTTCCCAATGTTCAGAACTACGAAGTTTCGTCACCTTATAGCAGCGGTCGGGGAACTTTTTTTTGTCATTACCCCAAAATATTTTTGCGTAAGTCGATATTACCAACAGAAAGTTTCTGTGTTTAGACGGTCGTGGTATGACCTTAGCTGTTAAAGCGACTTAAAACACCCCAAAAAGAAAAAAAAAATTAATTGAAATATTTCCCCCCTCAGATATTGGATAAGTGATCTTGCTTCATGTTTGATAGAATAACTTCAAAATTGGGGCTTTTTGATGTAAGAACAATTTGAATACAATCTTCGGCCATACTATCATGTTTATAATATAGCCATGGCAAAAAATTATCTTATTATGCCCAAAAATGTGATTTTTACCCCATTTGGGGTAATTTACCCCGGTTCCCCGACCACTGCCTTATAGCTATAAGTTCAGTACGTTTCAACTTTACACTGTAGAAGTACTTCTGTAGTTCAAAGTTGGATTTATTTTACTTAAGGGATCATCTCAGTGTGACCCTCCAAATAATCACTAATTTTCGTGATTTTTTTTCATGGTTGGAATAAACTAATCGGTCTGTTTTTTTTAATAAATAAAGACATCCAGGACGAATACAAAATGCTATTTTATGTTGATTTATTTAGTCAACAATAGTTTAATTAATTGTTGAAAAATCACGTGAAAAAAAATTCTATATGGTGACAACTTTCAAAGGAAGATTTTTCAAGCTATTCATTTCAAATTTTGGGAGAACATTTTTTACGCCATTCCCGATCGACCTATGGTAGCGTTTTTTTTTTTTGAAATTTGACAAAATGGCTGCGGTTTAAACAAAACGTATCGAATTTAGCCTTTTTTTCGACAGTTCTTCGTAAAAAAAAAAAAATAGGAATATTAAAAAAAAAAAAGCTTCCAGAGGTTGATAGAGAATGACGTGAAAAATGTTCTCCCAAAATTTGAAATGAATAGCTTGAAAACTCTTATTTTGAGAATTACCACCGTTTAAAGACCGTAGAAAAACGCATTTAAAGTTTGGAGCTTCATTCCCTTTCTACGAAAAACGCTGTAGCGACGGAAATAATTCGAATTTCGAAGTAAAATTTTGAAGGAATGTTTATAGCAGTGTATATTATCCGATAATGAAAAAAAAACGTTTTTTTTTTTTTAAATTTCACATTGAGATGATCCCTTAAAAAGGTAGTACTTGGGTGTGCAGTTCCCACCGGAAACCTGGGTGACAGAGCCTAATTACAAAAAAAAAAATTTCAATTAACTATTGCAAAAAAACTCGATGTAACTTTCAAAATTGTCAAAAACAACGATATTCTGTTACTATGTAAAAATAATCCGTCGTGAAAATTTTGGTGCTACCGAAGCAGCAGATATACACCATTACGCAAGTAAATAGATAATAATATTGTCAATTTGTTACAGAAATCGAAGTATCGGGTTTACAAAACACGAAGTTCATCATCCGAAACATTACCTGAAATTCAAAGTGCAAGTCTTAGCGGTGGTAGTAGTAGTAGTGGAAAATATCAGACGAAACTATTTCAAGATCTTCCTCAAAAAACAACGTTTGGCAAATATAACTACTCACTCCCTTCATTGTTGCAAAGGCATAAAACGTTGAATGTTACTTCTGGTGATACAACGACAAATGATATTTCGGTAAGTTTTACAAAGCTGCTAAAGTAACGGGAAATTTTGTATTCGTATGTATTTTCGTATGTTCGTCAGTACGTGACATTTTGGCGCCGCCGTTTTGGCGCCAAACGTTTTCTAGCGGGGGGTTTTGCTCCATTGTATCGGGGTCCTAAGACTATCTAGGGTAGTTTTTTTGTATTAACTGCCGGTTTCCCATTTAAAACATCAGTGGCGCCAAAACGGCAGCGCCAAAAACTCCTGCTTCGTATGTTCGTGTAACTAAAACAATCAGAATTTTTTACTATCATACCGTTATGTTACTCATCAATAAAAGTACGTCCTTGTAAATTTCTAAAATTACTACCCATATCGATTTCAGCTAATATTTATACTCAACGTATTTTATATGTTACATTTTTTCAATGAAATTCTGATACATTTGTTCTGTTGATAAAACTGACGTGTAACGTTTCGCTATTTTGAGTCCAGGCAATGTTCGCGTCACTCGTCAACGAATACATTTCTAGGTCTTAAGTTTATTTTATTGTTTAAAAAAATTGTAATTAAATGTTTATTTTAAAGGATAAAAAGCGTGAGGAAGTGCTACTAAACACAGTCAGCAAGCTGTCCGAGATAAATCAAAATTCCTCCGACAGCAATGCAGATAGAGCGTCGAAAAAAGAAAAAGCCAAAACAAAAGTTGATGAAATCCAACCGCCGCACTCAGCCAACACCAGTTCGCGCTCTGTGAAAAATTTAATCCAAATCCAAAACATTTTAATCGAACCCAAAATTGATTCGACCAATCAAACGACCAAGTCGTTGAGTTCCAGCGACAATAATCCATCGGACGATCAATCGTCCAGCACCGTGAAACATTCCAAACAACTCTCAACCGTGCAAGAAACTGCGTCCAACAATGACGCCAAGCACATTGAAAAATGTGTGGACGATCTGATCGAACGCGCCACCAAAATCGTATCCAAAGGGAAGATAAAACGTTCCGAAACAAACCAGGATAATGACACGGGTGACGAAGAAAACAACGAGAGTGGTAAAGATGACCGGAAAACTAGCGTTCCAATCCGAAAGAAACAAGTTTCTCAGAAACGATCACCCATTTTAAAGAAGACCGATCGCCCCACTATCAAAATGAAATCGGGATCGTCCAGCTCTGACGAGCAAACCCGACATGTTCCTAATTGTCGCAACTTTCGGCGTGTCAAAGTCTTCGAGCCACAAACTCGACGACGAGGTCTCGCATCCACCTCACCGTCATGCTCTCAAGACTCCCTGGAAAGTGGTTCCGAGTCCATAGAACGAGTCTCTGAGGAATCCACGATATCGCGACGAGTTAGTGGAACACGTCAAAAATCTTCCAAATCCAGTGAGTCTTGTGACTCCTCAGAAGAAGTTCCTAACAAACCAAAACACGTTGAAATAACCGAAAGTAAAACATCGGAAGATTCAATAAAAATCGAACCGGAAAAAATTAAAGGAGTGCGAGCCCGAAATAAATCAGCAGACGAAGGTTTTATTGCACCTCGAAAATCTGCTTTGCGTAACGTCAAATTCGGATCGGTTCCATTTATTCATGACGCCGCTATTGCTGTTGGTGAAATGAAGAAAAATTTAACCGTTTATTTTTCACGAAGCAATGACAGTCTGGAAAAATCTGAAGGACAATCCGAATATGAACCACACGTCCAAATTCACGAGTTCCACGACATCGATACAGAAACGGAAAATGACGACGAAGAAGTCGAACTGTTCGAACCACTCAAACCAGAACCGGTTCGAATCGTTGAAGCCATCTTAAATACGATAACTTATCGGGTGCAGGAAATCGTTAATGAACGAGAATACGCTAATAATCCTCCAAGTAAATCCCCAACGTTAGATATGAAACAAAAACTAAAAGATTTAACCCCCATCCAGAATAAAAATAAAATGGCATTGATTCCCGTTTATCAAAATTTTCATTACAATCAAAACTATATTCCGACATTCAAAAATCCTCAAATGGCTGAAATTACGGATCAAAATATCGATATTTTGCATCGTAATGTTGAGATTTGTGAACAAAATCCTGAAATCGTTGAGAATTTGGAACAAAATCTTGTGTACGGACCGATTTTTGAACCAGATAAAATCGAAGAGCAGTACATGCCGGTTGAGGATGATGAAGATGAAGTTCCCGTGGCAGAATCTCCCGATGGTCGATTTTTCAAGTACGACGAAGAAATCGGTCGGGGCTCATTCAAAACCGTTTATCGAGGCCTCGACACACAAACAGGCGTCGCTGTGGCATGGTGTGAATTACAAGAGAAAAAACTAAATAAAACCGAACGCCTACGATTTCGTGAGGAAGCGGAAATGTTGAAAAAGTTACAACATCCAAACATTGTCCGTTTTTACAACTACTGGGAAACGGCTGTAGCTAATAAAAAGAAGAACATTGTCTTAGTTACAGAACTTATGTTAAGTGGCACGTTAAAAACATATTTAAGACGCTTCAAAAAAATCAATCCAAAAGTGTTAAAGTCATGGTGTCGCCAAATTTTAAAAGGTTTAAGTTTCTTACACTCTCGCACACCACCAATCATCCATCGAGATTTAAAATGTGATAACATTTTCATTACTGGAACTACAGGAAGTGTTAAAATTGGAGATCTCGGCTTGGCCACATTAAAAAATCGAAGTTTCGCGAAAAGTGTCATCGGCACACCCGAATTCATGGCTCCGGAAATGTACGAAGAACACTACGACGAAAGTGTTGATGTCTATGCTTTCGGCATGTGTATGCTAGAAATGGCCACCTCTGAATACCCATACTCAGAATGTACAGGCCCGGCTCAGATCTACAAAAAAGTCGTCTCTGGCGTCAAACCTGAAAGTTTCAACAAAGTCGAAAATCCAGAAGTGCGCGACATAATCGAGCATTGTATCAGATTGAATAAAGATGAACGTCCTAGCGTTAAAGAGCTCCTAAATCATGAGTTTTTCGGGGAAGATGTGGGTTTACGGGTCGAATTAGTCACGTCCCGAGACGTTGCCGTCAATGCGTTACTGACAGACGCTTCTAAGAAAGTTGAGTTCCGTTTGCGTGTAATTGACCCGAAAAAACGGTCTCATAAACACAAAGAAAATGAAGCAATTCAATTCGACTATGATATTCAAAATGACGACTCGGAAGAAGTTGCCTCAGAAATGGCCAAATCCGGTTTTATATTTGAGGAAGATTCCAAAATTTTGGCGCGCTTATTACGGACGCAAGTCACTTCATTGTTGCGCGAACGAGACGATCGCAAATCAAAAATTGAACAGGAAAACGCACAAACCGAACAACAGGAACAAAATTCACAACAACAGCAGCAGCAACAACAACAACAACAACATCACCAACAAGAACAAAGTAATGTCCAATACCAATCGGGACAAATAACTGATACAAGTCCGCAAAGTGTCGATTCTCGTCAGTATTCTTCCAACGTGGCCATTCCGGAAAACATGATGCACCAACAAAGACCTCACCAGACGATCGGGGGCGTTGAAAATGTCCAATTTCAACAAACCCCTCAACCCCACATGCCCCAAACCATATCAGATTATCAACAATACCAGCAAGAACAACAAACACAACAATTTTCAGGACAAGTTTGTCATTCGATCTCCGATCACCAACAGTTCATACAAAATCAACAGTTTACAACTCAAATGCACGAGGTGCAACAACAATCGAATGTGCCTCAAAGTGTCTCCGAACAAAATCAGTTCAATCAATTTGTTCAGCAACAACAACAACAACACCATCACCACCACCACCACCACCACCACCACCAACAACAACAACAACAACAACAACAACAACAACAACAACAACAACAACAGCAGCAGCAACAACAGCAACAACATCAACAACAATCACACCAAACCAGTATCCAAACACAGCCTCAAACATACATTAATCAAGTTCAAACATCCGTTCCTCAACCCCAACAATCCAATCAAAGTCAGCCCCAGTCGCAACAAACCCCACAACAACAGATCCAACAGCAAATTCCACAACCTCAACATATTCAACAACAAATTTCGCAGGCTCAACATCTTCAACAACAACAAGTACCACAATCGCAACATATGCAACAACAGATTCAACAACCCCAACAAATACAACAATCACAACAAATACAACAACCACAGCAAATACAACAACCACAACAAATACAACAACCACAACAAATGCAACATCAACAACAACAGGTGCAACAACAAATATC
The DNA here is from genome assembly GCA_958496155.1 of Sisyra nigra. Lineage (NCBI taxonomy): Eukaryota > Metazoa > Arthropoda > Insecta > Neuroptera > Sisyridae > Sisyra > Sisyra nigra. The sequence continues at coordinate 13,381,758 of OY292318.1, forward strand.
GCAATCTCAACATCTTCAACAAGTTCCACAAATCCAACAACAACAAATATCTCAGCCTCAACAACAACAAATCTCACAACCCCAACAACAACAACAACAAATCTCTCAACACCAACACCAACAAATATCCCAGCCTCAACAACAACAAATCTCACAACCCCAACAACAACAACAAATCTCCCAACACCAACACCAACAAATGCAACAGCAGCATCAAATTCAACAACAAATACCCCAATCTAGTTCAGAACAACAATATAGTAGTACCGGAGAGCAAACACTTCACCAATACGTTCAACAACCAACCCAGTACCAACAACAGATATCAGCTCAACCGAACACTCAACAATATTCGCAAGAACCCCAAATCATTCAACCTCAATATACTCAACAAGCGGTCACTAATCAAAATCAGGCTCATCAAACGAATCAATATCCGACCCAGTCACTTCCACAAACTATCCAACCGACGATGGTACATGTTGGACAACAACCTCAAATAACTCAAATGCAAATGCCACAGCAAACGCCTGTGAGTCAACAATCGAACCAAGCTTCGCATGTTCCTCAACTAATACAACACGTAACTGATCCGCAGCAAGTCCATATGCAAAATGGTGATCAAGTCATTCAGCAGCATATGCAACAAGTGCAATCGCAAATGATTCAACAGCAACAATTTCCACAATCGCAATCGATTTCTCAAATGCAACCGACGGACTCGCATATGGCGCAACAACAGGCACATCAGCATCAAATGCAAATGGCGCACCAACAAATGCAACCGTCGCAACATCAAATGATTCAGACGTCAAATCAAACAACTCAACAACACGTGCAAATGCCGCCGCATCAACACATTACACAAAATCATCAAACGGCAGAAACCCAGGGACAGATGCAACCGCAAATTTCGCAACATCAAATCCAACAATTTTCACACCAACAAGTGCAACCTCAAAGTATTTCCCAACAACAGCCACAAATATCACAACATCAGATAAATCACTCCCAACCTCAAATGGTTCAGATGCAATCTGGCACTAATCAACCTCAGATTCAACAGCTTGTACAAATGCAAGCTCAGCATGTCCCGATTTCGATCGTTCAGCAACAGGTTGTTCAACCTACCCAAAAACCAGAAGATCACATTCAACCCCCGGCACCTGTCTATCAAATTCAACAAATACAAACCGATCATCAAATGACTCAAGCAACTGTACCCCAAACTTCACATCAATCAATTCAAGTAATACCTCAAAATGTGCAAAGCACTCCAATGCAACAACCTCAAGTTATGCAACCCCAAAATCAAATTTATGAGGAAAAACCAGCAATGCATCAAGTGCATCATATTCCAATCGATCCAAATTCTCAAACGATTTCTCCACAGACCCAACAACAAATACAGCCTAATATTCAGTATACAATGCAAATAAATAAGCAAGTCTTACAACCCCAAAATCAAATTTTGGAAGATAGACAGTATCAGCCCCCGACATCGATGCATCAAATACAACATATTATTCCCGATCATCAAATATCTCAAATTCAAACAATGCCATCCCAATTCCAAGCCAATCAACACCAAATATTGTCATCCCAAAACCAAACACAACAAATGCAATTTGCGCCCGTGCAACAAATGCAACAAACGCAACCTCAAATGCAATCCCAAATTCAACAAGCGCAACCCCAAATTCAACAAGCCCAACCCCAAATTCAACAAACGCAACCTCAAATGCAACAAACGCATTATACTCAACAACCAAACATTCAACATTTACCACATCAAGGTTCTCTGGAACAATATTCAAATATGGTTCCGAGTAAAATTGAGATGCCTCCAGTAAGTGTTGTCCCCGAGCAAGTTGATACTCATCATATTCAACAAATGCCGGTCTATCAAACATATCCAGAACAATCAGTCATCTATCAACCACAAGAAACACGGGTTGATAACATGGAAGTGGCACAACTTCCTGATTGTTCTTTAGACCATGGCAATGTTCCTCAAATTGACAAGACTAAAGTGTTCACCTCAAATGATCAACGTCAACGTCCAGCTTCCATGGTTATCGAAGCTCATAGCATACCTCCAGCTAATGTGACTGATCCTGAGGTTGTAACCCGAAAAATGTCGCTTCAATTCGATGTTTACAACCAACAAAACCAATATACTTTAGAATCGATTTTACTACAAAACGTTGATCCGGCAACCCATCCAGAGGCTAATCAACAAATTTTACAAGTACTTCCAAATGAACAGGAAAGAGTTCTTCCTGTAACCGATAATACCGTTCCGAAGGTTATTGACGATCAAACTGTACAAAGAAAAATGTCCGTACAACCTACACAACCTGTTAATACCAATATGTATCGTAAAATGTCGGTGCAAACTGTTCCATTTGGAGTAGCCTCCACTCAACCGTATTTCACTAATATAAACGATGTTCAACCCCTGCAAACACAACCAGTTGTTCCCGGGGAAATCCAGCCGATTCCCCCGGAAGTGTCGAATCTTTCACAATATCAACCACCTGGAGGAGTATCGCAGATTGAACCTGAAGTTCTAGTCCAATCTGTTGGCATGCCAGCGGCTCAACACGTTGAGTATCAGCCACAAGTCGAACATGAGCCGAGTCCACAACCAAACTTGCAAGACTTTAATAAGCCAGAAGTTAATAAAACTGACGGTGAAAATAGCGTCCCTTTGGATGAGAATGCTCCAAATATTGCACACCATAACGACAATCCGACTGCTATGGAAAAGCGTTTGAAACGTTCGGGTACGAAACGGCGCTCAACCAAAACAGCTTTTGATAAGCCATCGAAACTTTCGGTTCTTTCTGTGGTGAACAGTTCGATTGTCGAGTGTCAATTAGATAGTTCCAAGCAAAAAACGGTCACTTTCAAGTTTGATATTGACGACATGAATGCTTCGGAGATTGCAAACAAATTGGTAAGTGTTTATTTGGGATTATCCTTAAATCACGTAACGCTTTGTGCTCTCATGTTGGATTTGAATGCCAAACTTGATTCTGGTCTAATGAAGACTTGAGAGCGACTTTGAGAGTATTGCATTATGTTAATTTTTTTATTATTTTTTTTTTTCTTAAGGTATCCGAAAATTTATTACCATCCAATCAAAGTGAACCGTTAATCGAATTAATTCGAGATATCGCCCAACAATTGCGAACGAATCCTGAAAAAATGCCTGTTGTCACATCCGAAATCGGATCAACAGTAGCTGCTTCGAACGTGAACGATCTACCAGCTGACGACGGAGATGATGCTCGAGAAGAATCTCCGACCCGTCGAAAAACACGTCCTCGATACCAAAGCGATGAACAGAAGGTATTTACAATCTTCTAACTTAACAATTCAGAATTATAAAAATCAAAATAATGACTTCATTTGTCTAAAAAAAAAATTACAAAAATTACAAATACCTACAGTTTTCATTATTTTGATTTTTCTTTGAGAAAAATTTAAATGACCAAAAGAAAAATCTAAAATTAAATGTTTATCTATTCTTTTATTGCTGCTCACATTTGGATGTTCTTAATTTTTTTTCCGAATCTTTTTTTCGTTGTAAAAAAAAAGGTTCGCCACGCATCCCTGACACGACAATCTTCGCAAAAATCTTATAAAACTCATAGGCGGCATCGTTCTGTAAGTGAATTCTTCAAGTATTTCCCATATTCTCGTGTTCTTTTATATAGGATCTAATTCAACTATATATTGCCATTATTTTACTAATTATTTTTATATAAGATATTGATATGCAATGAATTAAAACCAATAACATTTATATAGAACGTGTAGAGAGGAAAAACATAGCGTAATAGTTACCTACTGTACTATAGCTTTGTTCTAGCAACTAGTTCAAACCCTTAAATTTGAGTTTGGCTTGAAGTGGATATTAAATTAATTTAGAGATTTAAAATCCTTAGTTCGCTGAGAAGTTAGACAAAATTAAATTAAATTTATAGAAATAGAAAAAAAAAATTGAACTTTGGTGTAGTTTTGTTGTAAGAGTTTTGAGCAGTTAAAAATTCAGATAATTTTGCAATTTCAAAACCAACATTGTAAAAAAAGCTTCTGTCAAATTATACTTACTTTTATATTAATCGAATCTCGAAAACCTTTTAGATAGAGAACTAAAAACTTAGGTAAATTATTTGTATTTTAATGTCAAATCTATCCCCAAAGTGCAAATCGAAAAAGCCGTGGCGGCAGATTTCCCATATAAACACGGCTTTACCCTTTATTTTACTAATGTAAAAAATGACAAATTTTTCAAATTTTTAATATTCCAGTCCAGTTAGCCCGAAAATATTAGCGAAGCTACAAAAATTTGCATAGAGCTAAAAATTGGTATGAATGTTCGGAACACTATTATAAATAAATGTTGAAAAGTCCCCATCGATCCCGTACCTGTAAAAAATTTGATTCAAGGTCAAAGGTTTCAAAAATTGGTTTTTGCGTTTTTCATCAAAACGGTAAGTTTTATAATAAAATTAGGTCAGACAAAAATTGTATAAAAGAAATGTTTGATATTTTTTTCGCTAAAAGCCACCGTTTCTGAGATATAACAATTCTTAGGCTGGTCGTCCACTGGAACCGTCATTCGGCCGAAATCAGTTCGGCCGTTTGACGGGTGTATATATTCTATTCGGCCGTTTGACGGTCATAAACGGCCGATAAGTAACACGACTGAACGAATTCGTCCACTAGAGACGGTCTTGCAGATGTTCTCCTGTTCAGTATTCACAGTAACTATTCATGTTTATAGTGTAAAAATGGATATATTTGACGATATAACACCGATATGTATCATCCGATTATTAATTTACTAACCCAACTTATTAATTTTTACAATCTATTGTTGACATTAGAATTTCGGCCGAATGCGTTACAAAATCTCATTCAGTTTGGATTTGAGAATTTTTCGGCCGAAGACGATCGTGCACGCCCGAATTAACTTAGTCTATCGTTCGGCCTGGTTCGGACCAGTTTGCGGTCGTTGCTGTAGTCGGTCCGTCGTCAAGGACGGCTGTCTTAAGTTTGTCAGTATAGGCAGTTCGGCCGAATTGGTCCGCACATGGCCGTTGCTCAATTCGGCTGAATTCGGTTCCAGTGGACGATCCACCTTAAAGTTGTAATCTTCATAATATGCATAAGTACGCCACGTATACACAACTTTTTGTTTTAAAGAATTCTGTTTATTTTGCGTCAAGGAATTGAATGAGGAGCATGAGAAAAGAAAATTCTTCGATCCCCGCTGTAAAATCTTAAAATTTAAGTGCACTTTTATTCAAAGATTCGATTTTGGAAGTGGCTCGGACTCGTTCTGCGGTGCTATGGAAAAAGCTGTTGTCGCTCGAATCCAATTCGAATATGATTTAGTTACTGCTGAGGTTAAGTATCATAATGATTGCTTTAATTCCTTCTTGAAACCGCCTACTGGGGGTAAAATCGGTTGTCCTCAAAATGAAACCACCAATCTGGCAATGGAAGATATTAACTTATATCGAAAATAGCGATAACTGTCATTTTACTGTAAGCGAATTGAAAAATGTTTGCAAAAATAAAACTCTAGAATCTAGATTACAGGACGCTTAAGGTACGATTAAATTTCAGTTACGGTAATAAAATTATTATCACTGAGAAATCAGGAGCATCAAAATTCATATGCTTAATAAGTAATCATCATGAAATTTTGAATCAAACTTGATACGAAAAAAAATGAATGAAAAAGAAGAACAATTCAGGATATGCATATTATAACTTTTTCAACTTTAAAATCGTTACATCTCAAAAACGGTGGCTTTTAGTAAAAAATTTATCAATACATTTTTTATAGACAGCTATATGATCTAAAATTTGTGTCTTATCTAATTTTACGATAAAACTTAGCATTTTGTTGAAAAACGCGAAAGCCGATTTTTGAGACCGGTGACCTTGAATTAATTTAGTTACAGGTATAGGATCGATGGGGACTTTTCAACATTCATTTATACTTTATAGTGGTGTTCCGAACATTAATATCAATTTTTAGCTCTATGCGAATTTCTGTACCCTTACCTACATGTCTAAATTGACTGAACTAACAGTATAAATTGAGGTATATTAAAACTGTAAAAGTAGGTTGGTTTTTTTTGGTGTTTTAAGTCGCTTTAACATCTAAGGTCATATCACGACTGTCTAAACACAGAAAATTTCTGTTGGTCAATTTTATCATAGATCTAGAATTTTAAATCTAGGATTCAACGGGGATCGAACCCAGTATAACTTGACGCGTGAAGCAGACAAAGCAATTGCTCAAACCACTTTTTTAGTATTGAAACTTTTAGCTCCCCTGACACGTTATGAACAGTTGATATTATTGATTAATTAGTTCTCAGTATTTTTGCTCGTCCTAGCCTCAGTAGTGAGTACCTACTAGTTTCGGACAAGCTTTGAATCATTTTCCTGTATTATAATTGACTTAAAAATTTGAGAGGATATTTTAAGAAAAATCAATTTTTTGAATTTCTAAAACCCATTAAAATGATTGGTCAATATCGTATAAAAATTTCTTGCAGCTATTTAGACAGTAGAAGATAGCAGCAATCAATCAAAAACTCTTCATTTTCCATAATAAAAATTTATATCTTGGTGTAACTTCCAGACCACAATAAGGGTTAGATTTCATAGTTAACATTCGTCAAAATCTGTTAAATTTGAATCCTTTTCTTTTTAATTTCATAATTTAAACTAAATTTTAAAAAACGAAACCGTGTGAGGTCCATTAAAATACCCGTTACTATACCTAGGTATTTGAAAAATGATTTTATAAAGTATCATATTTTAAAATTTTACAAAATTAATTTTACAAAATTAATTTTATAATATTGTTTTAATTTTGTAAAAATTATCATTTAAAAGTTATAATAATCAATCAATCGGTTCAATTTTCAATGGTATTTTTAATCCGATTATTATTGAATTTTTAATGACTGTAATTTTCCTGGATGGATATTTCCATTTTTTCCTAACAACACATGTTAATAATAATTTCTGGGAAATATTTTTTTCTGTTAATTTTCATTACAATCTGTAAAAAGGTTATTAGTTATATTGGGAACAAACTTTAAATCTGAGGCATCTTTACAATATAGCTACCACCAGCTACTACTGTACCGAGTTTGAACAATTTCAAAGATTTTTTTAAAGGTTTTTTATGGACAGAAACACTTGTTACGTACGGTTTTATTTTTCTTATACTCACAGAAAATTTCGAAAAAGAAATAAAGTAGTTGATTGTTTAAAATAAGGCAATTGGTTTTTGAATAAGATTTCTTTCAAACTAAAATTTAAGACTGAATACTAAACATTTGCATGTAACATCTTATTGCAACGGCTAACCAAAAGTGAAAAATTTATAAACTTTGGCTAGTATTTCGTTTGGAAAACAACTAATCAACCATTGATAGAACTTATTGGTTTTAATTCATCATTTTTGCTTGGTTTCTTAGTGTCGAAAATAATTTTAAAATATTTTATTTAGCGTGACGAGACCTCAAATATTCAATCGCCAAAACTAGATATTAACGCTGATTCTATCATTTTAAACACAATGGTTCAAAACGCTATTGGAACCATAACGAATCCCTCAGCATCTCCTGGAATGATTGCCAGTGATAATTTGTCGTATTTCGTTGTCGATAACAACAGCAAATCGAACAGTGAAGAGAACATTTCGAGAAAAACGAGTGTAGCGAGTAGTGATTATACACCCGAGAACACCACCTACACTCCAACAGAAACCATTGAAATTACTAAATCGTTGAAAAACGTTGCTTCACAAATTCAACCATTGCAAACACCAACCGTCGATGGACAACCAAATCAAAATATGCAACATCAAATTCAATCTCCACCTCCTATTAGTACACCTCCTGTACAAAATATTCAAGTGGTTCAAATCAACCAACAAATCGTTAATGCCTTACAAAGTATTGTTAGTGAACCACAAATCCAAAATTTAATTGAACCGCCACCACCGGTACAGGCACCGGTTGAAAATATAACAACGTTTATTCCAAACAATGATCCACAGTCTAGTCACGAAAGCAATAATAATCCTGTAACTAAAAGTGATAATCAAGAAATCAAGGAAGTGCCGCAATTGCTGACTTATGCGGAAGTTTTGAAAAGTCCTGCACACGAACACAAACCGTTCGTTCCAGAAAAAGTGGAAGAAAAACAATCACCAACCGACACTAACACATTGCGTACGCCCCAACGTAAAATTTCACGTTTCCTCGTCAGTCCCGTACTAGATAAACTGGAAATACCAGCTAATGTTGTACTAAATTCCGAGGAACAATCGCAAATCAAACATGAACAAGACCAATCGGAAAATGCGGTTAGTTCCAAGGAAAATGATGAAATGACCGATATAACTTCTCCCACATCCACAACACAGGCGATGTGTGGTCCAGAGGCAATTAACACGTTGGAGCAACTACAAATCGGTCTGGAAAATATCACTCATGTTATGGTTAAAAAGTTAAAGGAAGAAAAAGATAAAGACTCGACAACAGGAACACCTAATACTGAAGAACCGGCCGAAAGCATTACAGATGTTAGTGAAGCTATCGAGGCAGCCAAAATCCCTGATCGTGGCTTAAACTTGCCGCAGATCCCTGAAGGCGTGCCTATCGATCTTGAACAAGTTACAGCTATGAAGTTGGACTTAAACGCAAATCAGTCGGATCAGTATAATGTAGAGCAGGATGAGTCGATTTCTTCGGATCAGATCAGCTTAACAGGAGGTGGAAGTAGTAGTCAAAATGCATCTTCGAAGGTCGGAGTGGATACTTCACGTCGAGCTAGTTGTGATTTGATGTTCGATTCAACTGCAATTTCCACATGGAACTCATCACTGAGCAACACTCCAGATGCTACCATTTTACCGAATTCAATCGAACAAGCTACGCTTATATCGGCTTCTGGTAGTAATCAGCGGAAACTGAGCAATCAAGCATCTCTAGACACGACGTAGGTTTTCAAAAAATAAATTTTTTATTGAGTATAAATTTAAAAAGTTTCCTTTTTCTTTAACAGAAAAATCGAAACGTTACAAACGTTACAGCGGAAATTATCTCAATTGACATCGCTTTCAGGTGAAATTGTAAGTGTTTTAAGTAATTTTTATCAGTCTTTCTTTCTCTAGAACCATTTTTTATTTGATTTAAAATTTTTTTTATCCGTTTTTTCGATAGGCTGCGCCTTTACTAAGTCCACAAAAGACAATGGCAATGCCTCAATTTCCAATTGTGGAAACCATTCAGCAAGTCACTGAACCGGGAATTGAACCTCTAGTTACAAATACCAATGAAATACCGACAGTTCAACAATTGACTCAATCGTTCGATAATGATTTAGACCCAACCCAATCTAAAACCTTGCCAAAAGTTTCTCAACTCTCTGATCTGCAAGAAGAACTTGCCAAAATCAATACTAATTTGAAACGATCAAAAGATCCGGCTAATCAACTATCGTCAAATTTGGACAATGGGACAGAACATGTGGAACCTCCTCCATTAGAAAGAAAAGTTTCGCGGTTTAAAGTTAGTGTGATTACTGAGCCAGACTTGAGTCAATTAGTAGTTAATAACGTTAGCGTTGAGAAAAATGTGACAATTGCCAGTGAAAATACGGAAGTGGTTCCAACGGGAACTGCTCAAGTTCCACTTGATTCAGCTGAGAAGCTTCAAATCGACCAGCAAAAAATGCAGCATGCTTCGTCTGAAAACAATATCAGTGTGATACGAGCTGAAATTCCCGCTCCAAATAATTTTGAAGTGCGAAAAGGACGTTTTAGTATAATCACACATTCGAATCCGTCACAGGAAATTCGGGATGTTGACAGTACAGTGCAATGTAAGTCGGGAGCCTCATTTTGGAGAATCAACTCATTGTTTGTTTTAAATAAATCAGTTACAGATTTGCCTCCTGTTCATGACACTAATAATAAAATTTCTGCAATCTCCAATGTTGTAGCTGATCCAAATATTCTCACGGAACAAAACACGGTTTCCGTTGAAAGTACAACGTATTTGCATGGGGATGTATCGGCCAATGAGATATTGGTAAGTGCATTGAATTGTATCACTAGTTTTTGGCTTCTAGTTGTTCTATTAGCATAAAGGAAGCTTTGGCTCCAAGGTACAAAAAGTAGCATATGGTTTTATAAAAATCAACATTTTATTTTACGATTTGTTTATAAGCTCAGAAATTTTAAAAATATGTTTAAAAAATCATGGCATGTAAATGTGTGGACTAAGTACCAAGAATTTTGTTAACTTATCGCATTGTAAATAATTTTCAATTGAAACGTTTTAACACATTATATTCTTATGAAGGGGATAGTTTATAAATGACTAAGTAAGTAATAAGTTATGAGGATATCTAAGTATTTTTGTCAGATATTCAAATCGTATTAGTAGGTGCCTCTTGAAAGAAAATATTTCAAATTTTTTAAAGTTGTATATGCTCTCTAGAGGGCTGAATCCGAATTTCAGCTTTTCTATTTTCCATACATATGGTTCCACAAAAAATGCACAAAGCAAGTAAATTTTCGATCATTTTTTATTTTTAGCCAAAACGTCGTAACAATTTAGACTTTTTCAGTTGGATCATCCAATACAAAAATTAAGAACGTTAAATTTTCTACAAAAATGCTCCTTAAAAATTTTTTACAATAATAAAGTATAATCATAAAAAATTAAACTATTTTCTTGGTTCTTAGTCTAAGCTTCAAAAAATAAATGAAGAGTGGAGTGAGCATCAATAATAGACTAAGTTCCTAAAAAAAAAAATTAATTAGACCCGAAAAAGCAAGCTAATCTGCCATTGCCAACAACCTAAGAAGCGGGCTTAATACCATTGGTTGCTTTCCATTTACACCAAAAGCGACCGCTGTGTAACGCAGTGTTCGTATATGCGCTTTCCATTTAAGACAATGTCAAACACGGCTGTACGCTGCGCGACACTAGAAAAAGCCGTGTTTCACCGTGTTTTGCCCAGGATTACCAACACAAAAGAGAAGAATTCTCTTCTCTGCCTATGATTCTCTATGCTTATTAATTATTTAGGTTCTTCAGGTTGGTATTAAAAAACCCAAAAATGCAGTCTAGTATTTGCTCTAGTCGCTCTAGTATTATTTTGAGATAACTCTGTTTCAATTTGCAGTGTTTCGCAGAGTAACGCAGCGTCGCTCTGTGTTAATAAATGGAAAGCAACCATTATATAGTTAGTAGTAACTCTTAATGTATTAGGTTGTTGGCAATGGCAGTTAGCTTGCTTTTTCGGGTCTAACTCATTTTGTTTTTGTTGGTACTTAGCCCATAATTGATGTCCAGTCTTCAAATGTAGATTAAGATTTTTAAATGCATGCAAAATCAAGTCCGTATCAAATGTTTTATTTATATTTTCATAATTACAGTTTTATCCTTATTCCAGGTAGTGTATTTGAAATTTTGTTGTATTTACCTGGTCCAGTATTTAATAAATTGTATACAACCGTGTAAGTTAATTGAAGATGTCAGTGGATAAAGGTGTCATGTCACATTTTTTGAAAATTAGACTTTTTACCTTTTTTGGGCACGTTATCTAAAAGTTTATCTATGGGAAAAGGAGATTCCTTATTTTAATCATCTTCTGGTACTTTCTCGATATATGAATAAGGAAAATAGACACTTTCATCCACTTACCTCTTAAATTGTAAACGCAGCTTATATACATGAAATCTATAATGATAATGATTATCTGAATCATTCTTCTATGATTTTATTTCTATTGTTTTACCTATTGAAACATATATGACGGGCTTGAAGCATTTTCAGGTTGATTAGTAAAAAATTTACTTTTGATACCTTTTGTTATTTTTTTTTTATTTTAGAGACCGTTCATAAAATTCATGACGAAACGTAATCGCTCGCTTATTTATTGCTATCATTTTGTTCAGTTTTATCTACTCTCTTAAATCGAAATAGTGACTTTCGTCTACAAATAGTGACTATTCACTATTTTGTAGTGAAAAGTATACCACCAAATTCAAATAGTGGTATACTTTTTACTACAAAATAGTGAATAGTCACTTTTTGTAGTCGAAAGTCACTATTTCAATTTAAGAGAGTAAAAGGTTGTAAATAGCAGATCCAATATAAGCCATTAAAACTCATGTTAAAATATGTTTTTTTAACTTTTATAATTTTTAAAAAATAGTCAATTATTTTAAAATTTTAACAATAGATTTAGCATTAAATAGACTATATCTTACTGCATTTTTGCTTGTTTCCATTTTGATTAATCTCCCAGATATCTTTAAACATAGGTACTCTTGTCAGGATATCAACTGTTTGAATATATAAAAAATTTCTTAACATTCAAATTCAAAATTTTGGTCGTTTAATTTTAATAGGGCATTATTTATATAGGTTTTGATTGATAAGAAACTCTTACTCACCTTCTTGTTTAAGAGGTTACATAAATTTCCAAGTTTCTAATTTCCAAATTTTAAAAAAAGTTTACAAAAATAATTTCTATATACTTAATAAATGAAATATTTAATCAAATATTTGATTTAAACGTGTTACCATATCAAAGATAAATATTATATGAAATTTTTATTTCAAAGTTCAGTCATTGTGACCTTATTTCCATTGATCTTTCAACAACAAGTTCTTACCAATTTTTTGATTTTTTGGAGAAATCTTGTCCACTGACTGAAAAATAGAACTTCGAGAAAACGTCACATTAAGCAAAGAACTTTTGGTAGCTGTAGTATTCAAGGAGTTTTCTTTTGCTCTTACCTGTGACATTGCTTTTCTTAACTAGAAATTTTTGGAGAATATTCTCATCAATCTTTTGAAATTCCCAAAGGCATGTAGCCCCATAATAATTTTATAAATGGTCTCTAAGAACATCCCTTATTGTACCTATGATAATTTTTTTTTTTAATTTAGTCAATTGCATTTTAATGTTTGGTGTTAAATATATTCTTGAATGTGTACATAGTTTGTATATGTTATCATTTTATAAACAAATCGTATGCTTTTATATAATGTTCATCGTCATCATAAGAAAAACTTGTATAAGGTCTTACAAATCTCACAAACAATATGAGGATTTCTTACAACGACGACATTATTTATGTATTGTATTTAATATTCATTATTTATTATACCAGTTTTGCTAAAGGAGAAGAAACTAAAATAGCTTTTCTATAAGTAGTGATTTGCTATTTAATTTTTTTAAACAACAAATCAATAATTTAGTATCGGTTTTGTTGAATTTCGACTAAAATATTAGATTTGAAATTCTTATTTATCATTTTATCATATCTTGATTCGTATTTCACTATAAATCGATTGTTTCTGTGTCATAATCAAAAACAAAGGTCGAAGATTTAAATTGACTATAATAAAGTAAAAAATTTTACTTCTTCATAATCCACTAACGAATTTTGTATAAAATTATTGAAGTTTAAATTAAATAGATTAACGGAAGTCGATTGATATTTCTATTATTTGAAACAGGTAAATGAAATTCTGTACCCTCGCGTATCTTTAAAATATTATCCATCTATTTCAGATGAAAATAAAAACGTAGATTGTACGCTGATAATGGTAAAATGCTAAAATTGATGCGCAGTAGGTCACGAAATGTGGCCATTCTTGTATACTGCACAGAACTTGTATCGTATCGTAACTGTACGGTTTTATTTTCATTTGGAACAAACCTTATGTTGATTTGTGATCTTTATAAAACCATAGTTCAAAAAATTGAGCAAATCATTTATAATTAAAATTGAAACCAAATTGATGTGAAAATTTGAAAAAAAAAAAGCAACATGTTTTAGATGTTAAAAGACGTCATTTATAGGTGGTGAGGTAACACCGCTCATAATAATATCGACGTAATTTATCGATTATTATTATGAGGCTTTAGATTGATTTCTTTCCTATTAATTTATGAAATTTGTTTTTAACTGTGAAATATGTAGTTCTTTTGATAACCTTTTAGAGTGAACGAAAGCAATTTTTTATGATAATTTGTTTAGCTATGAAATATGTTATCTTTATGATAACATTTTTTGTCATTAATACCTAATAAACTACTAAAATTAATGGGTTTCATAATCGATATTTTCAAAATAACGGTATATCACTTGCATTCTTATTGGTAGCTTCCTCAATATCTATTGATGTCTTCTATAGAACATGTGATCATTTTATGAATAACAATTAAGATATTTTTTAAAATGATTTCAATTTTTTGAACTCAATGCTACTTTTATCATTTGACATTACAAGTCTTGTGTGTGATCGTTTTGATTTTTTAGTGGGTTGCTGTTAGTTTGAGTTAGAATTTTGAAGTTTTCTTGCATGGTATTGGTTGTAGTTGAGTACATTTTGGGTTTTGCATTTCGTAACAGTTTTATAAATCAGGACGATCTCGATGTTTTCCGTGGTCGTTATGTATCATAATAGCAAAATAATGTGAACAGTATTTTTGGGTGGTAAATATTTGGGGTGTTTCTGAACAATGTTACTGTAACCACATGAAACGAGCTTTCTCATGCCATATTTTTCCCCCCAGAGCTTTCAAACGCAACGAAATGATTTTTTAATTTGTTATTTTTTTCTTTTTTTGTTTTATTTTTCTCGTTTAGTCCGTCACCTTCAGCGACACGAACGTCGTTTCACCTCAACTAATGGTTCAAAGCAGCCAAATATATAACGAAAATTTGACTAAACAATTTGATCAAACCGTTCCCAAACTATGTGACAATAACGAACGCAATTTTACACCGGTTTATTCGCCGCCATCGCACAGTGCAACCACTGCTGCCGATTCGGTCGCACCAAACACTGCTAGCTATAAACATTTAGTTAATCAAAAAAGCTTAAGCTATAGCGACATTTGTACGCAAATCGAGCAAATTTTTCCGAAACGTAGCTCGAGTATTAGTCGCCGGAAAACACAAAATGTTTCACCGGTGACGCCAACGTCAACACCAGCTTTGAACACTATGATTTCTCCCGTTGTTACATTCTTACCAAATCAAACTGTTCGTCCTCAGTCTCCTACAATCATCGTTAACCCCCCCGAAACTACAAATGAACCTTTCACTCCATTTTCTTCAAATTTTCCTCTGGCTCAACCCAAAGAAAGTACAGCAGTGGAAAGAAATCTTCAAAGTCAAATCGATTCTTTACGCGCTATCTTAGAAAATATTTCTGTGAGCATGCAAAAATCCACAGAAAATTTAAATAAATCCTCCCCTATTTTACGGTCCAATTCATTTAAGGACCCTGCTAGAGAGCATAAAAGCATTAAATTTTTAATTAAAAGGCAACAAGCTTCTCTAGAGGATATTCGAAGTATTGAAACTCGAATAACTCAATTAAATTTAAAGCATCAACATTTAGAAGATACACTAAGCTCAGTATCATTGCACCGAACGCAACCGATAACCCTAGGCACCCCCGACTATGACGATCCGCGAACAATGCTTAATTTATCAATGAAGCAACGTGTTCATGATCGAATTGGTAACTCGCTTCATGACATAGAAAATAACGAAGCTAAGAACTTTCCTAAGGAACATTCTTCAAAAGTTTTGACAAAATCCCTGGATGATCTACGTTCTCATAAATTGCATTTATCTCATCATTCAACACTTAAACAAATCCAGGAGAATAGTGGGGATGATAATAGTTTACGTAAATCAATTTCATCGAGTTTGTGCGATTTACGGGATATTGGAGTTCGGAAACAGTCAAGAATTCGTAACTATAGCGAAGCAAATACTTATGATTTCGATATGTATCATACGATCCATGCCGGGATGAAAATTTCTCAGAGTGTTTTAGACTGGTCGAAGTTGTCGGCTTATAAAAAAGATGACGACAGCGACGGTACTGGTAGTTGTGAAAGTTGTCGTTCGGTTTGCGATTCGAGTTTATCGGATCGCAGTTTAGATGATCTAAACGAACCGATTCCTATTCGAAAACGTTCTAATTCGTACGACAAACACGAACATCAATCCCCCAAAAAGCGTTTTTGCCTCACTGACTTTCCCGCCATCAACCCCAAATACCTCTCGTCACCCAAGTCTCGTAATCTACTGTTCAAAGTTGGTAAAAAGTCCGGATATAATAAACATTCCGCTCACAAATCGCATAAAGACAATTCGGAAACTGTGAATGAAGGCAGAATGAGTCGGTCGAAACTAAAGCCGTTGCCACTTCTGCCTTCATTCGATTTACCAAATCCTGTTGTTCAAAATTTGGGTGATGCTTCTACTTCTTCTACCTCCAGTTTTATACAATATGGGGAGCACAATTGGCATAAAGCCCCTAATATATTTTCTGGGGTAAGAAAATTATTTCAAATTATTATTTTCAATGAATTTTCCAAGCTTCTTCTACTTTTTTTTATTTAATTTTAAATCGGTGGCTGATCTTTTTTTCAAATTAATTTATCACATTTTTTTACAAAAAACAACATTTGAAACACTGACGATTTAAAATGAATCCAAGAAACATAAGTAGACGTAGAAATTTACTAACCAAGAATGTTATTTTTTCATACATGTTGCATGTACTTCTTTTACTCGCCTTTTTTCTAGTTTGGAATGATTTTTACACCAAATTATTTTACTTTTTTATGACCTTAAAGTAACTTAAATTCGTACGTTTTTTTCTTCAGTTATCAACAACTGAAGCAACACAGGAAACATTGGATGCTTTAGCGGCTGTTCCTGAACCAACGATATTATCTCAACCTCTGATAACACCATATCAAACTCCAGTTTTTCCTAATGTACCCGCAAATCTTTTAATTCCATCAGCGGTACCTGAAGGCATAATTGATTATTCTACGTCAATTGCTTCAAATCCACCTCTTCCGACACTTTTACCAAATGTAACCAGTCCACTAACTGATAATCAAACTGAGGCTCTGAAAAGACTTCTGGAACGACAGAATGCTGAACGAGAGGCTCTACAACGCAAACATGAACTGGAACTCGCTATGTTAACATCGACGTTAAATGTCGCACCTCTTGCTAATGCAGAGGTAGGAAACGTAGCGTCGGTTCCGTTTGCTTTATCTGAAGTCAAAAAAGGTATGTTCTGAAAAATAATATTAAAAAACGTAATTATAAGTACAAAATGTTCTTATACAAAGAAATTCCCATAAAATGTTTCTTTAGTAATACTTGAGCTAGATCTATTCACACAAATATCCGTCACGTATTAGTCAAAAATATCTTTTCTTAAGAACTAAATGACGCTACACTGAGCCGGTGCATTACGAATCAGAACCGTTAGTCAATCAAGCTGCCATCACTGATCAAAAGCAAATTTCTTCGTTTTGACTGACGTAATTTTATAAATTTTTGGTAGGAAAATTGTAAAAATGAATAATGAAAAGTTGATTAAATATAGGAATCTATGAAGATAGTACGATATATACTCTGGTATCTTGTAGAGCTTTCATGTTTTTTGTTTTTTTTTTATTAAAATGAATCCTTTTGATTTTATAATTATGTTTTTATGACATTTAAAAGATACAATTTTTTTCTGGGTATATTTAACAATGTTTTATTATTCTTTTTATTACAATTTAAAAATGGCGCCTCAAAAAAGTGCGTGGATGATTTTAACTTTTAAGGATATCCAAAACAAAAATTAAAATTGATTATATATCTGTAGATACGTGATTTTCGTCGGAACTAGAGTTTTTAAATTGTATCGAAAAAAATGGTGTACTTTCCAAAAAGGTCATTTTTTAAGCATAAAATGAAAAATTAAGGTCGAAAAAAAATTGATTCTAACTACAGGTGTGTAGAATTACCAGTTAAAATTTCAAATCAATCGTTTGGATAGAAAAAAAAGGCCGGCGTTTTTTTACATGAATTGCGTTTTATATTTAAACTTTGAAATGAACCATTTTGCAAATTCAAGGCCTTTGATTTAAGTCAAATTCAAGTAGTAGCTTTAAAATCAAGTCAAGTAGTGAACCCGTAGTTGAATATATTAGGAGTACCCAAAAGAAATCCATTTCTTAACAACAATTAAATACAATAACATTTTATAATATTAATACATTTTTACAGGCAGAAAATTATAACAAAAAATAATCGCCGATTTTACCGAGGACTGTTTGCCATTTTTCAGGCAGTTTTTCAATCCCTTTTTATCCCTTAATAAAAACTGGAAGGCTTTGATTCGAAATATGTATTTAGATAATTTTCTATGTCTTGTTCACTGTTGAATTTTTTCTCTTAATGAATGTTCTAAGGTCTTAAACAGATAAAAATCAGATTGCACGAGATCTGAGAAGTATTTAAACTTCAAAATTCAGTTCAGAAAGTACCTGCCCGACCCCCAAGTCGGGACTCTCTCTTCGCAAGGTCCTATTGTGTGTATGATAGGATATTCGTGGAATTATCCATTATACGCTTTTAAAGTCAAGAAATACAGTACCAGTTGTAGTTTATTGTGAATAGCTTGAAAGAATAAACGAAAAATTAAAAGCGGAACGTACTCATTTGGTTGATCGAAAAGGAGTGCTTCTCCTGCACGACAACGCGCGCCCCCACAAAGCAACAATGACCCGTGAAAATATTTTCTTACTAAATTTTCAAGGCTTTAGGTCATCCCGCATACTGCCTAGGTCATCTGATTTTTATCTGTTTAGGGCCTTAGAACATTCATTACAGAAAAAAAAAAAATCAATAGTGAACAAGACATAGAAAATTATCTAGAAACATATTCCGAATCAAAGCCTTCCCCTTTTTACAACAAAAAAAAGGATTGAAAAGCGGTCTGAAAGATTGCAAACGGCCAGGCATTAATAATAACGGTGATTATATTTTGTAATTATATATTTTTTTTTATTTTTATTTATTTAAGGTCGCATCAACTAGTATGGCCATTAGCGACTATCGAATTCGAAAACCCAGAAAAAAATCTTGGGCTTTCATTGGGATTTGAACCCAGGACCACTGGCGTATAGGGCAACTATCTAGTCAACCACGCCACTAAGTGACCCTTTGTAATTATTATATGCTTGTAAAAAATTATCAATAAAATTCTATCGTATTTGAAAAACGCGATTCTTTGGGTACTCCTAATATTAGCAAATATCAACAATTCAACAATTATATGATTTGTACAATATGTCATTCAAAACATTTTTACAATGCGACATACTTTTGCGAAATTCTAAAATTTTCTTGTCAATTAAGTCTTTGAACAACCCCACAAATTGGCCTTTTTTTCCTCTTTTGCTATGGTAAATGCATACGTTTTCTTTTTCCACAAATATTTCCTCTTCCTTAATTAAAACAAATGCTATGACAACCAAATCAATATCAGAAAACTCCATTACTAAATGCAGGTATATTTGAGGACATAATTGATAAAATACTGAATGCAGTTTAAAAAAAAACTGACGGTTATATGTGAATAAAGGCAGTATTTTGGCCAAGATTGAACCGCGATGATTTTGATTTAGAATGGTGAGGGAGACTTGACGGATGTGTGTGAATAGAATATTATTCGTGTGATGATAGGTTTGTAAAACTAGGCTTACCCATTTCCATAGGGGTCATTCTTTTACAAATCGTACACCATTCGACACTTGACATTTTAGAATCGCCTGAAATTTTTTTACAGCTTCTATGCGTGAATATAACAACCGGTATTTTTGGATTTTGCTCAAAAAAATTTTCTTTTGAAACTATGCCCATTTAAATTTTTGATGATATTTTAATTTTCTCCAACCTTTGCCTATTTGAAATTTTATATCTCCAGTTCTGCTATTCGGATTTTTTTTATTCTGTACTTTGTTACTTAAGGTTTGGAAATAATTTTTTTTTTAAATTTGCATAAATTTTATGAAAAATTGCAGTTTAATTGTTTATAAGCTTATATCACCCCCTTACCCCAACTTGAATCGAACTAAAAATATCACTTTATTTCTTATTTTATCATCTACAAAACCCAGTTTACAAAAAGTTGGGATCTCTCTTATTTTGGAAGATATTAAATATTTTCGAGCGCAAGGTACCGAAACGCGCTCCGCGTGCGTCCTAATTCCTAAGATCTCCAACGTTAGCACCTCCTTTACATTTCTAAATGTTAACCATTTTGCGTTTGAGTATAAAAATGTTTGTTAGAAGAACTTCAAAGTAGTTTTCCCATTACAAAACTAAACGTTAAAAAGCAAACTTCAATAGATATACTTACTTCAAAAGTTGATCATAAAATATTTTGGAACGCAAGGAAATGTAATGAATGCAGTTGCGATGTAGGAAAATGACGTACTTAAAAGTATTCAAAATATTAATTTTCATTTTATTATAATTCTTGTACATGTTGAAATATTTATATTGTATTTTGCAACTTTTTAAGTACTTAATTGTACCATTTTCGTTTTGCAAAGAAAATTTTTTTTAATTGGTATTATAACATGAAATTTTAATGTCCCTTTGGCGGTTGTAGCTTTTCTAAATCGAACCTCTTATTTTCGTTTTTCTTCAAAATATTGAATACTAATTTTCATGTCTTACTAGTTTAATATTTTAAGTAATTATCAGAAGAAAAGAACAGTTTTTTATTTTAGCAATTTGTTTTCTTTTTACGCTACGTTTCGTCAGTGTAATTCCGACTTCATCGTAGTTAAAAAATGACTTATAAACAAAAACATAAATAAACTGTTCTTTTCTTCTGATAATTACTTAAAATATTAAACTAGTAAGACATGAAAATTAGTATTCAATATTTTGAAGGAAAACGAAAATAAGAGGTTCGATTTAGAAAAGCTACAACCGCCAAAGGGACATTAAAATTTCATGTTATAATACCAATTAAAAAAAATTTTCTTTGCAAAACGAAAATGGTCTTGCCCAGGGCCCACAAAATCCACGTTACGGCTTTGAATCTAGGCATTTATTTTTTATTATTCACATGAAATCACTTCCTTTTTTCTAGATGACAGTGAAGTGATACCGATTGCTGAGTCAACGGGGACAATTAGATTAGAAGAAAAATAGAAACATGTTTTCTTTTATTGATTTTATTTATTCATTAAATATTAAAATAATTAATAAAATATCATTAAAATGCATATTAACTCTCTAAGTTCAGATATATCAATATGTATTTATATTAGCCAAACAAATTATGCGCTTTAATGAAGAAAAAAAACAGCTAATCATAAATACAAAAAGTGAAGAAAGCAAAAATATTAAATCTCTTTAACTGTGTAATAATAATTTTGCTTGATTCCGTTTATTTATTCTCGAATTATTTTCCCCCCATATAATATTCCTAAGCGTTCAGCTATACGCTATAACGAAATTTGATTAAGCTAAAATAGTTGTTAATCAAATATATATTTCAAAATATAAAAAAAAATATATATATTATCTAAATGTTTTTCCACCAAAAATTGTATAAAAAATGTTGAAAATCGAAAAAAAAAATAAATTTGTATTATAGATATTGTACATATTTAAAAAAAATATTTTTAATTTGCCTTGAATAAAAAAATAATTATATTATTAGGTAACTAGTAATTAATGTAAGCATTAAATATTCGAATAAATATTTTTTAAGTTCGAACTTATTCTAGTGCCCGGAACAATTCTTCAAACAGGTTCAATTAAAGACGCTTTTCCGAGAATGTAAAATCTTAATATGGGAAATAAAACTTTTTTTTGTAGCTAATGAACCTCGGTAGAACGCTTCATTAATACTGTGCTTGGACAAAAAAATTTTCACTTTGTAGATAATTTCAAATCTTCAATCGTGAAAGAAATGAAACATCTTTGATTCATGATATATGTAAAAAGATCTCTTAAAAATTGTATTGAGATCTTTTGATCATTTTTCCCTCTCACTAGATTTCATTTTCCATGGAAGCTTTGCATTCGTAAGTAAAGAATCTTTGAAAAAAAAAACTTTTTTCATATGAATCAATATAAAACTTCTAAATTTTTTAAAAAATCTCTGGGTACAAACTAAACTTAGTTAACTAACTGTCCATTTTTATTTTATAACAACTTAATATACTCATTATTCTGATCTTTTCCCTTTTAACACCAATTCAATTGCAATTCCCAAATTCTGGCTCATAAAGCTTGAATTTCTAGCAAAACTGATTTCTCTACTCTTTTAAATCGAAATAGCGACTTTCAACTACAAATATTGGCTATTCACTATTTGTAGTCGAAAGTCACTATTTCGATTTAAGAGAGTAAATAAAAAATTTAAAAAAATCTGTTCGTCAATATTCCGAAAAACGAACGTCCAGAAATTTGCTCAATAAAAACATCCATTTGATATCTCCACCAAAATCACACATATCAACATTTCGGGTATGTAAAAATTAATATCCCAAAGAGAAATCAAGCTTTTTCAGAAAAAAAAAATATTTTTATAGTCATCACACTGACGCCAACATGCATAGTAGACGGGTGCTCTAAAAATGCTTAACTAAAACTTCTCCGTAAAAAAAATATTTTAATATATTCCCTTCTAAAATCGACTAAATATTTCAAATATATGACAATCTGATTTCTCATTAAAATGTCTCATAGATTCTAAAAAAAAACTCATTTAAAACGTTGCTTTTTATAAGGAAAAAAACGAATCAGTTGCAATTGAAAAATCAATGAAATATTCATCCCTTAGATCCATAAAAGTATGTCGTTAAATCCGTTCGTTTACAGTTTGGACGAATACGAATGTCCTTATTTTTAATTGAAGTAATTGTGATTCATATTATGGAATAAGTAAGTAAATAATTGTAGCATTGTTTCGTTTGTATAAGACTGAATGTAGAGAGATGCAGTTATTCTAAGATGAAATGTGTTAATTATATGGTTTAAATTCAAAATAAAATCCAGTCATCCATTTATATTCAATTTTGTTGTGTATCATACATTATATTTATTGTCTGAACCTGTTTTCTTCCATTGGTCTGATTTAAAGGGTGTTGATAAGATTCGAAAGATGTTTTCAGGGATTTGCACATCCAACTATCGAGATCCTTTTTTGTGGGATGATTGCAGCTTGCTCGTACGTTCTTTGGAGGTATCAAATATTTGTTCTCCGGTTCCACTATTTCGGAAGTAAACCTGAAAAATTATTTTGTTTCAGAAAAGTTCATTGTTGTAAGTAGGTAAGTATTCTTTAATATACTGAAGAAATTAAATAACTTCAATATCACTGCCAAACAAAAAAAAAATAAAGGATTGAACCTAGAGTTAGATTATTCGCTTTACAGTATTTTTTTCAAGTGGTCAGTTAAACGCTAACACTTTTCGGTTTTCAAAAAAAAAAATGAAAAAAACACCTCATTTCTTGTACTTTACATGCGATTTATAGTTTTCGATGTATTTTTAAACGCTGGGCACACATCGGTAATTAATTTTTCTCTAGAACTGTTCAACTCTTAGAAAATCTCTGGATCAGGTACTTTTTTGTATGGGAGTGAATTTTTTCCGGGATTTTCTGAACATTTTTGGGTGTTGGAATGAAATCTTAACTTGTAGATTTCTTAAAAATAACTTAGGAATTTTAATTTTTTTTTTGCTTCGAATTTTCTTTACAAAATCCCAAAACCAAAAATTCTCTACTAAATTTCGTTCTAATGAAAAATATTTCTACTTTTAAGAAAATCTATCATAACTGAAGTCGTCATTTACATTCTGAAAACGACTTGATAAAATCAAAGACAAAACCTGCGAAAACCCCCTTAAAAAGATTATTTTTATAAAATGAAATGATCCAATAATTACCTATTATTCAAAATTGAGTGAAATTCTGAACAAAACGTTTTTCATTTCTTCGATGAAGATTTGACCAAGGTCAAAAATTAATTTCATTTTAATCGGATTTAAATTCGACGATTGACGACAAATGAAGATATGTTGTCAACTTTTCAAACTTGTATGAATCTATACTAATATATAAAATTGAAGAGTTTGTTTGTTTGTTTGTTTGTTTGTTTGATTGGTTGAACGGGCTAATCTCAGGAACTACTGGTTCGAATTGAAAAATTCTTTTAATGTTGGATAGCCTAATTATCGGGGGAGGCTTTAGGCTATATAACATCACGCTACGACTAATAGGAGCAGAGCATCGATAGAAAATGTTGCAAAAATCAGGAAAATTTTTTCCTTTTGAGAGCGTTCGTGGCCTGCCCTGCGTAAACGGTTAAAGTTACGCAAAAATTATCTGCAGCAAAATTGTTCCTCTTAAAAAATTCTACAAAAAAGTCCGCGACGGCATATGTCTATCTTTTACGGTTAGCCCGCTATAAATGGTTGTTAAGGTTGTTTCAAAAATAATTCATTATTTGCGAAATTGTTTTTAGAAACATATTAATTCTTACCCAAATAAATATGACTTTTAGTAAAATTTGTTGTAATAATAAATGACAATCTGAGTCATTAAATAGAATTCTTTTTATTAAGGGAAAATGTCTCATTTACCCGGGAAATTGAAAAACGGGTTGGAAGAAAAAATTATGCATAAACTCTATTTTTAGTTGAAAATGGATTTTGGTGATATTTAAGTATGATAAATATGCGAATCATTATCTAAAACACGTTTTGTTTTGGAAAAATTTCTCATTTCATCGGGAAAATAGAGAAAAACTGGTTCGAAGAAAAATCATGCTGAAACCAAACATTTTAATAACTCATTTATTAGCTAAGAGTTAAGTAATAACTCATAAGGTCCTCAAGGCAAAATCATAATTTTTCTTTTCATACAGTCCACTTTTTATCCAGGAAAAATGTATGTTCCCGTAGGATATATACGTTTTTGTTTTTCACAGAACAAAAGATTACCATAATTTCTTGCAATATGGTGGTTTAAGAGACAGTGAATGATATGGGTTACTTTTTATGTTAGAATATTGTACGGTTCCCGTAGGATAGGCTAAAAATAGAATCTTTCAGGAACTAAGTGTTTCAAAAGAGTTTTCTAAAAGTTCATGAATAAGAGTTTTAACGAATTTTTCTCAGGAAAGCTTGATCTCTTTTTTATCCAGGAAAAATGTTCTTCTCCCGTAGGATAGATATGTTTTTGTTTTTCACAGAGTAAAAGATAGACATGATTTTTTGCAATATGATAGTTGAGGGATCAGATAATAATATAGATTATTTCTTATGCCAGAATAATGCATGGTGCTCAAAGGATAGCATGATAATTGTCTCCTGCGGGAACCGTGTGTTAAAAAAAAAGTCGTGAAATAGATCTTTAAAGTTCGTGAAATAGAGTTTTAACATATTTTCTTTTTAGAATTAAAATAAAAATTACAATTTTTACTTAAAGATATGATTTTTTATTTAACATCCAAAAAATAATGAAAATTTTGAAACGTTGAAATTGCTTTCATTGTTAATTTTCGAATACATATTTAGAATTTAGCGTGTTAAATTACATTTAAAAAATTAACAATTAAATTTTCAACTTTTCTTTTCAAAACTCCCCACTCTTTAAAATATGTAAGACCTTCTAAGTGAGCGCTTGCGCTTTTCCTTCTCAATATTTGTGTCCATCTAACTTTTTTTCAGGAGTCAGTACTGAGCTGATTCATAGATCATTAGACATTCAGGCATTCAGCTCCTTGCAATATATTATATCAGATACAGAAGTACAAGTTTAAAATATATTATTTGTTACAACGGTTACAGGCGTTGCAATAATCAAATAACATTTTAATTTTTTTTACGTTACTCTTTGTTTAAGTTTCATATATTCTTTGTTCTTCATTATATTTTAAGTTTACATACGTAAATTTTATCAATAAAACACCCCAGTAGTGTTATGCAGCGTTCCTTTATTATTCCCGTTCCCGTGACTTTATTCTTAAGTGACTTGTGGATAAAACAAAGAAAATTTCAACTCCTTTAGAATTGTGCCATAGGTTCCCCACTTTTAACCCTCTCTCACTCTTATCTGACGCAGACGGAGTTGCGCGGGTCAGCTAGTAATAAAATAAAAACCCTTTGTGGGTAATCATTGAATTTTTTTTGTAAAATTTGTTAAAAATTATTGTTAATTTTGTAATAATAACTTTAAAAACTTTTTCAGAAAACCAATAAAGAAGGAATGGAATGATATTTTGTATAAATAGACATTTATAGGTACTTCTCCAAATATAAAATATGTAAACAAAAAAATTTAATACGTAGGGACCTACGTAGTTTGTCGTCTTTAAAATTTTGTAGTTTTTTTTTTATTGTATTTATTTTGTTTAACAGAAGATAATTGAAAATAAATAAAAATAATTCCATGTTATTTATATTGAAAAAATATTTTCATTCCTTCAATTTTCTTGTAACAAGTTTCCCAGTTTCCAATGTCTTTGCATTGGCACGCTACTAGGTACTTTAAACACAATCAAATATCATAAGGATGTATTCCAACTACGTTTGCCAATTTTCCAAAATTTACTAGGATTGTCTAATTGAAATGCCATGAGCCGTAGGTACAACTCAATTAACTTTATATGGCAAACGACATTTTTTCACTATTTGTGATTTTCCGGATGACTTTATTAGTAGTTTTTATTAGTAGATGTAGATTTTCTTTTGTTAAATTGTTCTTCGTGGTGATTTCTGGGTTCTGAACTCCACTTATTCCTTCTGCACATCATATTTTTAAAATTAATTCCAGAGTTACAATTTGTACAGGAAATGCATGAAAAAAGCTATAGGTACCAGAGGCGTGCGGTCCATACATGCTGTAGATGCGGCGCATGCCTTTGGATTGTAAGACGATTTAAAAAATTGAATTTTTTTTTTGATTTATTCATTTCATTTTTAATTTACGTAATTGCATTTGTAAAATCATTCTAAAAACGATATACTTTTATCATTTATAATTTTTTTAATTTACGTAATAATGAAAGGTATCACTCATAAAATTGGAATAGTTTACCAAATCAAATGACCGGCAAAAGCCGAATGAATGCGTTGGCAACAGTAGCATGCGATTCTTTGCTTCGAATTGGTCGCGCATGCGCACTAGTACGGTCGAATACTATCTCTCTTGGTATTTCACATAGCCAATTAACGGTCTGCGATGCGTTTGCCGTTTTGAATCTAAACAGTGAATTTAATTGTTACTGATACTTTTCGTGAGTTATTTTGAATTATTGACCCAAAGGCCATACAAATGTTCTGTTTTTTTTGGATAAGAACTATTTTCGTGGTTTTTAAATACATTATATGATGCGGTTGTTGATGATTTTTGTAAGGAGCGTCGAATAAGGCTAATTTAAAAAAAATACTTATAACACCACGTTTATCAAATAAAAATTTTAATTTTAAAAATGTGGTTCTTATACCCCCCCCCACTCCTAATCGCATGCCCTGTTTCAAAAGTCACGCACGCCACTGATAGGTACTTATTTGGTTTGGGAAGAATTACTTACGACGTGTACCTAGATACTCTATCAGTGGCGGAACTACCATATCGCTAGACACCGCGACGCGGGGGGGGGGGGGGGGGCGAAAATTTTGAGAAAATTAGTACTAGTGGTGCTGCAGAGACGGTGCAGTAAAAAAGAGAAACTGAAAAAGGAACAGGAACGTTTAGTAAAAATACCAAAATTAAAGTACCTCTAAAGATGAGCAGGTATTTGAACAAGTTTACAGCGAAAAAATTAATCCAGCTGACTTAAAACTAAAAAATTAAAGTACTACACCTAGAGATGAAGCATGTTGATAGCAGAAGCAGTACGGCAATTGATTTGAATAACGATGAAAATACCATGGATTTTGACAAAGATGTTACGAATAAGGAGATTAAGAAACTGTCGTTATTCTTAACGGACAATGCTAATTTTCAAAACAAAATATTACACCTGATATGAAAAAAATGATAATATCTGCTAACTCCTCTAGACCTCAAGGGCCTTTTAAGAAGGACCTTTTGCAAGAAAATCGGTGCAAAATTAAAATATGAGACGCTAGATACGAAAAGAAAAAATTCATATAAGGTTGGGGGCCGATTTAATTTTTTTGCGGGGGGCCTTAAATTTGTAGTTCCGCCACTGTACTCTATGTATGAGGGTCGTTCAATAAGTCCTTAAAAAATCTAAAAACTGGACCGCAGATCAATGACGATTCTTTGTTTTTCAAAAGTATCATAATTCAAAAGAAAATTTGTAAATTTTTAGATTTATCGATCACGTGGTTTAAATGTTAATATCGTCGACTAAAACATTAAACTTTGATCTTTAAAAGAAATGGGAAAACGTTAATTTCAAATGGTTTAAAACATTTGTATTTGAAAGGCTTATAGCCGAAAGAAATTAAAGCTGAGTTGAATCAAGTTCATGGCATATCTGCTCTTGCATTTACCACCATTTATAAAATAGTAAATAAATTTAAACGTAGCTGTATATCAAGAAAAGATTTCTCTGTTTGTGATGTCCAGAAAAGGTGACTATACGCAAAATAACTGATAAAATCCACGATGTGGTGTTAAATGATCGTCAACTTAAAATGTGTGGGGTAGTTGAGGGCACAAACATATCATAATGGGCCGTGTTTTTAATTTTACACTAAAACTTGGGTAGTGAAAAATTTATCGACAAGACGGCTGCCGCGTATGAGCAAAAGGAAAATAATAGCAACCGTGTGGTTAAGTCTGAGGCTATGTTGGCTATGTTTGTCGCTGTAATCAAGCTTTTCACATCGTTTTGCGAGTATAACTTTAAATGGAGTATGGAGTCAAAACAGTCAATTTTAACTGTAGCGTGTGCTTAGTCATTTTATGACTACAATTTTTTGGGGTGCAAGAGAAATTTTCACATTTTAATACGCGTCGTTATTGTAAAGAGTTAGTAAGGAAATCAAAACAAAACGTCCTCATTTTGAAAAGAAAAAAGTCGTCTTTCATCAAGACAATGCAAGGCCCCATACCTGTGTAGTTTTAATGGTTAAAATCGTGGAACGAAAATTCGAACTGTGACCATATTCAAAACTTTTCCCATATTTGGTCCCAAGCGACTTTTTTTTTTATTACCAATTTTAAAAAATGACTCGGCTGGCAACGGTTTGGGGGGAACGAAGGAGTCATCTTCAAAACAAACTTTGAGGATGTTTCGAAATTTTACTTTTTGAACGGGTTAAGAATCTTAGGAAAACGCATGAAAAAGTGTATAGAGCCAAAAGGAGATTTTGTTGAAAATAAAAAAAGGTTCTCAAAATACCTACTTTATTTTTCTATTTTTTTTTCTCTTATTCTAAGGACTTATTGAACGATCCTCGTGTATTAGTTTCAAAAAACTTCGTTTAATAATATTCAAAAATGTTATATTATCAATAAGTTAAAAGCAAATAGCACTTGAGAAATCAAAAGTAAACAGTACTGTAGGTAAGGTTAAAACTTTTTTTTTGGTACAACAGTTAGTGCACTACGTACCTTATGTGGACAATGTTCATGTCTATGAAACATAAGTAGTAACTTTCGTCGTAAATTTCGTTTCATGAAGCAATACAATAAAGGATTGATAGCACTATTTAAATGACCCATCAATAAGGTATAGGTAGCTGCAGAAATCCAATTTTTGCTATTAGATGTGTAAACGTCGATACTATTTGTGTCCAACAGTAATGTAATAATGTGATAAGGCAACCAACATATTGTGAACAAAATAGTTAACAGGAACAATATTATAGCGACTCGATGTCTTTCACGAATCAAACGATTGTTCTATTAAGCAAAAAAAGATTAGTCAAAATTACTAAAAATTTACCAGAAAAAAATTAACTTGTATGCTTTGAGTTATTGATTCGGAGAGAGTTAAATGCTTAGCACAGAGAGTCCTTCCAATTAACGAGTAAGCCACAACCATAACAAATCCTGAAAGAAGATAATTCTATCAAAATCGTAATATAAGTCTTCAAGAAACATTTAGTTGGACCTGGAATTGCGTAAATCATTACAAAGAATACGTAGCCGTAAGATGTTCTTTTTCCAATAATTAAATTGTCTTCATTCCAATCTTCCTTGCAAAACGATAAGGTCAAAAATTTTTCTGTTGTGTTAAACGTTGGGTCAACTGAATTTTCGGTTTGATTGAAATTGTAAAAAATTGGAAGATAGATGTTCTCTATCGTCGAAACCCAAAAAATTGGTAAGGAAATCAGCAATGAAAATATCCATAAAACTGTTATAATTATAATGGCTAGTTTTTTGGTGATAAATTTTGGAAAACGAATTGGGTGAGTGATGGCCAGGCATCGGTCTATGCTCATCACTGTTATCGTGTAAATGCTGGCTGCAACGGCTGAACCTGAAAGCAGATAGAATTTTTTTTTTAAATATTTTTCCATTACGTTTTTTCATGGGAAAGGTCATCATAGAAAAATGAAATAAATTCTTACGCTTTTGTCTTTCTTTTGGGTTTCAAAATGTTTCTTAAATTAATTTTAATCGATATTTGTTACTTTGTTAGTTTCCTTTCAACTTTTTGTGTTAATATCTTAAGGGGACCTGCTCTTTTTTCGAGTTCAAACTCGAACTTATCTAAAAATTTCCATAATGTTTGGATTTAAATCATTTCTTTACATAAACCAAAAAAAAATCACAATTTTCAGAAAAATTTTTTCCTTGATTATATAATACGTTTGGTTTACGTGTAAGCTTTTCCTTTATAATTAAAATCTTCTGATATTTTGAAGCCTATAAACAAACACTTTTTACTCAAACAAAAAAAAATTTGTTGTCTGTAAAGTCGGTTTATGGACGATAGTTTTACGTGATAACGTCATAAATAACACCTATTTGATGAAAAATTGCGTACTTTTATTGTATAATAATTAAATTATTATCACTGAATTATCATTATTTTGTATAATACAAAGGAGTTAATAGAAAATTAACATTTTTTTTCAAAATGAAATCAGACTGAAAATTTTGAAGGAAAAAATCAATTAAATCTTGGTAAGTAAATTGTAAAAGAAAAACACAAACCACGTTGTCTAGGATTAAACAATAATATCATGCCTCTCTATCACTTGTATCGCGTACTCGCTTGCACGCACAGGCTCAAATGGAACGTGACAAAATGGACGTTCTTTTTCAGAGTGGCTGCCGTAGTTCATCAATTTATAAGACGTTATCAAGGCAATAAGCTTTAGCCCGACATAAAGATGTACATAAATTAATGTTATATAATGTTAATATATAATTTTTTTTTTCATTAACATTACACACTATTCCGATAGGAAAATTTAAGAGTTTATTTTTTCCCCTAATTCTGTGACCTACCACCCCCTTAATGAGCTATAATAACGGTTAATAATTTTGAAAATCATGTTAATTTTAAATTCGATTCCACTTCAAGACATCAAATTGAAATATTGGCAGTGCTTTTTTGCTATTTACTCGTCATAAAGCAACTCTTTGTGAGTATTAAATTAAAAAAAATACTACTGTCGTCCTAATGTAATAAGTAATTGCCAACTAGGCTTGGGAATAAAGACAAAGAAAAGGTCAAACTTCGGAAAAATTAAGGGAAAGCTAAATTTTTGCATCAAGCTTCCTTTCCATTTGCGGGCACTTTTAAACTGGCACCCTTATATCATCATGCATAGAAAAAAATAAGTTTAATTTGATATTTATAAGCTACATTATGAGTGTAACAATTATGGAACGAAATCTTAAGCTAAGAGTTAAGTTGACACTATTGTGTAGTACCTACATATGCGTTAGTTTGCATTATTTTAGATACCGTTAATGTTCCGTCCATTCTGTACGGAAGAATAATAATTGTACTTATACTATGAAGGCTATGGAGCCAAAAGGAATTATATCTGAATGTATACTATGAAGGCTATGACGCCATGACAATAAAACAATATAGCGAATTAACATTAAATAAAATATATAACAACAAAACATTATTGAGTGAACCGTAAACATGAAAGGACATAAACCCAGAATTGGAACTGATTGAATATAATAATGACCCTTGGAGGAATGTCTCTTCATATACAAAAGAACGTGATATTCTTTATCTATTTATGCTTATATTTAATGCTGCTTTATAACTATTTGCTATTGAATTCAATATCATAATATGTCAATTGATTTGTAAAACAAATATCTTATTGGTTGTATTTGGGTACACTTGGATTGTGGTACTGGGCGACGGTATGGTTAACGCGGGCCCGCTATTTGACAATTTAAGAATGATTGTACTGTCGTCCGGCCACGATCTATTTCATCATACAATTCATCCAATATATGTACGTCCAACGTATATCCAAAACGACACGATTTTACACTGTGCATGCCCTGC
The DNA here is from genome assembly GCA_958496155.1 of Sisyra nigra. Classification (NCBI taxonomy): domain Eukaryota; kingdom Metazoa; phylum Arthropoda; class Insecta; order Neuroptera; family Sisyridae; genus Sisyra; species Sisyra nigra. The sequence goes on from OY292318.1 coordinate 13,414,167, forward strand.
GGGAGTTAGCTCCCAGGGGGGTTCAAGTCGGGCAAAGCTTTGAGTGGGCTCCAGGGAGTCGTCATGTCGAGCGATCCTTGAGCGAATCCTAACTGCACAACCACATACGAACCTAAACAACTTTACACTACCAATCAATTCATGGTGCAATCAATGAGATATATAGTAAATCCCAAAACTATGTAACAATGATAATAAATCGGGTTTTTTATGCCATAGTGCTTTTTCCCGTAAATGGTGTTTTATTTACTAATTATAATTTATTTAAGAACTACGAGAAAACTCCATGTTGGAGGATTTTCGACGAAACATTTTGGTGCCTCCTGTGAGGATTGAACTCACGACCCCTGGTTTACGATATACGAAATGGAAAACAGAACCTCTCAACAGAACCATGTCCATCGTTTGCCAAACTTTACAAGCCCCAGCGAAAGGCTGTCCGTAATGGATAATTGTACTAATGTTCGAATTGGAAAATGAAAAGTAGAATTGTCATATGTGACTGAAAGGATCCAGAACGTTTACTGCCAAAGAATATAAGTATTTTTTATGTACTATATAACGTTGACAATTTTGAATTTCATTATATAAATAATACAAGCCGTAATAGTTCTAGACTATATACCGTCAGAATTTCCTATAATACAAAAATACAAAATTTCGAGAGTAAAACATCCATGACATTGTGAATTACTAAAAGCTTACATTAAAGGTTGAACTTCAAACCTTTGATTAGATTACGAGCTTGTAATTCATTAATATACCCGTATAAACATGACCTAAGGAACCATAAAAATGTATAAATCGAGTTTATAACCCAAATCAGAATTACTAAATCTGACAGTCCAACTACTAAAATTGAATTCCATACTGATTAGAAGTCCTACAATCCAAATCAAGTTGATCGATCAGTTCTTATAACTTTGAATATAAATTATCTATAACGGACGTCAAAGGGAAGGTATCACCAAGTCAATAAATTCTTCCAGATGACCGACTAGAATATAACTAATTAGGATTAAAACAGATTAGTGTGAAACAATTCAAGAAAATACTTTTAGAGTGTATCGCGTATCCCATTCTTTGCTATTTAAACACATGAATTAATAAATTAATAAATGATACAAGTAATGGTGAGAAGAAACACTCAATTAAGAAACAGTACCCAATTTGGAACAATTGTAAAACTTTTATCAAAAATATCTTTGAGAATAAACACATAGAAATATAAACTATGTACTAAATAAATTTGTAGCTAATACAAATCCGTACATTGAATATTTATATAAATTCCATATTATGGATTAACGATAAAGAAGTCAAATTTATCATTTAAAAATATTGTCTTGTCTGTCTGTTACCATATGATGCAAAACTACTCGGCCGATTTGAATGAAATAGAGTATGATAATTGACTGTCCGAGTCCATTATTCAGGATACTTTTCACAAGAAAATGTTTTATAAAACAAAAAATAGTTCAACCAAATCACTGGGATACTACACATTTTAGTTGATAGTGAATTTAATGAAATTTGAAATGGTGATAACTGATTATCTAATGAAATATCTATAATACAAATTCGGAAATTGATACATTAAAATTTCATTATACAATATCTACAGAATAAAAGGTAGCTTGTAGGATTCACTGCAACACTTTGCTCATATCCTTGGCGGATCTTCAACATTGAATATAAGGTTTTGTGAGCCATGTTCTGAAGCGTATGTGAACAGATTCGCGAATACAGTTAGTTCAATATAAATCCAAAGGAAGCTACAATGGTTTTTCTTTTGACAAATGAAACTATTAGTTATAAACATCAGTCAAGAATAGGGATTATATATTTCATGACAAATATAACTTGAATTGCTTTACTAAAGCTCAAGAACGAAATCAAATTACTACCGTAAATTATCAAAACGTTTATTTATAACTTCGCGGAGCTAGTTTATAAACAAATGTAATATGTTGAATTTGTTTAGCAATCATGAACTTACTATCCAATACACAGCTCATTTTATAATGTAAAGATTTATAAAACAGCAATGGTATTTATAAATGCACGGGAGATATTAATTGGAATTGAAAATAGCAAAACGTATTTGAATAGTTTGAGTAATTTAACAATGCCTCGAGATTAGTAACGTTGAGTTACCGAACAAAAAAAAAAAAAAAAAAATGTTAGTTAATGGAACCTATCTAATTGAAATAATGAACATTTCAACGGGTGAAAATTGAGATAAAATTTCAAAATAAATTCAATTGACATTTTAATTTAGAAATATAGAAGACATATCAATCAAGTCATATATTATATAACACCGCTTACAAATTCACTTATGAAGAATTGGACCTAGTAAGCGATAGAAAGCGAAGTCGTCCTGAATTTAAGAATATTAACTATCGTCATTCAAAAATGCCCGATGATTTTACTAGATTAAATAAGGCTTTTTCCAGAATATATTCTTGTTGAATACTTTAACTATGTTGTCAGAAAATAACCTAAAGTTAACGTTTCTAAGGATGGATATATTCCACCCTTATCCTCAATTATTTATTTTTTTTTGTGAATGGCGAAACAATGATAATGCAAATGTTTTTAAGTTTAAATTTGATTTAACTTTTAATTAATTTAATTTTTGATTAATAATTTAATTGATTTGAATTTATAAGGCGAAAAATATAGATGTGAGTTAAATTTGTATATTTTCGCATATGAGTCTGATCTGGATTGTCGTTGAACATCACCTCTATTTAGTTACTTTACGATGATTCTTGTTGGGTTTCAATCACTCACGTTGTATTTAACATTTCGCTTAAGCGTGAGATTTGTCGATTAAGTCCAGTTTAACTTGAAGAATTTGACGCTCACCCATTAACAATAAAATATAATTGTATTGACGGAGAAATATGTAAGAGAGGATGAATTAAATATTTAAAGAAAGGATTAATATTAAATAGATAAGGAAATAAATAATTTAATATTGCAATAAAATAAATACTATCATAAATAAATAGTTAAAATGGATTGTACCAGACAGAATTAGGTAAAACTTTTGGAAATAAACCATTGGAATACTTACGGAATTACAAACAACTTAAAATTACATTAATTCTATTTTAGGGTTCATAATGATGATGTAGTAATATAATTGATAATTCTATCATCTATGTAATAGTAGCACAACTATTAGAAACTAGGATTGTCAGAGTTATTTCTTGAACAACGTAAAGAATATCAAAGCGAAAGTCAAATCTGTTGTTTATTACGGAAAAATATATTTCAATCCTTTAATTTGATTGTGCTAATAATTTCAAATCATTTGATATAAAATTAAATTGAATATAAATGAAATGAAGATTATTTGAATGTTCTAAGTTACTATATCTACAGAATTACAATATGGTAATTATTACTTCTGTTTTTTAGTTTCACGAAACAATATTTATAACGACAAAATGGGCATATTGGACTACAAGTGGCAACGGTGGATTGGTCAGAGAGGTTCTGGAAAGGAAATTAAATGGTTCTGAAAATATGAAATCTACAAACTCATAATATGCTTAATAAATGAATATCTCGTTCTTTTACAATTTGATCAGAAATCGAAATTATTTATGAATGATTAATATTGACGTTAGTTAAAGTAATGCTAACAAAGATTGTCAGTTAAATTTATTGTTCGTTGCACTTCCAAGGGGGGGAGTATGTTCCGTCCATTCTGTACGGAAGAATAATAATTGTACTTATACTATGAAGGCTATGGAGCCAAAAGGAATTATATCTGAATGTATACTATGAAGGCTATGACGCCATGACAATAAAACAATATAGCGAATTAACATTAAATAAAATATATAACAACAAAACATTATTGAGTGAACCGTAAACATGAAAGGACATAAACCCAGAATTGGAACTGATTGAATATAATAATGACCCTTGGAGGAATGTCTCTTCATATACAAAAGAACGTGATATTCTTTATCTATTTATGCTTATATTTAATGCTGCTTTATAACTATTTGCTATTGAATTCAATATCATAATATGTCAATTGATTTGTAAAACAAATATCTTATTGGTTGTATTTGGGTACACTTGGATTGTGGTACTGGGCGACGGTATGGTTAACGCGGGCCCGCTATTTGACAATTTAAGAATGATTGTACTGTCGTCCGGCCACGATCTATTTCATCATACAATTCATCCAATATATGTACGTCCAACGTATATCCAAAACGACACGATTTTACACTGTGCATGCCCTGCGGGAGTTAGCTCCCAGGGGGGTTCAAGTCGGGCAAAGCTTTGAGTGGGCTCCAGGGAGTCGTCATGTCGAGCGATCCTTGAGCGAATCCTAACTGCACAACCACATACGAACCTAAACAACTTTACACTACCAATCAATTCATGGTGCAATCAATGAGATATATAGTAAATCCCAAAACTATGTAACAATGATAATAAATCGGGTTTTTTATGCCATAGTGCTTTTTCCCGTAAATGGTGTTTTATTTACTAATTATAATTTATTTAAGAACTACGAGAAAACTCCATGTTGGAGGATTTTCGACGAAACAGTTAAAGAGTGCAAACTATGTTACAACTTTTTGGATCGATTTTTCTCAAAAATCGTTAGCCTTACGAAAAAAATAAAATATATAGTTTTTTGTAGACACTTTCTCAAACCACAAATTTGATACTAACTATTTTTTCGATATAAGTTACCGTTTGCGAGATTTTTGTGAACACCTGTTTATCTTGACCTTTGAACCCGCGTAACATCATTAGCGGCGCATGTATCAGCGAGGAGTTTTAAGATTTTGTTTAGAACCACAAAAGAAAGCTTGATGCAAACATTCAGCTTTTCCTTAATTTTTCCGAAGTACAATGTCTTTATTCCTCGCACTAAACATATAATCGGTCATTCTAAATACCAATGCATAGGATATAAGAGATTTTAAGGGGTTATTAAGAGTCAGAAAGCCCAAAATGTAAACGCCTTTTTAAGATTTTTTTTATGCTGAAAGATAACGACGAGGCCTACAGCAGAAGCCTGTCACAAATACCCACCACAAAGCGATTGCGCTATAAACGACCGCGACCATAGGAGTGAAGAACCAGAGATGGATTGATGAAAAGTAAATAACAAAAATAATAACAATTAATCTCACTCTAAAGTGCTCAGATAACAACACTATGTAAGTATAACAATTAATGTTTGTTGGTCCAATGATAAAACGTTACTAACATAAACATTTGTACACGTATTATATGGTAGTGTTAATCAGAAAGACAAGTTTTTAAATGAGCCAGCTTAGGTGTAACAAACTTATTTTCAAAAAATATCATGGTAACCTTAAACTGTACTTTAACATTTTCGTATTTGTAAAAAATAATAATTTTGAAAGGCACTGTAGCTGATCTCCAAAAGCTCCTCTCAAAAAAGATAACTTGCGGTTATCGCGGTATCTCTGAACTGCATCATTTAAAATGAAAATATCAAACGGATTTTGTTAAAGTAGGTAATGCATAGTCTTGTCATCAATTGAAGGGATAAGCAAAACAAAAATTTTTGTTAAAATGGCAGCTTCTCAAAAAATAAAAAAAAAAATATTTTTTGATCAAACTTTTGACTTTAAGTGGTTTATATAACAAAGTATTTATCGGTGAGAAACAAACCTTCGATTAATTACTAAAAAATATACTTAAAAAGTTTGTGTTAAATTTTGAGACTGATTAGTTAGTCGTTTCTGATAAATCTTGGTCATCGACTTTAAAAAGACAGTTTTGAGAAAAACGCGTTTAAAGGTTTTTAAGAATTTTAATATACATAGAATGAAAAATGTCTCTCTTTACAAATTTGCGTGTAACTTTGAAACTAACTGCAGGATTGTCTTAAATATTTATGAATGTATATACTCGTACTTAAGTATATGTACCTACATTACAAAAATTATATTAAAAAAATTGATTTTTCGAAATTAATAACTGTAGTATATGTATATGTAAGTAAGGTTCCTTAAGTAAGTCTGCGTTCTTCACGTCCAGCGATCGTTTCACTGAGGTATAGGCTCCTGTCAATATTTTAACACAATTTGTTTTCTTTTATGAAATCAAGATTTATTATTCTTTCACTCTTTGATTTTTAAAATTCAGCTATATTTCACAAGATTTTAGCAACCAAATTAATTTGGGCAAATATTTAATGTTCGGTTCCTTTTTAATTTCTTTCATCACATTGTCATAAGATGGAAAATACCCATTCGCTTTTCATTAAAAAAAATTAACTGTCATAATTTTTGAGTTATTGCAGATCAATTTTACTAACATAAAAATTAATACTTACACTGCAAATAATTCGTAAATTTACATAAAGTTTTTCCATAATTCCATACGACGGTGAAGCTGTGTGAAATTCCCACCGGCATGCAAATTAATGTTACTAACAGATCGGCAATCGATAAATTTAACACGAACAAATTAGTGACACTGCAAAATGATGAAATTAATTATGATATGAGGGGGTTGAAAATTAATATTTTTAAACGGCTTATATAGAGGCGATTTAACGAGGTGACAAAATAAACATTTCCTTTTTCTTTGCAATGCAATTATGTGGTTGTTAAAGTAGGTTCGCTCATGTCCAAGGATGAGACATTGAATAAATATTTACCCGAGAAAATTACAATTTATTTACAATCCTTCATTCAATGTGTGCAATTCATCACACATCATTTTTTATCGGCTAAAATTGAGACTTGCCCCCCTTTGTTTTACTCATTTGAAAGCTTGGATTATAACGTCGGTGGAAAATGTTTATTTTTTCAACTGAAAAAAACAAACTTACCTACGAATGAAATAATATTTGCATATTATGAAAATCACAAGGAAATTAGCGGTTAGCGCTGTTATAAATATGGGAACATACAATGAAATAATCACTACGTTGGGATCGTAGAGAAATTCATTGATTTGCTCGATGAAGGCTTCTTTCTGTTCCTCAAATCCATTATTATTTATAGACTTCATACTTTTGGTCTTAAATTTATGCGACCTTAAAACATTATTGTATCAGCTCTTGAACTACTCAGTGCCAAATTATGTTTACATTATCTGTAAAGAAAGAATTATTATTTCACTTTTCCCTGATTTTCTGGTACAAATACATGAAATACTTGTACAATAATAAATAGTTCTATCATCAAAATCAATTATTCTTGACAGATTCGTTGATGGAAACTGAAAGAAATAATTTTTTTTTCAAAATAATTTCAACATAATAAAGATTATATTTAAGTTACTTTGGTCAAAGTTACAAGATTATTTTTTGATTTTCTAGGATTCTCATTTGTCGGAATTTAATCTCTAAGGCTATGCTATTTTCAAGACAGGATGCTTAAGGGAAGAACATTTTGTGGAAATACAAGTTAATACGTTTTTTTATCAATAAAAAAATAGATTTAAGACAACCACGGCCAAATTTAGGAATTTGTCAATTGTAGTCTCTTATTAAAATACCGTCTAAATTTTAGATAAATTACCTTAAGGACTAAGGATGTTCCTATTTTAACTAAACCTATTTGCAGATTGTAATGAAAGGGAAGAGAAAAATCATTAATTTTGTTAAAAATACAATGCTTACTTTTTGAGGGTTAATAAGGAGTTGTAATTGGGGAACAATTTTGAATTAAGATAAATTCTAAAAGAAATCGTTTCCCAGAAGTTTAATTTTACAGTCATATTCTTCTAAAAAAAAAAAAATTACCACTCTTCCAAAAATAGTCTAGGTGCATACTTTTTCTATTTTACCTAGTTGCCATCCAGTCATGAGAAAGAAAAAGAAATTGATTTACTGATCATGCTCTTCAAAAAAAAAAAAACTTTGAGTACCCTACTTGTATTTTTAAATTAATAAGTTTAAACTTGGAAAACGAAAATCAATAATCATTTAACATTCTCAAATCATCACCAACAATTTCAGGGATTTCTAATTGAATTCGTATGTTTAAGTTTAACTTTCTTTTAGTTTTTGTATTACATAAATATTTGCTCTTATATTTAAACGATTGACATCTTAATAAGATTAATGGATTTTTTTGATGTCTCAACAGATTTTAAACGTTAAATTATTTAAAAATGTGAATAGAATTATTTCAATATTTATAAAATGGAATTTTTGATTTGAAATAAAATATGTTTTTAAAGTTAACATTGAAAAAACAGTCCATGGGATCAAAAATATCCAAATTTCTGGTAGGTATTAAGAAATGTCCAAATTTTTATTAGTGTCAGATTTTAAATTATAAATATCTTTACTTTTATAGTTATAAGTTAATTGATAAATCACGATAAAATAGTGAAAATTTTGGGACACACCATTATTACCCAAAAAATTTTTTGTGTAAAAAATTTACAATAAATTAATCACTGTTCAAATCATAATTATTGTTACGAAGTAGTAATAAATCGTTTTATTTTTTTATCTGTTTTTTTGTGTTGGGTCAACGAGTTCAATAGGGAATTATATAATTCTCGCCGACCGCGAGTTTGTAATGCATTCCCAGAATGGTCCTGAATGGTATTTGAATTGACTACTCCTGATTTTTAATTAAGATCAAAGCTTATTATTTTACTATGTAACTTTTATCAGTTAAATTTGAACTTGTTAATGTAAGAAACCATACGAAAGTTATTGTGATGGTAATGGAATTCATTTTCCCAAGGGAAAAGTTTCAAATAAAAGTTGTAGGCCTTAATAACTAAGAACTATAGAAAGTTTAAAGAAAATCGTTGGAATCGTTTTCGAAAAAATTTTAAAAAGCTCAAAACCCATACAATAAAGTTGAGCTTCCGGTCAACCGATACATAGACAAACACATAAACACAGAAATGTTTCTAAAAACCACTTTTTTGGAGTCAGGGGACCTCAAAACGTATACCTTTTTCCAGTGAAAATTGAAATCTAAAATTCGACCCGATTACAATACTTCCTTTTCTATAAAGTATTAAAAGAAAGTAAAAATTAATCGATATAATCAAAATGTATCGGAATCAATAAACAATGAATCTATGTGTAAAATTTGTATTGTTTTTTATCTATTGAGATTGTGCATCGGCTATAACACGGCCCCTGTTGGTTTTTAACTGGTTAAAGATACGGTAATTTGCCAATATAGACTATAATCATCTTAAATATCTCCATAAAAATAAATTAAAGGTCTTCACAAGATCTTAGTATTCAATGTACAGATCCATGTTATAAAATTTATAAACCATTGAATATTTCCTCAAATTGGTTGTGTTTATAGGTGATATGTTGAAAAATATATTACCATGATTCGACAGCGGTCTTCATTTATTATATCTTTTTTTTGTATAGTTTGTAATGTAGCTCTAACTGCATGGTTATTTCGCGACATCTTAATAACTTTAATAACAGGTTTTTACACATAGTGTCCAAAAGTTTAAAATTTAGACTATATTAGCTGTTTTTGTTCTTCTCCATGTTCCTCTGTGTTTGAATATTCCATTGCAGTTCCACTGGTAGTTTAGCCATTTTAATGATGTATTATATATTTATAGTAAGATATAATATCTCTAATTACTTTTGAAATACAGTCGTAACAATGTCTCTCTCAATGTTTAGAATTAACGAAAGTTATTTTAAAGTTGTTGATTAATTATTTATATATTTATCAAGAGACATGTTTGGGTTGATGAAAATCTTGACCGGAAAACGAATAGCTCACGGTGAATTTTGTATACTAAACCTTGATTTTCGAAATAGATTTGCAAGCATTATAAACGTTATCCTAAAATAAAACTAATCATTATCCAAAATTGGAATAATTATTTGTCTTTAATCAGTTATCAGTTATAACACAGGTCAACATCAATTTTGAGTTTGGGTTTTCTATACATGGTTTTATGTCTAACCTAGTACCTATTGAAGAAAAAAATAGTTTTATAAAAAAGTTTGTTTTTTAGTAACTAGAATAAATTTAAAGTACGTACTATAAGAAACTTTGATTATTTTTCACTCATATTTGTGAATATCAGTAAAACGTTTCTCTTGTTTTTCTGAATCACAAGTAATATTTTCTTTTACCTTAGTCTAAGCTAAAACGAATTATATTATGTACCTTAAAGGATATTATACATTTTATTTGTATGTTATTCTCAAGAATAGTTGTAACAAAGTCAATTCAATTCTTTGATGTGGTTTCTTCAAGGATAAAAAGTTTATAATAGTCCTCACGAAAACTAAAATTCGTTATCAAACCAGTTCGTTTGTCTTTGATAGAGCAATGCTCTTTTTATAACTTCTTCTCGCTTTTTTAAGGAGGATACATATTGGAAATGTTGTAGCTTAAAAAGCTACGCTACGCTTTGTGACCTTAAGTTAAAATAACGATATACCTACTACTAAAGTCTCTCACTTATATCCAAGATGCAAACAAAATTGTTAAAGAAACAATAAATTTTAAGTAGGTACGCATGAATTATTAATATTTAACTAGCCATTAATTTATTAATAATTTTGTTTGTACTTCATTAATATATTCATTTGCGAAATTCAAACTTTATTTATTTAATTTTTGATATTAATTATATTGTTCTAAGATATTTTATTTTCTTTTCGAGGATATTTAAAGTAAATAAACCTTTTCACATATGGATGCATGTTCTTTGATTATTTTAATGTCTTCAATGTTGGTTTGTTTCGTCTCCTATTTATTATTGTAAAGTTTTTTCTTAAAGCAAGAATTGAATTAAGGATTTATTTTTATTGTGTTCCATTAAATTTAAGTATTTTGAAACTATTAATTTTATTACACTATTTAGGAAAAACATTTTTAGCACTTAAATACAATTAAATATCATTTTGGTTTTATTGGGAAATTCTTTTCTAGACTTACCAGTTTTACGAGGTGAAAAATCCAAAAAAATAATTTTCACTTGTATTTCAAAATTTTGAAATTTTAAAATTTGTTGTTGTAACTAAATGTTATTAATTTGACGTTTATGGCACTATTTTACATGTAGAGTTGATGAACATCCGATCACAAGGAAAAGTAATTTTCATCTGCGTAATGAGTACATACACTTTAGATCTGACGCTTCAACTTTCTCAAGCTATTCATTGGACATGTTTATTAGCAAACATGTGTATTATGTGTACCTATATATGTTCTTATGGTCGTTATGAAAATCGATCGACGCTTCGTTTTTCCAAAGGAAAGTTTTTCTTGCCTTCAATTAAGCTTACTTATTAATTATGGCAGTCAAACAGCTTTATTAATATGTATACAAATTTGGATCCAATGTTTAAAAGTATCTCTTTCAAAAAAAAAGAAAAAAAAATCTACAGTTCTGTAAATAATGGGTACCTACTAAGTGGATTAAGAAAATTAACATTTCAAATTACACTTAACATGGGTGTAGTTTTAAATCCAGAATAAAAAAAGTGGTTGAGTGTACTTATATACGCGCGTGAGAAGTTATACTTCTATGGCATTATTAAAAATTAGTATTTATTAATTTTATTCAAATAATCAATTTAAAAAAACTGTAATTTAATATTTAATAATAATAATAGATATATTTAAAGATATAATTATTAAAAATAAAATTAATAGAATAATATTTTTATTTATATCAATAAACAATATTCAAAGAAAGCTGGCAGACATTTATAAAATTTCTCAGGATCATTTTTCTGGTTAACAATTCATGCATGCCATGAAAACGAAGCTCCATAGAAATTGCGAAATAAAGTAAGTAGCTACTTTTCAAAGTAAATGTCTTAATCTTATTCTGATCTTGTTTTACTAAGTTATTATTCTAAGATGGTTGAATCATTTCAGAATGCTAGATTTCGTGATAACCAAGAATATGCATGGAATGTAGACGTCATTTTCATCACTAACCTCAAAACAGTTTAACAGCTACTGTAAAATTCGAGAAAAGTAATAACTTATTTTTTAATAATATGTGTCATTTGTATATATAATTATTTTTAATTTAAATGTAAAAATAAATAAATAAGTAAATAAATAAAACAAAAATTCAAATTACGCGCGACAAGAAACCGAGTGTTTTTGCGGCCAACTTCGTTTTGTTAATTTTTGTCTCAAGATGGCCGCCCATCTAAAAATTTCACTCTCATCATTTTTTCATAACGCGGCTAAAGAAGTATAACTTCAAAAATTGACAATACAAGTGTTAGCTATAAGACAGACGTCGAGAACCTTTAATTTAAAAAAAATTTGTTGTATTATTAGATATGATTGAATCAGCAAATAGCAGTTACGGAGCGATCCAATACTACTTGATGACCACTGATGAAGATTGCTTGACAATCGAAATATGTATCTGGGCAATACGTCAAAAAATACGTTTAAACTTTTGCTTAAATTTTTCTTTTTAGTTTATTTATGTAAATAACCTTTTATAAGGTTACAGAATACATATTTTAATAAGTAGGTGTTTCAAAAAAAAAAAATACTTTCATTATCAATTTTTTATTTATAAAATTGTCAACTTTCGTTGATTACTGCTTTTTTAGCTTGCCAGTACCCTTGGCATTTTTTTAAATATCTATGAAAAAATTTTTTTCGATGAATTGCTGATTTGATGAATTGATCATTTGATGAATTAATCATTTGATGAATTGATCATTTGATGAATTGGTTTTGGAATTTCGATGAACTCGTCAGTTACCGTCCTTGTCACAGATGGTCACATTTGTGAAACTCCCTTCCCTTGTGTGTGACTTCACATATTTTTTAGTTTTCTAATAGTTAGAGTAGGTAATGTTAAGATTTTTTTTACATACAAGTTTCGCATTTTAATACTTAACATTTTGATGTTATGAAAGTTCTGACCCCTCTGCACTACCTCTGTCAAACATTGTCACATTTATTAGGCACTCATCAGTTTTCACTTTAAAAAATTAAAGTAAAATTTAAACTATCAATTAAATTAAATTTGTTAGAATAAAAGTTTTAAGAACCTCAGGACAGTTGTTTATTAACAATTTGCAAAATGATTTTTATTCTCTTAGTTTTTTCTTCATAGCATCTTTATTACATATTTCATTATTTTTTTTTATGTTATACTTTTCAAAAAATTTCTCATGTACTTCCTTCAAAAATACCCTAATCATTAATCAGTGATAATTGAACTGTTTTTTGTACGTGTATATATACTCGTACCTAAGTATAAGAAGTAGACTAGGAGGAAAATAAGGCTATCTATTAATTAAGATACTATAGAGTTTTGTGTTGAAATTGATATGGTTTAGATTCCTTGTATCATTGTTACAGTAAATGGGGAGATTGACTGTGATTTGCTTCATCTTGTATGATCCTTTTGTTCTTATTTCACATTATCAATCCTTAAACAAAACAGGATCATTTAACGTAGTTGCTTATGATTTTATTATAATGCTCGTAGTATAATTTAACTTCATGCAACATAATGTGCCTATATTAATCGTTTTAATTCTCTGTTTTCATTTTACTTGTGATGGCTGTTAAACTATCTTTTGTATATTTCGCCACTGAAAGAAATCCCATTGTTAAAAACCCAATAAATATTTTTAGGTTATAGATGAAGGATTTTATAAAATATTCTCAAATTTTATATAAATATTTTTGTAAAATTTTTCTATTGTACCTATTCTTATAAAATTTATAAAATGTTCAAAATCGTTGCACTCGACCGAGTTACAATGTCTTTTTTAATCCGATTAAGGGATTAACTTATTTTTCAACCTTGACATTTTGGATTTCGCATTTGATCGGTATTTTTCTCATCAACTACCGAACATTGAATAAAAATCATTGCTTTGAATAGATATAAAAATTTCTCTGATCTTTTAGGCTGTCTTAAATTCTTCATTTTTGTGTCTTTTAATTTCTTAGTCTTTTTATTTATTTATTATTTTTTTTACTTACTAACTGATACTCGCCCGCTTCGCTAACTGCAATTAAATCAAGCTAATTGGTTAAAAGAAATTTTCGTAACGACATATAAAAAACATCTTAGCTATTTTAACCGTAAAAGATATTAGTTGTGTCTCTGGAACCGTGGATTTTCGAAGATATCAAAATGGTAGAACTTTCAGACCTTAGATTCATAGTTAGTTCATCAAATGTCTTAAAATTACTTTTCTAGAAGGAGTTATTAGCTATTTGCAGAATTAGAACGTTTTTAAGGATACAAGTAGGTACTTGTGTTACTTTAAGACCTGAAACCTTTTCATTTAAAATATAACTAAGCATTTTTTTTTACAATTTTAGTCAATAGATAAGTAGCTATTTCTTTCCAGATACATGATTCATTCAATGTGTTAACTTAAGATCTGGGGTATATTTGGCCCACTATTTGATTAGTATTTTTTTATCAAGCATTAACTTGAACCATTTCCAAAGAAAAATTACTCATATTATATTCATTGCTATGACGTCACTATTTGTTTCTTTGGTTATAAATACATATTATAAACTCAGTCGATTTGGTTAGAGCAAACTTTAGAGGTGACTATGACTTGGTTCCTAAGTAAAAGCCTTTTGGATTGCTCACTCGTTAAAACAGTTATCACAGTCTGTACTGATAATCGAGATAAAGAGTCAAAAAAAAGAAAAAGTGACCGGGAAATCCAAAAACTAAGTAGTCTAGAACTATCGTTTATCTACGAAAAATTCCACATCAAATGGTTATAAGTATGGTTATAGTAATAGTATTTGAGGTAACGTTTAGAGCCGTGATTACCAAAGTGTATGACGGTCTCGTCATTGGGCGCCGCGACGTAAAGTGAAAAAGTAAGTTTTTTGATTTCTCAAGAAAGTCAAAAATTTTGAACAAAATTAGTTGTCTGTAAAGTCGGTTTACGGACGATAGTTTTACGTTATAACGTCATAAAGAACACCCAGTTGTTGAAAAATTGAGTATATTTATGAATTGAATTATTATCATTGAATTATCATTACTTTGTATAATACAAAGGAGTTAATTGAAAATTAACAATTTTTTCAAAATGTAATCAGACTGAAAATTATGAAGAAAAAAATCAATTAAATCTTATTAAGTAAATTGTAAAAGAAAAACACAAAACACGTTGTCTTAGATAAGGGCACCAACTATCGATACATCAAAATATCCATAGTTGATATTTATTTCCGAATATTAACTTTGATATTTTTTTAAGAGCTTTATTATATTTTATAATAATTATAATTTATTCCACTTATATTTATTGACAATTTTTCAAGACATCGCGTTTTGAGATGAAAATATCGATATATCGAAGTATCGATATTTTTTTTACTCTGTATCTATCGATATTGCTTGTAAATATCGATACGATATATATCGATATATTTTATACATTTGCCCATCCGGCCCATCCCTACGTTCCCTAGGATTCAACAATAATATCGTGCCTCTCTATCACTTGTATCGCGTTCTCGCTTGCACGCACAGGTTCAAATGTAGGTAACGTGACAAAATGGTCGAACTTTTTCAGACTTGTTGTCGTAGTTCATCAATTTATAAGACGTTATCACGTCAAAAATCTTATGTGTTAGGTAGGGGAGCCGCGGAAAAAAACCCGATGTATTAAGGGAGCCGCAAACCAAAAAAGATTGGGAGTCTCTGGTTTAGAGAATAGCCCTGGTCGTACGCTTCCTTTAACTAAAGATTGCTTATTTATTTATTTCTAAAACTTTAAAAATTATTTATCTCAACTAGTTATATTGCTAGGTTTTTTTTTGGTATCGTTGAAAGTTTAACGCGGGAGATTTACAAGGATTCTTTGATAAATGGGAAAGTTGCCATGTAACCATGGTAGGGTTTCTGATTTCTCTTTAATCGAGACGACAAAAAAAAAATCAACGCTTCGAGAACTCGAGAAATCATGTCTTAAGTTTGATAAGCAGCATAATAAAAATTGATAATATTCGAACTGGCATTCTTCTTCGTGTAGGTAACTATTAAAACTTTTTTAACAAAACATACATTTTGCTGCCAACTTTAATTAAAAATTACTATTTTATTTATATACAATCTTTCGAATAAACAAATCATAATTAAGTCCACTTAGTGGTGCAGTGGTTAGAGCAGCTTTGAGTCAGTAGTACTGGGTTCGATCCCCGTCGAATCCTTAAATTTAAGACGTATGATCTAAAATTTCAGACCTACAAAAAGTTTCTGTGTATAAAACAGTCGTGGTATGATCTTATATGTTAAATTGACTTAAACAAAAAAAAAAAACATAAATAAATAACTAACTTTCAATACCTTTTATTGTTTGCACATCGTATGAACACTAAAACTAAACCAGTTACCCGCAAAATAACAAAGAACGCAAGATTGTTTGATTTAATTTTACTAACTATTTTTTGTTTAATTAAAAACTATTGCACATGTGGGAACTGATGGGAACCCAATAATTATTCAAAAGTTAAGAACTACCATAATCTTAGTCATTCAAGTAAGCAGAATTTTAATGATTTAACTCCTCCTTCCCCCTAGTCAGCAAAACCATAACCCCCCGCCGTATGCTTTCGTTTTATTGTTATTAATGTTAATTTATTGCACATTTAATATTAAATATTAATTAAATAAATTTTATTCAAGACAATTGTTAAATTCGTAAACATATTAAAAAAAATTTTAACTTAAAAACGATCTTAATTTTTTATTTTAAAAGTAAATTTAAATTATTTGTCCTCAGTCCATGAAACTTGAATCCATGACTCCAAGTTCTCGATGACATTGGTTGTTTTCTGTTCGAGAGCAAGTACCTAAGCAATATTAATTGTTTTTAGGAATCCTTGTATATGCTCTTCGCTACCAAGCATAGAAAATTAGGGTAACCATATTTGTTTAAATTAGAATATACTAAATTTCTAAAAAAAAAACAAAAAAATATACATTGCTGACGTAATCACCATCTAGACCCCCCTGTCCCCTATGTCATCAAAAATAAGCAAAGAAAAGACACACATCCCCCCTTCGGTGTTTACGTAATGCTTGAATGATCCCTTACTTTTTATCTATATAAACCAGCCGGGTATAGTTTGTTTAATTTATTGTTGTTGATTTTTTCATTATTAAGTGCAATCAATGGTAACTTAAAATTTACTATTTAATTTAATTTATCTCATTTATCAGTCTAATTTGTAACAAAGCAAAAATTCCAAAAACTGACTAGAACTGGCCGAGAATTCATGTGACTCAAAAAATAAAAGAGGTCAAGGATCCAGAAATCTTCGACCATGGACATTCTCCTAACATTACTATTTGCAGCTGTTCAAAGGAATATAGGTTATCAATGATTTTCTAAGTTTTTTAAAACTAAAGCAAAACTCGGGTTTTAAAATTTTTTATTTTTTTGGGTCTCTTGTTTTTAATATAACTCCCTATTGAGATAAGTGTTACGTTAAAAGCCTTTAACCGGCGACCTATGTAGATGCTTTTAACGATACCTTATTTATTCAATGACTAGCTGATACCCGCCCGGTTTGCTGAGCGAATCTAAACTAATCTGATTGAATAATAAAAACCTTTACACAAAATAAGAAATTCAGTTATTTTAACAAAAAAGATAATTAGATATTTCTAGACCTTTGTTTCATACAAAGTTTATGAAAATCGATATAAGCTATCTTTTGGTAGGTTCTTTACGTTTTTTGAAAATTGTAAAATATCTAGGTATATTTGTGTTCCTTTAAGACTTGAGAACCTATCACATCAAATGTCATATAAAATCATTTATTAATTTTAGTAGAATGGATTAGTAGCAATCCTTAAGGGAGTGTATCTTTTTTAGGATAAATAATGTGTTATCTGTTCAGTTACAATTATCTTGTTCAATGTGTTATCTTAAGATCTGAGGTATTAGGTTAGATTACCTTAGGTTCACTATTCTAGGATATAGTATTATTTTAAGTCCATTATGTCTTATCGGCAAGTCTATTTATTTATTTATCTATTTATGTCAATGCTATTTCCAGGGTTCCAAGATTAGATAATGGATTCTTATACTTCTTGCTAAAATAAATTGAAAATCAAGAATATAGATTTTTGGTAAAAAAAAAAAACAAAGCGTTGGTCACATCTAACTTGCTATTTTCTCTTGAAAAATAAATTGGGCTTTTCCTAACGGCTTTACCTCTCTTACAATTAGTCAAACTCCTAATCAGAATCACATAAGTTATCACATAAGTTCACATAGTTATTTATTCTTACGGGTGTCATTTTGGAACTAATATATTTCTGTTTATGAATGAAATCATATTTACTGCAGAGAATTTTCTTCTTCTTCCTCGATAATTCGAACGTTTAGTCAGCCGAACTATAGATAAGATATTAACTACCTGTACATTAACTATGGATTTATGGATTCTAAGAATTTAACCTATCGCTATAGATAGGTACTTCTATCATCGTTATAATTTTCAAATTTGCGAACGTTAATTTATAAGAATAACAAATTACATAGTTAAAAATCATGTCGTCTCTACGATATGATATGTATGTATATGTACATTGAACAACAGCTGCCTGCCGATGTATGTTTTTCGTTGCACAGTTTTTATAGTTTTTATTTTATTGTCCAGAAAATTAAATTTTTTCGGAATAAAAAGTATTTTATAACACTTGTTGTAATGTTTTCTACTTGTATGTGAAATGTCGTCCAAATCAGACCAACCGTTTTCAAGTTTGCCAAGAACAAACAATGTTTTTTTGGGTAAAAATAAAAATAAATGCCATTTATTTTTTTGTATATAATATATGAAAGACTAGGGCTATATAACGTATTCATTAGATAAAAATCTCAGCTGAGAAAAATAATTCCGTTTTTGTTCGCTCGCGCAGGTAAGACAACATTTTTATTATATAAGTATTCAAAAATCAGAAATCTTCAATCTTATTATTGATATAGATGATTAGTAGTTTAGAAGATAATTGAGAGCAATAAAAATACGTTTATTAATGTTGAAAACAATTAAATATCCTCCTTGTGGCTTAGAGATTGTCGGGTAAAAAGGATTTGAAAAAGGTTTTTCATTTAAAAAAATATATTATCACCTAAACCTTTCATAATATTTTAATTACATCCTCTTTATATATTTTTATTATTACATTTCAACAATGATACATTTTTACACATAAAATAAATAGGTTTATTTTAACTAATTTTTAAAGTATAAAATTTTCAACTGTAAAAGTATGTGTCTATTTATTAAAAATTACATTTACTTTAATTAATCATTTCGTATTAAAATTGACGTATTTTTGCAGTATTAAACTTGAGTCCTGGAAAAAAAAACATTTATTAATGTTGTCAATGAAAATTTTCCGATCAATTGATATCTAAGTATGAAAATTTCAAAAACAGTTTAAAACCAAGTAGTTGATTAGGCTGTATCAAAAGCTCTGTTGATGACTTACTCGATTCCAATATTCCGAATCGATGGCGAAGGAATCGGTTTTGATTTGATGCAACATAACCACTTTGCCCTAAAAATAAGACAGTATAACATTTTTTTGTTAGTTTTATCGAAACCAATTCTATAATAAAAACCTCGATGAAGATGACTGCGATCGAGGTCTTGGTTCTTGTATCCCATTTTCACTTGGATTTTGATTTATAACAGCCGTCTCAAAATTACCAACTCCCGATAAGAACGAATTTCGACGCGCGTTGTGTTGTCTTAACGACAAATAAATCGTTATACTTTTCATCACTGCAAATCGAACCTAAAAACCAACCCATTTCAAGAAACAATCCTTAAAAGAGTGTCTGCATAGTACCTCTCCATTGAAGAAACAGTAAATTGTAGCTATGAAAAATCCTTGAAACGACGTCAAAAAATGTGTCGTATACGACCATAAGGCAAATTCCCATACAGACTTATCTAAAGTTTGGCCTCCTGGAATTTTTAAAATATTCGCAATACCTAGTAAGGGCAGTAGGACCAGTGCCGCTCGAACTGCTTTCCTGTTCAACCAAAACATAAAGCTAATAAGACATGAATTGAATTTTATATATTTATTTAGATTTCATCCTGAAAGAACCATTATTTCAATATGAGAAAAGTTTCAAGTGGCTATATAGATTGAATTTTGTTTGAAAGAAAACTAAACTTGAAGAATGCTTGAATCAAAACCTCGCTCATATACTTGCTATTGTAATAGCTTCATGGTTATTAACTTTATTGCATTACATAACCGTATTTATTGGAAATATTATGAATAATATTAAAAAAGTCGACGATTCATAAGAGAAATGTTTTTTAGTATTTAAACATGGGAAGTTTTCAAAATTTCATTACCTAACTTGTTCAATTTCACTTGTATGGCTTTGGCGAAGTTTCACAACCAACACTCGAATTATGTTGAGAAGAAACATGAAGTTTAACTGAAAAAAAAAGAAAATTATTTTCCGATCACATCATAAACGATATTAAATAAATCAAATAAAGAAAGAATTTACCAAAATTACAGTAAGTCTAGGTCCTTCAAGAATCCAAAAATACGATACTAAGTTATATCCATACCAACAACTAAAAATAAAAACCAATTTAAATTTATTTGTTAAATTCAGAAACCAAAAATAATGCAGACACAGATTAAGTTTTGTTTATTTTACAAATTTTTTCAAGATTTCAAGGCGCAAAAGAAACTAAAATTAAAATATTCATTTTAATGTTAAATCTCTTCATGAAAAAATTAAATATATATTATCAAAAAAAAAGTCATTCTATGTTATTTTCAATTCATATTGATACGATCATACAATAAATTTATTTTCACAAATATTCGAAATTGAATCGAAGTAAATCTAGTAGGAGAAATTGAAGAGGATACTTAAGAGGCCTCTTGAATAAGAAAAATGAAATTGGTTACTTTGTTAATAAATTCACTTCCTTTACGGTACAATAAAAATGCAGGTATTGGGAAAACTTGTTAAAGGATATAATCAAGACATTTAAGAATTGCTTGACAGATACTCGCATATGTGGTTATATTGCGAAAGTATTTTGCTTTTATCTAAATAAATACCCAAAGCTCTCATTGTTATCGTAAAAAATAAATGTTTTTTAAAGTTAAACTTTACTTTAAACGTCTTAAATTTTTTGGCCTGTCTTTAGCATGTCGCTAAATGTAACACATTCTCGGCAGGGAATCGGCAAGTGTTCGGCAGAGCTCGTATACACATTGTTAGCTATATACCATGGCGTATTCCCAGACCTGTTGCGCGAGCTATTACTGAATGTAATGAGCTATTTTCCTTTCCTTGACAACGTTTTATTATATTATAAGTTGTCATTAATTGTCAATCATATTTGTATTGGTATTTGTGTTTTGATCAGTGTATTGATATAAATGTTATTGTTTACTTGATCATAATATACAAAGATACAGCTAATGAGAATAGTTCAAAAATATTCGACGGTGATGTTACAAAACTCGTAAATAACAACAGGCAGATGAACGATTTAACAATAATCAACAAATTCAATAATGAAAATAACATTTGAGTATTAACATCAATAATGGAAATTCAAAAATAGTTGCAAAGAGTGCGCGTCACGTCAGACACTAAATTCGTGCCACATCCCTTTCTTTTTATTCTATTTTTATACCCTAAATCGAATAACTTTCCGAAAATTTTCAGTTACTTAAGTGCCAAAAATCCGAAAAAAAAGTTTCACTTGCATCGTGGTTTCGTAAAAGCACACAATATTTTTTTTTTTTTTTGTGTAACTAATATTGTTTCAACTTCTGTGGGTATATGGAGCGACAATCTAGCCACCACGCCGCTAAGTGACACCTTTCTTGACACAACTATCTAGGCCCTTTTTTATTTAGAGAGAAGGTTCTTTCTATAGAAGAAGTTCTTAATTTGTATCAAAACATGACTGTTTAAAAAGCATTACCTACTTAGATTTTAAAACATAGTTTGATCAAGTTAAATATGTCATCGAAGCTAGTATAAGATGTAAAGTCATCTTTCAAAAGACAACAGTACCAGATGGCCAATAAAAGAAAATAAAAAAAATTCTATTATCGACCATCATATTTCCTCATTCGGTGATTGCGTTTCATGCACTCAAAATTTAAATCAGTTTCTAAAATGAATGCACTATTAAAAACTTATGAAAATCTGATTAAAAAACAATTTTAACTTTTAACGTACAAAAGCATTCAATTAAAAAACCTTCCTTACTTTTATTCTAACTCTCAACCCATAATTGAAATTTTTTAATTCTATATCTCTTGTCGTCTTCCTTTTTACTGAACTAAAGCTCGTCAAAACGTCAAGCACACGTAAGTATTATATTATTGCTAACTAAGCAGATACTACACATGGTATATAGAAAATATTTTAAATTGGTTTATTATGAAATGAAAATTTCCATTTGGCCTTTTTTTTAAAAGAATAATTATAAAAAGGGCAAATTTTAATAAAATATATTTTCTCCAAAAACCCTTACACAGCAGATACGCTTTGTTTACATTGAAAATTATGATCTTTTGAAATATGGGGTATGAACTTCATGTTGCCTTTGACAACACTGAATAAGGCTTGAAAATTTAAATAAAATTGAAGCTTAGGGTTGTTTCATTAATCGTTGTTATTTTTAAGATTGAATGCGATTTTTTAAAAAAATTTATTGGTAGAGCTGATAAATTTTAGAGATCGTAGCAAAAGAAGCTTTACAAATCTATTTTAATTTAAGTAATTTTAATACAAAAAGATATGTTGTTAATTCGAAATTTAAATTTTTGATGTTCTTATTTTAAAATTTAATTGTTTAGAGGGAAATGTGAGTAATTCATTTGTAATAAGCAGACATCACGCGAAGTTTCATACAAATGAACTTTCCATCGTTATATAAAAACTTTCCTGTAAGAGCTTTATATTTAAACTTGATCTTTGGCATAGAGCTTACGTAGGTACTTCAGAAATGGTAAATTGTTATAACCACAATTTTTTCCTATTTATAGCTATCCTACAACAATATATACATTTTTCGAGAATAAAAATTATCGTTTGTGTTTTTCTATAATAGATTTTTATTTAATCACTAAAAATATCATTCGTCCATAAAAAAAACATCAAAATAAGCTTTTTCTTCAGAATAAAATACAACTTATATCTATCTAAACTAATAAACCTTTCAAATAATAAAAGAATTTTTTCAATCGGATGAGTAGTTTTGGAGAGTACCCCTGACATACAAACTATTAAAAATTATTAAAATTAAAAATTCATGGCATAGCATAATGCATGGCTTCAAAACGTTTCTCTGTGTCTCCTGTAAAATTTTTGAAAATGGTTTAAGTAGGTTTTGTAACTAATCGCCTCAATTGTAAATTTATATAAAGGAATTTATCACTCGAATTTTTTTTAACGTTATTTTGGTTACACAGCTAGGCGTTATAAATAAAAACAAACAAACATCTAAAGTTCATATAGGTATATAGCTTAATGCATATAAGGAGTTCTCAAGTGCTATTAATGCAATTCAAATATTTAACGTTTCAAAGGCAAATTAAAACCAAAAGGCAAATATTTAAGAGCTTGTGACTTTCCTTCCATTAAATGTTTATCGTGAGATTTATTAAATTTATGCTCTTATAGCACTTAACACTCTTATATTTCTTTTGGAAAATGAGGAGCTCGATTTGCATACATCACGTAGTTTATGCTCGGCTTATTCTTGAAATACATCCGCATAATCGCGCATTTCATAGCCATTCTTGTATAGCTTTCATAATGTAATACACCCAACCAAAGTAAAATAAATTTGTATCGTTACCTTGTTTCCTGGTAGAACACCATAGTAACAGCCCAAATTGCCGTCATAATTAACGGCGCGCCCCATCCCAGAAAGCTGTAGGCAATGTAATAGGAATGCTCCTGGAATACGGTGACTGTTATCATATTGTGTAAATATAATCCTTCGACAAACATCCACATGAAATTTGCCGTGCGTGCATATTCTAATAAGACGTAACATCCCTCGCACAAATACGGCTAAAAAAGTCGGAGAAAACAATGAATTTTTAAGGGTTGGTTAAATCGTCAGTTAAGTAGTTACCGTAGTCTCGATGCTTAATCGAATGTTGGGGGCACTTTCAAATGTTGTCATTTGATCGATATAGAGAATTAGTCGAATCACAACTTGAACCACCATGGCTATAAATAAATTCTTGTGTATTCTTGTTCGATTGTTTCTTAAGATCCTAAAAAATACACAGATAAATCAAAAATCGCTTGTTGACTATATAAATATATAAATATTGTCACAGTCTAAGGAGCAAGGAAAAAATTGTAGGGATGGAATGTGTCGCCATTTTGTGAGTTTGGGGTGGCGCATGCTCTTTAAACTGTCTTAGTCCGTTGTCTTTGTACTCCATCGTGGGTGGGCCAAGCCAATCAACCAGCCAATGGAGAGCGACGTGGTTGTAGGATGGGAAAGCTATTGCGAGATATTCTAGAATTAAGTTCCTTACGAGTGGAAAGAGACAGATTAGAAACAATAAAACTAATTGTTTCAAGAAGAAAACGAACAATAGAGAGAATGCTCTCGAAAATGACCAAAATGATATAAATAGAGATTTGTTTGAACGAAGAGTCAGTCATAAATAAATCGTCAACCGAGTAATACATAAATCGTCCACGTGAGTTATAAATAAATCGTAAACAGTGAATCGCGAATGTTAAAAAATTGTAAACAGTGCAGTGTATACAGTGAAATATAAACAGTGAGTGACAATCAGTGACTGTGACTATTGTAACAGTGAACTTAATCATTATTAGCTAGTGTCAATAGCGTAAATAAGCATTTGTTAAAAATAAATTGTCGTCATTCAAACAAAAATCCAAGAATCCGTAAAAAACGTTACAATAAATCTTAAACTTAGTAGTTTTATAAGATGGATATTTGATAATAAAATAAAATGCAAAATAGAGTGTAAACTTTCGTTCAAGTTATATATTAGGTTTGTACGGAACCCTAAAGTGCAATTAATTTTAGCACTTGCTTGTTTTTTTAAGATAACAAGGTGTTTAGGAAATTGAGTGGATTCGAATCTTAAATGAGCTATAGATGTATTTGGGAAGAAATTGAATTACAAAGGTTATTTCATGAAACATTTCGCTGAAACTCAATTAGTACAAGACCTTACCTGTATCGAGAAAAAATAAGAAGTGATAAAAGCAGCGCCGCCAACGAAATACTCAACCCCACCATTTCCAAAATTCGTGTCCGTCGAGCAATTTCCATTTTAATCTGCCAAACAAACAAATACGATTAGCGTTCTTAATCCGGCCGTCTAATGTCGTTAAATGAGAACAAACCTTTCTCGCTTCCAGCCCTCCGGAATCGAGCTTGTTGAGTAGCTCCTGAATTTCCGGCACGAAACACATGTTGTAGTGGGTATAGCCGCTGGGGCGCGATGTATCGTTGGGCGTTAATCCTTCCCATCGTCCATCTAAACTGCACCGCTTATATACAAGCTCTGTAAAAAAACAAGGACCAATAATATAGATTGCCATTAAAAAAAAAATTTCATACTCGTTGTGTCACTTCCTTGAAACGGCGGACATTTTTGACTTGTCGTCGTACCAGCTTTTGTCGGTGGCCAACAAAGGATTTTATCAAACGTCCAATTGCAATACAACTCTAAAAAATAAATGTAATTAAAAAACTTGCTGTATTGATCCGAATTCATGGTGTTTAATAATTGAATAACGTCAGAGTGTCTACAACAATGGCTACAGTTCGTGAAGAGCCTTTTAAAGAAAACTCTATTCCTGATTCACTATAGAACAGGTGAAACAGCTTCAAGCTTATTTCACAACTAGAAACGTGTTAATAATTTAAATGTGATTATTTCTTGTTCGTGATCTCACTCTATTCGCTGCGTTCACCCCCATTGTAACGGTAGATGTTTAATTTAAGACATCATTGAGCTATTTGTTGAATTTATTTAAAACTCAAATTTAAAGAGTTAAGAATTCCAGATTAAAAAACAATATAAATACAAGTATCAGAAGAAATATTCAAATATTTTATAGGTAATCACAGGTTTTTAATATACCAGGTGTACTACTATTGACAGATATTTACCCTTTTAATAACTTGTAGATTTTTAAAGATTTCAAAAAATATTTAACTAAGAAGTTTTTTTTGTACAAAAATGTATTCTCCTGCCCGGATCCATCCTATGTCCACACTATGGGTGTACAACCCTAACATTTTGCTATCATTCCTATCCTCCTGAGCCTCACACTCTCTGAATAATGGCGACTTTGAATTGTCCTATTGAGCTAGCTGTCCCCAGTCAAATCTTTCGAGTATATTCTTTTTAGTCTCCTCGTTTCAGGTGTATAGCTTAATTGAAGAAGGACTGCGCTAGGACAGCTAGTCAATCTTCCAAACAGTCCGGCCGACAGGTTTTTCAAGGCGTCGCAAATTGTTGGGATATCGTATTCTTTGTGCAGCTGGTTGTTTCGTACGAACTATGGAGCCCTTTATTAAGAAGCTTATATTAAGTTATTTAAAGTTCATTTTAAGGATATTGGAAAGTATTTCCTCTTTTCGAGGCGCAGGAAAGATGAGTAACTCATGCCATGGACATCAACTGCAATATGGCTCCAAATCTTCCTCAACACGAAATGATTTTCTGGGTCCCACAAATTTTTAACTGAGTTAATAATTGCTTAAGTATTTACTAATTAGCTTATGTAATTGGTAGTCTACATTGAAAAAGTAATTTTTATTTTAAACTAAAGAGGCATGAATTATAAAAATTGGGGGAAATTTAAAATAAAATTTTCATATTTGGTTCCTAATAGAACCTCAAGATACATACAGAAGTTTCACTCAAGTGTTTTTTATAAGATTAGGTGGATTTATATTATTTAAATCAATAAATAAATTCAACAAGTTTAGTTCTTTATTTAATGCCCTCTTCAATCTATATACTTGGTCCTTATCTAAAAAAAGAATTATCACGATATCTTCATTAAAAGCAAAGTAATTAAAGTTTTAAAAATTGCGATTTTTAGAAGACTGCAGACTGCGTATGCTTTCGTTGGTTTTTAGTCGCCTTGATAGAGTGGGGCGAACGATGTTAGGCGTATGGAGAATGTTTCTCCTTCTACTGTCTAATGATTATTTCATATTTAAGCGTATGCGGTACGACGACATGCAGCTAAGCGAGATATTAGAATGAATAAAATAATTTTTGAATTCTACTTATTTTTTTCTGATTTTAAATGTATTTTATTTTTAAGTTATAACCTTTGCAGTAATCAAATAACATTTCAACACTCCCTTTTATTATTGCATTTAATTTTTAACCAGAAAGAGTTAAATAAGCGAAAAACATTTTTTTGTAATTAAACTATATACTAAAAAATTACTCCTTCAGAAACCGTACTTTCTCCAAGTGTATAGTTATTAATTGATCAATAGTTAATTTTTCAAAAATTTGCAAACTAAAAATTAAAATTGCCATAAAATACAAAAAAGTCACTTTTTTAAAGTTTTTTTTTTTAATTGCTCCTTAAATGCTCTTTCAGGATCCGCAATTACTCCAGATGAATAAATGATAGCTTATTAAAAATTACATTTTTAAAAATTTTCAAACTCAAGAATTAAAATCGCTATAAAACCCAAAATAATTTTTAATTGAAATTTTTGTTTTTGTTTCTTTTTTATGCTCTCCATCTGCACTTTTCATTATGCAAATTACATGTATTTAAAAAGTGATTATTTTGGATTATATAGCGATTTTTATTTTTGTGTTTGCAAATTTTTGAAAAATGAATTATTCATTATTTTATAACTATACTACACTTGGAACAATAGCTGATTCTGAAGGAGCATTTAGGAGCCATTTTTTGGCATATAGTTAAAAATGTTCTACGCTAGGTTATTTTTTGTATACTTTTGCTTTCAATTGTTTCAATGTTTTTCCTCTGTAAATGAAATTTGTTCTTAGCACAATAACCTACGCAGAAGTCGTCGCGGGTATCAGCTAGTTTGATATAAAAACTTGATCTAACAATGGAAACATAGACAATAACTATACAAAAACCAACTGTAACAATTATCTTTTATGAGTTAAAGAACATTATGATTTAATGTTTTAGGTACTCAAAAATAAGAAAATAAACCGTTATTAAAAGCACGTGAAAATGTTGCGATTTTTTTAATAAACTTCACACACCCTGCGGTAAATTCCTCAAAATATTTTATCCGGAGTTTCAAAACCTGTGGAATTTGATAAGGGTCAACATGCATATAAAAAATCCAACAATATATAAAAAATCAATATTATTCAAACAACGTTTGTGCAGGAAAAGTAACTTTGAAAAAAATAATTTAAAACAAATGAAGTCTTGTGGTTGATCATTGGTATTTTACGCTTTTTTATACATTTTCCATTAATGAATACATTTTCAAACAGTGTTTAAGGGGATTAAACTATAAACACAATGAGAAGAACCATCAAAGCTGTCTGGTCTATGAGGTGGCAACTGATGGTTAGCTTTACCAAGATCTTAATATAGTGTTTATAATCACAATCAATTTTTAGAAGATATCGTCTGATGGTATTCGATTAAATGGTTTATTTCATTAATGATAACTATATTAATTTGTACAATTTCAATTGCTATTTGAGATTAAATCTTTTTGCTAGTTGCTTCTTCTTTCTTGCAAAACGTACTGTCGTAAAATTTATTGAATTTGCATTCATAAAAAAACAAATATTTATAAGTATCTCTAAATCCTTATCTATTTTGACAAAAATTGATTCAGCATTAACGATTTGATACTTTCATTGTTGCATATTCAAAATTTAACTTTCTCACTCTTAGTACTTTGAACAAATTTTAAGTTTAAAAAATAATGAGCTTGTTCCATTTTCAAAGTAACGGAATCTTATCTTTGAATAATAATAATAATAATGATAATAAAATATGCTTCATTCACAAACATAATTCCAATCTTTCAAATAAATATTTTTCAATTTCGAACTGTAGAAAATAAATCTGTGTTTATTTATAGGAACGAATTTTTTTAAGTGTAATTTTTCCTCAAGATATCACTAATTGGACGTTAAAAATTTGGAGCATTAAATATAGATTTACCAGTAACGAGTTCAAGGATTCGTGGCAACAGTATATCCATAATTTGCGTTTCCGGTTTGTTTTAATTTGAGTTTTTCACGTAAGCAGTTCTTTTATTAAAAATCTTTTATAAGGTACGTATTTGAGTGTCAATATTGTGTAATATGGAGGTATATTTTTAACCAAAGCTTTTTCAATTTGAGAAATTTTAATATGGAATGTAATGTAATCTTGTATTAAAATCGAAAGATGTTACAAGATACAATTTCAGGTAAAATGATTATTAAAATTAAATAATCTAAGCGAGAAAAACCTATGAAAACAAAGTTTTTAAAACTCTCTCTTTAAGTTAAAAGTGTAAATTTCAAAGGTTAAGCAGCATTTTTCCATAGAAATGGTGCTTAGAACTTAGAACCCATGAACGTCATACATCTTGGCAACTGTCCTCCACTAGCAGACGCCAGAGAGAAAAACGAAAACAACCAAAACCAACTAGTCTCTAACCTCTACTGGATGGCGCGGCACCAAATGGCAGAAATGTCAAGCGTAGGCGTTGGATAAGAAGAAGAAGAAAGAAGCATTTCTTCATAGAGATGGGTGACCACCATTTATTTTCTTTAGTTGTTATTTTATAAATTGTTTTCATGACATTATTATTCTAGGGCTTCATTCATAGTTTACTAGAAAAATAGAACAATATTCCCAAATCTGTAAAGGAAAATATTAGTTTTTTTCCATCACCCCTTGAGCTTAAAACAAACACAGTACTATTTATCTGTTCATATCGATTTTCAGTAATTATATTTTGCAATTTTCATATTTTTCATTTTTTATTTGATAACATTTATTGTTTGTTTAAAATATTTTGATGTCAATAATAAAAATTTAAAATTTTTATAAAGCATTTTCAAGATTTTGGACTTTCATTTTGGATTTAATCGTTTCTTTAATTTTCCAACCCTCTAACGAAAATTTGATTTTGCGAGCTTTCTCATACTTTGCCATTATATTTTCTGTACACTTTTATGTTTATTTGTTACTCTACATTAACATTTACCATTAAGTTAAGTTGTGGAAATGTTAAGACTTGTGATATTTAAAACAATTTCTATTTTTCATCAATTAGGGAAGATTTTGGCATTAAAATGTATAAAAATCCTATTGTACGTTCGTTTTTTTTTTTTTACTTAAAGATATGATCGTGTTATGACCTGCCAAGACCAAAACTAACTTTAGTCATCAAAACTTAAAAAAATAGATTTGAGTTATACGTTTTTGAAAGTTATGGATAAGTTGCGACGTTGTAGTTGAAAACGCCTACAGCTTTCAATGAAAACATGATAGAAAAAGAATTTAATGCAGAGTTTGAAAACTATTACCTGAGTATTAAATGTGAGTATGCAACAATTTTACATTTTTTTCATCATATGAATGTTTAAAATTTTATTGAAAATAAAAGAAAATACAACGGGAAACTAAAGTCATTAAAGTTTATATTTACATACTATATAAATATCATTTCGCTCTCTACTTTTATTCCATTTTATAGGAAACTTTTCATCTAATATTTAAAAATATTTCAATAGAATTTAAGTGGTTAATTTAATGGCTAGGGCTTATTGGTAAGGGTTTAAGTAGCCAAGCTTGCGAGAGGGAGCGACCATTGTTTCAGTTTTAGCAAAAGAGTATGTTATTTTCATCCAACTAGCGGTTATTGTTTTGTTTTAAAAATTAATGGAATCATAATCGTATTTAGATGAGAGCTAATACTATTTCGTATTAACAAAACTTCATTTTAAGCATCTCCGTAATAAACATTTTCCACTAACCATTACTTTACATATGCTGTTTTCAATTGTTAATCATAAATTTATTAAGATTTCAAGACATCTAAACCGGTGTTTCAAAAAAAAAGTAAAATTTCTTTTGGTGTTCAAAAATTGATGGTATATATTAGAACAAAAATGTTGGTTCCAAAATGAGCTTTTAATATCAATATTAATGTTTGCCTCAATCCATTTTTATTTTATTTTACTACTATATAGTACAGGAAGTATTACAATCGAGTCAAATTTTCAATTTCGAGTTTTCACCGGAAATACAAGTTTTAGGTCCCCCGTCCTCCCGTCCAAAAAAGGTTTTGGAAACATGTCTGTATGTGTGTAGCTGTGTGTCTGTCTGTGCCAGCGATATCGTATCGAAAGATTTTTCCAAATATCACGCAACTTGAAATTTTGTCTTCATATTTCATCTAGTTATGCTACATAGCTTTTGGTTGAAATCAGTTGACCGGAAGCTCCAATTTATACTATTAGTTTTTGAGCTTTTTCATATTTCTTCGAAAACGGTGCCAAGAATTTTCTTTCAATTTGCTATAGTTCTTAAACTTATCAATGCCTACAGTTTTTTTTAAGCTTACTTGGAAAAATTTAAATAAGGAGAGTTTTAGGGTAAAGTGTGGGAGTTCGTATATGCATAGGGAATGTATACATATTAAAGTTCTGTTTATATAGATAAAATATAAATTAAATTATTTTTTTTTTCATCAATCGTGGGGTTTATTTGTTTTCTTTTAACCAATAGCAAGTTTCATTAAAAAAAAGTACCTACTAAGTAGCAAATATTTTTTCATTTTTTATTTAAATAACCCACCATTTCTTTTAAATTTAGAATTTTCATAATTTTGAAAAATTAAAATACCTGTTAAATTTCATAATTACAAATTAATTTATAATTTCTGTTAGAAACAAAACATATGCAAGTAAGAATATGTAAAATGGTAGGTACCCAGGTACCCGGGTATTGACATAAGGATTAAAGAAGGGATTTAAAGGAAGTTTCACCCTCTCAAATAAGGTCCCTAATACAAAATTGGAAAATGTTAAAAATTTTTAATTTTTAATTGTTGTTGCAATGAACTATTCCAAAGTTATTAAAATACAAAAATAAAGAAAATTACCTGTGTTATTAAAATGGAAAATAAAAGAATGGATTGAGATAAATCTTATTATTGATTGATATTAAAAGCTCGTTTTGGCGCCAAAATTTTTTTATATATATACTTTCTATTTTTGGAAAGGATAAGAAAAAAATGTTTTTTTTTCTTGAGACACCCTAATATATGTATATACCTACATCTGTTCTTTAAGGAAGAGCATATAGAGAATTTGGATAATTGAACTTGTAAGCTAATAAATTAATAAATAATATTTAATACCAATTACTTGGATCTACATAAATCCAAATTAATACTCATAATGCATTATTAATAAATTCGAAAACAAAAATGGCCAAATCATTTTGATATTTCTATATAGTGCTTTATTCGATTTACTCGAAAACTATAGAAGTACAACGCTCTAAGAAGTAGCAATTCACCAAGTCAAGTGAAAATTAACTAACTTTAGACGTCAATGTTTAACTTAGCTTTAAATTTCAATACTAATTTTTGTTTTGAGTTTTACTTTAAAATCAGATCAAGCGACGAATGCCAACTAAGAACAGGAAATGTAGAAGATATGTATCATCTATGAATTGCTATATAACGATGAAATGAGATTACAAATAAAACAATTAGGGATGGTATCAGTTTACAAAATCGTTTGAGGTGTCTTTGGAAAGGTAAAATAAAATTATAAAGGTGACCTTAAACAATACTTGATGAATAATCATATCATAATAATGTAAGTAATCTTAAAATCTTATGTTTGCCATAAAATTTTTGTTTTGGGTGTTTTAAGTCGATTTTAATA
Organism: Sisyra nigra; assembly: GCA_958496155.1. Classification (NCBI taxonomy): domain Eukaryota; kingdom Metazoa; phylum Arthropoda; class Insecta; order Neuroptera; family Sisyridae; genus Sisyra; species Sisyra nigra. The sequence continues at coordinate 13,447,098 of OY292318.1, forward strand.
CCTAAGGGCATGTCACATTGTCTTACATATAGAAAATTTCTTTAGGGCGAATCCAGTACCATTGACGCATGGAGCGAAGATCAACTGCTCTAACCGCTGCGCCGTTAAGTGAACCGTTATAAAATTTAAATAAAGCCCGACCTGTTAATAATATATCCTGGTTAATATCACCGATTAATTTAGCTAAATCCTGCATTAATAGATTTTGGATGAAGAGCTAACAATGTTACTTTAGTCTAAAAAATGAAGATTAACAAATGCAAACATATTAATTTTCAAATCTAATGAAAATGATTCTTCGTCTTATTCTTTTATCTTTCTAACAAGAAAGTAAAATATTTTCAACAATTTAGAGCATTTGTGTTATAAAAGCATTTGTGTTATATATGTTATAAAAAAATCTATTTAACTAAGGTTTGTATTGGGTATTTCAATAACTGTACGAGACATTGTGTGTAGGCTGCAGAATATTGAAACAAGAGACAAACAGATTATTATGATTTATTGATTCGAAATTAAATGTTAGTGTATCAAAACTTAGTGAAGTGAATTCTGTACGCAGTGCTGATTAATTCTGTGGTACACTCGTTAAAATTAATTACTGATTTCATTAGTGTATAACAGATTTTAGAAATTTCATTAAAAACAATTAATTGATTATTAATATGTCCTTGAATGCGAAAAATTTGTTGTTTCAGCAAAAAGAGAACTGTTAATCAAATATTGAAGAATGTATTACGTTCATATAATTGTAATAGACTGGGGTTTTCATTTATTTTTTAATTTTTCATGAAATTAATTTCACTTTGGTCGATAAGTGAAAACAATTTCTTTAATTTCTAAAACTTATTGTAAATCTTTTTTGGATGAATTGATTTTATGTTGTACGATTCAATCGATTATTGTAAGGAAAAATCATAGGTTGTAAAAAAAACAATTATTATTAGATGATAACATTTTATTTTGGATGAATCAGCCTTTTTTTGGATTAAATAATTTATTTTCTATGGAATAACCGAACTTTGGATTGTTTAATTTAATTTGTATTTATCCAGCTATTTATTGTAAAACTTAATCCATTTATTGTATGTTGAGTTTCATATACTTGTAATCGAATATTGGATGAATAAATTTTAAGCCTTTTGGGAACTCTCGCATGTAGTACAAGACCTGACATGTTTGCTCAATTACATTCGACTGCCAAATTTTTTTGTTTAGAGGTATCCAAAAGAAAAACATTTTTTTCAAATACAATTTTATTGATATATTTTCACAGGTAGATAATAATAACAAAAATAATCGCCGTTATTGTTGAGGACTGTTTGCCATTTTCAAGCAGCTTTTCAATCCCTCTTTTGTAAATACTGGAAGGCTTTGATTTGAAATATGTATTAAGATGGGTTTGTACTATGTCTTGTAACTATTGAATTTTTTTTTTTCTCTTAATGAATGTTTTTTCTGAGGCCCAAATGGGTAAAAATCAAAAGGCACGAGATATGGGGTGTATGCGGGATAATCTAAAACTTCAAAATTTAGTTTGGAAAGTACCTTTTCCAACCCCCAAGCTGAGACTCACCCTTTGCAAGGTCCTAATGTGTGTATGGTGGAATATGGTGGTCTATTCGTGGAATTATCCATTATGAACTTTTAAAGCCAGGAAATGCATTAACTGCTGTAGTTTATTGAGAACAGCTTTAAAGATTGAGCGAAAAATTAATAGCGAAACTTCCCGATTTGGTTGATCGAAAAGAACGCACAAGGCAACGATGACCCGTGAAAAAATTGCGAAATGAATTTTAAAGATCTTCCCGCATACTCTCCAGATCTCATGCTATCTGATTTTTGTCTGTTTAAGGCCTTAAAATATTCATTTAGAAAAAAATAATCCAATCGTGTACAAGACATGGAAAATCATCTAAATACATATTTCGAATTAAAGCCTTCCAGAAAAAAAGGATTGAAAAGCTGTCTAAAAAATGGCACCGGGTCGAATTTTCGATTTTGAGTTTTCACCGGAAATTCACGTTTTGAGATCCCTTGAATCCAAAAAAGTGGTTGTTGGAAATAGGTCTGTATTTGCACCTGTGGTGACAGCGATATCGTATCGAAAGTTTTATCCGAATCTCACCAAACTTGGAATTTTGCTTTCTATTCATATTTCATCTAGTTGTGTCGCGAAGCTTTTGATTGAAATCGGCTGACTGGAAGCTTCATTTCATTCAATTGGTTTTTTAGTTTTTTCAAATTTTTTCGAAAAACAATTCTAACGATTTTCATCATTAAACTAGAAAAATGGTATTACAGTTACTGCAAAATTTGAGAAAAGTAATAACTTACTTTTTAATAATATGTGTCATTTGTATATATAATTATTTTTAATTTAAATTTAAAAATAAATAAATAAGTAAATAAATAAAACAAAAATTCAAATTACGCGCGACAAGACACCAAGTATTAGCGGCCAACTTCGTTTTGTTAATTTTTGTCTCAAGATGGCCGCCCATATAAAAATTTCACTATAATCATTTTTTCATAACGCGCCTAAAGAAGTATAACTTCAAAAAATATTATATTTTAGGTTTTGATTAAAAGTGTTAAAATCAACAATTATTGCTTTAATCATATCACTTCATATATTTTGTTTTATTTAGTCGATACTAGCTACTACTACTTTTTGTTTATACAACTGATTGATAGTGATGGAATATATTTAACGCATTTATTTTATAGCCTACATACGATGCATCAGCGTTTGTGGAAACCAATTAATTACTTTGATTTTACCAAGCGATTATTGTTTAATATAAATGAGTAAAAAAATATGCAGGTAATTACGAGTATCACGTTTTCATATAAACTCGTTAAAATATTTAACAACTACCTACACATAAAAATGCTTATTATTTTTTTTATTTCAAGCTTTAATAGTTGTAAATTAATCAAAAAACTTTTTATAATTTTTTTTATATTTCAATGGTGGTAGAACAATCATTTAATTCCATTAAACTTATCGATAACAATAGAGACAATTTAAGTAAACACTGAAAAAACCCTTTTAAAAAACCGTAATTCTATATAAGTATAGGTACAAACACAGGGATTTTGATTTCATATTAACTTAGAATTTTAGATTTTGAATCAAGTTACAAAAGCAAAAATGAAAAGTAAAGCTTCACCCAACAATAAGATAAAAGTAGCTTTAATTTTTTTTACTAAACAATTTCATAGTTTATATATTTTTTTTGTGTGTGTTTTAAGTCGCTTTAACATCTAAGGTCATATCACGACTGTCTAAACACCGAAAACTGTTGGTCAATTTTATCTTAGGTCTTGGTTCTAGGATCTTAAGTCTAAGATTTAAGGGGGATCGAACCCATTACCGCTGAAGCAGAGAGAGTAATTGCTCTAACCACTTAGCTAATAGGTGATCGCGTTTTTTTTGGTCTTGCAAAGGTCTTAAATTAAAAAAAAATAAAAATTTTAAAAACTTTCTAAAAATAAGTAACGTGATAATCAAATAATCACATTTGGGTTCAAAATAGCCGTATAGCGATATCAATTATGAAAATGTGGGGAATTTTAAGAAGAACGAACCAAACAAAGCAAATAAAATTAGGTGGTGCTAAAATTGATATTGAGCACGTGTTACTTTATAATGCTCTTTGAGATACTAAGTAACAAAAATTTATTGTTTATGATAATCTCGAGTATAACAGCATCTGCAAGCTCTCAAACGAGAACGGACCTTTTACATGACCTCCTTTGCTACGAAATTTAAAAAAAATTTTTTTTCTTGAAAACCTTTAGGACTAGATGAAGTTGTGTTATTATAAAATATGCTCAGAATTATTAATTCAATCGTGTTATGTAAAAATAAGGGAATGTCATTTGAAATAACGATTTTTCTGTCGACTTCCGGTATAACCGGAAGTGACATAGAACTAAGAATATTTTAGAAAGGTAGCTCCAATCCAGTTAAGCTTTATTCCCAATTTTCAGATTTCTTTTATTTCAGGTTTTTAGGAAACGTGTAATGGCCGGTCACGATGGAACACGTTGTATAATAATAACAGAACGTATAAGTATTAATGTTTTCCTCAACAATATTTTTTTTCTTTACGTAGATTTTAATGCATCTAATTAACGTAAATACATATAATTATCATTAAAGAAAAGGTTAGCTAATTGAAAATTAAATATCTGCTGCGAGGCGTCACAGAACTTTCTTTTATTTTCATTTATGAAACTCCTTGGTGGTTAAAAGAACTATAACCACTTTATAATTATATAAACAAAACTCAATGCATACATATTATAACTAAAAAACATATATACTAACTCCCACCCTTAATCTCAGAACATCTTTGTTTGAATTTTCCCAGGAAAAAGGTTCAAATAAAAAGTGTAGGCATCAATAAGTCTAGGAACTATAGAAAGTGTAAAGAAAATCGTTGGAGCCGTTTTCAAAAAAAATTGGAAAAGTTCAAAAACTCCTAGAATAAATTTGAGCTTTTAGTCAACTATTTTCAACCAAAAGGTTGAGGCACAACTAGATGTAATAAGCAGGCTTAACTCCAAGTTTGGTGAAATTCGAATAAAGCTTTCGACACGATATCTCATTCACACACAGACATGTTTCTAAAAACCACTTTTTTGGACTCAGGGGACCTCAAAGCATATATTTCTGGTGAAAGCTCAAATTCGAACATTCGACCCGATAACAATATAGTTCCTTTACTATATAGTAGGTACCTAGTAAGAGAAAGTAAAAATGTGAAAGCATAGTTTTTTATTGTACGATACATTCAAAATTCCTTGGCGAGGAAGAGCTTAACCTAATAAAGTATGAGATTTGGACCGTGGAAATAGAAATATTAAATGTCAGAGATTCGAGAGAGAGTAAAAGTCACACACACGTTAACATACTATATACTCGTACACAATTTTAAACCTATCGGTGAGCTAGATATAATCAGTTGTTAGTATGTACTATATACCAACAGAAATTGTTATTCCTACCAATACCTTCTCAAAACGTAAACAAAACGGATTATGTTATAACTCTAAAATACTTCCGTTCTGAGTCCCTTGCTATTACATTCATATTCGCAGAAAAACATTGCTGTACATATTGTATTAATTACCCTCTTGGAAACCGTAGGTACGTGTCGTCCTACTGAGAATCTCTCTTTACTATTTAAAAAAATATTTTTAATTAAATTATTCTCAAACATTGTCAATTTATTTTAATATGCCCGTTATTTTATAAAATTTAAATGGTTAAATAACGGTCCTTTCGTGTTTTTTAAATTTCCTTTTTTGAGTCCTATGTCTTGGTTTCTATACAAGGCAATTAAAATTATTATTGATATTAAAGCACTTAAAGTTTTTAATTCTTTAAAGGTACAGTTCCAAAAATGTTTCGTGTCACTTGCAAATAAATCTTTGTGTTATCCATTAAAATTGAACTAAAATATTAAATGACAGACAGAGTGTAAATGTTCCAAATGAACATTTTTAAATATATATATCAAATAAATTTTCGGCATTAACTAATGTTACTATTTTTATTTAATTTTTTAAAAAAAAAAAAAAGTTTATCAAAAAGAGAACAGAGGCTTTTATTTTAATATACGACAACAAGTTAAAAAATCTAGGTTACACATTTTAATGAGCTTACATGTTAGAGTTTTTATTTAAAAAAATATTCTTAATAATTTTTCATTTACTAGAAAACATTATTACAGTTAACGCTTTGTTAAATAAATAATTAACATACATTAAAAGTTAGATAATCCATTAAGCTAAAGGTATTTCCAAGAAAAAGCTTTCTATGCTATTTTCTTTCTATTTATTTAGCCTTGGTTTTTTTATTTTTATTTTAAAAAAGAGCAGAGTGGAAAATGAGTGATTTTGTAATACATAGATTTAAAAAAAGTTCAGGCTAACGTAAGATTGCGGAAAATTATTATATTTTATTATTTTCTTTCATGGCCAGGAATTGCTAAACGTTTGATTTTTATGTTTTTAACACTTTTGGAAATATCTATGATTTTTTTAATAATAATTATGAAAAGCGTTCATTCAGTTTTATATTTTTCCAGAGATACAATCAGGGTCGTAACTAGGCAAGGACAATACCGTTTGCTCTTGCTAAGGGCTCAGATCAAAGGGGCCCAGAGAGGCTATTCAAATTAAAATATAAATATTAAGCTCGAATTTGAAAGTCTCGCCCAGGACCCACAAAAAGCTTGTTGTGGTCATGGAGACAATGTTTTCCTCCTATGTTTTCTAATGCTTTAGTGGTTATGGTTTTTCAAGGCTTGGTTTGTATGGTATATGTCGTTGTTTACATGGCAGTGTGCTGCAATGGACGTAGTGCGTGACGTAACATTTTTTAAATGTTATACTACAGCTGTACTAAATTTTCCCTCATACTTTCTTTAAAAAGTTTTACTCAACAAAGTTATTGTTAAAAAGAAGTTTTACAAGACTGAATTAATTAAATGCATTTTGCATCGTTTATTTTTGTACGTTAGGGTGTTTAAAAAAATGTCATATGTTGTCCAAAAATTGATAGTATTGTAACGTTTTTACGGATTCGTTGGTTTGTGTATAATGACGATGAATTTATTTCTTAACAATTGCTTATTTATTTATCTAACACTTATGCACTACACGTTAACAATTAGTCAGTTTTTAAAGTCGTTTATTCACTATTACAATGTTCACTGTCACAACTTATATAACACTTTCACAATATTCACAATGTACACTTTATTTAACAATTCACTGATCATTTTAAGCACTTTAACAATATTCACTTGATTTATTTCAACAATGGTCGAAGATTTGTATCACACGTAATGTCGTTTATTTACACTGTTGATTTAATACTCGTCGATTTATTTGAATACTGGCTCGCCTTATGCTTGTCCGGGGCTTATATAGGATTTCAAAATCCTTCTAGAAAATTCGGCTGTATTGTCCCTAGACTTTCTATTTTTTTGGAATCTATTTTTGTCGACACCACTTTCTAGAATTCTCAGAATTATTGATTATTCCAGAATCTTTACTCCTTCTTAATTCATCCAGTAATCCTTTTTGGCCCACCCTCTCTGTATGAGGTTCCTCACCTCTATTAATCTGATAACAGACAGCCTTCTCATTAGCCGACTGATTATGACGCCCACTCCCGCTGGGCCGGGTAAGTTGAGGCGTTAAAATGGCACCGTCTTCATCTTGAGATTGTGACAGTATATATTATTAAAACAAAAATTTTGGCGCCAAAACCTTAATACTAATCAATATTAAGGTTTTCCTGTATCAGTTTTCCCATTTTATAGTTTAATGTCACAGATGTTTTTAATTTTCATAACTTTGGATAAGTTCATCGTAACAACTACCTGAAAGAAAGGACAAAAACGGTCCTTAGAACGCAATTGGAAAATACTAAAAATTTTTATTTAGTGTCATTTTTGGACATTGGTATCTTTGAAAGAGTAGATCCGAAGAACTTTGTTTGAAGAGTCTTTTTTATGAAGCGTGAAATTTCCTTTAAATCCCTTCATTTAAATTTTTACTACATACGGTGAACTGTTCCAAGGGTATGGACATTCAAAAATATAAATAATTAAAAATTTCCTCTATGATTTGAATGGAACATGCAAAAAAAGGATTGAGGCAAACTTATGTATTGATATTAAAAGCTTGTTTTTACGCCAAAATTTTTGTTTTAATATACAAAAACTATCAATGTTAAGACACCAAAAATATCAATTTTTTTGAAATCCCTAATGTAGGTGAACATGTTTCGTGAATGCTTTGCAATGTATCTTATTTAAAATTGTTCTTAAAACTAGCAAAACGTTCTTGAAAGATTAGTTTGTCAAACATTAGTTATCGCTATTGATAAACGTAACCAATAATTTACCTTAATTTGTTTTAGGAGAGATAATATACTTAAAAGCTTAAAGCTCAGCCTAAAAAAAAAGATTCCGATTTAAAAAGGGTCACACTTGCGGAAAATATAGCGGTTTATGTTAATTTTTAATTTATAAATCATATACAAAGAAAAACATATTAACTAAGGTCACAAAATACAGACTATAATTTGTATATGAAATGGCTGTAAATTAGAAAATCGATTGATATAAATCAACAAGTTACAAGAAAAGTTTCTATTGGTTACTAAGTATACTGAAAGAATTGTTTTAGACATAAAAAAATCAATAATTTTAAAATTATAAGACAATTTATCTGAAATTATAAGTAAATTGCCCGTAAAATGATTTACTATTTTAAAACATGCCTTTTTATTTATTTTTTCATTTTTTTTTATTTCTATTGCACTTGCATAGTTGCATTAGATTGTCTAATCAAATCAGTGAACATTGAAAATGATCTCATTTAAAATAGCTGTCATTATTCATACAAGACAATTCATTAAAAAGGATTGCATTAATTTGACAAACTTGAGAAATGAACGCCTTAATTCAACCCTGTTCCCGTAACAAATCTATACGTGAATAATTTACAATAGCATTCGTTCGTTTATGTAGGTATGTATGATCATCATACGTATATTTGCATGCTTGAAAGAGTTCAAGACATTAAATTAATATAGATCATATTCCACATTTTCCCAATTTCATCCATTGCATGTTCTATTTAGTATGTTTATACATATGCATAATATATGCAAGTTTTCAATGCGAACTTCGATAAACTACCTACTTGATTTGTTTAATTGGAAAAGTTTTAATGAGATGAATTAAGATTTTTGGGATGACTTTTATGTTTTATGGTTTAGAGCAGCGTTATTACATTTCCAATTTGAATGCATTGGACTTTTGATTTATTAATTTATATACTTATTGTTAGACAAAAATAGTGCAATTTTGGCACATTGGTTTATAATTTTGTATTAATAAATTATATTTATAACTTGTTTCATAGAATGCACATTTTCATGTACAATAGAAATTTCTATTTTTCAAACACATAAAATATTTGTGTGCTAAAGTATTTTATATTAAATCTACTGATATAAATGTATTTTAAAGAAATTCTTCATTGTTGTCGTCAAAATATTGCAGTCTTTTCTCTAATGTGCCAATGTGTTACAATACGAGAAAACCATTATTTCAAAAATGAAAAGTGTCATTTCAATTAATCGATCATTTTGAAAATTTGATAAGGGTTGTTGTTAGCTTTATAAGAAGCAGTGCCGTATAGAAGAAGAATCAGTTGTATACCGAATTTTTAAGAAATATATATATCTCTACCTCTTGAAATGTAAAAATACAAAATTTATGGAAAGTTAATTTTTTTTTCGATCAATTAAACAAGTTTATTGTTATGATTAAGGAAACAAAATCGAAGTGTTTGAAGATATTAAAAGGTAGCAAATCAGTAACCAGAATATAGAAACGTGTATGTATGTTATGAGATCAAGTTTAAAAATCCTCAACTTATCTATGTAAAAAAAGTGGTTGCGTGCACTTATGTACGCGCGTGAGAAGTTATACTTCTTTGGCATCATTATTAGTTTTTATTAATTGCATTCAAATAATCAATTTTAAAATATTGTAAATTAATATTTAATAATAATAATAATAATATATATATTTAAAGATATAATTATTAAAAATAAAATTAAGAGAATAATATTTTAATTTATATCAATAAATTATATCCAAAGGAAGCTGCCAGACGTTTATAAAAGTTGTCAGGATCATTTTTCTGGTTATTTTCTGGTCAATTAATGCATGTCATGAAAACGAAGATTCATAGAAATTGCAAAATAAAGTAAGTAGCTACTTGTCAAAGTAAATGTCTTAATCTTATTCTTATCTTGTTTTACTAAATTATTATTCTAAGATGGTTGAATCATTTCAAAATCCCATATTTTGTGATATCTAAGAATATGCATGAAATGCAGACGTCATTTTCATCACAGCTACTGCAAAATAATATGTGTCAATTGTGTATATAATTATTTTTAATTTAAATATAAAAATAAATAAACAAGTAAATAAATAAAAGAAAAATTCAAATTACGCGCCACAAGACATAAAGTATTTGCGGCCAACCTTGTTTTGTTAATTTTTGTCTCAAGATGGCCGCCCATATAAAAATTCCACTATAATCATTTTTTCATAACGCGCCTAAAGAAATATAACTTCAATAAAATTGTAGCCACTTATACAGCGATGTTATCATTTATCTCAAAAATTCTAGAATTGATTTTCTTCGACTTTTTGTTTTATTTCCTGGAAGTTTAGTTTCCACCTGAACATATTTAAAATAAGTAGAAATTAGTTAACGTTTTAAGATTGAAAATAGTAATGAACATATACATAAACATTATTATTTCTACTTTGATCACATTGTAACCATAAACTCAAATGATTATTTAAATACATTTGATATTTGAAATATCTACTTTAATTGTGAATAATTTGCATTTTTGTTTAGGCTGAATTTGCAGAGAAATTTCCAAAGTCTACGTCTTATATTCAAAAATTAACATTAAATCGATAAAAAATCAAAATAATTTGTATCATATGCTTGGTGAAGAGGCCAAAAATAGGTATTCATAATATAACGACATGATAACATTTAAAGCAGGGATCGGAAACATGAGGCCCGTTGTAAAATTGCATGCGGCCCGCCAAGCAAGAAAACGTTTCTTTATACTTCTGCGCAGTTATTAGCGAAAAATTATAATTAAAATAATTTTAAACATAAACATAATAATATTATGTTATATTACTATTAAGTAAATAAAAATTTATAACACGTAACTAGTTAAAATGGTTACAGCCGTTACAATAATCAAATTACAATTCAACGCCCGTCTTTATTATTGTATTTTTTTCAAGATACAAAACGGCGGCGCCAAAACGTCCTGCTTTGATGTTTTGTTCATTTGATGTTACTGATTACTAGTATTCAATGTTATGTTTATTAAAATAAAATAAATTGTGCTCTGATGTAATTTGTGTTAAACTGTATCTGTATAGTTTTATTTTTTTAATATAGTTTTTTGTTTTTGTTTAAATTAGCTTTAAATTATATTTTTATTTTGGTTTAAAAAAAATGTTGAAACTTTATATACTAGTAACATTAAATGAATAAAACATTGAAGCAGGACGTTTTGGCGTCATTGAACAACTGAAGTTTTAAATGGGTAACTGAAAGTTGATACAAAAAACCACCCCCGCATAGACTTAGAACCCGGGTATAATGGCACCGACAAAACATTTGATGCGACCCGCTTATAATTTTTATTTTTTAAAATGGCCCGCCGTCAACAAAAGTTTGCCGACCCCTGATTTAAATTATAATATTTCTGTGCTGTTAAACTTATTTTTATTATTTGTTTATAATCAAGGTAGACTTTTTAATGACCCAAAAAAACGTATTTATCTTTAAATTAATTATTATTGAGTATATTTTTTATCCTAATGTTTACTCTTATATTAAAGTTACATCTATTAAAATGCTGACAGGTAGCGTTGGTAGGATAAAAATAAGGGAAGGTTTCAGGGCAAAAACAAACTCCATTTTTTGAAAATTCTTAGCAGAGCAATTACCATACTTTTCTTGACATGTATAGTATAGAATATGTCTAAAATAATTTATTTTTGGTCTTCAAAAACGTTAATGTAAGTAGGTTTTTTACACACGTACCAAAATTGAAAAATTTATAAAAATGGAGTTTTAATTCCCCCTGACACTTTAGAGAACTTTATTGTAGTTACCCGTTGTAGGTACACGAAAATGTTCATATCGATACGAGCAAGCTTCAGCGTTCATTTCGTTAGGTCCATCGTTACGAGTTTGGTTCGAGGTTCGGTTAATTGACCATTTGGTGAGCGTTGATAAATTGTTGCCTGGCGTCGAGTAAATGTGTGGCGTCGATGTAACATGTGCAAAATTCAGCATATTTAAACTCATTGGCACGAACGTTTGATACGAACAATTGCATTGTTGGCTGCTAACTCAATGTGGGTAATCGTTGAATTTATTGTAATTTTCTAAAATTGCTTACAAATTCATCGTTTTGAAGCTTTTTCAATCCTGGCTCGAGCGTATTTCGTTGTGATGAAAACCTGAAAAAACGAGAAAAGAAAATCAATAAAATGTTTTTTTTTTTTTCATTTGAGTAATGAAAAGCAACACATAATACTTGTCATTAGCGTGATATAATACTATACCATAAAAAAAATTAAATGTTCAGAAAAAATTTTATTGAAAAAAATAAATACATATAATGATTACAATTATTATAATAAAAGGAACTGATTATTTTATAAAGCATAGAAATATATTTTCTGAAGGAAAAAAAATCTTGATATTACAATTTAGTTGAATTATAACAAAAAATATATATAGTATATAATTTTTAATAGGTATATAAATGTGAATTAAGATCCTTGGTTGATTTTAATTATAACCCAGAGATTTTATATTATTTAAGATTGGGTGCATCAAACCAAAAAAAAAAAAAAATTACGAAACTTTGACAAAGAAACATAATATGAAAAAATTTATAATATTCATTTAGTCGTACAAGTTTTTATATGATGAATTAGAAAAAAAAATATTAAAAATATGATTTGTAAAAGTCACTTCCCGGAGGCTGTTCCACAATAAGAGTTTCTACAATAATCATAGTATTTCTCTGATGAGACGAACGACAAGATTTTTTGAAACTGAAGACGTCTTCTTAGGTTCCATAGATTACAATTGAGACGTTTGTTTAAAACAAAATTTTTTTTAATTTTGTTTCCAAAAATATGAATATTAAAACAATAAACTTTTATATACATATTTAACTGTAATATAAAAAAATTAAGGATGTCATCTGGGTCAATTTGATAGAAATGATATCTGTGCCAAATTTGAGAAAAATCTAATCAGCATTGTTAGAGTTGAGTTTGAAAAATGTAATTGTGAAGAAAAATACGGGCGAAGTGCGAATTCTCAATAGAGTTTCGAGTTTGCATTATTTCCTTCCTCATTTCTTTCATTCTTTTCTTACGTTACAAGAATATTTTTATTGTTAAATTTTTGTATAAAATATCTTTTTAATGATTTTTATAAGACTCAAAGAGAAAAAGGAAGTTTAAAATAGAATTTTGAAATGTTTCGTAAATAAAAAATAAAATATGTGCATGCACCAATCGTGATATAAGTAAAACTCCTATAAGATAAAAACGATGAGATTTAATACGAGAGACAGAAATTGGTAGAGCATCTCAGAACAAACACAACAAGACATTTATGTAAAACTAGCTGATACCCGCTCGTTTTGCTGAGAGTATCTAAATTTAATTGATTGATTAATAGATCCCCTACCTTCATAACCAAAAATAAAAATTAATCTATTTGGACAGAAAAAGATGATAGATCCTTCCAGACTATAGATAAAAAGTAAGTTCATCAAAATCCTTAAAACTATTATACTTTTCTAAGAAGAGATATTAAAGCTATCTCACAGGTTCTATAGGATTTTAAGTATAAAAAGGTCCTTTAAAAAATGTGCAAATCTTTCATACCAAATGTTATTTAAAACCGTTCAGCTATTTTAGCAGAAAAGATTAGAAGCTATCCTATAGAAACCGTACCTTTTTTATTTTATAGGAAAAAAAGTGTTCAGTATGTTAAGATCTGAGGTATCTTTAACCAAACTTCATTAAAATTCGTTTAAGTAATTGTTAATTATTTAAAAATTAAGTGCATTATGTTAATACGTTTATTTCTAATTAATATCTTCGACAATGAACAATGAAAAAATTCAAATATTTAAAAAAATTTCATTTTTAATTTTATTGGGTGTTAAATTAATATACTTATTATCCAGTAACATTTGTCAATTTTTAATTTAAACTTTGTAGAGATTTTTTTCTTGAGGAATATGGGTTCAAATATTATTTCACGAACTTTAACGAAACTTGTAGGATCCGGCATAAGAAGCAATCTATAATCCATATCATTCTCTGCCCCGTTAACTATCACATGGAAGCGAATATTTATCAAAATTTGAGTTCAATTGGTGTTGAATTTTTTGAGTTTTGTCCTAGAAAAGAACCAACAAAATATTTTTAAATGTATAAGAAGAAGATATCAATAAAACAGCCACTACGTACGCCGTAAGGAATAGCCAGCCGTTCTACCAACGCTTTTTAAATCTCTGATATCTTTTAAGATATTCATTTTGATAATATGCTGTAAAGAGCGATTATGATCTATATGAAATGCATAACGTATCTAATGTATTTAATTGGATAAAGAATAATACTGTATTGTTTAAAATAGCTTGTAAATAACCAATAATTTTTTTGTAATATGTAAAAAATAAAAATGGTTCCCGTGGGTTATTCTTAAAAGATAGACATATACCGTCGCGGACTTTTTTATCAATCTTTTTAAGATACACAATTTCACCGCATATAAGTTTGATCTATCTCGTAAGATTTAGCCAGTGTTTGCAATGTAAGTGCACAAAAATATGTTAGTTATAACATCATATTACAAAATATTGAATTTCCTGACTTTTCTCTACTATAATATGCATGTATTACACCTACAAACCTTCTTCTTGAATCACTCTATGAATTGCTGAAAGCTGTATTAAAATCCGTTTTGTAGTTTAAAAGATCTAAGGGAACAGACAGCTGGAGCGACTTTGTTTTATACTATGTAAAAATTATTCGTTATTTTCACTGTCATTGGCTAGCATTTCAATTGGTAATTAAGATATTTCTGGTTTATGGGAACTAAAATAGGAGATACTTAATACATCCTTTATTTTGGATACTTTATCAATTAATACATCGTTAAGTTTCGAATTATGATTTTAAGCATATAATCTTGGTTGTCTTCTAAATTTTGTTATGACACTGTTATAATAGTCATTACCTGAACATAAGTAACTCTCTTACCAACTGACAAAGCTTTTTTCTTTATTTATCTTTTGCTTTGTTTTGGTCGAATTCTACAGCCAAATCCGAATTCCAAATGCCTGACTTAATTTAAAATTAGACGGATCCTAAATTAAATTAAGTTTAAAACTCCCAATCAAGTCTGATGAAAATGTACAGGGTGGATGATTTTGTTTGTTTTTAGAAAATCTTCTTAAAAATAAGAATTTTTGTCCTCAGCTCAGGGTTTGAATCTCTATAATTTCAGAATTATCAAAATCACACAATTCAATCACAATCGCTATGATATCCCGGATCGTTATTTGAAATATCGTCTTCTAACAACGTTTCTGTTTCTTTTTCAATTAATTCAGCTATTTTCTGGAGAAAATATTAAAAATTTTATAAAAATTATATATAGTGCCATTTAAAGTTATAATATTATAAATTAATAATTATATAAACTTAACGTTAAATTTACTTTGTTAAAAAACTGTTTTAGAAATACCCAGACAAGATGTGACCCATTCAAGAATACTACCAAACTTTATGATAGAAACAGGTCGAAAACGAAAAACAACCCTTACCAAACAATGCACATGTTTTATTTGTTCTTTGAGCCTCATACCTTACTAAACAAGCGACGACTCCCTCGTTTGTATTTGATTAAAAGTGTAACAGGATAATTTTTGTGTTGGGATATGCGAATATCCCGCTTTGGCCAAGGACTCAACAGGTCTAACATAGCTTTTCATGTCATCAACGTCTGAATACATCCCCTAATGGACAATGACACACTTGCTCTACCCTTTTTACCTTGTACTCAAAAGCAAATGGATCTTGATTTAATTGTTTCTCCTCATCCCTAAGCAAATCTTACGTACTTCGTGTCTCAGTATCAAGCCCTTCTTTCCTTCTGGGCACATGCCCAGGGCTCCGCGATCGAATGGGGCCTCCTAATTTCTACCAGATCACCAAACGATAACCAATACTTTTACCTCAAACATATTCATTTCATTGTCTTTACTTTCTCTATTCGTCGTATCTTTTTACTCTCTTGTGTAAGATATGTTGAAATTCACTCTCAATTCTCTTTTGCTTCTCGATTTATACAACGCTGCCTAAGAAGTTTTACTTAAAAAAAAGTAAATTTTAAAGTTTTTTTTTCACTGGGCCTTTTTTATGGACCCTTTCGTAAATGTTTTAAATACATAAAATTAATAACTAAATTGATTTGAAAACTAACATTTACATTTTATGTTTACACTCAGCTCTATTGAGTTTTGATGATTTAACCATCAACATAAGTCCTGTTATTGATTATAACCCTTTTTTTTTCACCTGTCGATTCGAATTAAATATAAAAGCTTTAAAACATGGAATTATGTATAAGCCTTGGGTTTCTAAAGGTAGATGTCAATATTATAATTAAAATTTGATTGGAGTAAAGGTCAACAATAAAATACCAAGTAAAATAAAATCACCAAAAAAACCTAGAAAATGAATTTAATAAAATATTTGATCTGAATGTTTAAGATCATTTAAAGCTTAAAAATAGATTTGAAAACAAATTAATCCAAAATAATTGGTTCTAAAAATAAATTTCCTTACTAAATTGGCTACGAGAATATTTTTATACTGACAACTTAAGCTTTTATACAATGTGTCATGAATGTTTTATTATTTTATATAAAATTGGTTCATTCATGGTAGTTCTACTTCCTTTATAAAGGTGTAGTATAAAGGTCAAATTATGACATCTTAAAATTGTTAATTTTTTAGTTTCCTTATTTAAAAATGTTGTTTGTGTACAACAAAAAGCTTTTAATATTCTCATACCATAACTAGTTCAGTCTTTTAAAGCTGCATTTATAAAACTGGACTTAAAAGCTTTGCACGAGAAAAAAATTCATAAGAAAAGGTTTTTATAACATTGGAGGTATTAAAAGAATATAAAGCTAAAGTTAATATTCTTAGAATATTAGGTATCGATTTGTATCAAAGGGTAAATATGAAATCAATAATATAAAATTTTCATGTATGAATTAAATTGAAACGTGTTCATTCCTTAAAGCACATTCGTAAACAGCTAAGAAAAAATTTGATACTATAGTATTTAATTAAATACTTTTATTACTTGATAAAAATATTTCAATAAAAATAAATGTCCCGACAAAATCAATAAATAACTCAAATTATAAAAGATGATAAATGAAAAATAATTATTAAGATATACATGTGATGTATACCACCATATAATTGATTTATAGTTAGCAATAATTACGTTCTATTGATATTACTTGCAAGTATAATGTTTTTATTTTTCTTACACTCAAAACTTATTTTATTTTCATACTATCAAAACTTTCCAAAGTTTGCACCAAGTTATATTTTTCATGTTATTTTATCATTTCTGGTTTCTTTTAATATAAACTAAAAACTGAAACTAACAAAACTTCTAATTTCAAACAAATGTTTGTACAAATAAACCACAATGGCTTTGTTACGGTCATTTGTACATTAGATGTGTATAATAGTTTCAATTGTTAAAGGATTTTCTTGCTGCAGTAAAAAAGGTGAAAAAATAGTGGCCCTGTATTAGGTTCTATAAGGTACATATTTGTGACAGTAGGTAACCTTCACCCATTAACCAAGTGTTTATTTTAAATGGAATTTAAAATTGGCAAAACTATTTAAATAAGGATTAATTTAAATTAATTTAACTTGATATTTATTTAAATACTAGCTGACACCCGCCCGCTTTGCTAGGCGTATCTAAATTAATCTGATTGTATATTAGAAAACTTTACCCAAAATAAGAAATTAAGCTACAGTGGTACCTCGACATACGAGTTTAATTCGTTCCGCAACGTGGCTCGTATCTTGAATTACTTGTATCTCGAAGCAAATTTCCCCATACAAAACAATTGAACTAGTTGAAGTTGGAAGTTTCAAGTTAACTAGTTGAACTCGTATCTCGAATTTCGCTCGTAACTCAAAGCAAAAAATCACTCGCTCGCCGGCTCGTATCTCGAAAAACTCATATATTGGGGCACTCGTATGTCGAGGGACCACTGTATTTTAACAAAAAAGATAATTAGATAGTTCTAGACCTTTGTTTCATAGAAAGTTCATGAAAATTCGTTAAACTACTTTTCCAGGAATAGATATAAGCTATCTCATCTTGCCTTAAGTTTACTATTTTAGGATATAATATTATTTTAAGTCCATTATGTCTTATCGGCAAGTCTGCTATTTCCCGGACTCCAAGATTGGACAACGGGATCTTATAGATCTTGCTAAAATAAATTGAAAATTAAAAATATCGTTTTTGTCGAAATCGAACTGTAGGTTAAGAATTAACACAAAAACATTCAAGTGGATTTTCGTCTGTTTTTCATCATTTTGATTTATCTCCCAGACATCTTAAAGTGTGAATAGTTTCATTAAAATAGTAGAGAACAATTTTGATAAAAGCTAGAGTAAGTTAAAGCAGCCGTACTTTTTGTTTGAATGCAAGAGAACAAAAAATCAAAAACATATTTTTCAAAAAGAGTTTGTTGAATCATATTGAAATATTACTAAAAACGTATTTCATTCATCTCTTGATAATAAAAAATATTCCTGGTTTCACTTGCTTTTTTAAAATTTTGGTATCAAATTTCGTTCAAACATGAAATAAATTGTTATAATGATTTTTCTTTGAATTTCAAACTGTAGACATGAAATACTGACAATAAAAAAAAAACAGTAATACTGTTTTTTCTCACAAGGAGAACACATATTTTATAAATCTAGAATAGGTATTGAAATTAATATTCAAAAAATTTGGCTTAAGAAATAAGAGATGATTCATATTTCTCGCTTTATTCGTACCCTAAAAAGCAACACAATAAAAAAAAAATTCAATCTGTTCAAATGGAACGAAAATATTCATCCAAGTATTTTAATTGATTGAACCTCTCAAGTAATAATCAATGAAAAATATCTAAGAGCAATAAGAAAAAAATATCAATTATGATAGAAAAATTGTATTTTACTTCACTATCGGAAAATAAAACTATGCGAAACACGAGCACAAATTCAACTCTTTTTAAATTCCCACTCGTTTTCGATTTCTCATCACACTTTTTCCAATTGACTTTTATTTGCTCGAACATTTTTAAAATAGTAATAAGAACATATTGCTTCCATTACAATATCTCGTGTCGATTTTATTTTATGAGCCATTATCTGAAATAATCGATAGATAGGGATGAACAAAACGATCTAGAAGTGAGTCGAACTAAAATGAATTCTATTTATAAATAACATTCATCCATGTATTGTCCTTTTTTCTTTTGTACATTTTTTGTAACTGAAGAGAAGTATGAATGGCATACAATTATGTGAGCTGTTCCTTGAAAATGAAATAATCGGAAAATAACATGTCGAAAGCTTAAAGGCACTCTCGTTTTCGCATTTTATAGCCCTATAGCCGGTTCTCGAAGGTTTAACTGACTTCTTTACCATTTGAATAATGGAAGCTCTTAAAATTATGTTTCACTTTGCAACTTTCTTCAGTGCTGTGTGCTAGACGCATTGAGTTTTTTTCCTTTTACAGATATCAATACATTGAAAAGCATATAATATAAAATTAATGTAGAATATAATTTTACGAATTTTTTCTTTGATATCAATACATTCGTGGAAATGAGAATTATCTTAACTTTTAATTCATTTTTAAGATCATTTTTTTGTACATCATCTATCAAGATCATTTTTCACGGGAATGAATATAGGTAATGCTAAAATAAATAATAAATCTCTCAAATAATCTTTTTAATTAAAAACTAAAACACTTTTGATTTTTAAGTATTTAAATTCCTTGGTATTTGAATAAATAAGATAATGTTTTTCCTTTCTTTAGAATAAGCTGTGATAATTAAATATGGATTACATAAAAACTATCAAATTAAATAATTAAAATTGTTATGCTCTTTATTATCCTATTCAGATGACTTTGGTACGCACGTTGATAAGATATTTTATAGATTTCATTAGGTTTTGTTGAGCTTTTATTAATAGTTAATTATGCTGTCGTTGCACTTTAAATTCGACATTGCAATTTCAAAAGATTAATCAAACCCAAAGGGTGTCTATTGTAACCGAAAAAAATATCTGAGTGTTCCCTGATCATTTTTTTTTTATTTCCTTTTTTCTCCTTTCGCTTTCCCTTACCAACTATTAAATCTTCACACACTTTCAGTTTTATAAATAACTCCGTGTGTGTAAAAAATTACAAATATTCTTTAATTTTTCCTTATGACTCATAAACTATGTCACGCTAAATTTCGCCATTTTACCCCTCCCTCCCCATTTTGTTACGCTGCGTCACACTTTTTGATCCCTTCCCTATAAATATTAAATCTCAAAAGGTAGTAAATAATTTAATTTGCTTTATAACATTATAATACATTTTGATATTTCTAAATATTTACTATTTTAAAATAAAATTTCATTCCTATATATTTACACATTCAATATAAATGACATCCGTAAAAAAAATGAAATTTAAAATTTGAGATAAAAATAAAAGAATACTTGTTTGCTGAACTGCGGACTTCAAGTTCTTTTAGAACGTGAAAAATTTGATGAAAATAAATAAAAATTCGGAAATAAATATCTGCTGCAACACATCATAGGACTTTCTTTTTCAGGAAACTCGCTGTTGCTTAAAAGTGTAATGGGATTTCTCAAAACTGTATTGAGGTTCACGTTATGGGTTCTTTTAATTCCTTGGAAATATTCACCAAACGTTTCTTCCAAACACCGTTGACCGTTAAGTAATAAATTGATTTAAACTTCTTTTATTGGAGTTTCGATTGAACAATCTGGAAAGCTAAGAACAATCTTTTTTTATATTTATATTTTCGCTAGCATCTGTACAAAACTAAACTGTATGTGTAAAGGAGCTACCACCCTTAACTCCAGAAACCTTCTTATTTTAATTTTCTCAGGAAAATTTTCAAATAGAAGTTGCAGGCATTAACAAGTCTAAGAATTTAGCAAGCTTAAAAACATCTTAGGAGCCGTTTTTAAAAGAAATTTGAAATAACTTAAAACCCATAGATTAAAGTGGAGCATACGGTCAACCAATTCCAACGAAAAACTTCGCGGCCGAACTACATTTTTATTAATAAACCATTTTTTTAAGATTCAGGGGACCTCAAAACATGTATTACCGGTGAAAACTCGAAATCGAAAATTCGACCTAACTAAAATACTTCCTTTATTTTATAGTATTAAAAGAAAGTAAAAATGAGAAATACGAGATTAATATTTTTATTATTTCGTTTTGTACGAAACTCTAAAGATATCTTGCACATCTTGTCAATCTTGCATTTGTCAGTTTTTAAATTGTTTTAATGCATTAAAAATAACATCATAATTTTAACTATAATAAAAATCTTTACAAAATTAAAAAGATAAAAAACAGTTTATAACGAGGTTGAAAGCTTATAGAAGTAAAGAGAAGTGCATTTTATATTTATAACCATTAACTAACCATATTATGTCCTGTTTGATGACTAAGGTTGCTGAAATCAATGAATGACGTCCTACAAAAATCAAAAAAGTTATGTTCTCATCATTAAATCAAAAAGTTTTTACTTCCGCCATTAGTGGTAAAATAAATTATGAGAATTACTGGTAAGAATTTGAAGTCGCACAAAGTTTGCAAAAAAGTTTTGACGCGATGCGATCAATTCTAACTCCAATAAACAGAACAACGTAAGAGAAGGATCGAGTTGTGGGAACATGCATAATTAAAATTTAAGTTATTCGCGAGAACTCGGTCACATAAAACTAAATGGAACTGTGGTGAAGACAAATAGAAAATCTATGAAAGAACAACAGAGCAAAGTTTTCAAAAAAAACAAACTCAAACTAAAAGCGCGGCGCGTCAAATTTGTCAAATCAAATTGAAAATATTTGAAAGTAATGCAAAAGCAAATATTTAAATGTTCACTCTTTTGTTTGGTGTGCTTTTCATCGAATCTTTTGTGTGACTTTTTGTTAATCAAACGGAAAACAAAGCAAAATGCTCACACACAAAAAGACCAACTAAGGATTTTATTTTTCTCATCTAAACTCGCGATTAATCTTCTCATCTGTCCACTTTATTAATATTTTCGGCGAAAGCTCGTCTCCACTAAAACCGAATCAAGTGTCATACCGTCGACGTTTGATATTGTATCAGTCACGTTTCGATCGCGAAACATTAAAGGAATTCGCATTAATAAAATAGCAACGTTCTCAACGCAATTCTATTCGGGCTAGCTCTCTCTCAATATCGAGAGTCTCGATGATTCAACCGCGAGATTTTAGCCCATTCAAAATTCAAACATTTACCCCATGCCATTCGCCACGACTCTCTCATTGTTACCGTGCCAAAGAACACACAAATTACACAGTGTGGTTCATAACATATAGTGATTAAAATTGAATGTCTATTGTTCAATATTTGCTCAATAAACTAAACCGGGAAGAGTGGAATTATGGCGTTTGAATCAACTATTTTGACGTTTTGAATATTTAACCTTCGCAAAGAGAGTTATATGGAACTTGCAAGAATATTTTTAGTGTTAAAAACTAAGTAAGAACTCCGGCGTTGCCTCGATTGAAATTTATTAAAAATTTAAATAGAACCACTTTTATAATTAGTGTCAAGCTTACAATTTTATTTTGAGTAATGGCTATAACTTGGGAATAGCTTCTTTTTAAAATTGCTGTCTAATAAAAAATCAATCAACTGTGTGGGGCATCAGTCTTTTGGTTATTCCTTTTTTAACACTTTAAAGTCTCTATAGTTTATTGATCGCGAACTTTTCAATTATTAGTAATGAATCATTTTTATCAACTACTAGCTGATATCTAGCTAACATTAAATAGAAACATACAACAACGTTATTATTTTCATTTGCTAGTAAATAGTAAAGGAAGTATTGCATTCGGAGAGAATTTTCAATTTCAAGTTTTCAAGAATTATTTCACATATTTTTATCGTTATTTTTCAACCAAATATAAGACAGAAAAATGTTTTTAAAAAAATGGAGGAGGGGGGCTTCATAGTTATTACTCGAGGTACAACATCCAAAAAAATAACATGCAATTAAGAGCTATTTAACTAAAATATATCAAAACTAGCTGATACCCGCTCTCTTTGCTGAGATTATCTAAATGTAATTGATTGATTAATAGATTCCCTACCTGCATAGCGAAATATAAAAAATAATCTTGTTTGACAGAAAAAGATGATAGATATTTCGAGATTTTAGATCCAAAGAAAGTTCATCAAAATCTACTTTTCTAAGAAGAGATAATAGCTAACTCACAGGTTCTATAATCTATACGATTTTAAGTATAAGAAGTACCTGTGTTTCTATACGACTTGAAAATCTCATTTAAAACCGTTCAACTATTTTAGTAAAAAAAAAATAAGAGCTATCCTAATGGAACCGTACCTTTTTTAGAAAAAATGGTATTCAATAATTTAAGATCTGAGGTATCTTTAACAAAACTTCATTAAAATTCGTTCCGTTAAGTAATTGTTAATTATTTAAAAATGTAGTGCATTATTTTAATATGTTTATTTCTAATTAATTTCTTTGACAATGAACAATGAAAAATTCAAATATTTTATAAAATTTAATTATTAATTATGTAGGGTGTTAAATTGAAATTCATATTTATTTTCCAGTAAAAATTGTCAATTTTTTAATTTAAACTTTATAGAAATTTCTTTAGTTACTGTGTAAAATTGGTCAGGCTTTCTTGAGGAAAATGCGTTAAAAGTGCTATCTCACGAACGAAACTTCTTTTAAATGCACGGTTCCTATAGAAATCAATTGTTATGCTGTCCTATGGGAACCATCGATAATTCCAGTATAAGAAGCAATCTATATCATTCTCTTCCACGTTAACTACCACATAGAAGCAGATTGTATATTGTATCAAAATTTGAGTTCAATTAGTGTAGAAATTTCGAGTTTTGTCCTTGAAAAGGACCAACATAATATTTTTACATATATAAGAAGAAAATATCAATAAAACAGCCACTACGTACGCCGTACAAAATAGCCAACCGTTCTGCCAACGCTTTTTAAAAACTCTGATATCTTTTAAGATATTCATTTTATGATATGATGTAAAGGACAATTTTGGTCTGCATGAAATGAACAACGTATCTAATGTATGTAATTGCATAAAAAATAAAACTGTATTGTTTAAAATAGCTTGGTAAATAACCAATAATTTTTTTTGTAATAAACCACCCCTTATTTTGAAAAACATTTTTTTTCTGCCTTATATTTGGTTGGAAATTATGAAAAAAATATGTGAAATAATCAAGTTACAAAGTTGAAATAATCTTTTGTTCTGCCAGAGTTTTATTGAAACATCTATCATAGTTTGGTAGAAAAAAAAACTAAGATTTCTGTAGGAACCCCTATTTTTCAAAAGCGAGTCGAGTTTGGAGGTTTAAATTTGGCCCAAAATTATTACTTACAACTAGCAACAAAATAACGGAACCAATCCCAAAAAAGATGCTGGTGCAGATTTCAAATAAAAACCCGGTGAGACCCTATAGGGTTAAATTTTTTTGCCGTGTTGCCATCGAACTATAAAGTTTATTCATTGAAATAATTAAATTTTAATTGTAATTTAGTGGTTGAATCTGACGATATTTCAATCTCAAGTGATATTGATTCTTTTAATTTGAAGGAGGATTATGTGTAATGAATCTTTTAAGAAACTAATTCAAAAATTAAACAATAGTACAATATCGTTAAAACCGTAAATCTTCTCAAATAATGTTTTTCATTTAGATCCATTTTCAAGGATTAATTATACTTTTGCTTGAACGGTGGTTAGCGTTGTCATAACCATAAGTATAGTTGTAAAATAAACCACAATTAAATCTTTTTGAATATAATGATTCTATAGGTATAGCTACAAGTTTATTTTCTGTCTAGAAATTTAAACTAGCATCTCTTAAATTGCATCTCATTAAAAAGTATTCTTAATTATAAAAAAAAAACTAATTTTAACATGGAAAATTAAAGAAAAACAAATCTTCCGTTATTTTTTTTTCATTTTTCCGGAACAAGGAGTTTAAAATGCAAATAAAATAAAAATGAATAAAAAATAAATTAATTAAAAAAATATTTAATATTTCATTGGATTTCATTAATTAGTTTAAAATTTTAAAATATAAAAACATATTTCAAAGAAAATTCACGAAATGCCTTAAGGTATATCGATAATCTCATCATTTTAATTAAAAATATCTCAATAAAACTTGCTTTGTTACAAAAGAACCTACCGGTTATTAAGAAAAATTAGTAAATGCTTTTCCGGAAAAGTTTTCCTTTCAGCTTTACGCAATAAGTAATAATTGAATCTTAGTTTAACATTGTTTTATGTTACAACTACAGAATAGGCTGTTTCATCCTTGTTCATCCTTCAACGGATTAAATCATCGCCATTCTCATCGTTTTAGGGAAAAATTGTTCTCAAAATGCTGTTGTTAGTACATTCGGCTACAAAACAAAAGACTTAAGAAAATTTCTTTTACTTCCAACCATATCTTGAAGTGTTTCACAGAAGAAGCCAAAATTATAATGAATTTCATTATCATTCACAAATCTTACAGCCTGTATTTTCAATTACTCTTAGTCCAATTTCTTGAACTTGCTTTAATTCGATTTCAAATATTAGATTTATGCGGGTAAATTACGTCTAATTACAATATCGAATAATAAATTTCCAAGAAAGCATTTAGATTCCAAAAAAAATTCGAAAGATTAAAGTGAAGAATTTTAATCAGTAACGGATGATCTTTTAAATTAATCTCGTTTAAATTTGACCTCTATCTACTAACCAAAATATAGTGTCTTTGCAAGACAGGAAATGTTGATAAGGTCTTACTACATAATTATTCCAGTTTCAAGCTCCTTTATTCTTACCCTTTAGTCTTTCATTCTCTTCTTTCTTATCTTTAGCCTGTATTTAACATTTAAAGCTTACAAATACAATCTCATAATGTAAAATCCCACTCATTTTTCTGTTGCACTCAAAATTCTAGCTGATATATACCTAGTATTATTTTAATGCCTGAATAAATAGATGGAATTATACTCTCATTTAAAGTAAAATGGTGGAGCTTGAGATAACAGCTAGCTTTATTTGTAATAAAATTATGTTTCCATTTATTATGTTTTAATTTTCAGTTTTTCACTTATAAAAAATGAAATTTTCTTACGTTGTATAAGAGTCATCTGTTTAACTGAAATGAAAATATTGATCAAAATCGGATCAGAGGTGTTAACTTTGATTATTAACTAAATAGATATTTAATTCGTCACTAGCTAATGTAACTGACTTCGGTCAAGCTTAGTACAGTAGCTAGAATGCATTATGCTAGTCATTATGCTGTAGATTTAATTACCAATTTTTTCTAGAGATTCAATTAGGGAAAGGAAGTAAGCGTAGAATATTTTTTTATTAAACTACATAGCAAATAATCGCTCCTCAAATGCTCTTTCAGAATCCATAATTGCTCCGAGTGTATTGTTATTTGTTAATTAATAATTCATTTTTAAAATATTTGCAATCTCAAAAAATCAAATTGCTATAAAATAAAAAATTATCCCTTTTTATTTAAGTTTTTAAAACCATTGGGTATGCCTCGATAAAAAGGATTCGCAACAAAGGATCAACAACGCACAATGGTTTTAAGTACTCGTACAGCTAGCATTTGCCCTTTTCGCCTGGCAAGTGTCATTGCGCGAGTTATGGATTACATAACAACAACCTCCATTTCCTAATTGAACCCTTAAATACATGTACTTCCTATGGTAGGCGAAAAGCCTTCGCACTTGAATTTGGCTTACAAACCCCTAACAGTAGTTTATTAGCCATCATAAAATAATTTCTCTCAAAACATATAATTCCTTTTGGAGGCCAAAATGTTTTTATGCCTAAGTCTGGCTATGCATTCCTTTCAAAAAAACCTTATTGGCTTGCATCCCTGAACTACCCTTCCTATAATCCTTACATTCCCATTACTAACTTCCTTCCTAAAAACATAGTATATAAACTAGAGTTGAGAAATTATAAATCAGCTATTATCGTAACACTGTAAGGACGAGGTTTACGTTAATAAAAATCAGCTTTAATCACTGTTTGTTTTATTTTATAACACTAAATTATTAAATAATTCACCTCAAGTACCGAGTTAAGTATTTAACTTTCGCTAATTCTTTTTCCCTTTATCTCTAATACCTAATATCTCTAACAGCTAGTAGCCTTTATTGGCGGGCACATTTTTATAAAAAAGAGTTTAAATTTGATGTATGAAATAAAATCAAACTTTAGATCACTAAAAATCGAGAAATAAATAAAAATTATAACAAAATGAAAAACCGACTTCAAAATGAATATAAAAACTTATAAACAAAAAATGCACTAAAAAGTAACAAAATAAGGGCGTATCCTTGCAGTGCCTACAACATACTAATTATTATGGTGATATAATGTATAACTATTGTTATTTTTGGAGTTGGTGTCAGCCAAAGAAATACGATTTTATACTAGGTATGTACTTAGTAATAAACGAGAGTAGCTTATGAAATGTATTTTTCAAATGTAATTTTATACAATATACTAGTACTGTGACAATATCTAGTGGCCTTTAAACTACAAAATACCAATAACTAGTTAAACCTTTTTACAAATCAACATTAATTATTTGCTTGGCTGACACCAACTCCAAAAATAATAATAGCTGTACATTTATATCATTCTGATAATTAATAAGTTGTAGGCACTGCAAGGATACGCCATTATTTTGTTACTTTTTAGTGCATTTTTTGTTTAAGAGTTTTTATATTTATTTTGAAGTCGGTTTTTCATTTTGTTATAATTTTTATTTATTTCTCGATTTTTAGTGATCTAAAGTTTGATAAATGATTTTATTTCTTTAAATATGGGTAAACCTACTAAATGCTCATACAAGACAGCGCCGTTTAAATGGTAAAAGTTACTACTTCATCCTCTTTACTCTTGAAGGTTTAAATTTTTTGCTTTTAAATGTAATGAAAGAAATAAGTGGAATACTCTTTTCAATAGAAACAAAATCATCAAAATTCGATGATTCAGTTAAACGTCACTATTTCATCCCCTATTTTCATTATTAGGGGGTGGATTTTTTTCTTCAAATTTAAAGGTACGATGTACGTAATAGAAAACAATTATTACAATCGGGCTAGCCAGGTAACATTTATTATTTCATACCTAATTTTTAACCCCTTATTAGTGAAGTTTTTCATAAAAAATAGATATGAGATTAATTTAAAATTATGTTCTACCAATAAAAAAAAGAATTATCAAAATCGAGCTATCCAATTAGAAGTTAATATTTCATCCCTTAGTTTTCAACTTCTTAGAAGTGAAATACTTCTTTCAAATTAAAATAGGACTAAACGAGAATTACCAGCTTTCAAATAAAAAAAGAATTATCAAAATTGGTTCACCCAGTCGAAAATTCTGAGGTAACAAACATTAAAAAAAACATACAGTCAAATTGAGAACCTCCTCCTTTTTTTGAAATCATGAAGTCGTTTTAAGACAAATTAAAATCATTTTGATTCGATTTATTCTATTCTTAGAACTGAACCATCTATCAAATTCCCAAAATCAACACTTCATTTAATCTTGCCACTTAACAGTTAAAGAAATACTTAGTATTATCCAAATAAATAGGATTGGTAGGTAGTTACTGTATCAATTATTTGGAACCTATATTTGATAGCAATTTAATTTTTGGAAAAAGATAAATAATTGGATAACATATTTATTGTTTCACTTAAAACACTCTTTGTAAGATTATACTCTTTTGTAAGATTAAAAATGGACAGGGAAGTATTAATTTTTTTTCGTTTTTTATTTTCATAAAAATATTAACCAGAGTGGTTAAAAGGAAGTTTTTTATCCAGAAAAAAATCAAATTCTGTTTTTGTTAATAATGTAGATTTCAAAAACAATAATTACGTTATATTATTATATAAATTAGATATATTTATAAGTATGTATTTAAACCTAAGTGCCCCTCTGATAATATAATTTCAATCTTTAATACATTATCTATTTTGCTTAATAGTATATAAACACCAATTTCTACTAGCTTTTCGCTGAGTTTCTTTCATTCGAAACATTTCTTAAAAACTGCAGAGGCAATGTTTAAATATTGTATTCTAGTGTCCTTATTAGGACTTGTTTTTTCACAAGTAAGTAATAACTGCAAAATAATTTAAAAATTAATTGAAATCATTAATTCTGTTTAACATTGATATCAAACTATAATATATTTACAGACTAATCCGGTTGATGTTTCTATTTATTATGAATCCAAATGTCCACTTTGCAGAGATTTTATAGCACAAATAGTATCCGTTGCTCGTGAACAATTAGGCGACGCTATGGCATTACAGATGCTACCTTATGGTCATGCAGTTGTAAGTTTAAAATATTAAAACTTGACTTGAGAACAATTTAAAAATCTTTGCTTTGTAACACTATATTTTACAGACAAGATGGGAAGATAATCATTGGCAAGTGAGATGTCAATATGGTCCGGACGACTGTTTTGGTAATGAATTAGAGGCCTGCGTTCTTCAAAACAAATCACTGACCTTTGATACACAATTTAACTTCATTGATTGCTTAGAAAGAGCAAGCGATTTCAATGCACAAGGACGAATTGTAAGTTGAGAAAACGTATTTTAAGAATCTTTCTTAACCCCTTAAAAAAGGAAAAATATTAATTGGCACTAGGGGGTCATTTACGCATATATTCAAGCGTAGGTATACCTATTATGATGTTTTTCAAAACAATATTTTTTAAACATAACCGAAGTTAACAGCTGTCGAGAGTTGCTAGTCACAATCAGAGCATATTTTATACAAGACTGTTAAAAAAACGATTAAATGAAAAATGTTGTAGAAAATGACGAAAGAAGAACAGTGCGAAAGTTTGAGCTCTCCCGGGAAAAAATGTTTTTGTCTAATCATATATAACCATGTATAATCAGATCTGAAAATTGGCCAGGCATGAACATATATATTTATATATATATATATATATATATTTAGACAAAAATATTTTTTCCTGAACAATCGCTTACTACAAGCAAAAGCACATTTTTCAAGAGTTTTTTTTATAAAAACTAGTGCCTATAAAAATATTTTTATCTAATCATATATAATTATATATGATCATAACTGGGCAATTTTCAGATCTGATTATATATGATCATATATGATCAGACAAAAATATTTTTTGTCGGAAACTCACTCATATTGTATTATCTTTTTAGTTATCGCTATACTTGTTTTTTTTATTTTTTTTTATTAAGTTTTTATGATAATAATCTCCAAAAATGTGCTTTTACTTGTAGTAATTGATTGCCCGGAAAAAAATTTTTTTGTCTAACCATATATAATTATATATGATTATCTCTGCCCAATTTTCAGATATAATTATATATGATAATATATGATAAGACAAAAACATTTTTTCCGGGCTCTTAATTTTAATATAAAGCGGTGCAGCATCGCTCATTTTCTATTTAAATAACATGGGAAAAACATTCTCCTGCACTGTTGGAGTTTTATAGCTCACGTCAAGACCAAAAGTTTGGGCTGACCAAGATATGTTCTTATAGAAAAATTAATGTTCTAAAAAAAGATCTCGAACAATTTTTTGATTTATTTTTCTCTTTCAAAAGTTATTCAAGATCGATTGCTGCTTAAATTTTATATTTTTCCGATTTTTTAACACAACCATCAAATTTATGGAAAAATTTGTCACATTTTTTGTTGAAATATCAAGTTTTTAGAGGTAACTTATAAAAAATAAAATGAACTGCAAAAATGTCCAATGAAATTTTTACATAAAATTGATGGTTGTGTCAAAAAATTTTAAAAATGTAAAATTTTATAACCAACCCAACTTTAAAATTAAATAACTTTTGAACGAATAAATATATCAACAAATTGTTAGAGACCTGTTTTGTATAGCGTTAAATTGTTAATAACAACATATCTTAGCCACTCCAAAATATTGTTCCCGACGTGAGCTATAAACTCCAAAGTGCAAGGGAATGTTTTTATATGGAAAATGCGCAATACGCTTTGAATATTAATATTAAAAGCTTCTTTCGTCATTTCGAACAACATTTTCAATATTAATTAAGAAAATAATTAATAGCTTGTTATTATAACATTACATACTTTACATTATAATATGACAAACTTAAAAATGATTGGTCAAAATTAAAATTAAAGTTTTGCCTTGAAATTTTTATAGAATATATTTTACAGTTTAACAAAAGATTTTAGGAAAAAAATTAAAATTTTTAAAAGCTTACACCTATCTCCGCCCTTAACAAAAATTATGAAAGGAGTAAATGTAGCTTGTCGTATTCTTAGTAAATCGTTGACAAACAACTAAAATTAATTTCTAATAAATGTTTAGTGTGCCGCGCTCTTTAATCTCGATTGGGATCAAATTTACAACTGTGCAACATCGGATCAAGGTTTTGATTATTTGTTAGACTACGGAAATGCTACAGTAGAATTTTTCTCACAAGGAGGTGATCAATTCACACCTTATGTTTCATACAATAACGTACGTATTATAAGCACCAACATTGGGAGAAGTCCTTTCAAGTAATTTAGTTTTTATGTTTTATTATTTTATTTAATCTAACGATACAGGTGAAAAATGATTCTGTCGCTGCTAATGCTGTCCTTGATTTTATTGGAGAAACACGTAAGCATATTTCCGATCCAAAACCATATGCTTGCAATTAATATGATTATTTTTTGCCTAAACAAAATCTTTTCAATAATCCTATCAATGAAATGTTAAACTTAAGTAATAAAATTACTCTAATAAAGCTTTCATAAAAGTGTTAAATTGGTTTTAATTTATTCTAACTATAGCCTAATAAAACAATGACAGGGATGAGAAAATACAATTTTTACTCAGAGTACAAAATGAAAAAGTGAATTAAAAATCGGTCCAACACCGTTTTGAACTGAAATAAATCTGTTTTTATTTAGCCTGTTCAAGATGGCAGTAGGTAAGTTGCGAACACATTTTGAGACGGCTGACACATTAAATGTAAATAAAAATTTTAAGTATATGTGTGTGTGTGATTTACGCTCTCTCTTACAGCACAAAAATTATTTTGTTAATCTATATAAAAAAATGATGCTGTTTTCCAATGTTCTTTTTTAACTTAAAAACTACTGGATCGATTTCGATCATTTTTTTTTTGTTTTGCTTCTTATATGCTTGGTCCGTATTTAAAAAAGAATTATCACGATATCTACATTAAAAACAAAATAATTAAAATTTAAATAAATGTGAGTTTTACAAGCAAAACGCGTCAAGCGGGCATTTTCTGTCGCTTTGAAAGAGTGGGGCAAACGGTTTAAAGCGCATGGCGCTGCTGAAAGAGTGTTTCTACTTCCACTGCCCACTGATTATTTCATATTTGAGCCGTTCGGTGTACATATCGATCAACTCTGTAATGCAAAAATTTGAGTAAATTGATAAAATGGACTTCTGAAATGCATCGTTTCTTATGGAAAAGCTAAAAAGCAAATTGTCATTTAGAGTTGTTATTACTTATTATTAGAAAAATGTATTTTGGATATATAAAGTTAGGAGTCAACCAAGTGTTTTGACATAAAAATGTATAAAAGTTGAAAAAGTGGAGTTAATCGATGTGTGCACTGACCGGTTCATTTGAGCGTAGAATTAATAGTTAATGCAGTTCAGTGAGGTATTAGATTAATATAGCTTTTTTTAAAATTCTCTTTGAGCATTTTTTTTTTTACTGTCGATACAAATTCAAAATACATTTTTAAGTTACAACCGTTACAAAAATCAAATTACATTTCAACGCTTCTTTTTAATATTGCATATATTTTTTAACCAGAAAGAGTTAAATTGGAGAGATTAAAGTTTTGTTTTTAAGATTGCTCCTTTAATGCTTTTTCCGGATCCGCAATGGATTCAGCATGAATTTTTTTTAAGCTTTCTATCAGCTTTTTTCACTACGCAAATAATTTATCAAATTTTTTTAATATTTTTAATAATTAATTATTTGTAACTATTTACAAATGTATTGTTGTATAATGCATTATGACGTCATCATTACTACCGTTGGATCTTATAAACATGAATAGTTTAAAAATTGAATTACTAATTAACTATACACCTGGAGCAATTACGGATCCGGAAAGAGCATTTAAGGAACAATGTTAAAAAAATGATTATTTTGATTATATAGCAGTTTTTATATTTGAATTAACAAATTTTTGAAAAACGAATTATTAATTAACTTATAACTATACCTACACTTGGAGCAATAGTGGATTCCGTAAGAGAAAATTTTTGGCATATATTTAAATATTTAAAAAATTTCTACGCTAAGTTCTTTCCGGTTATCTTAAATATATTTTTGCTTTCAATTTTTAAATGTTTTTCCTCTGTAAATTAAATATGCTCTAAACATAATAAGCTACGCAGACGACGTCGCGGGTATCAGCTATTTTTCATATAAAATCTAACATTTTATTTCTTTATATATGCCATTTCGTTTTGATAAGAAAATCTCAAAATCTAAATAATCCTTTTTAAAAAATTAAAAGAGTAAGATAGTCAAATATAATCAAAGTTTGGCCGAAGGTGTTACCTATTTTTTTTATTTATATGTTTAATTGGCCTTGTTTATTAAGACTTTGGGACATTTCGTGTACCTACATGTGTATATGGTGTTACCTATAGATAGTCATCTTAATTCTCTAACGAAATCGAAATAAAAATGAAAGTTTCAAATAATATGGACCCATGAAATTATGGAGGTGAGAAGATTAATGATAAAGTTATTTATTTTTTTTTTTATATTAGATGGTATAATTTTCTAGAGAAATTTACGGTGAAAAAAGGAGGTACAAACGCGAAGGATAAATATCCTTGACAGGGTAATCATCAGTGACTACGCAACGTCTAAGTCGCTACCACTTAACCGACGAAGTCCACTTGACGAAAAAATTTATTTTCTTTTTTGAAGAAAAACTCAAAAGCTCGGTTGGTTGGTGAGTCAAAAAATAATGGGGTTGTGGGGTTAATGATGAAGGTTTGATAGCTGTTCGTTAAGTTTAGGGTAGGCACGCGTTGAACGTTTTCAAGTGTTCACAAAATTTGTTTGCGACGAAACACGGCCAAACCGTAAAACGAGATGAAAATGTGATACAATATAGAAAAGAATATAAAATTTAAGTGGGTTGAATTTCTCGGGTTTATTAGGATTATATTCAATTAATACGATGCGAATAATTATTTTACTCAATTGACGTTGAAGAAGGCAAATTTTTTTCCTAATAAACCGTTAAAACGGGAGCAAGTGCAACAGATAATGATTTTTACAAGTTTCATAAAGTGAAATAGAATGAAGTGGTGATCTCTTCACAAATTCATTTACATCAGCAAGTTTTCAAGTGATTATCCACCTTCTTAACATTGGCCACCATCCTCTCTCATTTATTCCTTAATCCATTCCTTTAGATGGTCGCTTGTAAGAAAAGCTTTTCATCCTCGTTACCAGCGTTGTCATTTCTTTCCCTTAAAAATATTCAGCAAAAATTAATTTATGACATTGTTCTTTGCTATGGAAACGCTAGAAGGTGAAATTAAAGATTCTATGCTCTTGGAGCTATTCTATTGTATTACTACTTCCATTTTTATAGTCGAATTAACAACAAATTGTATTTTGATGCTACTGTTAAGATACCTTAAAATTTACGTTTGGAACGTTTTGAATGGAAACATATTGAATAAAACTTTTGAGGCATATAGAACAGTCTATATAGAACGGAAGTTTTATCCTCCTGGGTATTTTTCATGGACATTTAAGAGTATTTTTTGAATTAAAGATAAAGTGAGAAAAGGTTTCAAATCAAACATAACATGAACAAATTATTGTACCTAAGGTATTCCTTTGAATTTCTCAATTTTTCAAATCGTTAGACTACAAGAGGATAAGTTACAATTTTACCTGAAAGGGTATAGCCGGGTTTACATGGAAAATCTGCCCCCAAATTTTTTTTGATTTTCAGTAGGGGGATCGATTTGACATCAAACAAAAATAATTAATTCACCCAAATTTAGCACCCTATCTCAAACGGTTTTCAAGATTTTCAAAAAAAAAAAACTCTTTTTCAATTTTATTTTTTTTTCAATAGTAAAATTGAATATTAATGAATGGTTATTTTTCCAATTTCTAGAACTAAAAGAGATGTTATAACACTATCATAATAAATCTCAGAAAAAAAGTCGATTTTCCAAATGAAAAATAAAACTAAAATATTTTTTTAAACATGTTATTTAAAAGTGTCACTCACCAAACTTTCTCAAAAATGTCTATTTTAATCCTTTACACTCATGAATTTTTTTATAATTTTTGATGTGTGAAACAGTATGAAAATAAAAATAAAAACTATTTTTTTCAACATCAGCGCTAGCTTAGATGATTGCCGCTAACGCTATCGGCCGGGACTTTCAGGGCCTATTTCTTACTTTATAGTCGTTACTGAACTAGACTTACTATATATATTATAATATTAACTATATATATTATATATACTATAGGTATATACTATATATACTATACATATAACTGTAGTAAGTTTTAAGAAAATCGTTGGAGCCGGTTTAGAAAAAAATTTAGAAAGCTCAAAAACTACTTGAACGAAGTGGAGTTTTCGCTTAACCGATTTCAACCAAAAGCTTCGCGGCACAACTAGGTATAATATGGAGGTCAAATTCCAAGTTTGGTGAAATTCAGGTAAAACTTTCAATAAGATATGGCTGTCACACACAGCCCCACACACAGATATGTTTCTAAAAACCACTTTTTTAGACCCAGGGGACCTCAATACATGTATTTCCGGTGAAAACTCGAATTCGAACTTTCGACATTACAATACTTCCTTTACTATTTATATTCTATATAGTAGTAAAAAAAATTAAAAAGTGATAATAGAACCATCATTGGTAATAATTAATTGAATTAATTTTTTTCTTACTTGTTTTATTTACTTTATAAAAAAAATCCTACGCCTTAAAACTTATATGCGGTGAGAGAATAATATAGAAAATAATTTTTCAACTAAAAATTGCATAATTTTTTATTTTTTTTTAGTTTATTTAAAGTTGCTTGTAACATCAAGGGTCATCAGTGACTGTTCTAGTTTTAAGGTTCTTGTCACTTGATACACTTTTCCTTTTCCTTACACTTCTCCTGTCCTACTCACACTCCTTCACTTCGATTACGAAATTTATGATTTATATTCACACATTCACGCACTTTTGAGACACTTTTGTACATATATTGAATCATAATTCGGTGAGAAGGTTCTTGAACCTCCTTGAGAAAATTCAGGCTTGCTGTCACCCCTAGCTCTGTATTTAGACATAATCGCATAATCTTTATATGTTGGTAATGTATGTATCAAAAATTTTCAAAAAATCAATAAATCAATAAATACATTTTTTAAAAAAGTACAGCTATTATAACCTGTAAAATAAATTAATGTAATATAATAGTTTTTAATATTTCCGGATTATTGAGACTACTGTAGATTATGCAATTTGGGTGAATTATTTTTGTTTGATGTCCAATCGATCCCCCAACTGAAAATCGAAAAATTTGGGGAGACAGATTTTCCATGTAAACTCGGCTGTACCCTTTGTAACTTCAAACGTTTGCCACTTTAAAACTGTAGGTGTCTGGATAGGTAAAAACAAAAACAACACAATGCATCGTAAATGAAGCTTAGATGAGCCTAGAAATAAATTTCCGGATAAACTCAAAAATTTAACTTTAAACTGAAACTAATTTAAGAAAATGATCAATTATTATTTTTAGAGCCTAAAAAAAAAACTCGTCCACAGAAATTACGTTCATTTCTGTAGGTTTTTTTTCAAAATGACCAATGGTATAATCTTAAGCTTTTAAACATATTCACAAAAAATTTTTAGTTTTATAAACAATCTTGCGTGTATCCATTAGCAAACCCAGAAGCTGAAACAAAAACCACGACTGTATTGGGTGAAATTAATTAAAAAACGAAAAACAAGTGGAAAATAACCTGAGGGTTAAAAACTTTTTTCAGGTGGGGCTAATCAAGTTAATCGTCCAAGAGTCTTTTAATTTTAAATATTGAAATTTTTGCAATAAATATATTTTCTTCCACTTCATTACTTATATCTAATCTATTTAATCTATCTATTTTTTGTGTTTTTTTTTTTTTTAATTTTTTAGTTAATATTATTCAACGCAGTGGGATTTTTCGTTTTTATTAAATTTTATTTTTTATTTTGCACTTTTTAGTTTGGATACCCATTTGATACCTCTATTTTTATTATATAAAACATTTCCCCGTTCTATTTTTATGGGGGGTCGCCATTTTGAAGTATTATATCTCATGTCACTGATTAAGACATAAGGTTTGTTCGCTGTACTGATGGTACTAATCCGGAACTGGTAAAGAACAGAGAGAATCAATCCAAGTGATTAGATAGGATAATCGCCAAACGCATACACGCTTATGACTGATTAAGGGTTATTTTCCCGTGAACGAGTTGAACGAGTTTGAAAATGTTCGGAAGTAAGACGAGGATTAACGAAAACCCACGAAAATTGTTATATGAATTGTAGTTGATGCCTCGTTCACACGTGTCAACTTAAGTTAACCGATTTTAGTTAAATCGATCAAAAGTGGAATGAAAAACCTAGTATGATGACTTGTTCAAACTTTTTTTGATCCACTAAAAAGTTAGTACGGTTCTCACACGAGGTTTTTCATTCAAATTATTTTGATCAACTAAAAACGGCCTACTAAAATTGACTCGTGTGAACGCAGCATGACAGCAAAACTGTATTATGAATTAGCCACAATTTAGTAAACTGCGCATGAGTAAGAGAATCTAATTTTTCATCCTAACAAAAATCTGAGGATCGCTAGAACCAATTATGAATCGATAACGAACGCATTTCGTGTGAACTGCTAATATAGGACAGTAACTCGGCTCATAAACTTGCATGCGCTTGGCGATGATCTTAAATCGGTCTTGAACTGATTCGTTACCGATTCATTATCACACCCGCGAACAAACCTATAGATACGTATACATGTTAATACATATTCGTAGATATGCTCAAAAAAAATTTTTTTTTGGTAGTCGGGTAAAAACAACCAGATTTTCATCTTTACTCAAGTTTCATTGCTTTACCATAAGGAAACGGCAAAAACTAAATGAAAAATTAGATATTTACCGTATTTGCCGGACGATAAGACGCAATTTTTTACTCTAAAAATTTGACCTAAAATCAAGGTGCGTCTTATGGTCCGATTATATAATAATAATAATAATAATAATAATAATAATAATAATAATAATAATAATATTAATAATAAATAGTAAATTATTATAATAAATAATTATAATGATATATAATAATAAACTTAGCTACAAATAAATACCTACGTATTACAATAATAAAGTGGCTTTTAATAAATAAAGGAACTAAAATATTTCAATTTTTTAATTTTTGTAAAAATTGTGTCAGTGCATCTTATTGTCTAAACCATACTTTTTTCTAAAAATTTATAGATAAATATTGGGGTGCGTCTTATCGTATCGTCCGGCAAATACGGTAATTATTTAATGTATAATCACTCAATATATACAGCCGTAATATGACCACTGTTGTTGTTGAAAGCGACAAAAATTTAGAGAAAAAAAATTTAATAACAATACCAACTTAATACTCTCATAAAACAATACAAACTGCTTTTTTATCGTTGAAGGAATTTTATCAACTTTTCTATACAGTTTTTATTATAACATGAATACTTTTATAATTTATTTACAAAAGCGAAATCAAGTTGATCATAAAATTGAAACTTTTAAATTAATTTTCTGTGCAGTTGCTGCACACATCTTTACTGCATAATCTGTTACAGCGTTAATTTTTTATTTGTACGTAACGTTTTTGTTTTCAACCGTTTTTCTTTTTGTTTCTTTATTACAATTATTACGAAACAAATCAAATAAATTATATAAAATCATATGATTATCGAATTTATACCATGAGTTAACTATATGAATATAAGTCAATTATAGAAAATTGAAAAGCACTTCCAAGTTTCGTAACGTATGTAACTAATGTAATGTAATTTTCTGTTAAGTTAATAAACTAGTGCCATTTTTCATTTATGCCTTTGAAATGTTAACCATTGCCTAGAATCTAGATTACGAACGTAATTGTGTTTAATTAAAGTTTACACACAAAGTGTTACGTGAAAAAAAAAAGGAATCAAATGGAAATTTGCTTTTTAAAGAGACGAACATAATACAGTTTTTTGATCGAAACGTGCATATAGGGATGTTTTTCAATTCTTTGTTAAACGATTTTTTCGTGTTTTCTATTCAATTTTTCCCTTTGAACGCGCTACTCACAGTATATACTTTCGCGCTCAAAACCAACCAATTTACTTTTGTTGATATCCTGCATTTTTTTCCTATTTCAACTGCAATCGGGATTTAATTGCCACAGAAAGGAAATAAATCCTTATATAATTCTTTTTATAAATCCTTTAATAAAAACTTTTATAATGTTACTTATATAACTTGATATTTATTGTAAGAATAATTTTTTTTTGTATAGTTTATTTTATGTCGCTCCAACTACTTGCAGGTTATTTCGCGACAATCATGAACATTGATTTTACTTATAAATAGCATTATCTTGGAAATAATTAATTCCAGGATAACTTAAATACATATTGCATTTATATAGTGATGCGTTGAATACTTGACACTCGGCTACTTCGTTATTGTACTAATTCTCATAGGCAACTGGGTAACTTAGTTTAGCTGCCGAAATACTCGGTATCAATTTTACGTTAAAATGTACCTACAATATTTACATGTGTCTGCGTTGGTTATTATGTTAAGAACATATTTAATTTACAGAGTAAAAACATTACAAAAATTGAAAGCAAAAATATATTAAAAATAACCGGAAAGAACTTAGCGTACAGCATTTTTAACTATAAGCCAAAAAATTGCTTTTAAATTACAACTTCAGAATTCGCTATTGCTCCAAGTGTAAAGGTATTAGTTAATCAATAATAACTTTTTCAAAAATTTGTAAGTTCAAAAATAAAAATTGGTATATAATCCAAATTAATCACTATTTTTATTTTTTTTTTCAAAAAATTGTTCCTTAAATACTCTTTCCGGACCTGCATTTGCTCCAGGTGTATAGTTAATTAATAATTCAATGTTTAAACTATTCATGTTTATAAGCTACAACGGCAGTTGATAACGTCATAATACAACAATACATGTATAAATAATAATAATATATAAAAATAATTAATTATTAAGAATATTGCAAAAATTTGATCAATTATTTGCGTAATGAAAAGAGCAGATAAAAAAGTAATTAAAAATTATTTTGGATTTTATAGCGATTTTAATTCTTTAGTTTGAATTTTTTTTGAATTTAAATATTAACTATACACCTGGAGCAATTGCGGTTCCGGAAGAGCAATTAAGGAGCAATATTAAAAAAAACTAAAAAAGGTGACCTTTTTGTTTTTTACGGCAATTTTAATTTTTAATTGACAAAATTTTTGAAAAATTAGTTATTTATCAATTAATAACTTATACACTTGGAGAAATTGCGGATTCTGAAAGATCAATTTTTTGGCATATAGTTTAATTAAAAAAAAAATGTTTCACACTAACATAACTCTTTCTGGTGTTGAAATGTAATTTGATTATTGTAACGGTTATAACTTAGAAATGTATTTTGAATCTATATTTACAGTAAAATATAAAAAATGCTAAAAGAGAATTAAAAAAAAGTTGTTTGTTCATTTATGTAAAACGAAATATTGTTGATATAAAACGTAATATACCTAATATCCCCTGCGTTTTACTAGCAATATTGAAAGTTTATTCCAAATTGAAAAAAATAAAATAACATTTATGATTATTTGATAAAACGATAAATATATCTGATATTTAAACATGTTTCCTATATGATTTATTTATTTGGTTATAGGACCAATTGATTATAGTACAATGTACATAAACATTTAACATATTTCGAAAATAAAAAATAAATAAAAAACGTTGATGGGAGCTTAAAACGATTTAAATAAAAAGTTTAATTTTCCAAGAGTACGGATATAGATTTAGTGAGATCACTAAACTTTTATATTTCAATTTTTCTGGTTAGTCAAAATATTTTTATTTACTTTTTTGTTTAAACCCCATAAAAGTGTTGTTTAAACTAGTCGTTTGTTAAAAATGTAAAGAAGCAGTTTAATGACATTTTTGTTAAATTCCAATAATATTTTATTTTTAATAGAATTGCGTTATTATAAGGCCTTGTATTAGTCACAGTTATATCCACTTTTGCACTAATATACACAGTTTTTTTATAGTTACATTGCAGAAAAACATTCCCGTTTGTTGATTCTTTTTAAGGGGTTATTAAATAAAAAATTACATTTTTCGTTCTTAGTGCGTTAATCGTTTCTAGTTAATGACTAGAACTTCATTTTTATCTAAATTATAAAAAATACGTAAGTAGTCTTAAGTATATCAAAGTAAAACAAGTCTGAATTTAAAAAGGCTTTTTGTATTAAATTTTTCCCCACAAACCATAAAAATCTGAGAACTGTATAAATAATAAAAAGATCAATAATCGAACATGCTTTTACATAAATTAGTTTGGACATATAACTCACATATCCATATTTTTCCTCTTCTAAAATACGATTGGTACATATATGTAGATATTCAAAATTGATTGAAAATGAGGCCAAATATGAAATGACGGCTTCAAGCATTAACTCTCGTAATTAGTTCTTGGTTTTATCATTATTTTGACAAAAATTGATCTGTTGCGCTTTTAAGCTATTTTAAAAATTGTGCTTTGAACCATCGATAGTTAAAAGGTCATCCCTATTGTCAAATGCATTTTAACTCACCTCATCCAATATAAACTCTTTCTAGCATAAAAATAATAAAAAC
Organism: Sisyra nigra; assembly: GCA_958496155.1. Classification (NCBI taxonomy): domain Eukaryota; kingdom Metazoa; phylum Arthropoda; class Insecta; order Neuroptera; family Sisyridae; genus Sisyra; species Sisyra nigra. Next base: position 13,489,263 of record OY292318.1, read on the forward strand.
GATCATTTAAAATTGAGAAGAAAAAACGTTGTTCCTTAATATTGCTTATACATGGCAAGTTTTGATTAATTGAAAGATAAATGAATTAAAAATAATGTAATTAAAAGATCCTGTTAAGAAGCACTAAATTAACTTAATTTAATGAAGTTAGTTTAAAAAAAATTTTAAAGTTAAAATATCTTTTTTTTTAGTCTCTTTAACATATAAGATCATATCACGACTGTCGAAACACAAAGAATTTCTGTTGGTCAATTATATCTTAGGTCTAGGATCTTACGACTAGGATTTAACGGGGATCGCACCCCGTACCACTTGACGCAAGAAGCGGAGAGAGTAATTTAATTGCCCTATCCACTGTGACAATAACTTTTTGCAGACAACCCTATATCAACGTGTTCGCAATAAAACAGCGCTTATGATGATATAACATTTTTTCTTTTATTCAATCAAGTGAAAATAACTGGTATCGACATACCTGTTTATACCTGATAACCAAGTAGTTCGTCCAGGTAAATAATAGACAACCCAACGGCTGCCCATTCTATACGTTTTATACTTTAAGTCAGGACAACATTTTTTTATTATCTTGATGTTGCAATATTTTATTAAAAATCATTTTTTTAAAAAATAATTAAAAATATTTTGTCCAGGATTTTTTTAAGCAACCCATTTTTAGTATATTTTCTAATGTACTAAATTCATGATAAAATGTGTTTCATTCTATTATCAACTCGGTGAAAGTCGATGTAGGTTCGGATCTTAGACTATTATGAAAATAACATAAATTTTAATTTGAAAAAATTAATTTTCTTTTTTGGTAACGTATAACATTTATCTCCTTATACACCTACGGTTTTTAAAACTAAATAAAAAACTAAGTTCTTAATAAGACACAAACTTTCAAAAATATGTTCAATCTAAAATCTTCTATTTGATAAATGCTCAGTTTGAGATTAACAATAAAGCTTTAAAAAAGCTTTACTTGCTTTTTGAACGACTTAACTTAAATTTGATTTGAAGTCAAATATAAGTCATATATAATTTTTTAAATCCCAAGGCAAGTCAAGTATCGACTTATTACATTATTTCAATTAAAGCCATAATATCAAGCTCGATTCGTTTTATAACATAGCCAGTTACTAGCCTTGACGAATCTCTAGCTCAATGCATTTTTTAGTGAACTAAGTTTAGATTTTTGTCTCGTCGAAATTTTGTTGCACTTTAAAACAAAAAAAAAAGGTTACACTAAATTTTTTTTTTGTTATTAACCAAATTGAACTAGAGATGGTAATCACAACGCCACTTTTTCATATGTTTAATTTGGTGCCCCCTGGTAAAAAATTTAGTTAAAGAAAAAAATATTGTGTGGTTTTACGTAACCACGATGCAACTGTAACTTTTTTTTCGGATTGTAGGCAACTAGCTGTATCTTTGCCTATCATGATCAAATGAACAACAACATTTATATCAATACACTGCTCAAAAAAATTCCAATAATACACTGCACAAATTCCAATAAGTACAAATATGATTGACAATTAATTCACAACTTATAATATACTAAAACGTTGCGTTTTGATGAAGAGGAAAATAGCCAATCAGCAATATAACTCGCGCAACAACCCTGGTAAAACGACATTGTATATAGCTAACAAGCTAGCCGAGCTTTGCCGAACACTTGCCGATTCCCTGCCGAGAATATAACACACATTTAGCGACTTGCTAAAGACAGGCCAAAAAATTTGAGACGACGTATAAAAAGTTTCACTTTAAAAAAATTTTGTCAAAGCAAAGGTTGATACTTTCAAACACAAAAATTATAAATTAATATTTTGTTTAATGAAGGAGAAAATAAAAATGAAAATGCGCTTATTTTTGGCTTAGAGAAACATTGAGCAAATAAAATATTTTTTCTTAAATAAGGAGCCTTTTATGTGTAAGATATCGATGAAAATGTAAAATAAAATTAGCATAGTTCAATTTAAAAGCAGGTGGTCAACTGAGGAAGGAACACATTTTGTAATTGTAGTCTTCGTAGTCACAGCTGAGTGTAGAAACAATAATTGTTTTGCCAGAATAAGATTTTCTCTTTGATGACATTGCCTAAAAATAAAATTAAACCTCAGAGATAAAAAAAAAACAATTTCAAAGATTTTGTATTGAAGAAATGCAAAATTTTAGATGATATAACATAATAATAAATAACATATAATACCTAAATCATTATCCATATATTGACGTTTTTAAATTTCAATAGGTTTTTTTTTTGGTTTATCTAGATAGCATCTACTACTATAGTTATTAACGACTATTGAATCCGAAAACCCATGAAAAAAGTTTTTGGCTTTCATTGGAATTCGAACCAAGAACCACTGGCGTATAAAGCAACTATCTAAATAACCACCCCACTGAGTGACCTTCAATAAAAGTTATTCCTAAGAAAAATTTGAAAGTACAAAATCAGATACTTCTAATTTTTTTTCGTTTATATTTAAAGACGCAAAAAAGTATAAAATATTTCTTAATCATCTATATATGGATGAACTGTCTGGTCACCTCTAATGTTCCACATGGATATCTATTCATATTTGTATGCGATGAAGTAAAATCGGAAATGTATTCAGCGTATGTATTATCAAATCGTATAATGTATTAGCGAATTATTTCCGGGAAGAAACTGATTCAATAATGCACTGACAATTGCAGATGGTTTAAATGCTAACAAATAGCGTTAAAAATGTTGATAGTGATTAAAAAGGGGATAAATTATCGAGATAAAATGAATACATAATCGAGTAGTGTAATTGACAATTATTGAACTGTCAACATGTCTGTGTTAAACTCAACCAGAGTAATTACATAATAAAAATTATAAATAGAATTAACATTATTATCACAAATATTCATAAAAAGATTCTTTTAGAGAAATTTTACCTACCACTTCAAATCAGTAATAACCATTAGTCATTTAATTGTGAAAAATATTTTTGAAATAAATTTTAAATAATTTGTTACGATTTTTAAGAGTAGTATCTAACAATGGGCATCTCAAATTTTTATTTCATAATTGGCGAAGGAGTTATTGTTGGTGAAATTAAATCAGAAGAGTTTTCTTAATGTCTTTAAACGCTGTTTTAACTCGATCTAAAACAAAAACTGGTTTTTAACTGACAAAAGGACAATAATACGAAACAAGAGTGAGAGTATTTCTTTGATTTAATTGAATTATGTTTTGGTATTTAGGTCACTAATTCATTAGACTTTCCAAATATTCGGCGAATAAAGCATTGCCAAATGGAAAAAATAATCCCGTTGAAGCAAAATATAAATAAGTAAATAAAATCAATTTATAAAATTAATTTTTTCCATTACGAAATATCATATCAGAAGATGTTTGAGGCTTGGTAAGATTGATTTTTATAAATAGGCCTTAGATATCAAATTGGAAAGGATTTTTATTTGTTTACTTGTTTGTAAGAATAAATCATTAATTATAATAATAAATTGTCTACAATAACAGTAGCCCCAAACTTTTTTGGTTTCCGACATCTTTAGCGTACCTACTACAATTTTTATTAGGCACCTTAAGACAAACTTTATATCATAAGTTTTTTTTTGTTCATTTTCAATTATTCTTTAATACATTGCTATAATCGGGGGACGCTCAATTTATTTTTTCTATTCTCATTTTTTAAAAATATAACTGTAAACTTTCTGTAATATATAATTACATCACTATTGAGTGAATTTAGTATTAAGATCGATGACACGTGAGTGTAGGGTGGTACTCAGCAGTAGTCCTACCTTTAATCATATTCTCATATTTTTCCAATATCAAAAAATAGTATATAAAAAGTCCGTTGCAATTAACAGACAAAGTGCACATTTCCATACATGAACGGTAAAATAGCGTTCGAGATTACCTGTGAGTGTTTCTGGGGTAAGTTTATGTACCAGGAGAATATTTGATTTTTATTGTACGAATCTAAACCAGTACTATAGTACCTACTTGGTCTTGAGCTGATATCGTTTAAATACGCCCAAAACTAATCTTAGGGTCGACATGCGTAAATCGACATGACAAAGTAAGAGTATACGGTTTTTATCGTCGCGTAAACGTAAAATGAATATTAAATGGAATAAACCTAATATCTTTCTTTAGTTACCAGTAGTACTAAGATACTTTTAACGATTCTGATTGGATCTTATTTTGAACGAATGACTGTCCATGACTTCGTTCACGTATAATTTAACAAATTACACATTTCTGTCTTAAAAATAGTACTCTATCTAAGAAACCATTTAAATCACATTACTGCATTAAGTAGGATAACTCGAGAATTGTATTACAAATATGAAACGATGATTGAAATGAAAGTCTTTAAAGCTAACCGGTGAATTTTTGAAAAATCGTCTACTAAGTGGACATTACACTCCACTCAGAAATAGTACTTGTAAATGCCATGTTTTTATTTTCAGTGGCTTCCAGCGTGTCTTTTTTAAATATTTCTAAATATTTTTTTAAAATATTTCTCTGGAAAGGCATATTGTCAATGGTTTTAAAATGTTAACAATAGATTTTGTATTAACTATGAATTAAGGGACGTGTTAGAGTAGAATTTTTGTTTTTTGGTCATCATTTTGATCTACCTCCAAAACAACTTAAAAATTCAACATAGTTTTGTTTGAAATTTGGAATTAAAGTTTGGGGAAATAGTTTTAATGGAGGCTTGGGAGATAAATCAAGTCTCACATGAGCAAAAACTCGTCCCTGAAGTAGGTGGATTTGCCATGTGCATCGATGCTGCCCTTTTTTAAGATAACGATAAAAAAAAACTGATATCAAAAATATCTTTTTGGTGATCCAAATAATCTTAATAATTATTTTCGAAAATGGCTCCAACGATTTTCTTTAAACTTACTATAGTTCTAAGACTCATTAGTGGCTACAACTTTTATTTGAAACTTTTTCCTGGGAAAATTCGAATAAGGACGGGGTGATGATAATCTGGAGTGAAAATTTGGAATTCGTATGTTATGTTTATATGTACATTTAGGTTGTATGCATATAGTTCTGTTTATATGTATTGTTATAAAGAGCTTATATTTCTTTTAACGTACAGCGAGTTTCATAAATTTAAGAAAAAGAAAGTACTGTGACGCCTCGCAGCAGATATTTTTATATTAAATTTTAATTAAATATTAACAATTTAATCTTTTAAATATTAAACAATATGGATGCTAATAACAACAATAATTATAAAGTTCCCTATATTCCAAATTGATACAGTCATTTAAATTAAAAGTGATAAAAGAATCTATAATCGTATTATATGTTAAATTGATCATCGAATTGATCATCATAACCATAAGATCAGGGTTCTCTATTAGTGGTAAATTTTAAAAAAAGTAGGTAAATTAGTTTGCTTAGCTAATGAAAAATTGCAGCTTAATGAATTGTATCACTTTTAATTTAAATGACTATACCAATTGCGGGACTATAGGGATCTTTCTTGTCATTAATTCTTATATAAAATTTATTTTATACTTTTTAGTGCATTTTAGAAATAAAATCAGTTTTTATTTTTTTATTTTTATTTTTTATTAAATTTTACACTGCACTGAGCCTAACAAAGTTCCATTTCAAAAATATGATTATTTTTATTCCTTTAAGTTCTAGTGTAGATACATTTAATCAAAAACTAGATAAGAATTGCAAGATTTTTTTATGATTTTAAATATTTCTCTTTTATGTGCAAATTTTGTACAATTTTTAGTAAAAATATTTCTCGACGTAGATGTATAAGAATTAAATATCTCCTCAAAAATTATGGTAATGAAAAAAATATAAAGCAACCTTGAAAATATAACGTTAACGTAGTGTCTCTGTTTTGCTTGTTGAAAACATAAAATACATATATAAACAGCTTATGTATTTAATATCAAATAAAATTACTGACATACTCTGCCTTTGTTAGACCAATTTATACTAGATTTAAAACGAAAAAAACCGAACAAACCTGAGCATAACTAATTCAAAATATCACTTATGCTCTACTTCCTGACAAACTCGTAGCCATTTTACCTTGTTTATTTCATTTTATTCCACATTTTGTTTTTCTTCTCGTCTTCCTAACAAAAGCTGAAAACACTTATCAAATATAGAGAAACAGAAAAATGAAAAAAACCACATTTACGTCCATTAACTGTGGTGTTATCAATTTTTCTAGGTTCCATTTTTTAAGTGTAATTTTATTTTTGCAATTAATTATTTTATAAAATGCCTCTCAGTAAGGACTTGTTTTGCAATAAAAAGTACAGCCAGTATTATTCAATGTGAATAACACTCTCATAAATATGCTATGCGTATTTTGCATGAGATGATATTCAAAAGTGTGATTTCCCAGATGTATTTATGTATGCAGTTGTTGAAACTTAAGAAAAATTTTCATGCAAGTGTCACGTAAATTTTATCATTCGTTCAAAAAGAAAGTATTGCTCTGATGGATAAACTTTTTTTTTTGAGAAGTTAACGAAATCTCGAATATTTAAACTCATTTTAATTTTCATTCGGAGTTTCTTTACGAAGACTCAACTAGCTCATGACTTTTTTTTTAATGTTCAACATGAATAAATAAATATCGGAAAGTGGAAAAACGTGCGCGTGATTAGTAAAGTTCGAGGACTTGTTTCAAATAATCGAGGATGATGATGGTTTTTCAACGTAGAAGTATGTGATTAAGAAACAGAAAAGTATATATTTTATGCTGACTATAAGCCTCTTATTCGTCCTTCATCTAATTTTTTCATGCCTGTACTCTCTCATACTTGCAGTTTGCACGATGGGAATGTGTGAATGTGCCCACCTTCTTCTCTTCCACTTCTTTGCATACTTTTCTTTGCTTACGGCATTCTCAATGTCTAATAGCTATTATATATATATATCATCCTTTTATAGACTTTTCAAGTTCGACTCTTCGATTTTCATTCACTTATTGGAAAGCATTTAACAATATGCTTTAATATGCCCAAGACTAAAATCGTTCTACTTTCAACCTAACGGAGCTTTTATTTTTTAAATCTTTTGTATCTAAAATAACAAAAAAAGCTTCTTAATTCTCTTGTGAGTCCACCTTAAAAGCTTTTACTAATCTTTTCGTCTTGATTTCAAACAGAGCAATGATCGTTATATTTCGTATGTACTGCGCCCATAGTTTACAAGGAAGGAAATAATTAGAAGTGGATTTTAATTCGACATTATACCAAATAATAATATTCAAAACTAAAATTAAAAAAAAAAAACACTGAAAATGGTACACATAGTTTCATTTTTATATATGATTCTTAAATTATAAAAAGAAATCATTACATAATTAGTATAACTCCCTCTGTGTACAAGACTAATCCTATTTTTCAAATTCAGAAAATGCTTTATGGTTTGTATATTTTTATTCGTATATGTGTTTGTGTCACCAGAACTTATTTTTCATTATTTTTTCATTTTGAATATCCAACTGTTCCAGGGTCTTATATACCTACCTATCTTAAATGATGACTAATTCGGAGGTTTCTTTCGGAATTTTCTCAACTAGTGGTGCAAAAGGTGATTTTTAAGTGTAAGATGTAGAAGTATATGTATTTAGAAAGTTTGGACCAGATAACTGCTATTTAAACTCTCTCTTTATTTGATATTAGGAGCTTTAAGAGCTGCCAACATAAAAAAACCAAACCTATATAGCATCTTTACATAGTATAAAACAAAGTCGCTCCCGCTGTCTGTGTTCCCTTAGATATTTTAAACTACAAATCGAATTGTAATGCAGTTTTCAGCAATTGATAGAGTGATTCAAGAAGAAGGTTTGTAGCTATAATACATGCATATTATAGTGGATAAAAGTCGGGAAATTCAAAGATTTGTAACGTGATGTCATAACAAACATATTATTGTGCGCTTACATTGTAAACGCTGGCTAAACCTTACAAAATTGCGTATCTTAGAAGGATTGATAAAAAAGTTCGCGACAGTATATGTCTATCTTCTAAGGATAACCCACAGGAACCATTTTATCTTTTACACATAAAAAAAAATTATTGGTTATATACCAAGCTATTTTGAACAATACAGTGTTATTCCTTATCCAATTAAATACATTAGATACGTTGTGTATTTCATGTAGATCAAAATTCCCCTTTACAGCATATCATAAAAATGAATATCTTGGAAGATATCATAGATTTAAAAAGCGTTGGCAGAGCGACCAGATATTGTACGTCGTACGTAATGGCTGTTTTATTGATATCTTTTATTTGAAATATAAACATGTTATATTGGTCCTTATTTGTAGAAAAGAAAACCACTTTTCAGAATTGCAGGAGTCAGTTTATTGGTTGAGATAGTATACTTTATGTAAGAATAAATGGAGGACAACGGACATTTGAAGACTCGCCACTAGTCAAGTAAATGTAGATTTTGTGAAAAACTTCAGCTTCACGTTTTACTTTGAAATTAAACAACTTGCAAATTCAATGCTTGACTCAACTTAAAATTTAACATTTAACAATTGCATTGAGCTAGCCTTGGTCTTGAGCCAAATATAAGCCAAGCTACGAAACAATCAAATCAAGTAGCATAATGAACATCTCATTAAACATGGGACAGTAAAACGAATTTTTCATATAAGTTCAGATATCACATTTTTTGAAACATAAAAACAAATTCAGAGGTTCTTAATTATTTTTTTTATCAACAGATTACATAAATAAGTAAAACCCAATATTTAAAAGAAAAAACTAATTGTTGAACCACCAAATTGGTTTAAATTACGTTCAGTTTTAATGTTCTCCATATTCATGCTAGTAAGTAATTAATTAATTATTTAACTATTCATTAGCTAACATTATGCTATTATGCATTTGGTTAATTTATGATCCATGAAAATTTTCTCAATTTTCAGCTTGAAACAACAAATATTTGTATGCTTCATAAAATTGGTTAGTAATACTTGCGATTTAATGTTTGTAAATACCCATCAAATTCCGTGATAAGTATTACATTTGTTTTTGAAATATTCAAAAGCTTGTTTGAGCTTTCGGTCATACGAGTTAAATCATCAATTCTTGTTATTACAGATCCCGTCAGGACTATTCAAATTTTTATGACTTTCATTACAAAACAGCTCGTTTACATTTACATTTAGATTAAACCTAACATAATAACTGTTTTCATATGTAACAAGGAACATTATTTAAATAGACCCTTACTGTTGACGACGTATGAAATCTCCGTGTGCTATATCAAAAATGTTATAAATTTATATTTTAACTTTGGTACTTAATTGGATTAATGATTGTTTTTTTATTGCTATATAACTAATGAACTAAGGGTCAATTAGTGGTGTGGTGGACTAGATGGTTGCCCTATACGCCAGTGGTCCTGGGTTTGAATCCCAATGAAAACCCAAGACTATTTTCATGGGTTTAAGATTCGACGGTTGCTAATGATCATAGTAGTTGATGCGACTTTAAATAGACAAATAAAAAAAAATAAACCAAAAAAATTGATTTTAATTTTCTTTTAATTTTTAGTATAAAATATTGGTAGTTTTATTTGCAAGGAAGAAAGGTGAAAAATCAAAATTAAGGTTTTTATGGCATACCGAATATTTGTGTTGAGCTTAACAATTTTACTCTGTAACCTTTAAATGTTTCATGTGGGATATATTTTCTTAGTATAAATAGATAATAATTTTAAAATCTAATTACCATATTATATGAAAAACAAACAACTGCATCCATTTAAGTATATCTATGCTTAAACAATAAATGAATAGACAAGTGAAGCTTTAAAGGCAAGTAAAATTCAAAATTTTAAACGGAAAATAACCAACAAAGACATTTTTATGTCTTTATATCAAAAACTATATTTCAAAAAAACAATAATTATAATTTTTCTTATTTGATTAGTGTCGAAATCAGTTAATTTTGTTTTGGTTTTTAAACCATCAAAATTGTCTCATAATTACTGTGAATTAAGTGACATAAAGAATTATCAGGGGATTCTCCTAATGGAATTTTAATATTTTTCGCTCCCAATTTGTCAAGCCAATCAAAATAAAATAACATTAACTGTTAGCAGTTTATCATTAAATTTTTCAGACATTATTTACAATTAGTGATAACTAAAATAATTAGAAGTCATTTATGTGGTTATTTAATTTAAGCTTCTTGTAAGAGCTAAAATTTATTATCAATAATTGTGATCAAAAAAAAAATTATAAAAAAATGAAAAACCGACTTCAAAATAAATAACAAATCTTAAACAAAAAATGCACTAAAAAGTAACAAAATAATTGTGTATCCTTGCAGTGTCTACAACTTACAAATTATTAGGATGATTTAATATGCAACTTTTGTTATTTTTGGAGTTGGTGTCAGCCAAGGAAATACGACTATATTAGTACTTAGCAATAAACGAGAAGACCTTATGAAAATAATTTTTCAAATGAATTTTTATACAATGTGTTACTTAGTACTGTGACAATATCTAGCGACCTTTAAACTACAAAATACCAATAACCAACTAAACTTTTTTACGAATTACCTTTAAAATTCATTTCCTTGGCTGACACCAACTCCAAAAATAATAATAGTTTTACATTATATCATCCTAATAATTTGTAAGTTGTAGACACTGCAAGGATACACCATTATTTTGTAAATTTTTAGTGCATTTTTTGTTTAAGATTTTTTATTTATTTTGAAGTCGGTTTTTCATTTTGTTACGATTTTTATTTATTTCTCGAGTTTTAGTGATCTGAAGTTTGAAAACTGATTTTATTTCTTTGAATATGGGTAAACCCATACTAAACGTGCTGCTCATATGAGGCAGCGCCGTTAAATGTTAAAAGTTACTACATCATCCCTTTTCACCCTTAAGGGTTGACATTTTTTGCTTTTAAAAGTAATGATAGAACTAAGTGGAATACTTTTTCCAATAGAAAAAAATCATCAAAATTCGATGATTCAGTTAAATGTCACTATTTCATCCCCTATTTTCATCCTTAGGGGGTGGATTTTTTTCTTCAAATTGAAATGTGAACAATTTAAAGGTACGATGTACGTAATAGAAACAAAATTATCAAAATCGGGTTAACCAGTAAAAATTTACAATATTATTTCATCCTTAATTTTTAACCCCTTATGAGTGGAGTTTTTTTTATAAAAAATTGATAAGAGATTAATTTAAAATTGTGTTCTGCAAATAAAAAAAGAATTATCAAAATCGAGCTATCCAATAACAAGTTAATATTTCATCCCTTAGTTTTCAACCCCTTGGAAGTGAACATTTTTTTTCAAAATAAAATGGGACCACACGGGTAGCACCAGCTTTCAAATAAAAAAAGAATCATCAAAATCGATCACCCAGTCAAAAGTTGTGGGGTAACAAACATTTAAAAAAATACAATCGAATTGAGAACCTCCTTTTTTGAAGTCGGTTAAAAAGTGTAATCAGGTTAAAAATTAACAAAACTTAAAACTACTAAAAATATTTTAAACACAAAAATCAATTATCATTTTCATCAAACGGCCAGTTTAAATGATGCTTTTGTGATACTTCAAATAACTTCCATTTGGTGGTTTTTTCGAGCGTGTATTTCATTTAAAATATTTCATTCGACCAGAAAAATCTAAAATTGAATCTAAAAGTTATGTATGAATTGAACAAACTAAAACTGCAAGTACCCTTGGGAAACCGTCAACTTTTAATTGTTTTACGATAAGTTCTCGTATGTTGGAAAAAGCACAGATTTTTAAAGCATTTATTGAGTATTTAGATAATAATTTCCTAAACACATGACCTAAATGTAAAACTTGTTTATACGAACCAAGTTCCTTATTCACTATGTATGTTGATGGGAAAAAAATAATTTGAGAGGAAAAAATATTCGACAGTGTCTTTATAGGTTTACTCATTGACTATATTTATAGGGAAAAACAATTTTTTTGGGTAATATATTTTTAAAGTTTTATTCAAAACCCGAATGCCGTTGCTAAATTTTTTTTCCTATTTTATTTCCTATAACTTTGATTGGAACGGTTTTAAACATTGTTAAAAGTTGACTCCAAAATTTGGAAAGAATACGAGCACATTCCTTAAAGCCTATAAAATATATAATAATATCTGTCTTATTTGCACTTGTATCATTATTATTTCATAACAATTTTAAGTTTTTTCTTCATATTTTTTTAAGCTTAATCTTGTTGTTTGCTTCTGATCAAAAATGAAAGCTCAAACCAAATATTTCTTTTTCTTCCTAAACGGAAGATTTCTTAATTTTTATTTAAAGAATAAATCTGCTCTTGAAAATAAATTTATTTCTTACTAAATATTTACTCGCGTTTATTTTTATGTGCCTCTCTGATAAAATATATTTTAATAGATTTTTTTTACAAACAATGCCAAAAGTATTTGTCTGCTAAAAGGATGTTTGCTAGCTTTTTTATGTTTTTTTTTTTGGTTCATTTATTTTGAGTTGCATCAACATTAGCTGTCCTTACCGACAGTCTATTTAACCAGGACTTTAAGGTAGATTCAAGCAGCTAATGTTTTTTTAAAATGTTCTTAATTTCTTCTATGCGATTTTGGTCACTGAGGGTAGCTTTATACTCATAGATGTTAATAAGGGGAAATCCTTCTTGTATAAGTGAAGGACATTCACTGAGAATGTGGATGGCTGTCAGTGCTTTGCCACATTGGCTGCATTGTCTTGGATTGGATCCCTCTAACAGGTGCTGGTGGGAAAAAGCCAATCCTCAGCCTGACTAGGATACATTGGTCGGACCTACTACAAGGTCACGGTCTCCTCTCCCAAACATCACCTCGGGTTCGATGCAGTTTGGTGTTTAGTGTTTTTTACTCAGAGTTCCACCGTATCATGATGTGGTTGTAGATGGCTCGTTTGTAATCTCTATAAGAGGTTAGAGTTTCGGTGCGTTGTCCCTCGCTTGTCGCTTTCCTGGCGCCCTAATCCGCTTTTTCGTTACCTTTTATTCCTTGATGTAACGGAATCCAGGCTACTATTATGGTCCTTATATTTGCTTGGGATGTAAAAATGTTGTGGCATTCCTGGACTATTTCATTGTTAGTGCTTCTGTTGAAGAGACCATCTACCGTTGCTTTCATTTCATTTCAATTATCATGAGCCAACACCTTCCGTATTACTTCTCTATATTTTCATGTGAAGCCCACGCAATTAAACTAGCCTTTTCCTCCGCGTGTCACCAAAACAATAATAGAATCCTAATATGCACCGACTCCTTAGCCTATCTCAAAGCCATTGAATCTCTCAACCCTTTTCCCAACCAAAAGATATCTAATAAAACATCTAAACAGTAAACATCTCTTCCCAAGAGGAATCAGGTAAAACTACAAACTTATTATGGATTCCTTCACACGTTGGCATAAAGGGCAATGAAAAAGCCGACGAGGAAGCCAAAAATGCAACTAAAATTCCTGCTGTGTTCCAAACACCTGGACCACTTGAGGACTTCAAGTACCTCAGCGAAAGGATCAGGATGGTGTGGGACACAGAATGGAAGAGCCAAACCTCCAAACTCCACTCCATCAGAAAATCTTTATTGAATAAACCACCTATAGAAACCATTCCCCGACCAAACCAAGTCAATGTAACCCGACTGAAGATAGGGCATACAAAATTAACCCACTCATATCTTCTGCAAAGGACTCCACCTCCAAAATGCACAAAATTCTTACCCCACTCATCGCTTAACATCTATTCGAGTTTAACCTAATGAAAGGATTGAAGAAGGAGACGGGTACGCCACACTCCATCCAGGAGGCGATAGGAGACCCAGAATAGTGGGACAACGTATGCTGTTTCCTCCAAAACCTGGGATTCTTGAGTGAGATTTAATGATCTAAACCAACCAAAGAACCAACCTATTTCCAACTAACATTGTGCTAATGACCGTGTAGCTAAAGTATATTAAAGTGGGAAAAAAAAAAAATCTTAATCAAAATTTAAACATTTGGTTTGAAAAATGAGTAAACAGAGATGCCACGGTACTGACATTTTGAGTGTACGAGTATGTTTGAGTACGTTAGATATATGTAATCCTTGATAATTTATGTCTTAATTCCTTATTCAAATTCTAGAGTACTATTCAATTTATTAAATTAATAATTGTTTAGGGAAACAAATAATGTGAAATCATAAATAATGAACAGTACATAAAAAATCACAATTAAGTATCTGAGAATCAGCCAAGTACGTTTTGAATATCTATAGCAGGGAAAGAATTCAATTTACGCCATATCACATACGATATACCACGTTAAAAAATAATGAATTTTTTTTTAATTTAAAAAACAGTCAAAAATTGAATTATAATTTATATAAATGATCTCAAACATCCCATTTATATTTTCAAAAATTATAAAAATTCAACAAATAGTTTTAAGTTGGGAGGATTTGTTTAACATACATACCAAGGATCCTTTTGTGCATTTGTATTAATTATCAAATTTAAAATAACCGTTATTGATAAATCTTAGAGCTAATAATATCCTTAGTTTTAACCTTCCAGGAAACTACAAGGAGACATTGGACAAGGAGACATACAAGACACATCGGTTTTCCACAATTGAAATTCATGCTGAAACTTTTCATCAAAACACCTAAAGTTTAACAAAACAAACGTCAAAAGTTTACTTCTGTTCAAAATGTTGTCCTTTAACAATCTTCAAAGTGGATGGTAGATATTTACATTAGTTTGCTTTAACAAGAATACATTTTCTTAGATATGCAATGCATTTTATTCTATTTATTTGTTGGGTAAGTTATATAAACAAATATCATAACATTTCGTAAGAAAATATTGTTAAAGTGATTTATTGATTGGATTATTAAAAATAAATTAATTGTTAAAAATAACGTCTACGGATTTCCAGCCAATAAATATTTATATATTTTCATTAATTATCTTGATGATGAAGTAATAATTTATGATTATCCCGAATGTAAGAGCGTCTTAAATTATGAATACGTGGCTAAGGATAATTATAAGCTCATACACCCTTGATAATTAAGAAAAATATAAAAATGTTATGAAATAACATAATGAGCTTCAACATAAGGATAATATATAATATATGAATTAAAAGTAAAAGATGTTAATATCATCTAATTTCCGGTCATGATTTTGGATAAGAAATAAATTTTAATTAATTCCTTTCTTTATTTCCTTCGGGCTCTGATAATTGAATTTTTTCCGTTTCGTGAAGATTAAGGAGAACAAAAAAAGAACTAGATACTTAATATATACTTCCAGGAATTTCAGTTGGTTTTAAATATATGTACTGTCAAAAGGCATGCTGTTCTGGTTCCCCAATGTTATTTTTTTACTTGTAAGTCATGACTTATTAATCGTCATTAAAGTATTTTCTGATAGTGAGTATATTTCAATCAATGAGAAACCCCAGTTCCTTGTACTAAATGATATCCTTGACCTTTAGATGGATGTTAAATCTTACATATATTATATATAAGATTATATATATTATCTCATATATATCTATCATCTATTATCTCATATATTTATATTAATACACTTGGTAAATAACACTGTACGTACATTGTTTGTTTATAAATCAGTGCCTGTTTACGTGCATTACCTTAAATTAATTAATTGGGTTGTTGAGTTTGTTTTAGCACTGCAAGTCGTGAGACCATCTTATAAATTCATGCAATAATACTTTTTATCCTAATTTTTAGCTAGTAAATAAGTTCAAAATATTTTGCGTATCATTAAGTGGGACTTAATACTATGAAATCTTTACATAGTATAAAGCAAAGTTGCTCTCACTGTCTGTTCCTTAGATCTTTTAAACTACAGAACGGATTTTAATGCAGTTTTCAGCAATTGATAGAGTGATTCAAGAGGAAGATTAGTAGGTATAAAATATGCATATTAATCTAGAGAAAAGTCGAAAAATTCAATGATTTATAATGTGTTGTCATAACCAAAATATTTTTGTGCACTTACGTTGCAAACGCTGGCTAAACCTTACGAGATAGGTCAAACTAATATGCGGCGAAATTGCGTATCTTAAAAAGGTTGATAAAAAAGTCCGCGACGGTATATGTCTATCTTCTAAGGATAACCCACAGAAACCATTTTTACCATTGGTTATTTACCAAGCTATTTTAAACAATACAGTATTACTCTTTATCCAATTAAATACATTAGATACGCTGTGCATTTCATGTAGATCAAAATTGCCCTTTACATGATATCATTAAAATGTGGCTGTTTTATTGATATCTTTTTCTTATAAATATAAAAATGTTATGTTGGTCCTTATTTAGGACAAAACTCGAAAAATTCTACACCAATTAGGTATGTAAGGTACAGGTACTCTTAAAAGAGTACGGCTGGTCACCCTACATAGGATAGCATAACAATTGAATCCTACAGGAACTGTGTATTTTCGGTAAGTTTTGTTAAAGTTCGTGGAAGAGCATTTTAATGTATTTTTCTCAAGAAGGCCTGACAAATTTTACACAATAACAAAAGAAATCTCTGCAAAGTTTAAATTAAAAAATTGACAAATTGATTCATAATAAATATTATAAATTTCAATTTACACCCGATAAAATTAATAATAAAAATTTTTAATATATTTGAATTTTTTTATTGTTCATTATCGAAGACTAGCTGATAGCCGCTCGCTTCGCTGAGTTTACCTAAATTTAACTAATTGATTAAAATATTCCCTACATTCATAGCGAAATATAAAAATTAATCTATTTTGACAGAAAAAAATTGATAGATACTTATTATATTTTTATTATATTTGATATAACTTTTTTCAAGGTATTAAATTTTTTATATTGTTTATGTATTACTTTTAATTTAATTTTTATAAATTATCTGTCTTGTTAGATACCTGATGAAGTCAGAATAAGACTGACGAAACGTCGTGTGAACAGAAAATAAATTATTAAAAGAAAAAACTGGTCTTTGGTCTTTAATAACCTGATAATTACCTAAAATATGACCTATTAATACTATTAAGACTATTAAGTCTATTGAGACCTGAAAATTAATATTATGGATTACAAAATAAAATGGCATCATCTGAGTGAATTTATCTTCATTCTAAGGATATTTTGAATTGAGCAAGAATTTACTTTGAAATTTTTTTAAGAATTAAAGAAAACAATAGGCCTGTTAAGTAACAAACTGTTTTGGAAATATATAATAACTAGGTAGGTATATGAATATTTAGTGTAATAATCAAAACCACTAATTATTAAGATAGAGAGATAATTTAAGCTTTGTCTTTTAAATATGGAAGTGACACTTGAAAGCAAATTAAATTATAACAATAGTTTGGTTTTGCTGACAACATTGGAACCGGAAGGGTTTACTTTAACTAATTAACATATGTTTCATCATGTAGATAAATGTTTATGTGAATCTTCAAAGTGGATAAGCAAAACTTCAAGATTAAAGCAACATCCTTATATCTAATTATAGTTTCATTCTCAAAATTTTACGAACCTTATTTCAAGTTTGTATTTTTAACTAGAATTAGATATTATAGAAAAAAGAAAGATTTTCTTGTAAATATTTGGAAAAGTGAGGATTTTTATAAGATAAATAAAAATTAGTCAAATGATTCTTATACCGGTTGAACAGAAGGAAAACTAAATAGTTTTAATCTAAAATTACTTGAAATCAATCCACATCAGTATTGATAAAGTATTTTCTTTTATTTGCTTTATTTACACATGCATTAACTACCATAAAAACATTCTTGGGATTTCATTGCAATTTGATCGTAAAACCACTGGTGACAATCTAGTCAACCACGCTACAAGGTGACTATCAAGTAATTTTTTTTTTTTTATTAAAATTGTTGTCGCTTTAAACAGTGGTCATATCGAGACTTTTACGAAGACTGTATATATTTATTGGGTGATTATATTTTGGTGTCTTCGTCATCCGCATATACCGCTCGAGTGTGGCCGAGCTGCTCCTCCCAAAAATTAGGACATTTTAACTTAAATATTGAAATAGGTGTTCAAATTTCAAAACATTTTTTTTCTTCCATAAATCTTTTATAAAACTATTCCAGAATATTCTCTGAAAATTTCAAAATTAAATTCGTTCTCAAGTTAAAGGTAAGCGATTAAGTGAGCATCCACATAATTTTTTTTTCAAACGTGTTTTCTTGAAATTACTTTTTTTTAATTTGTGTACACTCTAGCTCAAAAAGTTTTCCATCAATCATTTTCGAACTTTGCACATTTTTTGTATATACAAACGCTCTATGTGAACTTAAATCCTAAACAATATCTTTGTAATATCTCTTTGCCGCCCTACACCTATTTCTCCCGTTAAGGGTGGTAATATTGCTTTACCTTTATCACAACATGAAGTGTATGCAGTCCTATCACATAAAGCGGCTTCTGCTTCAAAATGTTTCGCATTGGGAAACCTACATTGTAAATCCATTAATCCTTAATCATAACTATAAAACAGTCCTTAAGATGACATTTAGTACACTTTTGAATATTTCTCTCAAAATTACTTGTTCATTTTGTATTCTAGAGTATATTCTCACTGATAATGCAGATCCACTGTAATATATACAATTATCACTATTTAAAGTGAATCCCGGGAAAAATAGACCTGGAAATAATATCCCCGGATATAATGACTATATAAAACGACTTCGAATTGTAGCATACAATTTTGTAAAATTTCGCGGTCCCAGTAAATGCACACATAGTACAAACGGTTAAATAGTAAAAATCGGGTCAACGAACAATGAAGCTTATTATTTTTCTGTATTCCCGGGTCTATTTTTTTCGATAGCCATGCTTTTTGCATTTAGGATATTATTATTGTGTGTATGTGAAAATAAAGTTCCCCTTTGTCTCTCATTCTGACCCGACAACGTTCTAAAGATTTTAGTTACCAGTTACCACCACAATGATATTATATACAAAAATAGCATAGGATAAGCAACAACAAAACAATTTTTTTTAAATGTTATAAGTCAATTCAAATTACTGTGTTTTGAAATATTTATTGGACAAACTAAGTTTATATGACTATGAAAAATCAGAAGTATTTTCAAGTGAGTTTCCCACCTTCAAAAGTAAAACAACAATACTTTTCTGTTTAAATATTTTCATTAAAAAGCCAAAGATAGAAAATTGGCCTTAAATAGGCTGCAATATTCCTGTTTAAAACTTTGGATTGAGCTTACTCAACGGATTTCTTAGATTCTTTTCTGCGAAATGTCGTTCAAATATTGTAATCGACATAATACCTATTTAAAAATACGTAATAGTATATCATGTAAAAATATTTAAAGTAATATTACTTTATAATCAAATAATTGGTTAAATTTGTTTCTTTCAATTTAGTTCAATAATTATAATTTCAAAATTTAAATTCCTCTCATAATATTTCATTTAAATAATGACATTTGATAGTTACCTAGTGACGGTAGGAACATTTTGAAGTTTGACAATGAGATTTAAATATTTATGAATTGTGTGTATATGTGTGTCAAACGCATGGTAGTGTGTGTTACGTCTTTTTTCGTTAATTTAAGGTATTTTGAAGCATTATTATAAAAAAATATTATTTAAATACGCATCTTCCCCATATAAACTTCAACTGTGCCAAATTTCATACTCCTCCGTCCGTGTAATTTTCGTTAAAAGGTACCACAAATTTTTTCTTCACGTATTAATATATAGATTGACCGAGAAAGATACAATAAAAAATTTTTCTATGTACATAATTATGCAAGCCGCCTTGTTAATAGGGTATTTATCGTTGAGCTTATTTTTATTTACGATTAGATTGGAAAGGATTTCTTACACAATAAACACATAGGCAGACATAATGACTATCATTCAATGTTCTTATATATCGGAAAAATGATTTTCTAAAAGAAAAAGGCTCATACAATTTCGCTCTACGGCGCGAGATAATCGTTCTTGATGAAGTGTATGGGTGAACGTTTTTCCGCCGGAAAATGTGCCACTTCATCCACAGCCCTTCATCCTCATTTGTTGTTCACTGATGTTGTCTTTTGTCTCTTCTTCAGTCTCGAAAATATGAACGTGGGCTACAGCTTACTATCGTTAAAAGGTCCAATTGATTTTGACAGTAGTTTATATAAAAAAAAAAAGTTAAAAGGCAAATTAATATCAAATCGGACGAGTACTAGATAAGATCTAAGTAAAAATAGAACAGCCAATCATGTTTTTTGCGTTTTACAAGATTATAAGAAATTCCATGAAATTTTATTTAGTAAAAAGCTGGATGATATCACAGACAAGAAAATGCTATTATTATCTTTGGTTTAATTATATATTCAAGCTTTTATCTGAGAATATTTCATGTCCAGCAAAGATTGAATATTTTAAATTTTTCATATTAAAATACCAGTTCTTTTTTAATTACTATTTTCTTCATAAAAATGACAGTGTAATTAAAATCCCCAAACTATCTCCACATTGCAGTTTCATAATTTCAATTCTTGAATAGGCAAAACTATCCTAAACGATGCGTGGTTTACAATAATTTAGTCAATACATAATTCTTTACTTTCTCGTATAAGATAAGAAAAAAATTGTTTAATTTGACGCATATATAGGTGAAACAACGCCAAGGATAAATGAATTATAATGTTCAATAAAAAAAAATTGATAAACCGATATACGTATAAGATTTGATCACCAATGAAATAAATTAACTCAAAATATTTAATTTAAAGCGTCCTCTTTTAAGCATAAAAGCTTAGATTAAAGAAAATTATGATACCGTTTTTCTCACTATTTTAACATTATTCCTTTTTTTAAATAATGGATAGTTAGCATTTAAATACGAATACGATAATTAAATCGCATTTCTTATACCGTATACGTACTTTATTTTTAGTTCAAAAGAATAAGTTATGAGAATTGACTGAATAAAATCGAAACATATTCTTAAGTGCATTAAGAATTGTACCAGTCATCTAGTAATTAGTTGATAGCTCAAAGAGATCAATAATACTTTGGTAAAATAAACTTTTCTAAAAGCTTTTAAAAGAATTAAGCAGACTGTATGTATGATTATACATTTATAAACTTAAGTCAATAAAAAGGAAAAATTATTTTTTCAAAGAATATCAAACACTATTACTTCTGTTATTCAAAAAATTGAGCGTTCTTGTGGACCACATTAGAAGTATAACTTCTTTCGCTACCTATGTATATGTGTATATATAAAGCATGGGTTTTACACATATAAATCAATGTTTTAGATTTTTTTAAAATTTGTATTCATTGTTTTCATTATCGGTTACATCCGCAATTACTTTGGTAGATTTTTAGACAGAAAACAATAAGCTTATGATAAGAAAAGAACAACAGGGATGATGAACAGGGCTTGATCCTACAGTGCATCTAGATCTATGTAAACTCTCGGCTTTAGACGTTTATCAGAGTGGGGAGATATGAGGATCCACACAAAAGGGAATCTTAAAATAGGCCTGCACTGTGTATTATATATACAAACTTGACTCTCTCTCTTTCTGTCTTTCCCAACGTATATCTCTTCTCTCACTTTCACGATCATACTTATCGTAACGCTTCTGTAACACATTCACCATTTTACTCTCCAAGTCTAGCGCGCGTAAAAAAATTATACTTCAAAAAGGTTCTGTAACTAAAAATTACAATAACAATTTTGAAGGTATTATCTATACCAATAATAAGATTGAAGATTTCTGCTTTTTGAATACCTATGTAATAAAAACGTTCCGTCTTACCTGCGCGAGTGAACAAAAACGGAATCATTTTTCTCAGCTGAGATTTTTATCTAACGTAAAAAATGTAAGGTGTTCTGTTGAATACTCTATATTACCTACATTTTCATATATTTAGTATAAAAAAATAAATGCCATTTGCATTGTAATTTTCCCCAAAAATACATTGTTTGTCCAGAATAAACTTGAAAACGGCTGATCCGATTTGAATAAAATTTTCACAGAGTTACTAAATATTGTAACTTACATTATAGGCTACTTTTTATTTCAAATATTTTTGTCTATCTGCCTGATTTGTTCTTGGCAAACTTGAAAACGGCTAGTCCAATTGGGAGGAGATTTCACATACAGGTAGTAAACGGTACAAAAAGTGCTATAAAATACTTTTTTTTCCCAAAAAATTTTAATTTTCTGAGCAAAAAAATAAAAACTATAAAAACTGCGCAACAAAAAACATACATTGGCAGGCAGCTGTGATGCAATGTAGGTACATATACATATCACATCGTAGAGACGACATGATTTAAAACTTATTTGTTATTCTTATAAATTAATTTTTTAAAATTTGAAAATTATAACGATGATAGCGATAGGTTAAATTCCTAGCGACCATATAAATCCATTGTGAATTAACAGGTAGTAAATATATTATCAATAGTTCGGCTGAGTAAACGTTCGAATTATCGAGAGAGGAGAAGGAAATCCTTTGCAGTAAATATGATTTCATTCATAAAAATAAATATCAAAGTTCCAAAACGACACCCTTAAGAATAAATAACGAAAAAAAGACAGTTCAACTTAAGTGATTCCGATTAGGAGCTTGACAAAGAGAGGTGAAGCCGTTAGGCAGAGCCCCCAGAACAAAAAAAATTCCAGCCTAACTTTTTTTCCAAGAGAAAATAGCAAGTTAGATGTGACCATCGCGTTGTTTTTTTACCAAAAAACTATATTCTTAATTTTCAATTTATTTTAGCAAGTTATATAAGAACTCGTTGTCTAATCTTGGAGCCTAGGAAATAGCAGACTTCCCGATAATACATAATGGACTTAAAATAATTCCATATCCTAGAATAGTGAACCTACGGCAACCTAACCTAATACCTCAGATCTTAAGATTACACATTGAATATTATTTACCCTAAAAAAAGGTACGCTTCCTAAAAGAAATCTACTAATCCATTCTACTAAAATTAATAAATGATTCCATATGACATTTGGTGTGAAAGGCTCTCAAGTCTTAAAGGAACACAAGTACCTATACATATTTTACAATATTCAAAAAAACGTAAAGAACCTACCTATAAGATAGCTTATATCTATTGCTGGAAAAGTAGCTTAACGGATTTTCTATGAAACAAAGGTCTGGAAATATCTAATCATCTTTTTTTTGTTAAAAGCTGAATTTCTTATTTTAGGTAAAGTTTTCTATTATTCAATCAGATTAATTAGATACGCTCAGCAAAGCGGGAGGGTATCAGCAAGTCTCTAAAATAAAAAGCTTATATTAACTTCTAGCCAGAAGTGAAAATTATTTTCCTTTGAATACTAAATCTGAAAAATGTTTGATTATTTGTTAAGGTATACAAACAAAGGATAATGAATTGCCGCAAAACGTAATATTTGACAATGAAAATTATATGATTATAATGACGAAAGTTCTTTTATATATAATTAATTAACTAACGGCACAATGAAAATTTGAGGGCACATAATTGCGAGAAGCATAAAAATTGTTCGTAATATGGACCAAATTCAAGTTTTCCTTAGAAAAAAGCAGACTATAGTTGATTTCTCAAGGGTAAGAATAATAATTAAATGAGAGTTATTAAATATTCAACACGTTTATGAGACTTTTTGAAAATTCAAAACCCTTATAATAAGCCTTAAATTTGGCTAATTTTCTAGCTATTAAATAATTAACTACGAATTAATTTTCTTTTGTGATCGATGCAACAGATTTAAAATTATAAACGTTTCTTCAACTTTAGATTTTTTTTACAATATAAACAGAACTAGAACTAAATTGTTCACCATATGATGGTGTTAAATTGCTTGCACTTGACAAATTCAAATGCTTTTATTCGCAATGTAGCTATAAAATTTGCCGCAATCAAGCGGTGTATTCATTCGCAACATAGAGTATATCCATTTTTTAAATGTAATGTTTTTTTCATTGAAAGGTAATGGAAAAAAAAAATTGATAAAGTAAAATTATTGTAATTTTTAACTTTTCATATGAAAATTAAATCTTGGAAGAAATATGAGAGAATAAAATAAAATGATGATAATCTGATTGATAATCTTGAACCGGAAATTATGTTAAAAAGAATAACGTATTAAGACTTAAACTGAGAGAATAGTACAAATATCAAAGCTTGTACAATTTATATAAAAAAAAATTACAATGCATTGATGCTTACAACATTGAATGTACAACAAAAGTAGAGTTTTTAGGTAGGAAATTATCGAGTCTTCAATCACGTCATCCCCACAAACTAACCCATCTGTGAATTTCAATTGAAAACCAGTAACACTATCTCTATGTATTAAATAAATTAAGTAATCAATTTCTCTTGTTCCAATTCGGTTTTTAATTGAATTTTTCAAGTCAGAATTAATGAACAACTGTTGATTTTTGCATGTTTCTGTAGAATGATATTATTCACATTAATTTCATCAAATTTCAATTTGTTGTCAATCTAATTGAAACTTTCATTTATTTAAAAAAAAAACTAAACCAATTTGTGGTTTTATTGAGTTTTTAGTATTAATAAATTCATTTCTGTGACGAAATTGAATCATGAATAACATAATCTGGAAATTCACACATCTGCGGAATTTGATTTAAAACCAATAAATTTGTGAATATTGAAGAAGCCAATTTTTATTTGCATACGTTTATTTATGTAGGTTATTTGTTAGAATGTGGCTAATATTTTATTAGGTGAAATCGTTCTTGGAGAAAAGCTCTTCTTTTGACAAAAAAGAAAACACGACAACTGCTGTGGGATATCCAATTGGAACGAATTTTCTTGCGCTTTAAATAATTTATTAAAATTAGGTATGTAGTAGGTATAATTTAATATCCTCAGGAATCAATGAAGCCATCTGAGCGACATATATTAACTAAATGAAACGTTCACGAGGCCTTATACGTGTATAACACAGAATTAAATGAATTAATTTTATGTACATCAACAATTACATATCACATACGTATGAGTGTAAGCTTTTCTCAATGCAACTAAAATGCGATATTAATATTTAAGTTAATAATAAATCAATAAATTATTGTCACTTTAACATTGGTAAGTAATAAGAAATAATAAATAAAAAAGTTCAAAATATATTATGAAGAAATATTATAGCTTATTTAAGTATTTATTATAAGTAGGGTAAAAGTGGGAGAGACGCCTTAACTTTGCTAACTCCCTATGTGAGGTAGAGATATTTATATTTCTCACTATAATTTACTTTAAGGACTAAGTCAATGAAACTTGTCAATTCCTGTTTGGCTACGCTCGAGGATAATGTATTTATAAAGGATAAACTGATTTTGTTCTATATTTTTTCGAAAATAATTTTATGTGAATGCGGTTTCAGTGAATGTTGCAAGAAAAAAAATGATAAAGTAAGGTAAGTAGAAGTTTAAATAAGTCGTTTTGTTTGTTCTTAACTCATTTCATTATATATTTCCCATAAATGTTTTTAGCTAGGTATTTTTTAAGGGTATGGCATCTCTTCCATCAAATGAGGAGAGATGCCATCCTTTGAAAAATCTGTTTTCTTTGTGTAATCTTTCGAAACATTGATTGGATTAAATGTTCTAGGTGCCTCAAATGGCTTCACGAGTCATGCACAATGTACTCTTTACATTGCCTCAAATGTGGAGAAGAAATATTACGAAAAAAAAAATAAAACAAAAAAATCCATTATGAAATATTACACACTGTATGCCATACAGTATGGCATCTCTCCCACACTATATGGGAGAGATGGCCCTTTGCCAATTTCTATTATTTCATTTTTTTTCCACAGACAAACACATTGTGATTATTGAAGTTATACTTCTTTAGACGCGTTATGAAAAAATGATGAGAGTGAAATTTTAAGATGCGCGCGCATTTTCAGTCAAAAATTAACAAAATGAAGTTAGTCGCAAAACCATTGGGTTTCCTGGCGTGAGTAATTTGAATTTTTGTTGTATTTATTTTCTAATTTATTTATTTTTATATTTAAATTAAAAATAATTATATATACAAATGACACATATTATTAATAAATAAGTTATTACTTTTCTCGAATTTTGCAGTAGCTGTTATACTATTTGAAATTTAATGATGAAAATGACGTCTGAATCACGGCGCGGTTTCAAAAGCATTGGTAGCGTAACCAGAAAAATGATCCTAACAAATTTTATGAACCTCTTGCAGCTTTCTTTGGATATAATTTATTGATACAAATTAAAATATTATTCTCTTAATTTTATTTTTAATTATTATATCTTTAAATATACATATTATTATTATTAAATATAAAATTACAGTTTTTTTAAATTGATTATTTGAATAAAATTAATAAAAACTAATTTTTAATGATACCAAAGAATTATAACTTCTCACGCGCGTACATAAGTACACGCAACCACTTTTTATATATAGTACTGATGTATCTTTAACATAAAAAATAAATGGATTGAATATATGTTTTTTTTTATTAATTAAAACTCCTTTCTACAAAAAGTATGGCATCTGTTCCACTTTTACTATATACTATGATTATAACGTGCATCATCTTAAAAGGGTCATCAAAAAAGTTTAATAAATACTAAGGTTCATTAAATATTCCATAATTTTCACTGGTAAAACTGTTTGTCTTAAAAACTTTAAAATTCACCTACGAATGCTAAAGAGCAAAAAAAATAAAATTGACAACTCCAAAAAAGTGGTTTTTAAAAACATGTCTGTGTGTGTGTGTGACAGCCATATCGTATCGAAACCTTTATCCGAATTTCACCAAACTTGGAAATTAGCTTTCATATTATGTCTAGTTGTACCGTATATATATATATATATATATATATATATATATAGGCTGTATGAATAATGCATATAGTTCTGTTTATATGTTATAAAGTACTTATAGTTCTTTTAACCAATAGTGAGTTTCATAAATCAAAGTAAAAGAATTTACTGTGACGCCTCGCAGCAGATATTTTTAAAAATATAACTGCAAATGATACATGTTTAAATATGCTTCGTTGCTTTGGAATGCATATAAACTGTAAATACATGCAACTTACGCTTTCTCATACAACGCTGACATTCATATTTCCATACCCCTGCAATAGTTGAAATCTTTTTCGGTTTCAATCCATCAAGGATCTGGATTGTCATTGCAGTCAAAACTAAAGATCTATACAGAATAGAATTGTGGGGGTATGCTAGCACATCCAACATTAAAACAATCCAGACAATCTAGTCTAAAACACTCAGGATACTGGTAGAAGAACCAAACAATGCATGAATACCTCAAGTGCCATTCCTACAAGAAGTAATCGCGGAACGGTCTCGAAGTTGTAGGGACCGGTGTGACAACCATCTAAATACTCTGCTAACGAACCTACTACCCGGTCCGTTTACCAACTGAAGGCTGAAATGATCATCGCCCGACGATCTATAGTGAAATTGATTAAGACAGCCCTCCATAACTGATGATCTTCAGTGATTGACTGAAGATCACACATCAACGGACGTTATCTTACCTTATCTTATCTTACCCCTATCCAATTCCAAATTCCCCCTACACATCCCCAAATCATAACCCTATCTCAGTCAATCCATCACTTGTACCAAATGCTCCAAGAGCAGATTGTACAAAATTCTAATTTTAAATTAAAAAAAAATCCATCAAGTGTTTCGTAACCTGTCATAAGGAACTTTGTTACGAACATAGAAACATTTTGGGAGGATCTACACATTAGTAAAACGTCGAAAGTAGAGAGTTTTGAGTCATCTAACAATCATATACTGACTGTTTTACAATCTATTTTTACCGTAACGATATCAAAGAAGCTATATATAACATACACTTTTTTTTTGTATTTATGTATATTCTTATTATTCTTTTATTCATTAGGTTAGTAAAATTTGTTTCAAATGTACGACTTACTCGTAATCTATCTCGAACTCTGCAAATAGAGTACATTTGATTGTGGTTGGCGTAACTACATTTCATTTCAATCGACACTCTAATACATTCGTCTATACACCAATGGTTTCAAAGACTGGTAGTATTGACAAATTCTTACAAAACGACAATTTTCGATTTATTGAATTAAAAACGCGCATTGGTAAATATTGAATTTTATGTTTTACCTTTCCATTACAGATATTTTATAAAAGTTTACTTTGTGTAAACATTGATAAAATCAATTTAAAGTTTTTTGGCGTGAAAGGAACGATTTAAAAAAGTTAAAAAGAAAAAATTTTCTTTATATACTTAAGTATTATGAGAAATAGAATTAATGATTGTTTTGATTGAATTGATGATGAAAAATTTATCAAGTTTATCGTTCGATTATTCATTATACGTATTACTTAACCTAAATGACACATTAGCACAATTTTTCTAATGCATTTCTTATCACAAAAAAAAAAACAAATATAATAAAGGTATATCTAGGTTTTTTATCTTCGAATTACGTACTAAGAGAATCCAGATTGAATAATCGACTCGTTCTCGTTCAGCCAAAAATGTTAGAGCTTAAAGCATGAAATTCGACCGGTCTTGTTTTGTTTTAGAATGCAAGAGCTAGTTAATTAAAGGTTTCTGAAATTCAAACTCGACAAAACTTCTTATTTTCTAAGAGCTTAATGATAGTTGTAATCAAATCGTTTGAAAACAATCGTTTTCTAACATTATCTTTTTTAGTGATTACTTGCATCTTACTGTCTACTGACACAAAAGCATCATTAGATAATTAAGATTATCTTTTTCATTACATTACTCATTGCCTACGGGCTTAGCAACACTATTTATCAATAATTATTATAAACAACACGAGAACCAATTTTATGCACCTAACCATTTCTCTTAAAAACTAAGAGATACATTTAGATAGAACTAATTTTATTTTGTTCTTTGGACGCCTTATTTTTTCTAAAAAATAATTTATCTCGTTCTGATTGATTTAACGTTTTAATACTGATGATATAAAGGAAATAGGAATGCAAGCAGTGTAAGAGAGAGCATATGCCACACATACATACTCTTACATACAACTTCAACGCATATTGAGTATGCCAGTGAACCTAATAGCTGGTTGAGTTTGTTGAGTATGTCCTGAAAAAAGCTAATGAATGAGAACGAGGGCTTTGTGTATGTGTAACGGCGTAGAAAACCACTTTCGATCCAAGTCTCATTCATAAGAAGTAATACAAAACTTGAAATGACTATGAAAGTTTTAATTACAAATATGCATTAGTATTTGTACTCCTGCCACATTGTAAATGTAAATAAAAAGAATTTATTAATTATTTGTAAAGGGGTGTTTTCATTTTGAATCTCTTATAATTTTGTCTTCATCAAATTACACAGGTAAAAATAATTTTTTTATGAAAAATTTTGTTATTTACAAAATTTGAAATTTTACAACAAAGTTCAAGCCTTTGTGTTTTTATCGAAGTAACAACTGCACAGATTTTAGTTTTTTGTTGTCATTATATTTCCATGATTTGGTTTTTAAAATTAGTAAAAATACCGATATGTTTAACTAACTCAAAGTAAATTACGTTTAAATATTGTAAGAAGAAATTTATATATGAATGTTAGTGGTATAAAGGAGAGTGTACGTCAGCAGGCATGAAAATTGTTTTATCATGTACAGACATAGCGATCGCAGAAGGCGGTCGTTGAACGCTAACAAATAAGTTCTCTTGTTTTAAATCTTAATCAGAGAGAGAAAGATAGAAAGAGTAACATTTTCAACAATGAATGCGTATCGTACACCTAAAAGAAACGGATTATTAAATATCATTTACAAATTTCTTATAAATTCAAAAGAATACAACAAAAGACATGGTCAAATTCTATTAATGCTCAAAAATTATTTTCATTGTGAATGAATTAATTAATAACCAACGAATTATTGCTTACACTCGGTGAAGCAAGCAGGTAACTGCTTATAAAACATAAATATATTCAAAAGTAAACTTAAACGTGCAAATAGTACTACTAAAATAAATTAATCAACTATATCCGGTTATATTTCTTTATTTCACACAAAACGAAAGTGTGGGTGATGTGAGTGGTGCCTTGGCACCAAGCACCGAATGATAAATATACCACACGATAAAAATGGTGAACAGTAAATAAAGATAAAAAGCCGTTTTTTACTTTGAAAAATTTGAATCTTTTTACAACATAATACTAATTTTCAGATCTTAATATTGTAACGTTTTTACGGATTCGTTGGTTTGTATATAATGACTACGAATTTATTTCTTAACAATTGTTTATTTATTTATCTAACACTTATACACTACAACAATGTTCACTGTCAACAATAGTCACAGTACTGTTTAAATTTCACTATATACACAATGTACACTTTATTTAACAATGTTCACAATCTATATAACACTGTTCACTTTAACACTGAGCACTTTGATGAATTTATTTGAATACATACTCGGTGGTTTATTTGAATACTGTCGATGAATTTATTTCAATACTCTTCGGTGGTTTATTTTATACTGAACTGTTGGCTCATCTTTCGGATTATTTATAGTAAGCGATCATCAGCCTAGAACTTTCCAAGCCATAAATCATCCGTTTCTAGAATTTTCTATTGGTAATCTTAGCGCCTGTCTTTCTCTCCTCCATTGGTAAATCAATGGAGAAAATACTCGAACAATGCGTCCTTGTTACATCAATCCTTTGGTCATAAAACTGCTTCAGGGGGTCCATCCTTTTGTACAATTCTTATCACTGGTGATTGTTTAAACCCGCCCTTCGGGCGCCAGACACAAATGGGTGTCTTGGATTTGTGACAATATTTTAATATATGAAGATATATGTTATATGTCTTAACAATTATGTTTTCTTTTATATAACGTTTCGTCGGTGTAATTCCGACTTCATCAGGTATCTTGAAATAGTATGTTAAAACATTGTCATATCATATGTTCATTGCGACACAGTTTTTTACGTTTACGAACATAGGATATGACAATGTTTTAACAGACTATTTCAAGATACCTGATGAAGTCGGAATTACATCGACAAAACGTTATATAAAAGAAAAATAAATTGTTAAACATAATATAGCCGTGGTCTTTTTCACTTGATAATTTCTTCATATATCTTTCTACAACAAGCGCCGTAATACTCGCTACGGCTCGGATCTGGTATATGCCTTTCATATAAGACACAAATTACCATCCACGCATTTATTGTATTCTTTTAGAAAATTAATTAGGAGACATTATCGTAAAGATGCGAGCTATAAATAGCAAAAGCGGAAAAGAACACAGAAGAGTGTTTCATCGATAATTTTATACTTTATAGAAATGCTTACATAAAAATTTTTAATACTATATTTCCGGTTATTTTTAAACACCTATATTTTGGGTGGTCAAACGTAGATTATATAAGACTAAATCATTCAAAAAGTTAAGCTGTTGCCTTTGGATGGGTCTATATTTGTCAGAGCAGTTATGTTTTTTAGATTTAAGGCTTTCACGGCCAAAGTCAATGTTGTCCAGCTGTCCAACTAAAAAAAATATTTTAAAAAAATGAAAAACCGACTTCAAAATATGTAAAAATTCTTAAACAAAAAATGCACTAAAAAGTAACAAAATAATGGCGTATCCTTGCAGTATCTACAACTTACAAATTATTAGGATGATACAATGTACAACTATTGTTATTTTTGGAGTTGGTGTCAGCCAAAGAAATACGACTATATTGGTACTAAAACGAGAATACCTTATGAAAATTATTTTTCAAATGAACTTTTAAACAATATACTCGAACTGTAAAAATATCTAGCGACCTTTAAACTACAAAATACCAATACCAACTAAACCTTTTTAAAATTTTTCCAAATTACTATTAATATTTATTTTATTGACTGACACCAACTCCAAAAATAACAATAGTTGTACATTGTATCATCCTAATAATTTGTAAGTTGTAGATACTGCAAGGATACCCCATTATTTTGTTACTTTTTAGTGCATTTTTTGTTTAAGAATTTTTACATATTTTGAAGTCGGTTTTTCATTTTTTTAAAATATTTTTTTATTTCTCGCGTTTTAGTGATCTGAAGTTCGATAACTGATTTTATTTTCTTAAGGTTCTCATTTTTTTAAATGGTTAACCTTCTAAACGCGCTGCTCATATGAGGCAGCGCCGTTTAATATTAAAAGTTACTACATCATCCCTTTTTGCTCTTAAAAGTTGAAATTTTTTGCTTTTGAATGTAATAACAAACCTAAGTAGATTATTCTTTCCAGCAGAAAAAAAATTATCAAAATTCGGTTAAATGTCACTATTTCATCCCCTATTTTCATCCTTAAGGGGTGGATTTTTTTCTTCAAATTGAAATGTGAACAATTTAAAGGTACGTTGTACGTAATAAAAACAAAATTATCAAAATCGGGTTAGCCAGAAAAAAATTATAATATTATTTCACCTCTAATTTTTAACCCCTTATGAGTGGAGTTTTTTTTAAATGGATAGGAGATTACTTTAAGGTTGTGTTCTACAAATATAAAAAGAATTATCAAAATCGAGCTATCCAGTAAGAAGTTAATATTTCATCCCTTAGTTTTCAACCCCTTAGAAGTTGAAGATTTCCCTCAAATTAAAACTGGACCCCACGAAAAGCATCAGCTTTCAAATAAAAAAAGAATTATCGAAATCGAGCTATCCAATAAGAAGTTAGTATTTCATCCCTTAGTTTTCAACCTTTTAGAAGTAGAAGATTTCCCTCAAATTAAAACTAGACCCCACGAAAAGCACCAGCTTTCAAATAAAAAAAGAATTATTAAAATCGAGCTATCCAATAAGAAGTTAATATTTCATCCCTTAGTTTTCAACCCTTTAGAAGTAAAAAATGTTCCTCAAATTAAAATGGGAACACACGAGAAGCACTAGCTTTCAAATAAAAAAAGAATTATCGAAATCGAGCTATCCAATAAGAAGTTAGTATTTCATCCCTTCGTTTTCAACCCCTTAGAAGTAAACGATTTTCTTCAAATTAAAATTGAGCCACACGAAAAGCACTGGCTTTCAAATAAAAAAATAATTTTCAAAATCGAGCCATCCAATAAGAAGTCAGTATTTCATCCCTTAGTTTTCAACCCCTTAGAAGTGAACGATTTCCTTCAAACTAAAATGGGACCATTCGGGAAGCATCAGCTTTCAAATAAAAAAAGAATCATCAAAATCGCTTCACCCAGTCGGAAATGCTGAGGTAACAAACATAAAAAAAAAAAAAAAAAAAAAAAAATACAGTCGAATTGAGAACCTCCTCCTTTTTTTGAAGTCGGTTAAAAAAGAAAGGTTTCATCTCCTTGCCTGGTTGGTTGGCCAATTGGACTCATGCTAATTAAGCTGATGTATCTCCCTCTTCCATCTGTGAGGGTATATAAACTGGTTTGTTGATCACCTACGCCAGTTTTTAGTGCACCCAGCCCTTAAGATGCAAGCCGGAGAGCTTGCGAAACGTCGGCGATTGCGGTCCGAGAATGGTGTGGTAAGAGGTTCTTCTTTTAGTTCTTTTGGTTCTTCTGGTAGTTCTTCGCCTAGCCTTTCCCTGACCGTTCCCAACACTAACACGGCTTTTCAACCGAAAAGTTCACCAACAGATTCAAGTTGTTTTAATAGAGCAGTTATGTGTTTAACCATCTTAAGCAAGATCAAGAGATCAAGATCGTATTAAGAGAATTACAGCTTCTTGAAAACCTTCACAACAAATATCCACTAAGAAATATAGTGGCCACATTTTTACAAGTTTCAATAAATGATGTTTTGAATATTTTACATAGACTTAATTATTTTTATTTTTTATTCATTGTAGCATCTTTTAATCAAGTTTAGAAAGCTTGACAACCAATTTTTTATTTGAAAAACTCTTATATTGAAAAATTCACTCAAACTATAATTAAGTATTGAAAATGCTGAATAAAAATTCGATAGTCTAAATAAGCTAAGAAAAAATAAATCATATAACAATTTTCTATGTAAACTTGTCTGTTGACATTTCAAACGATTTTATAGTCTAATATAAATATTAACCGTTTTGATAAATAAAGGATATTACAAAAGTTAATAAGAACATTGTTCTTATGCAGAAAAATTGTGCAACAATCGATAATATTTACCCAGCTTATTTGACTTCAACAAAAATGATTTGATGATAATAAAATGTTTCCTATTTTCTATCTTTGAGCTTGTAATGGTGGGCGTGGTTACCCACCTTTTATTTACATAAATATATATACAATAACATATGCCAGCGCTGGCCAAGAGCAGATCACATCATAAAGGTATATCATATATTTTTCCCAAGTCAGCTGCGAGAGATAAACACTGCATTTTCAGCCGCCACATCACTCCCCTCCTAGTGACGATGGTCACGATTGTCGTCGGGCCGTGAGACTCTAGGCTGCTGGGGCCGTCGTGGAGCAGAGGCCGCTTGAACGAGCTGCTGGGCTCGAGTCCGTAAGACGACGCGGGACGAGTATGGAGTAGCTCAACCGAAGATCAGGATGCAGTTACTCCACCGTTGAATTCCCTGGTGAGGGGGCCGGATGTATGTGGCGACTGGCGGCGTCCATAATGAGGCGAACTGGCAGGTCCACGCAGAATGACTGGTCCTCGCAGAAGGTTGCGTGTTTAGATCACGTCGGGGTCACCAGTATGTAATGGTGGGCGTGGTTACCCACCTTTTATTTACATAAATATATATACAATAACATATGCCAGCGCTGGCCAAGAGCAGATCACATCATAAAGGTATATCATATATTTTTCCCAAGTCAGCTGCGAGAGATAAACACCGATTTTCAGCCGCCAATTTCCAGCCGCCACAAGCTATTTGCATGTATCGATAAATAAAGAGAGCGCTAAGTTTTAAAAACACGTAACGGCATCAGTGCAAGTTAAATGCAAGATGATATGATGGAATAACTTTTCCAATATATCTGATTTTAATAAAAATTTCAATAAGGTCTTTTTTTTAATTAGAACGAAACCTAACGATGAATATGACGTGTATATGTAAATTATATATGTATATAGGAAAAGAACGATGCTCTTTTCGAAATAAGCGCCCATAACGTATTAGTTTCTCGTGCACGTTTTTAACAATGCACGATATGTGAAGTGCATCAATGAATATGTTCATGTAAGTATTTTATAAAGTTATGAGAAAATCCAGATTGAGTCAAGGAAACGGTTTATACCACGATAAAATTATATTCAAATGACAGGATCAAATATTCTATTTTCTACCTTCATGTAGTGTTATGTCTGCAGTTTATGAATTTTATTTAAATATCTCCAAAAACTATATCATTATATATGCAAATAAGACACAGTAGGGAAATTAAATTTTGCTTTCCATATTCCAGCAAATGTTACATCGTATTTTAATATTGCATTCAGTGTAATATTAAAAAATTTGACTACTTATTTATAAAGTAAAAGTTGTTGAAAACGTAGAAGTTTGTTCTACTTCAATCATCTTACGAATGTTCATAGATATCCAACAGGTAGAAACTGATTATTCTTTAGCTGTTTTCAATTTTCATTGTACGTATGTGCTGTTGCGTCTTGTTTAACAATCGATACTTGTAAGCCTTAATGTAAATTCACTTCTTTTAAATGGTACAACTTGAAACATTTATTACACAGTTTGCAGTAAGCTACTTTTCATTGAAGAAGTTGAGGCTTTTGGATTACTATGTCACTTCAGATGTGAAAAAAAAGAAAAAAATTGTCAAAATGTTGACTCTGAAATTGACGTAAAATAATTCATATTTTATACGGATATCCAAGTAAGTACTAAAAGATCATCTATTCAGTTTATACATTCTTGTAATATTGCTCTGCTGTCTTTCTAGACGTCAGCCAGGTAGTTGACAAAGTGTGGTTCAGGGGGCTCAAACATAAGCTCAAAAAGGTGCTGCCTCCCCAACTGGCTAGGGTCGTTGAAGCCTATTTAACCGACAGACGATTTAAAGTTAAATTAAAGGATGTGGGGTCAACATCCCACCAAATAAAATCTTGAGTACCACAAGGCAGCATCCTCGAACCGACCCTTTACCTCATATACACGTCATATACACGATATGTCCGCTGTGGACAACACTACAATGGCTACTTTTGCAGATGCTACGGCTGTCCTCGCGTACGCCCACTGCCCACTGGCGGCTACCGAAAAACTCCAAGTCACACTAAAAACACTACAAGACACATGGAAAATCAAAATCAATGATACCAAGTCGGTCCATGTAATTTTCACAACCAAACTAGGAGAGATACTTGTACTACAGTATTCATGAACAACAAACATATTCTCGAAGCGACGGAGGGCAAGTATTTCGGAAATCACTTGGGCCGACGACTCACATGGCTGAGTCATACATCCATGAAGCGTCAAAAACTTGGCTGAAAGAATTAAAGTGGCTGTTACGGCGAGGATCGCAACTGTTCCTGGATTGTAAGCTGGTTATCTAGGTTTAATTGGTTTAAAATGAAGGTTTCATTCCAAGGTGTTGCGACTAATTGTCGATGCCTAGTGGTACATCATCAATAAGGGCATCCATAAGGACCTGGGTATGGCTACCGTCAGGGAGGAGGCAGCCAGGTTCAGTTCTAAATACCTCAGGCACCAGGGCTGGATTAGGATGATAATTAGTACCGAGAAATTTTAATGACATCGGGCCAAAAAAAAAACTTTATTAAACAAAAAATGCCCGAATTCACGTACGTCTAAACGCAATACCGCTGCCTGTAAAAATTTTTGTTTAAATGTTACCACAGGCCCGAAGTGGGCCATGGGCTACCGGGAATTTCCCGGTATACCGCCGGGCCAATCCAACCCTGCCAGGCACCTAAACGAACATCCTAGCCACCAGGCTGTTAACCTCCTCGACAACAGTGAAGAATCCGATAGACTGGAACGAGTGTGATTTCTGAAGCTGCCCTACAGGTAGCAGTACCGCAGCCACCCCCTCTAGGTTGACCTGTCCCGTCCATACGTTACCCAGATTCGCTTATTGTCTTGCAACAGATTTCGAAGTAAATAATAACAAAAAAAAATGTTTTCTTGCTGCCATGGCTTTTTTCGCAATGAAATTAACTGAAATAGTTCAGATCTGATCAATCATGACCATGATAAACTGATATAACTGATATAACATGATATACTGTAAAGTATCAAGCAATAACCCAAAATATTTTTAATGAGCCAAAATGGTACGAGCTACAAATGGTTAACATTATAAATATTAACATTTTCTTTTGCCGATTCTCTGCCAATGATTCAGCGATACTCTACGCAAATATTAACCCGCGAGTGGCCACGAGTTATCTGCAGTCTCATGCAAATGAAATCATGGAATGGGCAAGAAGATGGCGAATCAATATTAATGAGAGTAAAACAAAACGCATTACGTTTACCTTCGCAAAGGAGAGTGTGGACCGATCTCCATCAATAATCGCCCTGTTGAGAGCGTACAAGAGGTGAAGTACCTGGGATTTCACTTGGACCGCCGTTTAACATGGAAGATTCATATAAAAAAAAGGTAGCACAGCTAAAACTGCTACACCGAGAACTCCGATGGTAAACCGAAAAAAGATCATCTTTGAATCTAGCCTCAAAGGTCATGCTCTACAAATCCTATCTCAGACCAATTTGGGCGTATGGAGCACATCTGTGGGCAGCCGCTAAACCCTCCAATGTCGAACTAATCCAGAGACAGCAGACGATTATATTAAGATCTCTTTTCCGGGTTGGTCGCTACATTAAAAATGAGATCATACAGCATGACTTAGAAGTAGAAACGGTGGTGGAATACGCAAGCGACAAGGAACCAGGTACTTAAAACGAGTTAAAGTTCACCCAAATAAAGTAACTGTTGGAGCTATTCAAGAAACACCTTATAAAAGACTAAAGCGAATGGATCCTATTGAATTTATCAATTCAAAAATCAGACAGCTATATATGTATGTAACTGCACGTATGTATGTATATGGTTGCATAATATGTGAATTGTGAATCTCATCTGGTCATTTTTATTTACTAAGTATATATAATATTTTAATTGTTATTTAATTAAGTACTTAATTTTAAATTACTAATTTTAACAATTTTTTTTCATAGTAAGTTTTACGTTAATTAAGTTTTTATACATTCTTTATTTATTTTGTAAGTAGCCATAATTCTGTTACCCTGACTATATGGTCAGGAGAACTATGAATTTTTTGTTAGTATTAAGAGTTGCAATAACCTAGGCTAGGAGCACTTTGTGTTCAATACCTAGAAAAACAAATCAAAGCAATTAAAAAAAAAATTTTTTTTAGTCCCCTCTTCGAGATGTTATAATATTTGAGTTGCTAACTTTAATACAAAAAAAAAAAAATAAAGAAAAATTTAAACCAGCGTACCCGATGGAACTCCCTGCATAACATATATAAATAACTAACGATTTTAAGAAATAAAGATTAGATTTACAAGCTTGAAGTTATTTCCTTGAACGACATTCCATGAAAAAACAGAAAAGGCTTTTGACACTTTTAATTAAAGTTAATTTTAAGCTTTATTGGTACCTTTAAGAAAACAAGCTCTTAAAACATAATATAAATTTTTATAGTTCTGTTAATTTATGAAAAAATCGTCTTTAAGTTTAACAAGATATTTCAATAATAAACGTACTTTTAACGTTATCGGAATCTACAAATTACTTAAAATCAATTTTCAATCTTTTTCAAGTGTACGTAAAAAAATGAACTTTTATTAAATACTGACAATGTACAATGAATTTTCAACGTTCACTTATAACTTGTGATGATATTAGAAAATGATTAAGCACATTTAGCCTTGTTTGTTAACTGCGCTTTATATAAACCAACGAATTACAAACAAAATTGTCTGAATTTTATTTAAAACTGTTAACATAATCCATTTCATAACGAATGTACATTAAAATTTATTTTACAATTTGTTTTTTTTTTTCGCCAAGCACAGTACCTATGTTTTTAAAAGCATTTTACTTACCTAATAAAGTGGCGTAATTGATTTTACAGCACTGTTAACAACCTGTAATGATTTCATCATTATTTTTTCACCGTTTTTAAAAAGCTTTTTTAATGATTTTTAAATTTTCAATATAATATTTCTTATTGTGTTGTGTGTATACAAAGCTTATAATATCAACTATTGTTAAAAATTAAAGCTTTCTTGGAAAAAAGATATTTTTAATAAGTAGCTAATTAATTGGCTTAATAGAGTTTATTTATTGCATATAAAGACTATAAAGAGGGAAGACAGAAGACTTCTAGACAAATGTTAGAAGAAAAAAGTAAGCATCTATAAAAAAGGTTTTTTGAAATTTCAACCCCAAGAAGGTAACAAGAGTAGTAGAAAAAAAAAGTTTTTAAACTATTCACTATATAAAAAATTCACTTAGGAAGGTATCTTTATTATCAAAAGTTAGTTGAGAGTTTTCATTTTAATTGGTTTTTATTAATTTCAAGAGTATTCAAATGAATAGTAAATTTATCGGAACAACATTCGCAAAAATCACAGAAAATTGAAATATATTGCTGTTGATTTTATTCAATTATCCCTGAACTATAATCAATTGACACAACCGAGTTCAGGAAAAAGAGAGGACAAACACTACTGCTTTTAACATAAGAATCCACACAGGCCCATGTCCAAAGCCTCCGACATAAGAAGGAAGTGTCAATAGGCTTCAATGGATTTGTTTACCCGAATAAAGGCAATACTATTGCAAGTTAAATATAAGCTTAGCTCATATACTTAGAATATCATTTTTACCACAATATTTTTAAAAGGACAATGTAATAACTTTCTAGTGGGACCCCAAACTCTTTTGTACCCAATTACCCCTGCAGGCCCTAAGACGAATTTGAATGTACCTTTATTAAAACAAGTAACTGAACATACTGTGTAATTAATTAACCTTTTTACTTTGCAAAGAAATAACTAAAGCAGCTAAATAGCCAGCATTGAGTGATCCTAAAGAGTTCAATCTGTGAATACAAGTGATTAACGTCATAGTAATACGAGCAATTTAAAAAAGTGATTTTTGTGATAAGTTGTTTATCAACGAATGGTTTAATAAAAGTTTTGTAAAACTTTCATTGCTTAAAAAACCCCTTAACAAGAAGTTTCATGGCGTTATGTTATACAGTATTTAATCTTTATTTTTTTCCTTAAGTTATTTAACGTCGCTTGGAACATCGAAGGTAATCAGCGACTACTCTAGCTATGACGATCTTTCCACTTGTTTTACTTTCCTGATATCTTATTGGTATAATTTTTCTGTTATATTTGCACTCTTTTAGAACAAATTTCGTACAATAATGGCTCACATTCACACACTCACGGGTCATGTTTTTACATGCACTGTATCATGGTTCGGTGAGAAGATTGGCCTTCTTGAGGAACCTTGGCTTGTTATAACCCGTCGTAACTCCTAATCTTTAGTTTTTGTATTAGCGTTATCTATGTTCAATATAATATAGTATGGAAAATGATTTATAATAATGAATTCAATATAAAAGTGATAAATAATAATAAATATTAATATAATGTATACTGTATAGGGTAAACTAATTCTTACAGCAACAATAAATAATTTATTCTAACAATTTTAATTAAATTTATCCGTTTGTATACTAAATTTGGTGTTATAGTTAGACTAATAAACTATTTTAACATTTTTTTTTAAATATACCTATAATTTAGAATGTAATTTTTTTTTAAATTTATAATGAGCACTACTTAATTTACTCAAAACACAAAATAATATTTTTCTTGATGTGATTTTGCACATAATATGGATATAGTGTTGAGTACAATAACCGAGAGTGTATCTAAAATAAACTATCAAAGTATATAACTTAATCAATCACAACTTTATTAGTTTATAAATTATGAATACGGACCGTTTCCCTGACTAGTTCCGACTAGTTATCGACTGTATACATTCGGAACAAATTTAAGTAAAATCTTGTTGAATGGTATTTACGTAATTTATGATGACAGAATCGTAACTTTCAGATACCTTTGATTCATATTTACTCTCATATATTATGATCGAATTTATTTAGAAGTGCTTAATAAATATGTCCTTAATATTGACATTTGACAACTCATTTAAATCATAATTTGAAATTTTTATTTTCACAGAAATAATTGCCTTAATACCGCAATAGTATTAAGGTAAAAGCTATAAATTTTCCTATCAAAAAAAGTAAAACTGTTCCTTTTTTTTTGGTTATTTAATATCGCATTAACTACCATGGTTAATAGCGACCGGTGAGTTCAAAATCCCAAGAAATATTTAAGGCTTCCATTGGGAATTGACCGTAGGATTACTGGCTTATCCAGACATATCCAGGACGACAATCTAGTCAACCATACTATTAAACAAATCGAGAATAAAACACAAGATTCGATTGAAGTTTTGTCATTAGTTTAGTTTTTTTTTTTTAATAAAGTATTCAGCGATAAGTATAAAAAGGTTCGTCGTATTTATAAGTTCTAAACACATTGCTGTCTCGAATTCATATATCGTGCCTGTTAAAATTAATTGAATTTGTTTTTAAAATTTTCATAAACTAACACAACAAATAGTTCAAGCTTTAGGAGATAAAAGAACTACACTTTAATTATATCATATCTGGATCTCAATCTTTTGATATATAAAAATCGTGTGCGGAAAGTACTACTTTAAGCGAAGAAAGTTATTCGTAATTACTTACACAATAGATATAGTTTTATGATTATTTCAAATAAACAAACTAAAAAAAAATCTTATACAAGTATCAGATTAATAATTATCTTTTTATTATGGTTGTAACATAAACTAACCGAGTGAAATATCAGTATTAGAAATTAAATATTTACCTAGTTGTAAGTTTTCTTGTTGTGGGTATTATTTATGAAAGCTATATGAATATATGACATAATATTACATTCCTTTCCACGATCGCATTTCTACAAGTGACCGCAATAGAGAAATTCAACGTACCTATATTTGGTTTGTTTAAACTTACTCAAGTAACTTTCCTAATTTTAAGCTACAAAGAAGATAAACTTACATAAAAAATTATAATAATAATAGTATAGCATGAACACGTTTGCTTACTAATTTTTAAACGTTTAATTTAAATAAAACTTTTAATTACCTTCATTACATAATGATGATAAAAGTTAATATTCTCTCATAAATAAATATAATTTTCTTAAAACGTTATTAAATTTACACCACGTAAAAATATTTTTTTCACTTCATAAGCTTATTACTTTCTCTCTTATTGCTTCGAAGAAAAATTTATGTGAATTTTTTTTAAATTAAATATTTTAAATTCTATTTCTTCAGTTAACAAAAACGTTTCATTTCAAATTTCGTTTATATTTGTTGGTTGATAAAAACTGAATTATGTTTTAAATAATAAAATGAAAAACACTACTAGATTTAAATTTCTATTAAGGCACAATTTATTCTCAAAATTAAATCCATTTACTAATGGAATTTATGAAAAACATAAAATTAAACATTAAAATTAAGAAATTATAATTTTAAATCCATTTTCTTAAATGATCATTTATTTATAGTCGCTTCAGCTGCTTGGCTATTTTGTAGCTGTTTGATGGTAAACTAGGGTTATCATAGGCGAGTGAAACAAGCGCTTCCTTTAAGGGAAGAAAAGAGATCATGGGGAAATCTACCTAACTAGAAGTAGAAACTTTGAGACCCGTTTTCTTGGACACTGAATTGACATCTGCTCAATTTTGATGAAATTTGGAATTTCTTCTTTATGCTCACAAATTAAGGCAGAGACCACCCTATTTTGTTATGTCTTATTTTTAGTTAAAAAAAATACTCCTAGTAAAAACATCGATTTTTGGGTGATGGGCTCTAGATTTGGTGGTTTCACGCAATATTACCTACATAAAATTTCAATACGCCATAATGGTCTTTTAATTTGCCAGAATAAAGTATTCAACATTGCTATTGGTAAAAAATTTAATTAATTTTTAAATTTTTTTGAAAAGGGAGCAAATAAATTGAAAACAAAGGAAATAACTCGAGAACTAGGAGTTCAATAGATAAAGAAATTAAGATCTTTTTTTCATGCATTCAGCTTCCGGCTAAACTTATGAACTAAAAATGTGTTATTTACAGATATTTTTGTAGAAAATTTTATACACTTTGCTTTTGTGTCGAATAATAATTTACCTCGAAAAGTGTAAAGCTTTATCACTTTCTGTCTAAAAAATGTTGAAAATTTTATCTTTTTCACTTTTTTTGTATATCCATGTTCCTTATTTGTGGAAACTAACAAATGAAGACCCTCGGGAAAAAACCAATTTTGTCCACTTTATCTAAAATTAGAGAATTCGGCCTCATCTATTAGCTGCTTAGATGTACTACAATTCAAGGTATTAGCTATGGGCAAAAAGCAATAAAGTGACGATAAAATGAACGGGCATTGATAGAAGGTTCGGGGAAGAACCAACTGAGTCCATAGGGATGAAAGGAAAAACAAACGCGTCCATGATGTCCACTCGGTTAACCTCGCTTCCACGTTCCTCACTCATAGGTCCTCCTTCATAATGCCTAGTGAAGACGAATTCTAACTTTTATT
This sequence comes from Sisyra nigra, assembly GCA_958496155.1. Classification (NCBI taxonomy): domain Eukaryota; kingdom Metazoa; phylum Arthropoda; class Insecta; order Neuroptera; family Sisyridae; genus Sisyra; species Sisyra nigra. The sequence continues at coordinate 13,533,046 of OY292318.1, forward strand.
ATGGTTCTAATTCTGTTAACAGTGATTGTTAACGAAAACCATTAAGTACTTGTTAAATTTCCTTTAGAAGTTGTGAAAACTTTGATTTTTAGACTATGTTGGTTTTTCCTCGAAATGTAAAGTTCGGATTCAGCACCTCCAAAAACTTATAAAATATAATTTTAAACTGACTCTTTATCATGCGTAAAAGCCATAAAGAGTAGAGAAAACAAAAATACGACAGTGGTACAGGTTCAACGCAAGTTAAGAGAGCTCCACGCCAGGGAGGTAGAATTAATATGGCTTCCGGAGCATAAGGATATCGCTGGCAATGTCTCAGCAGACTTAGCAGCAAAAGAAGCCACAAATGGCAAGCTAATGGCAACCAGAAACGACATTGTCAGTCGAAGACGCAATAAGGCAGTGTAGGGAAGCAACGAGGGGACTATGGGACGGTTTTTGGCGGTCCCAACCACAAAAACTCAATGAAATTACAGGATCCACCTCAGTGAAACTACCTGTGCAAGAGCTGCCACGAAACCTTGAGGTAAGCTTTTGCAGATTGAGGGTGGGGCACACAAGACTGACCCATAGTCACCTTTTCAGCAGGACAGCCCCGCGATGCAGAAGGTGTGAATACGATATATCCGTAAAACACCTGCTGCTGAAATGTCAGGAAACGGATAACCTCAGACGGAAGTAGTCAGTGCCACAAAGCTTGAATGCCTGAACTTCCTCAGAGAGGCTAACCTCCTCAACGAACTATTACACTTTGTGAGTGAAATGTGACTCGTGAGTGTATAAATGTGATCAAGGATGAATGCAACTGTGCTTCAACATGAATGAGTGAGTGAAATGTGAGAAATATAGAACTAGATAAGTCGCGGATGTAAATACAAGCATAATTTTTAAGTAACAAACTAAATTTAAGCACCCTTTTCGACACGCTCTGGTGGCCTAACTATTCAACCAAAAAATATTTGTAGACAGTTTTTTTTTAATTATTTTATTTTATTTTTGTACAGAATCATCATCCTCGAAAATGCATAATGTAATGACTTCTTGGCAAAGAAATTTTATACGATTTTTGCGGTTTTCTTTATGAAGCCATATATATGTCTGTAAAAAAATCGAAGTTGAAATTCGGATTCAGCAACTCGGAAAACATATAGAACAAGTGAAAAAAAACTTTTATAATTTTACTTGAAATCAGTACCTCCAACGATAGTATTTTTCTGTGACTTTACCGTTTATTATTTAAGAGAAATGGCAAATTTTCTAGAAATATTCCATTCTTAAAATTTTTTTTCTGAAACTATCTAAAAAAGTTTAAAACTAGCTGCCTCATATGAATAAACAATTATACTCTATTACCAAAAATTTTTTTATTAAAATCGCTCGGGCACTTTCGAAGAAAACGGGATATTTAATAAACAGTTTCAATTTTACAGGAAACTGCGACATTCATAATTAACTCTTTGAACCAACTCTTTGAAAATGACAAATCGATTTTTCTTGTTTCGTATCGCTGTAAACATAATATGGTACAATATCAATAGTTGACCAATGTTGGTATAAGCCTATATTTATTTTTTAATTGTTAGGAAAGTTTAGGTACTTCTGAATTCAATATGTTCCTTAGTTGGATATTCTCGAATTCTTAATTTTCTAACAATGAGTAAGGTTGTTAAATTGTAAGTAGTTGTCCATACTATGTATAGTGAGACTGGAGCTCTTATCAAAGGATATGCCTATAAGTTATCATGGTATAATAAATTCTGAGACAAGAGTCAAATTCTAAGACCTTCAGTAGGTGTCAGAGTTTCTACTGTTCGTTTAATAGGCCGAAGATAGTCAAATAAACGGTCCTATTCAGGTTGCTAGCTTTTGAATAGTCTTAGGTTTATTGATTCTATTGCATTACCGTAAATTTCTTATTTTAGTTTAGTTCTATTGCTGACAGCCTGCATATTCAATTTATCGACCCTTTCATTTCCCTCGATCCCAACCTAATCGGGTATCCTTATAAGTTTTAGATGTACTGAATGGATATCTTATATAAGGAGTTCCGTACCTTACCCCACAGAGCAGTTTTTGCACTTAAAGAATCCGAGCAAGAGACAAAGCCATCGAATTGCTAATTAAAAGTGGAATTTTAAAACCTCGTGATTATCTTTGAGCTCCGATCCAAAACACGAACTATGTAGAACTTATTCCTGTTTTTATTTTGTCTGATTAAGGCTCGTTTAGTATTCTATTTTTAATTTAGCAATTATTTATTTATCTAAAACAAAATGAGCTTTCAAAGCAATTCCAAAGCAAAAAGCACTTTCAAGGCAATTTACTATTGATAATTAACAGCACTCATTTCAACTTCAAAAAGGTAATAAAAAAACCGTGTTATTACTAGTTGAAATCGTTTGAAATGCCGAAGAAAGGAAATTAAAACATCTATTACTCTAGTTTCAAGTAACATTTGAGTTATGTGAAAGGTGAGAAACGATGTACAAGAGGTTTTCTTTTGAAAGTTACCTAAACAATGAGTATAAAAAAATTTTAGTCGAACAATTTTAAACACGTAAAATTTTCATGTTCTCTTCATTTCAGATGATTATGATTATAGATGCACTGTTATGACTATTGGAAACATGGGAAATTTAATATTATATTTTCAAGAATGACAAATTTTATCAAATTGAAAAAAATATAGATAGTGGGTGAGATAGTATGAATACAAATGGAGTAAACGTGAGTAAGTGCTCTTTCGAATACATATTTTTCAAAGAGGAGAAATGTGTACTAAACAACATCGCGTTTAATGTAAAGGAAGATATTTTCTGTACTTGAGTTATAAATTTTCCATGGAAACTTTTCTTGAATTTTTCTCGAGACATAAGGTTTTCAATTTGTGCAAATCGCCGAATTAGTAAATTCCTTTTTACTAGTACACATTCCAAGAAAACTAATTTAATATGTGCTTAAGTTAAATATTTGCAAATAAATTTCTTGTGTGTGGGACATCCCTACACGCTATCAAAAGACAAGAAAAAGGGGATGTATTATGCAAGTAGCATTTTTTACTTTACAAATCGTTACATTAAAGTTTACATGAAATTATTTTAAAATAATTACCATTTAATAATTTGTTGTTTAGTTCAATTAAATAACAACGCAATAAATTTATTTTTTATTTATTATTTATTTTTTGGTGTTTTAAGTCGCTTTAACAACTTAGTCATATCACGACTGTCTAAACACATAAAATTTCTGTTGGTCAATTTTAATCTTAGGTCTATGATTTTATGTCTAGGATATTTATTGTATTGATACTAAATTAAGAGTTTGTTATAATGAGAGCTTGTGACAAAATTTTTTGAAAAGGTCAATTTCTACATTACACTTTAACGACCAAATGAAGAATTTTATAAATTGAAAGGTATTTTTTTGACTTTATTTTACAAAAAAAAAAAAACATAATCAAATTACTATATAACTAGCTGTACCCAATTGCTTTGCTGAGAGAATAAAAATTTAATTCCTTGATCAATTGATTCCCTGCCTTCACAACGAAATTTAAAAATTAATCTATTCTGACGGAAAAAGATGATAGATACTTTCAGACTTTAAATCCAAAGTAAGTTCATCAAAATCCTTAAAATTACTTTTTTAGGAAGATATATTAGCTATCTTACAGGTCAATTACAATTTTAAATATAAAATATTCTTTTAGACTTGAAAATTTTTCATTTCAAATGTCATTTATAACCGGTTGGCTATTTTAGTAGAATAGATTTGTTCCTATCCTACAGGAACCGTGCCTTTTTTAGGATAAATGGTATTCAATACGTTAAGATCTGAGGTATCTTTAACAAAAATTAATTAAAATTAGTACCGTTAAGTAATTGTTAATTATTTAAAAAGTAGGTATATTATTATTTTAATACGTAAGTATATTTCTAATTAATATCTTCGACAATGAACAATAAAGAAATTTAAATATATTTTAAAAAAATCATTATTAATTTTACCGTGTGTTAATTGAAATTCATAATATTTATTTTCCAGGAAACGAAGTCAATTTTTTCAGTTAGCCTTTTTTGAGATTTCTTTCTTCTTAAGGAAAATGGGTTAAAATGCTATTTCCCGAACTTAAACAAAACTTATCGAAAATATTACAAAAATGCACGGTTCCTGTAAGATTCAATTGTTATTCTATTCTATGTAGGGTGACCAACCGTACTTTTTTAAAAGTAAATGTACTTTACATTCCTAATTGGTGTAGAATTTTTTGATTTGTTGTCCTAAATAACGACCAACATAACATTTTTATATTTATAAGAAAAAGATAGCAATAAAACAGCCACTACGTACGACGTACAATAACCAGTTGCTCTGCCAACGCTTTTTATTAAATTTGTGATATCTTCTAAGATATTCATTTTTATAATATGCTGTTAGAAGCAATATGTATGTACATGAAATTCACAACGTACATATCTAATGTATTTTATTTGATAAAGATTAATATTTTATTGTTTAAAATAGCTTGGTAAATAAGCTATAATTTTTTTGTAATATATGTAAGATAAAAATGGTTCCTAGGGTTTATCCTTAGGAGAAAGATATATACCGCCGCGGACTTTTTTATCAATCTTTTTAAGATACACAATTTTGCCGCATATTAGTTTGAACTATCTCGTAAGGTTTAGCCAGCGTTTGCAACGTAAGTGCACAAAAATATGTTAGTTATGACAATATAAAGCTATAAAATTCCCGACTTTTCTCTACTAGAATATGCATGTATTATACCTACAAACTTAACATAATATAAAATATAATTTATGTGAAAAATTCCAATAACTAAGTGTTTAGTTTTTTTATTTTTTTTATATTTATTTTTGTTTTTACTATTATGTATATAAATATTCACTATTTGACTTGCTTTCATGGCTACTTGACTTAAAGACTTGAAACGTGTTACAGCTTGATATTTATTTTTTTTTATGTTACTTAAGTCAAGCATTAAATTCATAAGTAGTTTCACTCACCTGCTGACAGCAACTCCAAAAACAACAATAATTTGTAAGTTTTATATACTATAAGGATACGCAATTATTTTCTTTACTTTTTAGTGCATTTTTTGTTTAAGATTTTTTATTTATTTTGAAATCGGTTTTTCATGTTGTTATAATTTTTATTTATTTCTCGAGTTTTAGTGATCTGAAGTTTGATAACTGATTTTATTTTTTAAATATGGGTAAACCTACTAAAATTGCTGCTCATATGAGGCTGCGCTGTTAAAAGCTACTACATCATCCCTTTTTGCCCTTAAGGGTTGAAATTTGTTGCTTTTAAATTTAATTATAGAACTAAGTGGAATACTTTTTCCGATAGAAAAAAAATCATCAAAATCCGATGATTTAGTTAAACGTCACTATTTCATCCCCTATTTTTATCCTTAGGGGTGGATTAATTTCTTCAAATAAAAATGTGAATAATTTAAAAGTATGATGCAGGTACGTAATAGAAACAAAATTAATAAAATCGGTTAAGCCAGAAAAAAAATTATTATTTCATCCCTAATTTTTAACCCCTCATGAGTGGAGTTTTTTTTTTACTAATAATAGATATGAGATTAATTTAAAATTTAATATATTTTCCTTAGAAAAATATCTAATTTGAATATTCTATAAACATCTCTACCTTACCGGCAAACATTTAAAATAGACTATTAAAATTGTCAGTTTAATTTAATTTGAGGGCTATTTTCATTTGGAGAAAAGTAAGAAATTTAATCATTTTATAGTACACCATATGGCTCAAAATGTTCCTCATTGTCTGAATATTTAAGGATGAACCAGTTTCATTAAAAGGAAAAAAAATCAATAAGATGTTATCATAAGAATTTGCAATTTTGGAAACCTTATTTACTCATCTTTAGGCAACTCTTGGAGGTTTATGGACTATGTATTACGATTTAAAAAAACATTTCTATACTTTCACTTTTAATTTAGGGTAAGGTTACCTAAATCAAACCGTCTAAGGAAATAATGCTGTGATATTTTTTTTTAAATCACTATGAAACATAAAGAACGGTTACAATCAAAACTCAAGTTATTTGAGGTTAAATAGCCTTAGTCCCAAAATTTTAATTTTACAGTAGAGCATTTTTTTTCTCCTAAATATTCTGCTTTAAAACTAACGCGCCACTGCACATAGGCTAGGTCGAGGTTGGATGGATATGAGCGCTAGTTGTAAAGATGAACATACTATACTTCTGCCGATACTTGAATTATCAAATTAACCAAAAATCAGGCTTCTTCTTCATCCAAGCGACGAGGTATATATAAGTGTTTTGAAAAAAATCTGCATCGATACGATTAAGGCGTCCGATTGCCTAACTATTACCACCTAAAGCCTTAGATATTCTACGGATAAACTTTACAGAATAATACTTATTGAAACGAGATCTTAATAAATAAAAATTATAACAAAATGAAAAACACTTCAAAATTAATAAAAAGTTTTAAACAAAAAAATGGATTAAAAAGTAAAAAAATAATTGCGTATCGTTGCAGCATTAACATTAATATTTATTGCCTTGGCTGACCTCAACCCCAAAAATAACAATAGTTGTACAATATATCATCCTAATAATTTGTAAGTTGTGGACACTGCAAGGATCCGCAATTATTTTTTTTAATTTTTAGTGCAGCACTTTTTGTTTAAGATTTTTTATTTATTTTGAAATCGGTTTTTCATGTTGTTATAATTTTTATTTATTTCTCGAGTTTTAGTGATCTGAAGTTTGATAACTGATTTTATTTCTTTGATGATATGGGTAAACCTATACACTAACGTGCTGTTCATATGAAGCAGTGCCGTTAAATATTAAAAGCTACCACATCATCCCTTTTTGTCCTTAAGGGTTGACATTTTTTGCTTTTAAATGTAATGATAAAACTAAGTAGAATATTCTTTGCAATAGAAAAAAAATCATCAAAATTAAATGATTCAGTTAAATATCACTATTTGATCCCCTATTTTCATCCTTAGGGATGGATTTTTTTCTTCAAATTGAAATGTGAACAATTTAAAGGTACGATGTACGTAATAAAAGAAAAATTTTCGAATTCGGGTAGGCCAGGAAAAATTTATTATTTCATCCCTTATTTTTAACCCCTTATGAGTGGAGTTTTTTTTTTATCAAAAATGGATATTAGAGTAATTTAAAATTATGTTCTACTAATAAAAAAAGAATTTTCAAAATCCAGCTATCCAATAATAAGTTAATATTTCATCGCTTAGGTTTCAACAACTTTGAAGTTAACGATTTCCTTAAAATTAAAATGAAACTACACGGAAAGCACCAGCTTTCAAATAAAAAAAGAATCATCAACACCGGATCACTCAGTCAAAAGTTCTGAGGTAACAAACATAAAAAAATACAGTCGAATTGAGAACCTCCTGTTTTTTGAAGTTGGTTAAAAACTACTTTGAAGCCATCAATCTCAAGTTTGTGTACTTTAATAACCAAATGATTTACACATAGAAAATGAAATTAATTTTTTTTAAGAAAGAACATTTATAAGCATTTATCCATTTTAAATTGTAAAAATTCGTGAGACTGGACACAAATATATTTCCATGTCTATCTTCCTTACATAAAAGACGTAATCAATTTTCGTTATGACTAAAGAATTTGCCTCAGGTATGATTTAAGCCATGAGATCTTAAAAGTTTCAAATCAAAATCGTGAGACAACCTCAAAGTTTTTTTATTTTTGAGTATACTTAAGTAATTGCCAGAAAGAATTGTCAAAAACAAACGGCGACAAAAAAAAACGTTGCAATCATATTCCTTCTTAGAAAAGCTTACGAATGAGTGAAATATTTTTATAAAAACTGTGAAAAAAAAATTTGATAATTTTTTTTGCTTATCGAAACCGACTAGATACCCACCTGTTGACTTGTGTGACTAATTAGGTTAGATTTACATTATTAGATGTCACATATTAATTTTGTCAGCTGAGGTACGACTTAATCTTCACGCTATATTTTATAAGAGTAGGTAAAGTATATATGGTTAGTTAAAAGTATAACACAGTTCAGTAGACGTGAAGTAGTAAACAGTGTTTTTGATGCGCAAAACAATCACAAAAAATGACATTTAGTCTAGACTCATGTCTTAGAAAAAATGTTTTCCCTTAAAACGAAACAATATTTTGGTCCAGTACTCAGTTTTGTGTTAACCATTTTTTAGTGAATTAACTTATAAAATTGTTAAAACCATCTCAACTGATTTTCCCACATCAATTTGGAAAGTAGTTTTGAAGCGATAAATTAAGGACCACCTGTTGTTAACATGTCGCTTCCTTATCTCTAATTATATTGCTTTATCATATTTATGGATTCACTGGTTATTTTTTGTGGTTAAATTGAGTTGTTAAAATTAAAATTATTCTAAGACAATCTTATAAAAATTAAAAAAAAATCTTAGCCCATGCATTAAATATAAAACTCTGCATTACATAAAATTTAGTAAAAACCTTGATTAAATATTTAATTATTATTTGTTTTATAATGGGTTTAGTTTAAAAAAAATATTTAATTTAATTTATACTTAAATAAAGTTCATTTTGTCTAAATGAGAAATGTATATACATATATAGATGTAACGACCATAAATCATCATTTAGATTAAAAGTCATCGGAAATTAAGAAAAATATGATAAAAACGTACGAAAAGCAAAACACTAATCAGATTAGAGTAAAAGTGTCGTTAAATTGAAAAAATAAATATTCCTCTTCAATTTGATAAATGTATATGATAAATACAATGTATTATAGAAATTGAAACATAAAAAATGTTCATTACACATATGTATGTACATTTTTAATAAGCATTAAGCACTATTTATTTTACAATTGTATGAATGCATAAACTTACTTGTTAGTATGTAAACACAGATTAGCATTGTTCAAATATTTGCGGAGCTAAACAACAACAATGGCAGTCACGCGAAAAACTCGACAACAATAGTGTTATTTCGAATGGACTTCAACAAATACCCGCGGCGAATAACTTTTTCCTTTTATTTTTAAAGTTTAATTATAACTAGTGGGACATCAAACAAATGTAACAATTAAAATATGCCTAAGCGACGACAAATCAATTTTTCAAAGTGAAATTCAAAACGGTAGCTGTGGTTGATTGAATGTAAAAGTTTGTATTGTGTGACATTTACATGGACATTTACGGATATGAACGGTCCAAATGGAATAAACTCGGCGCGAAGAGCTCGAAGTCGGACGAACGCTCGTCACAAACTGAATCAGATTTTCCGTTGAAGCGATGGAAAACTTCAATTTTCTCTCATACTCTCAGTTGCAGACAACATTTAATATGTATTTTCACGCTGTGAAGAACGTGCGCATCGAACTACGTCCAACTTTTATCGAGAGATTTTCCAACTATTATCTAACGTATGAATAAACTCAGATAAAAAGAAATGATTTTGTTTCTTTACTTTTTTACCTTACAATTTCGATACTTTTATGTTATTTTTAGCATCAACTACTTGAAAATGACGAATTATACATTTTCTAATATCATTATAATATGAAACATTAAGTTTTCTTACCAAAAAATTAATTCGTTCGTTTTATTAAGCTAATGGTGTCAAAAACTTTCTTGAATACCAACTGTTTAAAAAGAGTAGTTTATAGAAATATCTCGGTCAAAAAACTTTTACCTTACAGTAAATTACGCACAAAATCTTTCAATTTCTTACCTCAATTTTTATGAAATTTTAAACAATTGTATTATTAACCACAAGAATGTCGTCTGTAAAATGTTTTGACTTTCACAACTTTTCCAATGTGTTCGAGGTAGAAAAAATTTCTTTAATATTACCGTGAAACGGTGAATGGAATGGGACAATTTTTCTTTTAGTTTCTTACTAAATTTTCCTAATATATTTCTTAAGCTTTGCATACATGACTAATGTAAAGCTACATGTAAAATTTGACATTATTTCGAAGAGTTGTTAAGGAGTTATCGAATGAAAAATTAAAAACTATTGTGTTCGTGAGACCACGTCAGGGGAAAAGTAATTTCTTTGTTTTTACACTTCTTAACGCTCGCCAGCTCAAACAAAAAATTACTCATCTTCTTGTATATGTTAAAATTAAAATAGCCATTCCAATCACCACTGTTTTGAGAAGGTACTGTAGTAATATGGAATGATGAACTATCTTATTGTTAAAATGTATAATTGGCCAAAGATCTAGTCACTAATGAACAATATGTTAAGGCGATTACAAATTTAAAAAATAAAATAAAATGGAGTTTTCTATATAAAAATATTTGTATAGGGTGTCCCAACAAGAGCGCCGGGTTTAATTTTGCCGACATTTTGTTAATACAAGTTTAACAGTGATTTTTTTATGACAGTTGTCACTTCCAGACCACGCGATTTAAGCATATGTAGAAGTATTCAAGCCAATAACGATTAATTATTGTAAATACACATTATATACAAAAATGGTGACAGTTATCAAAAACAGTTTGCCAATTATGTCAAGTGTTCAGTCGCCATAATGCGCTAAATTAATCGACAGTAAGGCGTTTATTACAAAATTTGAGACCAAATTTACGCTGATGGATCAGAAGATCATTGTTCGTCGTCGTACTTGTCGGTCACTCAAAAATATGGCCACAGTAAAGGAATCTGTGGTCGTGAATCCAGGAACTTCCAGGCCATGTCATTTCTCGATTTGGCGATCAACATTGGCCACCAAGATCGTGCGATCTGACACCGATGGACTATTTTTTTAAAGTGAAACTTATTATAAATGGTCCCACATTTTTTGGCCTGTCTTTTGCATGTCGCTAAATGTAACACATTCTCGGCAGGGAATCGGCAAGAGTTCGACAGAGCTCGTTTACACATTGTTAGCTATATACCATGTCGTTTGCCCAGGCCTGTTACGCGAATTATTACTAAATGTAATGAGCTATTTTCCTCTCCATGACAACGTTTTAGTATATTATAAGTTGTCATTAATTGTCAATCATATTTCTATTGGTATTTGTGTTTTGATCAGTGTATTGAAATAAATGTTATTGTTCACTTGCTCGTGATAGACAAAGATACAACTAGTGAGAATAATGCAAAAATATCCGACGGTGATGTAACAATACTCGTAGATAACAACAGGCAGATGATCGTTTTAACAATAATCAACAAGTTCAATAATGAAAATAACATTCGAGTATTAACATCAATAATGGAAATTCAAAATAGTTGCAACGTTGCGCGTCAAGTCAGACAGTGAATTCGTCCCACATTCCTTTTTTTCTATTCTATTTCATACCCTAAATCGAATAATTTTTCGAAAATTTTCAGTTAATTAAGTGCCTTAAATCCGAATAAAAGTTTCACTTGCATCGTGGTTTCGTAAAACCTTAAACCACACAATAATTTTTTTTTTGTTTTGGTTTATTTAAGATCGCATTAACTACTTTGGTCATTAGCTACCGTCGACTCCGAAAACTCAGAAAAAATCTTAGAATTTCATTGGGATTCAAATCCAGGACCACTGGCGTATAAGGCAACTGTATAGTCCACCACGCCACTAAGTGGCCTGGACTATTTTCTTTGGGGCTATGTGAAGGAAATGGTGTATGCGAACTAGCCTGAAACAGTTGAACACCTTAAAGAGAAAATACGGCGCGTTATTGGTGAAAACAGCCACCTTTATGCGAAAATATTATTCAGCATTACAACACAAGAATAACCCTGTGCCAGAGGTTTTGTGGTGGCCATTTGCCTGATGTTGTATTTCACGTTTAATTGGAACTATTTTTCTTTATGTTTATATATAAATGTTTGCTTAGTTCGATAATTAATGGCGTTTTTCTTTGAAATTAAATCCGGCGCTCTTGTTGGGACACCCTTCAGTATATATTTAAGTAATTTCAATTTCAATTACAATTTCGATTTATAATAGGTATTTTGATTCTTACCACTTTTATAATTAGTTATGTCTCATCTCAGTCTACTAATCAGTAAAACCAATTTTTTTCTTCTTTTCTCTCTCATCTCTTTTCTCTGTTTCTTTATAGTTTCCCTCTCTCACTTGGCACACTTAACTATTCACCAAACCACTGTTGGAAAGCAGTTACCTTAAGGAGATAGAAAATAAATAAATATTATAAAAAAATGAAAAACCGACTTCAAAATATATAAAAATTCTTAAACAAAAAATGCACTAAAAAGTAACAAAATAATGGCGTATCCTTGCAGTATCTACAACTTACAAATTATTAGGATGATACAATGTACAACTATTGTTATTTTTAGAGTTGGTGTCAGCCAAGGAAATACGACTATATTGGTACTTAGCAAAAAACGAGAATACCTTATGAAAATTATTTTTCAAATGAACTTTTAAACAATATACTCGAACTGTAACAATATCTAGCGACCTTTAAACTACAAAATACCAATACCAACTAAACCTTTTTAAAATTTTTACAAATTACTATTAATATTTATTTTATTGACTGACACCAACTCCAAAAATAACAATAGTTGTACATTGTATCATCCTAATAATTTGTAAGTTGTAGATACTGCAAGGATACGCCATTATTTTGTTACTTTTTAGTGCATTTTTGTTTAAGAATTTTTATATATTTTGAAGTCGGTTTTTCATTTTTTTATAATATTTATTTATTTCTCGCGTTTTAGTGATCTGAAGTTTGATAACTGATTTGATTTTCTTAAGGTTCTCATTTTTTTAAATGGTTAACCTTCCAAACGCGCTGCTCATATGCGGCAGCGCCGTTTAATATTAAAAGTTACTACATCATCTCTTTTTGCTCTTAAGGGTTGAAATTTTTTGCTTTTAAATGTAATAACAAAACTAAGTAGATTATTCTTTCCAACAGAAAAAAAATTATCAAAATTCGGTTAAATGTCACTATTTCATCCCCTATTTTCATCCTTAAGGGGTAGATTTTTTTCTTCAAATTGAAATGTGAACAATTTAAAGGTACGTTGTATGTACGTAATAGAAACAAAATTATCAAAATCGGGTTAGCCAGAAAAAAATAATAATATTATTTCATCTCTAATTTTTAACCCCTTATGAGTGGAGTTTTTTTTAAAATGGATAGGAGATTAATTTAAGGTTGTGTTCTACAAATAAAAAAGAATTATCAAAATCGAGCTATCCAGTAAGAAGTTAATATTTCATCCCTTAGTTTTCAACCTCTTAGAAGTTGAAGATTTCCCTCAAATTAAAACTGAACCCCACGAAAAGCACCAGCTTTCAAATAAAAAAAGAATTATCGAAATCGAGCTATCCAATAAGAAGTTAGTGTTTTATCCCTTAGTTTTCAACCCCTTAGAAGTAGAAGATTTCCCTCAAATTAAAACTAGACCCCACGAAAAGTACCAGCTTTCAAATAAAAAAAGAATTATTAAAATCGAGCTATCCAATAAGAAGTTAATATTTCATCCCTTAGTTTTCAACCCTTTAGAAATAAAAAATGTTCCTCAAATTAAAATGGAAACACACGAGAAGCACTAGCTTTCAAATAAAAAAAGAATTATCGAAATCGAGCTATCCAATAAGAAGTTAGTATTTCATCCCTTCGTTTTCAACCCCTTAGAAGTAAACGATTTTCTTCAAACTAAAATTGAGCCACACGAAAAGCACTGGCTTTCAAATAAAAAAATAATTTTCAAAATCGAGCCATCCAATAAGAAGTCAGTATTTCATCCCTTAGTTTTCAACCCCTTAGAAGTGAACGATTTCCTTCAAACTAAGATGGGACCATTCTGAAAGCATCAGCTTTCAAATAAAAAAAGAATCATCAAAATCGCTTCACCCAGTCGGAAATGCTGAGGTAACAAACATAAAAAAAAATAAAAATAAAAATACAGTCGAATTGAGAACCTCCTCCTTTTTTGAAGTCGGTTAAAAAGTGAGAAACTAGAATTGAAAAGAAAGCAAGGAAAGCCCGCAAAGTTGCTTTTCCATTACGTTATAGTCTCCACGATTTTACTCTAATCCCAATAAAAGAACTTCATTCTAAAGAAATCTGACAGTTGCGATTGAGCCTCTTCTTCAGTAAATGCTTCCGTACAATAAACACATGTTGGCATATGCGGGGAGCGCATACAAGCAACGACGTTAGATTCCTTCTAAAAATTCTCATTTTTATGATAGACTAAAGAAGAGATGCGAGGTGGTAATCCATTGTACAATACATGAAGTCTAGATAGAATTTGTTGCAAAAGTGCCGAAAATTATTACAATGAAATGTTTTTCCAGAATGTTTCCAATATATGGTATGATAAATATTTTAGAAATATAGACTACGTTCCACAACGCGTTGACAACGATGACACTCATTGTCACAATTTTTTCTCCATTTCACTAACCTTTGAAGCTTTTGAGAGGAGTTCATTGGTCTGATCAATCTCTAAACAAGGGCTTACCTAAGAGTTAGTGATAGTAATGTCGCCATTGATGACGTTTTGCTCAACACAACGATCGTGATTGTCATAAATAAACAGCTAAAAGAACTGTTTTAAACTAGTTTTTTCACGTTGTAGCCACTTACTGGAACGTAGGCTTCTTAGTCTGATAATGTTTTAAAAAAAAATGTTTTTACAATATCAGATTTTTCTGCTTTATTTAAGGTCGCATACTATGGTCGTTAGCGACCGTCGAATCCGAAAACTCATAAAAAAATTTGGGCTTTCATTGGGATTCGAGCCCAGGACCACTGGCGTACAGGGCAACTATCTAGTTGCCACGCCACTATAAAAAGTGACCTATCAGAATATTGTTTATTCAAATGGAATAATTTTCTTTTCATACTCATACAAATCTTAACACAAATAGGTATGAACATTTTTGTAAAAACTTATATTTTAACAGTTTTAAATTTTTAAAGTTCAAACAGTTATTAATGTGTAAATTAGAACCACTTAAAAGTTTTGTAAAAACAAGAAATAACAATTTTATTACTTCTAAAAAATATAAATAAATTAATAAATGTTCATCAGAATAAACAAAATATAAAACTAACAAGATATAACCGAGTAAGAGATTAACACAATTTCGGATGCGATCAAATAAAGAGATTCAACATAAAAACATCAAAATAAATTTAAATCGATGATAAAACCTTTAAATCCAATATGATTACGGTTGATGGAGAGAAAAAATTCGATGAATAACATTATTAAAGAGAGGAGAAACTAGCGGAAGTGAGAAAATTAATTCGAATTAAATTTTAATCAAAATCATTTGAACTTTGTTAATTAAGCCTATGAACCGTAGGAACGTTTTTTAATTGAATTTTTGTTTTGGCTATTCACAAGGGAATTGAATTTTTTTTTGAGTTTTTGTCGTCCATTTCATAATGAAAAAAGTTTTCGTAAGTTTTCAAGAATTATTTGTTTTTAGTTTTTAGTGGAATCTTGAACAGAAACTTAGTAAATTTTAAACAATTGATTTTCAAATAAAAATTTTTAAAAATGTTACGTGATTAATAAAAATAATATGACGAATGACGAGATATTGAATAGTAAATTCATTTTCACTAATCAATTACCAATCAATTCAATTAATCTATCTTCAGTTAATCTTTTATAATCTTTGATTCTTATTCTCATACAATTTAGACTGCAATAATTGATAATTTGCCAAGATCTATTTTTCTGATTAGATGAAATCTCGCTAAAAAATTAACTACCAACAAATTTTTCTTTTTCGCGAAAATTATTGAATGTTATCATATATGTATAATGATGTATATTGCATACTTTTATTTACTTTGAATCGCAGTTTATCTTTGTATATTTGTTTGTAATTTCAATACCTATATATAAATTATTTTAATTATTTATTTTACCGTATCAAACAAAATATTTTATTTTATATAGTTGTATCGAGCCTTTAAAATAAACAAAATCCTTTTTCAGGAAGTTCGAATAAAACTGTAAATAATTCTTCCGTGCATAATTTTTGCCAACATATCACAGAATACGTGACAATAATGATAATATAACATACCCATGACTTGGAACTATTATTGATATTTTTTGTTTGAAAATGTTCATATTTTCTATGGTTTCTGTTATGACTTATATAAGTATATGAATCAGTATTAATTATTAGTCTTTTATTTATAAATTAAGACCTTTTTTGTGCGTATAATTATTTTACAGCTTCGACCCTCAAGTTTACCTTTCAAATAAAGCAAAGCTTTCACCATATACAACTCAAATAAGAGTACAAAGTTTCTCCTTTGATTAAAAATCCTTATTAGTTGTATCAACAACAATATAAGCTATTAGCACGCATGCTGAAACGTGATAAAATTGATCCTATGTACATCATATACACATAAATTTTCACATTGGTCTCTCAGCTAAGTTTACCTAATTCATCTAAATGTTAAGGAGCTTTTTGTCTTCCAATTCAGTGCATTAAGGTTTTTAAAAAATAGCAAACAAAAATGTAAACATAATGTATTTGTTTGAATAAAATGACATAATTTTAAAAGCACCTAGTTCAGAACCTCAGAATATCTTTTGGAGTCTAATGGACGAAGTCAAGTAGGTATGTATTCTATTTTTAAAAATGCATATCACCTAACATCCTTCTTTGGCTCTACCTATTTGTGTGAATCTGCATTTTCAACGATGAATATAGTTGTGACAAAATATCGTTCCCGTCTCACAGACGACAACTAAGAATCTTGTGTAAGACCAACAGTTACTAGTTATAGACCAAAATATTTAAGATTAGCGAACAGTTTCCAGACTAAGTTTTCTACTAACTATATTTAAGATCAATTTTTAAAGTACCTATTTTAGAAGCACCAGCAGTAATATAAACAGTGAAAGCGCTGATGTTATTTGAACCAAGTTGAACATTGCGCTGCCATCTGTGTTTGAAGCGTCGGACTAAAATTCATAAGACCCGCCTTCCTGATAAAAGTGTCCGCCCCATGAGCATATATCCAACTAATACCATTGATTCTAATACAACCGTTGCGTTTTCTGCGCCGTCGCTAGCCTTTCTCTCCCTCCGCCGCTGACGGCTTTTATCGTGACACTTTTTCGTGATGTAAAAAATCCTAAGACACCGTCTATATAAAAGTTATACCTCAAAAACGCAAACAGTGATTTTGAAGGGCACTTTTGGGGGTTGAAGTGGAAAATAATCATGCTTAAAGCATCTTGTTAGTGTCTAGTAGTTGTCATGATCATTATCATAATCTTTATAACTACCATAAAAAGAGTTGAAAAATCAACGACAGAGAGCAAAGTAGGGTCGATTTTCTTATTGAGATAGAGTAAAACATTGTTTCACTAGCTAACTCAGGCCGATTCTGTAGGGTTGTGAGAAATTTCATTTTTCAGATATTGTAAACTGCTGAAGATGTTTCAGATTTGGAGAAAGCATGGAGAAACAACAGATTTTCATCAATGGCACCTTCATACATAAAACTTGATGGACAATATAATGACTGTACGTTCTTTCGATGGTTTCATAAAAAAAAATTTTCTTACAAATAGAGATATCAAAACTGATCGAGAATGATTTTGATAATAAACTGCTAGCAATGGCGCCACTTAATTCTCCATCTTTCCTCATTCATTCGATATCGGAAGCTCAATTCTGTAGATTAGAAAATAAAATGAAGGAAATGAAGCTACCTTTCACATAACTGTTAAGTTTCATTTTATAACCAATAAATAAAATATCTGCTGCGAGGCGTCACAATACTTTCTTTTATTTTTATTTATGGAACTCACTGTTGGTTAAAATAACTATAAGTACTTTATAAATATACATATAAACAGAACTAATGTATATGCATATCCAGCCTACATACAATATCGAATGGATTTACGAATTTCTAACCTTCACCTCAGAGCCGCCCTTATTCAAATTTTCCCCGAAAAAAGTTTCAAATAAAAGTTGTAGGATTTGATGAGTCTAAGAACTATAGAAAGTTTAAGGAAAATCGTTGGAGTCATTTTCAAAAAAAATTGATAAAGTTCAAAAACTTCAAGAATAAAGTGGAGCTTTTGGTTAACCGATTTCAACCAAAAGCTTCGCGGCACAACTAAACATAATATGAAGGCAAATTTCTAAGTTTGGTGAAATTCGGATAAAGGTTTCGATACGATATGGCTGTCACACACACACACACACACACACAGACATGTTTCTAAAAACCACTTTTTTGGACTCAGGGGACCTCAAAACATGTATTTCCGGTGAAAGCTCGAATTCGAAAATTCGACCCGATTACAATACTTCCTTTACCTACTATGTATAGAACTAAAAGAAAGTAAAACTTGTATAAAAACAAATATGAATGAATTTTGATAAAACTACTTATTGCTTAAAACACAAATTTAATCAATAATTTTAGGTATGTATGTAAAATAATGAAAATTCAGAACAAATATCTTAGAAAAAAATAAAAATCAACTTCAAAGCTTTTAAAGCTCACGAAAAATAACGCTAAAAAAAATATGTGTATAATGTATATTAGAAATTCTTTTTAGTTATGTCGTACTGAAACCCATAAGCCATAAATACATATAAACATGTTCATTGGCATTAACAATGCCAAACAAATTTTGAATAAATTTAACACGAAATCTGCTTTGATAAAGTTGAAGCAAACTTTTTAAAAATCCTATCGCTATTAAAGCATCGAATATTTAACTTTCAACACTTCCTTGTCCTTGTTAACTATTTGATTTTTTCTCAAGACAATTTGATACACTCAGGTTCTAATTCAAATATTTAGCATTCCTCACATTTCACAATTTTTTTTTTATCTTTAATATTTTCTCTTTTCATTAACAAAGGAATTTGGAATCAATATGATAAGTATAAAAAAGAATTCCCTGATTACATCTTGGGAAATAAAAACTCCCAACGACAAAGTCTTTTCATCTTTTTATTGTTTTTTTGTGTATATGATGTAATACCTCCTACTAGATAAGCTATAAGGCATATTTCATTATATATTTTCAGGAGGTTTAATCTAAAACATCAATGATACTGTTAATTAAAGTTCTAATTTATTAATTGATACAGCTAAGTATATATTAATTATCAGAGGGACGCAAAGACTTTATAATTACAAAATGATCCATGTTACGTAACATATGAGGATTAAACCTGATAACACAGGCTGAATTCATAAGCTTTTCCATAACAATATTAAATGAAATATTTGTAAAGTTATTTTGTAATTGAATTTTTAGGGAAATAGAATATATGTTCAAAAGTTTAATACAATTCTTTCTAAAAAAAATGTTGACAAATCCTGTAATGGGATAAGTAATGGCGTTTTTATTTCTTCGTTTCTAGTTATAAGTCCCTTTGACTTTTTACCTACAGTTTACTTGTCAACTTTCTCTTAGAAAAACGTTTTTAAGGCTGTAAGCATCGAGATTTGTTCTATTCTTAATAGTAAGTGAAAAGCGTTGTTTTGTCATAAAATGTTAATATGTAGATTTCAAATAGTTCAACTGATACAATGTGGAAGTATTTTAAGTTTATCCTTCTTTAAATCTCATAGATATTTATAAATATAATTTTTTAAATTATCCGAATAGGTGCCAACAGATTTCAATCTCTTGTATTGAAAATTTAATAATTTTTGGTCCCATATATCTTCTAAAAGAAAATCGGAACCCTTTTCCAGAATGGGCCAAAACAAGTGGCTTATTTTGAAATTAAATTTAAAAAAAACGAATGCAGATATACACTCCATCCTCTAAGTAACATTAAGGACAACATGTAAACTTTATGTTAACGCATTACTCGATATGATATCAGACAGATATGTCCATTATTGTCAATACACTGCGTTAATCTCTCATACTTCTGAAGTTTCGTTCAAATCTTTCCAGTATATCGACGGATAAATTGGCTATAGCTTGACGAATGTTGTTCTTAAGATGATTCAGAGTCCTAGAATGATCGTTATAAACAATTGATTTTATTTAGCCCCATAGACAATAATCACAATTATTGGGGGGCTAGATCAGGTGACCATGCTAGCCAGTGTAGATCACCTCTCAAGGAAATGGAGATCCTAAAAGTGTTGCCGCAAAACAGTCATACACCTTACGACCTTACTACCCAAGGGGTGCTCACTTTGAATTTGACGTCACTGGAATGATCGGGGTTTTTAATCGGGTATGCTCTTTCTGACAGAAGCCATTAGCGACCATTATCTGTCGTTGTTTCTTGTTGTTTTTATCATTCTTATTGCGCCTCATAGTTTGAATTTTTTTATTTTTTATGAACATAATAAATATTAATCTATTATATAAAAATAAGTCGGGTTTTCCTTCCTGACCCTATAACTCCAGAACGCACAAACCGATTTCCACGGTTTTGCATTCGTTGGAAAGGTCTCGGGCTGTGTGAAGTTTATAGCAAAGAAAATTCAGGAAAAATTTAAAAAGAAAAGCGGGAAAATCTTTTTTCACATACAGCGCCATCTCTGATGATACATAGCATGTACTACAAACCAATATTTTAAGTAGATAGCGCCGGTGCGTGATACATTGCTTGACAATCAATGAGAGTTTTCATAGTGGAAAAACAACGACATAATTGCACTCTTCCCGTGGGATAACAAGACAATTGTATCTTACAGGAATCGTGTATTTAATAGAAGTTTCGTTAAAGTACGTGAAATAGAGTTCTAGCACATTATCCTCAAGAAGGCCTGATCTCTTTTTATCCAGGAAAAATGTACTACTCCCGTGGATAGATATGTTTTTGTTTGTCATAGAACAAAAGATTGACATGATTTTTTGCAATAGGGTAGTTGAAAGGTCAGAGAAAAATATAGATTATTAATTCGTATGTTAGAATAATGCACGAGTCTCAAAAGATAGCATAACAATTGTACTTATCCTCCTGCAGGAATCGTGTTTTTAAAAAAGCTATCCCTAAAGTTCATGAAATAGAGTTTTAACACAATCATTCCAAAAAAGTTTAAATAAAAATTACAATTTCTACAGCAAAATATGATTTTTAATTTAACATCCGATAACATCGGTAAGTAAGTAATGAAAATTTTTGAAACATTGAAACTTCTTTCATTGTTAATTTTTGAATGTCTATAATGTTTAAAAATAAACGTATTAAATTACTATTGAAAAATTTGAACTTGGTAAAAAACTCAGTTAAATATATAATACATTCAACATTTTCGAATTGAATTGCTACTTAAGGAACACAAGTAGGTATAGGTATTTTATAATATTCATAAAAACGTATAGAAGCAATAAGATAGCTCTTCTAGATAGCTATATAGAATATCTTCCCGGAAAAGTAGTTTATCTGATTTTGATGAACTTTCTATGAATCAAAGATCTAGAAATATCTATCTGTCTTTTTTGTTGATGGGATGAAAGTTTCCATTATTCAATCAGTATAATTTAGATACGCTCAGCGAAGCGGGCGGGGACCAGCTAGTTAGTATATAATATTTGTAATTTTGATTCTTGGGCTCCTTGGATGCCCATGGATACAAGAGGACATCTCAGATGTCTATGAATAAAAATAATAGATGTAATTTTAGTTCTCGGGCATCTTAGATGCCCATGAATACAAAGGGGTATCTCAGATGCCTATGGATGAAAATAATAAAAGTTGTTATTATTAGAAAGTTTACAATATTAAAATTATAAGACTTTTGAATCGATTTCTCTATTTTTAAAGGTAATTTTATATTTTAATTTATTTAAAAATAATTGAATATTCTATTTAACTAAATAAAAACTTTATTTTTAAAGAAACTCGACAAAAATTAATGTAATCACATTAAATATTTAATTGAATAATAAAGATTTTTCTAGAATCTATACGATCTATACCTTATTTAGCTACATATATATTTTAAATTCCCGCGTTTGTCAATCATCCCAGTGACATCATTTTCAGAGATCAAAGAATCGCTGCCTAGCCAATTGAGCATACCTTATGTATCTAATAACCTTGCTAACTACCCACTATTTTAACTGTGCCTGCCCTCATTCTTCTCCAAACAACCGTCGCTCCAGAGCGCCAAATTCATGACGTTCCACTTACGTGATTACAACGTAAAATATCATTTTGAAATCGTTCTTGTAGCCTAGGAGACCGCAGCATGATTGCTACACCTATAACGTAGTTTAATAATTTATAAATGAAATTAAAGATCTTTCTGTACATGATGATACGGGTGCCAATTTAAAATTGCCCGGAAATTAGCGAAAACAGCTGTTAAAGATGAGATGAAGCGAGGGAGAGTTGACGCGCTGCGACATTTGTCAGACGAGAACAACAAGTGTTTAAGCTACAAGTTTTATCTCGATGGCGTGTCTCGACCCATTGAGGCACGCAAAAGGTTTAAAAACTGGCCAGACTAGTTTCCACCTTCCTTGTCTGAAAAATATCGTCAGGTGCTCTCTTACTTTATCTTTAATTTACAGCATCTTTACAGATATTTTCGCTTATACCCGGGCAAATTTAAATTGGCACCCTTATATCATCATGCACAGAAAAAAAGAGCTTTAATTTGATATATTATAAATTATTAAACTACGTTATAAGTGTAGCAATCATGCAGCGGTCTCCTAGGCTATTGTGGCTATATATTTATGACAATTACGATCATTGTATTAGATAAACATCATCAATAAAGTCAATACGTTTGTTAATCACCACGTAAACACTTCCTAAATGATTAGTCAGAGTGATGAACGACGGTTAAACTCTTCAAAGTTAGTGGAATGGAAACAAATAACACCAATGAGCGTAATCGTTGTAAACAGGTCGTAAAACGTAGTCTTAGTTATAAAGATATATACAAAATTAAATATGCATTCTAGTAATAAAATGAATTGATCGTTTTTGGTTGGGAACTGAATAGATTTTAATTTTGCATTCTTCATATTTTCCATCAGTAGCCACTATTTTTGAAGATATTTTATGAAAATCAAATAAAGATTTATCAAACCGTCGCTCATCCCTTTAGAATGCTGGTACTAGTATTTTTTTAGACTTTTAGTATATTGTTCAGAAAGACTATCGTTTCCGGAAAAACAGATAAAACCATTTTTTTGAAATTTTAATAAAAAATTTAAGGGATTATACGATCTGTCCACGACATAAGCAAAGCGATGATTCGATAGTCAACGACGGAACTCTCAGAACAAACATAGCAAAAACCTGTTTGTGGCATTTGCTTACAGCTCAACTAAGGCTTATGTTAAAAAACAGTTTTATGCTTTCTGGACTCATTAAAACGTTTTCCGTAGACATTTTCTTGAAAATAGAGTGACATAAATGCTGAAAATATTACTTATAAATACTTTTACTCTCATCGAAATGCTACCAATAATAAAACGAATGACGTTCATTTGATCAGTTTTGTGGGGGTTTATTTTCTATTACGTAAGCAAATTGTCATCACATTTCAAAGTTACGTCTAACCAAAAAAAAACAAAAAAAATACCCACTGTTATTTAACCGAGGCGATCAGAAAAAGATATTGTTAAATATCAAAGTGATATTTAAGCTCGGGAATTATCGCCATTATTTTTCAATTTAATTAAAACCGAATGCAAAGATGATTTGGTTAAATCAAGGATATATTCATTTAATGGTCAGGACTCACATTTTACCTTGAACTTAATCAACTGAGAATTGCGTAACAGAATTATAGCACATTATTAAAAAAAGCTCATATTTTCACATAGATATCTTTACCTAATAAAGCGTCATAAATTTTAAAGTTTGTTCAACTATTAATAAAACGATATAACATTTCGAGATTGTTGCTAGTTATACTTGAAAATTGCCTTGAATATGTAATTTCAATGATGTAATTATAACTTGAAAAGGCCAAGTTTATAAAGTTATAGCTTTATAACGTTCATAAAATACGTAGCAATTATTTTTCTAGTCTTCATTAGCTTGACTTTTTATTGTTAAAAGTAATATAAATTGAAATGTTTTAATTAAATGAGTCTTTGTTGCTCTCACTCATTGTAATAAGCCACTGTTTTGTAAGTAATTAAATCAATTGTGCGTTTTTAAATAAATATATTTTGGCTAATTGGTTGAGCATTGACTAGTAACCACGTGAGCAAGTGCCACGCACAGATTCTTCTCCCATAGCGAACACGTGTTGGTTGAAATTGCCACGTGACAATAACAGCATCAATATATCGACGAAATAAATGGAATGTTGACACGGGATAGCGAGAAAAATGAAAATGGAAATTTAGTAGAGACAAGTGAGATGTGGAGCAACTTTGGTAAAGGGAGAAAATTACCTTGTTAACTCGGCTCAGTTTCCCTCTGCCGCTTCAATGAATTTATTTCTCAGCGTTCCACTTTGACCCACAAAGTAAAATGTAATTATAAATATATTTTAATATAAATTTATATATATAAGAAAAATTATGTTGGTGTTGTTTTATCTATACATAATTGAGTTTAGTATTACTATATAATTTATTACATCATAAACAGGCAAGAAAAATAAAAACGTATTACGTTCACAGAGATGTGGAGGCAAAAAAAGAAAATGCCTTCTATCATTTGCGCAATCAAGTTTATATTTTATGAGAAAATATTTATACCACTTATCATATTGAAAATAATATAAAAGAAAATACTATCGAATGATTAAAAATGTTTCTTTTATCTATTTATCTTTTGAAGGTTGGAATCTGATCTTAGTAGTTAAAAAAATTAAATTAATCCTTTATTACATAACAGAAATTACAAAGTTTTTTAAAGTGAAACTTTTTATACATCGTCTCAAATTTTTTGGCCGGTTTTTAGCATGTCGCTAAATGTGTGTTACATTTTCGGCAGGGAATTGGCAAGTGTTCGGCAGAGCTCGGCAAGCTTGTTACCTATATACCATGTCGTTTTACCAGGGTTGTTGCGCGAGTAATATTTCTGAATGGCTATTTTTCTCTCCATCACAACGCACCGTATTAGTATATTATTAGTTGTCATTAATTGTCAATCATATTTGCATTGGTATCTGTGTGTTTTGATCAGTATATTGATATAAATGTTCTTGTTCACTTGATCATAATAAACAAAGATACAGCTAGTGAGAATAGTGTGAAAATATCCGACGGTGAATTAATTTTACGTCGTTAGAGAAAAACTGCCGACAGAGTTCGTGCTTATAGAGAGAGGAAAAAGGGTCCTGGTGAGTTGATTGAATTTTTATAGTGAATTTATTAAAATTATTAGAACTTTCTGTTGGTGCATAATATGTTTATGTATGTGGGAGCGATAGGATGTTTAGTATGATGTTTGTGTTAGTGTGTAGCCCTTTCGTCCAGAAACAATTTCTTTGCTACAACCAACTTTATTTAACAATGATTGAACATAATAGGCATTGTCACAAGTCTAAGAATGTGTCGCCATTGTATGACTCTAGGGGTTGGCCCATTTTTGTGGACTGGCCAGAACCCCTATTGTGCGGATAAAGTGAACAATAGAGGAGCGGGATAGCATGAGATAATCGCTGCTTCTATAAATTTCTCCATTGAATTATTAATAGATTAGAAAAAGACAGACACCAAAACAATGGAATCGAATATTCTAGTAATGGAGAATTTATTGTTCGGAATATTCGAGAACAATGATTGGTTGGGTATAAATAAACTAGAAGAAGGACCAGCAGTTCAGTTGTAAATTAACCAACAATACGAGTGATAACCTTACAGTGTAAAATAAATATTTGACGATTATTTAAATAAATAGTGTACGCGAAAAGTCTGAATATAAATCGTCTACGTCAACAATCTCTTGTGAAATTGATCAGTGACCAGTGTTAAAGTGTAAATAGTGCAAGTGAACAGTGTTAAAATAAATTGTGAACATTGTTAATAAAGTGAACAGTTCAATAGTGAGTGATAAGTAGTGAAGAAGTAAAGTGACTGTGAAAACTAACTCATTGTTAACGAGGAGCTTATAAGTGACAATAGTGTAAGATAAATCAATAAACAATTGTTAAAAATAAATTTTTAGTCATTAAACACAAATCCTCGAACCCGTAAAAACGTTACAGTATTCTTGAGGTAACTCTACAACAAATAACAACAGGCAGATGATCGATTTAACAATAATCAACAAATTCAATAATGAAAAAAACATTCGAGTAATGTTACAAAAGTAATGAAAATTCAAAATTAGTTTCAAGTAGTAAAAAAATTGTGCCACAAGCGTTGCAAATGGAGTTAGATGCAAAACCAAAAAAATCAATTATATCGTTTACTTTCATACCCTAAATCAAATAATTTTCCGAAAATTTTCAATTGCCTACTTAAATGCCTAAAATCCGAAAAAGTGTCACTTGCATCGTGGTTTTGTAAAACCACACAATAATTTTTTTTTATTTTCCATAAGTTATTTAAAGTTGCTTGGAACATTTAAGGTCATCAGTGACTGTTCTAGCTCTAAGGATCTTGCCACTTGTTTAACTTTATCTTTTTCTTACACTTTTCTGTCACCTTCTACACTTCACTTGTGTAAAAAGTGGGTAAAATTCTAGTTAAAATAAGGATATATATATTGAAACGTATCTTAAGTAAGGAGAAAATGAATGTCAATAATCTTGGCCAATTTACATTCTTATGTTACTAAAACACGACTAACAAAGTATCCATGAGAGTTTCGAAAGTGGTTGAACGAAAAATATTCATCATTAACCATTTTTATTCTTAAGAAAGCTATTTTTAAATTTAAAATGCGCACAGTGTATATACGAGTACTCGATGTTAATTTTAAAAGTAGAAAAGTTAGTTTTGATGAAGGTATTTGAGCTGTTTCATTCATTGAATGTTTAATGACCCAAAGCGTAATTTATAATTAAGTAACCTCATAGGGTTTTTTCAATGAAAGAATGGCTCATTGTTTTTATTATAAATTACTTAAATAAGACCAAAAATTGTATACACTGAAACATTATTATCGTCGAATCAACAAGTCAAACAAAATTTTATTATATGAAGCATTGAAAGCGTTTGACAATTCTTCTTTTTACATGTGCTAAAAGCTTTTAGAAATTGTTTCATACACTAATAAAAGTATTAGATTTTCGAGCTGTTCAAGATAGCCCAAGGCGATGAGCGTGCAATAGAAAAAAATATGTTATATTTTATCAACAACTTTGTTCTCTGATGAATATCCTTGCACAACATTACAACTGAAACGATTGCGTTTATTTTTATATGAAATTCAAGTAGTTGAGTTTGTTTTCTTTTAAAATGAAATTAGTTAAGCTTTTGTTCCACGTTAAGGTTGAGCTTTTCTTGGAAATTGAAGGAATGTTGACGTTTTTTATATTATTTACTGTGATCATAAAATAGCACGTAACTAATATTTTCTAGAAATTTTCGCTTCACTGCTATTCAATTATTAGTGAGTAACCTATTAATTTCTCATGAATAATAATATAAATCCAACAACGGCGTCGTACTAAGAGGGGTTACGTCGCAACTAATCTAGTAAAAGAATTTTTTTCTTATCTGAATAGATGAAAATATATTTTATATGATGCATATAGTATGATAATAGATACCATAATTAGTATGCAAAAATCAAAAGTATCATTTTTCGTGTGACCAAAAAACCGCCCTAGAGTTGGTAAATGTTGAAGTTTTCTTGCTTAAATTTTTTTCAAGTCCTTTCATTACGCCCATAGCAAAAATAGTTAATATTTTTTTTGAAACAGGAAACACATACCATGGTGGTTCTTGTTTTTAATTTTTTAAATCAAAACTGTTGAGGTGTTAAGAATTTAATTTTCGGTACCAATTTATTTTTTATTAGGGAGTGTGTTTTAAGTCGCTTTCACATCTAACGCCATATATCGACTGTCTCATCACAGAAAATTTCTGTTGGTCAATTTTATCTTAGGTCTAGGATCTTAAGTTTAGGATTCAACGGATATCGAACCCAGTACTTGACGCATGAAACGGAAAGAGTAATTTCTCTAACCTCTGCGCTAATAGGTGGTTACATTTTATTTGTTTTGAGTTAAGATTTTTTTTTTCTCTTTTTGTTTTTATATTTTTAATTTAAGTGAAATTTGGAAAATGTTCATCCAAAAACGAAGGTTGAGGTAACGTTATTAGTCACTAATTGATTAGAGAATATTTATTTGCATTTTTAAAATGTTTAAAAGAGTTTATTTGTTATAAAAGTGTTAAAAACTGATAAATATTGATGATTGACGCATAACCCGTGTTTAAAATTTAAATAAAAAGTAACTTTAATGTAATTTAAACTGTGTAGTAAGAATAATAGAAAAAATTAAGTTAGTAAATAAATTATAAAAAAATGTTAAAATTGTTTGTAAATTATAGTTTTTAGTTGAAATATTATGTCGTTTTAAGTAGTCATCAATTTCTGCATGTTTGTATTTTATATTACTGCCTATTGCAAAAAGGTACACATCTGTGTATATATTTGTTAGTATATACATTTTTAACGATTTATATATTGTAACTACTTGCTGATACCCGCTCGCTTTGCTGAGAGTATCTAAATTTAATTGAATGATTTATTGATTCCCTACCTTCAAATAACAAAATTTAAAATTAATCTATTTTGTCAGAAAAAAATGATAGATACTTTCAGAATTTAGATCCAAAGTTCATCAAAATCCGTAAAACTCCTTTTCTAGGAAGGGATAGTAACTATCTTACAGGTTCATTACAATTTTAAATATAAAATGTTCTTTTAGACTTGAAAATTTTTCATTTCAAATGTTATTTATAACCTTCAACTATTTTAGTAGAATAGATTCGTAGCTATCCAACAGGAACCGTGCCTTTTTTTAGAATAAATAGTATTCAACACGTTAAGATCTGAGGTATCTTTAACAAAAATTCATTAAAATTAGTTCCGTTAGTTATTGTTAATTATTTAAAAATGTAGTATATTTTTTAAATACGTTTATTTCTATTTAATATCTTCGACGATGAAAAATAAAGAAATTCCAATATATTAAAAAAATTTTAAATTCAAATATTTTTAAAAAATTTCCTTATTAATTTTATCGAGTGTTAATTGAAATTCATAATATTTATTTTCCAGTATCCTTTGTAATTTTTTTAATTTTAACTTTGTAGAGTTTTCTTTCGTTACTGTGTAAAATTGGTCAGGCATTCTTGAGGAAAATGCGTTAAAATGCTATTTCACCAACTTTACAAAACTTTCCGAAAATATTACAAAAATACACGGTTCCTGTAAGATTCAATTGTTATTCTATCCTATGTAGGGTGACCAACTGAACTCTTTTTTTAGAGTATATGTACCTTACATACTTAATTGGTGTAGAATTTTTTGAATTCTATGTCCTAAATAAGGACCAACATAACATTTTTATTTTTATAAGAAAAAGATAGCAATAAAACAGCCACTACGTACGACGTACAATAACCAGTCGCTCTACCAACGCTTTTTAAATCTGTGATATCTTCTAAGATATTCATTTTTATGATATGCTGTAAAGGGCAATTTTGATTTACATGAAATGCACCACGTATTTAATGGATTTAATTGGTTAAGGAATAATCCTGTATTGTTTAAAATAAAGTTAATAACCAAGTAAATAACCTATAATTTTTTTGTAATATGTAAAAGATAAAAATTGTTTCTGTGGGTTATCCTTAAGAGATAGACATACACCGCCGTGGACTTTTTTATCAATCTTTTAAGATACACAATTTTGCCGCATATTTGTATGATCTATCTCGTATGATTTAGCCAGCGTTTACAACGTAAGTGCACTAAAATAAGTTAGTTATGACATGACAATATACATCTTTGAATTTCCCGACTTTTTTCTACTATAATATGCATGTATTATATCTACAAACCTTCCTCTTGAATCACTCTATCAATTGCTGGAAACTGCATTAAAATCCGTTTTGTAGTTTAAAAGATCTAAGGAAACAGACAGCGGGAGCGACTTTGTTTTATACTATGTAAAGATTCATATTAGTAGGATAGATAATAAAAAAGCCAGTATAAAATATATTATAAATATTCAAACTTAACTTATGACAAAAGTAATTTTGTAAGTAAATTTTCATGTAAAAATTTTTAAGTACATTTTTTAATGTCATGTAAACTTGAGTAACTGACCATGATTAAAGTTATCGTACGAAAGAAAAATGCATTAGAATTGTAGCTCAGAAAACGCTGTGACGGCGGACGGGTTTCAGAGGACATTAGTTGTTGGACGGGGAATAATCAGACGATTTTTTTGCAAAATAAAAGTCTGACATTTTCGTAAAAATTCAATAAATATCATTTTCAACATTTCATTCCAACTGCTATTCGATTTCTCTTTTACTGTTTGAGCGCTTTTGCAAATGGGGAAAGTTTAAATACGTTTTACACATAACTAAGTAACTATAAAAAAAATTTCAGGGAGACCTTGTTGGAGTCATTTTGGAAGCATGAATGTAAGTGTAGTTAAGGTTTTTTTAATGACGTAAATTGTAAAGTAAATTATCCTTTGTAATTCTTTGTATTCTTTGTTTATCAACAATTATAATTGATGTGGGTGCTATTTTCCATGTATTTTCATCATTTAAAAAATACCTTAATGTCATACTTAAATGTAATTCGTTTTTAAATACTGTATGTATAAAATTCTCGAAACAATTTCGTCGATTCTTATCAGTATAGAAAAGTAAAAAAAAAATTTATCAATGAATTACGATTTTAAAAAAAAATGCAGTTCTTGAGTATAACCATTTTTTATTCGAAGCTTGTAAGCACGTAAATCCATATTGAAATGTTAAGTTTTTTGTACAATGTCTTTGGTTTGTGAGTATTTTATTTAAATAAATTATTTTAATTAAATTTTAATACAATTTTACAAAAATTAATATCGCTACTTAACCATGTAAAATTCAAAAATGACCCTTTCAACTCTTTCATGAATTTTTTTCTGAAAAAATTTTAACAAATTAGTTACATGGAACTTAAGAATATAAAATATATATTTCTCAGATGTTCCTTGCGATATTTTACATTTAAAGATCCAATTACACCGAATGATCTCAATGATGACATCAAAAACTTTAAAAGTGATCGTTTATATAATGACTTCATAAAATTTTGGAATGCAGAAGTGGAACGGGCACAAAAAGCCAAGAGAAAACCACGTTTAGTATACTCAGTTTTACGATACTTAGCACCATGGATTATAAGTTTAAGCTTAGTCAACATTTTTATCGAAACTTGTTTGAAGTAAGTTTTAAAATATAAAATCGTTTAAGCCATTAAATTACAATTTTTTAAAAAGATTTTATGTGTTTTAATTTTGTCTAATTTTCAGGGCTATGCAACCAATTTTGACCGGACAATTACTCAAATATTTCAATAATGAAATCAGCAGAGACGAGGCTCTCTACTATGCATCTGGGGTGGTCGTATCTACATTTTTAATTGTGATTATTTTCCATGTATCTTATCATTTCACGATCGATGCAACTATTAAATTAAGAACCATTTTTTTGACTCTGGTCTTTCGAAAAGTAATAACACTATAACATAACTTTTATCTTTTAAAAAGAATAATTTCGTATTGTTTCAGTCTTTGCGTTTAGGTCACAAAGCGTTTTCGAAAACTTCAAATGGAACAATTATAAATTTGATTACGTCCGTTTTTAAGATAGAACATTTCACGGCTTCTGTTGTTTATTTGATTGCATTGCCGTTTAATTTAACGTGTGTGTCGTTTATGGTTTATGAAGTGATTGGATGGCCGTCATTACTAGGAATCGCATTATTATTTTTATACTATCCAGTACAAAGTAAGTAGGATGATCTATTAGTTAAGTTATTTGCTCCTCGCATATTATAGCTTAAATAACAATAACGGAATTTTAATATGATGAAATATGATCCATTTAAAAAAAAATGTTTCTTTAACTTTATAAATTACTAGCTAATTCCCGCTCGCTTCGCTGAGTGTATCTAAATTTAACTGATTGATTTTTTTTTTTTGATTTTTTTATTTACTTGGCCTTGTTTTTTCAACTTTTGGCCACCTATTTTACATTATAATTTACAGATGTTACAAAACCTAACATATTATATTATAAAATGAAACCTTAATTACATATACATAAGCCATACGAACATATATACAACCTATTTCATACTACAATAAAGTCTTACATTTAGGTACATATTTCTATATATTTTTATTTACACACACACCCATCCATATTCATTCATACACATTTATATACTTATTTATACTTATATTTATTTTTATGTTTTTTGTTTTAAAGTGTATCTGCACTTAAGTATTAGTATATTTCCTGTTTCACACTTTCACACATAGTTTTATAAGTATATTCTTATTTTTTCCATTTACTTTTTTTTACTGATTGATTAAAAGATTCCTTACCTTCATAGCGAAATATTAAAATGCATCTATTTTGACAGAAAAAGATGATAGATACTTTCAGACTTTAAATCCAAAGGAGATTGTTTATCAACATCCGTAAAACTACTTTTCAAGAAACAGATGTTAGCTGTCTTACTGCTTCTATACGATTTTAAGTAAAAAAGTACCTGTATTCCTTTAGAGAACTTGAAAATGTTTCATACCAAATGTCATTTCAAACCGTTCAGCTATTTTATGGGGCATCCATTAATTACGCGAGGCGTTTTTGACTTGACGATTTTTAGAATCCCACCCTCATCCATCTGGTAAAATGTCGTGATTTTTGGCATAGCCCCTTCTCCCATCCCCCAAATTAACATGATATTTTTCAAAACGTGTGTTTCTTATGTAAATGCGTTGCGGCATTTGCAAAA
The DNA here is from genome assembly GCA_958496155.1 of Sisyra nigra. NCBI lineage: Eukaryota > Metazoa > Arthropoda > Insecta > Neuroptera > Sisyridae > Sisyra > Sisyra nigra. The sequence goes on from OY292318.1 coordinate 13,565,973, forward strand.
CCAATATAAATATTATTGTGGAATATTTGGCTATATAGTCCAGGAGGAATCGGCGCATGAGTATCGAAAACTATTCCACCTCAATTTTTTTATGCGATTCTCTTCAAATTACCCTACTGATGATATAAATGCATGTTGCCAGGGGGCAACCCCGTGCCATATTGTTTAAACCGAAACTGTTTAAACAATTGCGAGGAATTGTTATTTTTCAACCGGACAAATTGTAGATAATTTAATTATGGATAACATTGCTCTTTTTAAAAATTCTGATTAAGTTAATAGTTTAAAAGATAAATGTAAAATAATGATTCAGGACACCGAGAGACCGACGCAGCGTATGAGTCAGAGAGAGACAACGATACTTATAGGTAAGCAACGCATACTTGTGAACGCGCGAAATTAACAATTAAAAACAGGTATAAATAATTAAATTTTTAGAAATCGCAATTAAGGATATTGTTAACTATTGTATAAAGAATAAAAAAAAATATTATTTATATTTTATTTTTTTTTTAATATATTTTTCATGGGTCAAAAGTACCCAAATTTAAGATTTTTCGAACCTTTAAAAATTGATATCTCTAAAAATATTAACTTTATCGTGAAAAGCCATAGGACCTTTTATAATTGTATTTTAACAAAAAATACAAAAAAAATTTGTCCGGTTGAAAAATAACAATTCCTCGCAATTGTTTAAACAATTTCGGTTTAAACAATATGGCACGGGGTTGCCCCCTGGCAACATGCATTTATATCATCAGTAGGGTAATTTGAAGAGAATCGCATAAAAAAATTGAGGTGGAATAGTTTTCGATACTCATGCGCCGATTCCTCCTGGACTAATATTTAAGTGAAGGAACATGTTTTACTTACTTTTTCATAATATTACGCTGTTTCTTGCATAAGAAAATACGTGATATTTACCAAGACCCCCTTTCCCCAAAGTAAGATTAGATGAGATTTGGGTCAACCACCACGGCCCCTGAACGCTTCCCATAATTAATGGACCCTTCCTTAAAAGAATGGATTAAGTATATATAGTATTGAATAGATTGTAGCTATCCTACAGGAACTGTACCGTTTTTAGAATAAATGATATTCAACATGTTAAGATCTGAAATCTGTCTGAAGTATCTTTAACAAAACTTTATTAAAATTCGTTCCGTTCAGTAATTGTTTTTTTTTTTACTTTATTATTTTAATACGTTAATTTCTAATTAATATTTATCTTTGACAGTGAACAATAAAGAATTTTATATCTTATAAAATTTCTTATTGATTTTATTGGGTGACGGGTGTTAAGTTGAAATCATATTTATTTTCCAGTAAAAATTTTATTTTTTTTTTATTTTAAACTTTTAAGGGAACGTCTTTTGTTACTGTGTAAAATTGGTCAGGCCTTCTTGAGGAAAATTCGATTAATTCTATTTCACAAACTTTACCATTTCATTTCTTTTAAATATACGGTTCCTGTAAGATGTAATTGTTTTGCCATCCCATGGGAACAATGCATAATTCTAGCCTTAAAAGTAAGCAATATCATTCTTCCCCTAACTAACACATTGCAAAAACCATATCAATCTTTTGCTCCGTGAAAAACAATATCATATCTATCCCACTGGAATAATAAATTTTTTCTGAGTATAAATTATATCAAATCTTTTTAAGGAAAATGATCTAAGACTCTATTCCATGAACTTTAACAAAACTCCTTTAAAATACACGGTTTTTATAGAATGCAATTAGATTATAACCTATATCTTTGCCAAATTTCATCCAGATCCATTTAGTACTTTTTGCGTGAAAAAGCAACAAACATCCATCCATTCTTACAAACTTTCACGTTTATAATATTAGTAAGGATATTAAACCCTTGACGTTGTTCAGGGAACTCCAAATCAATTTTAATTTCCCGTGGATCCTCTTAATAATACCGGAGACCCCTGGGGGTCTGTAGAGAACCACTGATCTAAACAAATCAGAC